>OZ002740.1:48781565-50233761 GCA_963924295.1 Dioctria rufipes | reverse complement strand
CATCGCCAATCAGCCGAAAGGCTTTATACTTTGGTCTTTCTCTAACGCGGACAATGCAGTACGTCTACCATCTGCCCAAATATTGAAATTATATTCTAATCTAGGCCTGATGATGAGACTTGCAGATTTGCACCAAGTATGATGGAGTAAAATATTTCTTCTATCCTTGCAAGAAGCTCAGACATGATGAAAAAGTATAACAACCATATTTAACCCACAAAAGTGTACTACGACCTTTGATTATATAAAATCTCATTTGCTTTATCGTTCAAAGAAATAAAATATTATTTTGAACTTAAAATATCAATCAAAACTTAATTGAAACGAATCCAAACTTCAGTCGAAGTTTTCTATTAAAATCAAATTTGAATAACCACAAAGAAATATAAGGACTCCCTCCCATTGAAATTTTAATGATGGACCACCACGACATTAATAAGTGCTCGTCAAACAAGAGTTCAATCAATTATTTCAAAGAACATTCAATTGCTAGTCCAGAAACAGTGACATAAATCAAAGATATCAATTAAAACTTGTCTGGAATATGGATAAACAGTGATTGTCATGTCACTAATTACAGCTAATTAGCTAATTTGCCAATCTGATTCCCTTTAATGTTTCACAAAGCAGACAACATTACAACAGTGGCCATAAAGCTGGAACCTTATTGAGATCCAATTAAGATTATTTACGGTGACATCTTGTTTACATGTCACAATCCCCTTTCGATATTTTAAAGGGCTTGCTGTTGAATAGTAGAGGCGAGGCTTGAATGAACGTTACTTTAAAACCCGTCCATTATAAGCATCAACTAATTGGCAGCCATTGTGTGGACGCAGTCTGGAGTTTCGTTGTCCTCATGGTCCTTTGATAAACGCTTTCAGGACTGTCCATTTACAATAAGTACTTTTACAGCTTATAATCATGGACTTATGCCAACTTTAGAAATTTCGATAAATGTGAACTTAAAGCTTCTGTCATATACATATGTATCTACATTTCCGCAACAATTTGAACATTTCCTTGTTGAATAATCGCTGCTTACCATGTCTTAACATATTGATGTAAAATAGTGAAGCCTCATTAATGAAAGGATGAGGAAGGATGCAGAAGGCAGAAACCGGAGCTGTTTTGTTATTCCATTTCAGAATTTGTCTGAACTGAAGTGAAAAGGGAGCATTTTTAAATGAGGTTGTCAGAATCATAAATACGAGTAAGTGCGTGTGTTTTCCTCGTGTTGGGGTAGAAATAAAGTAAAGCCATTCATGGTAATATTCGCGGAAGGATGAAATACAAAAGCGCTGTTGGTTCATCAACAATACACCAACTGAGCGTGAAAATAGAATTTTATGCTTAAATGCTTGGAAAATCGCTACTGGCTCTCTTTGATGGAGAATTTAAGTTATCGATAAAAAAAAAATACCACAACAGCACGAAAGTTTGCTTACAACAATTTAAGGTTTCTACCTACAGAGTTTTACCTTTTAACTTTGTGTTAAATTTTAAAGTAGTTCGCATATCCTTAAGTTAAGCATTTATTTTATACACGGTTCAGGAGTAAATAGTTTAACTCATATAAACCTATTTATGATTTTTTCGGATATTATTATTTATTTATTTATCTACCAGGCCCCAGAGGACTTACAGATAGAGAAATACAGGAAGAAATACATTAATAATCTGAAAAGTGGATTGTCGATACTACACAGTAAAAAAATCTTACTACTCATAGAGTAGGCAATAGGTTGCCTACTCTAGGTGTAGTAATTTTACTAGCTCAAAATATATGTAAACACCTGATTGAAATTTATACATTTTAGAGGAAATATTTTATTATACGATTTTAAAATTATGCAGAAGTTGTACGAAAAATTACACAAAGACGTAATTCATATACATATTTATATCTAGAATTTCTAAATAGAACTGAACTCGCTTACACTTATTTTATTAATTTTATGCTGTGCGTATCTAATAATGAGCAAATTTGTAAATTTACAAAAAAATATATAAAAGCATCAAATGTAAGTTACAAAGGTTCTTCCAATAAGAGGTGTTATTTTAATTAGCCCGCTATTTCGGTAGATGTCACTTTTGGAGCTGTCATTTTTTGATATTTGACAAGTAGAAACTACGCCATTAATAAAAATGGAACGATACACGATTCAACAACGCATTGAAATTATTAGAATTCACTATAAAAATGGTGAAAATGTGGCAGAGACGGTTCGTAAAACTCTCGAACATTTTTGGGTCGTCGTGAAGCACGTTGTCGGACCGCAATACAGAAATTGGTAGAAAAATTCGAGCTGTCGGGACAAGTTAGTGATGAGAAGAATAAAAGCCGTGCACGTCGCTCAAGAACAGCCGAGAATATTGCTGCTGTAGCCGAAAGTGTTGAAGATAACCCAGGTTTGTCCATTACTCGTCGTTCTTTGGAATTATGCATTCCACAAACGTCATTACACCGCATTTTGCATAAAGATTTGGGTCTTAAGGCTTATAAAGTTCAGTTAACACAAGAACTCAAGCCGGCCGATCATCAACAACGTCGAGTATTTGCTGATTGGGTCCTTGAAATGCATGAAAATGATCCGGAATTCCATCGAAAACTCATCTTTAGTGATGAGGCCCATTTCCACTTCGGTGGCTTCATCAACAAGCAAAATTGTCGCATCTGGGGCGTGGAAAACCCAAGAGTTATTGTTGAAAAGCCTCTCTATCCTCAACGTGTGACTGTTTGGTGCGGTTTATGGTCCCGCGGGGTGATTGGACCTTACTTTTTCGAAAATGAGGCTGGAGCAACAGTTACGGTGAATGGATTGCGCTATCGACAGATGATTAATGATTTTTTATGGCCGGAATTGGATGGTATTGATCTGGACAATGGTTACTTTCAACAAGACGGCGCTACGTGCCATACAAGCAACGAAACCATTGATCTTTTACGGGAAAAGTTTCCGGACCGTGTTATCTCTCGAAGAGGTGATCACAATTGGCCACCCAGATCTTGTGACTTAACACCTTGCGACTTCTTCCTTTGGGGCCACGTGAAAGATAAGGTCTACGCCAACAGCCCAGCGTCGATTCAAGACCTCAAAGATGGAATTCGTGAGGCTATCGAGGACATAGGGCAGCCAATTTGCGATTTGGTTATGGAAAATTTCATGAAAAGGATATGGTCCTGTAGGCGTGGTCGTGGTGGTCATTTGGCTGATGTTATTTTCCATTATTAATGGCATGCCTTCCTCTTTATAATGAAATAATCCGATCATTTATCTCAAAAAATGGCATTTTTCTTTGAATATCAAAATAACACCTCTTATTGGAAAACCCTTTATAAAATTCTTGAAGATGACAATGACAAGTCATTTAGATGTTTTTCTATTTTATTTATTGGGGAAAGTTAATATCGAGCAAAATTGAATGAAAATGTGTTAGTTGATTAATGTTTTATGGCACTTATAGTGATGCTGAAATGGATTTGCATATTTTAATTTACTCAAAATTCATGCCGCGAAATTAACCTGAAACTAGGAATAACTTGAAATTAGCTGAAACTATTTGAAACCACTATTCTAATCACCTAATACTTTCCACGTCCGCACCAGAAATGACTTTCAAGAGCAAACTCTGCACCAATAAGCGATTTTACAGAAATCATGTACAATTTTACTTATACCGGCGTAAATTTAAGATTGGAATAACAATTTTACTACACGGACATTAAATTTCTAGATATTGTGTGTATGTTTACGACTTCCTTTGAATTGTAGCAATTAAATGTCTGAATTTACACATTTATGAAAATTACACAGCAGAATTTGTATTAATAAGAATGTTTGTAAATTTGCTTTTGTAGTATGTAAAACTATACTTCTTTGAGAATAGAGATTTCCAAATTTGTGTACGTAAACGTCATCTTCTTAAATTTCCACTCAAAATCTTGCAAAGACAGAACTAGAAGCGCTGCATGGTTGTCGAACAAATATAGATGTTGAAAAACTTGCAGCAATTGTCTAGGCTTTCATGAGCTTCAACTTCTATAGCAATGTTTCCCAGAAGGTGTGTCGCGACACACTGATGTGTCGCGGACGGGCTCTGACTATGTCGCAAAATTATAAAAAAAAAAATATTGTAATCTCATTAATCGTTAATAATTCGTAAAAAAGAATTAGAGTTTCCTTTAAATTTTTGATTTCAAATTTAAGAAATGGAATAAAGTGCATTATATGTACGTGATTCTGCAACGATAGATGCTGTATTACTAACATAAAAGGGTACCTCTCTAAAAGATACAGAAATTTCCACAAAGAAAGCCGAAAATATAATATATCTTATTTAAAAATGGAATTTTCATTGGTCGGTAGTGAGACACTCCGGCTCCGATTTGTGTGTTGTGTGTGACAAAAAGCTAGCAAATGAATCAATGGTTACCAATAAACTAGAACGCCATTTTAAATTAAAACACGCGAATTTGTCTAATAAAACAGCGAATTATTTTCAGAGATAGTTGAATTGAAAAATATAAAAATAAAAAATTCAACCGAAAACATTTTTGAAATCGGTAAAGGTATTTGAGAAAGCTCAAGAAGTGAGCCATCTTGTCGTCCAGATGACTGCAATGAAGAGAAAATTATAACTTATAGCTAAGAGCCTTATTTTGCCCGCTTGTCAGATAATGGTTAAAACAATGATAGGAGGTTGAGAAAGAAATTAGGAAAATACCAAACACTATTGTTAGGATAATTTTCAGTATGTCAGATGATATTGAGCAACAGGCAATTGAACTTATTACATCAGGAGAAATGTTTGCATTTCAAGTTCACAAGTCAACGGATATTAGCGGAAAAGCTCAACTTTAAGCATTTGTAAGACATTTTGTTGTTAAGAACTAACAGAAACTACAACTGGTCTAGATATCTTCAATGTTATTAATAATTATTTAGAAAAATATGGAATTTCATGGAAGTTTTGTAATAGTATTTGTACTGATGATGCACCGTATATGTCAGGTTTAGTAAAGAGATTTGTAACAATTACTAAGGAACAAAACACAAAAATTAAAACTACTTATTGCTTTTAATACCGGGAAGCGTTGGTAGCGAAATCTATTGTCAGTTATTTGATAATAGTACTCGATCAAGTAGTAAAAATGATAAATTATATCAAGAGTAAGCCAAAACATACCTTTGTTTTCAAAATGAAAACCGATCATTTGACCTGGCTCATCCATACTGAGGCTGAGGTCCGGTGGCTTTCGAAAGGAAAGATTCTTTCGCGATTTTACAAATTGCGTAATGAAATTCTAATCTTTTTTCCAATGGATAGCAGCGAATATTGTTATTTATTTATGTGGTGCTCAAAACTTTCTTTTTTGGTGTAAATTTTTGCGCATCTTAATTATTTAAATTCCAGCATGCAAGGAGAACTGGAAAGCATTCTCAGTTCTACACAGTAAAAAAATTTCTAGTTGAATTTAACTGCGTGCATGTCTAGTTATTATATCTAACTGGATCTCTATTTAAAATTAAAATTCATCTAGGATTCCGGATATAAATAAATGCTTTCTTATTTTTATTTCTAGTTTTTTCAGAATTCGAGAAATTCAGTTTTTTTCAAATGTGTTTCCAGTTAATTATTTGAAGGTTCAGTTATAATACATTCCTGGACTGCATATCTAGTTCACTCAAGTGAAAATCTATTAAAGGGAACTGATTTGTAGTTGTCTTGCAATGAATCACGCAACTGCATATCTAGTTCACTCAAATGAAAATCTATTAAAGTGAACTGATTTGTACTTGGGCTGTCTTGTTCGTACTGATTATCCAGTCAAATCTACCGAATTCTATTGAAAATTAAAGAGAAATTCAATAGAGTCCTCAGTTGTGTTCATTTACTATTGTGAAGTGAAAGTCGACGGAAGTGTTAAAATGGTTCAAGTATTTTTTAAAGACTTTTTATAATTTATAGTGAGATTGTCAGGTAAGTAAAGTGTAAAGGCCTGTAAAGGCTGTAAAGGCCCAATCAGAACTGCGATTTCGACTGCCGTCAAAGTCGGACGTCGAAGTCGGAATTTTGGTTAGGTCTTAACTCTGTTAAGTGCGTTATACTGCATGTTTAGACACTAAATTAAATTAAAATTGTTCGCTTTAATATGCGAATATGCTTAGAAGTTGCTTTTATGTTCGCTTTTCGCCTGTTTTAAAAATGTGCTCAAAAATTTTATAAACAAGTTCATAGGTTTTTACATTTCGAAGAACTTTTCAGTTAATTAAAAACGTTTGAGAAATAAACATGAAAATCTGAAATTTTTTTATGGAAAACCTATGAACGCAACCAGATTATACTCATTGTTGAACTGCATACCTAGTTCACTCAAATGAAAATCTATTAAAGTGAACTGATTTGTAGTTGGGTTCTACGACATAAGACAGTTAGGCACATAGATTAGTGCAAAATAGCAAAATGAACAATAAAATCTATGTAGCAGTCATACCACAACATTCAATAGTAAAGCACTTAGATTGCACAACAATATCAAAATATTCCAAACATAGTTCTTTATTTCACTTGTATTCACTTTACTTAAATTACAAACAATTACAAACAATTACAAATAATTCCAATCAACACTACTTTAATTATGGCTAGTACTATACTTTCAATTATCGCAATCCAATTATTTTACTATATATATGTTTTATTAATTTTACTTAGATAGCTGAACTTAAAACTATTTTGCCTGTGGAGAAAAACTACCAAACAATAATTAAATTAATGGAAGATACTTATGGTGCCAGGCAAGCTTTGATATTATCCGGAAAATCGGTGAAATACATCTTTGACCTGTTCCCAAAGATCATTGATTTTAAAGGCGCTATTGTAAGAAATTATACAACAATTACTATTTACATCTTTACTTATTATATTCGTATACAGATTAACCTAGATTTCCAAAATATAGGACAGCATGAAGGATGCATTGATGAACTTGATATGTATCAAGTAAAAATCCTTCAAAGTGGTACTTATCGAGAATTTTTAAAGGATGGTAAGATTTCATCTCCTATAGTACTCGGTTATATCGGCTGGCATTACACTATCGGCGCAAACGCTTGTAACCACTTTATGAAGTGACTAAAAATTTCAGACACTTAATGTAAAAAGTGGTTAAGCCCAAACTGTTTCACTATCTGAAGTGTCTAGACTCTTCATGAAGTGGTAAGTTGCATCGAGTGTCTACGACATATATTATTTTATTATTATTAACTCATAACACCCTGTATATATTATATATTAATTCTAATAAAATATTTTATCTTTTTTTTTTTTCAAATACTTTCATAGATAATTTAAGGATGCTCGCAACTGTCTTAAAAAAACTACACAACCGCCAAATAAAACGGTCATATTGCCAAATTTCCACAGATATGGAGGATTGGGAAGAAAAAAACTTCAAAACATTTTTAATGCCACTAATACAGTGGATCAATGTAAGTTTGAAAATAATTTTGGAATTCAACAACTAATTGACCACTGTTTTGTACTCTTCGTATTTTCAGCTTGAAGATGACATCAATACCATTAAAAAAAAAAAAAATGTGAGGCTCAACCCATAATCATCTGTATATCTGTGCGACCTTTGGAAACGGGACTATTTTATGTTGCTTTAGAGGATGTTTTTATATAGACAGGACAAGATGTACGCCATGCCTTTGATATATTGTATAAGGCTCACTATGTATTCAATTTAAAGTACAGTACACATTTAACGAAATTATTAATTTTTTTGACGCTTTTATCTATAATAGCAAAAAAGTAAACCCATTAGGGGTAGTGTCCCTATTTCGCAAAAGTCTTGCCGTTGATTGATTGACATGAATGTGTTTAAGGATATACCTATAATTTGTTTTTAAATGGAACTATTTTTTTTTTTTAGTCCACTTTTACATATACACTACATATGTATTTGTATTTCTCTTATTATTAAAATCAATAAATAAGTGTATATTTAAATTATCCAGTTTTGGCTTATTATTTCCCCTTAAATAATAAAAATCATTTCCTGATAAGAACATGTTTACAAGGATATTATACAGGGTGCAGGATGTTGGAAACGAAAATTGGCGAGGATAAACAGGAATGTAGTTTTCGCAACCGCAGCAGATTTCTAGTGAAATTAAATGAAAATTTTTAATTTCAATAGAAATCTGTTCTGATTGTGAAAAGTAGATTCCTCTTTAATTAAACTGAATTCGGCTTAAATTGACTGTCAACTTAGGCGATATATCTAACTGATTCGGTCGGCTGGTAGAAATCTTCTTCAATTAACTAGAAAAACATTTTGAAATTTAATAGTTAATCCTGTTGACAAAAGGGAAATACCATTTAAATTTACTTGAAACCCAGTTCATAAAATAAGACTGGATATATAGTTTTAATGTCCAGAAATCTGTTACATATTCACTAGAAACCCAATAAAAAAATCAACTGGACTTCTGCTTAAATGGTTCCAACTAGATTTTTCACTAGAATATCTAGGAGATACACTCTAGTTGAGTTTTAATACGGATCTAGTTGAAAATATTTTACTGTGTACTGATAAATTAATAGTCCAGTCAGTAGGGGGCTTCTGCGCGAAAAAAGGTGGTATAGTTCAGATTTTTATATATTTTTTTAAGTTCCGGATCCCGATGAAAATTCCAAGTTTCCACCCTTGGGGGAGGGGGATGGTCTACACGGTGCGCCATCTTGGATTAAAGGTAGTATTTTTCAAAATAGTTCCTCAAAGGTTGTTACTATGAGAAAATTGGCTGATAAAAATTTGAAAAAGACTAAATTCCCTGAATTTTTTGTGTAAACACTTTTTTTGTAAGTCTGCGATGCGTAACGAGTTACAGCAGCGGAATCGTAAACATTCTTCCCTAAAAATGTATTTGTGTAGCACCCCTATACAGTATCGTCCATGGTGGCCTTAGGACAGGCGGTGAGAGTAGTCACCTAGTCAAATAAAAAATTGTATGGCAAGGGGGCGGGGCGGCTTCTCAACCGTTTCGGAGTTACAGGGTAATTAAGAAAATATGCTAGTCTTTCAAAAAACATCCAGTATCTTAAAATGTATAAGGTGCACTGTCACTTACGGTAGCTGAATTCGGCTTAAATTGACTGTCAACTTAGGCGATATATCTAACTGATTCGGTCGGCTGGTAGAAATCTTCTTCAATTAACTAGAAAAACATTTTGAAATTTAATAGTTAATCCTGTTGACAAAAGGGAAATACCATTTAAATTTACTTGAAACCCAGTTCATAAAATAAGACTGGATATATAGTTTTAATGTCCAGAAATCTGTTACATATTCACTAGAAACCCAATAAAAAAATCAACTGGACTTCTGCTTAAATGGTTCCAACTAGATTTTTCACTAGAATATCTAGGAGATACACTCTAGTTGAGTTTTAATACGGATCTAGTTGAAAATATTTTACTGTGTACTGATAAATTAATAGTCCAGTCAGTAGGGGGCTTCTGCGCGAAAAAAGGTGGTATAGTTCAGATTTTTATATATTTTTTTAAGTTCCGGATCCCGATGAAAATTCCAAGTTTCCACCCTTGGGGGAGGGGGATGGTCTACACGGTGCGCCATCTTGGATTAAAGGTAGTATTTTTCAAAATAGTTCCTCAAAGGTTGTTACTATGAGAAAATTGGCTGATAAAAATTTGAAAAAGACTAAATTCCCTGAATTTTTTGTGTAAACACTTTTTTTGTAAGTCTGCGATGCGTAACGAGTTACAGCAGCGGAATCGTAAACATTCTTCCCTAAAAATGTATTTGTGTAGCACCCCTATACAGTATCGTCCATGGTGGCCTTAGGACAGGCGGTGAGAGTAGTCACCTAGTCAAATAAAAAATTGTATGGCAAGGGGGCGGGGCGGCTTCTCAACCGTTTCGGAGTTACAGGGTAATTAAGAAAATATGCTAGTCTTTCAAAAAACATCCAGTATCTTAAAATGTATAAGGTGCACTGTCACTTACGGTAGCTGATTGTATGTAGAGCTTCGTGGCCTTTTCAACGCCTTGTTAACCAGTCCCGCACTCATCTCCCCTCAGGAGCTTCAGGAGTTATTTGGTCTAAACTAAGAATTTCGGATTTTCTTAGCTTTTTATTGACTTTGACGTCTTTTTTTTTTTACAAAACGGTGCTTAACGTAATTTTTGTTTATAAAAACTGTACATTGTGGACTCTCTTCTTTAATTTGACCTATTATACCTATATGCTAACTGTAAAATAAAATTGAAATTTATGGCGCGTTTTTCATAGATGGCAGATATGGATTTGGATAAGAAAACCAGCCCAAATCTTCCGTATGTCAAATAATGTCGATATATATGTATGTGCATTACGACAGAATTGTTATAGCGCTTAGTCTTATTATAATCACAATTAATTAGTTTTATAAACATCGTAAATAAGCTCTTAAGTAGTGTAAATTAATGCAGCTATTAGAATGATACGTATACTTGTACGTTAACTAAACGGCACTTTGTATTACAACAGTATTGCTGTCACACAACAATCAGAACAACAATTCTACAGTCCTAGTATAATCGAAATAAGACAACCATACATATAAAGGTCGGATGTACGTCGCGTACTAGTTCGTTTTAGTGTTTAATGTTTTAAAACTAATCGCTCATATTTCTCAATAGCATACTGCTAATACGGCTTAAATGTCAAAATGGGCTCAAACAAAATGGCTTAAAGTAATAATTTTGGCCAATATTATGTAAAATTAATAATTTTTTTAATCACAAGCCAATAGGCTTGGTTGGGTCTATTACGGTTTGTGCAAACCTATATCTGCACAAGAATGAAAAACAATAAAATAATTGAAAGTATTTTTATTCATAATTTGGAAAACTGTGCTTATATCGGAAATAAATCTTTCACTAATTGACTTTTTTTCACACAGCATTCAAATCACCTAGGGTAAATATATACTCAAGCTTAGGCGTAAAGTAAATAATATTAAGTGTAAAATGATAACATTATTTTACAAAAGGCAACAAATACTTATTCTTTAAATTCACATAGTTTATAAGTATATGATTAAATGTAGATATCTAGACGCAAATATCACATAAAAAGCTTCTTTAATTCGGGTTGGGTACGAAACCCAGATAGACAAAATCTAGAGTGACGAAATCCAGAAAGACAAACTCCACAAGGGACTAAATCCAGAAGTGACAAAATCCCGAAGAGACAAAATCGAGAAGTGACAAAATCCAGAAGTGACAGAAGTTCGAAGAAATAGAGAAAAAACCCAGAAAAGATATTCGCGCTCGCAAATATACTTTCTGGATTTTTCTGGATTTTCTCTTAGTTTGAATTCTTCAGGAACTCTGAACTTTTTCGTATACGTTAAAAACAAACAAATTGTATATATTTTTTACATTTATCACCTCCCACTACCACTTCAACAAACACATTCATTTATTTACGCACTCATTAATAGATTAGACCTAGGCACAGACCTAGTTAGGTACCATACAAGAACTAATTCATTCATTTCAGAACAGGATAATACCTCAACGCAAAATTTTGTCTATGTATACTGATTTCCAAAATTTAGACTTTTTTATTTTAATTTGAACTATCATGCATTTTGGACCTCGACCCATCTCAAAATCCTGATCAGCATTTCAAAATTTTATATAATGTTTCTTGACCGATATTCACAAATCGTGACCAATGTGCAGGCATTGTTGGATTAGCCTGTTTCGTCCACAAAGATGATAGGTTTCCATGAGATGAATATGTTATCATAAGACTCCCAATTATATTATTAGCACAGATTAATATAACAATAAGGACGAGTGTAAATATGAGATGTGCGAAGCAAAGTTCATGCCATTTTTAAAAATTTTAATTACGTATATTTTTACAATTTCGGGGTTTTGACATTTATGTATTTTGTCGTTTCTAAATTTTGTCACTTCTGGATTTTGTCACTTCTGGATTTTCTCATTTCCTGATATTTTTATTTTTTCTGGATTTTGTCACTTCTGGATTTTATACTTCTGGATTTTGCCATGTTCCCATTTGTACAATTTCGAAATTTTGACATTTATGTATTTTGTCGTTTCTGAATTTTGCCACTCCTGGATTTTGTCACTTATGGATTTTCTCATTTCCGGATTTTATTACTTTTTTATGGATTTTGTCATTTCTGGATTTTGTCATGTTCCCATTTTTACAATTTCGGGATTTTAACATTTATGTATTTTATTCTTTCTGAATTTTGTCACTTCTGGATTTTGTCACTACTGGATTTTCTTATTTCCTGATATTTTTATTTTTTGTTTTGGATTTTCTCACTTCTGGATTTTGTCATGTTCCCATTTTTACAATTTTAGGACATTTATGTATTTTGTCGTTTCTAAATTTTGTCACTTCTGGATTTTGTCACTTCTGGATTTTCTCATTTCCTGATATTTTTATTTTTTCTGGATTTTGTCACTTCTGGATTTTATACTTCTGGATTTTGCCATGTTCCCATTTGTACAATTTCGAGATTTTGACATTTACGTATTTTGTCGTTTCTGAATTTTGTCACTTCTGGATTTTCTAATTTCCTGATATTTCTATTTTTTTCTGGATTTTGTCACTTCTGGATTTTGTCATGTTCCCATTCTTACAATTTCGAGATTTTGACATTTATGTATTTTGTCGTTTCTGAATTTTGTCACTTCTGGATTTTCTCATTTCCTGATATTTTTATTTTTTCTGGAATTTGTCACTTTTGGATTTTTTACTTCTGAATTTTGTCATGTTCCCATTTCTACAATTTCAGGATTTTGACATTTATGTATTTTGTCGTTTCTGAATTTTGTAACTTCTGGATTTTGCCACTTCTGGATTTTTTCATTGCCTGATATTTTTATTTTTTCTGGATTTTGTCACTTCAGGATTTTATATTTCTTTCTGGACTTTGTCACATTCCCATTTTTACAATTTCGAGATTTTGACATTTATGTATTTTGCCGTCTCTGAATTTTGTCACTTTTGGAGTTTCTCATTTCCGGATTTTTTTAAATTTTTATGGATAATGTCATTTCTGAATTTTGTCATGTTCCTCTTTAATTCATATTTATATATATAGGGTGTCCCGTAAGTCGACGTCAAACCGGAACCGGGTGATAGACCAAATCGTAACAGTTACCAGAAAAATATAAAAAAAAATATAAGTCATGTATTTTTCAAATTACAGGCATTTCTTTTGTTTTCGAGAAAATGTACACCTTGTGATGGTTTTTTAGCTCCTGTTGCTACAAATCTTTACTTTTTTTCAATTTTATTTTTCTTATGTAATCCCGAATAGTGCTTATGTAACCCGTTGCTTTAAGTTCTAAGCCAACTGCTCTAGCTTGGAAGAAAATGTCACATTTTGATGAACCACGAATATAAAATTAATAATTCGTTGAACTTTAACTGACTGTACTAAAAAAAAATGTAGTACGCCAGTCTGGCAAGTAAATTTAAAAGATGACACATTTAATAAGGATTCTAAAATGGTATACCACTTGCTACAATATTTCTTAGAATACGGAAAAAAAAATTTTTTCTTCAAAAAACCCAGTTTCGAAAAAAAATGAAGATCCAGGTAGTTCGGTACGTGCAATCCAGGAATGCACAGGAGTCCCCAAAAGTATAGCTCACCGAATATTACAAAAACATGAGCTCCACCCATACCATGTACAGCAAGTACAAACCCTGCTACCTCGGGATTATCAACCTCGGATTGCGTTTTGCCAAACGATGCTAAAAAAGACAACGGGAAGATCCGCGATTCTTCGAGAAAATTTTGTGGTCGGATGAATCGACATATAAAAAATACGGTTACATCAACCTACACAACACGAGTGGCACGTTGAGAATCCGAATTTAATGAGACAAAATAGATCTCAATATCGTTTTAAAATAAACATTTGGACCGGAATTTTAAACGGAAAAGTCATAGGACCTTTTGAGTTGCCAGAGGTCTTTAATGCTGAAGTTTATTTAGATTTTTTGCAAAACCATTTACCTAATTTACTGGAAGACATGCCACTAAGTATTTACAGAGAGATGTGGTATCAGCAAGACGGCTTCCCAGCGCACTATGCCCTTTCAGTTAGAGAATATCTCAATGAAGAATATCCGGACAGATGCGTAGGGCGGTCTGGTACGATCTCGTGGCCAGGCTGGGGAGCAGTAAAAGAGAAAGTTTATAAGAAGTCAATTGAAAATTTAGCTGAGCTTCGCAAAGAATTACGGAAGCAGTTGAATTTGTCAACATCGGAAGAATTGCCCGTCTGATAACCCGATCTTTTTTAAGAAGATATCGAGCTTGTATTGAAGCTGAAGGAAGGCAGTTTGAACATCTTTTGTAAATAATAAATCTTAGCATCCAAATAATTGGTGCTTAATTTTAAAATTAAGGAAAATTTGTGCTAAATTTAACAAAAAGTTAGCATCTCTAACTCGAAAGCGTGTCTATCTGCCTCACTCTCACTTCATAGAATGACTCTCCGTCTCACTGAAGCTAGAATCTTAAAGTTACGCTCTTAAGGCAAGCTTTGGGTACACTAGATTCATTTTTAGTAGACGAAAATTTTTTTTCGAAACTGGGTTTATTGAAGAAAAAAAAATTTTTTTTCCGTATTCTCAGAAATATTGTAGCAAGTGTTATACCATTTCAGAATCCTTATTAAGGGCCTGTCCGGATCCAAGTCTTCGTCTTCGTCTTCGTCTTTTTATTACAGCTAGTGACGTAACATCGAGACAAGCTCTATCCGAATCCATGTCTATGCCACCGAGCTTTGCTAGTTTGTATAACAGTTTTGACATTTGGTTAGCTTGATCACCGAGTCAAGGTTCGAGTTGACTTATTTAAATAGACAACGTATTGTGAGGTTATGTTTGTTTACTGTCTGTGAAATCAAGCTGAGCAAACGAACGAATTCGGACAGGTTAGCTTCGTCTTCGTCAAACTATTATAATAGCTGAGCTTGTTGTGTTACGTCACTAGCTGTAATAACAAGACCAAGACGAAGACGAAGACTTGGATCCGGGACAGGCCCCTAAATGTGTCAACTTTTAAAGTTATTTGCCAGACTGGCGTAGTACATTTTTTTTCAGTACAGTCAGTTAAAGTTGGGTGAATATTAACTTTCTATTCTTGGTTCGGCAAAATGTGACATTTTCTTCCAAACTGGAGCAGTTGGCTTAGAACTAAAAGCAACAGGTTACATCAGCCTATTCGGGTTTACATAAGAAAAATAAAATTTAAAAAAAGTAAAGATTTGTAGCAACAGGAGCTAAAAAACCATCACAAGGTGTACATTTTCTCGAAAACAAAAAAAATGCTTATAATTTGAAAAATACATGACTTAGATTTTTTTTTTTATATTTTTCTGTTAACTGTTACGATTAGGTCTATCATCCGTTCCGGCTTGACGTCGACTTACGGGACAGAAGTACATATGTACATACACAAAAAATCCAATGTCATATAGCCCTTCTAAATCTGCAGAAAATACAAGAATGCAATCTTACAGATGTGAAATACAAATCACAAAGCGAACAAGTGTATGAACAAAAATCTTAAATGTTCAAAGTGTCATAAAACTGGACATGTGGATACTGTGTAAATGAGTTACAATAAATTCGATTGAATACAACATTATAGATAGAGCCAGTGATAGTTTTAATGAAGAGGAGTATTGCATTAACAGTGTAGTAAGCTGCGATTCTATTGGAAGCGAGAAATAGTCTTGGATGTATGGTTAAATAACAAACATTGTCTAATGGAATTCGATACGCGCACTGCTGTTTCCACCATGTCTAAGGAGACTTTTCGACAAGTTTATGCAAAACAAACTTACAAGAAAACAACTACACGTTTTAAAAACATATACGGATGAGCTAATTTACCCTCTGGGAGTGTGCAATGTTGATATTCGTTACCGGAACTTATCGGTGAACTGTGATTTGTACATCATTCGGGTAAATGTTGCATCCATTATGGGGTGCGATCTCATTCGAAAATTGTGTTTAGATGCCAAAATATTAAATCAATTACAGACTAACATTACATAAGCTGACTGCAAATGAAAAATTTAACAACTAATGCAGGATTACAGTGACATATTTACAGAAAAGGTTAGTGAAATTCCTAATTATAAGTGCTGTTTTATATTAAAAGTTGAAGAGAATATGCCAATATTTCATAGACTGCGTCCATTGTCTTATTCGTTAAAAATAAACATCGAAGAAGAACTGACTAATCTGAAAAGCTGTGGTTTTATCGAAAAATCAGATCACACACCTTGTTTGTCTTTACAAGCAAGCAGCGAACGCACTCAACCTCCCCCAATCTGCTACCCTCAAAACCGGAACAGCGATTACTGAACGAAACACATTAGGTTTGTTCGATGAATACACCGTGTAAATTTTCCCCTACAATTTTCCCGGGCTTTGTGCACTCATCAAACAAGTTTTTAAAACACCGGGTAAATCTAGTGCAATGACATTTCTTTGACAGTTCTCCTGAGTATATTTAATTGTAAAAAGTTATTTATAAAATAGGTGAATACACATAAAATGTGCTCTAGTTAATTACCTATTTCTTTTCTTCTCATTTTTGCTTATTTTTGCTCAAGAAGTAATTTATATGCCCAAGTCAGCAGCAACACATTGCAAGTGACAGTTCTCAAGTGACAAATGTCAAACCATTACCTCAAGAAAATTTTAGTGTAAGCTCGGGGTAGCGCAGGTTTTTCAAAAAACGAGATAGTCTAGCCCGGTGTAGTCCTAGGTTTACCCGGGGTTTTCATCGAACAGACCTATTGTATTGAATAAGCGCTTGGCTGTATCAACCCAGCACCAATTTAATACAATACACTTATATCGAATAATTAAGTTTGTATTTATTTCGCCCACGTACACGATAATGACTATGGTCACTCATAAGAAAATGATTTCCTTATGACTCGGTTGTGCTATTTGGGTGTCAATAACAAAAAAATAAAATAACCCAACATAGCATACCGATTCAAGTGACTGCATAGAGCAGTATGATTTTCAGTCTTAACAACTGAATCAAATTCTGTAAATAGCTCTCTCTTGGAAGAATAAAAACATCTTTTTATATACATTTCAATTTTTTCTTTCTCATGACGTAAAATTTTAAATATAAAAAAAAACAGATTTGAAAAATTGATAGTAAAAATTACTTGTTCCATCTTAATCTTGGTGCAAGTTTTAAGCACTTCAAGACTTTTCATAATGTACGATAATATTTTTCATTATTTTCTAGTCTTCAAATACCTCATTTTATTCTGGCCGACAATTTCCTCTGGATTTCAGGGGAGACTTCAATGTCAAACAATATTAAAAAGTCAAGTACTAAGCTGCAACATAATTAAATACCACTGGCTAGCCATAAAGTCCATTGGACTGTTGTTTACCCAGACAGCAATTCATTATTAATAGAGCAGGATTTATTCCAGAGTACGAGTATAATTAATTCCGAAAAGTTCATCAAACCCGATATATGCAATACCATAGGACTACAAAGCGATGAATATATTTAAGTATCGCCGCACCGGAGGCATATCCGCAAATGAAGAAGTTCTGTGTCGGGGATAGCACAATTATGCAAACAATTTTGATAAAATAAAAGTCGTTGAGGATTATCGCACTTTACAATAATATTGTCGATAAAATTTACATAAAATCACAATTTGTTTTTTTTTTTTTCTTTTCCGAGTGCTAGATCACATACTATCTTGTCAACAACATGATAAAAAAAAACACTCAACTAACAGATATTTAACGAGCGCGAGGTGAAGTTTTTAAACAAACATTAATAAATGTTTTAATTGGTTTTTAAATTTTTATGGTTCGTGGGTGATATTTAATGTTCATATCTGACATTTTTTCTACAGGAGCATTAAGTACCATTTCTGTTTTTTTCTTTTTCTTTTTTTTTTATTGCAAAATGCTTTGCATATAATCCTTGGATTACGCGTTTAGCGTGAAAAAATAAAAGAGATGCGTTTTTTAATTTTTTAGCGTACAATAATTTTCGTATGTATGTAAATATATTGAAGGAAATGTGTATTCATAATTTCGTTTATGTAAATATAAACTTAATTGTTGGAGTTTTCTGTATTTTAATAGAAATATTTTTGTAAAAAATGAGGAAATATATGTCCATTTTATGCATTTTTTTGAAATTCTTCGAATAATTACCTTAAAAGTTCCAAACAAGATTTCATTCACGTTTCGTTGCCTGAATACTGTTTTGCCCCATATGAAAAAATGTAGTTTTGAGATAAATGCAGTTAAAGTTGAGACCTTTATTATAAAAAAATTGTTCGATACATTTTTTTTGAAATTTGCATAAAAATTCAGTACAAGAAAATTTCCGTTAAAATTTCATTAACTTGAACCTATGTTGTTAAGAGGACTCAGTACCGAGATTTGCAAGTTTCATACATTTTTCAATGCACATTTCTGGCAAACTATTTGTAGCAGAGTAATGATTTATTTCTTAAATTAAAGGTAATGAAGAAGTCTAGTAAATAACGTCGGCAAAAAATAAAAAAGTGTATTGAAATGGAGATATTAGTTCGGAAACTTGTAAAAAATGGTAAAAATTGAAGTCTCTTAAATCAAATTCCTGTTCGTAGCTTTCTCATTTCCAAAAGATAATTACCTACTTTCTGGCACTGATTGAACTTTTTAAGCCACTTTCGCTGAAGATGCTTAGGAAAAAGTGCAAAAAACGCTGAAAGGGTTACATTTTGCGTACAGTGTGTGATAGGTCATTTTAAAGCTAAGCTTTTGGGCTTTTTAAATTCAATATGAAAAATTGATATTGATGACGTGTTTTTTGATAAAAATTGTAGTTAAATACAAAAAAAAAAAGAGTAAAAATTCCGAAATTTTAAATCTGTTGAGCGATAACTTCAAAATGGAAAGGGTGAGGGAGAAAAATTTATAGACCGGTGGAAAGGTTTAACGATTATCTATCTACCAAAGTTTAAATCATCATCATAAGGTGTAACGGTTCAGAAGTTACAGGATGATCTATCAAAGCATACCCAAATATCTTATAGTCCCATTATCTCGAAAACCGTTACAGCTTCCTCCCCCCACCCATACAAGTTTTTGTTTGTCCAGCATGACCTATCCATAGCCTTCGGGTGCCAGACCACATACGGGACACCCTATATGATTATTTTAGCGGGTAAAGATTATATTTGTTCAAGCAGGCTTTTTTGGTATTCTACACGGTACAAACACTGACATACATATGGATTAACTACTATTGGCAGGGCTGTGATAATTACCTTAGTTACATATTTTACTTTGGCTTTAATAAAAGGATTACTCTTTTTGGACTTTTTACCGGGGTAAACTTAATTTTGTTCAAGAAAGAATTTTTTTGGATATCTCCGGTATATAGCAAGAGCTAAAAAATGTTCTAATTTGTTATTTCATCACACAACCCATTAATTTTTGGTGATAAGTTTCAAGTCTTGGTTTGACTCATCAACAGGTCCCAAATAGCGAAATTGGGTGATTTGAAAATGGGTTGTGTGATGAAATAACAAATTAGAACATTTTTTAGCTTTTGCTATATACTGGAGAATCCCAAAAAATTCTTTCTTGAACAAAATTAAGTTTAACCCGGTAAAAAGTCCAAACGTAATCTTTTTATTTATTTTTCCTCCTGGGCTTGTATAGGAGTGTTTTTTCCTCATATAATTCACACCCAGAATTTATTCTGAGTTTATATGAGAAGAGATCAGTTTGATCTATTTTCAAGCGTCTGCAGCAGGCAGAAAACCAAGCTGCACCGATGAGTGTAAGGTTTTCTGCTGACACGAAACGCTTCTTCTTCTTTATTTTTCAGCCCACTGCGTGGCGTATACAGGTTCGATTCGCTTCGAATGAATCTGGTTCTTTAAATTTTTTTTAAATTTTTTTAATAAATAAAAAATTGTTTTTTTCTATTTTTTTTTCAAACTTTTCATTTCTTTCTTCTTTTTTTCATTTTTTTCATTTGTTTTTCAAATCACCCAATTTCGCTATTTGGGACCTGTTGATGAGTCAAACCATGACTTGATACTTGTCACCAAAAATTAATGGGTTGTGTGATGAAATAACAAATTAGAACATTTTTTAGCTCTTGCTATATACCGGAGATATCCCAAAAAATTCTTTCTTGAACAAAATTTTGGCTTTAATATTCATATTAAAACTTCAATAAATTGCAGATGTATTCGAAATTATTTCCATTCTTGGAATCTTATTTTCTGTAAAAACAAATATTTTTTAAACTTGATTTTTAAATAAATAAGTTTAAGCAATTTTTATCTGCCCAGTGGTGGATCTTGAAATTAGGGGGAAGGAAGCAAAAGTTAGCACAAAAACGAAAAAAAAACTTCAAATGGACCACCACTTGTCCAGTGCCGTAAGTCGCTTAGTTTAGCGACCGCAGTACTGTATTGAGGTTCTAGGAAGGTTTCCGCATTAAGCGGTGTGGATGATGTGTCATTTTTTAACAAAAAGTGTTTTTTAATAGAATAGTAGTTTAGGGTGCAAACTGAAGGATTAATTCAAGTCACACTTTTCTCAGTTTTACACACTGGCACATATAATATGGACAGCTCGATGTGCTATTTCATGCGGGTACCATTTTTTTTTTATCAAAAATAGTTCTTACGTCGGAACCAACATTGAAAAACCCATTGGCGGGAAGTTGAAAAGTGCTTTTAAAAAAACCTTTTTGTAGAGTATGGTTTTTTCTTTTTTTTTTTCAAAAAAGAATTTTTTGGGATTCTCCGGTATATAGCAAAAGCTAAAGAATATTCTAATTTGTCATTTCATCACACAACCCATTAATTTTTGGTGACAAGTTTCAAGTCTTGGTTTGACTCATCAACAGGTTCCAAATAGCGAAATTGTGTGATTTGAAAATCAAATGAAAAAAATGAAAAAAAGAAGAAAGAAATGAAAAGTTTGAGAAAAATAGAAAAAAACAATTTTTTTTATTTATTAAAAAAATTTTAAAGAAACAGATTCATTCGAAGCGAATCGAACCTGTATACGCCACGCAGTGGGCTGAAAAATAAAGAAGAAAAGGAAGGTGCAGCTTGGTTTTCTACCTGCTGCAGACGCTTGAAAATATATCAAACTGATCTCTTCTCATAGAGTATCTATGTATATATTACCTGCGATAAAACACTTTTTAGATTTTTATCACTAATTAACCCAAATAATTAATTTAAAAACTCTCTCAGTTGGTGCTTGGTGCTTAGACCGAAAGAGAACGCTATATAGAAGTGAGCCCACTTTCTGCAGTGTATTTCTATGAACGTAGTCAGCCAATATTGTACATGTCAGTGGTACTGGCTAGTCAGTCAAATGTCAAACGTAAAATTAAAATGGCGGAAATTGAAAATAAAAGGTAGATGCTAGTGGAAATTTGTGTTTATATTTCTAATCTTCAATCTTTTGAGTGGGAAATGACTGAAAAGACTTTAATATGCATTGCAATCTTTAATTTTTTTACCGAAAAATAACGGAATAAGGAAGAACTCATTAGAAATGCGTACAAAAGAAGAATGTCTGCACCACTTGACGAAATTTTTATATTGAACTGACTAGTCAGTTGATCGTACGCATAGCGTTTGTAGCAGAAAAATTTACAGACGAAGTGAGTACAGTTAGTGACACGAGTGATCGTGGGGTTAGGAGTTTACCTGGGGATTACACGTGGCAGTACAGCTTTCCAATTTTAACAGCAGATGGCAGTTCATTTTATGTATTATCACCTCTCATCATGAGAGTTCATTTTAAAAAATGTCATTGAGTCGGTCTTGCGTATATCGGCTATTAGCAACAATGGAAATAGCAGAATCGGAAAAACTAAATAAACAAGTGAAAAAGCTAGAATTGATCTATGCCTATTCAAACACTACAAAAATGGTCGCAATCGGGCGACCCCATTTTGGTGTTGCCATACAAAACTTTCATTGTTCACTATATACTTGGTAGCTTCCTGAAAGGCGTCCAGGAGGGGAGCTCATATTTTGTACATGGCGTTATCATAAAAATTGCAAATACAGTTCAAAAATGGGCCCAATCGCGCAACTCCTTCGTATAGTTGCCATACAAAAATTTCGTGTTTTACTATATATTTGAGCACTGAATACGTGTCGACGTAGAGAGCTACCCTCTCCCACTCATTTGAATGTGTGCACGCGTATTTTGCGTACACACACACACACACACGCGCACACAAACACACACACGCACACACACATCCAGACACAGAGTGAAATCCTAGAATACGGAATCGCGCGATTGAGTCAGATAAAAGCTTAGATGTTATGCATCTCTAACCACCCCAATGCCGCCCCCACTCATCTAGGTATCTGTATTTTCGCCGGGCAGCGCCGTCGGGCTCCCCCTAGTAGTTCAACAAAACTTATTTGATAACAAAAAAAAATGTTTTTCTTGTTGCTTTCATTATTCATAGGTCGCTTCTTGTTTTTATACAGCCCTTAAGTTGTTCGGTGTTCCAAATTTTTTTCTGCTTGCTGTCATCAAAATTGACTCCGAAATAACTTATGTCTGTGCTGCAGACATTTTATAATATACCTTAAAAGGCTCTTTTTTTTTAAATACAAGAATTCTATTTATATAAGACAGTATCGCTGCAAGTACAAGGAGCAAACCAAGACTTTGATTTACTCTACGTGACAGCGTTCTTAACTACATGGAGCAATCCAATTTTAAATATAGTTTTGAATTGCCTCACGTGTATCACAACAATATTTAAAAAATTAATTTGGGTTAAACCAATACTAACTTTTGTGACAAAAATATGATATGGGCCAAAAATGACATGATTTATCTCGCTACATATATAACTTAGAGAACAGCTGATTAAAGCATTTAATTCAACTTCAGTAATAATCTTAAAAACCGTACTTAACTCAAAATATCAAATTTGGCGAATGGGGCAAAACAATATTCAGGCGACACTTATCTCCTAAAGTCATAAGTGTATCTAGGGGAGGGGGAGTAGGGGGAGCGGTCGCTCCCCCAAGGTCACATCATCAACAGGAACCGAAAAAAGCTTACTTTACGTGTTATTCGTTACCGATAATAGTTTTGAAGCTAGAAAAGCAAGCGCGAGAGCTTGATACTCGTTTTCAATAAAAACAGTAAACCCAGCTCGGCCGAAAATAGCAGGTTTCAAGGCTGGCTATTTGTTTCGAGCATTAATGAGAAGCCAATTTGGTTTTTAACTTTATGGAGTGGTTAGTAACTGGTTCAAAAAAACTCTTAAAATTTTTTAACAATTGAGGAGTGTCGTAAATAACTGTCTGAAAAAAACAAAAGTTTTATTTATTTTTTTTGTAAAGAACTTAGCCGAACAAATAATATATTTCGCAAATTTTCTTCCGACAAATTGCAAAAGAGATCATTCAAAATGATTTAATTTACCCCAGCTTTTTTCGTTTAAAATTTTGAACAAACCAGTTATTTTTGATCCCTGCTAACAACGAAATTCGGATTAATCGAATTCAAATTAATTTTCGTATGAAGCAGTTTATATCTAATATAGTTACTTAAGTATAATTTTAAAAACAAAGAATATTTAATTTTTCATAATTTAAACAGTATTTGCAACAGAACGATTGCGAGCTGCAGAATTTTTGTATTTTGTATTTAATTAAATTCATTTCATTCAACTACTTTCCTAACAAAACAAACAAAAACATATTTAAATTGAAAGATTCTCCAAAAACATGTAAGCGTCTGCGCTTTTAAAAAAGCTTTCAATTCAATTAACAATTCACTTTGAAATGAAAAAATAATTGAGATTGAATACTTTGACGTTCAGTATGATGGGTAAATGCATTTGGATTTTCAGTAACCGGACTGTTGGTCATTTTGAAAGAAAAACGCCTTCACTTTGATCATCAACAGAGTTAAATTTAGTATTATTTTTGTAGTTTTATTTCATTGCTTCAATTCGATCACATTTCGAATCTGGACTCTGTTTTTCGCAACTTAAAAGTTTTCTTTTAATTTTGGTATTTCACCTATGTTTACTTATTTGAATACCCTTCTAGAAGCTGAATTTGGAATAGAGGTGATAGAATATATTAACAAAGGAGCCGATTTTCACTTAATAAGAATTATAACAAAATTTCAAGCAAAATTGAAAATGTGACAGAAACAAAATTTGGTTCAGTTGTGAGTATGTGACTTCTTGGAACTTAAATATTAAATAATATTGTGTATTTCTTATTATAATCATATTTTTAGTAAAAGATTTATATATATATTTTACATAAGTTTGATAATTGAGATTTTATCATAAACAAAAACTTGTTTTTAATTTGAACTCAAAAACTTTCAATTTTTTTAACAGTTTATATGAATATTTTCAAACGTTTCAATTTTGAACGCATATGAAATTCAATTTGCATGAGAAAATGTTTCTTTAAAGTGTATTAAAATTCATGATTGTCAATGAAATGTGCTCTATATACCCCAACCTCTCGAGTTTATATCAAAATTTTTTGAGTTTGCCAATAAGTAGTATAGATACGAGCGATCTGAAAGATCGACAGACTGAAACTCAATAAGTTCTGCCTACGATCTTAAATGGGTGAAGATAGATTTAGCTTTACTCTCCACTGAAAGACAGTTGGCTACTGATGTGGATTATAATATGGTTATAGATAAATTTGCAAGAATGAAACCTATATGAAGGAGGCTTTTGTAGTAGCCTCATTTATTTATAATTCATATCTACATTATATACCTACTTTAATTAATTTTATTTTGAAATAATAGAATTTTGTTATGTTTTCTTTTAATATAAAATATAAACATATACATACTTATGATTGAATTGCTTGAAGCTGGAAGTCTATGTTTTTCTTCAAAATATGAAATTAAATTTATTTCTATGTACTGGCGCCTTTTTTAATTTGCTCGCTCCTGCAAATGTTTGAACCTAGATACGCCTCTACCTAAAGTTCTAAGGATTGAATTGATATTGACAATCGCTATAGTCGCCCGTTAACTCGTAAACCTATTGTCATCTTACTCTCAATAATATTTTTCTATAACAAAAATCCTATACCCATCTATACCGGAAACAACATAAGTTACGTTTAGGCCGTTGTTTTCTTTTAGTTCTGCATCAGTTTGCTTTACCATATGAATGAAATTTATGGCCGAAACGTACATGTAGTCCAGAACTTTGCTGCATCTGCAACAAAATTTGGAACTAGTTAAGTATCATTTCCATGATTTCTACTTTATTAATTATGAAAATTTCTTTTCACGTTAAAGAAGAAAAATTGATTTCAAAATGTGATACTCAGATCCATCCTACCCGGATGGCAGATATCTTCACTATCCGGTTACTAATTGGATTCGCGGCTAAAGAAAAATCAGAACTGGTAAATAAGAATTGAATTCGCATTAATTTTTCATTTTATTAGTAGTTGAGTTTCTACAGTTGATAACGTAAATTTAACGTATACTGAAAATTATTGGTCCATATAAATTACTCTGTACCATGGTACAAGGAATATAAGGTATGCTGGTATCTGAACGTGTTTTCGCCATCTTGAAAGCTTTAAGCTTTTTATGACCTCAAAACGAGCCACTTTTCTTGTCGATGGCATTAGGTTAAAACGTGCACACTAAATGAATGCATAAAAGGCATTTTAATAACAAATTAATCGGATTTGCATACATATTTAACGGGGTATTTTAAAGTGGACTATATCCTTACATACAAGTCGATTTAATCAAAATATCATAGATAATTTCTTTAGTGCCATAAGATCTAAAGGTGGTTTGAATGACCACCACTACAGACTTAAAATATACATAGATTAAGATCATACTTCTTAGGAATGTTGAATTAGTTCCATTTAAAAACGTATAAAAATCTTAGAAAAGTTGTAATTTACTTTTAACATTTTGTTCAACAAAGACTCACCCGACAGCTGGTCAAACAGATACACAATGACTGTAAGGCTGGAACCTTCACATATATATGTTTCCACGATCATAAACATTCCTTACTCCTAATCCAATGAAAGCTAAAAAGAAAGAAAAGAATTTCAAAAAGAATTTAGGAACTTTATGAAATTACTTCCCTAAAACAGTGAACTTCCTTATTATGTTTCCTTTCCAAAATCATAGTGTTCGGCTGTCAATCCCTAGGTAATTCATTTCCTCCACTCGACAGAAAATGAAAAAGAAAAATTATTTAACAATAAATTAAGAAATTAAGTACTTAACAAATGAATTTCTTATAAATAAATCAAGAAACATGAAATAAATAAAAAATAACCTCACAATTACATGAAGTATTTTTTATTTGGTTTCCATGAAACTTTTTATAAGAATATTTAAAATATTAAAATATAATTCGTTACTTACCATTTAAGCACCAAAGTAATCCGAATTAGTCGATAAACACGGCACAAAAACTAACAAAATAAAATCCCGGTCGCGAAACTTTGAAAGTGCCTGACGTCTTGAACTTTAATGACAAGTCAAGAAAGGCACATTCAGTAGAATCAGAATTTAGCGAAGATTTTAAAACTAAAGCCAAGTTTGTTCAAAAATAAATACTTTTTGAATTATTGAAAAAATTAATTAATTTATATTTACACAATTAGTAAGAGAAGGACAAAAAAACGGATGAGAGAGATAAAAATGATAACTCGCACGAAAATTCACGAGAGAAAAATCTAGTACTGCACTGAAGCGTACTGCCTCGTGTGTTTTCCAGCAGAATTTGCATTTCGATATTCACCATAGTAGGAAGAGCTTTAAAATTTTTTATTATTTTTCATAATAAGAGATCAATAAATTATAAATAAAAATTCTATATAAAAAAAGGTTTAACAGCAAGGTATTTTTACAAATAATTTGAATAGCTATAATTAAGTTATTTCATTTTTATTTCAATATTTATTTATACGCTTTCCTCTTTCATTTACATGAACTTGGTTGAGATCAAGACGGGTTGGCAGTCCGTGCAAAAATTGGCGAGATGGGCTAATAAAAAGGCGAGCGCAGAGCAAATCGTCCTCTTTTTTCATCAAGTGTTTAGCGAGTTTACTTCATCAGTTTATAATTTTGGCATTTTGGACTTCATCAGTTTTATTTTATCATCAGTTTTATTTTATCATCAGTTTTATTTCATCATCAGCTTTTATTTCATCTCTTATTTTCTTTATTATCTACATCATTCTTTATTTTTTTTATTATTTTATTATTTATTATATTTTAATTTTCTTTATTTTTTAGAACATAAGTGTAAGATAAATGTTGCAGAAGAAAATCGTTTAATGATTTACATGTTAAACGAATAATTCTGCTAGCTAAGTTAATTACATTAAGTGAAATAAAAGTGAAAATAAATCAAGTGAAACTATTCGCACATAATCTAAATATTATTTTTCTATGTTGAATTTTTACTGTAACTTGTGCTTAGAGGAACAGAGCTAAGAAAATTGAATTTGTGACGAATTGAATTTTTTAATAAAGTCGAAGATTTTTTAATATCCGAAAGTCTGCACGTCTTCTTATTTAATTTGTATCCAAACCAATTTTTTCCTTTAATTGAGAATTTGTTTGGTAAATGTTTTCTAATTAAACAATTTTGTTATCGTAAACTATCTATATTTCTCCTACTTTAATTTCCTATCTTCGTAGAGTTTAAATTTTTTTTTTAAATTAGCTATACATATTTATATATTTATAGGATGCAATGAAAATATTCTGTGTTCAGTGGGTATCCTTGAAGAAGTTGATTCTGAAAACTCAACATAGGTTGGTTTTCACAAAATGAAGATTTTGTTTTAAGAGTAGGTAGTCATTAAAAGCTGTAGATTAGAATAGGGCAATATTTTCAGGGATCGGATCTTGAATTTAGAGAAGTAGATGATTTAAAACATAATAGCGCTTGGAAAAAAAATTGAAAAAGACTTATCCAAAAAAAGAAATACAGGAGATGCAAAATAAATATCCTTGAAAGAACTTATTTATACCTCTAAAGGTTTTTTGAACAAGATCATTAAATTAGCAGACCAAATAGAGACTTAAGAAAGAAGGCTAAATTTCTTTCGTATTAAGCATTTAAATAGAGAAGGAAGAAGGAAATAAACGTACAAGGAAAAGAAATAAAATAAAATAATCATTTGAACAGAAAATGGTATTTAGTTCATTTATTCCTATGTTCATTTGAAAAAGGGGCTCGTTATGACGCAACAGAAAGCTCTAAAGAGCTTTCATTTCATACCAGCATACCGTATATTCTTTGCACCATGCTCTGTACGAAATCTAACCTAATAAAATGCTTTTTGTTCAGTGACGTCCGTGAAGGAAAATGATGACGTCACATCGGATGTGGAAAGAGACAAAGGTTGTCACTTGATTTTTGGAAGAAGATTGACAGAAATCTAGATAATACCTTGCATACACACATATAGTAAATATACATATACCAGTGGCGGTTCCAATTAGGGAGCCCGCCCCCTCCGTCGAAGACCTCTGAAAAAAAGATTTCAATAAATCTTTTGCATTTTTCCAAACAAAATGATTCACTCCGCAGTAAATATATTCTACTGCACTTTTAATAAAAAAAACTTAATAATTTCTGAACGCTTCCAACTTCAATTCGTGAACGAAGGTTTTCTCGGGGTGTTTGAACGAGTACTGAGCCTATTAGGGTAAAAGCGATGGAAGATTTCTTTTATTGAAAATAGATTCTAAAGGGTCTTTTATAAGTCTTCGATGTAAAGTCGGAACATTTAAAGAAAAAATTATTACTTTACATATTATTTCGTTCAATGCAATAGTTTAACTAGGATGCATAGCTCTAAATAAAAACAAAATTAAAATACTGATAGGAAAAGTCTCAATCTCAATCTCTTAGAGTAATTGATTGGTTTGGTTGTTTTGCTTCAAGGATTGGTGATGAAGTCTTGGTATGCGTGAATAAATTCAGTATTAATACAGCAGACTTCAACTAAGCAATAAAAGTGAAAAAGTCGGACGCCTAACAATTGCATGCATCCATATCCAGAATTGAAACAGATCTACTACAAAATAGGACGGAACACCTGCAAGTCCATTATCCATATAGAGACAATTTTTTTAACTAGAATGTTAGCTAGAGAATTTTGGCAACGTATAAAGACAGCAAAACTTTCCGGTCTCTAGTTAAAACCATCACGAACAACTTCAGCAGTTCCTGTATATCTTCACTACTTAACATTGGTGAAATGGTTGTTGACTCCCTGGTTAAAATCAATATTTTGGCTACTAGATTCGCTTCAAATTCTCGTCTTGCACCTAATTGACAAACACCTGTTTTGCATTTCCCATGTGAGTAGGTACAGGAGCCAATACACACCCGTACGAGAGATGTGTTCAAGGTCCTTGATGTGGTCAACGTTTCCAAAGACGCAGATGCTGAAAGTGTCTCGCGTGTGTTAATTAAAAGCTGTGCTTTATCCTTGGCTTAACTTGTACGCAAACTATTCCACTTATCTTATTCGACAGAAAAATTTCCAAATGTTTGGTAGGTACCTATCGCTCATTTCTATTCCCAAGAAAGGAGAGGGCAGCGATCCCTTATATTATCGACCAATTGCAATCACTTCAATTCTTTCAAAGCTATTTGAATCTATCATTAACTCCAAATTGACGAAGCATCTAGAATCAAATTAATTCATCAGCGATCATCAAATGTAAAAACTGCTTATCTGGATACTTTTCTAATGAAACGTTGGAGCAGCAGTAGCCGTCACAATTTTGGTGAGTCCAAAATCATTGCCCTAGATATTTCAAAGGACTTTAACAGAGCTGGTATCCAACTTTTTAGCCAAACTTAAAGCAATTGGTCTCTACCCTCCTCTTCTAGTATGATTGATTCTTTATCTGGTCACCTAATACGGGTTGTACTAGATGGAGTTTTATCAGAACCTCACCCTATAAATGCCGGTGTGCTCCAGGGATCTTATTTCTTTCCAAATCTTCTCTTCATTTTTAGTAATGATCTGCTTTCACTTACTTTTAATACCATCCATAGTTTTGCCAATGACAGTACCCTTGATTTCGCTTACTCCTTTGGCACTTTTGCGGACTCTAGATTATAATTATTATCATTGAATAACTTACTTGATAATACCTTCGATTAGGGCAAAGCAATGTGTTTCAAATCTCTCTTATTTTTCGAAAACAAGATAATAACTTTTCCACTCCCGTTTCTGTTGACGGAGCATTGATTTACGATATATGGTTTACATGCATTCTTCGCATTAATATTTCCAATGAGTTAATCTGAAGAGATCGGACCTTCTCTGTTGCCAAATAAGCATCAAAATATCTTAAATTTCTAAAAAAGTGAAAGATTTCAGCCCATCGGATCTAGCGCTCCTCTACAAGTTCTACTTCAGACCTAGAGTGGAATACAATTCCCATGTATGGGCCGCGGCTGGTCGCACAGCCTTAGCTTCATTGGATATTGTCCAGAAGAGAGCCTTCAAGCTCATTGACGATGTGGCAATAACTTTTCACATCGACTCCCCGCAATGTTGGATGTCTTTCCCCGTTTATGGCTACATGCATGATAAATATTCTGATGGAATATCTAGTTTGATGCCTTGTAGAATGATTTTTGAATGCAATACTCGCACTGCAGACCACGCATATGGTTTTACCTTTCAAATTACTTTCGGCCATACAGTAAAATTCCGTGATTATTTTTTACTCTGAACTGTGCGATTGTCGAACAGTTTACCATCTTCTATGTTTCCTTGGGCATACAATCTGTGAAAGTTTAAAAGTGACATACAGAAGCACCTCCGCCACTCTCCTCATGATTCCTAATTCCTTTCCCTGTCTCCTTCCTGACATGCTGTGCTTTGCATCATAGGGTATCCCGCGAACTTGGCTTAATAATAAAAACAACGTCTCCTATTTTAATTATACGTAAAGTACGAATCTCTTTTATTCGTTTATTTTGCACAGTTACAATTTATGATGAATTCTTGAATTTGAACAAAATATATTTCCTTATTTTTTCTAACTAAAATGGATGATTTGGAAGTTCTACACTTCCACCATTTACAAACCAAAACAAAATAGATAATTTTACAGCTCGTTTGACTTCGCGAATAGTAAAAGTTGAACGTTGAACAACTTCAGAGTTGTAGCAAGTCTTTTGTCTATTCGACCTGTATCTTTTAAATAATAAATTTTATGCATTTGATACTTGCGAGTAGTGGCGAGTGTCTTCGAACTTCTGATATGATTCTAGCTTATCGTTTTTAAACCTTAGTTACGCCCCCCTCCCGAGAATCCTTAGATCCGCCACTGATATAGTATAGATTATTATATGTATATAGTACATGAAGCGAAAATACTACTGCATGGTTTCAATGAGAAACGTATCTATTGAAGATCTGTATTCTCTATTCTATCAAGCAGGTTCCAATAGTTGATTGCCCGAAGTAAACGACTTACACTAATCAAGCACACATCAATTGAAGAACAGAGTGAAGACCTGCGAAGAGTATAAAGACATTCGAAGCAGTAACATCAAACATGAAGCTTATTGCCATCAGAATAAATGACCATAACCTTTAAAAAAGAATTCAGGTATTAAGAGTGATTTTTATACCCTAAATGAAATCTATAGGGTATACTAAGTTTATCATTCCATTTTTAATGCATAGAAATAATGATGGTAGAGCAAAATGGATTGGACACCCATGCATAATATTAAAATATATTTTGATTTTTGCATGTACGTCCTTCTGCCCGTTTGTCTGTTCGCACGATAGCTGGAGAATTCACTTAGAGTGCTGAAATTTTGCATTCGATAAAAAAAAAAGTAAGTTCAAAAATGGAACAAATCGGGCAACTTTTTCGTGGAGTTGTCATACAAAAATTTAATTTTTCACTATATATTTGGACACTGCCTGCGGAACGCGTTAACTCAGAGAGCTAAAATTTTCTCCACGGCGTTTTCATAAAGATAGTAAATATGATTTCACATATGGACTAAATGTTACCATACAAAGTTTAGGATATTTACGTATACTGTGAAACTTATCAGTCCTGCACATTTTTATTGTACTGAGAAGTTCTTCAAAATATGAAATCCTATGAACTTGGTTATAATCACTTTTAATGTCCGACGAACCGTTCTGGAAATATATGCGAAAAAGCATTTCAAAAATCAAGCTTTCACGACCATTCATGCATAAGAGTTAATCTCAAGACAATTTTAGCTGTTTTACTATTTTTTGGGAGGATGAATTTGTAATTCAGTGGTATCTGAAGCATATCTTACTTCATCCCTTTCAAAAGTCTAACAGTCCTATTATATATTTAGAAGATCGTAAAACTGAGAAAAGAGTTTTTTTGTTTTACTTTGTAGTTGGACAAGATTTAGCACATGACGTTTTTAGATGCTTGAGCTATTTATACATATGTTTCCGCTTGACAAGACGATTCGTGATCTCTAGTGTGCCAAGGGCATTTATTTCATTTAATTTAATTCAAACGTACACGAGAATATTATAATTTTTATAATTAGTACATAAAATAGTGGCAGTTAATTTTTATAATAAAATAAAAGCAAATTAAATAACTAAAAGTATACCCACATGTTCAGCAAAGAATAGAACAAAGAATTCAAAGAAAATTGAATATAAAAGTAAAAATAAAAAATTAAAAATTAAAGAAAGCCGAAAAAAGTAATGAGCAAAATTATTAGTATTTGAAGCAATCCTCTTAGGGCGCTAAAATCATTATACCGTTCCAATGTGGACAGGTGTGCTCATGAATTAAGCTGTTAGTGTGCAAATTATTAAAGTCCTTATATATGAAGCAGTTAACTCTATGGAACATAGGTAGAATATATGTCATGATCGAGAAAGCCGGTAAACTCAGTTTTATTATGATGTTTATCAGCTATGAGAAGTAGATTGAGGAAGGAATGCCTAAAAGTGTTAACAAAGAAGTTAAAAGTATTTTTTTTTTAAATGACTACCTACACCACTGCAGATTTGTAACTTTCTATCACTTGGAAGGAACCTGTAACAGCCGTATATGGAAACATATGACCCGACGATGGTGTGTTCTCTCACAACTTTATCCAAAAATACAGAATGGTTTGGTTACCTTCACTCATGATTCATTTTTCTTAAAGAGAATGAATAGAATACAGTGATAAACAAGGAACTGTTATTTTCTGCGTCATTCTTGTATTAGATCTAATAACGCGCTATATTTTAGCATTTTCTGATAGAAATGAATTTTGATTTAACCAAAAACCAATTTCAATCATTTATGTAAAAACTAAAGAGGAGCGAACAAAGAATACTACCCTATGGCACATCGAAGATTTTGTAATCACAGGAAGGCACTACGAAATGAGACACATTATATTCCCTTGTAAGAAGGAGAAGCGGAAACCCACGCTTGGAGATATTACGCATAAGATTACTATGATTAATGCTGTCAAGGTCATTATTGAAATTATTGCAAATGTAGTCAACCGTTCAATAGATTTGGTTGTAATAGACTCTTTATGAAACTATACTGCAGAGGCTTAGAAAATAAGATAATGGAAACGAGAGTACCAATCACTGGGTAAGACCTTCAAAATTATCGCCATACAATGAGAGTAACTAACACTAGACACAAATTAAATAAATAACAAAATACATGGGGTAGCGCCATACTTTCATTTCCTTAAACGAAAGAAGGGAACAAGCAGAAAAAGTGTCAGGTAACTTAAAAATATGCTTAGTAACAAGCATGCCAAAATCGCCAAACAAGAGATCTTTGTTCTTCAGATTAGTACATGGCTGGTAAGAAGGAGAATTATTTAATATAGAGATAGGTACATAGATACTAAGAAACATACATAAAGTAAAACGAATGATACTCTCATCAAGGATACTCGTCCACTCACATGTATTAAACCAATGAGATGAAAAACCTCTGTCCAAAAATCTACACGTAACCGTCCTTCACATCCGCTAAACTCTACCCCGGCAACAGGGGTAAGCTTGGAATTTGAGAAATCTTAATATTTTCTACAATGCCCAGTCTCGGTATTTCGTTGATAAGTTTCTTCAATGTGAATTTGGTCCAGAACGATGGTCCTAATGGGATAGTACCTTCTACCTTGAAACCAACTATAGCTGACTTTCTTCAAGCCGCTGACCAAATCACCACATCTGGATTGAAATATAGTCCATCAGATATAGCAGCTTGTTCTACCAGATCTCGTTACCACCTACTAGGTTTGAGTTTCTGGAACAATCGTTGAGAGCGATCCACATTAAATATTTACGTTTAGACCAGAGCCATTTAGGAATAGTTTTACGTAAAAAATGTACAGTTGAACTAACGCATTTTACCGGGTCACTATAGATCTATCATATTTTGAAAGTTATTTTAAGTATTGGATAAAAATCAAAAATTACTCTGAAATTTGTGTTAAATAAAGTAACTAAAAAATCATCAATAGAGTTGTTTTTTAACCCATTTCAACTTCCGGCTGAGTTAAAATAAATCTAACTATAGTATGTGCGTTAATTGTACTCTTGTGAGAGTCAAACGTACCCTGTTTATAGGCGGATTAAACAAAAGATGCATTCACAATTGGAAAATTTATTTTTAAACATATAGAATACATTCTTTTAGAAAGTCATATATTTTAAACTTATGAACATTTTTTCACTATTAATATTACATTTCAATTCAAATGTCTAGTTTGTAATCAATTGTTCGTACTTCAGTAAATTATATTCATCGTATTCTTTTTCTATGTTTTCGAATGAATGAAAATGATAATTAAAACATCGTTTTCCATGTTCTAGCCGCAAAGAATATATATAAATCGTATTCACTAGATCTAGGCTTTATCTTTCCAAAATAGTCACACTCTAAATAAATGAGAATAACTACTAACTACGGATCCCGGAAGGACGGGAAAACAGGCGCAGGGGTGGTTGGTCCAGAAGTGGAACTATCTATTCCGCTTGGTGTCTCACCTTCCATTTTTCAGGCGGAGGTCTATGCTGTAGAGGTTGGAGCTCATGAAAACCTAAACAAGGGCTGTAAGAACCCCAACATCTACATTTGTTCAGACAGCCAATCTGCGCTCCTTGCTCTTTCCTCTCAAGCCTTTGAATCGAAACTAGTTTGGAGCTGCTACTCGAAACTCCAACTACTGTATAGGGACAACCAAGTAACCTTGGTTTGGGTCCCTGGACACGAAGGAGTAGACGGTAATGAAAAAGCGGATGAACTGGCTAAAACCGGAGCTGAATGTCCGTATATTGGTCCCTATCCGGCATTTGGCCTACCAAAAAGCCACTTTAGGGGGGAACTGCTTAAGTGGGAAAACAGGCAACTGGATCTCCTTTGGCGTAGCGGGCCCGGTATGAGGCAGGAGAAGAAATTCTTCAATCCTTCTCATTTCCTGTCGCGTCAACTTATTGGGCTTAGCAGACAGTTTCTCAGACTATTTGCTAACACCGTCACTGGTCATGGCCCCTTCCGTCACTTCCTGAAGAAGATAGGCAAATGCTACCGTGAACTGTGTCGACTGTGCGAAGAGGAAGATGAAACGTCGATGCACTTTATATGCGAGTGCCCAGCACTTGCAAGTCTAAGGCTGAAAATCACTGGAAGTGAACTTATCTCTCCAGATAATGTCTGCAATCTAACTCCGAAAGCAATAATCGAGCTCGTTAAAAGACTCGATTTTGCCTAATCACTATAGGGGAAGGCACAATAGATCAACTATGGTCGCGGTGTCCGCAGGGTCCTGGAGGCCTGGTCGCCCCTACTCTTAACATTAACATTTAACATTAACTACTAACTACTAACAGGAATTTGATTTAAAAAACTTCAATTTTTACCATTTTATACAAGTTTTCGAGCTCCATTCCAATACAATTTGTTTTAATTTTTCTCTGCATTATTTACTAGATCTCTTATTTATCTTTGATTGAAGGTATAAATCATTATTCTGCTACAAATAGTTTTCCAGAAATTTGCACTGAATAATGTACGCGATTTGCAAAGTTTGTGTCAATTTGACCCTACTACCAAAGTTAACTTATTAATAAGATAAGAAGACGGATTTCCGAGTGTTTGGACTGATCGATTTACTATTTCATGTGGCACAAATATTGTGTTTCTGTATATCACCGTTAGAGTACCCTTTAAAACTTTTACTATATAAAAAACATGTAAAACTCAACCAATCAGATGAAATATTACATCCGAAAATAGAATTAAATTAAAAAAATATATTTTCTTCTGTCCAAGTGATATTTTAATCGCTTATAAGGAATTAAACTCACTCCGAATTTAATTTTCAAAAGCTATTCTTACCTGAATCCTGCGTATGGGAAAGAGAGAGAGAGAGAGCTTTACCTTATTCTTTCTGCCGTGATTGCATCTGCAGCCAACATAAAAACACCAAATGGCATGAGAAAACGTTTAGTAAGAAATATTTTGTGTTGGTAGCTCCAACTCTGCCATAGGGCGGAAGAGAAAACTGTAAAACTTGTGCCATTCTTTCCTATAGGAAAATGGCAATACGCTCAGCCAATTGTTATAAGTCAGGGGAACAAAGATAAAAAATGTGACAGCACAGATTGCATGCAACGAAACAAAATGGCATATGACTCATTTTCGTAATTAAATGAGAAGGGGCGGAGTTTTCAGATTTTACTCTCATAATGTGTTCGCGCGCTTCTGTGAAAACTGGTTTTCATGAAATATTGACACAGTTTGGTCACATGTTGTTGCTGTAATCCTATGATATTTGAACAGCACGTGCTTTTGTTTTCATTCGTGTCATCCGTGTTCGCCCAACTCATGCTGGATTCTCTGATATTATCAGAAAAAATGAGAATTTTATTTGCGAGGAGCTTTACATCTCCTTGCAGCATCTTGACCAAAGAGAAATTTATCTTTTTCTTAAAAACAAGGGAGGTAGTGTGACCCGAAATACATTATTATGACAGTTTGATAGGATTTAGAGCGATTCAATAAAACTTTGTCGTTCGTGTAATCCTACGTTCTCTCGATATTTGTTTTTAACTCGTTGTCTCAGTTGCACTACAATAATGCATAGCCAAGTTTCTTCCTCCATTCATGCAAAAAACGCAAAGATTTGACATTATTGGTTTCATTCTAAAAAACACCAAAAATTTTCAATTTTGTTCAGCTTCTTCCTATCTAACCTTTACTACTACTGTGTTATATATTATTATTATTATTTTTTGAGATATTATGTTAAAGACATGACCCACATGGGCGTTTTTTTCTTTTGAACTCTTTTAGATATACTTAAAATAACTTTTGAAAATTAATGAAATTCACATATATTTCATTGACTCACCTACGCATTTTTAATTTGACTCATTTCTGTTTTTACCTTTTATTAAAGATTTGGTAGTTGTCAAATTTGTCAGATCTTCCTATAATTCTTCACGAAAGAAATTAAACATAATATTTTAATTTTGTGCATGCGGTTTGCACAAGAGAATGAAGCATAGAAGAAAATTTAAATTTTCAAAATTTCCCTCTGATCAGTCGCCCTTTTTTCTTCCTTAATTCCACTCAATTTCATTAAAACAAAATAAAAGCTCTCTTTATTAATGAACATACACATTCCAGTTTGCAAACAATTCTTAATGTGAGATTTATGTCTACGTTTAAAACTAATTTTTGTAGGTCAATACCACATCAGAAATCGAATTAAAGTAGGACTAGTTTTTAGTAATGCGGTATTTTTACTCAACTGCATATTAGTTCTGCGTAAGTCGGCTTACGTAAAGCTAGTCCTAAATGCCACTTGTGCTTATTAAATGGTACGCTTCAGCAAAATTTTTCATAGTTTTACCGGAAGGAAATTCAATCCTTGTCCATATTGCAGCTGTTTGTACATATCTTATCCGTACCTACTCATATCGCTCACCGCCTGCAATAGTGCCATAGCTCCAAATTTGAGCCAATGCCTGAACTTGAATTAGAATTTCATGCTCCATGTTCCTACAAAACCGACGTAATACTTTTCTGTCTATAAGTGGATGTAGTAAACCGACACATTTAGTATGGGTAATTCAGAGTCAATTTATTTAAGCAACAGTGACGCATTTAGAGTTACACCAGTATAGACTATTCATTAATGAATTTTTTTCCTAATTGTGCCACTATAGTCTTTTCGTTTTGCTTGTTGTAAGTTACATTTTGATCTTTTCCTTGATTGTGATAGTATTGTTGCACCGGAAGTTTGAGATTACACGTTTCTTCCAACATGGAATACAATAGTTTAAACAATAGCCGAGGGCAGAAGATGCTATCACCAATCGGAATACGATAATTTATTTTACAACTTGTTGTTTCGTCCTTATCTTCAAAACTTTTTATAGTTTACAGCATCTGGAAAATAATTAAGAACCAAACTGGAAAGCATCGCATCTAGAAAAAGATCTAAACTGGAAACAAATATTTTACATAATAATAATATTATTGAGAAAAGTAGTAGCTGAAGGTACATAACATAATTTTTTTCTTGAATTTAATTATTGACTATTTTTTTCTTAATTATCAATATTGAGCTTTAAGTTATGAGTAATAATTCTTACATCTGCAGGATCTGTATTGGAGACAATTGGCAATAGTTCAAACCGTGATGAAAAAGATGGTTTAGATTACGTCACCTTGCATGTATGGCCCAAGGAATCTGAAGGTAAAGTTTGTTTGAATTGTTTATTCCTTAAAATAATTATTACTACTACTAGTATAAACTGAAGTTATTCATTTCATTGTATTGCAGAATTTACACCAATGATACATACTGGAAGTTGAAATTATAACACAGATGTTTTGGATGGTGATAAAGAAAACTTTACCCCAAACATTAGTAGAATGCAAGGTAATTATTACAGGACCTCATTTTATATTAAGTATACTATTATTTTTGTTGTTGATTATGCTTTGTTCATTCATACCTCTAATAAAATGTTCGGACAAGAACTTTTGAAGAGACTGAATTACAATCAAGTCCCAGCTCTAATTTTGATGAACCTTTTTCAGCAAACAACTCGATTCAAGATCCTGACTATTTAAGCGATTGATCTTCAAGATCACTCATATGAGGCAATGTATCAGTTATTAAAAAAAATCAATTATCTTCAGATCCATCTGAGACAGTAGAACACGATACAATAAGAAGAGAACTAGAAAAAGAAGGGCTGTTCCTTCGGAATGGAAAAGAAATAGTAGAAAATCCTACAAAACGAAAGGAAAGGGACTAGAAATACCTGAGAGGGAAATTAGGCAACCATGTGATAGTACTAAGTGCAAACAAAAGTGCACCATGAAATTTACAGAAAATGAACGATTGGAAATATTTAAAAAGTACTGGGCAATGGCAGACATGGTCGAACAACGTATTTTCGATATGAGTTTGATACAAGAAATAACTAGACGTCATTGTGCAAGTCACAGGAGATTACAATATAATGGGTTCTATTTCCGCAAAGATAATAATCCGAGTCGGTAAAAATTTATTCACATCAACACTAAATATTACTAATCGTTGTATTCGTAACGTAATTTAAAAAAATAAGGAAAGTACTTTGGGAGAATAAGGCAGAGGAAGCCACAAAAGTCACAAGCGAGTATCGGAAGATATTAAAAATTTTGTTCCTTCTCATATATATTCAATTCCGGCCATCAAGAGTCACTATACTCGTGCTCACAGCGAAAAAGTCTATATTGATGGGGTTAAAATAATTTCGCAATCACACCGAGACTACAAAATGGATTGCGAAAGTCAAGGAAAACCCAAAGCAAGTTTATCACTTTACCGAAGAATTTTCAATTCTGAATTCAATATAGCTTTTTTCGTACCAAAAAAGGACCAATGCCAAAGGTGCGTATCCTATCAAAATTCGACAAAAGAAGAAAAGATGAAAGATACTAACTACGCATCCCATTTAGAGGAAAAACAATTAAGTATAGAAGAAAAAAAAACGGACAAAAAATATTCTTCGCAGGTGGTAGCATGCTTTGATTTACAACAAGCTACCTTGCCAACTCCGAGAGGGCAGATTTCTTCTTTTTACTACAGGTCAAAATTGTCAACTAACAACTTTACAGTATGCGATCTTTCACAAAAAAGGCAAGGTGCAGTAAACTGCTATATGTGGCATGATGGTGAGGGGAAAAGAGGAGCAATTGAAATAGGCTCATGCTTACTGCACTACTTAAAAGAAAAATCCCGATCTACTCTGATAATTGTGTAGGCCAACGAAAGAATAAATTCGTGATCACAACTTATTCATATGCCGTGGCCAATTACAAAATAAAGTCAATCACACACAAATTTCTCATAACTGGTCACACACAAAATGAGGGCGATAATGTCCACTCCTTGATTGAAAAGAACATTAAACTCGCACTGAAATCTGGCCCAATCTATACTCCATCGCAGTATGTAACATTAGTATGAACGGCTAGAAAAACTGGTACTCCTTCGAATGTTATAGAAATGACTCATGATGACTGTTTTGATTTAAAGAACTTGACTAAGATAATGTGTGTAAATTAAAAAATAAATGTCACCGGTGAAAGCTTTAAATTTAATGGTTTATCAATTTTTAGAGTTGAGAAGGAACATTTAAACAGTTTCTTTTACAAAATATCCTTTAAGGGTAAAGAATAGAAGGCTGTCAATTTAATCGAAAGACGAACGAGAACACCAAATACTTCATTTTACTGACTTTCAATTAGATAAAGCTTATAATCAGATGTTACCAATTACAAAGAAAAAATACGACTATTTTATGTTTTTATTAAAAACAAATGCAATAATAAAATGTCATAGTCATTTTTCCAATAGTTGAAGGTTTCAGTAATAATAATTAAAAATGATCTGCGCACACAAGTACTGCCGAAGAATGTAGAATACTGAAGTTTAATATTTATTTTATTTTTTTCACATAGTAATGTTTTTTTTTGTTTGGCATTTTCTTAATAAGGCATAGTACGTAAGGGTAATAAATGCGTTTCAATCCATAATTTAAAATAATCCATCCTATTCATAATTACCTCTAGATAAACAAACTTAGTGCTAAATAGAAATAGAATTTTTATTAAAACTATTGCATTTCGTTTCTTCAATAATGACACATCTCACAAAAGGTGGAAAACCTGATGATTATGGTAAAAAGGTACCATGTCGTTATAATTTAGATCACTAAAGCCAAACAATCGGCATTACACAAAAAACAGTTCATTATTTATATTATATATTTATATATAAATAGTATCCCTTAAATTATCAAAACTTGTTACGTCGATTATCTCGTAACTCCGATTTTTGAATTGTGCCACTATTGCAGGCGGCGATCGATATACTAATTTTATTGAGTGCAATTGAAAACCCGCATAATTATAGCATAACCAATATATGCAATATATCTATACATGTCTAAATTTTTATATAATTAAGACTACCCTAAACCGTAAATCTCCCACCATTTATCACTCTGTTCTGATAGTGTAAAAGAAAGTTGGTACTGGTGCTGGATTTCACATCAAATCTCTAAATCCTGGACACCTGTTTATTGCGGTGTACCCCGCCAGTAAAGAAAAAAATTATTTATAAGTGTTATTTATATGTTCGCTAAAATTAGCTGGAAGCAACTATAAAATAACGAAGCTATCGCTTAAATACAACAGCAATTGTGTTCGCACAGATATGCCCTGTATTTTACCGAGTAAAACCATAAATTTCGAATAAATGGCCTACGGTTGACCTCACTTTTTCACACTTTGCTGCGAATTGTTCGCTTATGTTTGCTTTTTTTTCGGAAACAGTTGCACTTAATGGACCATCAAAGTGCTAAATGCACCAGGGACAATGCATTTCCGCAAATTCTGTGCGAGCTTTTATCGATAGCAATTTACGAGAATCGGATCTTTGGAGTCATAAAGGGAAAACGTGGCATTGAGATCCATCTCATACCAACCTACCAACAGTTAAATTTATTACCAACTTTAAGTGATTTAAACAAAACAAAATAAAGGAAAAAGATAATATTTCTTTTTCCCATTGGAACTCCAGTCTATATAGAAGTGCTTGTTGTTGTTTTTTTTTATTTATTTTTTTTATCAATATTCTCAATGCTTTTATTTATTTTTTTTTTCTCTGAATACCTATTCAAGGACGAAAAATGGCATAAACAATCGTATCGGCTGCTGGAAGAGAACAAGTCAAACTTTTCATATTTCTTTTCTTGAGAAAGATTCGCAAAAATAAAATTAAAATAAAATTTGCAAATGCTTTTCAAGTGAATAAAGTTTTCGTTTTTATGTTGGAGAATGTACGTCTAGTGAGGAAATAAGTATCCTCGACCAGGAACAAGTTCGACAAAAATACGGGAGCACTGTGCTATGACATCCGTCGTAGAAGAACAAGAAGTTACCAAAAACGAAAATATGAAATAAATCAGCCGCCACCATAAGCTAACTCTAGCAGGAAAACTTTGAATTTTCTTGTTGTTCTTTCTTCAGCCCGGTTCGGGTCACGTACAAAGGCCCCACAGAGATAGCTAACGACACTGATACGTCCTTGTCTTGCCAGTTGACTCAGAGTTTCTTAACAAACTTTTGTTTTTCTTCTCCGCTAATATTAGGTAGCCGGATGGGCTTTTGTCGTAAACTTTGCACGGCTTGCAGTTAATTGAAAAAGAGATTGGTTGCTCGTTTCTCTGGATTTCTTCTAGCAGTTAACTTATACTTTAAGTGTTCTTGCCAGGACAAGCTAACAGTAGTATAGGGCAGTGGACAGTATTCGCTTTAGTTAATTAACAGCCACGACCGAGAAAACTTTTCACTTATCTAGACTACAAACCACTCAGAATATTTCCAACACCTGTTGATGGACATTGAGATTCAAAGCTTTATCCATTAGAGGTTCGTGTCAACTTTGAGGAAGGATTTTATGGGATTATGGATGGTTCAATTATGCTTGTGAATGGTTATTGTCCTGATTCGATAATCTCCACCATTATAAATCTCTGCACTTTGTCACATCTTTACACACAACGGCCTGGACAGGTGAAGTATTGATTGCGAATTAATTCCATGATACACATATACATAAGGCAATATGTATAGAAAGGGTTTGCAGCTTGGTGAAGTTTTCATACAAGGCATTTTTTATTGCACTAATCCAAATTTTAATTTTAAATGGGAAAAGAAAATTATTAAGATGACCTTTCAGTTCATGGAGCTTATGTTTTGTTCCATGTGGTTTTGAATTTTCTTGTTCGGCAAATACCTTGGGCTTCATGTTCATGTCGCTGCTTACGGTATGAACAATCTAAGACCACTTCCTCCTCTTAGTTTATGTATACATAATTCGGTTTTGGCCTGATTGTCCCTAAATTTCTTCGTTCCGGAGAGCATTAACACGTATTTATAAAAATATGCAGTCAGCGTTTTGTAAATTAGGTGCCCTTCCATGTTTCACAACTTTATATGGTGGTCTGTTTGAAGGTACTCGCATAAGTTTGCTACTTTGTTTTATCTGGGCTTCCACTAGAGATCTATGTATATCCTCTGTAACTAGATAGTAAAAGGTACTCCATTACTTATTCTTAATCAAATTGATATCATCTGTATACCACCAGATTCGATAATATTACGCTACGAAGGTAATAAAAGGTTTCCACTTCACTTTCCTTTGGTTATTAGGCGGCGGAATTATTGAACTTATTTGACATTATTTTACCCTAATGAAATCATATACCGGGTGTCCCGTAAGTCGACGTCAAGTCGTAACCGGATGATAGACCAAATCGTAACAGTTACCAGAAAAATATAAAAAAAAATCTAAGTTATGTATTTTTCAAATTATAGGCATTTCTTTTGTTTTCGAGAAAATGTACACCTTATGATGGTTTTTTAGCTCCTGTTGCTACAAATCTTTACTTTTTTTCAATTTTATTTTTCTTATGTAATCCCGAATAGTGCTTATGTAACCTGTTGCTTTAAATTCTAAGCCAACTGCTCCAGCTTGGAAGAAAATGTCACATTTTGCCGAACCATGAATAGAAAATTAATATTTCACCCAACTTTAACTGACTGTACTGAAAAAAAAAATGTACTACGCCAGTCTGGCAAGTAACTTTAAAAGTTGACGCATTTAATAAGGCTTCTAAAATAGTACAACACTTGCTACAATATTTCTTAGAATACGGAAAAAAAAATTTTTTTTCTTCAAAAAACCCAGTTTCGAAAAATTTCTTTTCACCTACTAAAATTGATTCTAGTGTACCCCAAAGCTTGCTTTAAGAGTATAACTTTAAGTTTCTAGCTTGAGTGAGACGTAGCGCATGAAATGTGAGTGAGACAGATAGTGAAGCTTTCAAGTTAGAGATGCTAACTTTTTGTTAAATTTAGGACAAATTTTCCTTAATTTTAAAATTAAGTACCAATTATTTGGATGCTAAGATATTTACAAAAGATGTTCAAACTGCCTTCCTTCAGCTGCAATACAAGCTCGACATCTTCTTAAAAAAGATCGGGTTATCAGACGGGCAAATCTTCCGTTGTTGATAAATTCAACAATTCTTTGCCGAAGCTCAGCTAAATTTTCAATTGACTTCTTATAAACTTTCTCTTTCACTGCTCCCCAGTAAAAGAAATCTAATACAGGGTGGGCCAAAAGTCACCATGGGGTTTAAAAATAACTAACTTTTTCGTTTGTACATTGCTCAACACCCTGTTGACCGTTTCTCTTCATTCCTTTTTTACATGATAGCCAACTGTCTGTTCTTCATAGGTAAGCATGTTTCCCCACCCCACCTTACCCCTCCTTTTTTTCATCATACCATATGTTACCAATTTAATTTTTAAACCCCATGGTGACTTTTGGCCCACCCTGTAGATTTAGATCAGGTGAACGGGCTGGCCACGAGATCGTACCAGACCGCCCTATCCATCTGTCCGGATATTATTCATTGAGATATTCTCTAACTGAAAGGGCATAATGGGCTGGGCAGCCGTCTTGCTGATACCACATCTCTCTGTAAATACTTAGTGGCATGTCTTCCAGGTAAATTAGGTAAATGGTTTTGCAAAAAATCTAAATAAATTTCAGCATTAAAGACCTCTGGCAACTCAAAATGTGCTATGACTTTTCCGTTTAAAATTCCGGTCCACATGTTTATTTTAAAACGATATTGAGATCTATTTTGTCATATTAAATTCGGATTCTCTACGTGCCACTCGTGTAAGTTGTGTAGATTCATGTAACCATCTTTTTTAAATGTCGATTCACCCGACCACAAAATTTTCTCGAAGAATCGCGGATCTTCCCGTTGTCTTTTTTTTTTTTTTTTTTTTATATTATTAAGCCAAGCTCAGGGGATACCCTATGATGCAAAGCACAGCATGGCAGGAAGGAGATAGGGAAAGGATTAGGGGATATGAGGAGAGTGGCGGAGGTGCCGATGTATGTCGCCCTTAAACTTCCGCAGATTGTACGCCGGAGGAAAAACAGAAGATGGTAAGCTGTTCCACATTCGCACTGTTCGGGATAAAAAAGCATCACGGAATTTTACTGTATGGCCGAAAGTAATTTGAAGGGTTAAAGGATGTGAGCGGTTTGCAGCGCGAGTATTGCGTGCAGGAATCATTCTACAAGGGATTAGACTAGATATTTCATCAGAACATTGACCATGCATATAGCGATAAAGGAGCGAAAGGCATCCAACATTGCGGCGGTGCTCGAGTGAGTCGATATGACAAGTTATTGCCAAATCGCCAATGAGCTTGAAGGCTCTCTTTTGGACAATATCCAATGAAGCTAAGGCTGTGCGACCAGCCCCGGCCCATATATGGGAGTTGTACTCCATTCTAGGTCTAATGTAGGACTTGTAGAGAAGCGCTAGATTTGACGGGCTGAAATATTTCTTACACCTTTTCAGAAATCCAAGACATTTCGATGCTTCTTTGGCAACAGAGAAGATGTGATCTGTCCAGTTTAACTTACTGGAAATATTAATGCCAAGAATGCTTAGTGACGGTGAATCAGAAATTAATGCTCCATCAAAAGAAACGGGTGTGGTTAAGTTATGATCTTGTTTTAATGAGATAAGACAGCTTTGGGACTTTGATGCATTGAATTCGACGCGATTCGCTTTGCCCCAAGCGAGGATATTGTTAAGATCGTTATTCAATGATCTAGTCATGCAATCTCGTTTAACACATGCAGCATTCCCCCTGGATTCCGCAAGAGTGTCAAAGGAGTAAGCGAAATCAAGAGTCTTTGTGGCATCGTTTGGCAAAACGCAATCCGAGGTTGATAATCATGAGGTAGCAGGGTTTGTACTCGCTGCACATGGTATGGGTGCAGCTCATGGTTTTGTAATATTCGGTGAGCTTGGCTTAGAATTTAAAGCAACAGTTTACATAAGCACTATCACTAAGTCACTATCCGTCTCACTCACACTTCATGGAATGACTCTCCGTCTCACTCAAACTGAAATCTCAAAGTTACGGTCTTACGGCAAGCTTTGGGTTCACTAGAATTATTTTTAGTAGGTGAAAAGAAATTTTCCGAAACTGGGTTTCTTGAAGAAAAAAAAAATTTTTTCCGTAATCTAAGAAATAATGTAGCAAGTGTTGTACCATTTTAAAATCCTTATTAAATGCATCAACTTTTAACGATACTTACTAGACTGGCGTAGTACATTTTGTTTTCAGTGCAGGCAGTTAAAGTTCAACGAATTATTAATTTTATATTGTTGGTTCGGCAAAATGTGACATTTTCTTCCAAGCTAGAGCAGTTGGCTTAGAACTTAAAGCAACAGGTTACATAAGCACTATTCGGGATAACATAAGAAAAATAAAATTGAAAAAAAGTAAAGATTTGTAGCAACAGGAGCTAAAAAACCATCACAGGGTGTACATTTACAACTATATAATGCCTATATAATGCCTATAATTTGAAAAATACATGACTTAGATTTTTTTTTATATTTTTCTGATAACTGTTACGATTTGGTCTATCACCCGGTTCCGACTTGACGTCGACTTACGGGACACCCTATATATACTAAGTTTGTCATTTTGGTTGTAACGTATAGAAATAATGATAGTAGAACAGAATGAATTGAACACCCACGCATAATATTAAAAGTTCTGGCCGTCTGTCCGTCCGTCCGTCCACGTTCACTTAGAGTGCTGAAATTCTGCATACGGAATTTTTTAAAAATAAAGTTAAGTTCGAAAATGGGATTCATGGAGCAACTTCTTCGTAGGGTTTCCACACAAAAATTTGGTTTTTCACTGTATATTTAAGCACTACAATGCCTGAGAACGTATCAACCGAGAGAACTAAACTTTTATAAACGACGTTTTCATAAAAAATTTAAATACAAGTTCAAAAAAGAACTAAATCTAGTTACCTTTGTGTTGCCTTTCAAAGTTTAGGTTTTATACGTATTGTGATATACATTTAATACCATAAATACAAATTGCACAACAAAAAGCAATTTAATATAAAACACTAAAAAGCTGTAAACACAAATTTCACAACAAATGTAAAACGCTAAAATTAATCAGCACAAATTTATTACAACACCATTCATAATCGAAAATAATTGATGATAATAATGACATACATTTATTTGCAACAAGCAAGCGATTGCACCACTGACCCAAACGATTCATCGTCAAGGGGTTTCACGCGTAAATGCATGTCATCATAATTTTATGCACATTGCTTACTCGCCCAGCGTCAGCATTTAGAATAGTAAGAATAGGGTACCATAGGTTACTAATTATGTATATATAGGCTAAGAACGATCAATAAATTGAATTCATTCAGTTCTCTTGATTTATCGAGAAAGTTACAAACCGTCTTGTATTATTCCACATAGGAGTACTAAGCTGTACAGCTGCTCCTACTATTCATACCCCCATTTTATCTCGGAGTCTGAGCTGTTAATAGCCGCTCCAGTGGAGTCAAAGTCACACGACTGCTCCCAGGTTTTTCTTTAAAAATTAAAAGATACTACATGGCGACCGTGACATCGTAGAAACTGCGAAATTTGTAACTTTGCGAATCTGCAGACCATAATATCATCATCAAAAGTGCAGCTGGGAATTTTCATAAATAATAGAAACTTATACGGTGACATAGTAACACTGTTGCTAATAATAGCAATTCTTAAACTGATCCAAATCATTTACATTCTTTACAAAGACCATAAGAGAAGCTTGAGAAAAAGATATTCAAATGCTGTGTTAAAAGTTTAAATTTTTTTTTTCTATATAGATCTCTTCTCATTATTTTCGTTCGCAAGAACTTATTATAATCCAATTTCAAATACTTTAAACTCCAAAAACCGACTTCTATCTAGTAAATTAATTAATTTTTTTAATTCTCTGTGCCTAAAAAACAAATATGGCAAAACACCTGAAAATGTACCATGAATCCATGATGATTGACGAAAAATATACCAAAGCAGTACCGTTTGAGAATACGGTAATCATCGAAAAATCAATTCAAAATGCAGAAAACGATAGATATCTGAAAAGATCACATTCAACTGGGAATGTTAGGTCTCATAGCAGCACTAATAGTAGCATCGCGAAGAAATTTAAGCTGAGCGAAACTATGTTTCATTGTTTAAAATGCCAGTTTATAGCGGATGCAATAGAATCGCTGAATGAGCATACGGATATAAATCATCGTAAAGATGAACAGCACGATTCGACTTCAACTATAGCAAAGAGACCAAAAATAAGAGCAACATTAACAGAGAAATTAATTCACAAATGCAACAAATGCATGTATGTCTCTGATAATATAGGTGATCTTAGAAAACATATCGAAATCAATCATCTAACTAATGGATAACGATCAATGGAAAAATAAATTAAGAACAGGTACTCAGGATAGTAATTAAATATAATAAAAAGAAAAATAAATAATAATTATCAATAATTCTAAATAAACTATAGAAACTTAATTAGTGAAATTACTGATGAGATAATAAATAAGTGTTAATAATTTTTTATATATAAAAAAAAAAACAGATTTTTATAGAATAAATACCATTGCAATACGTAATGTTAGTAGTATGCAGCTATTTCATTGAATCGATTGATTGCAATAATTTAATATACAATTAATGCGGTCAATCGATTCACAATAATTTCGAAATCAATATGCATTATAATGCATAAACAAGCTAAAACAAAATAATAGATTTCGACACCAAGTACACTCGGAACTGTGTCAACCAAATTAATAATAAAGAAAACAAAAAAAACACTTGACATGCATTTGCCGCGGCGATTAATGATTGCGTCACTGACCAAGCATTTTTGTCGTTGCAATAAATGTATGTCATCATCAGTTCCAAGTGTAAGAGGTTATTTTTATATGTAAGCATATAGTATGGTAAGCATAGGTTAACAATGTATAAATAACCCGGGGGAGTTTTAATAAAGAAACAATTAGTCATTAGACAGTTGTACTAGCTGTACAAAAAAAAAAAAAAAAAAAAAAAAAAAAAAAAAAAAAAAAAAAAAAAAAAATTTTTTTTTTCTCTTTTGCTGTTTGCTTGACGTTGTTGGAAATAAGCGAAACATTTTCAGTAATGGGTAAAACGCAATCCAAAACTTCAGATAACAACGGGGAAATTGTTAATAATCTAATTATAGAGGATACAGTTTCGGTCGAGAATAATCAGATAATAATAATTTTATGCATATTGGTTGCAATTAAAATCATTGAATTTGTATACATACTGTACAAAGATCATAGGAGGGGTTTAAGAAAAAGATACCTCAGTACCCCAGCAAAATTAAACATAAAACCATCATGATCAAATTCATCAAGACACGTATAACTGGAAAAGCCAAGTACGTAATATCGGAGGGCACAAATACAGTATCAACGATCAAAGCCAAATTAAAAGAAAAATTTTCGGCAAAATTATCGTCAGATGCTATTCTGGCACAACTGCGATCATGCCAGCAAGGTAACAGAAAACTTGCAGACTTTTCCAATCAGATAGAAAATCTATCAGGCCAGCTGACTAGAGCCTTTATAACAGAGAAAGTAGCAGCTGGAGAAGCAGCTGAAAAATTGGCCGAAAAATTTTCAATACAGTCATTTATGAACAATGTTGCCAATACAGAAACAGCGATTATACTAAAAGCTAGTAGCCTAGGAACACTTTCAGAATTAGCAGCGAAGGCAATAGCAGTAGATAAGCCGCAGCCAAGCAGTGTCCTGCATTATAATACCAACCCATCAAGAAAGTTTCATTATAATAATACGCAAGGGTTCAACAATCAAAATAATTTTAACAGGAACAGGGAGCGCTGGCCCAAACAACAGTACAATAGAAATATGGCAGCCAATAATAGACAAAACCACCCACGAAATCAATATAACCACCGCGATAAAAGATATTTCGGTAATGCTGCACCAAATAACAGTAGTCGCTACCAGAATAATCTGCGAGCAAATAATAATAATACCTATAATCAAAGAAGAAATGTAAACTACTTCGAATCGGGGGAATATCAAGCCCCCCAACCAGAGGAAGAAACAACACGGTTGGGGGCTGCGACGAATTCAAGCCAAGAATACATTGCCTAAACCTATCCTTAACAAACTTTATTAAAGCGTATGTCGACATGTGCGGGTCAGTATGTACTCTGATTGTAGACACAGGGGCAGAAATATCCATATTCAAGAGGGGAAAAATTAATAAAGACCAACTTTACTATCCTAAAAACACTTGTATTATCCAAGGGGTTACGGATACTAAGAGGCAGTCGATTGGGGCAACATACACAAGATTACATTTTAACGACCAGTTTGCGGTCGAACATTTATTCCAGATAGTAGAAGATGATTTCTCCCTCGGGGCTGATGCAATTTTAGGACTAGATTTCCTAACAAAATTCAAGACCACTATCGATTATGATACGTGGACCCTTACATTAAACACACCTGAAAGTTCGGCAGAGATCCCAATACTGAATGGTCCATCCGAAAATTCTATTATCATACCACCCCGATGTGAAATAATAAGAAAGTTCAAGGTTAAAAAACAAGAAGGTGCCAATGATATGGTAATCATTGGACAAGAAATCCACCCAGGCATATTCATTGCAGGATCAGTAACTTCACAAAATTACCCACTAGTCAGGATACTAAACACTACAAACAAAACCACCACACTACAACATTCCGACATAATAACACAACCACTCTCAGACTTTAACGTCATTAATACAGACACAATAAAATCAAAAAGAACAGAACAAGTTATCTCCAAATTAAACTTAAACAGCATTCCAAACTACGCCAAACTTCAATTCGAAGAATTATGCCGAGAATATGAAGACATATTTGCGTTAGAAAGTGAACCTCTAACAACCAATAACTTCTACAAACAAAATATAGAACTAACTGATAATAGAGCAGTATACACAAAAAACTACCGAATACCAGAAGCACACAAAACCGAGATTAATAGGCAGGTAGACAAAATGCTAGTAGACGGAATAATAGAGAACTCTGTTTCTCATTTTAATTCTCCAATACTACTAGTACCCAAAAAATCCAACAACCAAAATAAAAAATGGCGTTTAGTAGTTGATTTTAGGAATCTTAATAAAAAAGTTCTGGCAGATAAATTTCCCTTACCGCGTATAGAAGAGATACTCGACCAAATGGGCCGAGCCAAATACTTCTCTACACTTGACCTTATGTCCGGATTCCACCAAATACCATTAGAGGAATCTTCTAGAAAGTTCACAGCTTTTTCAACTAACCAAGGTCACTACCAGTATACACGACTTCCTTTCGGACTTAATATAAGTCCAAATAGTTTCCAAAGGATGATGACCATCGCCATGACGGGTCTACCACCGGAAATAGCCTTTCTGTACATTGACGACATCATAGTCGTCGGATGTTCACAGTCACACCATATAAAAAACTTGCAAACAGTATTTAACAGATTACGAGAGCATAATCTCAAATTAAATCCTGAAAAATGCAAATTTTTCCAAACCGAAGTCACCTATCTTGGACATCGAATATCAGCACAAGGCATAAGCCCAGACAGTTCAAAATACGAGGTAGTTAAAAATTATCCTATCCCAAAAAACGCCGACGAAGTCAGACGATTCGTAGCATTCTGTAATTATTACCGCCGTTTCATCCCCAACTTTGCAGAAATAGCACTACCGTTAAACAAACTACTCCGGAAAAACACAAAATTTGAATGGGCAGAAATCCAACAAAAATCTTTCGATGCTCTCAAATCAAGTTTGATATCCCCAATAATACTGCAGCACCCTGATTTCAAAACCCAATTCATCATTTCCACAGACGCCTCGAATGCTGCATGTGGAGCAATCTTATCACAAAGTGTCGACGGAACAGAACACCCAATCGCATACGCTAGTAAAACATTTACTGCCGGAGAAAAAAATAAGTCAGTAATTGAAAAGGAACTCGCAGCAATACATTGGGCAATTATACATTTTAAGCCTTATGTTTATGGCAGAAAATTCACAATAAGAACAGACCATCGACCCTTAACATATCTTTTTGGCATGAAAAACCCATCATCTAAACTAACACGAATGAGGTTAGATTTAGAGGAATTCGATTTCGAAGTCAAATACATTAAAGGAAAAGGAAATAACGGACCCGACGCGTTATCAAGAATACAACTTGACATTAATGATTTGAAGGAAATCAATGTCCGACGCGTCCAAACCCGAGCAATGAAAAAACAAAAAGAACAAAACATAATGTCCGATGAAATGAAAAATACTCCTATAGTCCCGCAGCCTGATCAACTGCGCGTTTGGGAGATACCATCTCCAACAAAGATAGCCAAATTACCTGAACTAAAAGTAAAAATTGAGAACTGCAGTAATAAAGAAACACAAATAGAAATAAATATAGTGCACAAGTATGAAATAAAATATAAGCGGTATATAAATATAAAAAACAACCAACCAGTAGAGCCCGCACTAGAGCAGGTACTCGAAGTATTGGATAATGATATATATAAACAATTTCAGACCAAGACTCTGAAACTTTCTGCAGAAAGCGAGATATTTAAAATAATTAATTTAACCGCATTTAAAATCCTAGGAAACAAAATATTAAAAAATATAAACGTTAAAATTTTCAAACCGCAACGGTACATATCAGAAACAACGAAAATAAACGAAATCCTACATAACTATCACTCCACACCTACAGGAGGACATCTGGGTCAATCAAGACTGTATAAAAAGCTGAAGGAAATGTACAAATGGAAGAAAATGAGGAAAACAATAGCGAAATATATAAACAGATGCGAGCTTTGTGCGAAAAATAAGCACCAAAAGCATAATAAAGAGCATATGGAAATAACTACAACACCAACAAAAGTTTTCGACATTGTATCCATTGACACAGTCGGCCCATTTACAAAAACCACCAACGATAACAGATACGCAGTAACAATGCAATGCGATCTAAGCAAGTATATAGTAATAATACCCACAAAGGACAAGGAAGCAAATTCCATAGCAAGAGCCATAGTGAATGGGTTCATACTAACATACGGACCTATGAGCAAAATTAAAACTGATCTAGGAACGGAATACAAAAACCAGGTTTTTGCGGAAGTATGTAATATACTGAAAATAAAACAACTGTTCGCGACCGCCGCACATCCCGAAACGATCGGAGCACTAGAAAGAAACCACAAGTGCCTAAATGAATATCTCAGATGTTTTGTTAATGACAATAGAGACGATTGGGATACATGGATTCCATATTACGCATTCTGCTACAACACCACACCAAACACCGTACATGGCTACACACCATTCGAACTCATATTTGCCAAAAATATAGACCTACCTTCAGAACTCACAATTGATAGACCAGATCCCGTGTATAATTATGACCTGTATAGTAAAGAGATGAAATACAGACTTCAACAAGCCATAGGTAAGGCAAAACAATACCTCCAGGCATCTAAAGTGCGAAGAAAGCAAGTCAAGGATGCTAATTGCAAACCAATATCAATCAAAGTAGGCGACAAAGTACTAATGACAGTACAAAATAGACGAAAACTAGATCCTCTATACAACGGACCTTATATAATTAAATCAATAGACAACGTAAATTGCATTATCGAAGATATAAATAAGAACAAAATCAAAATACATAAGAATAGGCTAAGAAAGATAGAAAATTAAAAATTATGTACTATTATTCTAACTATCTCTAGCATGTTAAATTAGATTACACACCGGTGTAGACAAATAAGAATTATTGTAATCAACTAGATAAGTAAACGTAAACAATAAAGATCCCAATTACTAATGCCATTGAGCAATTAAGAGCTATAATAATAAACTATATATAAGTAGGTATATGTAAATACGACTAGGAATTAAGACTCATTATAATCAGCTACATACAAAAACATACCATATGAACTATTAGTATACATAAGCGATAAAATGCTTCATTGCGGCGAGCAAACAATTAAGGTTTAACGTAAACAAACTATACAAAAAAAAAAAAAAAAAAAAAAAAAAAAAAAAAAAAAATTTATGTAAACACAAATTTTTTTTTTTTTTTTTCCCTAAGGGGGAAAGGTGTGATATACATTTAATACCATAAATACAAATTGCACAACAAAAAGCAATTTAATATAAAACACTAAAAAGCTGTAAACACAAATTTCACAACAAATGTAAAACGCTAAAATTAATCAGCACAAATTTATTACAACACCATTCATAATCGAAAATAATTGATGATAATAATGACATACATTTATTTGCAACAAGCAAGCGATTGCACCACTGACCCAAACGATTCATCGTCAAGGGGTTTCACGCGTAAATGCATGTCATCATAATTTTATGCACATTGCTTACTCGCCCAGCGTCAGCATTTAGAATAGTAAGAATAGGGTACCATAGGTTACTAATTATGTATATATAGGCTAAGAACGATCAATAAATTGAATTCATTCAGTTATCTTGATTTATCGAGAAAGTTACAAACCGTCTTGTATTATTCCACATAGGAGTACTAAGCTGTACAGCTGCTCCTACTATTCATACCCCCATTTTATCTCGGAGTCTGAGCTGTTAATAGCCGCTCCAGTGGAGTCAAAGTCACACGACTGCTCCCAGGTTTTTCTTTAAAAATTAAAAGATACTACAGTATACTGTAAAATCGATCAGTCCTAGACGTTTTTATTATATAGAAAAGTTCTTCAGAATATGAAATCTTCTGAAATAGATTATAATAATTTTTTCTGTCCGACGAACCGTAGGGGAAGATCGGGACCCTTCGTACAGTTTTTGTTCTTTTCGTTATATAGTTATTATAAATTCTTTAATAGTATTTAATTTTAATTTAGGTAATAGTAAATATAATTAGCTTAAATATATCACCAAAATAAGTTGTTAAAAGTTTCTGAAATCTGACTAGAGAATTTTTTTTTAAAAGATGGAAAATGTATGAATGCGCCCCACGAGGGGGGCACGTTCGTTCAGGATAAGGGGTATCCACTGACATATATAAAATGGACTGCTGACGCTACAAAAATTGCTTACATTATTTGACATTATTATGGGATCACTTTCCTATAGTTCTCTCTTTTTGGTTTAACTACTTTTTTTCGCTGAACTATAAATAATAAGTTTTATACAAAATCCACCATAGTACAATTTCAGTTCAGTGGTTTTCCAAATGAATATATAGATTAGAAATAGATGGCAATACAGTATTTGTAATCCTTTCTCTGTCCCCCATACCTACTTTTAGGGACAGGCAGAAAAAAATTGCGTAGATTTATTTCTTTAAAACTCAAGTTTAAAAAATATTTGATGTTGTAGAAGATAAGCTTCCAAGAATAGAAATAATTTCTAATTCAGCTGTAATTTGCTGAACTTTTAATATGAATATTAAAACGAAAGTAAGTCTTGAAATTAAGATAATTGTCACACCCTGCCAACAAAAGTGGACCCATATGAAATAGAAAATCAGGCAGTCCATGTTATATATGTCAGTGGGGGTATCTAAGTACGCTATGGGGCACTTTCGATCATAAGTTTCAAACACAACAGTTATAGCACCAAACATTTATTCATTATGAAAATTATAAAAAACAAAACAAAATATAATTTTCTTCGTGATCAATAAAATTAAAAAAAAAGTAGAATTTTAATGGCTTGAAAAGTATTGTTGGATATACAAATATTGTCTTATCCTAAGTTAGTCTACATGCGATCAAAAGAACTTTGGGTTGAAGAATTGTTATGGCACATTATACAACGTTAGATCTAATGAAACATTGAACATATTAGATGCTCCAGCTGTCGTAGATGATACAGGATTTGGCAGTATCAAAACCAGACCACTAATATAAAGCGCCGCTTTATCAATAATATTCGAAAAGATAAATATCCATGAACCTGATTTTTTCCTCAAGAAAAAGACCTTATATGCTGTCTTGCTCTAATGACTTATCACTTGCGCAACATAATAGACTTTTATCCAAATTTTACTATTATAAACGTGTTGTCATTTATACTGTCAGGAGTAATGTCAATTTTCATTTCGTTTCCCTTCTCTTCAAAGTTGTCGGAATTAGAAGTAGAACTCTCACTTAAATTAATACTATTGCTTTCGGCAAAGAATAACTAAATAAAAGAAAGGACACAGAAGAGTGTTCCGATTGTTTTCCATTTAAATGTACACGGCGAGAAAAAGAAGGAAGGAAGAGAAAAAAATAAAAAAAAATCAAACACTCTTTGAATATTTTACGAATAAGACAAAAAATATGAATGCGAAGATTACATGCAACGAAATGGAATGACAAATGATTTATTTTCGTAAATAAGACAGAATGGGCGGAGTTTTCTGATTTTACGCTCATAAAATGCTCCCGCTCTTTTATGAAAACACGATTTTCAGGAATTGTCCCAATGTTTTTCGCAGGAATTCCAATGTTTGTTAGTGTAATCCTACGATATGCGAACAGCACTTTTTCTGTTTACATTTGTTTTGCTCAAGTGGGGGAATCTCATGCTGGATTCGGGGAATTTTATTTGACACAAATTTTACTTCTCCTTTTAGTGCGTTGTTCATTGCGAAATTTATCTTTTTCTTGCCAATTGGAGGTAGGGTTACCCAATGTACATTATTATTAATAGTTTGAAAGGATTTTCAAGATAATCAAGAAGTAAAGTTATTTAAGAAGATTATTCTGAATTTAAATTAATTGTGAGAGGTGTGTGATTTTTTTTTTATAAAACAATATGAACAATAAAGGAAATCGTAAGTGGAATTGTGTAGTTGGTGGTTGCGATGCAGTTAACGTAAAAATGTTGAAGGTACCAAAGGACAAACAAAGGTATGTAAATGGAGATAATTTGTTCGTATAAATACACTTATATATGGATAGTAACTATGCAATAATTTGTAAAAAACACCTTTTTACAAGTACACAAATTTATCAAGAATGGTCTTCTACATGTATAGCCGGCGTATGAGTTACAATGATGTCTTACGCTTATTATTATTGTACACTCTTTAGGCAATTGATTTGGCTTCGCGCTCTACAGAGGTTGGATTTGATAGGTAATATCAAAGAATACCACAAGGTGTGTCGACAACATTTCAATGACGATATGTTCGGTCCGTCAAAGAAAAAAACTGTTAAAAAATGCTGTGCTGCACATTATAGATAAGCCTATTCAAACAGGTGAAGTAGACAACTTTTGGCACTTTGTGCAACCGATGAATGTATGTAGCAATCTAGTTTTATGTGAACGAATTGTCATTTTTTTCCCAATTTCTTTTCCTTTTTCCCTGAATATTAGAATGAAAGCAACATTTTTAATTCGAAAAATTCAGAAGAAATACTGATTAGTTCACAACACGAAATTTCTTGCGGAACACAAACAACAGCAATTTTGAGTGCCCGCACTCCTAAAAAAAAAATGCCTAAACAAAATAGCAAACTAAGGCATATAATAAAACTTCAAAAAAAAAAAAAAAATTCAAAGCCTTCAGTCACTTGCCCTAAAAAAACAAATTATAAGAAAAGCCAATGAACTACTGCCATTGGAGTTAAATTGTCTAGTAGAGAATTATTTAAATAATTCTGCAGTGTGTAAAACAAGGCGACATTTTTCGTCAGAAGTTAAACAATTTTCAGCAACTATTAACTTTTTATCACCCACAGCATACGATTTCTTGCAAGAAGTAATTGTTTTACCTTCATACAGAACCTTGTCCAGATTAACATCAAATTGGCCAAATAAACCAGGACTTAACAAAATTTGTTTTACTGCGCTAAAAATGAAGTCCGAGCAATTAACCGATTTTTCCAAACTTTGCATTATTTGTTTGGATGAAATATCATTAAAAGGCAATTTATTTTACGACAAAAATATAGGAGAAGTGATAGGCTTCCAAGACGATGGTGCTCTTCGGCAAAATTGTGTTGCAAGAAATGCCTTTGATATTATGGCTAGAGGCATAGCAGATAATTGGAAGCAGCCTTTGGGATACATTTTGTGTAACAGTATTTGCCCACCTTTCAAGATAAAAGACATAATAACTGAAGCTATTAAAAAACTTAAAAATATAGGACTGACACCGACTGCTTTAATAACTTATCAGGGCACGAACTTTCAAGCACTAGCAAATATTTTATTGGTGAATAAATCCAATCCCACGTTTGAAGTAGATAATATCAAGTTAGTGTATATATTTAATCCTCAACATTTAATAAAATCACTGAGAAACAATTTGATGAAATATAATATGAAATTTGAGAGAAACAAAATAGCAAAATGGTCTGATATTGCAAATTTTCATAACTGGGACTGCAAGCGTCAATTTCGATTAGCACATAAGTTGACAACGAATCACTTAAGTCCTAAAAATTTTGAGAAAATGAGGGTTAAGCTGGCAGTACAAACTTTGAGTAGGACGATAGCTTGTGGAATTTATACCCAAGTCAGTTTGAACGAAACATCACCATCGGCTTTGCAAACAGCGGAATTTGTAGAAAATTGTGATCAACTTTTTGATATGCTGAATTCATCAAAGCCATCAGAATACAAACAGCATAAAAAACCTATTAGAGGTACGGAGTTTCAGATTACAGAGATGCGAAATTTGTCAAAATTTGTAGAATCTATTGCAGTCATAAATCAAAAAGCAAAGGATGTTACGAAAACGTTGAAGTGTTTAGATGGTTTATTAATGAAAATTGCGGGGATTCGTCAACTTTGGGACATCTTAAAGAATCAAGGATTTCAATTTCTCTTAACTCGACGAATAAATCAGAATTGCCTCGAAAACTTCTTCGGAATAATAAGAAAGCAGGGGGGTAATAACCACCATCCCGCTCCGATCCAATTTATGAGAGCTTCTAAAAAACTCAGTTCCATGAAGTATATTGAATTGGTTAAAACGGATAACTGCAAACTTCAAAAAGAATTTATTGCCAGCGCTCTCCCTCCTATATTTGCCTCTAGCAAACTCCAATCAGTTTTTATGGCGAACTTAAACTTATCATTACCAAATGAGTGGCGGCAATTGGACATGGGTGAAAGTAATTCTTTTGATTATTTTGCAGGATATATTTGTAAAAATTTAAAAAATAGTCACACTTGTATTGAACTGGATGAGCAACAACTCTCGCACCATAAAACATTCATAATGTTTAAAGAAGCCGAAAAATGCAATATGGTAGTGCTACTCGAAGAGTTTGCTCAGTACTTGAAAAACTTAGAAGATACCTTTAGACAGCATTTCATTTATCATTTTTCTAAAAAACTATATGACGTACTATCAACTAATATAATCCCATATAAGTGATGCAAGAAAGCCGACATTTCATTTGTTATAAAATTATTTATAAGGGTACGAATTTACTTTATAATTAAATTTTTTAATAGAGATATTAAGGAAAAATGTTATAAAAATAAGATGTTATCCTTACAAAGCATTTAAGTTATAGTACAAGTACTTAGTACAAAAGGGGAATAGGCCTATTGGCGACACCACTCTAAAAAAACGAGTGGACACAGTTACCTCCGTGATCAATTGGAAATACTGCTTTACTTTTATAGTTCGTTTTTTTTTATTCCTTTACGTTACATAAATAATCGATTAGTTTATAAAGCTATTACCACATCCTCAAGCTGATTTTTGAACTATATTTCAATCTAATTTTTATTTCACTCATAATTTTATGCGATTTTAATTTTGTTCATTTTGTAAATCTGGTAACCCTACAGTTTTTGTTTTTAACTCGTTGTCTCAGTCGCACTACAATAATGCATAGCCAAGTTCTTTTCCCCCATTCATGCAAAAGACAAAAGTATATGAGATTACCTCTTTCAGTCTAAAAAACACGTAAAATTTTCAATTTTTTTCGCCTCTGTCTCTACTTATATTTATTTATACTTTACTTTCGGCCTTGTTTCTGCCTTCTTGGGATTTTTCTTTGGTCTTCTGAAACCTGTTTCAGTGAAAAGACTCAAAGCATGCAGGCCTCCTTTCTTCCTCAATTCTCTTAATTTCTTTTATTTTTGCAACTTTTCGAGTCTATTTTTTTCAGGAGTGTCTGTGTAGATTCTTGGCTTTCCGCGCTGTCTTCCTTCCTTCGTTTGAATTTTTCTTATAATCTTTGGATATGGACGAACCATTTCTGGTGTTATTATTGCTTTGGATGTAGATTCTTTTAAATTTGGTCGAGTTTCAGCACTTTGCTGTTAAGTCTGGTAACACACGTGATACACCGTACTAAAAAGTGGTTTTCTTAGCTCTATTTTAGAACATTTTCGTCTATACCTCAATTTAGAGCAAAGGGTTAGACTTGGAAAATACACGAGTGTTTTATTACATATGCATGGGTGTGCTCGGTTTTTGTGCGTACAGAACATATGGAAATGATGAATTTTCGTTGCTGCCTCTAGAGCGTCTTGTATCAACCGTGTATAAACAACGTGTACCATGGGCTGATACACACTCGATACAAAAACCGATTTTACGATGTGTCTAGTCTCGAGTGTGTAGCATAGTTTGTCACGGCACTAAGGATGCAGGATCATTAAATGATGGAGAAACAGTTGGATGTAAATTGCATTGAGATTGTATAAGTTCTCTGGAGATCTCTAGAGACCAAACTTCAAATTTCGTGTATACACTTCGAACACGTGTCTCTAGAGACTTTTTTATTATGGTCTCCAGAGACCTAATTTTTTGATATCCCGAGACAAAAGTTTCTTTCCGTGTAAACATTTCGAAGATTTTAGTCTCTGTAAACCATATAGAGATTCTTACCGTATATCAGCCTTGTCGCATTGATGTATGTAAAACACTTTTTATCAGTTTAAGTTTGAAAAAGAACGTTCACTTTCTGAACTTGTTTCAAATATGGAAACCTAAATTCTAAAAGCAGTATTATCATTTGGAAGGCTTTTAACGTTTTTTTTTGTATTTGCGCCCTAATCATGTCGGACACAGATTTCCAATAAGCAAACATTCAAGAGGACAGAAGAAACTAACGAGTAAATGCCTCCTCAGATCTGATTGATATAATTCAATTCAAGCCCTGCTTTAGCAACTAATTCATCATTGTGAAGTACAAAATCAAACATTTCATGAAATATTCTGTAAACTGCTCGCCGTATTTCCATTTCAGTATTAAGTCTGTCTATAATCCCCTAGAAAACTGAGTACGGAATTTGTCACTATCGCTCAGATTTAAATTGGGATGCGTACTATCCATAAATTCGTAAGTTTCGATAGAAGATGATACTCACTGATTAAGTATAAAAATTATTTATAATAAATAAATAAGTCGATTTTTTATCTTTTTGATAAGCAGGTTCATTCTTGCGAGGAGTAACATAAAAATATATATTTATGTAATTGTAATATTTATATCGCACTTAGGTAAGCGGAGAATGAGAAGACGTCGTATCGAGATAAATATAAGGGAAATGGGGGAATATTTCCCAATAGGGCAGAGGACACATTTTCTTGATTTGGTAATTTAACGTAAATTTCACGTCGAGTTTATTACGTAAATTTATTCATAATCTCATCATTATTTCTATCTAGTTTAACTCATGTCAACTTGTGTGTTAATGTAGAAGGAATTCCACTCTATAAGATTTGTGTGTGTATATTTTTCCTAGTAGGTAATATAAATATTGTTACTCGCAACAAAGTGACACAAGCGCCACATGTTGGAAATAGAAACAACTTTAAGTTAGTGAAATCTTAATATACTTTGGGTTCGGAGAATAGAATTTACGGGAAGGTTCCAGAATAAATGGTAGAGTATAAATACGGCGCTTCTCACATCCAGAGAGCGAGTTTTATTTCAGACAGTGAAGTGGACGTAGTAAACTATTTGGATTGTGATAATTAGCCGTACAGTGTGGCGATAACTATAAAGATTTGATTTGATAATTGAGAAATGGCGAGCTAGGGAGCAAGCTATTAGTGGAGAGACTAGACTACAACCTCAGGATCTTGAAGTCCCACACCGCAAAGGACGTATCCATGGAAAACCAGAAGCCTTTTCACAACGTCCATGCATTCCTAAACGGAAAAATTGCGGATGGATGTAAGAAAAAGATGACGACGACGACAGCCAAAGAAGAAAGGAAAGAAACCCAAAAGCCGATGATGACAACGATGATAACAGTAAAAAGAAATCTGAATACGAGCACAATGAAGGAAAGAAACAGACGAAAAGTGAAGGGTCTAAGGATGCTGATAATGATGACGGTGAGAGTATAATGAAGATCGGAAAACGTAAAGACAAAGGTTCTGACGATGATGATGATAAGAAGCGCAAGGGCGGCAATGACAACGATGACAATGGCGATAAAAAGGGGAAAAGAAAATTTAGGGCAAAGGAATCAAAGACACTGATAATGAAGATGATAAGAAACGAAAGAAAAGTCAAAGTATAGAAGAGTGCTTCAACAGTATATTAATCGAATATCTAAGAAAGGTAGTCAACTATAATCAGCGCATTTGGGATCGTGATATTCCTATATTTCTAATGGCTTATCTATGAGCTGTTTACAATACGACCGGACAAACCCCAGCAGAGGTCATATTCAGAACGGAGAGTGTTTGCTTAGCGACCTTAAGTTTGGTACACCTAGAGGTGAACAAAAGTTACCAGAAGACTACGTGTCAGCGCTTAGACAACGATTAGCCGATGTGCACGAGATCACGAGAGCGAAATTTGCAGCAAATACCGATCGAATGAAGACCCGCTATGACTTACGTGCTAATTCAGCCAAATTTATGAAAGGCCTTAATCCAACTAAAACGGTTAAATTTAGCTGGCGTAAATATATTTTTCTGACAAGTCTGTGCTTGTTCCTACTATCTTATATTCTGTCTACAGTCGCGATAGGATTGATGGATGGTGGAGAACATAGGATTGCCACCAATCTTAGTACATTTTTAGAATTTTGCAATTCGTTTCATCTATGATATAAAGGTACAATGTGAGGATTTAGCCGAATTTTTAATATAATTAGCTTGCAAAGGCTTATGCCCTAGACACACAGCGCTCTTAATGAAGAAATAACTAACGACTCATTAGTCTATAATGATTCATTATAAACTGCAGCCACATAGCCATTTCTAGTTACAAATGAGAAAAACATTGTATTAAAAAGAATATTAGCAATATAGTTTGCGATTGGCATTTTTTTTCCTATTTTTAAAATCGGCAGATGCACAGCGGAGCTTCACATTTATATAATATGCCAAATGTAGCACATTTTTCTTATTATAACTATAATGAAGGAAGAAAACACTTCATTAGTATACTTCATTATGATCTGATTTTCAAGCCATAATGACGTATACTATATGTGACACACGGCATTTTAATAAGTAGTTAGTAGTAATGATTCATTAGATCGTGCTGTGTGTCTAGGGTATGTACAGACTTAATATACAGTAAATTAACTGGCTGTATGTAAGCGCAATTCAAAGTATGATGTCAGCAAACGAGCTTTCAGATTCCGAAAAGAAGACTGAAGTATGAAGTATGGTCTGAAAAAATATTCAAATTCTTGTAATTAGATTTTTTTCTCGTTTATTTATGAGTTCAAAAGTCCGTCGTATTGCCGCCCCCTTTAAACTAGCGCCCGGGGCATGTTCCTCCGCGTGCCCCCCATAGATCCGACCCTGCACTTAACTACTCTTTATAGTAATGCTTCTAGAGAGCCTATTAAATAAATATTATATCTCAACCATGATAAAGAAGCTTAACTTAAGTTAGAATTGGATTGACTTGCATTTCAGTAAATTGAAGTTAAAGTAGTTACCAAGAACTAGACGGTTGTTAAGTTTACTGTTTGTCTAGTCATTGACTTTCATTTTTCAAAATTGGTTTTGAAGAAAGTACAACGGACAGATAAAGTCCCGATTGTAGAGAAAACATTAGCACTTAACCACCCCATGTTCGATATAAGCTTGCCGCCCTGTCTAACAAATAACAGCACTGTTAAAAAACTAAATTTTAAAATTGTCACTATAATATGACTTTTTGAAAAAACAAAATCAGAGGAAAGGAAATACAATGAGTACCATAATCCTTTAGCCTTATAGTAAGACTTAGCAAAACTGTGCATAAGAGTTTCAGCGCAATCCTGTGGGAATGTAACATTTTAACTAGTTCGATTTAATTTATCGCTGATACTTAGCAATATGTTTCTGAGTTACTTAAAAGTATACATGTAAGACAACCACATTATGGATGTCATAACAAAAGTTAAATGTGAAAATCACTTTCCGAATACTCAGCGTACCATAAACAAACTATTCCCTCTCGACTTTAACTCCATTGAAAATAACATTAATAATCACGTCGACAATGACTACAACATTTGAAAACCCCTAACCTGCAACAAGTGGATTACTTTGCATAAATTCATAATAGCAAACCACCAAGCATTTACTCACGTGTTTTGCCAATATCTACATATAGGCATCCATGTACTTGCCACCCCCTCAGATGGAGTACTATGGCAATGGGATACTAACCATGCACCCGAAGGACTAACATCTCCATCCCTTCCTCCTATGGACACGAGTTTATTAACAAAATATGATAGATATTTGCGTTTTGGTTTTTTTTTTAACGGTCACGTTCAAGTAGCATGGAAATGTTTTATGGAAATACAGGTGCATGCGCAAAAGAAAATCATCACCTTTGAATACTTATGTACATACAAACATACATATTTATTGGTAGTGCTTTTTCGTATGTTTTTGAGTAGGGAGGTATAGGCATGGTATTGAATTCGCCTCAAAAGGACGGCGAAAACAAAATTTCACTCCCGTTCACGCTGATTCTTTGATTTACATATCTACATACATATTATGCAAACATTATTTTGAAACAAAAGGCAAAAATAAATTTTTATTCCCTAACTCTGCATTCAGGATATACACGGTATTTTGTGAGGAATCATGTATGAACATATAAATGGGACCGGGAAGACCTACGGAACGATGATGGAACAATTACAGGACTTTTTACAATTTCATGTCGACTTTTACATGATTTTAATTTTTCGAATTGAATAGAGTCATGAGAAATGTTACATTAATTAGGGAAGTATGAAAGCATAATGTATATTTTATAAATATATATATACATTTGTGTGTGTAGCATCACATTATACCTACTTTTATCGATTTATGTTTCGGAATCATTCATAAATCCCTTTCCATAATATCCAGCGAAAGGGCTTTTCGCGTTTCCTCGAAAATTCTCCAGGTGGACTACTCTACTTATGTACACTTTAGGAATGTTCATCCTGGACGCGAAGAAAGCCATATCAATGTAAATCCGATTTTATATAGCTTTAATAATAAGAGCTCTCAAAATCTCATACAATTTATGGTTTATCTTTGCTGATAATCGATTATTTCATTACATATAGATACCCAGCATGAAATCATACCATCATTCAAACAGGATGCATTCTTTAGATGATATGATGCATAACTGTATATTGGACACTTCTTAGGATATTGGTACAAGTATGTCCTAGAGAGGAAGCATTTAAAAGATTTTTGGTGTGCTTTCCTTAGCTTGCTTGGAAGGAAGAGGATGCTTGCCTCATCATTGGACACTTTATGGGGCATTTGTATAGGCATGTCATTAGGACAAGAAAGGAATTTAAGCTTTTCGTGTTCTTCCTCCGAGCTTCCTTGGAGCGCAAATGGAAGCAAAATGGATTAGACACTCACTCACGCATATGTAAAAGAATTTCCATTTTTGCATATATGATTATTTAGAAAGTTCTTATTTAATTTTATTTCTGGTGGAATTCCGCAATTTAGTAAAAATCACAACTATTAACAATTAAATTTACTCTGTGCAAACGAAAACATAACTGCGTGCACTTGGTTCTATACGCGAAAACATACTGTATTTAGGTTTTAATAATTCACACGTTCTTTATATTACATTCTGCTGTTTACTTTTATAAAATTCACAAACAATTACCAATGATCTCTACTTTAATTATCATTAGTAGTGTACTTCAAATTACCTCAATTAAAATAGAAAAATTTCATTCATTTACTACGTTCACTTCACTATCTGAGACATGGCACGCTTCTGGCAGTTACAAATGCTGTATTTTTATACCCTAGATGAAATCTGTAGGATATACTAAGTTTATCATTCCGTTTGTAATACATAGAAATAATGTTGCTAGAACAAAATAGATTGAACACCAATACTTAATACTAAATGTTATTTTGATTTTTGCATGTCCTTCCGTCTGTGTGCACGATAACTCGAGAACGCATGCGCTTACAGAACTGAAAATTTCCTTTAAAAATAGTTAAATCAAGTTCGAAAACGAAACAAATCGGTCAACTCCTCCGTGGCATTGCCATACAAAAATTTCGTTCGGTCAACTCCTCCGTGGTATTGCCATACAAAAATGTCGTTTTTCACTATATATTTGGACACAGCCTAACAACGTATTAACGTAGAGAGCTGAAATTTTGAACACCGTGTTTTCATAAAAATAGTAAATATAATTTGAAAACTTAGCTAAATCGTCAATCACTCCTTGGTATTGCCATATAAAAATTTAGGTTTTTTACGTATGCGGGAAATAATGATCAGACCTAGACGTTTTTATTATACTGAAAAGTTCTTCAGAATATGAAATCCTATAAAACTGGTTATAATCATTTTCACTGTCCGACGATCTGTTTTAGAAATAAATCAGGAAAATCACTTCAACAATCAAACTTGTACGGAAAGGGTACCATACGAAATTACCTACGGGCATTCATAAAAAGGGGATCGTAAGAATTAGTATTAGACCAATTCTAGATTTTTTACTTTTCATCTCTACAGATTGCCCAGAATCATTGATTATAAAGTGTACAGGGTATTTCCCCTTAGAAGGTCAATAGAGCAGGAAGTGCTAGTACTCACCTAGGCTAACAAAAAAATTCGATGGCAGGGGAGGGAGGGGGCAGCACCCACCGTTTAGGAGTTAGAGGATGAATAAGGAAAAAAGCTAGTTTTTCACAAAACACCCTGTATTTTATAAAGTACATGACGTACGGTCACAGTTAAGAGCACATTGTATGCAGAGCTGCATGGCCAACGACTGCTCAACCAGCCTAGCACCGCTGTCCCCTCAAGAGTAATGTTTGTCTAAACCAGAAGTCTTCAAACTTTCTTGCCTAAGGGCCACACTGATTCCTCCACTAAGTCGCAGGAGCCAGGCTAGCTCATCATACCAAAAAACTGTAGTTATGAATTACATGCAAATTTTCGTTTTGAGATATACCAGCGACTGGCGTATATACAAGGCCATCTTTAGGGAGTAGCAGAGCTACAGCATTTAATGGAAAAGTTCTGTGCTACGAGATTACTTGTCAGGAATATTCGAGCAGTTTCGAGCATTGAGGAGATGTATTAATACGGAAGACAACTGAGAGTTGGACAGTTCCAAAGTTTGAATTTGGAACGACAAGTGCTATCAGATTTTAGTTTTTTAGTATTAGTGAAAATATACATTATTTTTATTTGAAGTTTAAAGAGCAATGGGGACATCAATATTTCGTGATTGAGTCAAGTAATAATGTTATGTGTATAATTTACAATGAAACAATATAAAACGTCATTATAAGATCAAACATTTTCAGAATTACTCCAAGTTTACAGGAAGGCTACCATTAAAAAATTGTGAATCTTTGAAGAGCGGGTTGAAATCTTCGCAAATAATGTTGTTTAAGAAAGTAAATGCAGAACAAGATGCAGTAGGTCATGCTAGTTTCCATGTAGCTCATTTAATAGCGAAACATGGAAAACTATTTACTGAGGGCGAATTAATCAAGCATTGCATGATTGCAGCAACAGAAGAAATGTGTCCAGAAAAAGTTAATTTATTTCAAAACATTTGTTTGTCAGCAAACACTGTGACTCAAAGGATAGGTGATATTGCAGAACATATATTAACTCAAATGTCTGACAACTGGAGAAGATATTTTTAAAGGAGTTGAAAATTATCTTCAAAAAGGCAATCTTCTATGGAAAAACTTGAAGTGTATCACTACTGATGGTGGCAAAGACATGTGTGGAAAAAATTACGGTGTCGTTGCACTCGTATCAAAGGTCATTGAAAATGACGATGGATCAAAACCATTAATCGTACATTGTATCATTCATCAACAGTATTCGTGCGGAAAATGCATGGCGATGTCAGAAGCTTTAAAGTCAGTCAGCTGTAAATTATATCAGATCTTTTACGCTCAATCATCGTCAACTCTGAGAGTTTATTGAACAGATTGGAGAAAATGAACTGCTACAGTACGCTGGCTTAGCTGCTCAAAAGTTCTAACGCGATAACAATAATAGAATTTTTCCTGAATGAAAAGATGGCTGGAATATGAAATAATGAGTGGTTATGGAAGTTATCAATTTATACAGATTTAACTAAATATTTGAATAACCGAATCTTAAATTACAAGAAGAAAACCGGCTTCTGCCTGACTTATACACTCATATTAAGTCTTTTAGACAAAGAATTATTTTATTTTAAATACTTAGTGAGCAAACTGAGATTCAATTTCCAGTAGATTTTGGAATTGAAGCTTTGATTGTTTTGAAAATAAATTTCTAGTCTCGTTTTTCAGATTTTAATGAAATCGTAAATGATATCAAGATTTTTCAAAATCTTTTTAACGTCGATATAGAAATCATTGCAACAGAAATTCGAATGGAAATGATTGATTTGCAGTGTAGCACTATTTTTTAAGAAAAATATTCAAAATCATCATTGCTAGAATTTTATAGGAGTTTTCCACTTTCACAGTTTGATCAGTTGCACAAATTGTGTTCTGCCCAATGAGAACACTCAAGAAAAAATATAGAGAAGGATGTGGACTGTAAATAATAACGCCGGGGAATATTTTATAGCCAGTGGTTTATTGTACGCACGTAAAACTTAAGTACAACATTACAACTAGAACTAAAATTAACAGAATTCAATTTCACACTTAAGAACTAAACTTCAATATATTCAAAAAAATCGCTTACTCACTACACAATAATAATTTCAATATAATACAGTCAAAGTTGTGGCTACTTTGACCAATGGCACTACATGTATATATATAGGTATATAAATATATTAATCAATATGAAATATAATATATGATTAATCATAGATGTACTCACCAGTATAAAACTATGGAATCGACTTTATGGCGTTGGTAATTAAATAGTTAGTGATTATCTTGTTCTAGTCGTTCCCCGGAACAAGATACTTTACTTCGGTCGAGACCCAAAGCAAAGTTGTATTAGTCGTATTTATTCTAGTCGGTACCCAGAATAAATATCTTTATCTCAGTCGAGACCCAAGATAAAAGTTTGAGATTAGTGAGTGTTATTCTAGTCGCTACCCGGAATAACTATCTTTATCTCAGTCGAGACCCAAGATAAAGGTTTGAGTTAGTCTATGTTATTCTAGTCGCTACCCAGAATAACTATCTTTATCTCAGTCGGTACCCAAGATAAAGTTGTTGAGTTAGTAAAATTTATTCCAGTCGAGACCCAGAATAAATATCTTTATCTCAGTCGTTACCCAAGATAAAGTTATTAGGTTAGTAAATTTTATTCCAGTCGAGACCCAGAATAAATATCTTTATCTCAGTCGGTACCCAAGATAAAGTTGTTATTAGTAAGATTTATTCCAGTCGAGACCCAGAATAAATATCTTTATCTCAGTCGCTACCCAAGATAAAGTTATTAGGTTAGTAAATTTTATTCCAGTCGAGACCCAGAATAAATATCTTTATCTCAGTCGGTACCCAAGATAAAGTTATTATGTTAGTAGAATTTATTCCAGTCGAGACCCAGAATAAATATCTTTATCTCAGTCGTTACCCAAGATAAAATTGTTATGTTAGTAGAATTTATTCCAGTCGAGACCCAGAATAAATATCTTTATCTCAGTCGTTACCCAAGATAAAGTTAATTTGTTAATAATTATATTTGATTACACTAGCCAAGTCGAATTCCAAAATGATGCGCACTCTATAGAAGCTGGATACTAAAAGAGAAAGATTCAAGTTGGCCTGCGACTTATATTGCCTCTGAACTGCGCACGGCACCAACAAATTATTTTACCTTGCGCATAACAACCAAAGTACATTGACCTTAGCAGCTGTGCGTAGGTAGCAACAGAAAGTCCGTTGACCTTAACAGCTGTGCGTAGGTCAGACGAGTGCATTGACCTTAGCAGCTATGCTTAGTACGTACAACGTATTAACTGAACTAATAGAATATACCTATACATACACAATATGGCCATTTCTAAATTATTTTTAGTTAATACTAAAATGTTTTATGCTTTTTAAGCTAAGTAATAATTTGCTAATAATATACATTTTAATTTCAATTAAAAGCCTGATGAATTCTGTCGATCGTGTCGAGATTTTGTAATGTGGAATGTAGCGATCATGTGTCGATTGTTGTCTCCACTAAAAAACTGCTTTATCGACGAGCTTGTAGGTAAGTATATGTAGTTTCGTTCCCAACCTAGTTTCAATAATAAGAAATGCTTGGAATTAAAATCTTTTGAATGATTTAATTTTCAGGTGGCTATTTAATGTTGGTTTGAACAAATTGGCTCGTGGCTTTTTTTCCGCTTTCGGCACTACTTATCTGTGTGAAAAAAATATTCTCCAAAATGAAATATACAAGAATATTTAGAGATCCAAATTGATCAAATGAGCTTTTGAAGTCCCTTACCGAAGTCGAATTACCTGCTATGTACTACTAACTTATTGTAAGTTATTCGGATAAATTTCATATCATTAATTACAACTAAAGTATCCGATTTCATTATATGTATGTCAGTTAATACATTTCTTAGTTGATCGATAAATAAAAAACATCTCATTTTTATTTCGTAGGATGAACTTATACATTGTAAAATTTATTAAAATGAACTACGACGGGCCGGATATCGGGCATGTTTGGCCTGCTCCCGCGGGCCGGATACTTGCCGCTCGTGGGCCGATATTGGCCCGCGGGCCGTAGTTTGGAGACCCCTGCAAAAATTTCGAATTTTCTTACCTTTTTTTACTTTGACCTCTTTTTTTTTTTGCAAAAAAACTATAATTTTGGAATCTCCTCTTTAATTTAACCTATTAGACCCTAAGTGATATCTGCAGCCGTTAAAGAGTTATTAGCTCAAAACCTATTCTGAAAGCTATTCTCCCTTAGTGACTAAAAACACGTCATTAAAAAAAATTATCAGCTAATTTCGATATGACATGAATAGGTGTTCAGCTATTAACTCTTTAAAAGTAGCAGATAGCACATAGGTTGTAATAAGTGAAATTAAAAAGGAGAGTCCACAGTTTATAGTTTTTATAAAAAAAAGTTATGTTAACGACAGTTTTGCAAAAAAAAAAATAGAGGTCAAAGTTCAAAAAAAAAAGTAGAAAAATCCGCAATATGTTGTGTAGACCCCCCCCCCCCTAACTCCGGATAGGAGGGGGTATCGGACTGGTTGAGCAGTCGTTGGAAAGGCCGTAAAGTTCATACATACAAAGAGCTTTTAACTGTGACCATGCGCCCGGTACTTCTTAAAATACAGAGTGTTTTGTGAAAAACTAGCTTTTATCCTAATCACCCTGTAACTCCCAACCGGTTAATACTGCCCCACCCCATGCTATACAATTTTTTGTTTATGTATGTGAGTACTATCATCTCCTGCTCTATTGACCACCTAAGGGCAAACACCCTGTATTTAAGTTTAAAAATGATGAATGATAATGAAGCTCGAAATGCCTTGTTATACTGAAAACTGTCTAGACGGTGGCGCCGCGAAGGGGTAGTTTTACTTATTGCCAAGAAATTTTTCCTAGAAATAGAAAGAAAAATGACGAGTTTTTGTTCATTGATTTATTCTTGGATATTTATTTGTGATTTGAGCTGAGGTTTGAATGTTTTTCAGTAATTTGCAAGTTTTTTGTTTGTGTTTGTGTTTTTTTGTGAAATTTACGTATCTTATTTAAAATGCATTAGTAGTATTTAATCTGTTTGTTTTGTGATATGATTATAACTTTAAGAACTTTATTGGGTATTAAGTTTTAGATTTATATGTGTATATGTAGGTAAGTCTAATATGATATATAATATTAGACTTACCTACATATAAATCTAAAACTTAATACCCAATAAAGTTCTTAAAGAAATAATCATATCACAAAATTAGTCTTCAAAATTGACGTTTTTCTTGGTGTTGGAAATTAGAAGTACCCAAATTTTTTGTTTTTTGTTTTTTTTTTTTTTTTATTATAATTGTTTGGTGCATCTGTAATACGAAAGGTCAGTACGTACCTGTTACTATCAAGGTTGTTTAAATGTGTATAAGCCGAGCTCGTTCCGTTCATTTTTTTTAAAAATACCAGCAGTTCATTTCTGTAATTTCCCCATTCGCGGTAACGTCAAATAAATTCACCATGCTTAAATCTACTAGTTAAATTTATTCATTTCAGTATATGTCATTGAAAAAGCCATGGTGAGTTGTATGGGATGTAGACGAACCTTCGATTTTGAAACAGCAATTGAGCAAATAGAAATGTTAAAGCCTATTAACTTATTGTATGCTATCATTGCGGTTATTATTATTATATAAAGTTTAATAATTCTGTAAATATTTTGCAAAAATTTTTCGTTTATTTTAACTTTTTGCAAAAATTCTCTCAAGTGTTGTCTGTCCGCAAACTCAATGATAAGAATGCTATCGAGAATATTCTCAATTGACAGAGAAATGAAGCTCTACTAGTGGCATTACAGAAACATTTCTAGTTCTGTTCATATAGTAAATAGAGTTCTGTAGTAGGCAAAATAGACCGAGTTGCATTCAGAAACACAGTGGTGGAGAATGACAACTAAGTGACGTGAAATAGAGAATTGCAGTTGAGATCTTCTCTATTTGATGGTTACCAAAACGAGCTACAGATGTCTGCAGAAAGACAATTTTTATTAAGCATTGTGGAAATCTTTGCTTGCAAATTAGAAGATTTCATCATTTTTCTGCAATCTATATAAAAACTCAGTCTACGAATAAACTTCTAGATAAAAAGTTGGAAGCATTTGGGGTTTATGAAGCGGCCTTACTGTTTTGATGGCCTTATTCAAACAATTAATGCCTTTATTATGCTTTTTGAAGATTTGCGAACATTATAACTCCACACTTAAATCAAACCTTAAAAATACGATTTCTAAAGATCGTCCTGTTTACCCAGCAATAAACGCCATTTTTATTTAATATATCGATTGTATCTTTAACACTTGGCAATAGGCTATTTAGATTTTTAGCGTTTAAAAACCTACGTGTATATCACGTTAGCTATTCTGTCCGATATCTCTCCGTAATATGATAATGAGGCCCAAGTTTTTTCAGTTGATACCATTCAGCTTAAACAAGTAATTTCTTTCATAAGTTTATTTCTTAATTGTCTTTTTAAAATTCCATCTATTAACTTCGTAACTTTAACGTTTTTAATGCTTTTTCGGGAATCTTGTTTTAGGGGAAAGCAAAATTCAATTCGATTGACTTTTTAATATATATTATTAATAATATCTAAGAGTGTACAAAACAAAAAATTTTTATATACATATTTTGTTATAGTTGTGCAGCACTGAAGTGAGCGTCTCAAAGAAGGGAGGTGGCTGGCCCGGTGATTTCGCCGATTGAGGACATCCGAAACAAAAAAATCAAAAAGTTTATTGTTCTGTAAGCTTGTCATTCTGGTGGGAAATCGAGCTATAAAATGGAAAAATATAGACGAAAAAAAGATCCTAGTTATTGATAGAGCTATTGATGAGTAGAATGACATATCCAATTCTCAGCACAATCGGTTGGATAGAATTTATTTTTTTATTACCCGGGCCGATCGTAAAAACGTTGTTTAGAGAAAAACGCTAGCTTTAACAATAGACTTATTATTGAAAAATCATACTTACACTAATCGTCTATACCTGGTGCATATAATAAATCTTCAAGTTCTTCATAGGTTTCATTATTAGTCAGTTTTTCTAACCTGCGACTCATTCTGGCAATTTTAGAAGCATAAGCTGAAGGAGGTATAAAGGTAACGCGCAAGCAATAGAATTGTCCGGCCGTTTGCAGCTGCCTGGCGGCTCGGCGCTCGCATTTACGAGACGCTCATGTATAAGTGCTATAACTTCGTCAATATTTAAAATTTCGGTCTAAAATTCTTACAGAATATTCTTAATATATATAATACTTTCGAAATATGTAAAAAAAACGGCGATTTTTCCAAACCAAGTTACCAGAATACGACCATAACTCATTATTGCTTGCTATGTTCTTAATTGTTTTGATTTTTTCTTCTGGGATGAATACTGCTCTATGTACCAAAGTTGTCAAAATCTGATTGTTTATATTTGAAGTGTGTGAAAGAATTTTTGTGTATGACTATGTCTACATATTCCTCGTCCTGTTTGCCCAATGAAACCGGTCTACACTCCTCGGTAACGTAATTTTTATCAAGGAAGTGTGGGAGACAACATTTTTAATTTTTAATTTTTTATTAAACAAAGATGTTTAAAAATAATAATAAAAGATATATTAACATTGAATGACTTTCCATGAGCTTTTCTTATTTGTTTGAAATTTCAGGCTAATTATTCCACTTATGGTAGTTATAACATGATTTGAATCCGCTTAACTCAAATGATGAGTCCGCTCAAGCAGTGAGTTCACTCAAGCTGTGAGTCCGCTCAAGCAGTGCGTCAGCTCAAGACATGAGTCTACTCAAGCAGTCAGTCTGCCCATATTTCGAGCGTTATACACCCGCTCAAAAGTTGAACGGATTCATTGATTGAGTAGGCTAACTATTTGAGTTAAGCGTTGAGTTGAATCAAAGTTTGAGATTTTTACATCCTTGGATACAATGTCTAGCCCAATCTTCAAACTTAAACCCGATGGAGAGTCTCTGGGATATTACAAAAGAGAAGGTTCAAAAGCTATGGAAAATTCAGAAATACCGATCAACTATACCAAGCAGTCCAAAGTGAATAGGATAATTTAAAAAAGTTTATAAACTTATTAGTTCTATGCCGAATAGATAGGTCTGTTCGACAAAAACAACGTGTAATTTTTCCCCTACAAAATGGCGGCTATTCACTTATCGAACAAGATTTTTGCTGTTCAGAGTAAACCTAGTGTAATGACATTTCTCTGATAGTTCTCCTGAGCATAATTTAACTTCGAATTTGCAGTGATTTATGAAAATTTATTTATAAAATAGGTGAAATAATTAAAAATTTAAAAATAAATAAATATTAAAATGCACAAAAAAACATTTTCAGTTTATTTTTAATTACATATTCTTTTAATAGCTTTTTTACTTTGGTGCTAGATACTCAATCGCCTTTTCTGTAACTCAACTCGGAAAAAGGACAATAGTTTTATCTGCGACCAGATATAGCTCTATAATTTCTGCATGAAACAGTTGTGCTGCACTATTTTCACCTTTATCAACGGATGTTTTATCACTGGATATAAATTTAATAATGTTTGGATGATCAAAATCTACAGAAATGATTTTCTCAATCCTGTTGCCTTCTTCTCGACCTAAGAACTTTGGAAAAATCTTAAGATTATTACCGTACTGGGTCCTCTTAATTGCTACCATGTCTCCAACCTGATAGTTTGTTGGTTTGTGTCTTCTCTTGTCGAAACTCTTCTTATTTTCTTGTTGAACTTCAAGAATACTCTTTTTCGCTTGCTCTCGAATCTCTTCGCGCTCTTTCTCTAAGACGTCGATTACCTCTTGCATTATAGCTTCTGATATTCTCGCGTCTTCGGGGTTCCTCATTTTCGTTCCAAATAATACTTCGTAAGGGGTTCTCTGTATGCTTCTTCGCTGGAGCTGTCACGAGAGACGATCATCATCACTATCATCCATCCCATCGATACAACTAAAAAGTAACTTTATACATAAATATCGTAAATTGAATGTACGGGTATTAATTCAGTCAATAAACTTAAATATTATAAATCAGAACGAACGCGTTATAAATTCACCCTAAAACCTGGGAATCCTACAAATTCTGTCCAACTAGTACAATGGATCATGATATCCTTTTTCTCAGCTATGACCTAGATATATTCCCTGGTATTTCAAATAGCAGCTATTCTTATTATGATTATAATAACATAAATGTAGAAGCCCTTACTGAAGAATATGTTTATTTACCTTGGAGCGCCATAACCGACTCTGTATCTGTAGATTCTCAAGTTGAAAATCTCACAACTCTAGTCAAATACTTATTTGATAAATATGTCCCACTTAAAACACGACGTAAGCGACCCTCTGGTTGCCCATGGTTTACTAGAGAGGTTAAAGTGCTCATAGCAGAGCGTGAATACTTATACCACAGGTATAGGCGGCTTAAAACAAATTCAGCATTATTTGTTTATCGTATTGCACGTAACAAGACAACTGCAGCAATTAGAAGAGCTAAGTATGTTTATCACAGCTCAAAGCTTAATCCTAATCTCCCTACTAAAACCCCCCTATGGAGAAATTTGCGGAAGGTCGGTGTTTATGGGGAAGATAAAGTTCAATGTGACTATAACCCCCAAAGCCTCAATTCCTTTTTCACTGCGCTCAACAATCCCCCCATTGAAGTACTTACTACATGGTCAGTCCAGCAGAAACAGTAATAGCGTGGCTTTACCTCCAGTCGCATCGGATTTTGGTGACTTTTCCTTTCGTGCTGTTTTCCCCGATGAACTGGTTTCTGCTATTTTTTCCATAAAATCTGAAGCAATTGGCCCGGATAATCTACATCCCCGCTTTATTAAGCTGCTGCTTCCACATATAACAAAATACATCTTGCATATAGTGAACACGAGTCTAATGTCTTGTTCTTTTCCCCGAAGCTGGAGGATTGCCTCGGTCTTACCACTACCGAAGAAGTCGTCTCCAAAAATTCCAAGCGATTATCGCCCTATCAGTGTCTGATGCTTTCTAGCTAAAGTGTTAAAAAAGCTAATGTACCTGCAAATAGCTGATTATGTCGAGAATAATCGGCTACTATCGCCATGCCAATCAGTTTTCCGTTCAAATCATAGCTGTGAAACAGCGGTACTGAAAGTATCCACTGATATTAGAGCTGCCCTTGATGAGGGCAACTTCACAACTCTAGTATTACTTGACTTTTCGAAGGATTTTGAATGTGTTGACCACAAGTTTCTACTGTCCAAACTAACTCGAGAGTTCAATTTCAGTACATCTGCTGCAATATCATTGGTCAATAACTTTCTCCATGACCGCTATCAGTATGTTAAAGCTGGGCAAACGGTATCGAGTTTGCTGCCCACTCTACGTGGTGTGCCCCAAGGCTCAGTTCTCGGCCCATTATTGTTCAGTCTCTACATCAGCGAACTTCCCAAAGTAGTACATGATGTTACTGTACACTTGTACGCTGATGATGTGCAAGTGTACCTAAGCAGACCTATGAGACTCTCAGAGGATTGTATTGAGCGTATCAATCGCGATATCATCAGAATTGCCGAATGGTCATCACGTAATGGGCTGTTGCTCAACGCTGAAAAATCAAAATCTATTGCGTTCTATAGTGGTATCTATGATATAGATGATATACCTCCAGTGTTTTTAAACGATGTCGCTATTCCTTATTTAAGAAAAGCGGTAAATCTGGGTATTGTTCTGAATCAGGACATGATCTGCTGCAATTATGTACGCTCGATTATTCGTAAAATATATGCTGGGTTAAGAAGATTGTGGCTTTGCGCAAAAATTTTATCTATAAAATCAGAATGAAACTAGTTAAAGCGTTAATTTTACTCCAATTTACTTTTGGAAGTATGATATATCCTAAATTGGATAGCAGCTATCTCCGAAGAGTCGAAGTTGCATTTAATGATTGCATCCGTTTTATTTTTGGTCTCACAAGGTATGATCATATCTCAGCATATAAAAATCTGCTTCATGGGTGCTCTCTATCCGCATATCTAAAGCATAGAGCTCTGTTTTTCCTATACAACTTACTTCACAATGGCAAACCAGAATACCTTCAAGAGGTTTTCCGAACGTCAATATCTCCACGCAATCTAAATATTACAATTCCAAGATTTAGGAGACTTATAATGGAGGGTTCTTTTTGGTCCTGGTCGCGCGATTGTGGAATTCGCTTCCATCTAGCACTCAGTGTGTTGGCACCATCAATGCTTTTAAAAAACTCATTAGCGTTCACATATTATGCATACAAACTTTATGATTTATTACACTTTCTCTACACAGCAGAAATAAGACTGTTCTTTCCTTTCTCTTCTTTTCCTTTCTTTACTTTTACTTAGCTAATCAGAGATTAAGTATTTTACACATTTTCTTTTTAATTTGAATTTTCTCAGTTTTAGTTGTTATGTTGATGTAGATATGCTAAGAAATATTGGTTGAATTGGTTTAATATAGTTTTCTTATTATTTATTTTTTATACTATTTTTGCTTTTTATAGTTTACTTTCTATTTTGGTAGTTTAATTCTTTTTTATATATATAAACTGACATGAACTGCTTTCTATAATATAATACACTAGCACCTTTCTAGTTAAGTACAGCCAAAAGATTTGTAATCTTGTGTACATTTTTTCCAAAATAAAATTATTATTATTATTAACTATTAAATCCTTTTCTAACATCTCATTTAAGAATTTAGAGAATTTCTTATATGTTGTTTCCTTCAAATCTATTTGCTTGGTAGCTGCAGGGATAACGTGACATCTATGAAAATTACTTGTTAATAATGGTGAAGAAACATTTTTAGTTCAAATTCCTTACTAGAAAAGTAGATTTTAATATTTCATCGATGTTCTTCGCCTCCTCAAATATTTCCACATCATTTTCATTCGAATTTTCCATATCATATAATCGATGGGTATTTTATTATCCAGTTTGTTTATCCAACTTCCTTATATAATCTGAATTTGGTATGAGTTCCACGATAATTTCACTTTTATATACCGCAATCGACCGTAATCACAGAACAAATTCAAAGTGACAGTTCACAAATGACAAATGTTAAACATTTACCCCAAGAAATTTTTAGTGTAATTTCGGCGCACGAAATCAGAAACACGGGGGAATCAACGAACGAGTTAGTGTAACCTCGTGTAAGCTCAGGTTTTTCAAAAATAAGATAGTGTAGCCCGGTGTAGCCATAGGTTTATCAGAGCAGACCTTACATGAGGTCGGTAAAAATTGTAATGAGGTTATTTACATTAATACTTGGATACCTAACTAAATTTCATTTCATTGCATTTATTATAGATATAACTGAAGCACAAGTGAGTTATAAATACTCTTAAGTATGTGTCTACTCTAACTAATTAGACAGAATAAAAAAAAAAAAATTAAGTTTCTTACATTCTAAGCGAGAGTATTAATTTAAAGAAGAAAATACAAATTTCATTAAACAAAGAGAGAGAAAAGAAGCATATGTATATGTTTAAAAAAGATATATAAGAATCCAGAAAAAAAAATAGCTAAGTAAGTATTATAATATTAAAAATACAGAAAATAAGTACAAGAACAAGAAAGCATTGTTACTAAAAATAAAAAAAAAACTAATAATAAAAAAAAATGAATTACTTAATTTGTTAAAGTACAAAAATGTTTAAAACATTCTGACATGAATCTCCCAGTGACTCGAAGTGAACGTATGGTTAGAGGAAGTGAGTTCCAAAGTCTGACACCATAGATGAAGAAAGTAGTGATGTGAAAATACAAGACCAAGACCAAGACTATAATGGTCTTGGTGTTGGTCTTGGTCTTGCAAACTTAGTCTTGGTTTTGCTCTTGGTAAGATTGGTACAATATTGGTCTTGGTCTTGGTCTTGCATAATCAAGTCTTGGTGTTGGTCTTGGTCTTGATCTAGCTCTTGGTCTTGCAATTCAGTCTTGGTATTGTCTGTGGTCTTGTAGTAGGTTTTAGCTTTGGGCTGCACAGTCAACTTTTGGTTTTAGTTTTAATCTACGATTTCGTTTTTTTGCGCAATTCTATAATTGATGTATCATGCCATAAATTTATAAATAGTTAAAAACTACCTTATCGCCGTCTAAATAAATCTTGTCTGTACACGGGATGTATTATTTGTGTCCTTTTAATCTTTATATAAATAAAATACAATAGTGCTATGACTTGTGATTGAACTATGAAAATGAAAGAGAAAGGAAGCAACAGAAACGACATTTTGTGAATCCAATATATTTATTACATTTCTTTTGCCCAGTTTTTCTCTCAAATTCCGTAAAGTAGGTTACCGATCATAACTATGCTTCGCTATTGCACAAATTACCAGATTTTTATCTTGCATAATGTGGTCTTGCATAATGAGTCTTGGTCTTGCATAATGTGGTCTTGGGCTTGGTCTTGTTAACGTACACATGGTCTTGGTGTTGGTCTTGTGAGCATGTTTACAATCTTGGTCTTGGTATCGGTCTTGCATATTCTGCAAGACCAAAACCAAGACTGCAAGACCAAGACCAATTTTGCTCATCACTAGAAGAAAGATCGAGAACTAATCGAGAGTCTATGATTGGGAGTTTTCAACAAAAGCGTTCTTTCAAATTGCAAAAACTTAAGTCGACTGCCAAGGTAATCCGGGTACTGCAAGTTAAGGATCTTATATATCACAAAGCAAATACGGAATTTCAGATAGTTAGAGTACTGCGAAATATGTTCAAATCTTCTAAGGCTAAAGACATACCGAGCACATGAGTTAAATGCGACATTTAATTTTCTACGACTCGAGTAATCTAAGTGACAATATACAACGTCAGCATAGTTGATAATCGGTAGTAGTAAGCATTTCACAAGTCGAACACGTATAGTTTGTGGCGTATATGCTGAGTGACGCCATAATGCCTTTAGTCCACCATAGATCTTACCTACAACACCATCGATATGGTCACTCTAAGATAACCGATTATTGAAGATTAAGCCAAGATTCCGAGCATTAGTTGAAAACGGTATAATCATGTTATTTAAAATAACTGGTGGAAGGTCAGTATAGGTTAAATTCAGATAATAAATCAGCATAGCCTGAGATTTGGACGGGTTGAGTCTGAGCTTATTAAGTTCAGCTCACCTACTTATGCATAGAAGATCTTTGTTTAGTTCAGTAATTGCGCGTGGGATATCATTGATGGGAGCAGATAAATAAAGTTGTACATCATCGGCATATAACTGCAGTGAACATTTATTAATGTGATTTTCCAGATAATTTACGTATAAACTGAAGAGAAGAGGACCTAAGACAGATCCTTGTGGCACTCCTGAATACAGAGAACAGAGCTTGGAAGATATCGAGTTACAAACAACTAATTGCTTCCTATAAGTTAAGTACTCATAGATGAGTTTAGCCGCAGGACCAGCAAAACCAAATTCTACAACCAGCTTATTATATAATAATTTAAAATCGACAGAGTCAAACGCTTTCGAAAAATCAAGTAGGGTAAGGAGAGTTAGTTCTTTATTTTCCATACTACATCTTATCGTATCTGTGAGGAGTAGTAACGATGAAGTTGTGCTGTGTTTGGCTCTGAAACCAGACTGGATAGAACTGAATACATATTAAATTTGTTGCAATAAAATGAAGTTACTTTAAGTTTCAGGGTTTCATTACTGTCCTGATGGGATTGCCTTATTATTGCTAATCGAAACATATTACACACAGTACCTACCTATACTCTCAAAAAATGTTTTTATTGAATTTTTTAATCTTCGGCATTGGGCCAGTACTTATCCTTTAATTTTCTCTGCTCATATGCATAGGTTGCGAATTACCTATAGACTCATATATTGTACAGGTCTTGAAAGAGTAGAAAACTCATTACCGCTTTCTATTTAGAAGTTACTTTTAAGTTCTCCTACCTATTTTGACCTAGCGAAACATACAGTTATTATCATATGTTATTTTTGTTTTGCTATGGATTTGTTATTTTACTAAAAATTACAATAGGAATAATAAAGAGCACTGAGGTTATTCAAAATATTATATTGTTTTTGTATTAACCATTTGTAATACATATATATATATACATATTTAGGAAAGGCCGACACTGTATTTATATTTAAATAAATAAAATAGTATTTGTTTAGACACACCCCCCACCCCCGCCTTAATTGTGATATTGACCGATAATCTCTGGAATTGGTTCATATTTTTATTAGAACTCAAAAAAAGAAATCGATTTAATCGTGGCATCATTGGTAGGAGCTAATCCAATGATTCCACAATTATGTAATTCGATTTTCAACCATTTCCATCATTTTCCTATGGTATAAAATTCAAGTATCTCTACTTAGTTAATGCAATTTCAAACCCATATACGTACATATTTCATAAAAAAGCTAAGCTCACTAAAAACTACATTATTCCAAACACACAAAAACTCAACTGACGGGTCTCAATGTTGCTCCTATTGTGAAGGAGTTAAAAATTTTCTCGTATTCTTCTCGTTATTTACATTTCAATTCGAACTTGGTTGTGAAAAGTTAAAACATATTTCGAAAGTTAAAGTAGTTGGCAAAGTGAAAACAGTTCTTTGCCATCCACAGTTTTGATCGCTGCCATTGTACGGTATCCAACTACTTATATGTACACATCTACGTGCATACATACATACATATATACGACTTGAAAGCATTCAGCAACTGGCGGATTCTGAATAAAAGCTCATAAATATTCCTGGAACTTTACTCATTAGCCCTCCATTTAGCAGTCCAAGGAACTCGAGAATTGGGCGTGATCAAGACCTAGTTCCCATAAAGCTTCCGAGAACAATAGAGAAGTAATTATAGCCCTGACAAATATATCATTAGTTCTCAGCAGTAAGGAAAATCAGAGTCGAAGGGAACACCCTCGAAACGTGTTGTATGCGAGGCAACCAAACCAAGCCAAATTAAGCGATACATACCGAAGCTAGGGCAGGGAGCAAGTATAATGAGGCGAGAAACGATTAATCAAGGTCCTGGGAACCCCTTTCGATAAACTGCACAATATAAAAGGAGCCCCCTCAGAGAGCAGCACATAAGAAATAACTTTAGTTTATCACAGCTTTTCGCTCTAGACGTGGAACAAGAAAAACTCATTTCCAATGATTTATCTCGGGTGATGGCTTTCGATTTGAATACTTCGCCTCCGTCATTGATGCCGGCGCCACTACTAGAACTTGGGCGCCCACGTTGTTGTCAAAGCAATGGAATGTTGTAAATTAGATGTCAATGGAGAGGTAATTCGAGACGTCTCAGAAGAATGATCTTTGCGCGCTCAAACATTTCTCTACTACGAAAAATAAGGAAATGAAGTTTATAAAGGAAGTTGCAGATTTACTTACATTCAGGCGAATGTCACAGAAGAATCGAACGCTTTTAAAGTGCACAGCAAATTGATTGAGCATTGGAGTAAACAGATCATATCAATTTATTCCCTTGTCGGAAAGGAGCCATTATTAACTTTCTATTAGCCGATGTTTGACGGAGAAAAACTTTTTTTCAAATGGAAATGTTGAAAAATCGAGGCAACGTACTGCGCGTTATACAAATGGGGGTATCCTATGAATCTCTTGAATACAATGAGGTAGTAAGTAACATAGAGAAGTTTACTTAATTACTAATTTGTTGTCTTCTTTTATTTCTCGCACGCAAGTTATTGGACGAAAATCGTAGTTTTCCATTGAACTCTGTTTCGACAGTTATTACGTTGCTCCGTGATGTCTTAGTTGTTGTAGCTTTTGCTCATCATTGATCTACGGATTTCTTTTTATAGGTACAGATTTACGTTCCGTCTTGCTTATTGTTCAATTAAATAAAGACCCGAGCGCGAATGTATCTAATTGAGATAACTAAAACCAACGTCACCAAGTATTTGGCAGGCCACTATGCATCGTGACACACAATTCGTTGGTTCCATTCTACAAAGAAGAAATTCAACTGAAGGTTAGCGCCCAACTCTCATAAAAACAAACTATTCCTAAGCATCATAAATTAATGAAACAATGCGATTGCTTACAATAATATTAAATATTTCATATTTTCAAACAAGCACACGATTAGGATGAAGAACCGAAAGTTTCCTATATAACCGGAAGGTGGATATTCTTATAGGTCTAGAAAAAAAGCTAATAGCAGGATACAAAAAAAAACAAATTTACTTGAACCGAACAACTCAGGGATGTCAATGGCCACATTCAGCCTCATTAGAAGGTTATCAATTTCGAAAAGCATTATTGCAGTGGAATAATGTGTTGGTCGCAGTGGCGTAGCAAGGACTTTTGGGGCCAATGGCGGACCATGAACATGGTGCCCTAATACAGGGTTTTCCAATAAGAGGTGTTATTTTGATATTCAAAGAAAAATGCCATGTTTTGAGATAAATGATCGGATCTTTATTTTATTATAAAGAAGAAGGTATGCCGTTAATAGTGGAAAATAACATCAGCCATATGACCACCACGACCACGCCTACAGGACCATATCCTGAAATCATGAAATTTTCCATAACCAAGTCGCAAAGTGGCTGCCCTATGTCCTCGATAGCCTCACGAATTCCATCTTTGAGGTCTTCAATCGACGTTGGGCTGTTGGCGTAGACCTTCTCCCCCAAGGAAGAAGTCGCAAGGTGTTAAGTCACAAGATCTCGGTGGTCAATTGTGATCACCTCTTCGAGAGATAACACGGTCCAGAAACTTTTCCCGTAAAAGATCAATGGTTTCGTTACTTGTATGGCACGTAGCGCCGTCTTGTTGAAAGTAAACGTTTTCCAGATCAATACCACAATTCCGGCCATAAAAAATCATTAATCATCTGTCGATAACGCAATCCATTAAACGTAACTGTTGCTCCAGCCTCATTTTCGAAAAAGTAAGGTCCAATGACCCCGCGGGACCATAAACCGCACCAAACAGTCACACGTTGAGGATAGAGAGGCTTTTCAGCAATAACACTTGGGTTTTCCGAGTCCCAGATGCGACAATTTTGCTTGTTGACGAAGCCATCGAGGTGGAAATGGGCCTCATCACTCAAAATGAGTTTTCGATGGAATTCCGGATCATTTTCATGCATTTCAAGGACCCAATCAGCAAAGACTCGACGTTGTTGATGATCGGCCGGCTTGAGTTCTTGTGTTAACTGAGCTTTATAAGCCTTAAGACCCAAATCTTTATGCAAAATACGGTGTAATGACGTTTGTGGAATGCCAATTCCAAAGAACGACGAGGAATGGACAAACCTGGGTTTTCTTCAACACTTTCGGCTACAGCAGCAATATTCTCGGCAGTTCTTGAGCGACGTGCACGGGTTTTATTCTTCACATCACTAACTTGTCCCGACAGCTCGAATTTTTCTACCAACTTCTGTATTGCGGTCCGACAAGTTGCTTCAAGACGACCCAAAATTGTTCGAGTTTTACGAACCGTCTCTGCCACATTTTTACCATTTTTATAGTGAATTTTAATAAGTTCAATGCGTTGTTGAATCATGTATCGTTCCATTTTTATTAATGGCGTAGATTCTACTTGTCAAATGTCAAAAATGACAGCTCCAAAAGTGACATCTACGGAATAGCGGGCTAATTAAAATAACACCTCTTATTGGAAAACCCTTTATTTACCGTGCCATAAAATATTTCAAGACAGCAACTGGCGTGTAAAATTTTAATTTATCAAGATCTGTATTTTACATAGGCTATGCTAAAAGGCTAGAGTTAAGAATGTTCACAAAACTCCGAGCTTTCGCCATTGATCACAGTCACAAGAGCGTTGTGAGCAAGAATAAGTTAAGCGGGCTCCGAAGAGCTAGGAGCTGGACTCTCATTTTGACCATTACTGGCACTGGCTTGTGAATTCACAAATCTGAGCATCGAACATTGGATACTCTTGCGCTCACTTTCTTTGGTTTTCGCTATTTTGGCTTTCCAGCTCGACTGTCCTGAAGTCTTTTCATTATTGTAAAAACAGCAGCAGAAATAAGATAACTTACTTCAAAATCAAGTTCACAATTGAAGTTTGTTGATGCTCGCCAAATATTGTATGCACTGAAATATAAATTATGAAATTGAGAATTAGACTAGAGTTTTAATTTTACCACTACAAGCCAAGCCTTCATTACTAGTATTAAAACGTTACTAGTTGTAACTTTGAAACTTCATTGCTATAAACTCAAGAATATCCAAGGTTCGATGCCCAGATTTGTGAATCCACAAGCCTACTCTGGCTATTTGAAATTGGAACCATAGAGTTAGTTAAGAAAACCGAGCTACCTGCCAATTTTATTAGAATTAACAGCTACTCACAATGATTTGAAGACCAACATTTTTAATTCATCAAAATATGCGATAAAAATGTCATTTTTTACAAAGAAGTTAGTACCCCCTTATTGTAGTGCCCCAGGCGTCACACCCCAGGCGCCTCATCCTTGCTACGCCACTGGTTGGTCGCCAGTGATTCGATTAATTTGACCGAGTCAGTATAATGACTCTACGGCTGTTTGCACATCGAAAAATGGAAACGAAAACACTGAACCGCTTTATTGGCAGAGGTTGTTGGTTAAGTTTGATCTGGTTTTGGAGGCTACAGTTTGACCTTGAGGTGCCCCCTCCTGTGTCTGGGTACTGGAGGTTGGGTGAGAGCTTTAGTGGCAATATCTGATACTATGACTAGGACTGTCTGGGGTGTGTTGGACTGGGCTATGTTACCTGTACCAAGGCTTGGGTTGAATGTGTGTGGCTTAGGTGTATTAAGTAATGATGTGAAATACCCTAAACGAATTTATATAGGGCCTGTATACTTGTCAGCTTGAGTTTGGTTTCAGTAGTTTACTTTAGTATGAGTGCCTGTGGTATGCTGGGCTGGACTGAGGAAATATTACCTAAGGTGAGGGGTGCAGCTGTGTATTTATTTAGTTTAGTATGAGTACCTGTGGTATATTGGGCTAGGCTACTTGGTGGCTGAGGAAACGTTACCTAAGGCGTGGGTGGATGTGTGCAGCTGTGTATTTATGTGGATAAGTCGTGCTAAAGGATCGCATTGAGTACTTATGATAAGAAGCGACATATTATGAGCGGAACGACGGATACTCTACCGTGGGGGCATTACTCCATTTCATCAGCCCAGCAAGTGGCAACCGCAGAAAGAATCTAAGTCTTCTGTAAACAAATTATGTATTATAGTTTTAGCTTCATTTATTAAAGTAATTCGCATTATAGCTACATGTGTAAAGTATTGTAATTATAAATTTATTTTATTTAATTTTATCTCCACTCTTCTTTAAGATTTTCTCTACGAGATATGGGTTTGGGTGTTAAACTTCCCAGCGAGAAAATTTTCAAGCGGTTCAAAGAAAAGCAGATTCGAAGCGCTTGTATCTAGGTTACTGATATACTTCCAAAAAAGTGCGAACGATCATGCAAGTTTCTCGTGTTGACGCCCTGCGATTAGTCATTGTGATTCGCAGAGTTTCAGTAAGACATTTGCTTGGTGAAATTAAAGTTGTGAAAATATAAAATTATAAAGTGTATATATCTCGAATTTTTCCTTTTTTTTCATTTTCTGTTGAATATGTTTACTTTCGTACTTTGAACTATTCCTTAATCTGTTATCTGTTTTGCTGAATTAAAATGCTAAAGTTTAAGCTATATGATTTTCTTTTATTTCACACAATCATAATTGTCAAACTTTAACTTTTCTGTAATTAAAATAGAAACGATATGGTAACTATTTGTTCCGACACTGTAGTAGCTGACATCGTGAAGAGCTTCCAATTTGCTTCACACAACGAAACTTTAAAAGCGATTAAAACGAAGCTAAAAGGAAGTGCTTGTTTCTAGGGACATGCAATGTTAAAATTTATATGAAACTGAAGCTCAATCGAAGCGCTTTGTGCTTCCGCAGAAGCTCTTAAAAAGGAGTTTTCAAGCGCTTTTTTTCCCGCTGGGTTTCAGCAGCTCCAATTCATAAAAGCCTCTTGTGATTGGATGTCCTTGATAATCTTCCAGCCGATATGTGATGGGGCTTGTGCTTTGAACTTTAATAATTTTAAAAATCTCAACTGTCTAGTTTGGTGTATAGCCTTTCTCAAATATATGTTTGTATTTGCTGATGCGTACAAAATCTACAGCTTTATACTTTGCAGGAACAACAATTTTTATATGATTGTATACGGTTGAAAGCAGTTGTTTCTCATTTTTGTAGTTCGATGTATTCAATGAGCAGTTTCTTTACCATACCAATCCACAGATAAGTTCCTTTAAAGCTGAATTCCTTCCACATCATATCCTTTAGAGTTTGGTTAAATCGTTCCACTATTGATGCTTTGAGGAAACTGTACGTAGAGTAATGATTAATTGCATGCTTCATCATTAGATTTTTAAAGAGGTTGTTGTAGAATTTCTTTTTGTTTCAGCGTTTTCGGATTCGTCTTTCGATGTGCAAACGTCTTAAAGACCTGAGTCACTGTTTCCGTGCCATATCGGTCGAGTTCTGCAGCACTAAAAGCTGATTTACTGCATTTTGTAGCAGTTTATATTTATTTACTTAATGATTGCTTTGAGGCTAATCTATAGTTAGCACAGTTCAAGAGTTGAGCAATTACAAAACCCTCGAGAATACTTCCAAAGCCATGAAACAGAAATCTATATGTGTGGGTTGGGAGTCCGTTCTCTAAAATGTTCTATATTGATACTTATGGAAAAATACCAAATATTGACTTTATATTTATGCTATAGAGCCTAAACTACTATCTATACAGGAAAATAGTCTTCTTGTAATTTAAAGCTTGGTTTCTTACCTTCTCAAAGATTACACTTACTATATACCTTACTTAACAAAATAATGAAATAGTTTTGATTACAAAGTAACCTTACCATTTTACGCTCTCTAACTCTCAGCTGGGTATTAATTACATTTATGTATTTGCAGCCGGAGTCCGAATCCGACATTCGATATCATCAGCCCACGGCATGCCATAACGGCACAGCGTCATACAATGATTACTCAGCTCAGAGTTTTTGTTTGAGAAATCGAAGTTATTTGATTTAGATGAATTTTTTAAATAATTTTGTTACGAAAGGTATAAACATTTTATTTCGATTCGGAAGATTAGAAAGCAAGCCGAAGATTATCAGAACACCATTTTTCTGTATGAATAGTAGTTTAGGGCGGAGGAGCTATTCAAATAAAAATTTTGTCAGTTTTACATAAGAACACTGCAAATATTTTAGAATGTTAGGACTCCGTTGGGGTTCTCATGTGGCAGTGACGAAGTCTGTTTCATAACTTGTGAAGTATTCTCGAGGATTTTGGCCCTTACCAACTTAGAATATACGGGATGGCCGGAAAAGAGACGTCCAAAGGTAAAAGCTATATGCCTCATATCGATGGGTATCAGAATCTCGCTCATGCATGTTATGCGTAGGCTTCGAATTATGATATTTTTGACGGATCGGTTTTATTTTTTTTTTTTGTTAATTTTTAGATGGTTTTCCGGGATTTTCCTTTCTTCTTTCTTTTACTTATTTTCTATGAATTATACTTTCACGCATAAAATAATCAGCTTCGTAACATTAATGGAAGTTGCAAAAGTTTTGACTTAAAATGGAGAATGTACGTTCGAGCGAGTCAGACTTGAATTTTCAACTTTAAATTAAAAATCAAAAACGGCAATTCCTTAGTTCCTGGGTAACTTTAGAAACTGCGCTAGACTCTAAGCTCTCATAATAATACAAATCACAGACACACATCACTGTACACAATTAACGAAAAATACATATCAAGACTTTTTGGATTGTAAAAAGAAGAATTATTTATATATATGTTAGAGAATTAGATCATTCATCATAAAATAGTTTCTTTTTAATTCTCGTTCAATAACAAAGAACTTCAACAACATTATTTGTTGGCAGTTTTATGAACAACTCGTTAAGTGAATATGCAGAAACACATTATTTTTATGGAGTTGTGCAAGGCAAGGCCATGAAGCAGAACGACTGTATCGGGCTCAACTTCGACGCCGAGGTGGACCACAAACTAACCGATATCCCGATCATCGGGTTTTTATGATCATTCACAACATATTAATCGCAGGGCGTATTCAGTTACAGAGCTGGCCATCGTGGAGGAGCCCCTAGAGTTGATCCGGATCGCAGAGAAATAGTGCCGGAAGAAGTTCGTGGGAATCCGTCAACGAATACAAGAACTATGGCTCGTACTCTGAACATCCCAAGATCATCTCTCCAAAAGATAGTTCACGTGGAAGGATACCACACATATCATACTCAGCGATATACAGATTATGAATTTCAGGTTGTTTTTTGGCAAACCATATTGGGAAAACAGCAAGAGGATCCCGGATTTATTACTTAAATTTTCTGGATGGATGAATTACGATTTGAGCGAAACGGAATATTCATAATATGTACACGTGAGCGATGGAAGATCTACACAAGACGAGAGCCTCAGCTTTTCAAAATTATTTTACTGTAAACATGTGGTCTGGCATCCTCAATGACGAATTAATTGGGCCGTTTAGACTGCCATCCAGACTAAATGCAGAAACCTACAAAAGGTTTTTGGAAAATGAACTATCATTGTTGCTGGGAGGTGTGAATCTCAAAGTGAGATGAACCATGGTGTTTTAAAATGATGGCGCCGCATGTCATAACGTAATGCAGGTGGGATATTACTTGAATAAAATTTATCTTAATAGACGGAAGGGACCAATTAGGTGGCCTCCATGCTTCCCTGACTACAACCCCATCGATTTGTTTGTTTGGGGGCTTTTACAAAGAAATTACAAACGCCCGAGAAAGTTTGAGTGAACAAAAACTGAGGGGGAGAAGCCGAATGTGCGGTAAAAGACAACAGAGAAACTTTTAGACGATTAAAAGAGAATTTCTTGCGTAAGTGTAGGATGTGCATTTCTGTTGGAGACCGTAATTTTGAAAACCTTTTGCAAATACATTTATTTTTATCACAATCAATTTTGTTTTATTACCTCAATTAATTTGTAATATTATGAAAACGGGTTCCACTGTTCACCTCAGCTTATTGCAAGCGACCATTCGTAGAAGAAATTGTTTTGTCTGGATACTTTTAAGGTGGTAACTGGGGTGTATGTGACCAAGTGGATGACAAAAAGATTTCCAGAATAAGAATGGATAAAACCCGATAGTACTCGGCGAGACCTTTAATTTGATATGAAACATGCGGTATTGAAACCACCCCCCACCGGGGGTGCCTACTCCGAGTTAGAGCCGATCTAAAGTGCGAAAAGTGTAGTATCCCAGGTCGAATAGATTAAAGACTTAATACGATTTTAACTGAATTTTATTTATGATGCCATACAGATATCTCAATAAAAATAACACGGTAAATAGCCAATGAAATTAGGAAGTTTTTACAATAGGTTTGAGTGAGAACACTATGGAATTTAAAAGTTTCTTCTGGCACAATGGTATGACCTACGGAATTGATTGAGAAAATCAGCAATTATGTCATTATGACTAAAAATGTCTTCGAGCTATTAGCTTGGTAAAAAAACACAAAAAAAAATCATAACTATAAAACTACGCAAAATTGTATAACATACATGGGGGTGATTCGCATACCTCTCAATATGAAGTACTTAAATGTTACCTTTGGACGTCATTTTTTGGGCCACCCTGTATACATATAACAAACAGTCATGCTGATTAGCTAAATGAAATGAAGCCGGACCAATATTTGTCCTGAGCTAAAGTATTCTAGTTTGAGAGCACATTGCAAGTATAATGTGACGGCCGACGACTATTGCAATAATAGAAACAATTTTCTCCAGGAACGTTTTATTGAGCTTGTGTTAGTGTATAACATAGGAATCTGCAGTGTCGTCGGCCTCTCTCTCCTATGTAATACCACTAAGTATACATCAGATAGAGAACTCAAATGAGGTAAAAACCTGACGATGCACACAATTTGCTTTCATTCCCAGTAGCTCCCACAGCCTCACCCACGAGCTTCTCTCACACTCGCCCTGAATATTTCTACTAAAATCTCTACCTCTATTTCAGAGCTCTCTCTCAGTCATTTAATATTTCTGTTATCTGTATGCCTCTTGGTGTGATTCCTGAGCGTTAGCTGCGGTGAGCCACAACAATACAGAAATGAAAATCAAAACAAAAGGCAGAAAATGGACAAATGAAAAAAAGGACAAAAAATTCCACAAAATATTGCAAAAGAGAACAGAAGTACAGAAGCATGGCACTTTCTAATAAGATCCCGAGGTGTCACGAATTGTAATCCCACGCTGTATGAATTTAATTTAATAATAGCAAAAATTTTATCTATGAAAATTATTAATTCACAGACAACCTCAGGAAATTGTGAGCCAGATAATGATGATGAAGTTATTGTCAGTATAATAAATAATTCTGATCCACAAACATCATTTAGTGATACCGGATTACAGCAGCCGGAGGAGTTATCTGTCATAAATATATCAGAAAATGATCTCCGAGAATTTGATATACCAGATTTTGATGAAATATCAATTATCTCGGATAATGTCATCAGCGAAAACTCTTTACGCTATTTTTGTGGCTTTATATTGTTCAAATTTTTACAAAAATATAATTGTGAAAATTGCAAAACCCTACTAAAAAGTGAAGATTTAAATTTAAACGAATCCGAGGTGTTTTCATTTAATAAAAACTATAATTATTTTAACTGTCGATTTAAACTAAAGGCCCCAATTGATGAATTTTTTTCGTTAATAAAAATACATATGGAAATATTTCAAACATTTTTTAAAAAATACCCTCATGCCACTAAATTAAGGACGAAAATTTTTGATTTATGTTTTCAGACAACAAACAAAACAAAATCCTTCAAGACTTGGTTTTGCGATTTAAACAGTTGTTATGAACACAGAAAATATATTTTGAATTATTTTTTGTTGATTCTTATAAGAAAAAATAGTATTTGGCTAGCTCAAAACCTTTATTCTAACACAGAACGAAATATTTTGAAATTGAAAATTATAAGGTCTTAAAATAAAGATGTTAATTTAAAAAAAAAAAAAAATTTATTATTTCAGGATTAAGAAATGGTTATGAAGATTTTAATTCAAGACAATCTCTCTTAATTAAATGAAATATTTCTTTTATTCTTCAAATTCCATTAATTCATACTCTAAGAAAGATTTTTTTTATTTATAAATTTGGAAGTTTTGATGGCAGATTCGAAATGAGCGATCCCGAAATCCTTTGAAGTTTAACTTTTTCGGTAGTCATTTTAGCTTCGCTATCTTGAATTTTGGTAGATTTTAATTTTGTGATTCCAAAGACGTTTTTTTATTAAATTAATTACTCTGAAAATAATTCCGTCAATTAAAATATTATATCTTCAATGAGCTGCTTACACAAAAATCAAGAGTAATATTATTTGCCGACTAAAGAGAATTCAAAAAGAAGGGTTATTTTGCTTAATTTGTTCCGGTAGCAATCGTCTTTGAAGAAAAATAAACAAATTGGCAGAATCGAGATGGTGCATACGAAAAGGGCATACCAGCTGATTTCTGATTCTGCTTAATTTCCTGCTCTCGTGCTGCGTACATTATTTTACGTTTAGCCAGCCCATAACTCTCCCTTGCGCGCGCAAGCCTTGAAATGCTGCGAATATGAAAAAGGAAAGAACGCAAAGAGAGCTGCTTTAACAGAAGGATCCCTACCACTTTCTTGTCTCTTCTTTCTGAGAGTGTGGGAGCCACAGAATACGTTTCAAACTTGGACTCATTTTTCTTTGATCTGAGTTCTCTATTTAATGTATGCTCAATGGTAATACACGCTCCATAAAACTTTCCTGGGCAAAATTATTCCTATTACTGTAATAGCTGCCATCTGCCATCGGATTTTGTTGAATTAATTCAATTACGACGGCCAAAGAGGCCGACGGCAACTGAAGATTTCTATATAATATAACGTTCCAGGAGAATACTTCCCAATGCACTCTTTTGTTTGGTTTATTGTCCCTTGGGAAGATTAGTAGCTGTGATTGTGTTTAGTTCGATGAATTTTATGAATATTATGGAAAGACGAACGGGCGGACAGACGGACTGCAAAAATCAAAATAATATTTAATATTATGCGTGGGTATTCAATCCATTTTGCTCGAACATTATTAATATTCTATGCATTACAAACGGAATGACAAACTTCGTATTCACTATGATCATCAGCTAGGCTATATCAAAAAGGGTCTGGAGAAGGCTACAAAGGTAATATGTCTATGGCGCAGGCTTTTCAGGTGAACTCGGGGGCTCAAAGCAAAATAGACCCTATGATCAAATACATATATCCATTATAAGGCCCATAGTCACTTAAGATTCACTCGCGTGTTGGCAAAAATCTAAGTAAGAGACAGTTCATGCTAGTAAGTTTAAAAAAACCGCAACGGCTTGCATGTCTCGGAGTAACTGATGCCATAACCGACTGCAGTATTACTGGCTATATTGATCTGCTTCCACTGCACCCACATATCAAAAAGGAAGCCGTCCTCTGCGAAATAAGACTGCACAGAGCCACGCAATTTGGTCAGTCAATCGAAATTTCTTGAAGAAATCCTAGAGGCTTATTTTTCCCGTGGACGGGAATCGAACCTACACTTGTTAGAATCGGTCAAATGATGGAGAAAGAAGAACTTTAAGAACTTTTTTATTTCAAAAGATTCTAAAATAAAAAATAAATAAAATTGAATTTACAATTTATTTGTGCGCTTTCATCGTTACTGGTTAATGCCAGCTGAAAGCAAAACGTGGCTTAGTAGGTAGGCTAGTGACAAAAGTAACAAATTGATAAATGCAAGAGGGAAAATCATCTGTCTCGTTATCTCAGTGGTAAGAGCAGTCGCCCGGCAAGAGGAAGGACCCGGTTTCAAACCCCGGACGAGGCGGTTGTTTTTTCTTCTTGCATTTATAAATTTGATTTAGAATCATTAAAAATAAAAAAGTTCTTAAAGTTCTTCTTTCTCCATCAATTCCTAGAGTACCCGATGGCCAACCTAAATTTAAGTAATATGACGGACTGCTATAACTTTCAGACACCATTTAAAGTGATCTTCGGGAATCTCAAGAGTGGCATTCTGATAACCTAACCATTGAAGAAAGATCTCTTAAATAGTCGCGGATGGATCTTGAAGTAACTAGCAGAAACAAATATGGCTATGCCGATACGGGTTCCAGCAAATAGAAAGCATTAAGTGCAACGACATGGCTGACCGTTTTGCAAGGGAAGGAGCCAAATCTTTGTATATAAGCCCTGAGCCTGTTTTTGATCACGCAAATAGCTTCCTTTGAGCACACACAAGTCAGGTTTTTCGAGTTAAAGAAACAATTGGTATTCTGTATGGAATACAACAAAACTGCTGAATATGCCCTTTACGACTATGAAGCTCTTGGTCGCATAAGGCTAAAACATTTAGGAAAGCATTCCCATCGCCAAAGGATATTACAAAGACCTCAATTGGGTGCCGTAGGACTCTTATGGGTAATATTACAAAAAATCTCAAAGGTCGCAGTGACTCTATGAGATGCGAAATCTCTATCTGCATCCCCCATAGTAATAATAATAATCACAAGGATCGTCTTCTCGATTTACCGTATCCTTAACCTACTAATTACTGTAACTTTTCTAATTGCTGCAATTTCTGTCCGTCATCATTAAATTTTCCCATTTTACATTTTAAATATAAAAATACCACTCTGAAGGTTGTTTCACAAACTCTCATATGAACTTTTAAAATCGTATAAAAGAACAACATTCTTCTCAACTTTTAGGACACTAGCAAATTAGTTTATGATTTCTTCAACTTACTAGAATTATGATAACGGTATTTTTGTACCCTTTTCCAAATATATTACCAACCACACTATCTGAGGGTAGAAAAGAATATCCAGTTATGAGAAAACTAGTTCAAGTAGAGAGAGAAAAATGCAACTGAAAACAACACAAATAGAGGCCGTGGTATTCATTTCTTCTGGTTACATAAGTTCGAATGTTTTTAAGACCTTAACACCTTTGAGGAGTTTGCGAAAACTAAATAAATATTAAACAAATATATTTGCATATTTATTAATTTATTTATATAGAGTCATATATGTCTATTTATCTGCCTGGATGATAGCATAGAATAAAATGACTTATTAGTTGTGGAACTATGCTTTAAAATATTCCACGTTTGTGTATTCAATTAAAAAGTTCGCCCTGTGATGCAATCTAAGCAGATGTAAAAAAAATCGTTTTGTTTTTGAGTTTTAAAATGATAATGAAGAGAGAATCAAGACTTTATTTCCACACAAAAAAACACCTGCACTATTAACACTGATCATGGTTTATGGGAAATAAAGCTTTAGGTACCTACTGAGTCCTGATCATGCGCGTAGCAAGGTAGGGGCACGGGTGGGCAATGCCCCCCCAGAGAAGCCCGTGTAGGCTCTGTGCCCCCCCCTCACAGAAATACGAAGCAATTATTACTAATAATTTGCAATTTTTTCTTTCATTCATTCTTCTTTCATGTAGTAAAATATACATACAAGCATAATTGATTTTATTCAATTATTTGCAAAATTTTGAATAACTTCAAAATCCTTTCTAATTATTCATAATAATGAATTTTTCGTATATCTACTCTACCTCTATTTTTTAAGAAGAAGACAAATGTCGTTTTGGCCAATGACCTGAAAGAGATTTTAAATGTCTATCAGTCAAATAAAACTCTCATTTTTCCCAAGCCCATCAGAGAATGAGTTACAGTAGCATTGGGAGATTGTTGCGGGTAAAATTCTCTCAAAAATGGGAATTAATGGCGACTTTTCCCACAAATTTCTATATTATGCGAATTCCGACCATTTTTATCCTAGGTACCAAAAGCATAAGAAATACACCAAAAGGAATAGTTCAGTTCACGTAACTTTCGAAAACTAATTAATTTTTATTGATATAGTAGAGATATCTATAAAAGTACATTAGCAACTAGGCGCAAAGTAATCAGTGCTACTACATGTTAATTTACTACTTTTCAATATCTTAATTTCAGAAATTGCCAGAATATGGAATTCCCACGATCTCCCAATACTGATAACACCCACCCTCTTTATACAGCAACAACTTTGGAACAAACTTTGGAGACCTCTTTCAATATCTCAGAAAAAAGTGCTTTCACAAAAGCGCGGTATTACATGAGAGTAAATCTGAAAATTCCGCCACTTGTCATTATCATTTATTTATGAAAATTAATCAATTTGCCGCTCTTTTTCGTTGCATGTAAATCTGCGATATCACATTTTTAAAATCTTCATATAGAAATGAAGTGTTCGGTCAGTGCTTGCAAAAATTGGATTATAAACTAGGGAAATCCTGTTTGGGGCAACTGCACTATCTAAATTATCTTTTTGGTTAATAGAAGCAGAGATTTATATAAATTAGTTATGTGAATTATTTCAAAATAAAGTAGAACAAGAACATTTTTTACCACAGATGCTCCGCACAAAACCTTTGTTTACCTTTTGCAAAATCTGGCTCTTAGATATGACAAAATTTTACCAGAAATTTTAATGTGAAATATGTATTTGGAGACCGTGTAAAATTTTATTTTGCCAGAACTCGATTGTAGACTTAACAGATATTATAATATAATAATTCAATTCTCATTATATGCTACGAATTTGTGATACAATTATTATTTATATCAATAACTGTAAGTTGATCAAAATTTTTCTGATGACATGCATCTGGGCACAAGTGTAGCAGAATGATCGTGATTAATATGTGTAGGTTGGCCCATGGCACAGAGATAAGAAAGGAATTTTTTGTGTTGCTACGTCATGAGGTGACAATGTCACTTCCAGCGAATTTGTTTTGAGTTTTTCGTATTTTATTGACTGAAATACGTTTTGAATATATTATAATATTTATCTAACCATTAGTTTCTTCGTTTAATTCACTTCGGTAAAAGTAATTAATTATATGCTAGTGAGAAAGCAAAGAAATTTTTAGATTGAAATTGAGACGAACAAATTTGTGACAATTGTTGCCAAAGCAGGCAAGCAACAAATTGACAGCTAATTCGGCCATAACTTGTTAATCTTTGCATCATCGGTTGGCCCATAAAATGGTATAAAGTTCATTAATGGATGGATATACTATATATGAATTTTATGCGATCCTTTTTTTTTTCTGAATATAAATCATTCTATTTCTATAGTACAGTAACTATAATTTGCAAAACCGTTAAATTTTTCCACAAATTTATACGTAGAAAAATAACGTAGAATTATACAAAAGTGTATTTTTAATGAACGGAATATCTTTATAAGCTATTTAATCCCACAAGAAGAAAGAAGTCAATCCATTGTATGCACACATTTTAAGATTAGCTGAGGATAATCAGCGTGGCTCCTTTATCTATAGACAATTGTGATTTTACCCTACTTAAACTTATATATCTTATAAGAGTTTTAGATATTATAATTATTCTTTTTAGGTATGCTCCTAGCAAAAATTGGAGGCCCTGTTTACCCTATTGGACGAGTAGCAAGCTCTGTTGAAGTGCAAGAAGATTTCAGTGCCGAATTAGATTTTAATGCAGTTATGCTTGAAAATTTAGAAATGGAAAATAAATTGAACCGACAGAGTGCTACGTGCATGTATTTTCAATTCGGAGATCCAAGAATAATAGCCCTAGAATGCCGAATATCAAGAAAATAATACCATTCCTTGCAAATCTGAAGATAAAGAGCTGATTCAGCAGATCTGCAACCTTGAAAGATGCCCCACTAGTTTTAATGGGGTGGTAACTGGCAATGGATGTGTTTCATTAATCGAATCGAATAAATATTTCGATAGATATGGCATTTAATGATTTAATACAGATCTGCTTAAATCTCGTCTATCTCACTGGGAATATTAATTATTTGCGAATTTTGTATGAATTTAAGAAATTGAACTTTGAAGTTAGCACTATTAACTTATTGAAGAATTGTTGAATATGTTTGAACAGCGATAGATTATGCAAGAATAATTTAAATCTGTTTAAAGTTTTTTTTTTTTTACGTCATTTATATAAAGAAAATGGATATGTAAATATGTATCTCTTCTCTAGTAATATTTCTTCTTTATTTTAAAAATGAATAAAAGTATATTTAAATCAATTCGTTGCTGTATCTTCAAGCACTTAAGCGTATCTAACAACCACTTAACAGACGAATATCTTGCACACCACAACAGTGTACTTCGCATCGCTTTATTCTGGACTGTTTACTGAATATTATACCCTAAATGAAATCTATTGGGTAAACTGAGTTTGTCATTCTGTTTGTAACACATAGAAATAATGAAGGTATAGCTAAATGGATTGGACAATATTAAAAGTTATTTTAATTTTTGCATGTCTGTCCGTCCTCACGATAGCTCCAGAACGGATTTACTTAGAAAGCTGAAATTTTGCACACGAGCTTTTCGAGCAAAAAGGATATTTAAGTTCGGAAATGGAATAAATCAGGCAACTCCTTCGTTGAATTGCCTTGCCATACAAAACTTTGGTTTTCCAATATATATTTAGACACCGTTTGAGAACGAGTCGACGACGTAGAGTGCTGAAATTTTCTACACGGCATTTTCATAAAAATGATGAGTATAATTTCAAAAATAGGATAAATGCCGCAACCCCTTCTTGATGTGGCCATATAAAAATTTAGGATTTTCACGTACAGGTACTGGGAAGACGATCAGTCCGAGATGTTTTTATTGTACTGAAAAGTTCCTCAGACTATGAAATTGGTTACAATAATTTTTACTGTCCGACGAACCGTTTTAGAAATATATGCGAAAAACTACTTCAAAAAACAAATTTTCTAATTTCAGGGCTATTATTGGGATACATTCACAATTTATTAGAACCATGAATTTGAAATAACTTTTTTATAGAAAACCATATAATTATATGTTAGTAAATTTTTCTTATTTTATTCTTGTTTTTAGGAAATATTCTTATTGTTGTTTAATTTAAACATACATTGGTTGAAAAAAACAACGGTAATCAATGAAATAGTTTGCTTCATGTAAGGAAACTTGGTTTCAACACTTATTAACATTTTAGAAAGTTATACACATTTTTGAAAAACAATACTTGCTTGAATAATATTCTTCTTCAATATTGTGTCAGTCTGCCCTCTACTGCCCACCCCACAACAAAACGCTGGCTACGCCAATGGTCCTGATAAGTAGTAAGTAATAGCAGTACCAAAGGAGTATGTTCGATCAGAAGTAGATATTAGGAATATAATAAATAGTATAAATAGTATTATTAAATATTAGGTATATATGTTACCGTGAAAGACCGAAATTGGAGAATGTCGACTTTCACCGGTGAATGTCAACACATACCAAATACGTCGGTGAAAGATCGAATATTTCATTACATTCTTGTACATTCGGACCCTCACCGGTGTATGTCGACAATATTAGATATGCTCTGGTGGAGGTCCAAAAGAGAGGAGCCTACAAAGAGGCGACTGGCTCCCTCCTTTGTTCTGTTGGGAGTCAGCCAGCTTTGTCAGTCTTATGCAAGCTTTGATGATGCGTGCAACGTTTTCTAATTTTTTTTTTGATACAGTAATTTATAAAAAAACGGATACTGCAGTAAATCGCGATCTTTTTCCTGAAAAGTTAAATGCACATTGCGGGTAAACGAGAAAACAATTGTTTTTAGTTTTCTCAAGAAAAGTACTCTAAAATACTTTCTGAAGTGGTTTCTGCTAAAACTAAGTACAACAACTCTTTGGATTACAGACGATTAAAACTTTTTGACTTTTTAAAAATTAATGATCAAGAGAAGTTAATTGTACCATTAAAACCAGGGGAAACAAATATACAGTATTATGTTACCAATGAAGAATTGTTCTGTATCTGTATACTATATGAAATTCACACCAGAATAGGCCACGAAGGAAGAGCACGTTAAAGAGTTGCAAGTTAAATACAAAAATATTACATATGAAGATGTAATGTTGTATTTAAATGAAACACAGTGTACTTAACAAAGGTATTGTTGTGAAACCAATGGTCAGTTCTGAGTTAAACTCAAAACGTCAAGTTGATCTGATAGATCTGCAGTCAAACAGAGATGGCGAATATAAGTTCATAATGGTGTATCAAGATCATTTAACTAAGCTTATTCAACTACGACCTTTGAAAACTAAAAGACCTGAAGAAGTAACGCATCACGTTTTTTCAATATTTTTAACATTAGGTGTACCAGCAATATTGCGATCAGGTAGAGAATTCAGAAAACAAGTCATATCCGAAATATGCGCTATGTGGAAAGATGTTAACCTTTGTGGTACTAAGGGGGTACATTGTGTACCCCACACTCACAAAATTGCGTGTATTTGAAAGAATTATTTTTTAAATGTATTGTGCTTTTATCATAGCCACTAATAATACTTTAATGATCTAATATCATCATAGTCAATTATTTACAATTTAAAATTTTCAAATTATAATTAATTTTGTGGGCTGGGGTACAATTTGTACCCCGCTTGTGGTTTGATGTCTTGGTTTGCAAAATATATTCATGCGAAATTCTCGATGATATCATCACGTGTTTGTAACTTTGAACTGTGCACCTCACTGAAGTGCATGTTTATTGTTTTGCTAATCGTTGTATTGTGCGGTTTGTGTAAATTTGTGCTCTTAGAAATGGCTAAACGTAAATTTGATTTGAATGTGGAGGCAGACAGATAATTAGCACTACGTTATTGTGATGAACTGGACAGTGACGAGGTTGCTGATAGTTCAGAAAATGATAATATGTCGGTGGCTTCGGAGGAAGATGATTGTGTTGAATATATTCAGGAAGTTGGTGATGTTCTTCCTATTGATGAGGTACCAATATTTCTAATTTAGTGATTTGAATCTATATATATTCGTTGCATTTTTATTTCAGGAAAACCAATGTTCCGCAGACAGTGACAGTGACGAAGAACCTTTGGCAAACCTGCGTGTCAAATATTTGAGCAATCCGTCCTATATATCCAAAAACATAACTGTCTGGAATGTGGACCCGCGGGTTGGACGTCGATCTCGACAGAATACTGCGAGAATTCCTTGTGGTCTAACTACCGCTTCAGAAAATTTTTCTGATTTGGAAAGTTGTTTCAAACTCTTTATTTGTGAAGCCATGGTTGATAAAATAGTACAGTATACCAACCAAAAAGCCGTTAGTATGTATGAAACAAGGAAGGAAAAATATCCTAATAAGCAACAAAAAGTATGGATACCTGTAGATACAACCGAAATGTATGCTGTAATAGGACTTGTAATTACTGCTGGTGCGCTAAAAGCTAATAGGGAACCGATTAGATTTTTTTTGTCTAATAACCCTCTATACTGTAGACCAATATTTACCGCTACAATGTCACGCATTAGATTCAGTGAAATCCTATCTTACATGAGGTTGGACGATCTTACCACAAGAACTGCTCGCAAGCAAAACGACAAACTCGCAGCAATTAGAGAAATTTTTGAGATGTTTGTTGAGCATTGTAAAGAAAATTATACACCTAGTTTTCACCTTACTGTTGATGAGCAGCTTGTCGGTTTTCGTGGGAAATGCCCTTTTAGAGTATACATGAAATCGAAACCAGCCAAATATTGCATCAAAATATGGGCAATGGTTGACTGTGAGATAACATATGCCTGGAATCTGCAAATTTATTCGGGTAAAGAGGGCAATATGCCAGAAAAGCAACAAGGTAAAAGAGTTGTCCTTGACTTGGCACAGGGTATTCAACGTGGTTGTGGAATTACCACGGACAATTTTTTTACTAGTGTGCCGCTTGCTAAGGAACTATATGAACGCGGTATAACACTTTGTGGAACTGTGAGGAAAAACAAAGCCGATATTCCTCCCGCCCTTTTGCCCAATCGCAGCAGAGTAGAGAAAAGTTCTTTATTTGCATTCAACACATATATGACTTTCGCCTCGTATGTGAACAAAAAAAATAATGCTGTAATTTTATTGAGCACCGAACATCATGACAAGGCCATAGGTGGAATAGAGAAAGATTTCAAACCAGACATTATACTCCATTACAATAATACAAAAGGTGCGGTAGACACTATGGATAAATTGGTCAATGAGTATAGCGTAAAAAGAGGCACCAAAAGATATCCATTCGTACTTTTCCAAAACATTATTGATATAGCTGGCGTTAATCCATATTCACTATGGACAAACAAGTTTCCAGATTGGAAAAAACAACAAAGGGATAAAAGGAGATTGTTTTTACTTGACTTGGGACTTGCCCTGATTAAACCGCATGTAGCCAGAAGAATGACAAATCGAAACGGTATCCCAAAAAGAATAGTGGATGCTATGAGTCAAGTGCTACCTCAAGAAAACGTACCTATCACGCCCAACCCAGATCGGTCATTTGGACGCTGCCATTTTTGCCCTAGAAAGGACGATAAGAAATGTCGGCTTTATTGTGAAAAGTGCAAGATTTTTTTTTGTAAAAATCATGGTCATCAAAGAAAAATCAATTATTGCAACAGGTGCGATGAAAATGGAAATTTAAATTGAGTTTATGTATTCTGCTTTATAAAAATAACTTTATTTTGAATAAAATTTCCACAAATATTTTGTATTTTTTTATGTGTAGCAAAATTTTCCCCTCCAAACTTAAAAAAAAACAAGGGGTACAATATGTACCCCCTTGGTACTCCGCGTTCATTCAAAAGCTTAGTGCCACAAAGGTTAAGATAGTTCATGGAAAGGCTCGTTATAGTCAAACACAAGGCTTACATGAAAGGGCCAAAAAGAGGCATTGCATCGTCTTTTTTGCCAAGCGAACAAATCGGAAATATTGAAACCGAAGAACAACACGAAGAAATTGCCAATACTTTTGAAACCGAAGAACAGCTTGAAGAAACTGTTAATACTTCTGAAAAAAATTTGAACAGTGGTCATACCGAAAACCACATTCCAAAGAAAAATATTGAAGAGGACCTGCAATCTATAACGTCTTCACATCAGGTTCTGACTGAAAAGCACGAGTTAATTTCTATAAAAAGGGTGGCCGCGAAAGAAAATATTCTACTGCAAGCAACAAAAATGTTACGAACCTCAAAAAAACAATTTCCTTCTGCTCAAATTGGTGATACTGTACGAATACAAGCCGCTAATGTCGACCGTGGTCGTACAGATAGCCGAAATGTGTTAGAGGTTGTTGTTGGAATAGAAGACTCCATCTTCTATAAACTGGGAAATAAAATTGGTACCCTCAAACAGCTTTAAGTTCGTAATCAGTTCGTAATTTGTAAAGAAAAGTTACTTTCCATAGATGAGATTTCTTTTCAAGAAATGTCGCTGAGAGAAGCAGCTGCAGCTAGTTCAAGAAACGGGGGGCATGGCTATATACGCCAAAGTGTCATAATAGTTTAAGTTTTTGCAATAAATACGATTTGAATCAAATAATTAAGTAATTTTTTTATTACTATTATTTTCTTTTCTCATTTAGAATACACTGTGTTTTAAATTCTTGGTAACTCCTCTCAGAAAGAAAGCCGAAAAAATTACATCACCCTTGTGACGTTTTATAGCGACTGAATTACGGAGAAGAAAATATAAATCTCCGACATGTTCAACATTCACCATTAGTGCATGATGAATGTCGACATTTACCGGTGTAAGTCAGAAATAAGGGTATTTAGCAAATATTTCGGACATACACCAAGAGACTATGTGATTGTGGACATTCATCAGTGAAAGTCGACATTCTCCAGATTTCGGTGTTTCACTGTAACATATATATTATAAATATGTGATTACCCATTTGCAGCCACGATATTTGGGAACTGTCGGTCAACCAAGATAATTTTCAACATTTTAAATTTAACCAATAGATCACAGTCATAAATTTAATTTCCTGGAAAATCCTCATTAAAAAATCTCAGCTGAGCTGCTATAAAACAAGTCATAAATATTTGTTAAAATGTTTTCCGCTTAACACCTGTCTTAGTTTATTTTGGTTGCGAAGCTAAATAAACACACGAAAGGATAACAAACTTTTGCGGGACCTCTTCTACAGTCCATACCTATTGAATAAGCTAATTCAACTTGGGTTCGTTCGTTCCATTGGTATCCAAAAATTTTGCCAAAATCCCTGGTATCCTTTAACTTATTATCTCATATCTTGTAGAAAACACAGGAAAGTGAGAGAGAGATAGAGAGCTGCCTTCTACCTGTTCAATTATTTTTGTTTGACAGGAGTGATTTATCTGAGATTGGATATGCTACCACACCGCCATTGGCACAAAATCTCAACGTGTTTTCAGTTGTTTATAATTCCCACAGCAATAAATTAAATCCCACAGGAAAATTGTGAAGAAAATAGGAAAACACAAGAATCAAATCATTACATCTACAGCCTGTTATACATGTATTATATATGTATGTAGGTATATAAGTAGATAGGCAGGTAGGTAAAAGTGTACGAAAAGCTCTCGATAGTATAAGAAAAGGTAAAATTCTTGGAAAACCGGGAAGTATAGGAAACAACAAAAACGAAATACAAAAGGAACAAATTGCTTCGTTTATTCCGGAATTTGCTCTCTTTGATGGAGCACGCACGTATTACAGGTGGCAATTAATTTCTGAATTTAGAACACAATTAACAGGTGTAGCGGTAATAGTGCCTTCCCCGCCTACTAATGTTTGTTTGCCGGAACTTCATAATCAGTCGTAGACAATAAACTCCATTCCATGAATTAAATTTGGTATCTAACGAGGTTGACTTATGCTTCGCAAAGCGTTAAAGAGTATTCTATATCCAGGTTCATTATAATAAAAGCTACATCAGAATATGCTTGTTAGCTGAAGGTGGATACGTAATAAGTCAACATAACCGAAATAAAAAATTTCAGTAGTGGATGCCATGGAAAACACTTAGCAGTCATAATTTGTCGAATATTTATGTGGAAATGTGCGTATTTTGTAATTGAATATAACGATCATTTGGTATTATAGCTACATATATACAATATATATGCGAAGGGTGTGACTTTGATTTTAAAGACTTTGTTTTTTTTTTAACAAAATTCGATTTTGTCGACATAGGTTTGCTCAATAGCCTTTGCCCAATGGTTTTGCAATCTCTTTAAACCTTTCGAAAAAATTCAGTATCTTAAAGTCTGAAAAAAAGGCGATGGTATTGACCCCGATACGAATTTGTTTCCATCGAGCTATTTCGTCATATTTGGAAACAGAAAGCCACATGGGGTCTAATCTGGAAAATAGGATAAATGGGGGAGAAGTTCATACATGTTTGAAAACTTTCGAGTAAAATTTAATCTGGTTGGTATTTTATATATGAGAACACCCAAAATTTATAAAATTTTAATATTCTAATTTCAATAACTTCTCCATATTAATATTTTCAACTAATTAATTTCGTATTAACTTTTATTAAAATGCAACATTATTAAATTCAAATATATGAGACAGTAACTTTTAATATTTGAACTAATTTAATATAAGTAATTTTATTTATTACAAATAGTTAGCATATTTCTATTAAATGATAATTGCTGTGTTCTTTTGTGTACGCAGAACAGAGCACAATAAATCAAAGAAAGAACGCTTCATACATTTTCATAAAACTATTTAATTGAAGTGATCACTACAAATAGTTCGCTTGAATCGACAGAACAATTTGTTCTCTCCAGTATATGGGAGTTCTAGAACAAAGTACACAAAAGAACACAGCTAATGATATCAACCCTACTCAGTGTAAGTGGCGCATTCAAGTCTACCAGCACTCGGGCTCTTGAGGTTATCCCCAATATACACCCTGTGCAGATACACATTAAGAAGGGGGTCTCTATTACAGCGCTGAGACTGCATCTGAATCAGAGCTGGATCCATTCGGGAACCGGGGTTCCACACGAGTCTATCCTTGATTCTATACGATCCATAGCACCTGACATCGACAGGGAGAGCGACCACTTTTTCAAGACCATGCTGATAAGCAAGTTTAAAACGAAAATTTTACACTCTATGCTTCACCCATTGATAAACATAATAATTTATACAGACGGGATCACACCAGGATACCTTGTCTCTACAATTGTGACTTGAGCCCATTGCCAACACAATTGTCTTTAGTTAAACGACCCTTCGGGTAGAACACCAAAGGAACTGTGGGATAAACCTAACCCAGGTTTCTAAAAAAAGCTGCTAGGACTGAGAAAGCCTACCCTGAAAATTCTAGAGTCTATTCTTACTGCACACTGTTCTCTCAGGAGTCACCTACATAGGTTAGGACTTGTTGATAATCGGATATGTAGAGGATGCGGAGAGGAATCCGAAAGTGTGACTTACATTCTTTGTCACTGTCCGGTTTTCTCCGGAAAATAATATAAATTCCTTGGCTCACACCTGGATAAATTGCATGGGGCCGGTAGGGAGGGTTGGGAACCAATTTTGTGGTTTATAAGATCGTCTGGTTAGGACATATGAACATTTCTTATGAATAATTGGCCTTTTCGCGGCCTACATTTTAGCCCCCCTGCGCTTAAATTTAGGTCGTGGTTGTTGAAGCGCTGATACCTGTACCTGAGCGTCGCTTTGCTCGGGGTGTTTGAAGCAGGACAGACATGCGCGAAGCTATGTAGGGGCACGGGTGGGCTCGGCCCACCCCAGTGAACCCGAACCGGCACCGATGCCCCCTCCCAGAAACTTTAGGTGGAATAAAAAACTAACGGCTAAGAAAAGATTTTAAGAAATCATATTATTAGATTTATTTGTACTGTTTAATATGGTATAAACCAAAAAACAATTCAAAAATTTAAAAAAATAAGCATTTCCAATTATATATGTAGGGGACATTGGGGAATTGTGAGTCATGGGGAATTGTGAGTCACGTCAATATTTCACCATAATTGGAAAGTCTGACTCATGCAAATGGCTGTCATTGTCTTATATTTGACCAAACTCATTTTCCATTAGCAATCGATGCGTGTACACGTACTCGTTCGTTCCGTGTGGCAACCACTTGGAAAATTTTCTCAAAATATTTATTCCGAGCGTTTCTGTTTGCATTGATGTGACAACGATTTTCGGAGAATCGATTCAGGTAAATATATTCATAATTATCTTATGGCATCGACATTTCAACTTTTAAAAGGAATTTCGCATAAACATGCAATGAGCGAATCATACACGGCCCTCTTGTCAAAACGTTTGGGGAATTGTGAGTCACTTTTTTTGGGGAATTGTGAGCCACAACATCTTTGGCATTTTTCAAGCCAATATCGCATTTTTAACGCGTGTTTATAATTTTTTATGCAAAATTCCAACATACTGCATACTTTGTATGGAGGATATGCCGAAGAAATTGAACCGAAACAATTCCATTCGCTGCGATTTATGCGATCGAGCTGTTCATTTGAAATGCGTCAGTACTGGAGCCTATTTCACATGCCCGAATTGTGAATCCGAATAATTTTAATACCTTCCTTTTTACATATTTTTTTAAACTAATTGTTATGTAATTTCCAACCATAAAATAAATATTTTACAGCGATATTTTTGATTTTCCACTTAATTGAGACGGTGACTCACAATTCCCCAACATTTTTAAAAATCTCAAAACTGCATGTTTTTTGCCAACGCTCAGATTTTTTCAGCAGATAATAATTTCAAGATACTGCTTAAGATAAAAGTTATGGTTTCCTTCCTAGTAACATAAACCATTTTGAAATTTTAAAAAATTTTGATTTTTGTGGCAGTTATCGTGCTTGGAAAAAGTGTGACTCACAATTCCCCAATGTCCCATACATAAAATAAAGGACACAAAAATATCCGGAGTTGTACAACACAATTATAAAACATATATATAAATTATATAAATTATATTTTAATTTTTGGTTGGATAACCGTTAGATTTTAATAAACTTTTCAGTCTGTCAGCCATTGCTTGCAAAAGTTTTTTTGTTAAGTCGGGACATATTTTGTTCCACTCTTCTTGAAGATTTTGTTTTAACATACTTTTGCTGGAAATGTTATATTGAGTTAAGGACTTTTTTAATTATGCTCATAAATGTTCTATGGGGTTCATGTCCGGCGACTGAAGAGGTGTTCCTAGCTGTTTACGTACATTATAAAGCAGCCATTCCTTAGTTTTTCTGGCACAATATTTAGAATCGTTGTCTTGGTGGGAGACAAAATTATTTTCTAATCCTAACTTTTCTGCAGTGAATTTTAAATTATGCTTTAAAATATTAATATAAGCATATTAATCCATCATTCCATTAATGAAATGAAGGCTTTCAACTCCAGCCGCCCACATACAACCCTTGTACTGTCCGTTAATAGAACGTACACGCAAATTTGATTAAGTGACTGAAATGAATGCACTGGTAAATTTGCATCAAGATCAGTGGTTTATTTCTTAACAACGAATCAACACTATTCACTTTATTTTAACTTTCAAGTAAATTCTGCACTGATTTTTTAATACTGCCCACTAATTATATTAAGATCAGATTATATATCAAGTTTTCAGGTCAACGATTCAAACGTTTAGGGAAACACACTTACAGGATTGTTTATATTAAATATATAAATAGATATTCAATATAGGGTTAATATAGAGCAAAGTTAAAATAACTTAACTTCGAAACACTGGCACACTTACTTAGCTTAAATAAATTTAGCAATCGTATTAAGACAGGATTATATAAACTGTTGGGTCAGAGATGAACACACACTAGAAAATACACTAATTGACACCGATTAATGATATACGATTTTCAGAAATAGATATGTTGAGACAAAAGTCTATACATAAGTTTGGGTCTGAGATTTTTGTATCACACTGAAAACACTTAGCACCAAGTTTCTTATATTTGGCGTTTTCGTTTTTGCTTCGGGGTTAACTCCTGACCTTTGAAGAAGCAAGCATGTGTTCGATTTCCGGTGCTAGTCCTGGAGTCACGCCACTTTTGACCCTTGGTGCTAGCTCTGCCAGCCCCAGCTCAGATGAGGAGCAGCTGTAGCCCTACTAACATCATGTAATATTGTAAATATATGAATGTCTGAAATGTCATTTTGAAATTATGTGTCGCATTTGTTTTGACAAAATCGATACCGATCTGAAATATGTTTTTAATTTTTTAATTTAATTTATATTTTTGTGCAAACGGAAACAGCAATTTGCAACCAATCAATTGATCCCAATGGAGACTTTTGCTTTTACAAGGTGAAACCACTGACATGTATATAAATGGACTGACTGATCTCCTGTTTCATGTGGCACCAGTTTTTATTTCAAAAAGTATCTTCTGACTTGCGCTGTTTTGGTTGGAAATACCACTGAATCGTGACAGTTCAGTGGGAAATTATGCTCTCACGGAAAGAGACAGGAACATGAAATTTGCTTTCATCCATTTTTGGTTCAACAAGTAGTCCATTTATATACATGTCAGTGGGTGAAACATATGAATTGAATGATATGGATGACAATACGGATACTTCATTGGAGATTTCTAAAATTCAAGCGCGCATAAATCCAATAATCACAGTCATCACATTACAGCCATCTTCAAAAAGGTTATTATTTTCCTGAAAATATTCTATTTCCTCACGGTAATGCTCTAATAAATTGAAAACTGCAAAAATTGCCAGCTTTTTATTTCTCGTTATTGTTGTTGACATTATGAATGATAGATTATAACACCAATAAACTCGAACACGGAGCTTAGCACTTGAAGCAAGTGACACTTCGATGCAGCGTTACGGTAATCCCAGTTGTCCCTAGTGCTATGCTTCGGTAGCAAAAACGAAAACACTTATTACAACTCGTCAAAAAATGTAATAAAAATATATGTGTAAAATAGATGTGCACACGAGATGTATAATATAGATATATATAAGTTAAAATATAGTCAAATAGATATATGAATAAGTATTAAAATGTTACAAGTGACTGGTACTCACCGATCTCCACCTTGGCACTTGAGGAAATTGGCTTTAAGCTAATGTTAAGACCCTTTGTTCTAATGTTTTGTTAGAACAATTCTTTATTTCCGTCGAGACCAGAAATAAAGTGTTTGGTTAGTAAAAGATTATCTCAGTCGAGACCCGAGATAATATTCTTTAAGTCAGTCGAGACCCGAATTAAAGTGAATGTTAGTAATTATCTTAACTTCAGTCGAGACCCGAAGCAAGATTCTTTATTTCCGTCGAGACCAGAAATAAAGTGTTATGTTAATTGTTAAAAGTTATATATCAGTCGATACCCGATATAAATGTTAGTCCCTAACTAGCCAACTTACTCCAAGCGATGCCAAGTACAAAAAGAGAGTCGAGATCAGTCAGCTTGTCGTTTATATAGCCCTTACTTGCACACTACACCACTGATAGAGTAGCAGCGGCGCATGATTACAAGAATTGGCAGTGCAGTTGTGATCTTACGGTACTAGCGATAAAATTTGCCTAGCAACGAACAAAAATGCATAGCAACAAGAAACTTAGAGCTTCACATGCTGCTGTGTTAAATTAAATTATGTTTGCAAAAAATGTTCTCTCTATCACGTAGAGAAAAAATATCCGTTGGATATTACTTGTAATGATGATAATGATGCAAATTGATCGGCTTGACTGATTATACACATGCTTTCGTTAGATGTTTTACCTATTTTTAGGAAAATTGTAATTAGATTGAATCTATTGTCTTTTCAGAACTTAATTTTAGTATGGTATATTTTAATACATATGTTCCATTTTCAGGAATTGTTTTTTATCACGAATCTAACAAATGGAAATAATTTTTATTTGATTTTTATGTTGTATTTGTGCAATATGTTATGAAGATGACAAATACATGGCTATGCTGGGTGGTGTACATGTTTTTTGCTTAATAGTAATCAAATTAGAGATATGTTTACTAAAAATTTTATGCTTTGTTTTCAGCATGTTTTCTTTTAGAAATTTTCTGTTTATGAAAATATATTCGAATCAATTTGGTTCGAACAACCCTAAACCATAATAGCACCGCCTCCATGTTTACGGTTGGTTGCAGGTTTTCTTTGATAAACTCAATTCCTCGAGATTAGTTAAATATTTCAAATATACGCTCATCACTAAAAATGACAGTATCCCAATAGCTTTGAACCTCATGAACAATTTCGATTCCTATTTGATTTATTTATCCACGGTTTTTTCTTGAAATCCGTCTACGGTATCCGCTTTTCCTTACCGTTCGGCTCACTGTTTCAACACTTATATTTTTGCCAGTAATTTCCCGAACATCTGCGCATATCTCTTTAGCACTAGTATGAGGATTTACTTTAGCTCGCTTCAAAATTTTTCCTTCTTCTCTTTCATTTAGTATCCTTGGACGCCCCGTTCGCGGTTTATTTATTAATATACCGTCACTTTTATACTTATTAATAATGTCTTTTACTATACGTCGCGGTATTCTAATCTCCTTTGAAATTTTTCGTTCCGAATACCCTTTTTCAGAAAAAGAAATAACCAATTTCTCTCTGGTAAACTCGTTTCACGCTTTTTTGGCATTTTGGAAATTGATATGTTTAAAAACAAACTTACTTAAAGGAAAAATACGATAAACTAATCATTATGCTGGGACGATACTCTGCATGCACATATTTATCTAAATTTCTTGGAAATTTACCCTATTTCGTACATGATCACTTCATGGGCGGATACTTTTGTGTCTTGGTTTTGTGAGTTGATTCATCATTATTAGTTTTTCTCTGGAATTTATTTATTATATATTATTCTTTTGAATGTGAGAAGACATAGTACACATGTTGGAGTTTATAAATGTATATTTTTTAAATTATTAGCAAATGAAAAATCTAATAAATTACATGTAGTTTGTTGGGAAGATTAGATGGGCGGATACTTTTGTGACTAATTGTATATACAAGTCGAAAACGTGCCTATACAAGTGTCGATACAAATCCAGATACTTGTATCTAAGAGTAAACTCACCATAACAATGATTTGGCTTTCTCCATTTCAACATTTTTCCATTCTAAAGCTTTGGTTTCCAACAGAATGTGGCGGCGCAATGGCAATTGCGCCGCATTCTCTTGAAAACTACGACTTTAGTATAATGCAACAACGCGCTACACTATTTACGTAGAAACAAAGCCCTAAACACGCCGATTCTGGCCATGTAGTGGCACTGGGCTGTATATGCTTTTTTTAACCATATGTGAAAAAATATGCGCAATGTGCCTAATTGCTCATATATAGAAAATACTATGCGCAAAATGTGTGATGCTTGACCAGGGGCGGATTTGATCACTTGGCCGCCCTAGGCCTATGGAAGATTGCCGCCCCCCTACTCCCTGTAAAATACGAAAAATTGAATGATCTATATCCAGTGAAGGGACCCCAGGCTAGAATTAGCGGAGTAGGCTGCCTCATAAATCGGAGTAGATTTGAAAAAAATGGAGTAGAATTAAAAATAACACTTTCCAACGAATTATTTTATTTAAAAAAACGAAAAAGTATAAAAATGTAATGAAATACCCACAACTACAAGAAAAAATCGCCGCCCCCTAAATCTGCCGCCCTAGGCCCGGGCCTACTCGGCCTATAGGGAAATCCGCCCCTGTGCTTGACCCACATACTGGCACTACATGATCTTTTTGGTTATTGGCCATAGGGGAAAATGTTCCATTTCGCTTGTAAAAGCGAAATAGACTATTTCCAATATTCAATTAATATTTAAATCGGAGGACGTACCCAAAATTATACACTTACGTTAATTTATAAATATTCACCCCTTTACTAAATCTTCCTGGATTGCCAATTATCGAAGAAAATCGACCGATGATCCTAAGTAAAAAGCCGGTGTGTCGCTGTAACTTAGGCAGTAGTTTTTAAAATTAAATGAAAAACGAACCAAGACCCCCCGGCCCACGGTTAGGTCTCTTGTTCCCCTAATAAAGAACAAAAAGGAAAATTAAGAAGTAACTAACAAATGTTATGTCAATATGTCAAAAATAAAAAACCTAATAAGAAAAACTTAAGTTCTGAGTTTAGAAAGTCAAAATGTCAAGAAAGAGATCTAAATTGAGGCTGGTGAACTTCTTGCATAAAAGCACCCCCAGTAGTTGCTGCAATTAGAAGACGTATGAATAGAATTGCATAAATGTAGTCTACTTTTCTTTATTCTAGAAAAAGATTTATTTTAAATGTTCCAAATTAATTTTTAGTAGGTATGTATTATGTTGACTTCATGGAAAATGTTCTTTGTTGTACCAAGTCAGTTTCGTTGTATAAGCGATAATTTTCTTATAATAACAAGAATTTTTCTCGTGTTTCTAAGCATATTAATTAAATTTGGTGTCTATTAGATCTACGGTTTTATTGCCGTTAAAAGGAGTTTTCTTCTTTCTATGAAAGTTTTCTCACTCCAGGAGAAATCGTAATGCTAGTAGATTTGAAAAAAAAATATCATATGTATTTTGTATTCGATCTAAAAACTAACGGTAAACAATAAAATAGTTTGCTTGATGTAAGGAAACTTTGTGTTAACACTGATTAACGTCTTAGAAACTTTTACATATTTTGAATTTTTGTGTCAAACTGTCTCCTACTAGGCCCACCCCACAACAAAATCCTGGTTACGCCCACGAGGAGAGAGTCTATTTATGTAAACGCGATGGAAGGTTTGTTTTAATTGAAAACAGCTGTCAAAGGGTCTTCGATAAGCCTTCGATGTAAAGACAGCTTCTTATAACATTATCAGCGTGGCGAGGCAGAAAAAAAATTTGGAGAAACAATTATAACTCGTACTTCGAGAAATTCAGCGTAATTACACAACGGCGAACAAGTCATAATACATTTTTGAAGTGAGTGTTATTACATAATGCAAGACTTTAATTTTTAAATATTTTTTTTTTTTTTTTATTTCGTAAAATGTAATAGTTTTTACGGAATACTTAGCCCAAACGTTAAATAAAAACAAAATAAATCTGCAGATTGGGAAAGTTTCAATGAATATCCTAGAGAATTTAATTGGTTGGTCTGTTTTGCTTCAAGGGATGCGATGAATGCACATTTGAATTTAGTACAATTCTTAGTTTTTGCATGCGTAAATACATTCAGTATTTATACAGCAGGTCTTAACAACAGCAAAATCGCTCTTGTTTTAACAATAAGTGCAACCAAGTAATAAAAGCGAAAGAATCTGCTTTTCACGCCTATCAATTGCATGCATGTCTAGAGCTGAAACACTATCCAAAGAGAAAAATTTCTTTTCGACCAGAATGTTAGAATCTTGGCAAGACGCAAAGGCAGCAAAGGTCACTACTTTACAATGAAGTGATTATTGACTCCCTGAATAAAACTTATATTTTGACTGTTATATTCACTTCAAATTCTCCTTTTCCACCCACTTCAGATCTCCCATGTGGATGTGTAAAAGAGCCAATACACATCCATACGAGTGATATGGTAGAGGTCCTTAAGAAGATTAACGTCTCCATAGCTGAAAGTCCTGATGTCACCATTAAATAAAAGGTATGCCTCATTCTTGGCTAAAGCTCTGCGGAAACTATTCTACTTGCCTTATTCGACAGGAAAGAGTCAAATTGCTAAAATGCCCTCTGCATCCAATCCCAGCGACTTTAGACCAATTATCATGCTTAGTTTCCTTGCTAAAGTTTTGAAAAAAACTATGTCCCAACAATGCATCAATTTTTTTAATGAACAGAGGACTTGCACAATGTGGCAGTCTGGTTATCGACATAAGCATAGTTGCGAGACTGCACTGCAGATATTTGTGAAGCTCTCGATAAGGACCAGATGACAGTACTAGTTCTTCTTGATTTTAGCAAGGCATTTGATTCCATAAACCACCCAAGACTGCTTTCAAAGCTGAAAAATCAATTGGGCTTTTCATCCTCCGCCATTCAGCTTGTTGCTGATTCTTTACACAGTCGATCAGAGATGGTAAAAGTAAAAGATCTTTATTCTGATCTTATATATCTTCGCTCTGGTGTTCCACAAGGCTCCATTATTGGCCTCTACTTTTCATCTTATATTTAAATGATTTACCGCATGTTGTTACTAACTGTATTTGTCGCATTATTGAAGATCTTCGTAGCATATATGACTGGCCACTGCTGAATCAAATTTCGTTAAATCCAACTAAGTTGCACTGCCTAGCTATATATAGAAACCCCATCGATAAACCGGAACTCCCTCCAGTTTTATTGGAGTTTATTTCAGTGCTGATTTCAAATGTTGCAGTCACATTTCAAATTTAATAGGGAGAATATAACACTTTACGGCAACATTGGATAACGTGTGATTGTTTTTCTGTGGACATTCGCTTGAAGTTGGCTAAAATGTTAATTATTCGAATTTTTGCTTGTTGTAGTACCATCTTTAGCAAACGTTATGCTCGGTGCCAGAGAAAGTTAGATGTTGCCTTAAATGAAGTAATACGCTATACTTATAGACTTCCTCGGAATGCTCATGAGTGTCAGCTCAATACGGTGAGCGCTCTTACTTTGTTCAGGCAATACGAAAGTGGAACTTTCTTCCTGCTAATACGCATCGAATGAGCTCTATCAAGCATTTTTCTTTATTATTAAAAGATTTAGGTTTTTAGGAGCGTAAATGGTACATACTTTTTATATTTAGTTAGTTTTCTTGTTTTACTTATTTATTTTTTATATCATATAGGGTTAGGTTTAATTTTTTAATTTTTCCATTAAAATTTTTTTGTTTCGCTTTTTTTGTTGTTCTTTTTCTTTGATGATGGTATGCTTCGGTTTATTTTTATATATATTCGTATATTTGTTTTACAATTTATTTTACATAATTTCATTTTATTAATTTATTTATTTGTGTATTACTTATTCTTACTTTTTATTATTACTTATTTCGTTAACTTAATGTGTTTTAGTTAGTTTTTCTTTTGAACCAGGAACCATTGCATCAAATTAGAAGTACGTATATCAGATATTGTAATCTTTTAACATTGGCCTTTAATAAATTTATTATTTATTATTATTATTAAACATCATTTGAAATTACCCCGGCTTATTCAAGCATTTTGGTCCTTTACGAAGCCTATGGACAATGGGATTCGAACAAAAACATCAGTTCTTTAAACAAACGGCTACACAAATAGAGAATTTTAAAAACATTACATATTCTCTATGCAAGACTCATCAAGAATACTAAGCAAGTATTGCGGATGATTGGTACAAATTAGATATATTTGCTGATTAGGCTATTCCGTTTTCATCTGAAATGTTTAACATCAATATTCCAGAAGATTATGATTTATTATTCAATAAAACAAAATATTTAAATACAGTGTACAAATCAAATGACCATTTAGTAATAACTAATAATGATCTTGGAGATATGGATGTATTAAAAATTAAAAATAGTTTCCTTAATAGTACAAAAACAAAAGCAATACTATTCGGCACAATTTTCTCAAATGTTGGTATAACCAGTATACGCTTCTGTATGAAAGCCATGAAAAAAATGTGTTTGATGCCCATACTAAGTTAGAGAAATTAATTATAAAAAAGCTAGTTTTCGTCTTATCAAAAAATAATAAATATTATTTATCATTGATGAACACTTTTGTTGATCATTTCTAATGAGAATCTATAAATGCACACAATTAAAAGTACAAATAAACCAATTCTCTGAAAGTCAGAAAAATTTACATAAACAGTGGCGAAAATACCTATAGTAATTTGAAGTCAAGATAAAAGCATCAAGAAATCCTTTTTATGTACTCCAACGCTCAGCGAAGTAATAAAAAAAGGTAAATGTGATAAAAAGTTGTATTACTATAAAATAAAACAATATGTGATTATCATTTATTTTAAAGCCAACAGCGCAGGGATACCGGATTGAAAATAGTACTCGAAAAATCGGGAGCTGAACTGATTGACGACGAAATTTTAGAGTATTACTCCTCAGAAAAGAGAACGGGTTTGATGCGCTTAGAGGAAAATTCTTTTTGGACTCGAAAACTGTTCATTTTTCTTTCTCTGAAGGGAGTTATGATGTCGCTAATTCATCTACACACGAATCAGATCAACCAAATAATAATGCCGTGCTTTCCAGTGGACTAATAGAGCTTACACCAAGTTCTTCAAATTCAGGATTAAGAGTAGCATCACCATCAAGAATTATTGCGAGTACACTCAGCATGAGTAGTGGGGCTTTATCATCATCATCAACAAATAGTGAGGCCTTTCAACTTTTTCTACATTTGTAATTCCTTGGAACAAACTGCCAGCTAATATGAAATTAATGTTGAAAAAAAAAATATTGGGTGGAAGATTAAGAGCCTTCATCAATTATCTTTCGGAATTTTCACTTAAAGAAAGAAATGTTAACACGATTTCACCAAATTGATCAATCTTTGAATTTCAAAGTTTAATGCCACCACTTTATTTCGCGATTTTATCCCACTTCTGACACCAGCTGTTACGAGCGTGGCGTTTATTCGTTATTTAAAACACGATATTTCAGATATCATTAACAAGTTCTACTTTTATTTAATTACACTGATCACTTCTATAAAATTTACACACAATTATCAAATCAACTTTTTACAGTTATGGCTGTACGTCTACTTATCATAGTCCAAATAGTTTATTCGTTCACTTCACTGTCTGAAATAAGACTCCACCTCCTGGATGTGAGAAGAGTTGTATTTATACTCTACAAATTATCCTAGAGCCTTCCCGCAAATTCCATTCTCCGAACCCAAAGTTTACTAATATGTCACTAATCTAAAGTTGCTTCCATTTCCAACACATCTGGCTTGTGTCACTTTGTGGTGCGTAAAACTATGGCAAGACTTTTATTTTCCTTTTTATTTATTCCAACCCCCCTAAAAGTATGTATACGTTTTTGTACTTTTAAAAGACTGCCAAAAATTCCTTAATTCAAGTAAAACTCTTTTACGAATCCCAATGGACATGTCTAGATTAGGTATAAAACTCAATTAAAACACCCGGAATAACATATTATAGAGTGCATTTGTTTCATTTAAACATATTATAATAAATGGAGTGCTGTACAATACATATAAACAACGATTAAATATTATATAAGGAGTGTTTTTCTTTTGTGTTCCTTAATACCGTTTTTTAAATAATAATTATACGTAAGTAGTTATGCGAAATTACAATGTAATACAACATAGTTAATCTAAACCTTATAGTCTGCTATAAATATCTTACAATTTGTTAGTTCCATGTGAGGTGATTAAATTAAGTCTGTTACTTGTTCATACTTGAGTATTTCAATCCATCCATCTATGTATAGTTTCACAATATATAATATATTTTTTGTTACTTAAATTTAGGTACTTGTTTATTTGAGTTTTTCTAAAATACTACTTTCTTCCAGTGCTACATACGTATAAACATAAAATTAATTATAAAAATAATATTAATATAAATCTATTCGTATTTACTATAAATATGTAATACATATATTAATATTACGGTATTGCTAGTACTATTAAGACTTTTTTTCAACTTTTATTAAATTTTATAATACTCGTAAATAACGTATTACTAAGAAAAAATAAAAATAAAATGTGGAAGTTATATGTATTATCAGTGAAACACCTACATATACATTATATATATATATATATAACTGATTATCACCTATATATGTATATTATGGTATACTTAAAGCCAGAATATTTATAACAATTAAATTATAAAATTTCACTTCCCGCACGGATTGCTCATATATAATCGAAAAAGTCCTTTACAGACTACTGCGACGACGGCATAAACTCGAGTCTTACATTTCTGACAAAATTTTGTTGTTTTTATTTTTATGTTTATTCAATTTTTAAAACAAGCCGTCAATTTATTGATTGTAGCAAAATTATGCATTTACTATAATTTATATTTATATAAGTATTATACATTTTCTGTCCCCTTGTGTAAATATACTTTTATATTTTTTTTTCTTTATTTTTTATTTTTATTTTTTTATTTTCAAAATGATATGAAATCGATAATAAGCATATTTGTTTACTTTCTGGTTTTTCTCCGTTTTTACATAATATCACATGTTGTGGCATGTTGGCTGTCGTGAATGAATTTGAAAGTATTTTTTGTCTTTGCAACATTTATTTGTGGCACTTTGCTATAAATTTCTAAAATAAAAAAAAAACAAATCTGTTTTTACTGAAAATGCAATACTTAATACCTTAATTAGTCCTATATCTATGATAAACTGTGAGAAGAACTTAAAATTTTCATTGGAGGGGATCTATTATTTGAAACGAAATTAACGAAATCATATAAACATGGTAGAGTTTCTCATAGAAGAATAGTCTATAAGTTCTGAAGTGAAGGCGGAAGCTAATAAGCTAACAACGTTGCGTATATTGTTTATATTAAGGCAGTTTTAAATATGTTTTCCCAAGAAAGGGACCATATAAGGATTCTTAATATGAAAACTCTACTAAAGCTGAAAGAAAATAGACTCAGATGTTCCAGAAGTAGGAAACATGCTCTAGTATTAAATACTAACCCAAAAATCAGAAAACTTAAGTGATTTTCAATATATATGCTTAAAAGAGCAAAAGGGTATTAAAAGTGTTTTGAGACAATTGTTATCCGTTACTTCATATTTTAGCATAGCCCTCTAAAAAGACTTTCAGATTTAAATACACAGTAAAAAATAATTCCCTAAAGTGAGTGGCAACAATAAGTGTCGCAAATCTTAGGTATTTGTCGATAAGATTAGGGAAAGCTCGATCTTGGAAAACGTAGATTAGGTTTTTATCCCTAAAGGTCAGGTAGAACCTAACCTGTAGGAAATATTCCTTAAAATGTAGGGAATTTTCAAATATTTTTCTGTTTTTTTCCCCTAAATGTGGGGAACATTCCCTAAAATGTAAAAAAAAATCTCATTTTTTTATCTCCCCCCCCAAAATCTAGGGAATATTCCCTAAAACGTAGGGTAGTACCATACTCCACCATAAGTTATAGAACACCATCCCCTTTAAAAATATATATAAGAATGAGCTGAATATTTCATTTCTTATGGCCCATACTACTAAGTAGTACGGAAGTTATATTGGTACGCGAAGAAAATATTGTGAAAAAATATATGACTTGTTTTCGAAAACAATGTGTGAATTATATAAATGAAAATATATTTCTATAAAAATTGTGGAATAATACCTAATTTATTGAATGTTCTGTTCCTTATATCCAAGAGAGCTTAACATTTTGGGAATTTTACGTACTTTATAGGTTTCTGGTGCCAAATACCTAAATTCATTGAATGATCCATTGATTTGGGGAAATTCAACTGATTTTACCTTTATATCAGAGAAAATTAAATTTTTTATGGAAAAACGTGTCTTAAATTCAGGCAATAGTCCTACTTTTTTTTACAGTGTGCAAGACGCTCGAACAACAGAATATGGTATACTGGTAGCTAGTCAGGAATAGTTTATTATACGTAAATGGAAATATATAACCCACAGATATTGAGGCTATGCTATATACGATGAATAAAGTAAATTCATCGATAGCATTTTATCACAGATAAGAAATTCCCAGATATCAACGGTAGTACTAAGAAAGTGATGTATGAGAAGAGCTCATAGCAAACCTCAATAACTCACTGATCTCGGCTAAACATATCATGGGTTCATATGGACCACCATGGACGAAACACCATGTATAAATGGTACTTCTTTTGGAAGAATATTCAAGTTTCCGGCACTGTAATTCTTTACACATCACACTAACAAAAAACGTGTTTCCGTAAAAAATAGAGGGATTTATGTCTTCTTCAAATTTATATTTGACATTTTTGTCGTAGGATCAACCGTTGAGGAATTATTTTGAAAAAAAAACAATTTTTGGTGCTATAAATTAAAGATGGCGGTTTCCCTCAAGGGTGTAAACTTGAACTTGTCATCGGGACCCGGAACTGAATAACATATACACCACTTTTTGTAGGGCAATGGCCTTATTTAGTCCCTATTGACTGGACTATTAAGAAAATTAAAAATTTCAACAAAAAATGGACTCGAAACATATCACGCAATGTTGTATCAAAGAGTGTATCGTTGTAAAAGATGTATTTGATTACAACCCAGTAAAGTCATACAAGGCTTACGCATATAAAATGCAATACAAGGGTCTTGTATTTTTACATTCACAAATTGGCAGTATAAACTGGGTTGTATAATTGTACTTAGGAGCTGAGATTGAATGTCAAGTGTCAGCGGGTGCAGCTGGCGAGGGGAATGTCCTAGGAAATTTTCCAGTGTGCCAAATGAAAGATCCTTTTGAGGACTATTGACTGGTTCACTCGTATTTTTTCTAGGTGATACTCAGTTGATTTAACATCAGTAATGGCGCATCAAAGAGCATGCAACTTTCTGGAAAACTTAATAAAACATCACCGAAAAACAAATTGGTGCGATCGATTTTCTTTTTTAGGCCTAAATTATTTAATAATAGTATTTGAAGTTCAAAAATTAGCTTTAATTATTTTCAAAACCTTTCTTGCGGGATGAGGAGGGGACCGTTCAAAAAACGAACTTGATATTCGTCTTTAGTTCGACAAAGCGATTAAATTTATCGAAAAAAAAATTTCGAGTGGGGGTATTTTGGGGTGCGGGGTTGTTACCCCCACCCTCCTCAAACCCCAAATATGACATGTGGGACGTCTATTTAAAGCTCCCGCTGAGCTCTATTGAATGGCGTTTTTTAAATTTCAATCCGGTATACTCCATAGTATATTTTTTCCACCCTCTAAAACTTGATTACGTTTTAACTGAAAACCACTTTTTTACTTTGTCGGACCCTGCATCATAAGGGATGCCCCTAGAGAAAAACTTTTACATCTAAATTAAAGATAATAAAATTTTCTATCTATTAGAAGGTTTTTATTTTCAATTCGAGATATTTCCACACTGAGCTTTTACTCCCGAAGTTCACTATTTTTCGCCATCTGTGTCCCATATGCGCCATTACTACATATGAGTTATTTTTCTAATCATAGGCATAAGAGTTCGATTACGAAACTTTTTCATCTTTACAAAAAAATCTCTCCGAACCGCCGTTATTCCGTAAAGGTAAGTTGTAAATTTTTAAATTTTGTCACGGCAAAAAGCGGCAAAAATTGCCGTAAAAGGAGGTTGTTCTACTATTATTAACATTTCTCCTAAACTATTAGCCTGAGCTGAAAACTAATTAGAATTAACCATTCCCAACAAAACAGGCTTCATTTTATCCGCTGACATTATACTGAAATAGTGTATAATTAAGTAGTAATAGTAGAAATAATAATTTGGAAAACAACCCAAACGGTTAAGAAATTCTATGAAAAACTGGCATTTGCTTAATTTAAGCCGTTCTTTTCATAAATGCTGAGATACTTTAGTTTTTATCTCAGCTTTTTTAACCGGATCTTCACAATTCTTCTTTCTAGGATAACTATGAATCCTAGGAATTATGAGGATTTTCTCAATTTTTCCGGGGCCGGGGAAAGCTCCTACGGCCTGCCATATTATCACCCTGTTCCCATAATTACATTTCGAAGTAAGCTAAAGGCTAAAGAGTGTGTTCACTCTTTGTTGTAAATTCTTGTTGTATATTTACATTGGTTACACTGATACATTAAAGAGTGAATACCCTATTGTTTCGCACATCAGAAATATTTTAAATATATGATAAAGTTTTATTGAGGTAAAAATTTCATTGAAATTGCATTAAAATTGCGAGTAGGGAAAATGTACGACATACCAGTAGGAAGATTAGTAGGAAGTTAATGCAAATCGATGATAAAATACGAGTGCACAGTGAAATTTCAACTTATTCCAATATATTCAGTTCGTGGAATGCAAAGAACGACAGTGTATATGTACTTAAAGTCTGACTAGTCGTGAAATTGAAATATGATAATAAATATCAGTACGATTCAAATTTCAAAGTAAAGCCTGAAATACAATGAATGCGACATGAAATTGACAATATATTTAAAAAAGTTTACCTGAACTCCCAGAACTCTGACAAATTACTTTCAGAAATGTCAAAACCGAGTACAACCCGACTGTCATTGAATTATTTACACGCGTACACTGTATTCGCATGATACTCCGCTTCCTTATTAGTAATTTATTCAACCGGTTTGTACGAATACAATGTATGTGTTTAAACAATTCAATGACTGTCAGACCTCACTGACCCAATGAGATTTTGACGTTTCCGAAAGTAATTATTTCAGAGTTCCGGGAGTTCAGTAAAACTTAGTGAAATTTAACGATTTTAATAGAAATCATATATTTAATTGAAATTGTATTGTGTTGTGGGAAGCTTGAAGTGTTTATTATTATTGAGCTCAGTGTTTTGTGTAATTAAAGATGTTAAGCTATTAATTTAACGTGATAAATTGAGCGGTGCAATGTTGCAGTAACAATCGCTGAAATTCCGGCGGAAAAGCGAATATATTTCAAAAAATTTTATCTTTCTGTTTTATAATTATTCGTGAAAAAAGATTAAATAAATACAACAGAAACAAAAAAATATACGAAAATTTAAATCATATCCGATTTGTTAATTTAAGAAATGTCAGAAATTTTTTTCTTTTCAATGGCGGCCCTATATATATTCCTTTTACCTAAAGAAAGGTGACGCGAACATTTCGTTTATTTTACATAGCAATTTTGATTATAAAAAATGTCCACTTTCAAAATGTAATGATTTTATTACTGCCATGACAAAACAAATACAAACAGAGCAAGCACACTAATACATTTCATCGAGTGTCTTAGGTTTTCATCCGATATGCCATTTCCTTATTAGTTATTTAATCAATGGTATGACATTAAGTAATTGGAAAAATTTATGTTTCTTTTATAAATTCTAACAATTGTTAAAAGCAAATATATTATTCATGGCGACTTAAGTTAAATGCATTCAGATCTATTACCTGTAATGATTCATTATTCTCGAATAATTTTATCATATTGTTGCGACAATCGTAATGGCTATTAATATCACTTAATGATGAAAGACCGATGTTATGTTGGATTGCTTTCATTCTCCTACTATTATTTCTATGGATACTGTCCTGGAGAAATATCTGGCCTAATTCCCCATAGACAACACCCAGCGCGCAACATTTGCACTTCATCAGTTCACTCTTCCTTCACGTCAAGATAGTTTTGGACAAATTATGAAATATCATGATGCTTCCCAAACTCATGCATTCTTAGAGTTTTTAAGCTGAATGTAAAACGGCATCCTTTCACTCCTGTTTTAATCCCTATATTCTTTACTTTAACTATTTTCATCCTTACCAAGACTGTGGTGTTTACCTTCATAGGATATATATCCCGATGCTTGAGACAATAAGAACAGGTTGGTGGATGGAAACTAAGTCAATTAGCATACTTCGTTCACAGAATTTATTTTCTTGCATAAGGACCTCCGATGATGAGGTCTATTTCAACCTAATATATGAACATGGCAACAGCTAGACCTCTGCAATAATTTCGAAGTATGAGATGGCCAAATATTACAACAAAAGGACTTGGAGTCACTGTGAAAATATTTCTCACTTTTATCAGATCGAAGAATAACTAACGAATATTAATCATCGATCTTCTTACGAATATTCCTTGCATTCAAAGTTTTCAAAGTGTTAAATAGCGGTTCCAGAAAGCCTGGGAACTTACTTGGTCGGTCATAAAAAAATTTTCGGAAAATTTCAAAATTACTCAACAGCCTACAATTTGGCAGACACATTATCCAAGACTCTCAGATTTGGACGCCAATTTGATGTGCTCGCAGAGGTTTTTCAAAAAAGACGTAAAATATGAATTTGTGATAAATACAACAAAAACCAACGAATTTTGGAATCAAGACACTTGAAAAGAGTAAAGCTGTCGACTACGCATTATTTCCCAGTATTGCTTGTTTCCGTTCATGAAACTCCTAATATTCTCTAGCACTTTTCACTAATTCGTATAACTTTGAATATTCGAATCAATCAAATTGGAACTAATTCTGCTATGTAAAGATCAATTTATCTAAAATGGAATTCAACTCTATGCATAAAAATACAGTGGCTCATGTCCTAGCTAAATTAGCTCTCCTAAAGAACTAATGATTATACCAAAACAAGGGAAAAAAATTAGATTCGTATCAGATATTCAGTTCTAATTTCCTTAAGAAACGCTAATTTAGCGATATAATCCAATCTTTTGCCCACTTTGTACAAAACACTTTTAAATACTTTTGCATTAAGCAATCTTTGAGCACATTACAGATAACTTACTTCCTTCTTACAGCCCGTATAAAATCTAAAAAAATCAAAAAGTAAAAAATAAAAATACGTCTACACCTCCTTGACTTTTTTCATATAGACTAAACTCACTTACTCTATTTCCCTTCTGACATGCTGTGTAATTTGATCAAAGGATCATCCTTAAATTAACGTTCCTTAGTAATATATATGTACATAAAAAACAAATTGGTAAATTATATCTCATAAATTATCTGTTTATAAAAAGCAAACAGCTGCACACTATTAGAACTGAAAATTAATATTATACAGGACGTCGTATTAACTAAATTGGTATTAAATCCTATATTCCTTTATATCCTTAACTACATTCATATATAATAATACAATTTTTTCCAAAATAATAAATACACTGTTCAAGCAATTTTAGATTTAACGCCGCTTGTTAATTTCTTAGACTATCTAAGCTCAAGATCGATTTTTAATATACGCGTGATAGTATTCAATTTTTTGCTTCATTCAAATCCATCCATAAAGTTTATTGCGTCAGCAATAAAGGCGATTTTTTTTTTTTTTTGTAAACAAAAAAAAAGTCATTCAAGGACAGCCAATAAGAAACTTAGTGATTCTAATATTTTACAATAGTTAAACTTCTTAGGACTCTTGTTTACATACCGGCAATGTTAGCTATATCGTTCCACAACTATAAAATTGCAGTAAGTAGCAATCGTTCAAGATTGCATGTATTTTAAGGACATATACCACAATCCAAATCTTAACCTTCAACTTAAACTTGATGTCATATCTAGCTAAGATTAGAGCCCATGTGTTTTTTTCTTAAATATTTATCTAAACACAGACTATCAGCTTTTAGTTCACCTAACTTTTATAAGCAGTTATTACAACAAAATCATTCCTAAATTGAAGATTTGGATTAGGATTTTGTAGTAAGGCTTAAGACCAATTTACATCGTCATCTTCGTATTATTATAACAGCTAATTATATTATACGTAAGTAGAATCAGCAACTGTATAACACTTATATCATGTTGTTATATTGTTAGAAAGTCTATAGTTAATTTACTTAAGGCCTTTACATAGATCCGTCGACTTTTGATTGCAAATAGAACGGATAAGCCTTGCCTTTAATTACATAGTTCTTATAACTGTTATAATATATACAGATGTGATGGCAGAACAGTTGCCGGTAAGGGCGCAAATGTCCTTAGAAGCTTAAAATACGAACCCATAAAAAATTCGCGTAAAATTTGATTGCATAAAAATATCGCGTGTAAAATAATGAAATTTACACAATTTTTCTGTATCCTTTTAAGATATCTAAGACAATACAGTTCAAAAGTATAAGTTTGAGTTCGTGTTTATGGATTTAGCTTAGCTTACTGGTAGGAAATTTCGCTGTCAGACAGATCTTACTGTGAAAATGGATTTCGGGGAGCTGCTCCTGGTATATCCAAATTACCACCTGTTGTCTGATATGTGCCATAACTGTTCCCTTGGTCATTTTGTGGATTCAAATCATTTAATCGTGTACTTGATAGAGCTCGCGGGATAGGATTACTAGGCACTCCATGCGGTGCTAAGTGTGATGTTTCTTCGGCTACCTAAAACAAAAAATATTAAATTATATTTATTATGTTTATTTAAGAAATTATTTTATGGATTTATAACTAAATATATTTATAAGCAAGTAAAAAAACTAGAATTGGTCTAAGAACATTTCTTATGGTAATTTAGATGAGTGTCCGTACGTAATTTCATATGGTCACCTCTCTGTGCAAGTTTTATTGCTGACGTAGTTCTTCGAATATATTTCTAGAACTGTTCGTCTGGCAGAAATATTATTATAACTAATGTTATAAGATTTCATATTCTGAAAAAATTTTCAATACATCAAAATGTCTAGGACAGATTGTTTTCACAGTATATGTAAAATTCCTAAATTTTTATATGGCAATACTAAGAAGGGGTTGTCAGATTAATCCCACTTTTCAAACTTTATTTACTATTTTTATGAAAACTATTTGTACAAAATTTCAGCTCTCTACGTTGACGCGTTCTCATGCAGTGTCCAAATATATGATGAAAAACGAAATGTTTGTATGGGAACCCTACAAAGGAACTACCCGATTCGTCCCATTTTCGAATTCAATTTTAATTTTTTTATTAAAAGCCCGTATGCAAAACTTACTTCAGCTCTCTAAGTCCACGCGTTCTCGAGTTATCGTAAAGACAGACAAACAGACAGACAAACAGGCAGACAAACAGACAGACAAACAGGCAGACAGATGGACATGCAAAAATGAAAACTTTTAATATTATGAGTGAATGTGCAATCCATTTTGCTCTACCATCATTATTTCTTTGCGTTAAAAACGGTATAACAGATCTAGGCTATAAGCCAGTTTTCCTTGTTGCGATCAGTGGGTAGATTTAACAGATATCCATCAGCAAGGGCGTACAAGAATCACATAACACATGTCATATCCAAAAAATACGTTAGATCTGAATTAACCCTTTCACTACCCGTGTCCTATACAAGAGACATATCTTTAAATGCTTCTAAGAACTCACAATGTTATTGCCTTTTTTTCAAAATTAGTTTTATTTATCGTAGCGGCTTCTGCAGAAAACATTTTAAATGGTAACACTTTTATTAATGCTATTTTCGTCAGTTGAAAGCCAACTTTGATGCGAGAAGGTTGTGAAATTTCTTTTGAAGAATTATTCTCCTCTATTGTGGGCAAATAAGTACAAAATTAAGTCAAATTACAGTGATATTTCCAATAAGTAGCATTCTACGTGATATGCTTAAAGCAATAAAATAAGATTCTTGGTTTTTCATCATTTATGGTATGTGCTAGATTACCTAGAATTACTGTCCCTTGTACGGGACACCATAGTAGTCAGTGGTTGTAATGTTCAATTTTTTCTAGATAAATTTATACAGTTTTACTTTGTTTTTAGCTGATGTGCGTGCGTGTACATTGAATTATTTTAGCAAGAATGGATAGAGGAAAAAATCTAACTGAGAACCAACTCTTATAATTGATTGAAGAAAGGTCTGATTTTGAAGATGACGACCGTTTAGAAGTACATTGTGCTGAAACAAATGTCCCTAAAGAAAGAATTTGTCCTGATGATATAATTGAAGAAACCGATGATGCTTCCACTGAACCAAACAAAAGATACCATGCACGGGAAAAGTTCTTAAGAAGGGCGTTCTTCGGCTAAAACATCGGGAGCAGTGCAAGAAATACAAACTTTGAAGTCAGCAGCAGGTCCATCCAATATTACTGAACTTGAAGATATTCCAGCACTATCGTTGTCAACAGAAAACGAGCTGTAGTACATGTTGAAAAATAAAATTCAATGGACACATATCCGAACCAATGACACTAGCAGTACCATAGAATTTGTTCGTAATCAAAGAACTGATAAGGCAGTAAAAACACCGTATCAATATTTTTCCGCGTATTTACCTGCGCAGTTCTTTGAACATGTTGCTCATTACACAAATGTATACAGTGTGCAATAAGGCACCAATTTCAATAAGTGTACGCCAAGTGAAATACAGACCTGTTTCGCATTATATGGAATTATGGGTGTATTGAAATTTCCCCGTATTAATATGTTATGGCAGAAAGGATTAGCATTGCCAACGTTTACAGAAAATATTAACCGTAATAGATTTTACGCAATCCGGAATCATTTGTATTTGGTAGATAATAATGCTAAACCACCAGATTGTGCTGACAAGTTTTACAAAGTGAGGCCCATAATGGAAAAAAGTGCGTCAACGATTATTGAAACTTAAGCTTGAAGAAAACTTATGTATTGATGAGCAGATAACTCCATTCAAGGGTCAGTTAGCAGTCAAAGAATACATTAAAGGAAAGCCATGCACAAAAAGTCGGTAGTGAAAGGGTTAATATCAGAATCGTCAAATTGTTTACCATGTGATGATTCTGGCAGGAGTCAACATGAAAATAAGAGCTAAAAACTAAAACTAAAACTGCTAAAAACGCGGAAGATAATGGTGATGAATGGATAGTAGAAACGGAACACATTGAGCACTTTTTTCATATAGATATGATATCTTCAAACTCAATTAAATATTTTACAGAATACATTGCATATAAGATGTCAGGCAAACTCCAATGTAGTAGATGTGTGACATTAACAATCGACGAAAAATCTACAATAGACGTCATGCCTAGTAGTTATTTGATATTAGTTTCACGTCATATGATACGAATAATCATACTTCATTAAAGAGTCCATCCGACCGTTTTTGCAAATAGAAACTTTCAAAATTAACTTTCAATCAAATATTCATAAACAAAAAATGAAGCAAACGTTAGTACACAAGGCAATAGAACAAACTAACAGCCAATTCCTAAATTTGTTTTCTGAAAATAATAAATGCAGAGGTCACAAAATCCAAATGCTTGATTTTCTGGTAATAGTGTTTATAAGGGAAAACGATGTTTGGTTATGGGAAGAATCAAGGGAGTTAAAAATTGCTAAAAATCGTATTGAAGCTTTAAGGCGCTAAGCTCAAATTAATTATTTTACTTCATTTGGGGAATTAGTATAATTTTTTTACCATAATAAGACGAAGAATACTTAGGTGTATATGTATGTATACATATATAATTTGAATCTTACACTTTTGCTTGATGGGCTGGACCGGTACCTTTGACAAATAAATTATAAAGACACATGAACAACATAAAAATCGCGTCCAACTTTCCGATATCTATACTATGCAATACTTTCACTTGGAAGTCCAGTTGTAACGCACTTTGGTACAGGCCAACAGCAGCCAGAACAAAGCAATTTATGTACTTCGCTGCGGTCATCTGCCGTAGAAATATTATTCTTGAATCTGTCAAAGCAAACAAAATAAGCGCAGCAAGAAAAGCGTACACATTCAGCCTTTTCCTTTAAGGCCCACTGACTTATATAACATGGACTGCCTGATTTTCTATTTCATATTGGTCAACTTTTGTTGGCAGGGTGTGACAATTGTCTTAATTTCAAGTTTTACTTTCGCTTTAATATTCATATTAAAAGTTCAACAAATTATAGAAGCATTCGAAATTATTTTTATTCTTGGAAGCTTATCTCCTACACCATCAAATATTTTTTAAACTTGATTTTTAAAGAAATAAAATTAAGCAATTTCTGTCTACCTGCCCCTAAAAGTAGCTATGGGGGCAGAGAAAGGATTAGAAATATTGTATTGCCATCTATTTCTATTCTATATATTCAATGGGAAAACCACTGAACTGAAACTGGACTATGGTGGATTTTGTATAGAATATATTATTTGTAGTTCCGCGGAATAAAGTAGTTAAACCAAAACGAGACAACTATAGAAAAGTGATCCCATAATAATGTCAAATAATGTAAGCAATTTCAGTGGTATCAGCCTTAGAATATAGAGACAACAGGAAGTGTTGATACCTGTAAAATTCGTGTGCATGAGCGTGGATTTTTTCAGGGTCCCGTGAAGTAGGTCAGCAGTATATTGAAGAAAGAGACAAATGTATTTCCACCGAGATTTGTTTACGTTTATGACAGCTGAGAAACTCTCAGGGTATATAGGTGTAGTGACAGTGAATAACAACATTTTCGATGGGAGCAAACGTAATATTTTCAACCATATATCTTGTTGCCCCGCTCTCTATATTGATTCTACTACACGGCTGTACTGAGCATTCACTACAGCGGCAACAGATACTCACACAACCAGAATTTGACTACATCAAATTTGGCTTATCACACTTCCTGTACTCTCTATATTCTAAGGTATCAGCAGTCCATTTTATATATGTCAGTGTTAAGGCCTAAATAAAATTGCAACTGCGAAGGCTTACTTCGACTGGGATATCTGTCAAAGTTCGATTATGTACATCGCTGATACTAAATATGAATATATGTAATTGCGACCTTTGTAAATTTATTTGGCTTGTTAAATGTTATGTATAAATGTGTTACTTCATAGTATCATAATACAGCTTATTTATACATTACACTATTCAGTATTTTATATCGTGTAACTCAATACTAAATGAATAAAGTTTTCATTGAAGAAATTATTGAATAACAAATTATTAACTCTTATTAGAATCTAATTTCTCGATAAAAAGAAATAAGAACACTTGTTCGAGAGATTCTAAATTTAAACAGAAGAAAAATCCCCCGCAACATCCGGGAATCGAATTTATTAATTATCAAATTCATCAGCGATGATGATATAATCTTTTCTAAATTTCCTAAAAGTATGCTACACGATTTATTAGTTCTTTTAACTGTCACAGTGCGCGCTGAATTCACCTACACGATTTGTAAAGAAAATGCACCAATATATGCAGTGGACTTTTCCAGTCTATATTATATTTAGTCTGTGTCCTCGTTCTGGAAGGCCATCAATAACTTCACATGAACTTCACATTAAACAAGTAAAAAATTTCTTGTGCATTGATCGACGATTGACTATCAAAGAGATTGCTGATCATGTTGGAATACTCTTGGTTTTATTCATTCGATTCTACTTAATATTTTGAAAATGAAACCTGCTGATCCGTTGATGCATGATTTGTTCCAAAACAGTTTAATATTTTGTAAAAACAGCTTCTAATAAGGATAATGCTTCATTATGAAACGTATTGAAACAGATCCACAATCGAGTGAATGGTGAAGTAAGGCCAAAAAGTGAACGTCATGAAAGTCAATAAAAGCCATGCTCACTCTTTTCTTTGATTATCGTGTTATGTGCCGTTTTCATATAGAAATTATTAAAAAAACGATCAGAATTCAAGGATTTTGCGTCATGATATTTTGACCCAATATTCAATTAATACGATTCAACAAGATTCATATTCACCTCAAATAGAACAAAATGACTTTTTACTGTTTCCTAAACAGACATTTCCAAGTTGGGAGGGGGCTCATCCACTTTATGTCAGAATATTATGAGATAGTTTTTAACGGATCCGGTGGCTGGAATGAGATTAAAGGAGGCTGATTTCCAATAAGCTCGTTAGCTTAGACAACAAAGTCTATCGCTCCGTTATTTAGTGATAGAGCCGCTACATTCAGCTCAACTAAACACAACCGTTAGATGAGGCTGATACACAGAGCAGGCAGGCATTTACTGGATAATTTAATTGTTACGGTACTGAAGGAATTTCTTAATCACTCTCAATTATTGTCATTTCGGAGGAGTAAAGATCAACAAAAACAAAAACAACAATGAATCAATAAAATTTTTATTACCAAAATATAAACGGTCTACGCACAAAGACTATCCTCAATGCTGAACTTATGAGTCCATGTTACGTAAGCGCGCCATCATAGAGATCGGTCATTTGAATTTCACCTCGACTTTATCTTGCGCTTCGCTTTTTCTTACCTAGCCTCCTCTCACATTTTGTCCCTATCGAAACAAACAACAACCACAATAAACTCTATAAGAGCAGCAGAACATTTGTAAGGTTATAACATAACACGAATAGTTTCACCATAAGCAAAGACGTCAACTCGAAAAATCTAGGACAACAACCAGAAACATCAGACATGGGGCACTCTTCCTGATATGCGACAGATGGCAGCTACTGCGGGAAAATCAACTGGCAGAGTGAAAATAAATAATTCAAGAAATTGATGAAGAACTTCGAACAGGTACGGACAAACAAACAAAATCAGATAAAAGGACTATGTGAAAGCCTTATGCTTCCAGCAGAAGTGAACAAGGGCATTTTAGTCGAATTTCGCACTGAATATCAATCCATCACGGTTCACTTTCAAAATGGCTTTGATATTAATTGCATGTGTGTAAAAATGTCGAAATAAAGTCTTTGCTTGCAACACCATCATTCCACCTAGTAGCCCTATTTCTGCATATCAGCACCTGATTCTTATTTTTAGGTCTTTTGTGGATGAACTTTTCGTCACTGCTGACATAATTTTGCCTCTCCTGAATTGAAGTCCTTCTGAGTCATTCAGCCTCCCCAATACATCAATAGCTTGGTATATAACGCAAGGCATCCATTTGGTTGATTTGATTTTTTGTTTCTTCACCTGTCACAATAACTTTGACAATCTTAGATAAGCTAACAGTCGTGGTATTAAAATTACCTTAAATAGATTTTAATGAATTCGATTATGAATCAATCTTTGATTTTTGTTAATTTCATTTAGATTATTTTAAGTACTTGATTAGGATTCACTAAAATATTTCGAATTTTTCAAATTTAGTTATTCTATCTTAAGATAACTTAATTTAATTGACGAAGAATCTTCGAATGCTCCTGATAGTGGTTCTGGTGTCGTTCTTCGTAAGTGTTGCTTGCCACTTCTTGAACCTTCTATTTGACCATTTAATTTGTCTCTTAGGTCGAGCATCTTTTCCAAAGTCTGAAAATTATTTTATATTAATCCAATTTATAAAAAGAGGACAAAAGAAAACTAATTGAATAGTTAATCTTTCATTCATGTACGTATTTCAAAATTACTCAACGCAATTGTTTGTGAATGCTTGGCGCTCCGTTTCTACTTTCTGAAAATCAACATACTTATTAACGGTAGATCAACTATTACTAATCTCTTAAACAACTGCATTGGATTAAATTTCGAAAAGCGTTTGACAAACTTTGGCATGTACTCCAGAAATTTAATTGAATGAATTAAATCTTATCCTATTGTGCGAAATTTCAATGACCATGTTGACATTGGTCCGTTATTTTTATATACGAGATCAGGGGTACCAAAACCCTCGAGAATACTTCCCAAGCCATGAAGCAGAAATCTATATGTGTGGGTTGGGAGTCCGTTCTCTAAAATGTTGTATATTGGTACTTATGGAAAAGTACCAAACATTAACTTTTTATTTATGGTATAGAGCCTAAACTACTATTCATACAGGAAAGTATGCAGCCAGAGTCCGAATCTGTAGGCAGCTACCCTAATATCTCGACTTCAGCGGTTACCAACCGAATCATAATTCTTTTATTCTATCAGTGAAACTGCATGTATGACAGCCCGTAAAAGTGCGGAAAGCTTTGCGCATAAAATGAAACAAAACGCAACTCCAGATATGTTCCTTCTCCCTCATTATTTTATGATCTTTTCAGGGCTGATGCAGTACTCACATCAGCGGTTTAGTTCCATATTCATAGAAAGTTGAAAGTATATTGATAGATTTGTCTCATTCTAATTAATTTACATCGCTTCAGGGCTTATGAAGTCGTTTTGAGGTACATTGGTATGTTAATGCCTAATCTACAATACATGGTAAAACCACGTCGTCAAAATGACATGGATTTTTTTGAAAATTCATGCTTCCAAAAATATTTCTACTCTTTCATTCGTTTGACGACATGAGCACGAGCTTATGTGTAGTAGTTAATCAGAAAAAACGATGTAGTAATACCTCAGGTGTATTCAGCATAATTTAGAACCATGTAGGGGAATTTAGAACAAAACAGCTGTAAACTAGAACTTGTACATTCAGTCTTGATTGCAATATTTTATATTATGCGACTTGTCCCAAACCATTTTTTAGTTTACTATACTATAATATAAATTATTGATACCAAATACTTCGTTTGATATAATTCTGTAATGAAATCAAGAAACCAATTACATTTACGATAACTGACAGGTCAACAGCTGTTTAATTTGGTAGCTTACCACTACTTACATATTACGTGTATTTATATACATTCTTCAGAAAACGATATCGTTTTGACGACGTGGTTTTACCATGCATTGTAGATTAGGCATTAGTTGGCACATTAAGTGAACGTGAGTGAAGTATGCCGATATTTAAAATTAGTGCATCAATTTAAATTAATGCATCAATTGTATGTTAGTGCTGCAAAAAATTAAGATACGATGGATTCGTGGGAATATGTGGCTACGGTAACCGTAAATGAATAGCAACCAAAATTTTATTGTTTATAATAATCTCTATATTGCATAGATATATCGCGAAAAGTAATGGGAATCTTGGGTTTCGAGCGGGAGATGAAGCATTTTGTGCTCAAATCGCACAACAGTTATACTGAAGGGTTTTCCAATAAGAGGTGTTATTTTAATTAGCCCGCTATTTCGGTAGATGTCACTTTTCGAGCTGTCATTTTTTGACATTTGACAAGTAGACACTACGCCATTAATAAACGATACACGATTCAACAACGCATTGAAATTATTACAGTTCACTATAAAAATGGTGAAAATGTGGCAGAGACGGTTCGTAAAACTCGAACATTTTTGGGTCGTCGTGAAGCACCTTGTCGGACCGCAATACAGAAATTGGTAGAAAAATTCGAGCTGTCGGGACAAGTTAGTGATGTGAAGAGTAAAACCCGTGCACGTCGCTCAAGAACAGCCGAGAATATTGCTGCTGTAGCCGAAAGTGTTGAAGAAAGCCCAGGTTTGTCCATTCCTCGTCGTTCTTTGGAATTAGGCATTCCACAAACGTCATTATACCGTATTTTGCATAAAGATTTGGGTCTTAAGGCTTATAAAGTTCAGTTAACACAAGAACTCAAGCCGGCCGATCATCAACAACGTCGAGTCTTTGCCGACTGGGTCCTTAAAATGCATGAAAATGATCCGGAATTCTATCGAAAACTCATCTTGAGTGATGAGGCCCATTTCCACCCCGATGGCTTCGTCAACAAGCAAAATTCTCGCATCTGGGGCTCGGAAAACCCAAGAGTTATTGTTGAAAAGCCTCTCTATCCTCAACGTGTGAGTGTTTGGTGCGGTTTAAGGTCCCGCGGGGTCATTGGACCTTACTTTTTCGAAAATGAGGCTGGAGCAACAGTTACGGTGAATGGATTGCGCTATCGACAGATGATTAATGATTTTTTATGGCCGGAATTGGATGGTATTGCTCTGGACAACGTTTACTTTCAACAAGACGGCGCTACGTGCCATACAAGCAACGAAACCATTGATCTTTTACGGGAAAAGTTTCCGGACCGTGTTATCTCTCGCAGAGGTGATCACAATTGGCCACCGAGATCTTGTGACTTAACACCTTGCGACTTCTTCCTTTGGGGCCACGTGAAAGAGAAGGTCTACGCCAACAGCCCAGCGTCGATTCAAGACCTCAAAGATGGAATTCTTTGCGATTTGGTTATGGAAAATTTCATGAAAAGGATATGGTCCTGTAGGCGTGGTCGTGGTGGTCTTTTTGCTGATGTTATTTTCCATTATTAACGGCATACCTTCCTCTTTATAATGAAATAAAGATACGATCATTTATCTCAAAAAATGGCATTTTTCTTTGAATATCAAAACAACACCTCTTATTGGAAAACCCTTTACAAAATAAATGCCAAGGTTTAATTTGTTAAAAGCATTAAATATATTAAAAGAAAAGAAATTTTGTTATTTTGGAAAAAATCGTTTCTTCTGAATTATGCCTGAATGGTGTGCATCTCTTCATTGGTTAAAAAGTAATGAAATATGCCTAATTGGTCTGTTTCTAGTTCAATACTACTGAAATTTGCCGGAATATTGTGCATCTCTTCACTGGCTCAAAACTACTGAATTATGCCTGAATACTGTGCTTTCCTTTATTGGTTTAGAAGTACCTACCGAATACATCCCCCAAAGACTACAGCATAAAAGTAATGAAAAACTCATGTTTCCCTCCTGAAAGTGCGGGTTTTGGTTTTGGTAGCGCTACCTGTCCTGCTCTTACATACGCAAATAAATCATTTAAAAACGCGACAGTCGTCATATGTGTTAGTCTTTACCTCTGAATTTTTTCCCGACTGCCTATCTTGTTTCACTGGAGCTGGAAGGCTTCGGTTTAGGTCTCCCGAAGTACATTTTCAGTACTTTCGTACCTACTTTGTGAATCGTAGTCATTTAGTTCACATAAATTTTTTTAAATAATTTGATTAGGAAATGTATACAAATTTTATTTTGGTTCGAAAGATAAGATAACAAGCTTAAGATTATCAGAACATCGTTTTTCTGTATGAATAGTAGTTTAGGGCGGAGGAGCTTTTCAAATTAAACTTTTGTCAGTTTTACATAAGAACATTGCAAATATTTTAGCTGGAGCTTCCATGTGGTAGTGAGGGAGTCTGTTTCATGGCTTATTAAGGCTTCTCGAGGGTCTTGGGGGTACCCAACCCAAATCGTTTAGTGTGCAAAAAAAAATATTACTGGGTTCATTTGGGCTACAGTAATAAAAAAAATCAATAAATCGAAGAACTTATTCAAAATATTTTATTACCTTCTAGTTACTGTGATACTTGTTTTTGTATATTGTTTGATATTTTTTGAGAAAACAACTGGTAATTTAGCCGACGCGAATGGCACTTGATTGGTCGTATTTTGATCGAACAACTTACTGCGGCACTTCGTTTTTAGTACATTTAATTTTGAAAAGAGTGATTGGCAGCTAAACGTAGAGCCAAATGATGTTGTAATGCACATTGCCAGTCATTTTAATTTTGGAAATATGCATATCTTCGAGAATGCATTTCTGATAAAAGTCAAGGTATTCCCTTCGAACAAGCACTTTAACGCTATGCTCCATTCCAATTCTATTAGCACCATTTATAAATTTGTAGGCGCTCATTCCACCTCCACGTTAAATGGAATTAAGAATATTTTCATATATTTCCTCGTCTTTTTGCATAAGAATCTGATATCGAATTGTTTAGTTAATTTTGTGACTTCATTAAAAAAATCTTTACGGTCAATATTGAAATCATTATTAATAATGGGAAATGAATCGAATTATTTTACCGTAATTGATTTTCATAAAGCTAGAGTTTTGTTACGAAGGATTTTACATATATTTTGATAAGATCTTCACCCTGTGGCATCTGATTTAATTCATTTAATTTAATTGTTATGCTGTTCGAAAATATAAATCTAAAAGCTACTGTAAAATTGTTGCCACTTTTTTTCATAAAAGCTCGAATTTCTTCTCTTAGCCATCGAATTTTTGTAAAAAAAATTATATGGTCGACGAATTCAGATTCGATTACGCTAAGATATTCTTGAAATTGGCGATGGTTCAATGAATTGCTTTTAATTGAATTAATTAACTTGACAACAACTGACTAATTCCAATTCCATTAAAATTAAAATTAAAAATAAATGAGTAAGTATGTATAATAAAAACAAGTGGAATTCATTCAATAAAAAATTATACATGTACATAAAAGCAAAGTAAGTTAATTCAAGGAAATTTAAAAAAATGGAATATAAAAATTCGGGAAGATACACATAAATTTACTAATTGGTAACAGCGTTAGAATGAAATTTCGAAAGTTGATCATATAAATTTTTAGAAGACAAAAGATCTATAAATTTATATACTTCATTATATTTGGACAAGAGAAGATTACTGTACTCACTACACAACTTGTGTATGAGAACTTGTTTTGAATAAAATAAAGCATAGAAAGTATATTATATTTCATAAGATTTTTAGAAGTAAAAATATGCCTTGATCCTGTTTATTGTTCAGATTCACATACATAGTTATCAAAAATATACGTTGCAACACAGTCCAATTTTCTAAAAAACTAGTTAGGCAAGGCTGCATGGAAAACCATCTGGTTTTCACTGAACGAAACTGTATGCTTTTCTCAACATATTGACATTCCGCAAAAATAGAAAGGCGCTTTCAGGACTACCAAAAATAATTTACTATAGGACTTAAAGGTCCTGGCAATGTTGATAAATAAATAAAAACGCTGATGTTGAAACACTCCGGAGCGTCGCGCTGTAACGATATACATATGTATGCGCAATCTCCGCAAGAGGAACAAAAAGTAAATTTTATTTTATTTGTAAGGTAATCGTAACAAGTCAACCGCAGTTCCTACGTAAAGTTACCGATAGCTTTTTTGTAAGTGACTTCAGTTTCTAATCGCGCCGAGCTAACATCGCATGATAATTGCGCATAACCCACACTATTGTAATATCAGATCCACACGTTGCCCGAGTATATAAAGTCGATATAACCATAAAAATAGGTAAGTACTAATTTCATAAAATATACTATGAATGTGGAGAATTTACGAGGACATTTTTTTTTTATTGTATGAATACCAAAATATAGAAATCTGAAAACTTCACTTGGGCCGCAAAAAGTTTTCAATTGAACTACATGAAATCATAGGGTATTCAAAGTTCGTCATTCCGTTTGTAACACCTAGAAATAATTATGGTAGAGCAAAATAGATTGGACATATAAGCATAATATTAAAACTAATTTTGATTTTAGCATGTCTGTACGTCTGTCCGTCCGTCTTGAAGATAATGCGAAAACGCGTGTACTTGGAGATCTGAAATTTTGCACATGGGCTTTTTAAAAAAAAAGTAAAACTAAGTTTGAAAATACAAAAATTTCGTTTTTCATTACATATTTGAAAAATGCTTGAGAATGCCTCAACGTAGAGAGCCGGAACATTGTACACAATGTTTTCATATAAATAGTAAATATAATTTCCAAAAATGGGCTAAAAAGTGCAATCCTTTCTTAGTGTTGCCATATAAAAAATTATGATTTTAACGTATATTGTGAAAATGATTAATCTTAGGGCTGGATTCTGTAACCACGGAGAATTTGGGAATTTGGGAGATGAGCATATTCGTTTTCTCCGATTAAACTCCCTAATTCTCCATACCCAATTCACAAACTTGGTTTGAAAATTGGGAAAATATGAGAGAAATGCGAAAGGAGAGATTGCAATTCCCACCGATTAATTTCCTCCTACCTACCTTTTCAAAATACAACAAAAATACAATAAATACAGGGTGTTTCCTCTTAGGAGGTCAATAGAGCAGGAGGTGATAGTATTTACCTAGCCAAACAAAAAATTGCAAGGCACGGGGGAGTTACAGGGTGCTTAAGAAAAAAAGATAGTTTTTCACAAAACACTTTGTATCTTAAATAGTACAGGGCGTACGGTCACAGTTAAGAGCTAATTGTATGTAGAGCTTCATGGCCTTTTCAGCGACTTCAATAAGCCCCATACATCTCTCCTCTCAAGAGTTATGCTAGTCTAAACTAAAAAATTCGGATTTCCTTACCATTTTTTTACTTTGACCTCTCTTTTTTTTTTTTTATCCGATCGTTAACATAAATTTTTTTATAAGAGCTATAAACTGTAGGATCTGCTCTTTAATGTGACCTATTATACCATATGTGCTATCTGCAGCCGTTAAAGAATTATTAGCTTTATTCTCAAACCTAAATTTGTTCCCCTTGCGACTGAAAACACGTCATTTAAAAAAAATAAGTTCTAATTTCGGTATGACATGAATAGGTTTTGAGCTAATAACTCTTTAACAGCTGCAGATAGCACATAGGGTATAAAAGTCAAATTAAAAAGGAGAGTCTACAGTTTATAGTTTTCATAAAAAAAAAATTATGCTAACGATCGCTTTGCAAAAAAAAATCGAGGTCAAAGTAAAATAAAAGTAAAAAAATCTGAAATATTTTGTTTCGACCTCCGTAACTCCTCGGACAAGGAGGTATGGGGTTGTTGGAGCCATGAAGTTCTTCATACAATGAGCCTTAACTGTGACCGTGCGCCCAGTATTTTTTTAAATACAGGGTGTTTAATGAAGAACGAGCTTTTTTCTTAATCACACTGTAACTCTTGAATGGTTTATATTACCCCCCCCCCCCTCCAAACAAAAAAATGTATGTGTCTAGTTGAGTACTATCACCTCCTGCTCTATTGACCTCTTAAAGGGAAACACCCTGTATGCTCAGTTGGGAATACTTCTTCTTACTTTTCCACTTGCAAAACATCGGAGAGTTTTAACAAGTGCAGAAGAGAATTTGGTAATTCTCAAAACAAATTCGCCAAGTTACAGAATTCCAAGTAGAGAATTATTTGTCAGATGAACTCTCATCTCCCAAATTCCACAAATCTCCGTGTTATAGAATCGTTCCCTAGACGTTTTAATTGTATAGAAAATTTATTCAGAATATGAAATGCTATGAAATTGGTTATAATCATTTTTACTTCCTGACGAACCGTTTTAGAACAATCAAACTTTCGCGGGGGTATCATAAGAATTTGTCTTAGAACTATGTAGGCTTATACCGACGATATGAACACTTTTAAGTTCGTAACATTATGTGATTATTTCGATGAAAGGCACGATTTTTTTTATCAGGGAAACGATAGGATTCTACATTACAACCATCAGTGGCTAGTGCTGTATCGAAGTGTGTAAAACGGCAATCATCCTTTCTTGCCAGTAGGTTATGCATGTTGATGTGGCTGTACGGTTTAGCGTTCTAGCAGCTGTAATTCTATAAATAGGATTAATAGTAAGGATAAATGCATATTAAGAAAATGTAAGTCAGAGAACAGAGCCTTAAGGTACATCTACCTTGATATTATCTATATTGGATGTGCGATGCCATGCCGAACTACACAAACACATCAGTTCGATAAGATGCTTCTAATTAATGATAGAAAAACTTATTCCGTATCCGACTTAATATAATTATGAAAACAATGGTTCCAGCGCCCGAACATTTATTATAATAGGTCACAAACGAGACCCATTTTAGTGATTATACGATAATATGTTATTGCATTACAAAAATATTTAATAAAATCGAAGTTAGGGAGAGTTGTCGAGGTTTCTAGCTACAACTAAGACTTTTGTAAATAGGCAAGCTCACAGGCAATTTGAAAGATTATTTTAAAATAAATATATGGGTTATGGAAAAGTCTGGACAGATTAAATACCTGTCCAGACTTTCCATAATCCATATTTTCTATTAACGTCAAGTGCTTTAAATACCTTAAAAATATCTATTGTGCGAAAATTTCTTCGATGGGAAAGTCGTTAGAATTGCTTGTGATAAGAGTGAAAGAGGTGAATTAGTAACTAATTTAACAGCACAAAGGTTAGCCTTATTCCAGAGGTCTAACACCATACCACCATTTTAAATCAAGGTTGATATTGAGGGATAGTTGAAATTATTTTTGACTTGGTACCAATAATTAGACCTTGATTTCAGAAATAAGGGAATTGGATACAAAATGGAGGCTATTTTTCGAAAACTTATCAAACACAGATATCGTGTCGGGATGAGAGAGATTGGGACTGCAGTATAAGAAGCAGGAATAGATGCTGTGCTTCTAATCTGAATGTATGGAGAAAGGCACATCATTCCTAGCAAAGTTATGGATCCGTCTATGAAAATAGAATAAATACACCAAGTGATATCCCGGGATATAAAACTTATTTATATCATAATCGGAAACAGCTTTACTTTCACGTAATGCTAATATAACCAGAGTTATAGAGGTAAGGTGCAGTATCCATATCGGATAAACTATCTCCCACTTGCATAAATAAGAAAAGTATGAAGGAAGAGAAAAGCTTTCTTTATATAGGTAAACTAATTCCCGATAGGGCGATACACAAGAAGATATCAATTATCTATATCCATATGTGTTTTGTCAGGTTAAACTGACAGTCAGATATAAACAACATCGACGTAGAAACTAAGAGAAAAAAGGAAATTGCAAATAAATATGGACCACAGACTTCAACGATGTCAACTTCAATACTGAAAGGCATGTCTTATATTGCAGTCGACGAGACCTCCTATTTCACAATTTGTCACTCGATAGATTGATAGACCAGCAAGTATGTGAGAAAAAGAAAACCCACTTCATCCTGTTAAAAATTTTCAACTCCTGTAATAAAAACAAACAAATTTTCATGTGATAATGAAACTTCACATACCTGATGTGGATCCTCAGTTGTTGGAATTTCGGAAACAAATCCCTGTTCCTTTCTATAGAAGTTGATAAAAACAAATCCTGCCAGAACTATCAAGCAAACTACGCCATAACCTCGGAATGTAGCTGTTGTTCCGAAATATGAAACGAAAAGTCCACCAATAACAGCTCCACAGCCTCTACCTAACCCATGATGGATTCCCTGAAGGACACCCTGTGCCGATGATCGAAGATGTTGAGGTGTATTATGAGCTATGTAGGAACAGCAAGCAGCCCAGACAGCAGCATGCGTTATACCCTGCATGAATTCAAACGGTAGCACCCACCAGGGATTTCGTAACCATGAAATGTAGAGGAATCGTAAAACGTTTCCGATTAAACCAAGGCAAAGCACCTTCACATGGCCAATTTGCGTTATTAATCGAAAACTGAAGAAATACGCGAAAATCTCCGAAATGTGATTTATCACTGAAGCTACGCCAAAAAGTGTTGGAGAACCTCCGTAGTCTTGTAAGTGCCAGAAAAGGAACGTAAAAATTAGACCAATCCCGAATCCCATGAACCAGGCAACAAAAAGAAATGCAGCGCACTTAATGTCCTTGAAATGCTTGAGAACTGTGAACCATTCGGGCATTTGCCGAGTTGTTTGGGCAAACATTTTTGTTTGTGCACCTAAAGCGGGCTGCGGAGCTGCTGCTGGCATAGCTCCTGTACCTGTTCCGGCACCTCCAACAGCCAGTGAAGGTAACTGTAGTTGGGCGGCTAACTGATTCTGTATTTCATCCTCGACGCTTGGCTTCATATCACCCTTTTCCGCTGACTGGTCTTCAGGCTCTGTAAAATCGTATTTAAAATTAATTTGTGTTGCACTTATTACAGCAGCTGCCATGAGTACGGAGAATGTAGCGAAACAGATACTATAGTTCTTCTCTTGCTTTTCAGGTCCACAAGGATGATCGGGGAACGAGGTAGAATGATCTAGAGCTATACCTACGAAGAACATAGCCAGACCCCATCCAAGTGAACCGAACATTCTTTGATGTCCATATTTATCTGCGTCCTCCCCAAGCAACGTTATTACAGCCGAATCAGCTAAAGTAATGGCAGGAGCGCTGAAAAATTCTCCAATTATGACTAGTAATAAGAGCAGGAAAAATGCTTTTTGAATGTCCTAAAACAAATCAATTGGCCTTGAACATCAAAGGTAAGTAAATAAAATTTTACCGGTGTCCTGTAAACAATCGACGAAAATAGAGGACTCACAAAATCCTTATGCTGCGACTCATCATAGTTTGTGGCATATTTAACTTGAATAGGGGACACTCCAGCTTCAATTGCAGGCAAAGAACGTCGGACTCTTTGCTCAAGATTGGTCATATTAACTTCCATCATCTGTTTCTTCTTCTCCATCTCAATTATATGACTTACGTCTCTTTTCGTCACACGAGGAGTTGCTTGTGGCAAAGTAAGTAGATATTCCGAAGCATTTTGGCGAGTTATACATCGAGCTGCTTCTGGTTGAATAAATCCCAGAGGCAATGTGAAAATAATCCAAGAAGCTAGTGACGCTAAAAGCAATTTCTTTCCCTGTTTGCATCTAGAACAGACAAAAAAAAAAACAAATCTTTTAATCAACAGCAGACCTCTTTCATATTAAAATCGCTAAAAGAGACATCAATTGCTCTCTATTTAACGTCAAGTGGGAAACTTTTCTATACCTGTCAGCATAAGAGCCCCAAAAAGGAGCCGATAAAAATTCCACGAAAGGCCTCATTCCAATGAGTATCCCGCATTGTCCTGGATTCATTCCCATTTGCTTAAAGTAAATACCCATCAGAGGAAATAAGGAGCCAAATGCTGAGTAAAAGCAGAAGTAAAAGCTCTTCACAGCCAATAGCTCTTGATCTACAGATCCACACAGCATTTCAAGGATATCCGACTTGCCACGAATTTTATGTGTGGCTTCTTTAGCTTGAGGATATCTGCGAATGAAATTCTTTAAATATTTTAATTATTGCAAATACATAAATGGTATTTTGCTCACAAATTGGGATCCACCTCCCCCTCTGCTTCGGGGTCAACGCGAGGACGTGCAACATACCCTGGCGGCGCCTGACCCATTTGTGTCTCTGCATATTCGTTGTATCCGCCTCCATAGTCATTCTTAAACTGCTCCATTTTTGCTCCTTTTAACCAATAACTCAGTTAAAGTTGGCGAGATTTTCGGTGGAAGGATATTACTTTAATGACGCATTATTTCTGGAAGAAAAAATTTTCTAACTTAGTTACATTTGCTCTCAAAATCCAATGCAAGTTGCTTAAAAATAGTTTCGATTTCGACGAAGACAAGAATTAAAACCGATTAAAGTTTTTTATTATTGCAAAAATTTTGATTAACGTGATCATGTGAGCAGTTCGGACTGCAGTCGATATAATTGACGTTGCTTAGTCAAGTCTATGAATAAAGAAAGTCTGGAATGAAATCTTTGGTGAACTGATGTGGTATGTTGGACAACTTTTTTTTAAGTACAACTATAGCTTTCTCGAGTTGGAAAAAAGGTTTGGGGATGATAAAAACTGTTCGAACATAATACTGACTACATTATATCACTGTATCCCATTGTAAAAAAATAGCAGGGAATTTGATTAGCTATGTGCTAAAAGCACAACTTCGAATGAAATCGGCAAACCAATGCAGAACAAACCGGAAATGAACAGTATTATCAAAAACTCCATAAACTATAATAGATAATGGAGTGAACTAAACAAAAACAATGGTTATATTGAAGGCTACCGATTCTCGCCAGAATACCTCCAGAAATTAAAGAGGAATCCAAAAACTTGTTTGAAGCTTATGGGTATATTAGTTAGTTTAAAGAAAAGAATACAGATTGATATTGGTATCTGGCCAATTGTTCTAATTATTCCCATCTTCTTAAAGCAGCCTCCAATCAGAGCCTACAGGTAGAATTAGATTCCATCCTAATAATGACAAAGTACATTTTCAGTTTATATTTGCCAATGATCAGATCAACAAGGGATGCTTCTTACTGTATTTCAGAAACTCCCCCTCAGTTGCCATTACAGCAATTACCATAAAACGCATAGCATGGGTCTGTTCGCGATACTCCCCAATACATGCCATGCCCCTCAGATTTATGTTTAACTGTAGCCCTTACTACCGTACAAAAAATTAACTCACACATCACAGAATTATTAGAGGACCCGAAGGCCAACTAAATTTCAGACGACATACCGAAACGCTATAACTTTGAAACACCATTTAAGGTTATATTAGGGGACCGTCAGCAGTGGCATACTGGGGACCAACCTTTAGAAAAAGGATCTCTTAAATTGTACACGGATGGGTCCAAAATAGAAGGTAGAGCATAAGTGGGTATATATGGACCGAAGTGTCATCTCGCAAAGGCACTGGGGCCCTCACCTACTATTTTTTAGGCAAAAGTACACGCCATAGAACTCAGTGTTCGCAAAATAATTCAGAAGAACATTCGTGGAGCTAAAATATATATAACATCGGACAGGACAGCCAAGCAGCACTTAAAGTGTTAAACTCGTTTACCTTTGAGTCTTGAGTCTAAGATGGTTTGGAACTCTTTTACTGTCTTGAAGCAACTAGACAAAGCAAGCAAGGTGACGCTGAGTTGGGTGCCAGGACATGAATGCATTAAAGGCAATGAGATTACGGACCACTTTGCCAAGGAAAGAGCCAGATTTCCGTTTATTGGCCATAAGCCATTGCCGTCTTTATGTTCCAGGCCATGTCACAAAGATTTTTGTCGGAAAGTGAGTGAGATATAACTACTGGGCATACAGTACTCGACCCGGCTTCTCCGCCCTAAACTACTATTCATACAGAAAAATGATGTTCTGATAATATTCGGCTTTCGTTCTTATCTTCCGAACCGAAATAAAATTTTTATACCTTTCCTAACAAAATTATATAAAAAAATTTATCTGAACCAAACGCCTACGATTCCTCAAACAAAAAATCTCAGCTGAGTAATCATTGTATGCCATAGGCTGATAATATCGAATGTGCTGCCTACAGATTCGGGCTTCTGCTGCATATACACACATGCAATTATCACTCAGCTGAGAGGTATTGAGCGTAAAATGCTAAGGTTACTTTGTATAATCAAAACTAATTTATTTTGTAGATATATATGGGGTTAGTGACCTGTCGTGTCCCAAAAGCAATCGAATTAATTAATTATAATAAAACTTCAGAAAAACAACGCTCGAATCTCTTGAACCTATGTACTTTATTATTTCACGTCAAAGAAACTGACCTATCTTAATAATTATTACGTACTCCGCACCGAAAGGAAACTTGACACCACTATGCAACGCGACTGCTCACTGGAAGAATAGAATATTACAGGCACTCGACAGACCAGTCATTGGTCTTTTATGCTCCAATATTCGGAAGTAAACTTTTACTCGCAACGCGGATGTAAACAAACGACATCAACCTTTGCCGTTTGTTCTACCGGTTGCAGCACCTGAGTCGCTTAGTAGTAATCAATCGCTTTACATAATAATTACCATGCGAGGTTAATTATTATCGTAATCGTCAATTGTTTCACTAACCGCTCATCGCAGCCAGCTGTTGGGCTAATCAGCAAAATAACCGACAGTTGCAGAACAATACCATGCGAGGTTATTGTTTAGCAATTGCTGATTATTTCGCTAGAATGCGCCTTTGGCTGCTGGAAGAATCTTCCGTATATTGGGCCATAACATCCCTCCCCCCTTAGAAAAACTAGTTTCCGTAGGGAACTAGATCTCGAGAGTGCAATAGTCTTAAAAATTGAAAATGTTTTTGGTCTCCGTTCGGTTCCGATTGTTTTACATTTTTCTTACATATCAATATAAATCTTCTGATTTATCTTTTCTTACATTTTTATCATTTTGCATTGTTTTTCTTTTTTACCACCTGTATGCTATCTTTTCTTTTTGATTACACATATTTATTTTCACTAATAATTTTATAGTTTATCTGCTTAACTCTTTTTAGCATATATTTATTTCCTTATATATATATATACTTTCTTTGTCTTCATGCTTATCTCTAATTTATGAAATTTTTTCTTTCACAATTAACACATTTTTTTTTTGTCATGCATATCTTTACTTTATGAAATTTTTCTTTCACAACTAACATATTTTCCCAATAACTATGTACTTTTCCAATGCTATAATCATTTTCTTTAACTAAATTTACATGATTAAAACAAATACAAGTTTTCTTTTTACAAGTGTTTATAGCACTTACATATAACAAAATCACTTATACAAAAATTCTATCTAAGGGTATACTTTCTATGGGTGCCCCAAACTTCTCTAATTACAATACTATGGCTACTCTAATTGTACCATCTGCTTTCCGATGAGGGTAATTTTACTGTTTGCAGGTTTGTTGTTCTTGACATGATGACTATATACTGGCCTCTGCTAGCTTGGATAACCTCTGGTTTATTGACCCTTTTGATAGTTTTCTGATGAAAGCTCGCACTTTTTACTTTTATAACGTTTGAAACGGTACACTATTCCTGATAATGCTGCTGGCACTTGATCACCTTTGAATTTCAAATAAGATTTTACGCTGAAATGCTACTTTATCCCATTAATTATTTCATCTACATTGCATTTCTGGAAACCATTACATCAGTTTGTAGCTTTTAAGATGTGATCATCATAGAACGTATGATCATTTCTCTTTACAGGGGCTTTTTCTATTTCATTTCAAGAAACATCTCAATGGAAATCGTTCCTCTGAGGGTCGGTGGTAGGACGGACTCTTCAAAATGGTTGTTTTTTTAAAAAAAAGTTTCTTTTAAGTACGATGGAGTTCTCTCAATTATATTGAGAGTCCACGTGTACTTAAACATTTGTTTTTTTTTATATCTCATATAGTACGGTATATATATATGTTAGAAAGTACACCATATTACAGACCTCTTAACACAAAATTATGCGGTAGTAGTTCCGTCAGATTTCCTAATTTTAGCTTTTCCAATAAATGTTTATCTAAGATGTAGCTGTATTTTCGGGCCTTCTCACTGTTGCTCCAAGTTCGGCATCCAGATCACTTCTGTGGAATTCATCTACGGTTACCTTGTGCATGTCTAACACAAATCTTTATGGTTGCAGAGTTTGTGTCTTCTTTTAAGTGCAGCATTTTCCGTGTGGGCAGGATAGCTCAGTATGGTGTATAAATTAACTTTCCTACGGTGCTCGAAAACCACTCCTGTACGGCTTGATACTATATCCTGTCTTCTCTGTCTCCAGCAAGGTGAAGAGTGCAAAAATTACCGTGATTACCGCTTCCTGGCGAAAAACTAAACCCTATACTTATATGATACTAATCTATGGCAACCCTTTTATTCTCCTTAAACAGATGTGTGTTTTTTTTTCTTTTTTTTTCTTTAGAAATCTTTACTTTTGTTCTGTATTCTACTTTTATCTTTTCATTCTTGTCTCCTTTATAACTTTTTTTTTTAATACTTATTTTTAAAACTCTTCAATTTTTTAACATATCTTCTCTTTAAATCTTATTTCCTTCTAAATTTTCAATCTTTTCTTAACTCTTATTTTTAACAACCTCTTAATTGCTTTTCAACATTGTTAACATATTGTTTTCCTATAGTTTTTATCTTTCTTGAACCTACTTTTTAGTTTCCCATCTCTAACTTTAAACATTTATTTATTATCTTCATACATTTCTTATTCTTCTAACTTTTTCTTTCTATTTCGTGTCAAGCAATATTTTGTTTTTTTTTATAGATATTCTCTTTCTTTTAGATCTCTTTTTTTTAAATTTCTCTTTACTTCAAAATCTCTATATCTTCCTTTTTTATTCAATTTAATTCTTTTTAAATCTCAATTTTTCTTTTTTCTTATTGTGGTTATTATTTAAGTAATTAAATAACTCTTTTTCCTAATCTCTCTTTATTTTAAATTTTCAAATTTCCATTATTCACTTGCTCTCTCTTTTTTTTGTTAAAGACGTTCGTACCTTTTATTTTATAGATTTACTTTACATCATTTCCATATTTTCCTGTCCATATCAAGCTCCGCTCATCGAATTTCTCCTGAAATTAAAGGGAATTTGTTGGACATATATTTGGTTAAGCCCCCCGATTCCTGGGTCATAACCATTACTTACCTTGTAAGGGGTTATTGAACTTGCAGTAGAAGTCGCATTTGCAACATGAATGAAGTTCCGTTCCCCTACTTTCCTTCTGCCTTGACGTACTTCTGTCCTATCCGGCTTACTATTATATCCCTGAAATTTAAACTTACCTTTTTGCCGAATCCCCTGAGCTTTTCGTATTTGCCAATAGAAATTGTTCCTACTCTTGTAGCGCCATGCATATCGTTCAGGATACTTGCGAGGTTCGTGTTGCCCATCCGAGAAGTTCATGTTTTCTTCAGGATAGGCTCTGGCATTAGCAACTCTTACAAATGCACATCCATCCTCGAGGCTATTTCCGCTGTGGCCATAATATTCATCTCGCCTCCTCCTCTCCTCCCTAAATTCTTCGATTATTACCTCGCGAAGTCTCGCACTGTCGCGATCTGTCTCTACACTGGTGGTCTTAACTTTCCATTCGTTGTCTTTGCTATTAACACCTGTACTGATGATTTCTGCCATGCTCCTTTCAACCTCCTCTATTCTCGCTTGTAAAGGGGTTCTTTGACTGGACAATTGCAGAGTATTTGGTACAACTTGTCCACTAGCTGCGACATTCTCGAAAACCGCACTTTCTTCCTTTGCCTGGCCGACGTTTTGCATCCATAATTTCCTATTTATACAGTCGATGATAGCTCTGTCCCTCAGGAAATCCATTCGAAGTATCCCGTCAGCAGGAATTGAATCAGTATCACTAATGGCATTAAATTGACAAGCCTGCTGTTTGTTATCTATATGCAAGTTCGCCTGACAAGTGCCTATGGACCTCCTAGCGAACAGAAAGAGACCTCCAATTGTTATTTTCTGTTGTGTCTGTATGGGCGTATTTCCTTTTATTCTGTTGATCTTAATTAAACTACAGGTGGACCCAGTGTCAATTAAAAGTCTAAACTTACCTTCTAAAGCTATATCTGATGTGACTGTTATGATAAATTTATTACTGGAAATCAATTTTCCTTCTTCTCTATCTGCTAAATACTTCTTTAAGCAGATATCCGTGTAATGGTCACGTGTTCGGCAGAATTGGCAATAAAGCCCCTCCCTTCCTGAACGGGCTTTATCTTGAATGCTAGCTGCACAGTTGGCCACTCTTACGCGGTGAACTTGGCAATTGCATATCACGTGCCCATATTCCTGACATCGCGTACAGAAAGGTAATTGTTGGCACTCTCTCACAAAGTGTCCAGGCTGGCCACACTTGAAGCAATGTTTGGATCTATGTTCATATGTTTCCCCAGGCATTCTTCTGTATGATTCTGTATGAACTGGCTGTTGTACAGTAGATAAAGGTTTCTGGCGAGATACGGGCTCATCTCCGTTGAAATTGTCACTTCTCCATCTTTCCTGTGAAAAAATCCTATTGCCCCCGAGCTGAAGTCTTCTCGCGTCCCTTTCGAAAAAATTCCGCCTCTTCTCTCAACGCCTCCAATGAGCCGAATTTTCGCCCTATAAGGTGCACCTGCGTGGGTCTACTCAACACACCCGCTTTAAAGGTAGTTACAACATCGTCCTCCAACTCAGCTAGTAGTCCCTTCTCCCCTCCCGGGTATTTGGCCGAGACAGCCTCCTTTATCTGATCACGCAGTTCTTTCATCCGATCCGCGAACTCCCGGATGTCCTCTCTGCCTACATGCCAACATTTCAGTGCGTAATTCCCTGAAAGATTCCTTTGGCTCTTGAGAACTTATCAGGTAATAAGCGTCATCTTCCAGGCGATATTTTACGCACTTCATGAAAATAACTTTTTCTGCGGCTTCCAGTCGGTCATAAAGATCTTTGCAGCAACACAGAAATCGATATACTTCCTTCGCTAGCTGTGGAGATCTTTCACCAGAGAACATTGGCACGTATTTTGACACCATGTCCATAATCTTATCATATGTATCTGCCATCTTATACACTGTTACTGATTTCTTAAATATTTCCTTGTTTTTAACTCGTTCTGGTACTTTCACTTTTTCACTAATACCGTTTATACTTCATACCTGTAAACCGAAAAATTAGTAGAACGCGCTCTAGAACAAATCTTTCGCAAAACTCATATCCTTATTATAGGTACTAATCGACTACCAATACTTAATATAATGTAAACATTCAAAACTATCATACTATTAACACACTCAATTCAGCTATTATGCGTACATACAAACGAACATGCTCAACACTTTTTATTTTTTATTATTCAGATGCACCCAATGAGAATACAACAAATCATACTTTACTTAAAACTTTCTACCTAATTAACCGCGTAAAACCCGAATACATTTGTCCAAAAAACAAAGATCATTTCGTAAATATGACACGACGTTATTACGACTATCAAAAACCCGATAAATTAAATAAACGCGCGTACGACCAACGTCTAAATCGAAACGTGACGTTAAACTGGTGATATTCTTATTACCAACTTTCACTTATTTTAAAAAAAAATCTTGCACCTTACAATATTGCCTCTTATATATTACTCCGAAGTTTTATCCCATCTTAAAATTAACTCTGTATGTATGTATGTATGCTTGGGGTAGCTAAAAGTAGCTTTGCTCCCAATATGTGTGTGTGGAGTAGCTAAATTAGCTTTGCTCCCAGTGTGTGTATTCGGAGTAGCTAAATTAGCTTTGCTCCCAGTGTGTGTTTGTGTTGAGTAGTTGATGAAGATCAACTCCTCAAATAATGTAAATAAGTGTAACTTCCAATTTCACAAAAAAAAACACAAAACACAAAAATTCAAGTCACTTAATCTAATACTTCTTAAATGCCTGAAACGTGAAAGAATTAAATATAATAATACATATAGAATATAAAATAAACAAGTTTCCACCTTCTTACAAAAAATTCTAGAAAGAAAGTTAGCAATAACAAAAAAAAACACACCAGCAAGAAATTCTTAAATTTCTTACCTAGTTTCACCGGCTGCGCCAATTGTCGTGTCCCAAAAGCAATCGAATTAATTAATTATAATAAAACTTCAGAAAAACAACGCTCAAATCTCTTGAACCTATGTACTTTATTATTTCACGTCAAACAAACTGACCTATCTTAATAATTATTACGTACTCCGCACCGAACGGAAACTTGACACCACTATGCAACGCGACTGCTCACTGGAAGAATAGAATATTACAGGCACTCGACAGACCAGTCATTGGTCTTTTATGCTCCAATATTCGGAAGTAAACTTTTACTCGCAACGCGGATGTAAACAAACGACATCAACCTTTGCCGTTTGTTCTACCGGTTGCAGCACCTGAGTCGCTTAGTAGTAATCAATCGCTTTACATAATAATTACCATGCGAGGTTAATTATTATCGTAATCGTCAATTGTTTCACTAACCGCTCATCGCAGCCAGCTGTTGGGCTAATCAGCAAAATAACCGACAGTTGCAGAACAATACCATGCGAGGTTATTGTTTAGCAATTGCTGATTATTTCGCTAGAATGCGCCTTAGTCTGCTGGAAGAATCTTCCGTATATTGGGCCATAACAGACCCTTGGTTCGTAGAAAATGAATTAAAAATTATAGCATTTGATTTCTGTAGTTCTACATTTTATTTTAATTTGTAGATATTTCGGTCTCCTATTTAGGCCATCTTCAATGCTTAAAATATAATACATCCATATTTGAGCCTACGTTATGAAAACTTGAAATCCTACACAATTACCTTGAATATCCGGATTATAAATCTCCTTATGTCAATATTTTAAAAACTTAATTTTAAGAACACATAATATATTTTAATGATTCGTAATAATTGAAACACATCACTTAGACACTGAGACTAGTTTGAATAAATAAAATAAATAAATAACTAACATAAAAAACAATAATTGGTTTAAACTAGATTTTACTTATGAGCTCCTCGTCTAGGACATCTTAATGTTACACGTAATATGGCTAATTAGCTAAAAACAGAATTAGTAAGAGATCACCAGCTGCGATTGCATGTTTTTAATGTATCCAGTGTGTGTTTGCATTGTGTGTTAATGTATTGAGTGCCTATTTTGAAGTTGATTGACCTTGGTTTATTAAGGTGTATATAGAGTGCTTCTATATTTTTCCTTCTCCTCCAATTTTGTTCTGTGTGTAGTATCTTCGGGTCCTCATAATCGAAATTATGGTCCATTTTAATTGCATGGGCTAAGGCCGCTGTGTTGTAGTTACGTTCGTTTTTCTCTGTTGGTGTATCATTTATTGTAGCCTTCATTGCCCTTTTATAATCATTGGTATGTTCCTTCATTCGCGTTTTACGCCTCTCCCCGTTCCCCCAATGTACACCTTGTCACAATTGTCGGTTTTGCATTGTACCTTGTATATTGCTCCCAGGTTAGGTTTGCAACAAAATTCAAATTGACTGGTATATGAAACCCATGGCGTCGGGGAGATTGCTAAATTACAACTCATCGCACCCTCGAAATATCAGATTTAATGTTGCCCTAGCGTTCGCAAGAAGGGTCATAAGTCTAAGTGACCAAAAGTTTGACTATGCCAATTATGAACGCATAAATAAAATATTAACATCAAATGACTACCCGGGAAAATGGATAAAAGCGATACTAAAAAAAGTAAGATACATGCCAACATACAATGCCTCAGATACACAAAACAATAGTACAGCTACCACAGAATAAATTAAAACAACTTATCTTCTCTGACACAAAAACAAACATAAGCAAACCTAACCTGGGAGCAATATACAAGGTACAATGCAAAACCGACAATTGTGACAAGGTGTACATTGGGGGAACGGGGAGAGGCGTAAAACGCGAATGAAGGAACATACCAATGATTATAAAAGGGCAATGAAGGCTACAATAAATGATACACCAACAGAGAAAAACGAACGTAACTACAACACAGCGGCCTTAGCCCATGCAATTAAAATGGACCATAATTTCGATTATGAGGACCCGAAGATACTACACACAGAACAAAATTGGAGGAGAAGGAAAAATATAGAAGCACTCTATATACACCTTAATAAACCAAGGTCAATCAACTTCAAAATAGGCACTCAATACATTAACACACAATGCAAACACACACTGGATACATTAAAAACATGCAATCGCAGCTGGTGATCTCTTACTAATTCTGTTTTTAGCTAATTAGCCATATTACGTGTAACATTAAGATGTCCTAGACGAGGAGCTCATAAGTAAAATCTAGTTTAAACCAATTATTGTTTTTTATGTTAGTTATTTATTTATTTTATTTATTCAAACTAGTCTCAGTGTCTAAGTGATGTGTTTCAATTATTACGAATCATTTAAATATATTATGTGTTCTTAAAATTAAGTTTTTAAAATATTGACATAAGGAGATTTATAATCCGGATATTCAAGGTAATTGTGTAGGATTTCAAGTTTTCATAACGTAGGCTCAAATATGGATGTATATATTATATTTTAGGCATTGAACATGGTCTAAATAGGAGACCGAAATATCTACAAATTAAAATAAAATGTAGAACTACAGAAATCAATTGCTGTAATCTTTAATTCATTTTCTACGAACCAAGGGTCACTAACCCCATATATATCTACAAATTAATACATCAAAAGGACCAATATAACCCAATTCTCTTCAAAACTAATTTATTCTTTTGTTAAGTAAGGTATATAGGAAGAGTAGCCTTTGGGAAGGTAAGGAAACAAGCTTTAAATTACTAAATGACTACTTTCCTGTATGGATAGTAGTTTAGGCTCTATAGCATATATAAAGTCAATGTTTGGTACTTTTCCATAAGTATCAATATAGCACATTTTAGAAAATAGACTCACAACACATACATAGAGATTTCTGTTTCATGGCTTGGGAAGTATTCTCCAGGGGTTTTTTCCCTGGCCTTAAAATATTCTCTAGCTTCTTCTCGGAAATTGTCAAGGTGTTGAGGAATATAAGTCGATTCGTGTACTTATATGTACACTAAAATTGTCAAATTCTAGGTTCATTACAAGTGATGAACAAGCAATTTGCAAAAAGTTTGCAGAAAATAATTCAATTTTATCCAATCTTAGTTATGCAAATTCAAATTTTTTAAAGCATATCCCAGGAAATGATTATGGTAAGTTATAAAATATCGTATGCCGATATTGAGATAACAAAATCCCCAGGATTAGACAAAAAAAAACATCCACGCACAGGCATTGTGGCCATAATATTGTTTTTAAGCTCAAGTCATAAACTGTCAAACTTTCCCAAAAATTTTAAAATAACTAAAGGGGAACCTCCAGATGATCTATCTAGTGTAGATATTTAAGAGATAAATATTTTTAATGATAAAACTAATAGAAAATTCTATGGAAAGCAATGATGATCGTCCAACTCGATGTCCATAAATTTGACGTGAACGGAAAAACTCGGTTTGTGTGTGTGTGTATGTGTATTGCTTTATTGTACGAATACACAGATTTACTCCCGTCGATGCCAATTATTCAAATGAAAACTTATTTCATAATTTTTCCAAACCCAAGTCATAAAATATTGAGATGGTGATATAAATGAAATATGTAGCCGCGGTGGAAAACTGCTGGAAAAAGTCTTAAAACCAGGGACCGAAAATAACCATTATTTTAGATTTTTCAATAAAAAATATTACATAGAAATAAGGATCGGATGTTTAAATGAATAGGACCAATCTTATCCTGATGAAATGAACTTTCAATTTCTAGCGTAATTTAAAAAAGTATAACCAATAAAATAAAAATGTCATCTTAATGGTTAATCTTTAAATTAATTTATTTTGGTTAACGGATAACCATTATTTCACAATTTCTTCTTTTTGGTTATGAAATAAGAGTTATCGATAACATTTTTAATTCTTCTATAAAAATAAGAGTTATACTTCGATTTTTATTTTATTAGTTAATCATTCCCTCACAATTTGAATTCAAACTCATTTTATTGGTTTATCAAATGTCAAAAAATGACAGCTCCAAAAGTGACATCTACCGAAATAGCGGGCTAATTAAAATAACACCTCTTATTGGAAAACGCTTTATCAGGCCCGTGGTAAAATTACCCGAATATTTTTCTTTTGTTTTTGACGGATCTGATCCGCAGACTTGGTCCTTCTTGCTTTTTGGAATAATCTGGAGACTTTTATGCCGCATCAGTCATATAAAATGGTATCGAAGAGTAGGAAACAAATCTCTGTAGTGGCTGCAGGCATTTTTGTTTTAAATTATAAAGCAATTATAAAAAAGAAGGTAAGATCGAAATGGCTGAAAAAGTTGTTAAGTGAAAAAAATGTTTTTGAACATATGAAATCAACAAAAGAGATCCGGACAAATGAACCAGACGATTTGAAAAATTATCTACGCATGAGTGAGACAAATTTTGACCTATTGTTCGGTAAATAAGATATATTTAAAAAATTAGGAAAAATTTATTAATATTTTTATGAAACAATTCTAAGGCTTACATAAACCATATTTGAGTAAAACTGAACTATAATGCTACAATGCATACCTCTCGTAAAACGTTTAATTGTCATTCTGAGATTTCTCGCAACTGACAGAACGTACGAAAATTTAAAATTTTCGACTGGAATTGCTGCTTAAACTTTAGGATACATAATTCCAGAAACGTGTGAGATAAAATTCGCAGTCTTGAATGAAAAATATATGAAGGCATGTAACTTTATTCACTTTATTATTATAACTTTTTGGAAATAAAGTACAGTCCATTAGAAAGATATAAAAAAAATATATTTAAATAGCACTTCGTAAAATGGAAAGAATAAAAATATTATACAGTAAGTAATAGAAATATTATTAGAATATATTATTCATTACTCTTTTGTTTTTAATGAAAAGATAGCAGCACTCTTATCACAACAACTGCGCTGTTAATGGCCGATGACGTTTTGCTCAGTAATATGCGGAATTGGTCCACGGAACAGGGCCTCGCGGAACAGAGCCTCGCGGATCAGATCCGTTGAAAATTGCTCTCGTCTATGGGCAGCTAGTGTCACACCGTCAAAAAGGCAAACACACAGTCAGATGTGAGTGACATTTTGTCACCAAATGAGGCAATAATTCGATCATAACTTGTAAATCTTTGTATCATGCATTTGGACACAGTTTGTACGAATTGAGATGGTACGTTTGTCACTTCATCGACTTCCATCTTGAATGCCAGAGAGACCGGTCACATTTGAGTTACTAACAAGTTTTTGAGATTTAATAAATCATTTTGGTTTAGTGAATTGCGGAGATAATTATTTCACAAAAGTGCAGTAATCATAAAATTTACAAATAAAATTACTTTGTTTTGTTTGGTGGGTGCTATAAACTATAAGTGGAAAGCTGGTTAATAGGAAGCTGCTGCGCGGAATTACGCGCTGGGAAGCTTAAAGAAGTGACTTTACATCCCAATTATGGAATCTTTTAGTGATGGTACGAGTGGAGGGTTAATATTACTCTCGAAATTTATGTCTGAAGTTGAAAAGGAACAAATTAAAAAAACTGTTGAGCTAAATTACTGAATCCAGCTAAGTCCAAGCCATTGGTGGTGAATTACACTAACACTATGGAATTACTAATACCAAACAACAAGTTACTGTCCCCAAGGAACACAGTCAAAGAGATACACGGAATCAAAGTCTGAAGAATAATACTCTGGGCAGTGGCTTACGGCCCCCTGGCAAAATAAAAATTTTCTCCAAACAATCGCAGCCCACTGTGTTACAAAATGTGACATCAATAGCTAATACAGCATCAAAAGATCTGTCAGGTAAGAAAGGTTCCAGTTCTAATATGTCTCAAGGAGATGCAACTAAAAGGAATTTAAAACAAGCTGCGGATGGTTTCACCACAGTACTACAGAGACGGAAAAGAAGTTCTGGGGAGGCGATATCTCTGGATGTCAACATCAAGAAATACGTCAATGCGAATCAGTTCGCTCTACTAGACGATAATAACATGGTAACTAATGCGGATGAAGATGACGCTTTTAGTCAAAAAGGCTCCATAGAGGTTAGACAAGCTAGGCTCCAAGTAGATTCTAGTAATTCATACAATAATATTAAGAGTGCAAACGCGAACATTAACACAATCAAGGTGTCCAAAATGTGCCTGCCAATTTTCATTTTCGGAGTCAATTCAAAATTGCTCACGTCAATTGTTAAAGACAAAGTCACAGAAATGAACTTGAGTGGAATAAAGTTCCATTTTGTAAACTTAAACTACTAAAAACTAAAGTTTTCGTCAGTCACGTGGGCCTGCACGGGGAACTTTTGGTTTTATTCAGAGATTCGGCCGTGGATGCCTTCTCACTTACGCCTAAGGAGGCGAGGAAAGCCTCTATCTTGATTAGGGGGCTCGATGGGGATGTAGACGTGAAGGGGGTGCGTGCAGACATTGTGTCATAGGTACCAGAGGTCAAGATTATTAAGATACAGAGATTCTCCACTCCTAACTCAAGAAAGATTTGAGTACGTTTAAATATCTTCGTGGTCCAAACGGAGTCTATGGAAGACGTGAAGAAACTCATTAATATCAGTTATATTCTATACCAGAGAATATATTGGGAAAAAAAACGCTCAACCAATGTGCTGAGGTGTTTTAGATACCAAATTCGGGAACACGGGTGAGGGTTGCGGATACTCCCCAAGGTGTGTGCTGTGTGCCGAAAAGCACGACTCGGAGGTATTTCTTAGCTCCGTGAAGGAGAACAGACCGCTGCCGAGGTATGCGAATTGCCAATCGGGTGATCATCGAGCAGGCTACCAGAGTTATCCTGAATGCAAAAAATATAAGACCAAAAGAGAACTGATCAAGAGTACGGCGAGGGAAAACGCAAGAGGTCGAAAACAGTCAGTTAATAGGGCAGTTAACAACCCAACCACCCCAAATATTTCTACGTCAACACCCTTAAAAGCTGGGGGGGGGCTCCAACTATTTGGCATTCTATTTCAAGAGAAGATAACATTCTCAACGAATTCTAATTGAAGCAAAGAAGCTTTTTAACATGTCTTTTCTGGAGCTCATAAAGTGCATTAGAGGTTTCTGGCCAAAATACAAGGCCATCCAATCAACTCAGGAGAAAGCATTAGCTTACCTAAATTTCACAGCATCTATTCTGGGATGAATCAGTAAGCATTACTTAAAATTTTGTCTGTAAATATCAATTCTATAATCTCTCATAGGAAGCGACTTTCCATCTCTTATGGGAAGCGACTTTCCCTACTAAGTATGTTAAAGAACATCAAGCCTCATTTCGCATTCATCTCCGAGACTAGACTGAATGACAGACATAACGTACACTTTTAAGGATACAACACAGTAAGAAATGATGCACGCAGACGAACTGCCACCATCATTGCACCCGAAATCAAATTTGAAAACCTCATTCAACAGCGAAATTCTCTCCTCATGTTTAGCGGTAATCCCTTTTAAAGATAACCTGGAAAACGCTAAGAAGCTTCTAATAGGCAGCATATACGTACCCAGTAATGCGGGCCCCTCCATAATGGAGGAATTAAATAATTTATACCTAATCACCCAAAATTACGACCTAATCATCCTAGGCGGCGACTTCAATGCCAGGCACCCCAACTGCAAACCAATAGAAGTGGTAACACTATAGTGAACTGGATCAGTAAAGGCCCCTTTTTAAATATTGACATTTTAGCCCCTCAGGGCCCGACCTTCCCAAGATCAGCATCTGTCCTGGACTTCTTCTTGATCTCGACTAGTCTATTAGACTCCTTTGATAACAGAACTTGTTCAACTTGTGTGACAATTGAGGCCCCATCAGACCACTTTGGTCTGTTAGTAAACATAAATATAAGCGATTGCGCTCTCACCCCAATGGCTCCACGCAGCTACAGCTACAGCGAACAGGGAGTACGGTGAGCTCAACGCAAAAATAACATGTCTATGACAAATAATCAACCAAAGAGTTAAAATTGAACTAAACCAAGCTTCCCAAGAGAGACTTAGGAACATAAATCCATCTCCACAGTCGTTTAAGGAGATCGACCGAATCTCGGGTAGAAAATTGTTTGGTACAAACATAGCTAACAATAACCTGAGACACCTAAACAGGGTCCTAATAACCACAGCAGAAAAGCTAGACCCTTTCAAAATCACTTTGCCGAAATTTACTCAGAAAAGACTCCGGAACTGGATAGATCTACCGAGACAAGGTTAACCGATAAATTGAACTCCTTCCATATTTGAACCGCCGAACAAATCCTCACACTTTTTTCTGAATCGAACACAGCATTAGTACCTACGTTGAACAACAACATTTTTACCACACCTGGAAAAGTGGCGGATTTAAGAGTAAATATGAACAATAAAAAATCTCACGGTCCCGATAAGATATCAAAGTATATTCTACGCAAATGTCCCGAAATATTAGGCACTAAACTATCAATAATTTTTAACCATTGTATCAACAACGGTTACTTTCCTCGGGAATAGAAAATAGCCAATTTAATGCCCATAGAAAAAAAACGGAACTCTAAACAGATAAAGGACTTTAGGCCAATCTCGAATATAGGAAAACTGTTCGAAAGGGTTATTGCCATTAACCTCGATAATTTCTGCGAAGAGCAGGGTATAATCCCACCCAACCTATTCGGCTTTAAAAGGTCACATTCAACCGACCATGCGATCCTTGCTCTGACTAATGAAATCACTCACAATCTCAGAGATAAAGCTTGCACGATGGGGCTAGATATAGACGGAATTTTGCACAAAGGTCTGGTGTTTAAACTGCTTGAGATCGGGCTCCCACAGGAAATCACTAAGTTAATAAACAGCTTCTTGAAAGATAGATGTACTTCAATTTCAATATCTCAGCAGTCCACAAATATATTTCCGATCCAATCATGGGTTCCGCAAGGTTTCATACTGGGACCAAAACTCTTCAACATTTTTTTATATGACTTCCCACTGAGAAATTTTGCAACAGATAGTCCGGCAGCCATTCTATATGCTGACGACACACTAATATTAGCTCAAGATGAGAAGCCTCATCTTGCACCATCGAAAATTCAAAGGTTCATACCCGAGTTGACCAAGTACTACAACAATTGGGGCTTAAGGATTAATGAACTAAAGAGTGGGCTCATTTGTTTTCCCAATGCAAGTGGCAAGGGATACTACTCTGCAGTTAGAGAAAGCAAATCCCTCTCGCTTAGAGTAAATAACAGACAAATACCCCTAAAAGAAGATATAAAGTACCTGGGAATTAACTTCCTTAATAGGCTACGCTTTAACCCATATGCAAGGAAGGTACTCAAGAAAGGTAAAGCCGCTACAGCTACAGCTAAGTCAACTTTTTACTTTATGAAATCGGACTCTTTCTTAGCCAATTGAAGAGTGTCTTAAAAAAAATTTTTGAAAAATAATGTTTTATTTATTATACCCTAGATGAAATCATAATGTATACCAAGTTTGTCAATCCGTTTATAAAACACATAAATAATGTTGGTAGAGCAAAATAGGTTGGACACCCATGCCATAGTATTAAAAGTTATTTTGATTTTTTCATGTCCGTCTGCCCGTAAGTCTGGCCATCTGTCTGTCCGTCTGTCTGTCCTCTCGATAACTCGAGAACTCATTCACCGAGCTGAAATTTTGCACTCGGGCTTTTAAAAAAAAAAACAAAGGAAATTTAAATCCGAATATGGGATCAATCGGGCAACTCCTTCGTAGGGTTGCCATACAAATATCTCGTTTTAGCTATAAATTTTGGAAACTACCTGAGAACGCGTCGACGAGCAAAACTGAAGTTTGCTACATGACGTTTCCATTAAAATATTTAATGATATTTCAAAAATGGACTAAATCCGGCAACTCCATCCTGATGTTACCACATTAAAATTTAGCTTTTTTCCGTACACTCTGAAAACGATCAGTCTAAAGACGATTTTATTATACTGAAAAGTTTTTCAGTATATGAAATACTATCAAATTGGTTATAGTCATTTTTACTGATATAGATGCGAAAAATCACTTTAGTAATAAAACTGGTGCTTCGGGTTCCATATGACTTCTTCCACTACATACAGCTTTTTAAAAAGATTATATCTTCTCTGGGTGTTTATTATGATTTCATAATGCTATTGTGTTTAAAATTTTATTTCGCCATCTATCTAATTTCTAAAATGAGCAAGTTAAAAAAAAATAAAAATTCGACGACACGTTTTTTAAAAGCACTACCCTTTTCGCCATATTGTTTTTTTATTTATATAAAATATTAAAATTAATTTCATCTCTCAAAGAAATCATATTGCAAACAATTGAATATTGCATTGGCATCGGAAATACATAAATGCTGAAAGTTTCAGAGATCTAGCTGGTCCGGATGTTTGTGAAAAAACGTGTCAAGATATCGTTATTTCTTGGTAGGGTAAGGGCGGGTAAGACGCCGATAGGAAGCTTTGATCATTTTTATATCCTCGGGGCTTATTTAGAGCAATCGTTAATAGGTTTACTTTCAACTAATAATTTTCTGGTTTTCAATTAAAAACTTAGCATCACTTTTTCATTTGTTTGACTTCATGTCGAATTCGTCATCTTATCCTCGCTTGCGGGTAAGATGACGCAGGATAAAAGAAATGAAAAAGAAAATCAATTCACATGTATAATTTTATATTTAAGATTCGCATATGCATACATAGGCTTTGCACTTCGCTTCTGCCGGAGTGGCCTAACTACACCCATTTACGACAAATGGAACAGGAAAACCACATCTCAGTTTTACTAGTGTCATTAAAGATCACTCAAAGTTCACGTAATTGTTGTTCTCGTTTTCTTCCATATAATTTCAATACAATTTTAATAAAAATGATCATAGCTAAATTTGTGAATGATTCGGGTGTGATAATGAGTTCGCCAGCTTGCCCGCTTGTTGAATTCGTCAACTTCGCGAAACGACCATTTATAAATTAAAGTTCTAAAAAATATTTCGCAATAAATTTTATTTGAAATTTACTTTATTAATTCAAGTAACAATAAGCATATAATTTAAGAAAACACATGGGTGAAAATTCAAAGACTTACTAAATTTGCCTATAACACAACTTTTTTGAACCTAATTTTACAATGAACTTCCGTGTGAGCACTTGAGACGCTATTGCATGAATAACAGATCTTGTTGATGTTAATTTCTCTTTAACTGAGCTAGCGGAGCCGACTTAATCTTGTACCAATCACAGAATTAATGCCATCGGCCGACAATCCTACGTAATTAACGATTCGTCACCTAGCTGGAGTCGTCATCTTACCCTACCTTCCCCTACGATGTGTTTCGATTTGTGATAAGTTCGCCTTCTAAGCAAACTTGATCACACTAGCGCACATCAATTTGTATAACCATCCAAACGAATTGGTATGTGCGGTAATGTGCTGCATATTTCACAAGTCATGTATGTGATGTTTCCCTACACGACACATACATATTTGTCATGTGGAGCAAGGGCCGATCCAGACATTTGTTCTAGGGCGGGGGGGGGGGGTTAATATAATAAGTTTTCAATTCTAATTTTAAACAAAATTAGAGACTACTCTTTAAGATTTTTTACCGGGGCAAACACTTATATTTGTTCAAGAAGGCTTTTTTTTGGATTCTTCGGTATATATCACATTTTCAACCCATTTGATTTGGGTAACAAGCTTCAAGTCTTGGTTTTGACTCATCACCAGATCCCAAATAGCGAAATTGAGTGACTTGAAAAACAAATGAAAAAATAGAACAAAGAAAAGAAATGAAAACATGAAAAAAAAAATTGAGAAAAATTAAAAAAAAAATTATTAAAAAAATTTAACAACCAGATTCATTCGGAATGAATCGAACCTGTGTACGCCCGAAGTGGGCTGAAAAAAGCTGTTAGCAGAAAACCTTATACTCATCGGTACGGCTTGATTCTCTGCCTGCCGTAGACGTTTGAAACAGATCAAATTGATTTTTAAATTTTTTTTAATAAAATTTTTTTTTATTTTTCTCAAATTCTTTGTTTTTTTCTTGCATTTTTTCATTTCTTTTCTTTATTCAATTTTTTCATTTGTTTTTCATTTGTTTTTCAAGTCACTCAATTTCGCTATTTGAGACCTGTTTATGAGTCAAAGCCAAGACTTCATGCTTGCCACCCAAAATCAAATGGATTGTGTGATGAAATAACAAATAAAAATTTTTTATAACTGTTGTTATATACCGGAGAATCCAAAAAAATGCCTTCTTGAACAAATCTAATATTAAAATGTTATATATAATATTATTTATAACATAAGTATATTATATTATTTAGCGACAGGTTACATACGTAGAAACATGAGCACATTATTAATAATCTTGTATTATACATAGAGTGGTGAAATATAAGGCTGAATGAATTTGATACAATACAAAATTTTCTATATCTGTACATATTTTTAAACAATATGGAACATATTTATGTGTTGCACATAAAATATTCCAATACTATTTTATGTGCAACAAATCAAGTCTTGCTTAATAATAAGAAATAAATTGGGTAAAACTAATTCGTACACTTAGAAATTTTTATCGATCTGAAATATTTTCGTAGCATTAGCGAAAATTACTTAAAATCTATAAGATTTTTATACAACTTATAATGCTTTTAACAGACATATTGTAAAAATCTATTAAACGTTTCGTAAAAAAGGAACGCACGTACGCTTGTGATGATGGAAATTTGCTTCGTAATTTTTACGAAATATGATATTCTTTTGTATACACACTTTCTTAAACTCCAGAAAAATATCTTGAAAATTTACAAAAAACACCTGCAGACCCGAATAATGATGCAGCGTTCCTTTTCTCGTTCTGAATGATTCTGTGCTCATAGAAAAGGAACGAAACAGAACCATTTAAAATGTTTGACATTTTTTCCACTTGATAAAAAGTAAGCATAATTTCGTAAAAATTGTTGTTTATGAAAAACAAAACCATTTTCCAACAAAGGCAACTTAAACTCAACTATTACCACCTGATTTTAAATTATAAACAACACTTTCACGAAAACAAATTAAAATCGTACTGATTAATTCCGAGAAAAACTCAGGTGCATTCAGTACCATTCGGAGTCCGAAATAAGCGATGACAGATTGAAATTAAATCGGCCCGAGAAAAAGATCGACATGGATTGAAGAAATTCATTCTGAAAGTGAAAAAAACGCAGAATGAAATACAATTACTCTCTGCATCTGTCAGTTTGCTACCAATTGCATACATTTGATCGAAAAAACTTCAATTAGTACCTAAGTTTCGGAAACATTTAAAAGTCATGCATAATTTAAAGCAAGGTTCGCCATACATATGTAGGTAAATGTTATATTTTTGAATGTATTCAATCATTTTATACAATTAATTTTTAAAGCATTATAACAGACATTTTGAAAATTTTCATATTTTTATATCTAATATATCTGAAGGTGTTGAGGTGTTGAGAGTAAATCTGAATGTATGATAACTGACAGATTTTGGTCCGAAAATAGCTGTTGACGATATCATGGTAGTACGGCTGCCAATAAAGAAAAAGGAGAAGAAGTTGCTTCCCAAAAACTCTTTGAATCATCTTTAAAGTTTTCTTACAACAATCTGCCTAAGAACAATTTTACCCGCTCATCAGGCTAAATGTGTATAAAGAGGCGAATGGTGCCCATTTACAAATGGTCCTTTTTTCATAAATAAAAACTAAAAAACTGCTCGTAATTAAAATGAGTTTGAACTAATTCTGGTGTTTTATTTTTAAGTTTCAAAAACGAAAAACATCCTGAGACACCTTTTATTACTACTTATCAAAGATGATAAAGATAAATATCGTCTTTAAATTAAAAGACTAATACATAATTGTGAAAATCCATTTGATTCATTGATTCAGATTAAAAAAATTTTAAATATTTGGAAAAAACTGGTTATTTCACTCGAAATTAGTGATGTTGTTTCACAGGGGAAATTATTTTAGATAATCTCGATATAAAAAATTATATATAAACATCTTCTGAAAATTACAAAAAAATTATTAACGGAAAGTTGTGGTCTTTTAAAAAGGCACATGGGAAAAGCATTAGTATTCCATTTTTTTGTATATTAAGATAATTGTGAGATAAACAACAGAGCCAATAACTGTAGTTTATAATTCATTCTCAATGTTATCGGAAATTATGATATCGAAATTATAAAACATTTTTGTTGCAAGTTTTTGATATTTTTTTATATGAAATTATCAGGTTACCGAAAATGGTACAATATAAGCAGAGGCGGCGTTAGGCGTGGGCGACTTGGGCCACCACCTACGGCCTCGCGGTCGGAGGGGCCTCGCGCCTCAAATATGCGTAACTCGGACGCAACGTAAAAATTTATTCGTTATAAAACGATAAATATATTGACATACCAAATTTGTTTTCTTTAGGCTAGCAACATTTTTTGGCGTTGCGTTCCTGTCGCGAGAAAAGAACGAGGAAGCCCCTCTGACAAATTTTGTTTTTATTAAGTCCAGCAATGTTTGTTGGCATTGTGTTGCTATCCCTGGGAACCCCGTGTGGCCCAACTTGGGATTTCCTTTTCTGTTTGGCGCTTGTCTATGTAAGGTACTTTCAATCTCCAGCCGCTCCTCAAGCGCTAGAAACATTGTTGCCGTTTTAGAGACTTTATCGCTAGATCTAGCGGTTTTTGAGGCTTTTACCGATTTATTTTCAAGACTTATTGTTAGACTCTAAACAATGTTTTAGCTACTTTTGGGGATGTTTTCATGACCATACTTGTAAATATTCTGAATAAAATAAAATAAAATTGAAGAATGTGTCCATTATTGTGTCCACTTATTGTAGGCAATACACAACGCAACACTAAGTTGACTGGGGAATTCCCTAATGATGAATTACTGTTCAACGTGGAAGCGTTTCAATCCCGTGCATCTCACTTTTTCTCGTAAAACATTTATATTGCTGTCTTGATTTACGTGCGTAAGTATAACTATTAATAGGTAAATAAATTCACTCATTTGCTCCAAGTTGTCAAGAGAACCCGCTTTTTTTATTGATTTAAATACACATTCAAGCTACAAGAACTAGTATTTATTCTGTGATCAGGGAAACGAAAGGCTGATACGTGAATCTCAAAAACATTGGCTTGACTTGTTTGAGAGATTAGTCGATATGATTAATTTCTTAGCCTCTCATAATCTGGCATTTAGAGGTTACAGAGAATCTCTTAAGTTAGACGACGACACTAAAAATTCTGGTAACTTCATAGATTTATTTAAGTTAATATCCAAATTTGATCCTACTTTACGGGACTACGTGAAATGCATTAATGCTAAACAACTTACACACCATTATCTAAGCCACGATATTCAAAAAGAATTGATCACATTAATGTCAAAAACAGTTACCGAAGGAGTTATTCCTAGGGTAAAAGAGGCAAAATATTACTCTTTTTTGGTCGACTGCACTAGAGACTGTAGTAAAGTTGAACAAATGTCAGTTATCTTAAGATTTTGTGATACATAAACCGGCACAATAGAAGAAAACTTTATCGAATTTCTTGCTGTACCTGAGACAACTGGAGAGTATTTAACTAATGCAATACTGGGAGAGCTGGAAAAAATGGCATAGATATTCAAAATTGGCGTGGCCAAGGATACAACAATGGTGCAAATATGATTGGCGTAAATAGTGGAGTTAAAACTCGAATATTAAATATTAATCCCAGGGCATTTTTTACACCTTGCGGTGTCACAGCTGGAATCTGTTGTTGATAGACGCAGCTATAGTTCTTCTGTGGCAGCAAAAACAACTTTTGGTTTTATCCAGAAAATTTTTGTGCTATTTTCAAGTTCCAGTAAACGCTGGGAATTAACCAAGGGCCAATTAAAGCTTACTATTAAGCCCTTATCGGACACAAGGTGGAAAAGCAGAATCGAGGCAATGAAGGCCATATTACGATGATGTTGTTGAATTGTATTGAAAGCTTAAAAAATCAAATGGCACCAAACAGAAACACTTAGTGATTGTGATTCGGGTTTAATCGAAATGCCCTGTACAGGAAGATATACCAAAATCATATACACCCTCTATCTCCTAAACGTCGCATTTTGATCTTTCCTAACTCAAGGTCCTCTATCAGCTCCTGAAGTTTGAACCCTCAATTGTGGACCGCCATATATTATAGCTTTCTCTTTTCGTTTCATCATGAAAATTTCATTAGCATCCAAATATCGCCGGAGCTCTTTTATTAATATAATATAAATTTTTGATGCCGTGTAAGCATAGTAAAATTTGGTGCCACCTAGAATAGAAAATCGATCAGTCCTAGCCCCCGAAATATACAAGACTTCATGACTTAAATGCGAGGATAGTGGACCGGAAGCGGCCGACATTATACACTTCTTGCCATTTCTTACTATTGGTGTTTTTCACATAAACGTAGTTTGAATTTCGTTTAAACACCATAATTTCCTGGGCTGGCATGCAATTTGTTGCAAATTGAAGGCAACGTCTTAAATATTTGTTTTTTCCAACAATATATTTTCAAATCGACAATTTTTTAAAGAAATTGTCCAGGAGTGTTAATTTGTAGGATATATATAGCCTTGTTTGCTTTAAAGTAAATATTTGCATGAAAACTGAATCTGATATTAATTACCCAGGCTATGATCATCCGGCTTTTGTACGCTTTGGATCACAAAAATTTGCAAAATTTTTTCTTGTACTGAAAATTTCCTAATGATATAATTTTATATATTGTGAGAATAATTTAAGACTAAATAAGAAAAAATAATAAATATAAAAACTGCTTTTTGAAAAAAAAAGACTTTGCTTCAAAATACGCAGTAAAATATAGAAAATAATTACTCCCTTCACTTTCTGAGTACAAAAGTTCTATAGAGTTTCCCTTCATTTGAAATTGAATTAAGTATTAAAATTATATTACAATTGTGTATAAAATTTTCAAGTGACACCAAGAAAGCAAATTCAAAATAAAATAATTTAATCAAATATTTTGATAAACATTAGGAGCATCAAAATTCCAATTTTTGTAGTGTTGTGTTAAAATTTCAACTGCTCGGACTGCTTTCTTTGCGTTACCTTGAGAATTTTAAAATTTGTATAAAAACTGTGATATACAATAATTTCAATATTTAATTAAATGCAAAATGAAGGGGAACTCTAAGAACTTTTGTGATTGCATCCATTAAGTCAAATCAGAAGTTATTTTATATTTTGAGTGCGCATTTAAGCAGTCTTTTTAAAAACGGGGGGGGGGGGAGAACTGAGCGATCGCAGTATCCGCCCTTGGGACGCATATCTGTAAATATGCAAGCTGCCATCCACATGATGTCAGATTTCACTAAAATTTCGAATGTGTGGCAAGTGTGCGTATTGCCTGGAGCCGGCTTAATAGACACTTCGAAGTCTATATTCAAAGCACAGTCTCTAAATCATCGTAAATTGTAGCACGTATTCCCCAAGATTCAGTGTTATGCCCGATTTTATTTATTTTATTTATTGCAGATTTCTCAACCATTGACGATAGTGATGAGCAAAATTGGTCTTGGTCTTGCAGAATATGCAAGACCGATACCAAGACCAAGATTGTAAACACGCTCACAAGACCAACACCAAGACCATGTGTACGTTAACAAGACCAAGCCCAAGACCACATTATGCAAGACCAAGACTCATTATGCAAGACCACATTATGCAAGGTAAAAATCTGGTAATTTGTGCAATAGCGAAGCATAGTTATGATCGGTACGTACTTTACCGGAATTTGAGAGAAAAACTGGGCAAAAAAATGTAATAAATACATTGGATTCACAAAATGTTGTTTCTGTTGCTTCCTTTATCTTTCATTTTCATAGTTCAATCACAAGTCATAGCTCTATTGTATGTTATTTATATAAAGATTAAAAGGACACAAATAACACATCCCGTGTACAGACAAGATTTATTTAGACGGGGATAAGGTAGTTTTTAACTATTTATAAATTTATGGGATGATACATCAATTATAGAATTGCGCAAAAAAACGAAATCCTAGATTAAAACTAAAACCAAAAGTTGACTGTGCAGCCCAAAGCTAAAACCTACTACAAGATCACAGACAATACCAAGACTGAATTGCAAGACCAAGAGCTAGATCAAGACCAAGACCAACACCAAGACTTGACTATGCAAGACCAAGACCAAGACCAATATTATACCAATCTTACCAAGAGCAAAACCAAGACAAGTTTGCAAGACCAAGACCAACACCAAGACCAATATAGTCTTGGTCTTGGTCTTGTATTTTCACATCACTAATTGACGACACAGTGATTTACGAATCCCCAGAAATAAGTAGTGAAACTATATTGTGCTTACAAAACTCTCTGAACAAAATATCTCACTATGTACTTCCAATAATGAAAGGTTAAAAGAAACTGTAGAAAAACTCAAGCTATGTTATTCACATGCAACCGGAAAACATGCACTTACAGAGATCTTATCTCGTGGTGAATGGTGTAAATATCGAATGGGTTGCAAGTACCTACGAATAGTACACTCGATAAGACATTGACCTATAAACTACATGTTGAGCATAAAAATAATATTTATAACAGAATGCTTTAGCCTTTTACCATAATAGAAGAAGGTCAATTCTAAATCTTAAAAATAAAATTCAGTCGTATAACTTAAGCTGTTTATCATGCTGTCATTATGTACGGAGTGCCAGTGTGGTTATTATGTATCATTTTCTAAATATTCAAACAATAAAAAAATCCTAAAGAGTAATCTCTACTTGTATTTCAAACAAAAAAGAATTTAAAACGATGCACAATAAAATTGTACAGGCCTGGTAACTTAACAAACTTAGACTAACACTTTGTTCAAACAACAAGTTTTAACCTTTTTTCAGAAATGCTTGCATTCTCCCGACCTTCTGATTCTGCAATTAGGCCAAGATAGCTATTAAGCTATATGCACTAGTTGGGCTTAATTTAATTTTGTAATAGGTTTTGTCAATTCTTCCTCTTCTGATATTAAGTATAGATATTTATACACTGGAGCTAACTAATACATGTAAGATACAAAGAAGGGAAAATGAATTCCTCTAAACTCTTTACAATTTACAAATTCTATTTACTCTGTTTAATATTATTATTTTGTAAATTTGTAAATAAATTGGTTTGGATTGAATTGAATAAAACTAAAATACTTTTGGAAAATCTCACTTTAATCGCCGCAAAGGATTATAGTTCACATAGCGTTTCTATTGGATTTATTAAAGAATTCCTCTTAAAAGAAGCCAGATAATAGACAAGGGCTCCAGTTCCCACGACGGGCTCAAGTCTGATATACTGACCGATCCTGGAACTATCCATTCCGCTTGGTGCCTCACCTTCCATTTTTCAGGTGAAAGTCCATGCTATAGGTTGGGGCTCAGGAAAACCTAAAAAAGCGCCGAAAGAACTCCAACATCTACATTTGTTCAGACAGCCGAGCTATGCTCCTAGAACTTTGCTCTCAGGTCTGCTAGTTGAATCTAGTCTGGAGCTGCTACTCGAAACTCCAGCTACTACCTAGGGAAAATCAGGTAACCTTGGTTTGGGTTCCTGGACACAAAGGAGTCGACAGTAATGAAAAGGCGGACGAACCGAGTAAAACCGGAACTGAATGTCTGTATACTGGTCCCTACCCGAATGCACTTTAGGGGGGAACTACTTAAGTGTGGTAACTGGATCGCCTTTGGCGTAGCGCGCCCAAGATGAGGTAGGCAAAGAAATTCTTTAACCCTTCTCTGCTCCAGACGTTACAACTTATCGCTCAGACTGTTTGCTAACGCAGTCACTGATCATGGCCCCCTTCCATCACTTCTTGAAGAAAATAGGCAAATCCGACAGTGAACTCTATCGACTGTACGAAGAAGAAGATGAAACCTCGATGTATGTTATAGTGAGTGATCAGTACTTGCAGGTCTAAGGCTGCAAATTACAGGAGGAATACTGATCGCTCCAAATAACATCAACAATAACAATGCAATCTAACCTCTAGATCAATAATCGAGCTCGTTAATAGACTCGATTTTGCCTAACCACCTTAGGGGAAAGCACAATAGATCAACTATGGTCGCGGTGTCCGCAAGGGCCTGGAGACCTACTCGCGCCTACTTTTAACATTAACATTAAAGAATTCCTCCAGTTTCTCTTTACATTCTCCACTCTACTCTTCGGTGATATCACTTGTATATCTTAATTTCTATATTATCAAATGTTAGACCATCTACCACGTATGGACACTACCAAAAATTTTCATTTTTGTCCAAGCACGGTAGGTAAGGCGGCCCATTGTACTAACCTACTAAACATCTTCTCACCAAACCCGTCCTGTCCTCTATGTGCAGTAATGTTTTTAGCTCAACCACAGGAGGGCAGACCCAAAAGTATCCAATCTACTACAAATATTCAGGGCTGTCAACAAGTGTTATCCTTGTTAGATGAACGTGGAGCAAGCTGTGGCCAGTGAAGATGCGAACCACAATTCCGCTTTGTTTCGTTCCGAGCTCCAAGAGAAAGTAAGAGAAATAGAACCTGTTGCCCTTAATCGCCCTTTCATTTAACAACATTTATATTCCGTCGTTTCCACTTAGTGACCATGTTGAAACTCCCTATGCAGTCATATTTAGACCTTTGCTGCTTTTTGTCCAAATATAATGTTAGACAAAATAAAGCTATAAATGAACTAATTATAAGACATACTCTTACGATACCTTAGATGAATGCCCGTATGTAAATTCGTATGGTCACCTCTCTGTGTAAGTTTGATTGATAAAGTGGTTTTTCGCATATAATTCTAGAACAGTTCTTTAAACAGTAAAAATTATTATAACCAATTTGAGAGGATTTTATATTCTGAAGATCTTTTCGGAATAATAAAAACATCTAGTACTGACTGTTTTCACAGTATACGTAATAAATCTCCATTTTTGTATGGCAACACCATGAACGGGTTACCCGTTTTAGTACATTTTTGTTGTAGTATTTACTATTTTTATGAAAGCGCCATGTACAAAATTTCAACTCCCTACATCGACATGTTCTCAAGTAGTGTCTAAATATATATTAAAAAACGAAATTTTTGTATGGCAACCCCAAGAAAGGGGTTACCTGATTTGTCCCATTCTTTCGAACAATAACAATTTTCTTATGAAGGTCGTGTGCGAAATTTCAGCTCTCTCGAGTTATCGTCCGGTAGGACCAAACAGACGGACAGGCGGACATTCAAAAATCAAAATAACATTTAATATTATGCATTGGTATCCAATCTATTTTACTCTAGCATCATTATTTCTAAGAATTACAAAGGGATTGACAAATTTAGTCCACCCTATATAGATTTTGGTATAAAAAAAACATCTGCGAAGTGGAATTTTATGGCAAGCAGGAGTTGATTTTATCTCACACAAATATAGGCGAAAATATTTAGTAATAACTGATAAAAACTATGGAAAAGTATAATTTTGAAAAAAAAACACCCTAAGTCAATAAAAAAAATTATTTTCCCCAAATATTAAGGATAAATTTATAGACATATTATGTACTGGTTATTGATATGTGTGTGAATTATATACATATATTTGTCGATAAATTATTTATGAAGATTTCAATTCTATAAAGAGAGAAAAGGATTATCTTTCCAACGTGCTCAATTATTAACTAATGCAACATTCCTTGGATTATTTAGCACTTAAAATCAATAAAATTCTTCTGAATAAGTATGTTATCCGGTTATGTCGACAATAACCAGATAAATCCTGAAATGATCTCAATAAAAAATTTAAGCGTACTTAAACATCTCTGCTCTCTCTTAGGATTCTATGTAGATTTAATTCCTTCCGTTCTTACAATGTGCAAAGATAAAAATAAAAGAGCTTAGAACTTCATTTCCGTGTAATAAAACTTGTGTTCTCTGTACAAGAGCGGATGATTTAATACGGAATGCTAAAGGAAAAATACTAAATAGTTTTCATTTTCAGAATATGTAGTATAATAAAAAAAATATTGTCTCTATAATAAATTTTTTCTGTATATAAAAATTCCTTTTACATACATTCATATTGTGTAAGATATAAGGGCAAGAAAAAAAAAGCTTAGAATACAAAAAATAGTTTGTTCACTAATCCTACCCCTTGACCCTGGGCCAAATTGTATATGTTTTGCAAGAATACCTATTTTTACTTACGTATGGGGGTTATTCTGCAGAAATATTTTTAATTCAGGTGGTATGTCCTTATCACAGTTTCACGGAAATTATGTAAATAATACGTTTTTATGACCATCGATTTCCCAGATTTCCTGTAATCAAACACCACCAGAGTATAGCGACAGAGAAAATTCGATGGCTCAACACTAGTTATACGTTATAAAATCTCAATGGCCACAAATTCCGAACTCATCCACATAAATATTTAGCACCAAATATAAAGATTACACACAAAAGGAATATTCACAAATTTGATTTCTGGCTGGATTTACGCTACGTTGAATTATATTTTCCCCGAAAATCGGAATAGGAGTGAAATCAATAGACGCCTTTGCTGTGACAAACTGACAGCGCCACCACACAATCGATTCGTAATGAAATAAAAATCTACCGAAAAGCTTCGTGTAAAAAGCTCTACCCCGTTATACGACTCCAATAACTACGACACTCAAAATGGGTGGATTTGGGCTGCTCCCCCCAATTCCATCCATAGAACTCACTCGCACGCATTAAATTTTTGCAATTTTCATTTCATCTCCCAAACCATTACGGCATTCTTCGGAGAGGATTTCTCTTTTTCACTACTGAGCCTTTAGCAGGAGTCATCTCAAAGGTGCGAAAAACATGTCATGCGCAAAATTACATTACATTGCTCTGGTGAGCAAAAAAAAAATTGAGTATAATTGTCGCGGGTGGATTGCTGGAATGAGTTTTACCTATTTGAGTTAATTCTTACTAGACGTAGAGAAAAATAATAAAAAAAAAAAATAGTTTCTGCCTATTCTACTCCATAACTTGAGCCCATATTGAATAATTGAAAAACTTTCCGCTATCCGAGACATCCGAGTCAAACCCAAGTGCTACTTCCATTTCCTCTGTATGTAGAGAATTTGCCCTAGACCACAATTTGTCACCCTTTGTTATACATTGATATTCTGACCTAGTGACTTACTAAACTTGAAGTATGTGAGTGAGGCTATTATGTATTAGAGCATATGCTATTGAAACATGGGTAGAGGAGGCCTTCAATATTATTCTGCTTGCGATAGTTGAGGCTTTTCCCATATACATAATAAATGTACTTCCGTGGAAATATATGCGCATTTGATTTACCTATCTACTTCACTACTACTATTTTCAAAAAACACTACGACCATTTGGTAGAAGGAATTATTAGGAAAAGCCCTACACAAGCTAAGAATCTGTTTGGGTAAAACAAATCTAGGGGTCATTCCATAGCAAATCGCCCAAAAATCACGAAAAGTGTGATATGACCATAAACAAGTTTTTTGAAATTTTGCATACTTCGAGGGTATGTGAAAACAGAAATAAAAATTAAAAATTTTCCTTCTACGATGCGTATTTCGGGAGTTATTGCATTTTCAAAATTTCGCAAAAATGCTGTCCTGGTCTTCTTTAAAAATTCATATATATTTTTCTATTTACGCTGTGACAGTGAAAGATAGGATTTTGAGCTATCTAAAAAAAGTAGAATCTTAAAAATATACGCGAAAAAGGATATCAATGATTAGGATATTTTCCTTTATCCTTGAATATCCTGGATGGCGTACTTTTTATTTTGTTATTTTTTTATGTTTTATACCTTACATTATCCACTAAAACATAGTAAAATTTCAACTTGAAATCTCAACGGAATAAAGGAGTAAAAAATTAAGGAAATTTCACCAATCTTACATTTGCACACAATAAATTCTTAGTTTCTTGAAAATTTTATGAAAGTTTCTATAGAAATTTATAACTTTCCAGAAATTTTCGGAGTCATAATAACCATGATAAATGGTCTTAAATTTTACGGCATTTATAAAACGCTTTAAAAAAAACCGAAGTCGCCTTTAGGGATATTCAACTAGATGTGCACTTATATACGTGTACGCTTTGTTAATTTTCTAAGTACTTACTGCTCTTGCCAAAGTCGGTACCCTGAACTCAAAAATGTTTTCCTTTTGTAATGTCCCTATCATAAACTAATAAAATCTACACATTTTCGTATTACCCTCGGAACCGAGAAGACTAAGCACATTCTTAATATCAAGGAATGCGACCGGAATTTCATCGGCTGTATCATAAGCCATTGAAGTCCTTTTCGATAATATTTCTTTTAGAGTGATATGCTGAATATCGACACTAGAAAGCATAAACGTCGTAACCGACCAAAATGTCGAAAATACGTTATATACACAATTTGAATCAGAAAAAAAAAAACTGCGTGGAATATAATAAAATAATTTACGCCATTGAAAATACCTCTACTTTTTACAGTAACTTCGACTTGATTTGCAGTAATAGGGTCAAAATCCGCAACTTTTTAAGCACATATCGCTTAAAGCAAATTAAGGTTTGCAAATTTTTAAGCGAGTTACATACAGCATTCGAGGTTTGACGGCTGGAGGGTCTTACGCCATTTTTGCGGATCGTAAGATGATGACTTCTGTATTAACTCTCGATATTGTTCAAAGTTACTGCATTTTCAATGACTTGTTGTCTATGAAAAAATAGCGTGTAATGCATTTTGTTCTTGCTTAGTTTTGCATGAGAGATGCAGTTACTCTATTCTTTTCAACCTATAGATAACTCAGAATATGGTGTTACTACGTTAGAAGAGTATTAAACAAAAACTTAATAGTAACTACAGCCTTTTATTTAAGCTGCCTGTCTGGTTCTGTGCTAGTGTACATCAAAAGTTAGAGTCTGTTTTAAACATAGAACTTGGATACAGCTCACATTTATCATACACATAAATAAGGTATATTTGATACAGCATTTTAGTTGCCATAAGTTGTTTAACATTCATTTAGCTCCATACATTACAGCTATTCAGATACAGCATTCTTGAGGTCCATAAAACAAAACACGGATTGCTGTAACTAGCAAAACTAATACTTATACCATTGTGTTTAGAGTATATAGTGAACGCAGAGGCAATGAGTTCACAAGTCAATAGATGTCTCTAGATGCACCGAATCGAAGCAATTCTCTGTTCACATTAAATTTGTTGATATAAATTTACTCTTTGGTTCTTGTTCGTGCTGCAGTGCAGCTAGATTTGCGCATCGCGTCACTGTTTATTGCATATTCTTCTCGTTCGTTGTTGCCTTCCCGTACCATAGGCGCTGTTTTGTGTTTGTGTGGTGGCTTTACCCATCACTTACTTTGCACAGAATAAGATTGAAGGGCGAAACGGGTACAATGACAATGATTAATTTAGCTATGCATTGATGTGGCGGATTTTTGGGATCACTGACTTTTTCATAATTATGTACTGAGAAAAACAGAGGAGTAAATGAATGTTTTCTTAGAAGGGAATCTTTAACATATTTTTGCATGACGTTTGTTTTTGTGGATTTTAATTTCCAAGTGTTTTTTGAGACCAGATGAAATTTTTGAGGCTGCATATGAATGAAGACCAAATTAAGGGTTTCTTTTCTATTGAAGGAAGCATGATAAGAAAATATACATTTACGTAGATAGACCTGGGGATTATACGAGGAAGTACAGCTTGTATGCAAGCCTCCCTTCCATCCGCTTGATTTATTGTGTGTGAGCATTGTGTGTATGCAACTACTTATACTATCAACTACACCAGCCTACCCATATGCTCGACTCAGTTTTCAATTCCACGAAATATTTCTAGTTTACCTATATTTTACCAAAAAGAATATCTAAGCATGTACGTACATATATTAACAACAAACAATAAAAATGGGAAAGCAGAATGTGAGTACGAGCCAGAACAGAGGAAAAAATTGGTATATTCATACATATATATAAATTATTCCAAGAACGAAGTCATGGATTCTCTTCTAACGAATCAGCGTTGCTAACAAAATTAGAGCAATTCAACGAGAAAATTAATCACATCAACTAACATCATTATTGTTTGCCCGTCTCGTCACTATTCCATGCAAAGTAGAAAACGAAGCCCCGCAAACACCGCTGACAGACGACGGTACGAGAACGCCACGAAATATGTGCCGAAGTGTGTGAGCGGAGCATGCCAGCCAACTGGCTGGGGAACACTATAGTGAATAGGCTTGAGTCTCGGATAGTACAGCGACGTGGCGCCTCTAGCGAGCAGTGTACCCAACAGCCGATTTCCATTCTTGCGTTCACTATATACTCTAAACACAATGCTTATACTAACTTTAGCGTAATTCTACTTATTGCAAATTGTGGGTATAATTTTTAAAAAAAATCTGTCCAAAAATAGAACTTCTATCACAAATAGTTTAGACGTTATGATTTTTTGAAAAAGTTTTTGGGCTCTAGTGAAAAGTTTTATTTTGGTCGGTTACGACGTTTATGCCTTTCAGCGTCGATGTATTAAAGGTAACTCCTTGGACTATCAAAAATGCATCCCTCCTTGGAATGAGCTCTGTAGATATTTACTTGTAAAATTGTATATATAGACTTGTAAAACTATGATCGTGCTAAATAAACTGCCGAGGTCGAAGCGTTTAATGAAAAGAAGTATTTAGAAATTGTTTATATAGGTAGTTAACTGTACTCAGGTCACTGTAATAGTACACTGTCATGGAGATCGATACAAGAATACATTTTTTTAAGAAATTGTGATGTAATACTTTCGAAATAACACGGCATAATCCAAGGTCAACGGACTTAAGATCTGTGCAGCCTTAGATGACTGAAAAAAAACGCAGTTGATTTTAACATAAAAAATCTGTTCTGTGTCTAGAAAGAACTTCTTAAACAACCGGGTACATCAAGGACAAATACAGATGATATTTCACAACGAGAAGAGTTCAATGATGCGAATATTAATAAGGATGAAGACGTTGATATTGAAATTGGAGATATGCAAGATGAAGGAGATGGTGCAAATAAACCGCTTAGTGAAGTTGCAACACAAAAATTTACTGACCAGCAAGCAGCGTTACAATCATTCAATGACCGCCATCGGTATTTGGGGGAAGAACCATTTGAAAGAAGGAGGTTTGCCAGAGAACGTTATGTGCGGAAAAAGCTTGTTGAAACTAAAAATATCATTTCGGAAATAATATTCGGACTAAGGCGCATCGCAGATCAAGCAAGCAATTGCAGTAAAGCTTCATACGTGATACAACGCTTTCCTGCAAATCATGCGTCAACCATATGGAATGCATTCGCATGCAGATTCAGCTTGCACACCAAAATGTAGGTACTCGTGGTATCAAGATTCGTATTAATATGTATCACGTTACAGGCATGCAGCAAAGCTACCTAAAACTTGCGTGTGTTAAGGGGCCCATACACGATCACGCATGTTGGCCAACTCGAGTAGGACAACGTTGTTGTCACGCAAATTTGCCCGTGTGTGTGCCTGTTTGACGGTGTGACACGCAGTGTGCGAAGCGGTTGGACGAAAATCAAATTAGTTTGATTTTTGAGAGCGGGTCTACGTGTTTGACAACATATTCTACCGTGTAGGGCGATGTATGTCACGCATTCGTCATTCTTTAGTGAACTCTATTGCAGTGAATATAGGAAAATAAGGAGTGAAATATGGCGGGATTAGTGAAACATGAGTTTTGGAAAGAGTTTTTTGAGCTATATCGCGGGCATCCTGAGGTTTGAAAATGAAATGTGACATGTATAAAAATAAAGTGCTAAAAAAGACTGCTTATGAAAAACTTTTAAGAAAATTAAAAGAAGTTGAACCTTGATATAGAGACAGTTCCCAGGGCTGTGGTACTATAGCGGTAAGGAACTTTAAATCTTCAAAACTTACACCTGATGCAAAAAATCTAAGTGTGGCAGTAAAACGCTCGTTTCGAGTGATAGCATCCCTCATAAACGTATTTTGTTTTTGAATAAATAGGGTTAATAATTCTAGCAGCTCCTGATATGTGTTCCTGTCCATTCTAAGAAAGTTTTTTCTTTTTCGCAACCACTCTTTCGCCCAAATTCTTTTCGCTTTTTTCCTTTTTGAACAGCTTTCCATATCGAAAATTATATCTATAACTAAAACACTCAATAACACGACGGACATTGCTCTTAAATTATGAATAACTAATGTTGGACAACATGTTTGACAAGTGTGTGGAGAAAAAGCTTTCATGTGTGACACACCAAGTTGGCCAACATGCGTGACCGTGTATGGGCCCCTTTACAGTCTGCATTTATTTTTCGTGGGAATAAGTTGTGAGGATAATTTTTGTATAGAAAAATGAAATCGGATAACCCGCTTTATAACATTAGATTGATTGAAAATGTTGACCAATTTCAATATTTATGGAATTACAGAACAGCAGGATACAGCAAAAGGGAAGAAGTTGAAAAGGCTTGGAAGCAAATTAATTTCATTTATAAATCCTAATGAGTAAGTTAAATATATTTCCATTGTATTGGTATTGTCCCCCTCGGGGAAATAAAATAATCAGCACGATAGTTTCGCAAGCTGACAGCTTCGGTTCTTGCCCTGTAATGATCCGACGAATTGCTAATTTCCGGTACAGTTTCTGCAGTTTCTCCAGTGCATTTGCAGAAAATAGATTATTTGAAAAATCTTGAAACCAAAATAACTGCTAATAGTAGCTGCTAAAGCTTAAATCTTAAACATACCTGCACGGGCGAAATAGCTGCCAATTTCTGATAAGGCTTAAGTTTTTGACGTAGCCTATGGTCTTATGAGTTGACTCTCTCCATAAGGAACCGTTTTTTTCCATACCTCGAGATACAAAAATACCACCCTAAGTGACCGGCTATTCGACAGTTGAAAATAAATTCAAAATTACTGGAATAATGGTTATAAACAAGGATAATAATAATTAATTATATTATATAGTAGAAAGCTAATCTTTTATATGCATCGTATACTTACTTATGTTGTCTCTTTCATGATAAATATTTGTTTTTATTCACAGAACTTATTGCACCCAAGATGAAAATTATTGCAGATATCACAGATTGCTTTTTAACAAAATTTTGACAGTTTATTAGACATTGTGTCAAATCTTTCAGGAATCAGTCAAACATGTATAAATTTCTGTAAATAATTTTTATGAACAGGAACATCATTAATAAAAGGAGCAAAGTTTTACTTCTCGCGTATTTTATCTATTTGGTTGATGTTGTTTTTTTTTATGTTATTGTAGTAAAAAATTACTTTCAAAAAAGCCCAAGATTGCAAGTGTCAGAAATTTGATTACTTCCTAGCAATTAAGAGTAATGAGTATAAGAAGAACTTAAGTATTGATAACAGCTAAGTGCTATTAGTATATTGAAGGTAAGAAGAAATGTTTAGATATATTAAAAAACATAATTAAAATTCAGAAAATGTTGCAAACAGGTCATTGCTCAAAAAACAAAGAGGGAGAATTAATCAAATGTCGACTGACAGGGAAGATTTCTTCAAATATTTACACCCAAATCAGAATCCACCTCCTTCAACTTCTAACAAGGAAGCGTTTGTAATAACACCCAGTTATAAATTAAAAAAAAAAAATAATTAAATAAAATACCAAATACGCTCACTCTTAGATCTATATGAGACTTCCCCCAGATGGAGGCTGGTCTTGGGTAGTTCTAGCATTCTCATTTTTGGCTGGTGCAACTATTGATGGTATTCTTCTGTGTATCGGAAATTTGTTGCCGGAAATTGCTAAAGAAATGTCCTTGAAAACTAGCAGTAGTGCTATGATCTGTTCAATTCAATATGGTAATTGTTTTCATCAATTTTTTATTCAGACCATCTATGTAAATTTGAGAATCCACACAGGCCTATATTTCTTAGTTGGACCATTTGTTAGTGCTGCTATGAACAAATATGGTTTTCGGATAATTTCTTGTATTGGAGCTGTTTTATCTGCAAGTGGAATGGTTGCTGGATCTTTATCTAAGGATTTTGTACTACTACTTCTACTGTTCGGTGCTCTCGGTAAGTAATTTAACTTCCTTTTTTTTTTGTGTTGTATACATATATATTACAATGTTACATACGACCTAGAATGTTTCGTTTATCATTCGAAAATCTTCAATTTAATTCTTAGATGGAATCATAATTTTTATATTGCATGCTATAAATCATAGGCTATTATAATATAAGTTATTCTTAGCGACTAGCTTGAAATTTTATGCGAAGAGCTTTTTTGTAATAATTATAAATTTAAGGCTAAACTGTATTCTAGGATATGATTGTGGCATAGTCCTATATTCGATATACAATTTTGTAACCCAATTAAGAAATATTCCATTTTGGAAAGGTGTATCTCATTTCCGAAATTTACTCAATCCCTTGTAAAATATTAATCCTCTTGTAAACGTCTTTTTAGGATCTGGAGATTTATCGCGCATTACAATAATAAATGCTTGTTAAAAGGTTTGCTCGCTAGGTTATAACCAGCATAAATTAGGCATAAATAGATCTTATTTATATTAATATTCTGCTCTTTTATTTTTTTTCAATAACTTTTTGATTTCGGTGATATTTTCCTTTTGGATAGATAACACCGGAATTGCATTTATTTATTTTTATTTATTTATTTTATTTATTTTCATTCATTCACTTATTTAACAAGTATTAGAACACAATGTCTCTTAAATTTCCAGTCCAATTCTAGTATAATTGCAGTGCTCCCCACTCAGTCAGCAAGGGTGGTATGAGAGTTGGGAAAATCCGTCACAATTGCATTACAGTCGCTCCCAGAGACCACAAGAAAATAGTTGCCAGTAACGTCCTCAAATAGGAACTGTATAAGCAAACATAAGAAAAACAAAAATTTATACAGTAAAATGCTGTGAGTTGCAGTAAATGCGAAAACTAGGTCAACAAAAATTTCTTCATTTTTTTCATGAATAGTGGTAGTGTCGGAGTAGTCCTGATATCAATCGGCAGAGAATTAAAGATTTGTGCAGCCGTTGTTAACGGCCCCTGTCGTCTTCTATTCTTTGCCTGCCTAGTGTTATATTATTCCTATTTCTCGTGAGGTGTTCATGAATATCCTGATGTTTTTCCACTACTAGATTTGACCGTATAGTCCTATTTACTATGCTGAACATAAACTTCGCCTTTTCAATTTGAATTACTTGCTGCAAGGTAAATTGGCATGCAAACTGATAGACAAACAGAGAACTAGTATCCCACGGCAGCCAGTATAGTGCTTTTAATGCTCTATTCATTAATATCCTTATATCATCTTTCAAGCCTATCGTACAATACGCCAATTTATAATGCCATAATGAATGCGCGACAAAAAAAATTAAGCTCGCAACATGCCTCTGCAGGTTAACATTTCTTCTAAAAATTCCAATCAATGGTGTTAGCTTTTTAACTAAGTTCCCTATATGCTGTGACCAACATAGTTTATTATCAATCAATAGTCCCAGATAATTAATTTTTGCGATTCTCTGCAGATATTCCATTCCAATTCTAAGGCAAATATTAATATCTGTTTTGTTTTTCTGTTTGAATATTATATATTTGGTCTTTCTCTCATTAATCATTAACATGTTCCCAGCAGTCCATTTGTTAAATACCTTTAGGTCATTATTCATCAAACGTTCAAGATCATCCGCATTTGAGGCTCTACATAAAATATTGGTGTCATCCGCATACACATGGTACTCGCCGCATAGGTCCGTGTACTGCAAGTTATTAATGTACAACAAGTAAAGAAGCGGTTCTAATATTGAACCCTGGGGAACACCGCATTTTGTCACTAAAGATTCACTAGTCACCCCATCGAGCCTTGTTTTAACTTCTCGCTCCATTAAATAACTACTCAATAAGTCATTAACAACGCCCTTCATTCCTAGCGTGTTCAAAAAGTCCAGCATCAGACAGTGGTGAACAGTGTCAAAGGCCTTTGACAAGTCAAAAAAGATTGCACCTATATAGTAGCCCTTATCTAAATAGTCATTGATCTTATTTAATGTCTCAGCTGTGGCCAATTCAGTGTTACTCCGTGGCAGAAAACCAAACTGGTTTCTATCAAAACCTCCGTTCGTTTCAACAAATTTTCTCATCCTGGTCTCGATAATTTTCTCATAGATTTTACTTATGCTACATAACAGAGCTATAGGTCTGTAATTGGTCATTTCCCTGGGGTCACAACCTTTAAATACCGGCCTGATAATTGTCCTCTTAAAATGTCTTTATTCTCTTTAAAGTACTAAAACATCGCTCCGCTTCAGCAGTTGCAACAGGGGTTGTTAAAGCGACTTCAATTAATTTCGATATTTCCGAAAAAATATTTACTAAATCATTGCTCTGTAAAAATTTCATAAATTGAGACAAAGTTGAGAAGCCGTTAAATGTGTTGTTATATATCACATGTAGTTCGTTTTTGAGTTTTTTTTTTGCTAAGCATGGGATAATTTTTTATTAATGTTTTTATGTGTATATCGGGAAAATTTTTTTTAAGGTTATTAAATTCTTTCGGATCAACAAGACAGAATATCCGAAATATTTCACTTTTTTCAAAACGTTTTTTGATTTGATTATTTATGATGTCACATCCTTCCTTCATCTCCATTTCTAAAGAAATGTCTTGCTCTAGCCTAGGTCTTTTTGGGGGTAATATATCGCAGTTTTCTTCCAAATTAACCCAAGCTTTGCGTATTATTTCTAATGTCAGCTATCGCCGTTTCAAAGTGTTACAGAATACGAATAATACAAGCACCTGACGTACCTCGCGCTTGAGTTATGCTGAACAGCTTATCTACGTGTTTGAAAACTTTATAGAAAAAACTTGTTAGCAAAATAAATTCCTCATCATTTAGCAAGCGTTCAAAGTCAGCTGCTTCTCTAATACTTTTGTCATTCCAATGATCCTTTTTTTGGAAGCTCTCTAGAAGCTCTCCTTTGTTTTGTTGATTACAATTTATTATTTTGGGGTGATAATTCCATCTTGTTTGAGATGCTGTTGGTATGAGGCTTGTTTGAGAATATTACATCTTTTTGGCGATGGCTGTAATATTTGCAAAGCAAAATTCTCACGCTTTTAATAATGGAACAAACGTTTTTAAGAAATATGTTTTTTTGGTGCGCATAGCAATGCACATAATGTGTTAAAGTAAAATGTTCTTTCATTAAAACTTGCACACCTCCTCTTATACACTCATAACAGCTGCTCCATCATATGCTTGTGATATGAATTTATCTTTGAAATTAAATTTAGTCAGTAAGTTAATCCAAGAGCAGTTATATTTTTCACATCAACAAAAGTTAAGAACCATTCAACTGGTGTACAATCCTTAACGAATCGTAAAATTATGACAAACTGTGAACGACAGGAAACATCAGATGTTTCGTCTGTCTGAACAGAGACAAAATTAACATTTTTTATCTCAGTTTCTAGATTTTCTGAGTACACTTGATAAATCGCATCTAAAAGATCATTTTGTATTGTCTTAGAAGTATTTTTTGATATGGTAGCACAATTTAGATGTTCATCCAAAATACTATCAAAACGCACTGTGTAAGATATTAGGTTTAAAAATACTCTGCGATTATTTGATTGACATGTTTCTTCATGTCCACGCAGAGCTAGCTCATGAACACCACAGAATTGTATGCAATCAATTATTCTATTTAATATATAGTATGTCTGTTCTTGCCAACGAGTTCATTATGGCTTTTCATAGACAAACTATATCCTCACTTATAGTTTTATATTTTACAGCATTCTTCATGTGCGTAAAGCTGTATTCATGTTTTTGGACTCGTTCCGACAAAAAAGTAAACAGATCAAATACTGTTTAAAACCGCAATATTAAATATTCCTTTAAAAACAAATCTTTCTCAGAAAGCATGTAACAAGAATTTTATAAATTTTCATAAGCGCTAAACTTAAGTTAAGTTTTTTTATATGTCACTGTACCACAGAACAATAATCCTGTCAGGGGCCAGACAGGGTTGGCCCCAGAACTCAATTTCTTTTCCACAAGAAAACGAGAAATTTGGCGCTGTTTCCCTTAGCCTTCTCATTAAAATCATCCCTTTTTCTGGAGTGAGTTTCATCTGACCCAGCGCCCACCAGATCAAGCTCAGGCAGCCGACGCCGCCATCATCATCTTACAGTAGACATGAGCAGAGGCATAGCCATATGTAAGTATTTGGTTGCAGTGATTCCGAGTTCCGACTGCTGGTAGCTCATGTAAGGCTTGAAACACAATTGGAGCTTTTCAGCCAGCTTGAGTTTTGTTGACAATGTAAATCAGTGTAGAAGAACACAATTGGAGCTTTAACTTTTTTGCCAGCTTCAAGCTGGCTTGAGATTTCATCAAATTACAAACTTTAAGCTCAATGATTGCCAACTTGAGGAAACTTTTAATGTTGCCAACTGTGCCAATGTCAAACATTAGATGAGAATGGCTTCTGTTGACACATTTAAGTAGTAAACAGCTACCAAAAATGTTAAAATGGAAGAAAGCTTATAGAGTTAGTAAAAGATAAGCAGTTTCTGTGGGACATAAAAAAAATCTCGATATTATTTTTACATATAATTGGTAGGTACATCTCAAAACTATTCAAAAAAGTATGCATTTATCGTAATTTTGGAAAATCGGATGCATTAATTGTCGTTCCTTAATAAATATTCTCAACATAAACAAGTTAAAGTTGCAAATGTCAAAAACGCCAGTTGTGTTCAATTCGGCATTTTCAGTCAGCTTTAGTATAAAGCTGGCTGAAAAACTCCAATTGTGTTTCAGGCTTAATGCAATGCAACGTGTCGTGTTCTGTCTCTGACATCAATTTCAGATTTGTGTGCCAAGTGTTTTGTAATAGTGACTTACAGAATTAAAATTTTTGTGAAAATTTATATTCAAATGTTGAAATATTTTAGGGTTGCTTTTGTTATGCGCTTTCCAAACTTCTTAGTGGGGCCCGGCCCCAGGTGGCCCCTTTATACGAGCCGCCTCTGTATTTCTTGAAGAAAATTTGACATTAGATCAAGAAATTTGTGACAATTTTGATTTGATAATTGTGTGGTATCTCAGATAATAAAAAAGTAATAAAGAAAGTGAAGAAATGTATAATTTTTCAATTATTCCACCTACTACAAAATTCCTTACAGAAATAAGAGTATCGGGTACTTATTTCTTCAAGAAAAATTGACATAGATGGAATTTTCGAAAAAATATTACATCTTTTTGTCAATCCAGAAGTAGTGTTTTTTTTCTCTCTTTCATACTACTTCCAGGAATCGACGAAGAAAAACCTTGAGCATTCCATGACTTTTTTTTCTTACATAGATTTTGTATAGAATCAAAAACTCCTTGCCTCTAGCATACCGGACTTTAACATCATTGAATAAATAACTAATAAGAAAACTACATATCTGAAGAACACCTAAGCCACTCGATAAAATGGATTAGTGTGCTGTGTTTGTATTCGTTTCGTCATGGCAATAATGAACTCGTGATATTATGAAGGGGGACATTAATAACTGTCTATCAACTTACAGACCCATGACTTAGAAAGTTTGTGTCTGAGCGCTTGAGAGTGCCGTTCGTGCAGAAATAGTTTTAGGGTAGTAAAGGTCGATGGATTTACATGGGTTTTTTTGATTTTGAATGGATGAATGGGAAGCTTTCCGATGGGTTAAAATGTTCTCACATTTTTAGGGGTTTTGGGATGGTGGTGGTGGTAACTACCACCCTTCGAGAGTCGATTTTCGAGGGTCGAATTTTGAGAGTCGATTTTCAAGAGTAGAATTTCGAGAGTCGATTTTCAAGAGTAGAATTTCGAGAGTAGAGTTTCGCGACTCGATTTTCGAGAGTCGAGTTGCGAGAGTATGACTAAAAAGTAGATAATAAAATATAATAAAAAAAAACTTAAAATAAATAACTTTTGTACATAAAATGGACTAAAAAGTAAAAAATAATTGTTTTCTTTCTCAGTGATATAAACAAGAAAAGTTTAATACAAAATAAGAAATGCTACAACTCAGATTAAATCTTAAAAGTTTGAGCATCCATAACTATAATTGCAATTGTCTAACCGCAAATCATGCTCAAACTTTTAAGATTTAATCTGAGTTGTAACATTTCTTATTTTGATTTAAACTTTTCTTGTTTATATCACTGAGAAAAAAAAATTAATTTTTACTTTTTAGTCCATTTTATGTACAAAAGTTATTTATTTTAAGTTTTTTTTTATTATATTTTATTATCTACTTTTTAGTCATACTCTCGCAACTCGACTCTCGAAAAACGAATCGCGAAACTCTACTCTCGAAATTCTACTCTTGAAAATCGACTCTCAAAATTCGACCCTCGAAAATCGACTCTCGAAGTTCATTTTATTTGCAAAATATATTTATTTTAATGGTTTTTTTAATATATTTTATTTATACTCCAAATTGCTATGTAAAATAAACAAATTTTTAGCGCCCTCTTATTTTCAAATAATTCAATAGTAAAGCCTACTATGGAGTTCGAGTAAAATAGTACGGAGTTCGAGTAAAAAATGACATTTACATATAAATTTTACCGCTGGTAAAATCCCAAGCTCTTTACTAGCCCAGTACGGAGTTCACTGGTAAATTGTGCCATTTTTATACCCTAGACTAGATGAAATCTATAGGGTATACTAAGTTTGTCATTCCGTTTGTAACTCCTCGAAATAATTATGGTAGAGCAAAATGGATTGGACACCCACGCATAATATTTAAAGTTATTTTGAATTTTGCATGTCCGTCCGTCAGTCTGTCCGTCTGTCTGGCCGTCCGTCTGTGCGCACGATAACTCGAGAACGCGTATACATAGAGAGCTGAAATTTTGTACACGGACTTTTAAAAAAAAAAATAAAACTAAGTTCGAAAATGAGACAAATCGAGCAACTCCTTCTTGGTGTTGCCATATAAAAATTTAGGTTTTTTACGTATACTGTGAAAACTATCAGTCCAAGACATTTTTATTGTACATAAACTTCTTCAGAATACCAAATCCAATAAAATTTGTTATAATCATTTTTTCTGTCCGACAAACCGTTCTAGAAATATATGCGAAAAACTACTTCAATAATCAAACTCGCACAGAAGGGTGACAATACGATATTTCAAACGGCCATTCATCTAGGCTATCATAAGAATTGGTCTTAGACCAATTCTAGCTTTTTTACTTGTTCTATTATAAGACAGATTTCGATTTGAAAGTCTCCACTCCTTTTACTGACCATTTTAATGTGCAGACATTTATTTCATTGTTGACAAAGCAAGTTTATTTAGTTTTTCCCGTGGATTTCCTTGACGACGATACTCACTTAGACCTGCTGCAGCAGCAATCTCGCCGTCGATTTGATGATTAATATGCATTATAAATAATATTCATTTAACATTTTTAAAAATATTTCCGATTAATTGTGATTTTAACAGCAGTAACTTCAATGCCTCCACAAAAAATTTACGTCAGCTTTTTACCAGCATTAAAATGCTATTTTTTGAAGACCGCATTTAATTTTAGCAATACCCGAACTCCATACTAGGCTTAACCAAACAAACCGGCATTAGGAAATGTTAAATTTTTGCCATGGCTGTTTATTTTTATAAATATTTCACTTCTATTTTACTTAAAACACTATAATTTATAAGTAAAACTATTAGAGCCGTATTAAATTTCGATTTAATAAAAATTTAATTTTAATTTAATTTTAAGTGAGGCCTTACTCTCTCTTAAATAAATGTAATTTCAATATCAGCTGATTGAAGTGTCATGAAGTCAAATGCCATATTTTTGATAGCGCTCTTAGAAGATTGAAGAAAAAAAAATTTAACTGTTTAGATATAAGCCGATATCAGCAAATAGAAGCACCGTTTTTAGTTTCAAGTGGATTAAAAAGTGAATTCGTATTATTTTAATCTTAATTATTACAGCTATGCAAGAAGTAAGACCATCCACAGCAAGAGATGATAATGAATCTTCAGATGAAGAGTTTTTTGTGTTATTAGAGAATCGCAGTACATACCGTTGTCGCCGAAGAGGAGAATAATTAAAAACAGGCCAAACTAGTTCCTAAAATACGATACCGATTCCTTCTAATCTAGATTCAGACTACCCAAAAGTCTTGTCATGAAAATGGTGGGAAAATTGAAAAGAAAACCAGAGTTCAAATAAAATAAGTACTTGGTCTTTCACAGAAACAGGAAAGAAATAATCCAGTTTCTGTGAAAGACCAAATACCTACTTATTGTCCTTAGATATTATGCAACAGGAAGTTTCCAAATAATTAATGGAGATTTGTTTGGAATTTCTAAACCTACCATGAGCAGAATAATGCTAATGGTATTGAAAGCCATTTCATGATTAGGAGAAGAATATATTCGTATTCCTGAAACTGAAGAAGAATTCAAAAGTTCAAAGCTAAATTTTATGCCATATAGTTTTCTCTATCTTTAATTGTAAAATTATTTTTTCTAAAGGTACGTCAACAAATCAACAAATAAATAGTACATCAAATAAGTTGCTTCAACTTTTTAAATTTAAATTTCATCAACTGTCACTTGCCAAATTCGCAAATCTCACAGCTGATAGTTCGAAATTTTCAGAATTTATTTTTTATTAAGGTTAGTGAATAGCTACAAAAATTTAATTGCAGTCCCTCAATAATAATTAAATTAAAATTAAATGGATTGGTGAATACGGCCCTTAAGCTTGCTTGAAAAATCCTTTTCTACGACACAAATTCCGGTTGTGTCTGCAGCACAGCACAGCGCACTTCCACACCATAATTCAAGACACCGGAGTCTCGATTATATAAAGCCCGTTCACAAAACAATATTTCACTATTGTACACACACTGCTATTTATTAAGTACAAATCACTTTTAATTAGTTATTTACCACAAAATCGGTAAATCAAACCCGCGCTTTTTTCCACAAAATCGGAAATGTCAGAAATCAAGAACAATTGTCAAAATAATGCTCAACCCTATTGTCATATCTGCACCCGCTCAAGAGATCTGACTGTCATTGAATTGCCTAAAGCTAAACACGTACATTGGCTCTTATTGCTGAATTCGCCCAAGCGAAAAATTTCTCTAAATTTTATGCATATGTTTCATAATTTTCCTGTTTTATTTATTTATATTCTACTTTAATAATTTGCTCTACAATCTCTTTAATTTTTTACTTTCTGACCATCCCACATTATGGCGAGCTAAAGGTCACAACTTTTCCCTAAAAAACCTACGATTTGCTCTCAGGCACACACTCTGGAATATTTCATTAATTCTTCTACCTTATGAGGATCGCTTGAAGCTTTTAAATGTGCACCCGCTTGAGAAACGTCGCATTGTTGCCGATGTAACTTTTGTGCATCAGCTCTAAAACGCGAATATTGATTCTCCCGTACTACTTAGCAAAATCTCTTTGCGCGATATTAGGCACAATTTGAGAAGACTACCCCGTCTTGAATGTTAACTCCTCAACGTCTAATTTTAGCATGTATGAATCTATTAATCGCTGAGAATTTTGTTGTTGACCTTTCTAAGCATGTTTTAAAAAAACGTTTATATAATATTTAATCTTTTTTGTATTGTTTTTGTGCATTGTATGTAATTTTATCCGGTATTTGGCTTATGTTTATTTTAACATACTAATACTGACACCGACTAAATGATGAAACGCATGTATTATTTACCGTTTATTTATTAAACGTGTCCATGCAGCGAACTTGTATTAAGCTGGCTCTGATAGTCAAATGTAAAAAAATAAAAAAATATCAACGCGAGGTGTAAAATTCATATCACCTAAATTTTACAGCGTAAAAAAAGCAATAAAAAAGTATGTAACCACAATTTTCGTATCATGAACGGAGAGCCGCAAAAAACCCAAATTTACCCTTTTTTTCAAGATTCTTGGGCGACAACTTCAAATTAAGCTTTTCTAAGAAATACTTAAGTTTTATCGTTGATCTACGAAAAACTTGCGAAGAGATTCATAAAGATCGGCTACAGTGATCAAATCTACTGTATAAGCCTGGATTTGAACATTCACTTTGTTTATTTTTTCCAAAAAAACATTCTACACAACAACCATTAACGCCGTTTCCAAATTTTTTTTAATTTTGAAAGAATTCCCGTTGCTTCGTTTCGTTGTGACAGGCTTTTCGGTGCAATCATTCCTGATTGTTTCCAAAGCTTTAAGGACTTCTTGCCACGAATCTCTCAAACTTCTGCAAGCATCCTCTCTAGCTGACCAACGTGTTAGGTTTACTCTCTTGACTGTTTTGCCTTCTCCGACTTCAGTTATCAATATCTTCCAGCGTTGTGTCGAGCTTGAAAAAAAAAACGTATATTTCTTGGAGCAACATGAAGAATCGACAAGCTTCTGTGCAAGATTCAGCAGTCGCAGTTGCCACTAAATGTAAAGAGTGGGCAGAGCTAGGAACGAAAAAAACAAACGCTACTTGACTTTGAATTTCAGCCTGTAAGCCATTATATATGCCAGACATATTTGGGGCATTGTCATACGGCAGTCTACAATATTCAAACAGAAGGTTTTTAGTTCCGAAGTAATGGCAGCAAACATTTATTCAGCTTTATGTCCGACTGAGAGCAAAAACATGAGGAATCTTTCACAGGATTCTCCTGTTTCTAAAACATATCGAATCACGAAGGTGAGCTGGTCCACATGTGCTATATCCGGTGCCAAATCGATGATTAAAGAAAAGTATTTCGCCCTTCTTATCTCATCTCCACAGTATTTTTTGTAAGCGCGGAACTCGTGGTTTTGTATTTTCGTGCCTTATTTTCTTTTGTTTCGATGTTGTTTTCGTTTTTCGCCTCGATTTATTCGTGTAACCGGGGTAACCCACACAGTTATTGGAATAGAGAATGGGCCTCGCCACGTGCACGTGCAACATTGACGTCATTGATAACATTGTAGCGTTAAAAAAATACCGCATTCAGGGTAGGTTCAAGGTTTTTTAGCATTCCAATAGAATTTTTTAAAGCTAGTGCATGTTCAACACATAATAGTCGATACATAAGATTGAAATCGGTAAAATTATTCACTAAATTCTTTACTATATTCAAATTGAAATCACAAAATTATACACAAACCATCCAGTTCGCAGCCTCCAACCAGTAGTAGGACTGGCTGGTATGGGTTGATAGTTGGAAGAGGGAAATATATTTTCTGCAATTTCGCTCTTTTCACTTATACAAAGTCTGGGCTGAGGGCACATAGGTCAATTACTGGTTGGGGAGCGACGAACTAGCTGTTTTAGGGCAGAAACACATCCAGGCCTCGAGGCTTCCTCGAGGTTTTGTCAAAATTTCCAACACGGGTTGTTAAATGATGCAACACAAAACCAAGCCAGCAGCTAGCCTCAAGGCCTAGCCGCAAAGCTCGCTTTGCTCAATGTTCGAAATTTTTCTCTCTCAGGCCTACTTCTGTCAACATGTACTAACAAAATTAAAATGACAGCACCGAGCCACAGTATATTCTACGGAGCCCGGTGGTATCATTTTGTTTTCATTTTTCTGAGGCAAGCCTTGAGGCGAGTTGCGAGGAAGCCTGAGAGAGGCCAGGCCTGAGGCTTGCTTGGATGTGTTTCTGCCTTTACTCTAGATTTGGAAGTTTTCTACACCGAATGTACAATGATAAGTGAGAGGGGAAAGTCATCGGCAAAATTTGTTGCAGAGTTCTATCAGTAAACCGTCATGCAGAAACCTTTTTGATTTCTATGAGGTAGAAAAAAAAATTCGGTCCCCGAATTTGCCGCCCCAAAAATCTGCCGCTCTACGCTCCAGCCCATTCAGCCTGCTGGTAAATCTGCCACTGCGGAGAAGGTTTCACTCCACGCGATAAAGTTTTCATTTAATTTAAAAATAGTTTCGTTCAATTCGAAAATGGTTTTATTTGTTCCAAAAATGGAATTTTAGTGACACACAATTTATTTAATTAATTGGTTTTAAAATTTTCTATGATTGAAAACAAGAATACTTAAACGTAAACACCTCGGAGAATACTTTCTAATTTATGAAAATTTACTGTACAGAGAGAATGGCTTAGCGTATCTTTTATAAAAATATTGAAAATGGCCGCATATCGCATGGTAGTAATACCATTTAGTGGGAAGCACAATGTGGCCGTCATCCCCATTTATTAGCTCAGAGCCGTCAACTCACTTTCAAATTTTAATATCCGCTTTTTATAAAGTGGATGTTAAATAATGTTATTCTTTCACACAAGGAATGCTAGATTCCATACTAAATAGTAAATACCAAACAATGTAAAATTGGTTTTTTTTTCTAGAATTTTAAATATTTAAAAAACGAGCAAACAAGAAATTTATACACATGTTTGCATAAAATATATAAGAGCGGTGGCGCCACTTTCACCCTTAATATTTAAATTAAAATAAAGTTTCTCTATGAAAACAGTACTCGAAAAACCAACAATTTTACTAATGAAGGAAGTGAGGAAAGAAGTGAATCGTTATTCCGTAGTCCCCTACTGTTGTTTTTTAATAATTTTTGTAAAAAAATTACCTGAATTTTTAAAAAATTGCAAAACAAAAATAAAATTTAAAAACAGTTTTGCACATTTATTGATTTTTATGTTTCGAACTTTGTTTAAAAGGATAAAAAAAAAGTAAATCATGGTAACGCAAAATACTGAATAGTGTATATGCCCATAAAATATACCTATAGTATAATAAGAAATTACTAAATGCCTAGAATGTACACATAAAAGTAGATATAGCAACTCTTGGAAATCCGTTTTGATAAAAATACATTTTCCTTGCGTTTTTCGAAATAAAAATTGTTGTGATGTTAAAAAATTCCAAATGTTTTTTTAAAAAAAGGGAATAATTTCGAAGCCACGTGTTACCAGATTTGGCATCTATAACGCCATCTTGATATTTGGCTACGCTCGCAAGCTACCTTGGCTCCGCGGACATAATACAAAGATAACAAGGTATGGCCGATTCGAGAGGAATTTTTTGTGTTGGTACGTCATGAGATGACTAAAGTAATTTCCACAGAATTTGTTTTGAATTTTTGGTATTTTATTGACTGAAATACGCTTTGAATATTTTAAAATATTTAACAAAACATTAGTTTCTTCATTTAAATCACTTCGGGAAAAGTAATTCTGTGCTAATGGGAAAGTAAAGAAATTTCCAAATAGAAAAGCTTTTTCATTGTGATAAGGACGATTGAAATTGAGACGAAATAAAATTTCTGACAATTGTCGCCAAAGAAGGCAAGCTACCTATTGACAGATTTTCCGGCCATACCTTATTAATCTTTGTATCATGGCTTGCAGGTAAATTCTGAGTATTTTTAAATTATAAGAGGAGGGGGTAGAAATATGGGATACCTATTATAGTTTTAATGATAAAACGCCCCAAAATAGACATATCCAAAACACATAAATGGTATAAAGATAGGAAATTTTGTTTACTTATCAGTGATATTAACATAAATAATGTATACTACAACATACTCAAAATATATTTATTTAAACAAAAAATATCAAAATTTGAAATTTTTAAATTAGGGTAGTAACATGACACTGTATTATAATATCAAAAATAAACGAAAAATTGTTGCAAAAGATGTGCAGTATCAGTGCTACTAACTCGTTAATATTATATAATATTTTTAGTATACTGTATAACTCTATTATAGGCCTACAAAAGTCTTCATCATCATCTAGAATACCGCTTTAATATTTGGTAGAAATATGAGATAGTTTGATATTATTACCAACCAAGTATCTCATATTGCAACCAATTGGTTTATAATTATATATATGTTTATATATCGTCTCAAAAGGGTGTCCTCGGACCGGTCTTTTGAGCTTGCTGAACAGCCAGAAGTCGCACGGCGCCAAATCAGGTGAATATGGTGGTTGTGGAACGATATGAGTCGAGTTTTTGGCGAAATGGACACGAAGAACGAGTGCAGTGTGAGACGGCGCATTATCGTGGTGCAAAAACCAAGAGTTGTCTTTCCACAATTCCGGCCTCTTTTGGCGGATAGCGTTACGCAAACGGCGCATAATGTTCAGATAATATTCCTTGTTGACTGTTTGACCCGGGGGAAGAAACTCAGAATGCACAACACCACGATAATCGAGAAAAAACAGTCAACATCACCTTGATTTTTGAGCGACTTTGGTGCGGTTTTTTTTGGTCTCGGCACACCCTTGGCACGATATTCGCTCGATTGATCGGTCGTTTCGGGGTCGTAAGGATAGATCCAAGTCTTATCTCCAGTGATTATGCATTTGGTCTTGTCAATGTAGTCAGAAAGCATTGTTTCACACACTTCAACGCGACGCCTTTTTTCCAAAAAATTCAATGATTTCGGTACCAGTCGAGATTTGACGCGTTTGAGGTCCAAAGCATCCTTCAAAATGATATTAACTGAGCCTTTCGATATGCCAATAACATCAGCAAGGTCTCTAATCGTTAATCGACGATTTTAAAACAACAAATCTTTAATTTTTTGGACGTGAGCTTCGTCGATTGAGGTTGATGGTCGGCCAGGGCGCTCTTCGTCTTTGACACGTTCACGGCCTGCTTGGAACACACTATACTAATTGTAAACAATTTTTTTCGACATAGCCTCATCACCAAAGGCTTTCTGCACCATCCTCAACGAATCCGCAGCAAGAAATTGATTCCGCAAACAAAATTTAATGCAAATTCTTTGCTCAGCAAATTTCGACATCGCAAAAAACTTTTAGCAGCCCACAAAACGAAGCGTATCTCAAACACTAATGAATATTTTGACGTGTGATTTGGCAGGGATGTCAAAGACAGACCTACCAACCTAAAAAAGAAACCAATTCGCCAACTCCTTTGACGCGCGCAGTTTAAATTCAAATGTCACCATATTTTTTGGGCACAGTATTATTCTAAAACTAAAGTAAATATAATGTAACTTACCGTATTCTTGTTCGAAACTAGGAAAGTATACAGATATACAATAGAAAGCAACACATGTGAAAGAAAACTGTTCACTTATGACTTAACTGTAAACGTTCAGCACGCGTCAAGACTAATATCGAAATGTCTGCCAGCTGTTTCAAAACCCTCGCAGAACGCAATGCTAGCCCAGCTACACTGTAGATATCAGTAACGTAGGGAGACCAAAACCCCGGTGTCTCAAATTGCTACCATATCTCATATCTCTACGCCCTCCTCTAAATACGTGTGGTCGCATTAACCCCCCGCCAGTGCGGCTCTGAACACATCCAGTAATCAAGTTCAATAATTGCCAGAAAGTAGGCAATCATCTTTTTGGAATGAGCTTTTCAAGTCATTTTCGCTGGATATTTTCAATAATAATAGTACGTTTACATGAATACTTGAGTACTTGACTTGACATCCACTTGAAGCTCAGGTAGGGCGGTTGATTGAATTAATTCCAATTACTTGACTTGAATTTTTCGTGAATTTAATTTTCCAATTACTTGAGTTGAAATATACGGATTGAATGAGCGTTTTCATGATATTTTGATTACTTCAAACATACTTCAAGTATACTTCAAGTATTCATATAAACGTACTGAATAATAGGTCTGTTCGCGTACTTCTCGTGCAAAAACTTTCTGGGTAAAAACTTACTCGTGTGGTGGGGGAAGAATGTCAAATGCATGAAAAAGTACGGGAACACTTTTCATGCAATTTCGTGAAAAACAAGAAGAAGAAATGTAAAATAACATTTGCGAATGAGTGTTGTTTTACTTTTTGTAACTTGTTGCAGTCTTGAAAAGGCCCATTAGAGTATTAAATACTTAAACTATCTTCATTCGACATTTTAATTGCGCTTTAAAGACTTTTCAGAAAATTCCAAAAATGATCTTTTCCTATGACAGTTGTCAATTTTCCTTGCAAGAATTGTGCAGTAACTATAAACTTCGCGTAAATTTATGTAAGAGGGGAAGCTGTGACGTATGCAAAACTCGTGCAATTTTTGGCGTTTTCGTTTTTGCTTCGGGGTTAACTCCTGTCCTTTGAAGAAGCAAACACACGTTCGAGTTTGAGTGCCAGCCTTGGAGTCATGTCACATTTGACTCCTGGTGTAGCTCTGCTAGCCCCAGCTCAGATGAGGGGCAGCAGTAGCCCTCCTAACATAATGTTATTATTTTCAATATACGAATCTCTGAATTGTCATTTTGAAATTGTGTGTTGCATTTGTTTTGACAAAATCGTTACAGATCTGAAATGTTTTTATTTTTTAATTTAATACATAGTATTTTTTACAGACGATAACAGCAATTTTCAAGCATTATATATAGAAGTGCCAGCAGTTGATCTCAATGAAGACATTTGTTTTTTACTAGGTGAAACATGTGAATTGAGTGATATGGAGTGATAATACGGAAACTTTATTGGAGATTTCTTAAATTCAAGCGCGCAAAAAACCAATAGGCACAGTCATCACATTTTCACAACTTTCAAAAAGGTTATTATTTTCCTCAAAATATGTAGGTACTCTACATCCTCACGGTAATGCTCTAATAAATTGAAAACAGCAAAAATTGCCAGTTGGTGTTGTTGGTGACATTTTGAATGAGAAATTAAAACACCGATTAATTCGAACACGGAGCTTAGCACTTGAAGCAATTGACACATCGGTGCAGGGTTAGAGTAACCCCAGTTGTCCCTGGTGCTATGCTTCGGTAGCAAAAACGAAAACACGGTTTGTATGCACGAGAAAGTACGGGAACGGAAATTGGGTAAGTTCATGCAAATTCATTGCAATGCATTGTCCCAAAACTGAGTACGCGAACAGACCTAATGTTTCCTCATTTAAAAAGTTTATTCTTTTTTTTTCACTTTTTACTTTTCTTGGGTAGGTACGTACAGTTTCACTGTTAGTTTTAAATTTTATTCACTTCACAGTCCTTCATGCCATGTAACAGACAGAAAGAGTACAATAGTGCTATGATTTACAGGTGCGCATTCATTTGTGATATCACTAAAATTGGTCTTAAGCCGGTCCCACACAATGTTTGCATCGTCAAATATTTGTGAATACGTCTTTTATTTGACGAGGTGTGTATAAACAAGCTCTCACTTTTTTGCCTACTTTGTTATTGATTTTTGGATTTTGTCATTTCCAGATTTTATCAATTCCAAATTCCAATTGTGATTTTTTTTTCCAGTTCTATTGTTTGTAAATTCTGTAATATTTCCTCTCTGAATTTTGTTAATCTGGATTTTGAAAAGCTATTTTTTGTACTGATTCCTTATAAAGCGTTCAAAAAACAATACCAAAAACTAGGTATGCTAATCAACAAAAATTATTATGCTAGAAAGATCTGTCAAGTGTCAAAAGTTTTGATTTATGTAGTTGTGATATTTTAATGCCACCAAAACACGGAAATGATTCTAGGTAATTCTTTCAAGTTTGATTACACATTTTCTAAAGCAAAGTAACAATTATTTAGTAGTTCTGAAGAGATTGAAGTTACTGACCTTGCTGACCCGAAGAAAGGTAATAATGACGGAAACAAGCATGTGGAAACTGGTACTAGTTCTGTTAGTTCTACTAGAAGTAAAGGAGGAGTATCTGTAAAAAGTAATAAAAGTAACAATACGCAACCAGATGCAACTTACTCGTATATGTACGATTTGTTTAATGTGCCACTTTATCATTCGAAAACTTTTGTAATTAACAAATGTTGTGAAAAGATCCCAAAAATTATTTCGACTATATTTATAGATCCTAGCAAGAATTCCTCCTGATAAGGGTTGGGCTTGGCTTGTACTTTTCTGTTCTTTCATAAGCCTTGCAGGTGTTGATGGTATATTACTATGTATTGGATCTACCCTTGTCGATATTAAGGAAGAACTAAACTTAAAAATAGCTGAAACAGCAATTATCAGTTCTGTACAAAATGGTAATAATGCTTTAAATTGCTTTCCACTTATTCAAAAATAATTATTTATTATGTATCTATGTGATGTACAAAATATTATCCGATTACAAGGAGTTTATTACATCATTGGACCGTTTGTCAGTGTAGCTGTGAACAAATTTGGATTTAGAAAAGTCGCATTTTCTGGTTGTGCTATTGCTGCTTGTGGAATGTTTGTTGGATCCGCAGTTCAAAATTATGCGACGCTTTTGCTTATGTGTGGGGTCTGCGGTAAGTCAAGTTCTTAGTAATATAATAAAGTAGAGCTGAGCAAAACCTAACTTAAAAATATGAAATAAAAATCGCAAGTAAGGGAACGGTAGGGGGCAATACCGGGTACTTAAAAGATATTAGGTCTGTTTGCGTATACTTCTCGAATTGAGTATTATTTTATTTTATTTTTTAACTTGTTGCACTGTTACAAAATCCCACGAGAGCATTGAATAGTCACACTATCTTTATTCGACATTTTGATGCTCTTTAAAAACTTTTCAGAAAATTTAAAAAATGAACTTTCTTATGATAGCTGTCAATTTACCTTGAAAGAATGGTGCAGTAACTAAAAACTTCGGGTAAATTCATACGAGAGGGGAAGCTGTGACGTATGTAAAACTCGTGTAATTTTGTGTGCACGAGAAAGTAAACGAACGCAGAATGTGTAAGTTCGTGCAAATTCATTGCAATGCATTGTCCCAAAACTGAGTACGCGAACAGACCTATTTAATTATGGAGATTGAGAAAGTCATGGTTTTTTTATTTTGGATATATAGATTTATTTTCAGTTATAAATCTAGAAAGAAATAATTTAGTCTAAAAAAAAAGGTTTTGCCCCGGAGTAGGGGCATGACCGTGCGCAGTATGGGGCAATACCGGGTTTAGATATTCCTAATGCATTTATCGCATTTAAAGTCGTCCATATCTTCTTCTTTTAAACGTGTGCAGCTTTCATGTGGCCATAGGCGACAAGTAAGTCATTGAACCCAACCATCTTTTTAGGGTTCCGTAAGCAAACGGTAACAACAGGAGCCCAATTACTAAGACTTTGCTGTCCGTCCGTCACCAGGTTGGATCATTAACCGTAATAAGTAGACAGTTGAAATTTTCACAGATTGTGTACTTCTATTGCCGCTATAACAATAAATAATAAAAATAAAATTAAATTAAAAGGGGGCCCCCATACAAGAAATGTGATTTTTTCGGCGTTTTTTCCCTCATTTTATTCTCATTCATTATTATTATCAAAAGTAGGAATTTTTTTTTTTCAAATGATAGCATTATTTTTACATATGACTCTCTCTCATTTGAAAAAATAAATAAAAACTTCATAGTGTTAAATTTTGTACGATGGTACGGAACCCTTCGTGCGCGAGTCCGAATACTGTTCTTGACAATGTATATTAACTCAGAGAAAAAAGTTAGTGAAATCAATCAAAAATACTCTTTAAATTTGCTCCTATCAAGGAAAATTGTAAATTTTACAGGGAAAAAAATGTTGCATTGATATTGATCACATAACTATAATAGATGTTAAAATAAACGTGAACGAAATAGCTTCGTTACCAATAATGGTGGATAGTCAGCCATTATTATTGTGTGTTTACCACTTATGCAACTATTAGCACACTGTTTAAATTACAATTTTTCATTGTAATTCCACTATATATTCTTAATAACACAAACCATTAAGCTAGTAAAACTACCATTCGCATTTAGCAACCTATGACTAGTTAAATTACAATTGTGTTAGTACTTTTGTAATATACTATGTACATGTGATCAACATGTGATCAAATCCCCATTGTTCCAACAGGTTCAGTAATTACTTTGCTGCAATGTAGTAGGTCCACTTTCGATAATTATATCGGTTTCATTAATTGCTAGAACATTTGAATCAATCAGTGCACTCATATTTTTCTCTAAAATAATTTCACTACTATTATCTAGCACTGACACTGCAAACAATTCATCGCTCATTTTGAAAAATTAAATTGCACAAAAACTGCTTACTTTGAAAAACAAATCCAAATAGCTTGAAAGCTACGCACTTAATGCTCAATTCCTATGCAATTGTCACTATAACGGCAAAGTAAACAATTTTCATGTTTGGCCAATAATCAATTGGTTGATTTTGATTTTGATTTCACAGAAATACAATTTATTGTCGTAGAGTGTGTAGATGTAAGGAAATACTTAAGCTATGCAGGCCAAATATTGTGCATGTGTGCATTACTTGCGGCTTATTACATATACTATTTTGTAGTTTTTAAGAACTAGAGAGTAGTATACGCAGGCTTACTTACATTTAAAATTGTACCATCACCATCAGGTGGTTGTTTTGATCATGGTTTTCTGATAAACTAACATTTTCCTTTGTAAGTAAACATTTTGTAAGTTATTTCAAACCACTTAATGGTACAGTAACATTTACATTGATAAATTGTACATACGTTTAGTAATATGATAGATAACAAGTATTTGTTACTTGTATTTACAATATGTGCATATTTATAACCAAAGGAAGACTTGTTTGATTAAACCAAAATTGAAAAATTGTTTGCTAACAATTTTTTTTTTTCCTTGAATCAACCAACAATTTTTCTCTGAGTGAACAAATGTCAGCTTTTTCTGTGACCTTAACCTTAATGTGTTTATTTTTCTTTGCTAAGTTATTCTGAAGCTCTGTCATATGCGATGAGGAGGTTAATATAACCGTTGTTCCTCTTCTCTTCGAAATATCTTCGGGAGATAAAAATTTATTTTGTAAGCCAGAAGGTCCTGATTTCGCAGATGAAAGCTGGGATTTCAACCCCGAAGGTCCTGGTCAAGAAGAAACCAAGGAACTTTGCAATATAGAAAGTTTTGACGTAGTTGATGATCGATGACAATTTCTTCCACTGACATGCGAAGATCATTCGGTTCAGCATAATTCACTAGGTCTGACGTAGTAGGGGGAACTTCGTTTGCACAAACAGTCTAAACAGTAGCAGGTAGCGCAATATCAGTTGTTTCGGCAGGACAAAAGTCATGGTCTTCGGGATTAGTTGGACAAATTCCTGTTTTCCGGAAGCCAGAAGTAGCAATTTGAAGAGTAGCTGCTTTAGAATATGCCGCACCGAAGAGTTTCCCAATTTGGTATTGACTAACAACACTACCAGGATACTACGAAGCCAAATTTTAAGATCTTGTCTGTAATATGCGTTTAGTGGTCCCATGAAGCTTACCTCGCAGGGGTGTAAGCGATGCGTGCAGTGTGGGGAAAACACAACAATACAATCCCATCTTTCGTGCCCAATCAATTGCTTCTAAGTTTTTGGTGTGTCTTGCAATAAAACTACAGGCTCGTCAACTGATGGTTTTATGTGTTTGTAGAAATGCTTCAGCCACTGCAAGAATATTTCAGCCTGCATCCACCCACTTTAATGAAGCATTATTTTTGTCCCTGGCGGTGTTCCATCCTTTACCTCATCTTTCATTCTTTTCCTAGGGAATATCATTAAAGGTAGAAAGAACAAAGTGGCCGGCAGCGGAAAACAAATTTCAACAGTTATGAGCTTGCCCCTCTCACTAGAAGTTAAAACACCGACTTGGTGACGGCCCCCTTTCAGCAATTATTTTTGACTGGATTTTCGGAATGCTTGATATTCCTGTTTCGTCGACATTAAAAATTTTGTCTGGTTTAAAATGATATTGGTCGTTGGACGTTCGTTCAAGAGATCGAAGTGATAAAGTACGATGCCGCTTCATGAAATTTTTAAACCAATCAAAACCAGCCAACCTTCCTGCCGATTAAAATTATGTGCAAGAAGGTCCAACGTCCTTTGTAGTCAGCCCAAATAATCTTGCCTCCATTGTTTTTAAATAATCTTTCAGCTGTTCTTCTTGCTATGGTGTAAAAACAGTTTTAATACCTTTGTGAAGGAATATTACTTTAGTTTTGTCTAAATAAATATTAAACAAAATAAGCTTTCTCTACCTTTATTCGCAGCCTTATCGATGGATATCATACCCTGTTTAACTTTTCTCACCCTATCTTCCAATGTTGATTGAGGAACGTTGTGTGCTTTCATCGATAGTACTTTGCATGCTATTCTCCGACCAATTTTGTTGCTGTGTTTTCCTAACATACTTCCGTACAATCTAAAATTTACTGTTAGTAATAATGGATCACAGTGGCAATAAGAAAAGCAAGAAAATCAGTGGAATATCATCGACAATGGTTAATTTTCGTTTGGGGCAAAACTGGGTATATACAACCCGATTTTGCCCCATAGGTTGTTGTCGAAAGAAAGTTTATAAAACAGTCTAAAACGATCCTGTGCACTACTAACACACCCTTATTATAAATATATACAGCCTAATTATGGATTCAGCTGCAGTGCAGGCAAAACAAAAACACAGAAAAGAAAGATCGCTTACCTCTCAAAACCGGTTTTGTCGCAGAAAGTATAAAAAAACTTGTCGGACCCAGCGTTGCCATACATACGGTAATTACCGTAGATTCAAGGTAATTATACAAGAAATCTAGCCTACGGTTGAAGGAAATTATCTTGTATGACACCTACGTTAATTTAAGAATAAAATATTTTAAAGGAAAAAAACTCATTCAATTTCCAACGTTAAGAAATTTAGTGAAGAGTAGGGCACCTTGTGGTCGATAGAGAATTACAGATAGAGAAAAGTAGTTTTTAAGACTGCACCATTGTGTATAAAGCTAGTGATTGCGAAAATGCTTCCTTGTTATAATATCAGATGGCTTCATTTGTACCATTTTGAACAATTTTTGCTCACGCTCAGTCTTTAACTCTGCTACTGAAGTATGGACAAGGGGTTCAAGGAATAAACCGTAAGAGCATAGACACAAACTGATTACATATAAAGACTTGGAAGTAGAACAATGCTTCATTAGAATATAAAATCCACGATGCCTCGACATGATGCACCGAAGACCGCAATTTCTTCTTAGAAATTTACTAGAAATTTCTTCCTTAGAATTGCTATGCATTATTGAAGCCCGAGGCCGGGTGCTTGGGTTCGTCAACTAACAATTTTTATGAGCGTGGATGCGTAGATGAGCAATAAACATTCATTTCTTCTTAGAAATTTACAGAAAATGTTTCGGCAGAACTTTTATGCAGTCTTGTGGCTTCCCTATATCAGGTCGAGGGATTATTGATTATATTGGAGCAAGGCATTCCTGGCTTACCCTTTGGTTTTACGTCTGCAGTATGCGCCCTACAATACAATAAGTAACTAAGCCAAACTTCGTCTCGTATTCACTACACTAGATAGTTATATACACAAGGACTACACTCTAGGGGGGATGTGTTAGAATTGAAGAATTCTTTTTACTGCCTATGCCTAGTGTTGGTTAAGGTTTTTCACAGAAAACTTGGAATGATTCAGGAGTTTTCTCGAAATTGAAATTATATTCAAAAAAGATCTGGAGCAAATGATTCAGCTCAACAATATTTCATGGTTATCTTGTGAAGTAGGACGTGGACGTATTTTAATAAAGGATTGTTCTAAGAGTTTTGTCGCTAAATTCGATTTGAAATGTATTTTGATAATCAGTGGAAAGTGTTAAATGTGAGTTATTTGTCTAATTTAAAGATTGAATTAAAAAAATACTCATAATTTAATTTTAAGACATTCATAAAATGTCCGGGAATGGAGATGAAAACACCCCGAAGAAAAAAATGAGATGGACGCAGCGTTTTCAAAAAGAGTGGCTTAATCAGCACGAATTTAAAGATTGGCTAAGCTCTGTCCCAAATGATGAGTACAAAGCTAGGTGCAAATTGTCCAATGTAGATTTTATTGCGGAATTAACAGTGATAAAACGGCACGGGTCTTCTAAAAAACATGAAGCAAAATGTGGTGGGAGCTCTTCAAAAACTACTTTGAATTATTATCATTCGAAGGAAAATGTTGGAGAGAAAAAACTAAATATAAGTATTAACAGAGCAGAGATAAAACTATGTTCCTTTTTTGCTGAACATAATATATCCTTTTTAGCAATGGATCATTTATCTGATTTAATTTAAAGTAGCTTTCCTGACTCAAAAACCGCTTCTAAATTAAAACTAAAGAGAACTAAAACAAGTGCAATAATAAAAAATATTGTCTGTTCTAGTCATAAAGAAACTCTCGTTGAAAAATTAAAAAAACGTAAATTTAGCATTTGAAGAGACGAAGGAACTGAGATATCCAATGAGAAGAAAACTTGTGTAGTTGTACGGTATTTTGACGAAGATTTCGGAGTTATTAAAAGTAGTTTTTATGAACTTATAACTGTTGTTGAAACGGATCAATTGGCTCCAAATACCGCTTTATTCAATTCCATTTTAAATGCTTTTGTGTCGAAAAATAAATTAAAAGAAAATATAATCAGTTTTGGAAGTGGCGGTTGTAATTTAATGATGGATAAGCATAACTCTGTCTCAGTTCGTTTCAAAGAGGCTTGTCCTGGTATTAAAATATGTAAATGTATATGCCAGTCTTTGCATTTATGTTCTTTAGCTGCTGTAAAGCTTTTCCGAAAGACTGAGATATTAGCAAGGAATATACATAGCTAGTTTCAGCATAGCAGTAAAAGGCAAGCACTTTTATTTGCTTTGCAATCCTACTATAACTTAGAGCCTCATAAAATTCTTCGACCCGCGCAAACAAGGTGGCTTTCTTTAGGAAACGTTGTACGCCGACTCATAGAAAATTGGAGCGTACTACAAGTGTTTTTTAGTGACCAATGGCTCATAGAGCACATATTAGTTGCCCAGAAAATTTTTGAAAAATTATCGGATCCATTTACGAAACTACACTTCCTATTTCTGCACTGGATTCTGCCCAAATTCAATGAACTAAACTTGTACTTCCAGTCAGCAAAAGTTGTCATAACAGATGTACATGCGAAAATGTCAACAACGTTTTTGGAAATATCTCAACAATATATGAAACATTCTTATATTCATACAACAGAAGTTGGAAATGTAGATCCTAATTTAGAAGAAATGTTTTTGCCACTTGATAAAATAAATCTTCGTATAACGGTAAATTTAGAGCTTGAGAAAATTCAAAATGTTTTGAAAGATCAATTTGAAATGAAAGCTGTCGAATTCAAAATTCAGTGCCTTAAATTTTACCGAATAAGTTATACAGAAATTAAAAACCGATTTGATTTTGATGACGTTATTTTAAAAAGCATTGATATTTTTAATCCGGAAAGAGCTACTGATTTTCTTATAAGGGTCGCGTATTCTTCCCTATATAATATATAGAAACATTGCCCCAACATTTGCATGAATATTGATAGCCAAGAATTAGACAATGAGTTGCGTAAGCTGCCATTATTCTCATTACCCCAAGAGCTGAAACATGTAAGCTTACCCAATGATGTATTTTACTTTAAATTAAATTAAATTATATTAAAAATGCTGATCTAAGCAAACTATTAGTGTTGTACCAGAGACTGATAATCTCGTTCATGTCCACTTGCAATCACATCAGTTTTAACACAAAATGCAACAAGTTAAAGGTGTTCCCTAATTACATAAATGTCCGGTGTAGTGATATTAATCCCCGCAGTAAATTGGCTCTTCAAAAGGCAAAAATCACCTGGTTGAAAGAAGAAATAAAACACCACTACAAAATCAGAGATAACATAAGTGCACACCTAAAAATTTTGTACTCTCAGCTGACTATGTTATTACATCCATTAGAATTTGATCTTCTCTACAAAAAATGCCATGAAAAAGCTAGACAGTTATCATATATGCAATATCAGAGACAAAAAAACAAGTTGAAGTGTTTAACTCGGACCACAGCATCTGTGATAACATGCACCAGCACAGAAAGACCTTTCCATGCAAGAGTCGTCAACTTATCAGCTGTTTCATTCTCGAGCGAGGAAGAAGAATTATTACGACATGGGTTGAACTTTGCACCGACATTGAAAGTGAAGCCAGCACACATATTGGATTTAGCTATTCATACTGACGCGGCTTTTGATGACGATGATATGGAAACTAAATCTAATTGCTCAAGTTTAATTAAATCAGGTATTAGATATGTTAATAATAATAACACACAATATGATAGATTACTTAAAGGAATTAAAGAGAAATTGAAGACAGATAGTTTAGTTCTATGCAAGGCCGATAAAGGCAATTCAATTACGATTTTAGATAAAAGTACTTATAGCCAAAAAATGACAGATTGTTTAAACTCAATGAATTTAACAGAAATTAATTATGATCCGACAAACAAATTTAATAGGTTATTAAAAGAGACTGTAAATAGATCAGAAAAAATTTTCGATAGGAAAAAAATGTATTTGCTAAAAAATAGCCATCCTTCTATACCTTTAGTTTATGGACTTCCAAAGTTACATAAAAATAATATACCAGTTCGCCCCGTTTCAGCTTCTTTTAATGCGCCTGCACAAAGGCTTTGCAGAGAATTGAACAGCTTGGTGCCAGTTCTGATCAATTTTGAGCCCAAATACTCTATCAAAAACACTAAAGACTTAGTCAAAAGAATAAAAGACCTTAACTTACCAAAAAACTCGAAACTGGTATCATTTGACGTTTGCAGCCTTTCCCTTCGGTTCCTGTTAAAAAATTAAAAGATTTGCTAACTGAGACAATTAATAGGAAACTAACCGACACATCACAATCCTCACAATTAATCAATTTGTTAAATATTTGCCTAGAACAAAATTATTTCATGTTTGACAACAAAATTTATTTACAAAACGATGGTCTGGCCATGGGATCTGCCCTTTCTCCATTTCTAGCCGAATTTTTTATGAACCATCTAGGAGAAATTCCTTTTTAACTCAGAAAATCCCCTTGTAAAACATGTTCTCGTTTGGTTGCGTTACGTCGACGACGTATTTTGTATTTGGACGGGAACAAATAGACAATTAAATAATTTCCTCACTAATGTTTTAAATAGACTTGACAATAACATAAAATTCACATTAGAATTAGGTAATAAATCTATTAATTTTTTAGACCTGACCATATCTTTAGCGGATAACAAACTAGATTTTAACATATATAGAAAAGATACTTATTCAGACGCAATAATACCTAGATCTTTTTACACCCGTGGAATATTAAGATGTCCTCTTTTCACTCCATGCTTGATAGATTGTTAGATATACCATTAAATCAAGAAAATTTCAAAAAAGAACTCACGACAATAAAACTGATCGCTAGAAACAATGGGTATAGTAATAGAACTATCTACAAATTACTGACGCAAAAGCACTACAAAAAAGCTATTTCAATGACCTTTCCTTTCGAACAACAATGTTTGGATAATGACCCAATAAAATGGAGAAGGATCCCCTACTTTGGCGAGATATCCAGATGTTTAAATAAATTATTTAGGGAAAAAAACATAAAGCCAGCCTTCTTTAACAACAGAACTCTAAAAAATATTCTAGTCAACAACAAATTTAAACCTAAAATCAATGAAATTGACCAATGCGGAGTCTATAAGCTGAATTGTGCGGATTGTGATGCTATTTACATTGGACAAACTAAAAGATCAATTAAAACAAGATTCAAGGAGCATATAAATAGCTCAAAGGCTGCAAACCCTAATTCCGGTTTCGCTAAACACCTTAGCTTAACCGGACATAAGCCTAATGCAGACGACATTAAATTATTACACAATTTATCTGATAAAAAATTACTAGATAGATATGAAACTTTTGAGATTAAAAAAGCTAAGGATGATGGCTGCTTTATAGTAAATGATCAGCTAGATTTTAAAAACAACAGCCCACTTTTGAATGTGAATTTTAGTACATTACGCATGCGTTAGCTACCCATGAGAGTTTATTTAACAGCTAAATCAATCATTCCCTCAGTACAACAAAAGCCCTGATGATGTCCTGATAAGACGAAACGCGTTGGCTGTTACATTATATGTAAATTTAAAATATACATGTACGTTGTGGAAAAAAAACAAGTAGTATTTTTTATTATCTTTTTTTTAAGATGACAATTAAAATAAACTTATTCCACCAAGTGTTATCCATAAAATCAGTAAGTCAAATAATTGACAATGACAACCGTCACGAATTCAAGAATCTCTGCGAGTTCGCTTTAAATTTATTTTCACTACCCCACTCGAATGCAGATTGTGAACGTATATTTTCTAAAATATTTCTTCTAAAAACGAAATTTCGAAATAAATTAAATACTAATAGTATAAATGAAGCTGTTTTAGCTTCTGAAAGCGTAAAGTTCAGTGGATGCGTTGATTTTGAGCCAACTGATCTCATGTACAAGAAAATTAAGACTAATATTTATAGTGATTGCGAAGATTTAGAAAAAGTTTTTTCAATAAATGAACAAAATAATTAGAATATCCAAAAGCAAGTTTTCTCCTAATATAGAGTAAATAATCCATAAAAATGTACTTAAAAAACTGCATTTATGTCATGTATATTTCTACTTCTGCATTCACTTAAAAGTAATTAATTCAAAATAAAAAATGTTTCTTTCGGGTATATGATATTTTATTACTCCTACAGTAAAAAAGTTCGAAACAAGGTAATTTTTTAGCAAACCTACGGTAGAGTCACAACTAATTTCTGGCAACGCTGGACGAAGCTAAAGTTGAATAGATATGTGGCCAAGAGCACGGCTAACGCAATACTGAGAACCATGTTCATTAAATATCTTTCAATTTCGCAAAATGCGTAATGCGCGATAATGCCCCGGTACACAATTTGGCCCCTCCTTCCCCTACTTTATGTATTAATTTTGATATTTCAGATAAATTAACTTGTATTTAATTGGGCGTATGGCTATCAGGTATATGATTTAACATGTGTGATAGAGCCTAAGTAATATTTTTCACTAAACCCTTTTTATTTAAAAGATCTTTTCGAAATCTGGAAATATAAAGGCAAAAATTAAAATTCCGAAAATTAAGAAATATTCTTCTTTTTCCGACAAATTGTTACTAATTCTTTCTTCTTTAGCTATACACTTTCGCGATACACTTTCGCGATATATTGCGGCTTTCTTATAAGTTTGTCTTTCCGTTTGTTTTGTAAAGCATAGAAACAATGCCCGTAGAGCACAATGTCTTGAACACCCTCACATAATAAAAGTTATTTTGAATATTTCATGTTCGTCCGTTCGTCCGAGTATCCATTTGTCTACCGGTATGTCTGTCTACCGGTCTGTCTGTCCATCTGTCTGTCCGTCCTTGCGATAACTTGAGAAGTCGTGTACTTAGAGAGCTGAAATTTGTTGTTGCCCTGTAAGAATGTAGGTTTTTCCGTATACTGTGAGAACAAACAATTCTAAACGTTTTTATTTTACTGAAAAATGCTGCAGAATATAAAATCCTATAAAATTGGTTATAATCATTTTTTCTGTCTGAAGCATTTGTCTTACCAATTCTATCTTTTTTACTTGTTTGTATTATAGTTTTTCGTTAACCAGAAATCGAATCCAATCGAATACAGTCTGTTGTGTTTTCTGGTAATAAGCGTATTTAAATGCCTATGCCAGGCCCCGAACTTTTTTTTTGTTTCATTCGTGGAGGTTATTCTCGATTAGATCGAATACTTATCGGAAATTCAGAACCATGGCCATTTTGAGCCAAGTCAGGGCCCTGGGCAAGGCCGGATTTTGCTCTAGTGGGGCGATAAAAAAAATTAAAATTAGAATTGAAAATAGAATTGTTTATATTATAAGTTAAGTTGAATATTTTCTGCGCTTATTTAAGATCTCTGGTTTTCAAGATTTCTCAAATAAGCTATTTTCTGAGTGTTAGAGCTATTTTTTCACAGTCTTTAAGACATAACCCAAGTAACGTTTCCCCTCTTTCGACGTAAATTAATGCAGCGACTAGTTTTGGTTAAGTTAAGATTACCTAATATTTAAGTTCGATTTACTGAGAAGACGTCGTATCAACATAAATATTAAGGAATATTTCCCTATAGGGCACAGGACTCATTTCCTTGATTTGGTAAATTTAACGTAAATTTCTCGTCGAATTTACGTAAATTTTCCTTAATCTCGACCTATTTTCTACCTAGTTTAACTCATGTTAACGTGTGTTAATGTAGATGAAATTTCATTTTATAAGAATTGTATGTGTATATTTTCCGTAGTAAGGTAATGTAAATATTATGAACAAGGCACATAACTCCAACTTAAGTGATTATGAGAAGTATTGATATGGGCTTATTCAAATAAATCAATTTCTCGGAGCTTCTAAGCGTTCAATTTAAAACGAGAAAAATTTTATTGATAAATATGGAAATAATTTTTCGAAAAACACCAACACGCTTTAAAAATATTGTATATTTAAAAAATAATAATTTTAAATTTTTTTAAATTATTCTTTGGTTTCCGATTTAAAGCATTGAAATTAATTTAAATATTCTTTAATCGTTCTGAAATTAACAAAAATTCAAATGCAGTGACTATGGAAAAAATTAAATTAAGGTATTATACAATTTTTCTATTCATTCCTTTAATATATGGCAGCCATGTTTTATTAAATAAATATGGCGCATATTATATTTCTCGACCTAAAAGTTAGTTTGACTTACAACTTTTCATTATATGACGAATTTCCTGGATGGCAAGACGAAATAACCAAATTTTTCGACTTTGATGGCAAAAATCCCTGTTTAGGTAATTTTGTATTCAAAGGTTATAGTCCAGCAGCCACCGCCTGTTTTTTTTAGTGAGTAATAACAGGCTGAATCTTCGTGAGTAGGTTCCGTTCGACGAGATGCCAAGTTTTTCCTCTGTAAAAATTCTCGATAGTGCGCAGGTCTAAAACATGTCGATTCGGTGGGGTGTTGAAATTGTCTGAATAACAGTAAGTTTTTTATTTGAATATTGAGATAATTGGATAATAAACTTGGAAAAACATTTGTCCTACAAAATGGATGGTATGACTGGCGCGTCCTCCACTCCGAATATGTCCAAATAACGACGTTATAAAAATTATTAATAACCAGCTGATTTTTTTATATGCAGCTTAGTAAATATTTGTACAATGAAATGGCCACATAGTCCTACAAATTTAGTGGTATGTTTTCCCAGTCCTACGCTTACAAGTTGTCCACTCCACGGTAACACTTTTTTCATTAATAACTGTAGGACAGAGATAACACGTGTTAAGTTAATGCATTCTTTGCCTAAATCAAGCAGTGTCCTACAAAAAAATGGGTATGTATCGCTAGTCCTACAAGAATATTGAAAACAACATTATTTCGTTTTATTAAAATATATTTTCATTCGGATTCCGATGTCGACGCTTCATCAGTGTCGTCTGGAACGTCATCATCAGAATATATGACTTCTGATTCTGTAACAAGATAATTGTGAAAATTAACAAATTGCAGCATAATCATCAATACGTAAGAAAAGTAATAATAGATTACCTTGAACATCAGAAGACAATTCTCCAAAAGAGGGACTGTGCGGGCCATCAAACCAATAATAATGGTATTTGCCATCAATTAATGCCATCAATGAATGTCATCTTTTAAGTTTTTGAAATTTGCCAACATTATCACAGGTATATCTGAATCCGTACAATGTACCTGCACACGATAATTTCTATTCAACTAACAAATGTGGAAAACAATTTTAGTGTCGGCTTCTTCGTGATAGCAAGTGAGATCGTTGTCAATGACGTTTTTGATTTTCCTTTCATCGGACACCTCATAGACATAGCACTTGTCATAATTCAGTTTAAAAGTTTTTCATGTGATTAAATCAACCATTTCATCTCTCGCCCAATCTTCTTTCAAAATTCAACGAATTTTTCTTTGAAATTTCTACTTCTCAACAATTTAGAGAACTCAGCGGGACGTTTATTTTCTTTGCGCACATCATAATGTACGTTCTCTTCACTCCGTACGTCATGCTCATAATTTTTGATGCTGGATGTTTCGTACTTGTCGAATATAAAATGAACTTCTTTTCGATTATAAGTAATTATTTTTAATATATGTTTCGAAATTTTACCATATCTTTCTGCAAGGTTCTTCAACGTATGTAAGAAATAGAATCCATCAACAAAGTGAATGTCTGCTTCCGGAGGATCTACGAATTCAGCCTCATGTTTAACCAATTCGTTAATAATCACAGATTTTGGGGTCTTGCAAATAGTTCCATCGGTATGACAAAAAGAAAACGAAATGGGGGCCAGAGGATAACTCAGTGCTTTTTCTATGTCAATTTTGTTTTTTAATGACGCGTACAGTAGACGACCAAACACATCTCTCTGGATCTTACTTTCTTTAGTTTTTCCAGTCATTTTGACTTTTTGGATATTTTTGCATTCAAAATTAATTATTTTATTTCTCTTGATAGCTTTATCAAACCTTTCTAGTATTTCTCGAGTCTCAGCAATGAAGTTAGTACGTTGTTTTTCGCCCGCGATTTCAACTGACGCCAAGATCTCATATACTTTATTGTTCACCGATTGACCTTTTGAGATGTTATAAAGATGGTCTTTTGACAAATCTAATCCAAAAGGGTTCGTGAACAGCTTTATTGATTGTAATAAAATTTCCAAGTTCTTAACAGATTTAGTGATTGATGACTTTTTTAAGTCCTTTGTAATATCATCTGGTGACTTCAGATCGCAAAACTCCATAACTTTTGATATAACATTCGTACGCAATGAATGAGTTATTGCCCATTTTTGTCTGGCGGAGAACGAGTTTGTGATGTTGATGATGCCGGAAGCTGTAGAAGCGGCATCGGCATTAATTGTTTGTTCTAGTGTTAAATCCACCGAAATTCTCGAAAAGGGTTTCGATGTTCTTCGGATACCCAAGAAACTGCTTCTACAATCGTCAAGCAATCCGGGATGTGTAATTTCGATGTTTATCAGTTTATCACAATAAACAGACATATACCTTGAGTAGTTATGGTGGTTCATTGTAAAAACACGTTCGTTACTTTTTGCAAAACGTGTAAGTACAAAATCACCCGTACGAATATTATATTCTAATTGCAGATAATATTCAATCAACCTTGTGTACATCAAATATATTTGTGGTGTTTTGCTATGCAATCCTTCCAAGGTTTCAGTTTTATAACTCCAAATTACAAGAAATGCGTTGAATGAGTATTGAACAAAATATATCTTCCTGGAAATGCATACCATTTTTTGTGTAGGACAGTGATAAAATTGTGTTCTACACTTTATTCCCGATAGGAAAAAATTAAAATTCAGTTGTTATTAATGAAAAAAGTGTTACCGTGGAATGGACAACTTGTAAGCGTAGGACTAGGAAAACGTACCACTAAATTTGTAGGACTATGTGGCCATTTCATTGTACAAATACTTACTAAGCTGCATATAAAAAATCAGCTGGTTATTAATAATTTTTATGACGTCGTTATTTGGACATATTCGGAGTGGAGGACGCGCCAGTCATACCATCCATTTTGTAGGACAAATGTTTTTCCGAGTTTATTATCCAATTATCTCAATATTCAAATAAAAAACTTACTGTTATTCAGACAATTTCAATACCCCACCGAATCGACATGTTTTAGACCTGCGCACTAAAGTAGCTACCTCCATCGAGAATTTTCACAGAGGAAAAACTTGGCGTCTCGTCGAACGGAACCTACTCACGAAGATTCAGCCTGTTATTACTCATTAAAAAAAACAGGCGGTGGCTGCTGGACTAATAGTATTACTATTTTCACACAATGAGCGAAAGTTCTAGACCCATAAACTAGCACTGTAAGTGTAATTACGACCCAGATTCCTTTGGTTGTATTACCGAAATATGCAAGAATTATAACGTTATTAGAACGTTCTATTTCTCAAAACACATCTCGATAGCATCACATCTGGGAACCGTAAATGTTATGGGACTTGAAATGATAGTTAAAATTTACCTTTTTTTTTAGGTCATAAGATAATAGTTTTTTATTATCTTTTTTTTTTCTTTAGACACTCATAACTGTTACCGAAAGCTTTTATTTATTTAAGTCTTTTGATTGGAGTCCGAAAAGACTTTGTTTTGATTTTTTTAAGTCTTTTAAGTACTTTTAACGCAATTCTAAGAGGTATCACAGACTTTTATTAATAAAAGTTCTCTTCATAAAACTCCCATAAGACGTTTAATTTTTTAGTCTCAGGATAACTGTTTTCGAAAACTTTTATTAATTTCAGTCAGTCCATAATTGCTACCAAAAAATTTTATTCATTTAAGTCCCATGATAACAGTCTTTTATCTTTTCAATTTTTCGATAACAGTGTGATCGGGACTTTTATATTTTACACTCAGTTATAATAGTTATAGAAGACTTTTATTTATTTAAGTGTCATAATGGATCTATCACAGATCTTTTATTCTTGTAAATCTTGATATTTGATTATCGGTTTCAGGAATCGGATAGCCCGTATATCCGGGTATCCGGATATCCGCATATTAGGAAAATTAGAAAATAGTGACGAATTCACAGCCAAGTGAATGATCCACGTAAATCCACAAATGAAATCATATTAAGTTAACGCCTGTTCTCATAACTTAACTATACGTGACCAATCATCGGTGGGTCAATCAGGATACCTGTTATACAGACTGTTTCCGACTCAGTGGTCCAAAGAAAAGGAGGTGATAGTACTTAAATAGACAACAAAAATTTGGATGGCTGGGGAAGGGGTATCGCAACCGTTTCGGAGTTATGAGCGATTAAAGAAATATGCTAGGTTTTTACAAAACACACTGTAGATTTGTTGTTATACATCCTATAAAGATGATTATTTTTTGCCCGAGGAAATATAAAAAGAAGGTAAACTGCCACACATTCGCACAGTTTCGGATAAAAAACATCACGACATTACGGCGGTGCTCGAGTGAGTCGATACAACAAATTATTTCCACATCGCCAAATGATCTTAAAGACCGCTATTTTGAACTGTATTAAATGAGGTCTCATAATAAGAGTTTCAATAATTTTTTCTTTTATTTTAAAATTAATTATAACTGTTACCTAAGACTTTTATTTATTTAAGTCTTCAGAACAGTTATAATTAACTTTAAAATAAAAAAAATTAATGAAACTCTTATTATGAGACTTAAAAGTTTTTTAGCAATTATTAACAATTTGCCATTACGTTTCAAGTATACCATTCAGTCTTAATGGGACTTTTTTAGCTGATTGCCAAAAATAACAGTTATTTACGATCCCTGATCACTTCTATTCAATAATTCTTCAAAATTCCTAGAACGTTCCATTTATTCAAAACACAGCATAAAAGCTGCCAAATTAAATAAAGATATTAATAATCTCGATAACACCACGATAACACACCATTTTTCAAAATTCCTAGATGCACAAACAGCAGAAAAACATGTCTTGTTACAATTACAATTTTACCAAAACTATTGCGTACCTGCACACAATACCTACAGTGCTTCTAAAACAGCAACCGTCGTTTTGATGACGGTAAATATAAGTGCTGCCATGAAAGTATGAAACTGGGAAATAGAAATGAGAAAAATAATGAGATTTTTTTTTTAATATTAAAAAAAATCGAAGATAAATTAATCGATGTGTAAGAAAAATCGCGCGAAAATAATCGACTAAAAATGTCGGCTAATCGGTTATAAAAATATCGATGTTTTTAGTCACTCGACTAATTTTCCCCATCACTAATATTTTCTGGTGCCACATGAAACAGGAGATCAGTCAGTCCATTTATACACATGTCAGTGCATACACTGTATTCCCCACGATATCTCCTTCCTCATTAGTTATTTATTCCATGGATGTGGCTTATAGATTTAATTTTGCAAGAGCATGGGCGCAACGGCAACCACAAAATGCCGCCCTGCACCGCTCCGCTCCTTGTGTGTCAACCACTTTCATCTATGGTATCACCAAAATTGGTTTTACAATTAGACAAGTTTCTTTTTCTATTATTGATTTCCGAATTTTGTCATTTCCAGATTTTATCAATTTCAGATTTCAATTCTGATTATTTTTGTCTATATACAAATTCTGAATTTTATCATTTTTGCACTTAAGGTTTTTGAGCGCTAGTTTTCGTACTGCGCCTTAAATTAGCGCTCTATTCGTGGGATACAAATAAATTTCCGAAAAACTACGTATGCTTATGAACAAAAATTATTGTACTCGGAATAGAAAAATCTGTCAAATGTGAAAATTCTTGTTTTATGTATTTCTAATAATTTTATATTTCCTCAAAATTAATGTCACAAGATAGTATTGATTCTAGGTAATTTTTTCCAAATCTGAATTAAATATTTACTAATGTAAAGTAACAAATATTTAGTGCTTCTGAAGTTACTGACCACCTTACTGACCCGGAGAAAGATAATAATCATAGAACAAAACATGAGGAAACTGATGTTGATTCTGTCAATTCTCTCGCTTCTACTATAAGTAAAGGACTATCTTTGATAGCTAGTAAAACTGACGATACGATAACGACTGCGTCTAACTTACATATGTACACAATTTTTAAGTCGGGCAATTTTGTAATTAACAAGTATCTGAAAAGATACCGAAAATTATTTCTACTTTATTTATAGATCTATGCAACAATTCCTCCTGATAAGGGTTGGGCTTGGCTTGTACTGCTCTGCTCTTTCATAAACCTTGCAATTATTAATGGTATAAGACTGAGTGGAGCCATACTTTCCAGTATTAAGAAAGAACTAGATTTAAGAACAACTGGATTTGCAACTATCATTTCTGTAGAAATTGGTAATAACGATTTAAATTGTTTTCCACTTATGCAATAATAATTATTATATTAATAACCTTATTAACCGATTATAAGGAGCTTATTTCTTCAGTGGACCCTTTATCAGTATGGCTCAGAACGCATTTGGATTTAGAAAAGTAGGAATTTATTCAGGTATTCTTGCTGCTTGTGGTATGTTTGGTGCATCTGTGGCTCGAAATTATACAACAATTTTGCTTACGCTTGGGATATTTGGTAAGTCGAGTTTCTAAATAAAGTAGAGCTGAGTAAAAAATGTGAAATAAATATAGCAAATGCTTTATGTATTAATTTAGATAATACAAATAAATTAGCTTGCATTTATTAATTTAATTATTTAATTTATATTTGTTTCACTAAACCCATTTTATTTAATACATTGAATTTCAAACAAAAACACAAGTTCAAATTCGTAAAGGTGAATCACATTATATAAAAAATAATGCAACATACATAATTGAATAAATTTTCTTCAGTGTAATTTTAGATTTTAACTGCTAAATTAAATTAAATTAAATTAATGATCCTGTTTTCGAATTTTTAGACTGGATGAAAAGACTTCCAAACAATTTTAATTCATATTTTTCTTATGCGCACTTGATGTCTACTACATTTACAAAGTTCGTTACATATTCCTCAAATATACGCACTTCCTAGCTCAGGAAATGGGTAGAGCACTTCACTATCTTCTAGAGCTCTTAATATTCCAAACTTCGAAGCTTCGAATTCTATTTCCGAAGCTTCGTAAGAATATTCGAGGAACGAAGCTTCGAAGCTTCAGTGTGACCGTCGTTACGTTTACATGAATACTTGAGTACTTGACGTGAAAACCACTTGAGGGCTCAAGTAGGGCGGTTGATTGAATTAATTCCAATTACTTGACTTGAATTTTTCTTCAATTTAATTTTCCAATTAGGTACTTAAGTTGAAATTTACGCGTTGAATGAGCATTTTCATGATATTTTGATTGCTTCAAGCATACTTCTCTTTGAACCAAAAATGCATGAAAGCTAATGGTACCAGTTTCATATTCCTGTCTCTTTCCGTGAGAGCATACTTTCCCACTGAACTGTAACGATTGAGAACGCGAAATTACTTGAAGTTCAACGGTATTTCCAACCTAAACAACCTTGTAAAAAACACTTCCTTCGACTCATAATTAAAATTTACAATACAAATAGTCCCAAATACTTTTGTGGTAAATTCGGTAAATCCCACTGACATTCATATAAGTAAATTCCTAAATAATTTAAATATATCGCCAGTTTACGACAGTTGGTAGCATTGACAGTGAGAGCATATTTTCTGAAATCAAAACTGGTGCCACATGTAACAGGTGATCAGTCAGTCCATTTATATACAAGTGAGTGAGTCGACCTCAGAGGATATGAAATAGTCTAGGGTTTGGAAGTTGAACCCTTCGAAAAAAGAACGTTTTATCAATGTAGTCACGAAGTATGATAAAGAATTCCAGAGAATTAAAATGTATGAAGTTTGGCACAATGTTTGATAGCGCACTTATTTTTTCGGCAATATAATAACCTTTTGGACCTTTGGGGTGATTCTGATCTTTTTTCGTACATTTCTATTGACTTTTCGTGTTTTTATTCAGCTTAGCAAGCCTTGTATTACGTAGAATGAACTAAAAATGCCACTTTACATGACAAATTCAAAACATTGGGAGTGTTGTTAAACCTTATGTTGATTCCCATTGATATTTTAAGAAAATTGCACATCAATCAGTAAAACACGAGTTCAATGGAACAACTTTTGACGCGATGAGAATGCAATAGTAGCTCATATCCGTGTAATTTGTCAGATTGAAATTTTCTGGAAAAAATAACATCACGAATAACGTAAAAATTATGGAAATTGTTACTTAAAAGATTTTGGCGTGATTGCGGATGAATTTGGTAGTGTGATAGTTGAAGATTGATATGTAATGCTCAATGACATTCAGTTGTGACATTTCTCATGTAGATGTGTGCGTTTTTCGGTGTAACGCCGCCGATTTTTCCGGTGTAGCACCAGACTCATTTGACGTACACTTTTTCTAGTAGTGCAGGTCAATGGAAAAATTTTGGTGTAACACTGCAAGAAAAGTGTAACAGTTCTGCTAGAAAACTTGAATGCAAATCGTTATTAGAATATAGAGAGTACAGAAAGTGTGATAATTCAAATTTAGCGTAGTCAAATTCTTGTTGTGTTAGTATCTGTTGCCACTGCCCAGCAAACATTACTATTGGCCTACGAATCGCTTTCTAATGATTTTTCATTGCCACAACGATCATTCTTATTACCGGCAATAATACATTTTTATACCCTAGATGAAATCATAGGGGTATACTAAGTTTGTCATTCCGTTTGTAACACCTAGAAATAATGATGGTAGAGCAAAATGGATTGGACACACATTCATAATATTAAAAGTTATTTCTATTTTTGCATGTCCGTCCGTCCGTCTGTCTGTGCGCACGATAACTCGAGAACGCGTATACTTAAAGAGCTGAAATTTTGTACACGGACTTTAAAAAAAAAAGTAAAATTAAGTTCGAAAATGAGACAAATCGGGAAACTCCTTCGTGGGGTTGCCATATAAAAATTTAGCTTTCCGCTATATATTTGGACACTGCACACTACATTAGCATATAAAATGTCAAAAATGGACTAAATCGGGCAACTCTTTCTTGGTGTTGCCATATAAAAATTTCGGTTTTTTACGTATACTTTGAAAACGATCAGTCCAAGACATTTTTATTGTACTAAGAACTTCTGCAGAATACGAAATCCTATAAAATTGGTTATTAACTTTTTTTCTGTGCGATGTTCTAGAAATATATGCGAAAACAACTTCAAAATCAATACTTGATCTGGTGACCATACGAAATTTAATACGGGCATTCATCTAGGGTATCATAAGAATTGGTCTTAGACCAATTCTAGCTTTTTTACTTGTTATCACTTACGTTTAACTTGACGGAGGTAAATGTTGCGTCGCATATGAATCATGTAAGTAATTCATTTGCTTATCGCCATGGCGATAAATATTCTTATCTTCTTGCGTTTGCAAAAAACTTTAAGTAACAAAATCGCAGATTTGAATGGTTTTGGGTATTTTAGGATTTATTTAAATAAATGATTTTACTATTACTATTATTATAACATTTATTTTGTATATAGAGTGTCCCGTAAGTCGACGTCAAGCCGGAACCGGGTGATAGACCAAATCGTAACAGTTACCAGAAAAATATAAAAAAAAATCTAGGTCATGTATATTTTTCAAATTATAGGCATTTCTTTTGTTTTCGAAAAAATGTACACCTTGTGATGGTTTTTTAGCTCTTGTTGCTACAAATCTTTACTTTTTTTCAATTTTATTTTTCTTATGTAATCCCGAATAGTGGTTATATGTAACCTGTTGCTTTAAGTTCTAAGCCAACTGCTCCAGCTTGGAAAAAAATGTCATATTTTGCCGACTGTCATGTGTTTACTCTGGTATTCCATTTCTTCTTCAACAATTTTTTTAAGTTCCAAAGTAAACTTACTTAGAAACCCATCTGAATCCTCGGGTTTTGAATTGCCTTCAAACACACCTATTAATAAAACCTTTGGTGTGCCGACAACATTACATAAGATGGGCCATACTTGAAGTTTTGAACTTTTAGATATCGGTAGACCATCAACATTGAAATCCAACAAAATTTGTTGAGAAAGGTATTCAGTATGAACTAAGAAGTCAGTCAAACAGTCTTTCAGATCATAATGAATATAAGATCCTTTTCCCATATTTATTACACAAACATCCTTTGGTGTATTTCTTAAGGTTCTAATGTCTGCAGGTAAATCCTTAATATTGGCTTCTTTTAAAATGTGTAAAAGTTCATTCACAGCCTTTGAACTTATAAGATGTTTTGTAGCCCATTGGGCCAATTTTTCTCTAAGATGTTCATTTTGTGTAATACTCGTATATGGAATAAAACTGCTTGAATCACAAGAGTCGGTAAAAAAAATAAACTTACTTACCTCTTCTAAATATTTTATCGCAAATCACTAGCTTTTTATACTCGACCGCACCTAAAGAGAGAACAACTGAAAATGATGCAATTTTCAAAGGAAGAGTGACGAAAAATTGTCGATAAAGGTAAAATTACTCGCATTCATCACATCTAGTTACCAGCGAGCTAGGCGACAAAAATGCAATAATATGGCAATAAGAAAGCGATTCGTTGGCCAATTGTAATGTTTCCAGGAATCTAATTGACTTTAATTCTCGAGCTATCGCCAAAACATCGCCATGGCAATAAAAGGGCAACACAATTTTTATTGCCGTTTTTATCGCCACAGCAATTTATCACCAGAATGTTTGCTGGGTGTTGTGAAAGCTCAGTACAGTCATGTAGTAGAATCAACATAGAGAGCGGGGCAATAAGATATATGGTTGAAAATACTGCAGTTGCTCCAACCGAAAATGCTGTTAGTCGTGCTCTTAGTCGTGCTCTTAGTCGTTGCCACTGCGCTAAAATACCCAGGGAGTTTCTTAGCTGTCACAAACGTAAACAAATTTTCGATATTCCATCCTTTTTGTTATTAATTTCAATTTCATTTAATATAAAAATGTGTCTAAAGTACGCAAAACAATATTTTATACTTGCCTAAAAAATGATTTCCCACGTATATTTTCACCAGATTCAATTTTTTTTTTTTTCAAATTCGGGAACTTTATTTGACATCTGAAAATACGTTTCTTTCTTCAATATAATTCTGACCTATGTATTTCACGATACCCTGAACAAAGCCACGCTCGTGTACACGAGTTTTACAGGTATCAACACTTCCTGTTGTCTCTATATTCTAAGTGTTAAACTAAGAATTAGTCTGCATGACAGGCAGCTGTCAACTGAACCATCCGAATGTGATTGAGATTGATGTCGATTTCCATTGATAATTTACAAAAAGCGCACGTCAATCAATACAAATGTAATTTGTCAGATTGGCATTTTTCTAATAAAACAATACCGAGCGAAGTATGGCACATTATAATTAAAGCGCAGAAATTACATTTTTAACAGGATTTTCCATTTTATTTTATTAATTAAATGAGTTATTACAACTTTACCTTGCTTTAAAATTAATTTCACCTCACATTTGTTTTGACATTCAGCAAAGACATTTCTTAGAGATAGATGTGGTGCACTTTCGGGTGTAACCTTAGAATATAGAGAGTACAGGAAGTGTGATGAGCCAAATTTGGCGTAGTCAAATTCTGGTTGTGTGTTAATATATGTTGCCGCTGTAGTGAAAGCTCAGTACAGCCTTGTAGTAGAATAAATATAAAGCAGTAGAATAAATATAGAGTTGAAAACACTGCAGTTGCTCCCACCGAAAATGCTCTTAGTCGTGCTCTTAGTCGCTGCCACTGCGTCAGTTTCTTACCTGTCTTCATTAAAGAAATATTTCATCGTTTTTGTTATTAATTTCAATTTAATTTAATTTGAAAATGTGTGTAAAGTACACAAAATAATATTTTATAACTATACTTGCCTAAATATAATATCCCACGTATATTTTCACCAGATTCAAATTGTTGCAAATTAGGAATCTTCGTTTGACAGCTGAAAATACATTTGTCTCTCTCTTCAATATAATGCTGACCTACTTCACTTCGAACTAAGCGAGAGATAAGTAGTAAATTATAATTATCGAATTATATCGTCTATTATTAACTGTAGGACATAAATGTATAGGAACAAAGTTGTATAGAGTTACAATTTCGATCTCTACGACTTTTTCCTAAAACCAATATTTCAAGTGCTACGCTTGCGATAAAGGCACAAAGCAACTTAAAATATAAATGAGATGGTTTCCTTTCAAATATATGCGAAAAACTACTTCAACATTCAAACTTGCACAGAGAGGTGACCATACGAAATTACATACGGGCATTCATCTAGGGTATCGTAAGAATTTCTCTTAGACCAATTATAGCTTTTTAACTTCTTCATATAACAATGTGTAATATTGACGAATCTTTGGGAATTCCCGAAACCAACGTGCATTGTAATTTTTCAATCGTATCTGAAGGCCTCTATTATTGCCGAGAATTATGATACAAATTTCCATGTCTGATCACTTTTTATGATAACCTAGATAATGCAAGTTTGAAGTTGAAGTGGTTTTTCGCATATATTTCTAGAACGGTTCGTCGGACAGTGATTATTAGCAATTTCGTAGAATTTCATATTCAGTACAGTAAAAACGTCTAGAATTGATTGTTTTAACAATATACGTAAAAAACCATAATTTTTATATGGCTGACCGATTTAGTCCATTTTCGCAATTTCATTTACTATGGTATAAAAACACCATGTACCGAATTTGAGTTCTCTACGTCCACGCGCCCTCAGGCTATTACTATTACATTATTTTACGTGTGTTTTTTTTTTACAAACTCATTCGAGCAGCTGACGCATAATCCACCCTCCGCGATGCAGCTGACGAATTTTTTTCAACTCACTATGATGTCAACTAATTATAAAAAAAGTTTCAGCTGGCACACTATTACTTAAAAAAACATTTTTTTTACAACTTTCGCAGCCTCCCACACCCACACCCACCGCGGGTGCGTCATCTAAAAAAATAACGTGACCCCCTATAAAATATTCGAGTCAAAAATAATAAATTAATTGAGTTATTTATTTTTTATTTTATATTTTTTTTATTTATATAATTCAACTTCAAAAAATTATACAAAATATTTTTATTCCAAAACTTAAAAGAATAAAGATTTATTTCAATGAATATTATTATATGCATGTGATGTATGTGTATAGGTTTTTCTCAGAATTTGAGTTTGTGGACCCCGACTTTGAGAGATCCAAAACCCTCGAGAAACACTTCCCAAGCCACGAAACAGACTTCTTCACTACCACCCTACTACTATCCTATCTTAGTCCTAACTCCTAACATTCTAAAATATTTGTAGCGTTCTTATGTAAAACCACTAACATGTATAATATAGACTGACTACGTCCATAGAAATACATTGCAGAAAATGGGCTCACCTCTATATAGCGTTCTCTTTCGGTCTAAGCACCAAGTACCAACTGAGAGAAATAAATAAGTGGGTTTGTCGAAATAAATGTTTTTTAAATTAATTATTTGGGTTACTTAGTGATAAAAAGTGTTAAAAGGCACTATATTCATAGATACTCAACAGAAATTCGAAAGGTTTTATTAAAATCACTTTTCAACTTTCTATCAAATCTGCAGATGCAGAGCGAAGCTTCAAATTCAATACTTTAATACTTCATTATGATCTGACATTTTGATGAATAGTTAGTACTAATGACTCATTAAATCGTACTGTGAGTCTAGGGTGTTAATTTAAGGGGTAACGCCACTGTAAATTTTTTGAAAAATCGATTTTGTTTTTATTGGCTTAAAAAATAGTTTAAACCCTCTAGAATAAGAAAAAAAAGGTCCCATGCCAGATTTTTTTTTTTTCCTTTGAAAATAGAAGTCGCCACCAAGCGCGTCAAACTAAAACGCATTATTGTGTAAATTCTTGTGAAATTTAAATTACTGGATTTCTGTATAACTGAAAAATAGAAATCATCAATCCGTTATTTAGCATGCAAACCTTTCTTTTCTCATCCCGTAAAATTTCGTTTTTAGTAGTTAGCATATAAGTGAGCCTTCACTTGTGCCTCGTCACTATTAAACTGTATTTCGTCAGTTCCACTTCTATACACTTTGATATTAGGGTTTAGCTGATATTAATAGTGTGTAATTTGTGCATATAGTTTTATATTTCGATATTTGCGTTTTGTTATTATTATTTCTGCTAAATGAGAGAAAAAAGAAAAATCGCCGTAAGAATTTTAATGCTTTATATTTTTAACAGCATAAATATGGTAAAAATTATAGTTGAAATGGAACCTCTACCTCATCTTGAGGAACCTTTATTGAAAAAGGAGAAAATAAGAATTTTCAAATTACATGGCTTAGTTTGCCGCAATATAAAGTATGGCTATAGCAGGTGCAAAATTACGACTCAAAAGCATATTGTCGATCATGTAATGCGACTTTTCATTGCGGAAGAAGTGAGCTCGATAAACATAGGAATAGTTCCAAACATCTTTCAAAAATTAAAAGCGCCCAAAATCCGTCCATATCAACATTCTTCAAGACAGTAGAGTCAACGGATTCCAATAACGTAAAAAGTGCAGAGATTAGACTGGCTGCATTTTTCACAGAACATAATGTGGCATTTAATACTGTAGACCTTTGATTCCTCTACTGAAAAACATTTTTTCAGATTGAAAAATTTTCCAAGAAGAACCAAATTAAGTGGTAACAAATATTCTTGGGAAGGTTCAGTGGGGTAAATTATCAAATATTTTACGAAATAAAATTTTTTTCTATATTATTGGATGAAAGCACTGATAGATCCGGACAGAAAAATTTTTGTTGCCTACCCAGATACGTTAATCCTACAGATGGAAAAATTAAAATGGAGCTATTAGAACTTATTAATATCGATTGCAGCAGTGAAAATTTATACAACAATTGTAAAAAGTGTTTATTGGATAAAAACATTCCTTAAACAAACATCTGTGGTTTTGCTTGCGATAATGCTGCTGTGAGTTTTAATTTATTTTTCACAAGACTGAAAGAATACGTCCCAAAACTACTTTTAATTAAATATACTTGCCACTCGCCAGCTTTAGTTCCAAAGAAAGTCAGTAAACACAATCCCAAAATATGTGAAGAACTTTTGAGTGCTGCAGCAAGTCACTTCTCAAATAGTCTTAAAGGTCTCGCTGTTTTAGCAGAATTTCAAGAATATTTTAATTTTGAGAGAAGAAAACTTTTGCGTCCAACGAAAACAAGATGGCTTGCTATGCAGCCGTGTGTATCCAGATTTTTAGAAAATTGGACAGTATTGCAATATATATTTTTGCACGTCTCCACGATCCAAATCCAAATATTTATTTGAGACAATGAACAATAAAAGTGTCAAGGCGTATTTTTACTTCTTAAAGTACGTTCTTCTTTATTTTAATACATTCAACACATACACAAGTTGTGTAATGAACGCTACAATCTTCTACGAAATATTTGTCAAAATTTCGGGAAGCATGACTTGTTGAAGTAATCATTGTCCAGGTCAATACCATCCAATTCCGGCCATAAAAAATCATTAATCATCTGTCGATAGCGCAATCCATTCACCGTAACTGTTGCTCCAGCCTCATTTTCGAAAAAGTAAGGTCCAATGACCCCGCGGGACCATAAATCGCACCAAACAGTCACACGTTGAGGATAGAGAGGCTTTTCAACAATAACTCTTGGGTTTTCCGAGCCCCAGATGCGACAATTTTGCTTGTTCACGAAGCCATCGAGGTGGAAATGGGCCTCATCACTCAAGATGAGTTTTCGATGGAATTCCGGATCATTTTCATGCATTTCAAGGACCCAATCAGCAAAGACTCGACGTTGTTGATAATCGGCCAGCTTGAGTTCTTGTGTTAACTGAACTTTATAAGCCTTAAAACCCAAATCTTTATGCAAAATACGGTGTAATGACGTTTGTGGAATGCCTAATTCCAAAGAATGACGAGGAATGCACAAACCTGGGATTTCTTCAACACTTTCGGCTACAGCAGCAATATTCTCGGCTGTTCTTGAGCGACGTGCACGATTTTTATTCTTCACATCACTAACTTGTCCCGACAGCTCGAATTTTTCTACCAATTTCTGTATTGCGGTCCGACAAGGTGCTTCACGACGAACCGTCTCTGCCACATTTTCACCATTTTTATAGTGAATTTTAATAATTTCAATGCGTTGTTGAATCGCGTATCGTTCCATTTTTATTAATGGCGTAGTTTCTACTTGTCAAATGACAAAAAATGACAGCTCCAAAAGTGACATCTACCGAAATAGCGGGCTAATTAAAATAACACCTCTTATTGGAAAGCCCTGTAGATGGCTTAGATATGGAATTTATTGCCTGACAAAGATGTTTATTTATGATCAGAATGTGAAAGTTATATTACAAATTGCTTTGATTGTCACACAATGATCTATCCATGATTGTTTATTCATTATGATTTGTACCAAGAATTTATTGAAAAGGCAGAAGGCTGCCGAACTTATTTTCGATGGCTAAGAAGCCGCTGTTATGATGATATCCCTTGGTACTATTTAATTGGCAGAATATGCCAGAGTTCTTCCTATGGCAGAGTATGCCGCTATTATAATATGATGGCAGAGTATGCCGATGTAAACTTTGAGAATTAAAAGACACCTTTCGATGGTCAGATAAATTCTAATTTTTATTGAACAATAGCTGCTTATTTATATAAAATGATTACGAAGGAATCAATATTTCTTTATAATTCTGAACAGGGGATTATTGCAGAATTGCAATACATAAAATTAAAAATCAGAATTGTAGTGTCAGAATTTTTGATCACACAATTTCTGAATGAATCACAATGTAGTGAATGCAAGGTTTTTTGCATTTGGGTAGTTGAAAGAAAATCACTATACTTCTTTTAAAAATTAGAACCTTTTATTTTTTTTTAGATCTGAACGCTAGTAGGTGTGAAGTGCAAGTGAAGCTTGCCCTCTACTTGACATTGTTTCTAGAAATTACAGCAGCTACATACAGCGGTTCTTGCTGGACAATTTTGTACATGTATATAAATCAAATAGGATAGACCTTGTAGCTAGTGTTAAAAAGCAAATTTATATAAATCAAATTTAGACGTATGTATTACAACTAATGAACTTTAAGGCATACTTTTAGGCACACATTTAAGAGCAATAGAAAATTCGATACTAAATAATTATACTCTAAGTATTTGGATTGAACAGCGGAAATTGCTTGCGTTGCAAATTCTTTGTTTGCTTTTAATTATTTTTCGTTTCAATTACTGTTTGTATTTCTTGACCGTGTCCGTGGTCGTCATGGTTTTACAATATCCACCAAAGTCTTGATTTAAACGAACAGCATGAAATAAAAGAAGTTTGCAAATACTTTTATACAACGGCGCTTTGTGAAATAAAAGCCAGACAAACATTAAATAAAGAAGTGCTTAAAGAAATGGAATTTGTATGCCCCGAATTGGTGCTTAATGTCACGAAAAGAATGTATTCAAAGGAGTTAAAATTTATATCTGAAAAAGTACAAGGAAAGGCGAAATATACCCGTTTCTTTCAATAAATTTGTTGTCTCTAAGCATTGAGGATTTTTGGACTGAAATAACAAAGGCTACAAACTTCGAAAATAATCTATTGTTTCCAAATTTGTCGAAAGTAGCTGATTGTGCATTGACTTTTCCTCATTCGAATGCAGAATCAGAGAGAATATTTTCAGTTGTTACTGATGTCAAAACTACATACACGAACGAAATGGGTGCGAAATGTTTGAATTCGATTTGTTAACTAAGATCAAACTTTCAAGCAGATGATACTAGTTGTATGAAGTTTGTGCCAACAGAAAATCATCTACAGTTACATAATTCCACAAATTTATATAATTAGTTATTTGACTTTCTTTTTTAACGTTTTTTTAAATTATATTTTTGTGTATTCCTTCTGAATTTTTATATTTTATTTGTTACATTCCCTTGAATTTGTTTTTTTTTGCTTTGTTTTGTATGTATATTATTTTATTGAATAAAATTGATTTGTTTTTATTAAACTCGTTTATTTTTAATTTTAATAGAATGGGGAATTGGCATTGGAATTTGAGATTAAAAATGTGGGAAAACGACCCAGTTTTCCCCTTTTTCGTAGGAGTTTCAGGTTTGAAAATCTGGCTAGTGTGAACTATTTCCGCCAGGTTATAACCCCCACCAATGAACTTTATACAAAAGATTGAGGAGTTTCATTTAAGCTATCAAAAATCAAAATCCTCCGGTAATTTGCAAAGTCATAAGCATTTAAAAAAACATGTGCCCCTTCCCCCTCCCAATGCGAGCCCCTCCGACAAAATTTGACATGCGCAAATGATGTAGGACAGCATTGTGCATGTCCCTATTAATTTTGGTGAAAGTGTTTTTTGCCCCTACCTCCTAAAATCGGGTCCTCCCTTAAATCTTCCGACCCATCGTCAACCCTTTGTTAGGTTCTGGATGTACCACCATGTATCTCGAAGACGCCATCCCAAACCTACTGGTAGTTATCCACCCCGACGTAAAAGTCGCCATCACATTTTGCGAATGTGTTTGGTTGGTTCCAGCTTGAGAGATAGGCTAATTTTCGACACAATAGATGGCGCTGTTGTCGAGACGTAAAAAACTGCCTGACAACGCGTAGATGTGGAAAGCTGAAATTTTGTACACGGCGTTTTCATAAAAATTTTCGTAGGGTTGCCATACAAATATTTCGTATTTTAGTATATATTTGGACAGACTGACAACGAGTGCACGTAGAGAGCTGAGATTTGGTAAGCGGTATTCTAATAGAAATAGCAAATAAAATTTTAAAAACAAACTAAATCGAGCAACCCCTTCTTTGTGTTGCCATACAAAGTTTGGTTTTTCACTATGTATTTGGACACTGCTTCACACATCGAAGTAGAGAGCTGATATTTTATACACGGGCTTTTTTAAAAGGGTGTAAATTAAGTTCAAATATGGAACCAATTGGGCAACTCCTTCGTATGGTTGCCATACAAAAACTTTGGTACGTGGTGTTTCCATAGCAATGGTAAATAAAATTTTAAAAATGGACTAAATCGGGTTACCCCTTCTTAGTGTTGCCATACAAATGATTGGTTTTTTCACTATATACTTGGAAGCTGCCTGAGAAGGCGCCGAGGTGAAGAGCTCATATTTTGTTAATGGTATTTTCATAAAAATTGCAAAAACAGGTCCAAAAGTGGAGCAAATCGGGCAACCCTTTCTTGGTGTTGCTATACAAAACTTTAGTTAGTTACCGCGTCGACGTAGAGAGCTGAAATGTCATACATAGGCCTTTTTAAAAAAAGGGAAATTTATGTTCTAAAATGGAACCATTCGGGTAGCTCCTTCGTAGGGTTGCCATACAAAAATTTGAGAACTGCTTGAAAACGCGTCGACGTAGTGAGCAACACTCCCACAGACATATGGATGTATGCACGCGCAATCATACATGCGCAGACTCACAAACACACGCAGTGAAACCCTAAAGTACGGAATCGCGCGATCGAGTCAGACAAAACCCTCGAGAATACTTCCCAAGCCATGAAACAGAAACCTATATGTGTGCGTTCGTAGTCCGTTCTCTAAAATGTTCTATATTGATACTTATGGAAAAGTGCTAAACATTGGCTTTATGTATGCCACAGAGCCTAAACTACTATCCATACAGGAAAATAGTCTTCTAGTAATTTACAGCTTGATTCCTTATCTTCCCAAAGGCTACACTTCCTATATCCCTTACTTAACAAAATAATAAAATAGTTTTGATTACAAAGTAACCTTACCATTTAACGCTCAATACCCCTCAGCAAAGTGATAATTGCATGTGTGTATGTGCAGCCGTAGTCCGAATCTGTAGGCAGCTACATTCGATATCATCAGCCCATGGCATGCCATGACGGCACAGCGACATTACAATGATTACTCAGCTGAGAATTTTTGTTTGAGAAATCGTAGTCATTTGGTTAAGATTAATTTTTTTAAATAATTTAGTTAGGAAAGGTATGAAAATTTTTTTACGGCTCGGAAGATAAGAAAGCAAGCTTAAGATTATCAGAACACTATTTTTCTGTATGAATAGTAGTTTAGGGCGGAGGAGCTATTCAAATCAAACTTTTGTCAGTTTTACATAAGAACACTGCAAATATTTTAGAATGTAAGGACTACGTTGGGCCTCGCATGTGGTAGGGAGGGAGCTGTTTCATGGCTTGTGAAGTATTCTCGAGGGTTTTGAGTCAGATAATAGCTTAGATATCATACATCTATGAGTATCTCACCACACCCCCACCCATCTAGGTATCTATATTATCGCCGGGCAATGCCGACGGGCTCCTTCTAGTCTATAAATAAATAATCAATGGTATTACTTAAATTCTTATTTTTCTTTTTTATTGCTTTGTAAAATTACAATTTAATATTATAAATTAAGCTTTACCTAAGCTTCTATGTTTTATCTTTGCAGTTGGAATTGGATTTGGTATGATCTATGCAACTTCGCAAGTAGTCGTTGGTTATTATTTTGAGAAATACCGAGCAATCGCTACAGGAATCAGTTGTGCTGGCACTGGATTCGGAACGTTGGTATTTTCAAAACTTAACCAATATTTGGTGAAAGAAGTCGGATGGAGACATACGCTACAAGTACACGGTGGATTTTGTATTCTAATTTCAATAATGTCCCTTGCTTTTCGTCCGGTTCCACCGAAAAAAATTGGTAGTTTGGAAGTATTTAATAGTAAAAACGATAACGCTTTCGTATTAAAGCATTTAAAATGTCATTTTTAGCCGACTCAAGCAAATGATTCTGACCTATCAGTTGAGCTAGCATCTGCACGGTATTCAAATTTTTTTAGTGCTGATAGTTTAAGAAAAATGAAAGGAGAACATCTGGAATATAACAGTAACATAAATATTTTTTTTTTTAATTTTTTATTTGAGTAAGAATTTGATATTTTTCTTTCATTTTATTTTATTTAGTACCGGCCAAAGAGAGAAAAGAGTCAAGTTTCTGGCGGAAAATTTGTCCGTGTTGTTATAAAAAAAGTCATCCGATTGCTGAAGAAAATCCAGACACTGAAATAAGGATTGTTGATGCTGGTCCAATTTATCGTGATGACATTTTTTATGCTGGAAATGTAATGGATCTACCAGAATACCAAAGATTTGATTCAAAAGAAACAGTTCCAATAGAACAAGAGGTATGCATGTATGTTCAGTTGTACATAAGTGAGAAAAAAGGCAAATTTGAAATTATATTAAGTAACTGGCTGTTTCAGTTATTATAACAAAATTGCATAAATTAATATTTTTTCAGAAAAAATCGATTAGTTACAATCTGTCAGTGACAAGAGTCCCTCGGGACACTGATGTTAGAAAAAAGCGATGCCAAATACCAAGGTCGATTAAAGATGCCTTCAATTTGCTGCTTGATATAAGCATTGTTAAGCTCCTTAGATTCCAAGTGATGTTATTGTCATCAATTCTATTTATTTTTGGAAACAATATTCCATATCTATTTATAACAAGTAAGTATACATACAATATCCCTAAACTATTTCGCACTAATACATTTCGCGAATGGCTTAAGTTTTCAGTCGAAATGCCGCTTTTGTTTAGTTTAGTTTGCTGTTAAGTTTTGTGTTATACACTGTAAAAATGATCAAATTGTTGCCAAAAAGTTTAGGGAAAAATTCCTATAAATGAATGAAATAATCCCTAAAATGTAGGAAATATAGCCTAAAATGTAGGGAATATTCCCTGCATTTTAGGGAATATTCGCTACATTTCAGGGAATATTCCTTAGATTTCTAACGGTATTTTCCTTAAACTTTGTGGCAACAATTTGCGACTTTCTACAGTGTACCACTGGATTCTTTATTACAGATCATAGCGTTATAAATTGCATATGTATGAGAAACGTGTCGTTAAAAGTTTTTTAGCATTTCAATGTATCAATCATATTTCATGTTTAAAAGTTTATACTGTGTTCAAGCAGCAGACGCATAATATACATACATACAACAAGGCATTTAACTTCCCTTTAATATTTAATTTTTTAATTTAATTAATTTAATTTTCATAATTGCTGACTATACAAACTTATTGTGAAAATTTAAATTGAGAAAATGCAAGAATGCAATTGAGCAATTTGTATTTCGACTAAGTAGGTAAGAACAAATTATATAGAAATTATTATAGGGAAATTAAATGCGTTGTTGTATGTATGTATATTATGTATCTGCTGCCTGAACATCTTCCCCGTGTTGAACAGCTTGTTCAAACTTCCTCATCACGGATGCTAATTGTAAAAGGCTCTCCAGAACTCCTTGTGGATGTAGCATTGCTCAGTCTAGACTTGCTGCATTTTTGTTTTGCCCACCTGTAGATCAAGCAGGCGATAATAAGTAGTCTAATGACAAGTGCTGAGTAGCCCAAGGTGAAATGATTAACATCGACTGGCTTGATTTCATTTGGAGTGACTTTGATAGTGTATAGGACATGCTGCATTTCCTTCAGGTGCTTTGATGAAATGAGATCCCCCAAATTCTCCGTTGGCAGAAGTGATGTTCGTATCGCGCTCGCATAGACATTGTGGGCTAGAATAGCAATGAGCTCTTGATTTATTGCGCAATTGCTCTGGCTTTCAGAATTCCTGATCCTTCAAGCATCTGCGTTGATATAGTTTTTTGGCATACCACATTTATAGATGTTTTTTCTTTCAATGAGTAAATCCATTGATTGGGATTAAATAACTGTATCCACTTGGGACTGTTTTCAGTCTCCATTACTTTACAGTCTCCATTACTTTACAGTTCAGCGAAGGTGTTACCTGATTTATCATTTCACAGGCGCTGATGTTGGCTCCGTTTCTGTATATAGGGTGCTTTTGTTTACATATGTAAGCAGCCTTTTCCACAGTTTCACATGTGGCTATCTTGTTCGCTAAGCGGGTAGTTTTGATCCCGATGCAGGTAAATTACTATGAAATTAACCGAAGGTTCGATAACCATGAAAGTGTTATTGATTGCCACTGGCACAGGAATAATGAGAAATAATTCGAATTCTTCATATGCAAACAGTGGCAATATGATTCTAAATATTACGTATTTGTCGGCGAATCGACCTTCTATACTCATCAAACTGTAGATCTGAGTCAAAGTTTCGCAATTCCCTGGCAGCCTTAGGGTCGCTGGTAAATGGTTCCTTTATCGTAATTATTTCTTATTTTAACTGTCTCGGAAAGAGCAGCTAAGGATTTATCCTTCCGTGATGTATGCCTATAATTACGTCTAGCATAGTAGCTTGTACGCATCGGTAAGCTGATGCCATTAACGTTAACTGTAAGGCTGATGACATAAATAGCTGTACTAGTCTTTGTTGATGAAGCACTTCTGTGATGTTGTTGATGTTATTGATTATTTGACGTAGCCGAAAATCTACCTCGTTGAACTGGTGCTAATGATTTCTTCGTCGTTCTTCAAAATGTTGGCAGCAGAATCAATTAAGGATGTTTAATTTTTAATTAAGCTCAACAAGTAATCCTCGTTGTTTCTTATATTGTTAATATTAGAGGTCATATTTTCTGCATATTCAGAGTCAAGGACTCCAAATACAGAGCTGGCTATATTCCCTATTATATCCAATGGGGCTCTAGCAGTACGTTTCCTTGAATTTGAAAAGAGTAGTTCGTTATTGCTGATCAATTCGTTCTGTAGGATCGTAAATTGCTTCAGAATCAGTGGGCAGTAGAATGTGTCTGTTAAGATAATACAGATCCTTTGTAGTTTGCTGATGCAATTACTAATGCTGTTGAACTCCTTCCAATAATTGTTCATGTCGTAGTATACCAATAGATTAGACTCATTAGAGATCAAATCAGTAGAGCCTAAGTTTTTGAAATAGATGCCCGGCTGGAATTTAAACGGAGATATTTCCAGTGGTCTATTTCCTAAAATCGGAAATATGAGACACGTGAATAGGAGCGTAGTGAGTGCAGAGCTTGCCGAACGTCGTGACATTTTAGCAGGTCCTGAACCTGCATCTCTTGATCTTTGTCGGTTCTGTGTCCCGGTAACCTTTCTTGTGTTTGATTCGCTCGTATATTATCTTCTGACAAAGGTGCCAGTTTATGTATCGGTCTTCTAAGAGTTCCAGACGTGGTTTTGAGGAGAGGCAAGTTATCTTCTTTGCTTAACACCATCATGCCAGGGCGAACACTTACGGTTTGTTGCTTCCATTTGTGTCTTTGTTCCAGCTCACATATGTATTCGTGACACCATCGCCGCGACACCATTTTCCATTTTCTTTCTTCTCGTTGGACCAACTTGTTGTGTACTAGAATATGGGTCAATTCTTGAAGTCAGGGGCTCGCTCGAGGAAATGTGTTAATGCTGTCAGATCATTCGGGTTGGATGATAACGGGGTTATTGGACTTGGATTCATTATGACTTCGATATCAGATGTGCCTGTAGTTAAGACTTCATATGTCAGAGAAGCTGCAGCGACACTCTTGTATAATAGATATTGGGCTGATTTTACTGCGGCTTCCCATAATCCACCAAAATGTGAGGTGCGTAGTGCGATGAAATGGAACTCCATACGCTTTCCCTGGCACATTGAAGTAATCTTCTCTTAAGATTTATTTGAGTGTATGAGGTCTTAAAGCTCACTCAGCTGATTTCTGGCTCCCACGTAGTTTGTGGCGTTGTCACAATATAAGTTCAGGCAATGCCCTCGTCTCACTATAAGCCGCTTAAAAGCCCCGAGAAATCCTTCTGTCGTCAGATCACTTACCACTTCTAGATGCGTCGCCGTTGTATCGAAACAACAGATTACTGCGATATATGATTTTTAAGATCGTTTCCCTCTTAATTACAAGTGTATCCATGTCCAAATGGGGTCGCAAAATTCCACTTCGGAATTTATAAATGGTCTAGCGGGTTGAACTCTGCCTGCGGGGAGATTTCCCATTAACTGAGTCATGAGCTTAGGCTGGACCCTATTGCAACGAACACAGTTCTGCACGATCGATCTGGCAATCGTCTTCCCCCTGATTGGCCAACATCTTTGTCGTGTAAGCGCCAATAAATTTTGGGGGCCAGCATGGAGGTTGCTGTTATGAATGTCTGTCATTAGTAGCTTGGTGACTAGGTGAGCACAATGCAGCAATATTGGATGTTTTGACTCGTATGATAGATTTGAGTGTCTAGTCTATCTTCTACTCGGATCATACCTTCCTCATCAATGAAGGGTGTGAGGCTATTTAATGAACTACTATTGTTAACCGTTCCCGTTCGATTTAGTTTCATTTCATTTGATTTAATTTTATTTTCGGAAGTACGCAAGATTATTAATCTTTCAAAGTACATTATAAATTGGAAAATAAAAAGAGAAAAGCGTGAGTTAAAAATAAAAATCGATAAAGCACCATAAATGATAGTTCTAATAAAAATTACAAAATAAAAAAAAGGAAATAAAATATGAAATAAAATATCTAATATTACCTACTAATCATCAGAAGCAATTCCATCACCTCTAAGGTATATGGGAATAAAGCAGCGTTCTGAAATCTCCAACCGTACCCGTACCCGTACTCCTCACTTTATTTGGAAAATTATTTCAACTACGAGCGATATAAACAAAGTAAGAGCCTTCCAATACTCGCCTATTGAATCGCATGATCAAGACGTTACGGTCCGGCGACCATTGAAGAAAAGAAATGTAGGCAGCCAAATAATCCGGGACACCCGTGCGCACTAACTTACAAAAAAATGTGAATCTAAGGAACAGTCGAGAAGATCTGTACAGAATGGGGAGATGTGATCAAACCTGCGAAGACCGAAAACAAATCTAATACAGTCGTTAAAGGCACCATTAATTCTGCGACGGCAACATGTTTTGACGAGTTTCAGTTTGATGCTGCAGCTTAAAATCTGGGCAGAAGCCATAATCGCCACAATGCACCATAAATTTTGTCTATCAGGAAAGTTATTTGATCAGAACAGCTCAATCTTGAATTGATCTTTATCCCCAAATTTGTAGCCTGCTCGAGAAAGACGGGGGGAATATATGCTTCTATGGAGTCATGGCGCATCACAAGGTATTGAGACTTGTCTAGATTAATCATAAGATCGTTATTTACTGCCCAGCCATAAACTCTTTCCAAGTCGCAATTTAGTCGTGCAATACAGTCTTCTATGAGACCAATTGGTCTGCTAGTGTACAATTGAACATAGTCGGCATATAGCTGAATGTTAGTATCGCGTACAGCATCTGTCAGATTATTAACAAATAAGCTAAATAATAGCGGACCCACAACAGAACTCTAAGGTATACCGGAAGACGAAGGAAGAGAGAACATTTCATTAATGCGAACATGCTGAGATCATCCAGGGAGGAAACTAGAGACTAAATTAATAGCCGAGTGGGAAAACCAAAATTCGATGATAATTTATTGATTAGCTTAAAGTGATTAACACAATCGAAAGCTTTGGTAAAATCTAGCATTACAAGAACACCCACTTCCGCTCTATCCAGGCCGCATCTCAGGTCTGTGGTGACCTTTAGTAAAGTAGTTTCACAGCTATGGTTCGAGCGAAAATCAGACTGCCAGCGGGAAAGCATATTATTATTTCCGATATGTACCAGAATCTGTCTGTACATAAGTTTTTCGACGACTTTAGACAGGAAACACAGAATACTTATGGGTCGAAAATCAGAGGGGGAAGATATCACAGGCTTTTTCGAGATTGGAAGACAGATGTAGTCAAAGTCGTATTAAGTGTATGTAAGACATGTCGTCCAATGTAGGAGTATATAATTTTGATAAACTTTGGTGAAAGGCTATCGGTACCAACTGATCGGATGCAGTTGGTAAAGAGCGCTTCATGAAGTTCATCACTATCAACACATCTCAAATTAAATATAGATACATGATTCTGCTGAGGAGGAGTCATGACATGCGACGAGTGGATACAAAGTTTTGATTAAGTTGGTTGATATCATCCATGAATCCTTCTTGTTATGCCTCTTTTAATATTACGATAAGCGCTTCATCTAATCCTCAATACTTAATGAAGCCTCGCTCCTTTTATGTTGATTTTTCGGTTTTGCATTATAAATGAATCTTAGAATGTATTCTCTGCAGCCTCCTGATTGAATTTCCGTTCTTAATGGCACTGATGAATGGTAAGCATTCTCTTGAGGCGGTGAACACGATCTTAGATTTTTTCTTTCCACATCAGTGTCCACTTTTGAATAGTTAGATGGCCAAATCCGGTCTGAGCCATGTAAAAATGGTGAGCCGTAAAACCAAATGTTGCAGTTCTTCCGCAGATATGCAGGATTTTCACTGGATTTGACATGTCGCCATTGCTCTGTATTCGTTTGCCTCTGAATGGAAGCTATTCTATTGGGGACGAAAGTATGAAATGCAGAAGACTCTGAATTATGATCAGCTGGTAGTTTTGATCGTTTTCATAAAGTAGAACTTGCCGATACATCTTTTCGATGTCAACCGTGAACACGAATTTTGGTAGCCTGAATCGGATAATAATAGAAAATAATTCATCTTGTGTAGTAGGATCCTTGTGTAGGATATCGTTTAACGATATATTAGATGAAGTTTTTGCCGATGCATCAAACATCACTCTGAGCTTGGTGTGGTAAAAAAACTGCTGCGTGGCGATATCAGCAGGGCTTACTTTCTTCATATACCTAAGTCTGTCGTACTCGTACATGCATTCAACGTACTGCGACCTTATTGTAGGGTGTCTGCTGAATTTTCGTACTAGCGATAGAAATCTTTTTAATGCGATGTCCCTTGATTCTCCTAATTTCTTGAAATCGTTTTAAAATGGCAATTTCACGATGAAGCTTCCTTCTCTGGTTCATCTGACGTTCTGATTGAAGTGGTTTACGTATTTCTGTTCTATTCTATTAGGTTTGAGCATTCATTCGAAGAATCAATTTTTCTAGCTTCCAAAACTTCTCCGAGAGATCTTCTGTTCTTTCACTTTCACTGCAAATGCCACATGTCGTTAAAGTAGGTTTTTTTCCCCCGGATCGCTCCTGAAAAAATCCATTCGAACGCAGTGTTTTCGAATGTCGATAGGTTTGGACTAAGCTTAATCTATCCAATAGATATTAGCTCGTAATAAAGCTCAGCACCTATTAAAAACTCAATCCGATCAGGCCTGTTGAGCTCTGGATCTGCTATTTGGATACTGTGTGGAATTGGCAAAGAGTTGATATCACATATGCATTCGGGTTGATATGTAGTAATATTGGGTAGAACAAATGCTTCCAAACGAGCTGAGAAATTGTTTATTATTGTACGTAAAAGCACGTTTACACGATGTTGTCTGACACGACACCCAGTTCCTTTGCTAGATCTTCCGTCATAAAGTTTTATTGCGATCCGGAATCAAGAATAGCTCGGCACTGTACAGCTCCTTCTTGGTTGACCAATTCTATTAAAGCTGCTCCTAAAAGTATATAGTTGAAGGCAAGTTGATTAGTGCGGGCAGCTAGGACTGTCTTCTCAGCTACTAGGTCGCTGGTTTCTATGTGAAGTGCAGTGCTAACTACCTTATTGCTTTTTGGTTTGCGTTTATACTTGACCATACAGATTGGTCAGTTTTGACATATTTCGTTGTTGTGTCCACGTGTAGCAGTGTATTGTGTCTTTTGGAGTATTTGGCACAGTTGTTTTTCGAAGTGCAACATGTAACTGAATGTCCATCCTTCATGCAGTTAATACACAAATTGTGTTTTTTCAAAATGCTGCAACGATTTGTTTGATGTTGCAATAAGAACTCTTTACACGAGTACAGCGGGTGGTTTTTCTTGCATATGACGCAAATGCTGACCCTTGTCGAGGCTAGTGTTGCTGTTCTTGAATTGTTCGTGAATGATTTCTGTATTACACGACGATCATGCCCAGGTGTATGTTTGCTTCTCCCCAATGCTTTCAATATTTGAAATGGCATCTCCAAGAATTTCAATAGCTGGTTGGTGGTACAATCGACATCTTGGTGATTCCAAAGATGGCTGGTAAAGTAAATGAGTATCTTTATCAAACTTCTTGATGATCAGATGCACAAGTAATGGACTCCAAGATTCTGTAGCAATTATCAAGTTATTCAAACCGTGGATGCGACGTCTGCCACGTTCATTGGGTTTAAGGTGTGATCGATTTTTATGGGCTTAGTGACTGGCTGGAAGGTCTCAGTGATCGAAATATGTTGGAAGAGAATAAGTGAAGGTCTCAATGATCGAATTATTAAGACAAGGAATGAATGCGCGTTGTCTGAGTGATAAATGAAAAATCCTCTCACTGAGTAAGTTTACTCATATGAACCCTTTTAATTATTTTACAGAGCCCTATAGTGTGCACGATCATGCCTTACCTTCCCCTGGCTTTTAATCTAAAGAAGTGTAGAACGAATCTTGTATTAATTAATGTAAGACATAATAAAAAATCCACTATACAAACAAATACAAAACTGCTTAACATTTATTTATCCAATATTGTGTGATAATTTGTCAAATTAGTCCACTCAGTAGAATAAAATGATTGCAAATTAAAAATTTAGTTTATTTTAGGCATCGATTTATTTTATACAATATATGGGGACAGTTATACAGCCTGGCAAGGTATGTTCAATAGACAACTGGATTCTGCCATTCTAACGATAAAAAAAAATGTTGTTCTGAAAATGCATTATTGATAAAATGTTCAAGTAAGACTGCCTTGATTTACATGTAAAAACAATGTTGAATATGCTTTGTTTAACCCTGTATACCGTGATCTATGCCTAACAGTATTTTTTTAATGAAAAATTTTCTTAACTTTTCTAGTGAGAGCTGAAATTCCAGAGGCATATGCAAATTGGCTACTGCCTTCGTTGGGAATTTTAAATATCGTATTTCGAATAGGTTCCGGTTTTCTCTCATTTAAATTGAAGAAGGTTGATCCAGCATATCTTGTAGGAGGTGGTCTCATTATGAGTGGCGTTGTGGGAATTTTAAGTTCAGGATATGGCCAAAACCTAATTTGGTTTCAATATTTCCATGTCTTTGTTTTTTCAGTAGGAGCATGTAAGTATAAATCTAAAGAATGTAAAGTATTGACCGACCAACCATTTTTAGCACTTTTTTCCTCGTTACGCACAATTATATTTGTTAATATTTTGGGACTTTCAAAGTTGACAAACGCTTTTGGAATAACTTCACTTGTTATGGGAATCGGAACCTTTACTGGGACAACTCTTGGCGGTGTTCTCGTAGATGTGACCGGAAATTATGATGCTGCATTTCAATTTTCTGGATGGTCGTTTTTGATGTCTGGTATATTTAATTGTTATATCCCTTATGTAGCATCAAAGGTAGGACAGAAGACGGTTAGATTCCAATAACGAATAGTGTTAATATTATATTATATTTTATTTTAATAAAAAAATTTACGTTCTTGTTCATTGTCTTTTACTGCGGTATGCTTGGCAATCACACTTGAGTTTTGTAACAGTTAAATGTTACGTATTTAACTATTATCTGTACGGTTCCCGTTTATGGCCTGTGAACTATTATAGGAAAAGCAAGAGATCTGTGAGTGGAAAAGAAGGTAAGTCGTAGTGAAACTTCTTGTTTATTCTTAATTAGCGGCATATGAAATTTCTTTGAAAGGGAGTAGGTTAGGTTAGGTAAGAGGGATACCGCTAGAAGTAACTAACCTTCTATATTTAGACTTCCAGTGGGTCCATTGTGCCTCTTGACCTCATTGGATAACCTTTTAAAACCGCTCTAGATCCATGTTGCTTCCCTCAGGACTCTCAGAATGCATCTGAACTCTTCACTTTTCAGCTCCACAGATTTGAAAAGAAGTAGCTGCCTAGGAGCCTACCTGGTTTATTCATCATGCAAGAGCGGAGCACTCGCATAGTTTGTATTGGACGGATTCAATTTCCTTCGAATCCTTATAACTTTTATAAAATTCGTTCGCCGTTATTCTCAGTCTAATAGCATGGTCTCGTATGGGCCAATGACTCGTAATGACCCCTACTAGATTCCTGGTATCAGTTCTACTAGCATTAAGAGATTCTCTTGTCCTTTTCCTATCATTTGCCTGATATCGGGACCCTAACATAAGCTAGCCCTGTGGACCTATCCATTTCAGAGCCATTTTTGGCCAACTCAACAGCCATCTCTTTGCCTTTGATACCCCTATGGATAGGTACCCAGCTTTAGGTCGCCATATTCAATTCCTGAAGGCTGATCTTTCATAACTGCATCTGTAATGATCGTATGTAAGCGTACCTGTAAGATCCTATGTTACGGCCCTGACATCTATCAGACAGTAGCTGTCAGAGAAATCGAGAAGGCTTTAAACTAGAACTTACCCAGTACTGCCTTCACACCGCAGCACCTAAAAATAAGAAAAAGTCGAACTTGTTAGTTATTCGCAAGGCGATATCTGTTTTATTATTAATAGTAATCATCTCTAATTGACATAGGAACTCACGTAGTGCTACCTCTCGTGCAGAGGCACTAGAATAAATAAAAAATTATTATGATTTTCGTTGTCAGTGATAAAAGATCGTTTATGTAACCATTGAAGGGCTTAAGGTAATTAATTATGACCTTATCGAGCGCTGTTCTCATGCAAGAGCACCTGGAAAGAAAAAGGGGGGGAACAAAACCAACCCCAAGTTTTTATTGTTAACGTGCGGCCCAACAAGTGCTAGTAATTTCGGATTAAAAGAATAATCTGCAGTACGTACTCCAGGAGGGCTTTTGGGGATAACCCAGCATTAAATCGATATCGCGGACGATTTGTTCACCTACCAAACTGTAGACTTTGGATTTTGCTATATAAACTCCCAATGGGCTATCACGGAGTAGAATAGTTCCTAGTAAGAAAGATTATGCAAAAAACAAAGATTAGCTAAAAATCAGGGAGGCAAAAACCAGTTTACATTAGTAACTAAAATATTATGGGTTCATGTGCCCACGATGTCATGGGAGGCCGGGGACGGCACAATGTTCACAACTTCTGATCCTTAGGAGCCTGGTGAGTGGTATATGCAGTCCCTTCAGGAATAATGTTACATTTTGTGTCTTTGTTCCCTTTAGGCACGATTTTTTTTTTTTTTTTTTTTGTTAATTGCCGGTATTTCGTTGTTACCCACCCCGCACATTACATTACGTCTCCTGAGTTGACCACTCGTGTAGCTCAATGTAGCTGCTCCTGACTTTATGAACGAATTAAGCTATTCCCAACGTCAGAAATGTCATCGTTGGAGTATGAGTAACATTTCATGTAAATACACCAACTGTTATGGTAGCATACTTGCAATGCATAATTAGCTTGGACGTGAAGTCCCAACTGCCAGCATGAGCTAACAGATCACTCGGTGGGCGGTACGCTAGTTCACCTCAGCTATTGGCACAGAGTAAATGGGGGGGGGGGGGGCTCCACGAAAACCTACCGCTGCATATACAAAAAAAAAATCGTGCCTGCTCCCACACAAAGGAACGAAGTGCACATCCGGTCCAGAAGGGACCCTTACACCTCGTACCCTTTTCACGATAAAGGATAGAGGAGAAATAAAAGGTTTTATAGTGCCATTATTTTATGACGATATGTTTTCAATTCACAAAGAGTATTATTACATATAAGCTAGGAAATACTATGGAGTATATAAAAATACCCTATGATTATAATATATTTCCCCTACAAGTAAGGGTTGTTTCTTAAGGATTACGTGCCTATTATATATTTAATATTGTTAAAATATTTGATTACTTGATAAATTCAATGAATTGCAAAATAATCACCTCGAATTGGATCCACTTATATTCTTCCAAATCGATTATTCTAAAGGCATTGTATTTCAGGATATGAAAATTTTGGTTTTTGGATTCTGTTGCACTTTCGCACAGTTTTTCGTTGTAATATTTGTGTTATTGTAATCCTCCGCGAGAAATCGGAATACGTTTGAATTACTTAGCACTCCTAAAAATTCACATTTAGCTCCGAGATTCCGTAAAAAAATATGGTTTAGTTTACATTATTTTACTTACCATTCAATTAAATATACACACCTCTTGTCGCTGTCTTTTTCTGGGTATTTATCGCAAACATGAACAAAATCTAAAACATATTTGACAGCTAGAAGCTTACTTCAAATATATTTAATTTGTTTGTGTGCAAACAATTATATGTGAACACGCTTTAGTTATATGTATGAGTTTGCTACCATAATAGCAAAATTTACTACCATAAAATATACTTCTGGGTAGAACTTTTTATGACTAATTATGGTAGTAAAAATTTCCCTTCGTCGGGGAATTTGACATTTAACTCAGTGAAATTTTGATGGATTATGTTTTGTCCTTATTTTTTTAAAGAATTTTCAGATAAGGGGAAACTACTTACTCCATTTTCTAGCAATGTTCGAGTAATGTAAATTATCCATAATTCATATAAGTGGTACAGGGAAAATTCTAATCTGTCCAACAACAATTCTTTACTTTCTTGGTTTCAATCCACTTCGGCAAATTACAAGTAAAACAAATATATTGTTTAGATCTTATGTAACATTTAGACAAAAGTGAGTAAAAGGGCAACAACTTACATGTTTCTTTTGTTGAGGATCCACTGCAGATGCGCCTCCGAGGATGTCCGCTTCCCCTAGTCTAAGCAATCAAAAGTCACAAATGCAATTGGTGGACTAAATTCTAAGTTAAACAAAAATCTTCAAAAACGTAGTAAATCTAAAATAATTTAACTACTTATATCTAACCCGCGAAGCAAATTCTTCGAAAATAATCGATCACAGCAAATACAGCAAATTCTTCTGACTCAAAATAACAACACCAAAACCATAGATCCAGTTGGTAGATTGACTTACAGGATGAATAAAATCTTCGAAATCGTAGTATCTCATAGCAAAGTATTGTTATGGTCGTAGCATATTGCATGTACATAGCAACATGCTACACTGAGCTAGGTACACGTCTCCGCGACCCGTAGCAGCATGAGATGTGTGTGCGAACTGTGTCCTATATGGATGGAGAGCCACACGCGCTGAACGCACCCAAAAAAAGAAAAGGAAGAAGAAGAATGTAGACATCTGTCTTGTTGTTCAAGTGAATCACGCGGGTGCAAAATCAGACTGAAAAAATCTAAAATTTTCTTGTGACATCAACGTCGAAATTATAAATATTTACGTAAGTTTCGAATGCACTAATATTTAAATAATTTACCCTACTAATTGTTGGAATATTCACGCAATACAGGGACTCTGAAAATTATCTGTCCTCAGAGTCAGTTGGGTGGTTGGGGCAAGCAGAGAAGGCCAAACATCTGCGCCTTCCCAATGGATGTAGGTAAGTGATGTAAGAGTCCCTTAAGGACTGAAGGTGTGCTACGGCCTTTTGATTTGTAGGCACGAAATATTTTGTATATAACTGGTGGCAGCGGCAGGTCTTCGTGGAACCTCCCCACACTCTCCGCCAATAGCCGAGGCGAGCTAACGGGCCGCCCTGCAGTCAACGCTGTCCACCGAGTGATCTCTCAGCTCATGCTGATAGTTTGGACTTCACATTTAAGCAAATCACTCTAACATACTACCATAACAGCATTGTGGTAAGCCATTTCTTCTAGAATAGGCGCGATAACTGATATCAGAATATCTTAGAAAGGTGTTCCAAAATGTCAGACACCCGCAGCTAATTATACTGTCTCCATCAATACGGCTCATAATCACAGGTCCGAGTAGAGGGTAGAATTAATAAAATCTCCAAAATCGACGTGATTCGAGGCGAATTATTTTAGCCCATTATGTTTCTTACAGAAGAATATGGCACTCGTAGTAGACAATTTCAGCAAATTCCAGTATTAACTCTATTTAACGAAATTAATTATATTTCTTGCAGAAAAATGCAATGCCTGCCGTATATAATTTCAGCAAATTCCAGGAAATGTAATAACTCGTATTAAGTATATTTAGCGAAATTATTTCAAGGAAACGCCAGGCACTCGATAATCAACTCTTTTCATTATGTATCCTATCTCCGAAATTTAATTCTTTTATAATCCTAGTCTATCCTCAGGATTATGCTAATTCTTTTTTGATTATTCTTCACCCCACAAACTGTCACCTTCCCAAAAAACGTTTTCCCGCTTCAACCAAAACTTTAACAACCCTCTCCAGCTAAAAAAACAACTCTCTTTTTTCAGGAATCACTCCCAGCCAGGTTAAGATGTTTAGCTGTGCCAAACGTGGCACGAACGATACCACTCGAGATTCAAAAATACCACCCTAGGTGCCAGTTGAAAATAAATTCAAAATTACTGGAATAATGGTTGTAAACAAGGATAATAATAATTAATTATATTATATAGTAGAAAGCTAATCTTTTATATACTTCATATACTTACTGATGTTGTATCTTTCATGATAAATATTTGTTTTTATTCACAGAACTTACTGCACCCAAGATGAAAATTATTGCAGATATCACAGATTGCTTTTTAACAAAATTTTGACAGTTTATTAGACATTGTGCCAAATCTTTAAAGAATCAGTCGATCATGTATAAATTTGTGTACATAATTTTTATGTAACAGGTACATTATTATTAAAACGACCACAGTTTTATTTCTCGCGTATTATATCTATTTGGTTGATTTTATTTTTTTTATACAGGGTGATTCAGATCAAGATACCTTTCGGTATACCATGCGATTCCTTGAGGTAAGATGATCATAAAATTGTTCCACATACCCCCCTTCAAAAGAAATATATAGTAGTAACGGTGAGGTTTCCATTACCAAATTATATAACTTGAGTTATATAGACTAGTACTCGAAACCTCTTTGTAACCACTATAAACCCCTTATAGAGCTTAAATGGAGGATTATATAAAGGTTACCGTGACTTGATTTAGGTAACGTTATATAACTAAAAGTTTTATAAAATGAGTAACCAAAATATTCTGGTTACCTTAATATAACTTCTTATAAAACCCTTATATAACCCAAGGTGCTCTCGATTAATTTATTTTGGTCATAGCAGTGGTTGCGGTAATGTTTCGGTTACCTTTATAAACTTTGTTTATAATTGTGATGGTAACGCTTCCACAACGCTTGGAATTCTCAGGCTGATTACTTTCAGTGTTTGAAATGTTAGGGAAATTATTTTTCGTTACCTTTATAAAACAATAATATGCAAATATTTACGAAACCTATCTTGACATAGAATTTCGTTTTTTTTTCTTTTGTATTGCATTTTTATAATGGAAGGGTTTAATATTTTTACATTTCAGAAGTACAATTTTTCGGCATATATGTGGTGAAATTCAGCTGCAATTGAAATTTTACTGTGAATATCATCATAGATACTTCTAAAAAATACAGACCCCTCCAAAAATAAGCAATTTTTAATAATTTTAATTAAATATGACAAAATTGAAAATTTTCACTTAGGTGATATTAATTCATAAAAATAACATAACATAATTTAGAAATGTTATATACCTAAAAAGATGTATTTTCTTCATATAAAAATAAATCGGAAGCCATATATCTGCAATATAAAAAAATGACTAATCCGACATTTTCTTTTTTATCTGCAATGCATAGATGAAAAAAATGGCGGCTTGTACTTAAATGAACTAATTACCATTATAAAACTTCAAGTAGTTTTATATAAACTCTGTCTCTATTATATAAACTGAATGACCCTTATAAATCTTCTAGAAATATTATATAAACTGAAGAAACTACCTTACCTCGAAAATGATCCTTATATACCCTTTAGTCATAATATGTAACCTTTGGTAATGTTTTATATCTTATAGTGACAAAAATCAGACGTTCGTGATCTTATATACCCTTAGGTTATACATATTGTGTTACCTTTGGTAATATTATATATCTTATAGTAACGAAAATCAGTCTACTGTTCTTATATACCCTTTGGTTATATTGTGTTACCTTGATAACGTTATATATCTTAAAGTAATACCGAAGGATGTGTCAAGTTATTCTTAAAATAAGTTTTGTTGGGCGCGCCGTGTAGTGTTATAATGGCTCCATTCGACACTAAAAGTAATTTGTTTTTAAAACGATCACCGTAGTTACTAAAGGGCCACCAAAAAATTTTACGATATTTTATAGTGGGTATATGTATTACCGAAAGTTCCCAATTTTTATTAAAGTCACCGAAATCACTGAAAGTTGTCGAGTTATATAAGGGTAACCACGGATACCGCACTAAACCCTTATTACCAATAAGTTATATAACGTGGTGATCAAAACAATTACAAAACTTTTTTATATACCTTCTAGTAATGGTTACTTTAAGTTATATAGACCAGTGATTGTAATATTTCCATCACCAAGTTATAAAACTTTAGTAACCTACTTCCACGATAACCATTAGTAACCTTAAAAAACTCTAATATAACTACGTCACCAATTGGTAATATTATAAAACTCTTAAATAACCACTGAAATTTTTACATAACCGAGTAACCATTATATACCCCTTATAAAACTACCCATCATCTTCAGTCACCAAAAATTGGGAAAATTGTTACTTGGGTTAGAAACCTTTCTTTAGGAGTATAAGTATAAGTTTTCAACTACCCTATAAATTTTGGTTATTTTTGGCTTATTAAATAGCCAAAAATAGTAGCTGTCGAAAAGTGTATTAGTCTGTATTTTTTAGTTAGTCATCTTTAAATTATTCTCAAATATTTCCAAAACACTGATTTTTTTACACACAAATTTCATAAATACGGTTATTTATTTCAAAAACTTTTGTGTGTAAAAAAATCGAAAATTTTAGAAATATTTGAGAATAATTTAAAGAAGCTTAATTAGAAAATACAGAGGAATACACTTTTCGACAGCTATCATTTTTGGCTATTTAATAAGCCAACAATAACCAAAATTTATAGGGTAGTTGAAAACTTATACTTATACTCCTAAAGGAAGGTTTCTAAGGGGGGGGTATGTGGAACAATTTTATGATCATCTTACCTCAAGGAATCGCATGGTATACCGGAAGGTATCTTGATCTGAATCACCCTGTATTATTGTAATGAAAATTATTGATAATCTCGGAAAAGCCCAAAATTTCATTACTTCCAAGCGGTTAAAAGCAATAAGTATAAGAAGAACTTAAGTATTGATAACATGGTACTGAGCTATTAGTCACTGATCACTGGCATATACAGGGTGTTCCCCTTAGGAGGTCCATAGAGTGGGAGGTTATAGTACTCACCTAGACGAACCAAAAATTGTATGGCAGGGGGGGGGGGCAATATCAACCGTTTAGGAGTTACAGGGTGATTCATAAAAAAAACTAGGTTTTCACAAAACACCCTGTATCTTAAAAACTGCAGGGCGTATGATCACAGTAAGGGCTCACTGTATGCAGAACTTCATGGCCGTTCCAACGACAGCTCAACCAGCCCCTCTCCCCTCAGAAATTATGAAGGTCTAAACTGAAAATTTCGGATTTTCTTTCCTTTGTTTTTACTTTGACCTCTATTATTTTTGCAAAAAGGTCATTAACATAACTTTTTTTTATAAAAACTGTAAACTAGGGACTCTCCTCTTTAAAGTGACCTATTACACCCTATGTGTTAACTGTAGCCGTTAAACAGTTATTAACTCATAACCTATTCAGGTCACACCAAAATTAGACGATATTTTGTAAAATGACGTGCTAAGGGAACAAATTATCGTTGAGAGAAGGTTTGAAAATAGGTTTTAGAATAGGTTAAGAGCTAATAACTTTTTAACGGATACAGATAGCACATAGGGTATAATAGGTCAAATTAAAGAGGAGGCTCCACAGTTTACAGTTTTTATAAAAAAAAGTTATGTTAACGACCTTTTTGCAAAAATAATAGAGGTCAAAGTAAAAAAAAGGAAAGAAAATCCGAAATTTTTAGTTTAGACCTTCATAACTTCTGTGGGGACTGGTTGAGGTGTCGTTGGAAAGGCCATGTAGTTCTACATACAGTGAGCCCTTAACTGTGACCCTGTAGTTTTTAAGATACAGGGTGTTTTGTGAAAACCTAGCTTTTTTTATGAATCACCCTGTAACTCCTAAACGGTTGATATTGCCCCCCCCCCCCTGCCATACAATTTTTGGTTCGTCTAGATGAGTACTATCCTAAGGGGAAACACCCTGTATAACATGAACTGCCTGGTTTTCTATTTCATATGGGTCAACTTTTGTTCGCAGGCGTATGATAATTATTTTAATTTCAAGAGTTACTTTCGCTTTAATATTCATATTAAAAGTCCGACAAATCACAGATGCATTCGAAATTATTTCTATTCTTGGAAGTTTATCTCCTACAATATCAAATATATCTTCAACTTGATTTTTATATACATAAAATTAAGCAATCTTTGTCTGCCTGTCCCTAAAAGTAGGTATGGGGGTGACAGAGAAAGGATTACAAATATTGTATTGCCATCACATCTACTTCTACATATTCTATATATTCATAGAGAAAACCACTGAACTGAAAATGGACTATGGTGGATTTTGTCTAAAATTTTATTATTTGAAGTTCAGGGGAATAAGGTAGTTAAACCAAAAAGAGACAACTATAGAAAAGTGATCCCATAATAATGTCAAATAATGTAAGCAATTTCAGTAGTATCAGCAGTCCATTTTATATATGTCAGTGGCTATTAGTATATTGAAGGAATGAAAAAGTGTAAAAATATAATTAAACTTCAGAAAAGGTTGCAAACAGGACATTGCTCAAAAAACAAAGAAGAAGAATTCATAAAATGCCGACTGGCGAGGAAGATTTCTCCTTACACCCAAATCGGAACCTAACTAACAGGGAAGAGTTTGTAATAATACCCAGTTATAAATTAAGAAAAAATTAATTAAAATACCAAAAACACTCACTTTTAGATCTATATGAGAATTCCCCCAGATAAAGGTTGGGCTTGGGTGGTTCTAGCATTCTCATTTTTGGCCAGTGCAACTATTGATGGTATTCTTCTGTGTATCGGAAATTTGTTGCCAGATATTGCTGCAGAACTATCCTTGAATACTAGCAGAAGTTCATTGATCAGCTCAATGCAATATGGTAATTGTTTTCATTAAGTTTTTATTCAGACCATCTATGTAAATCAGAGTATCCACGCAGGCCTATATTTCTTAGTTGGACCATTTGTTAGTGCAGCCATAAACAAATTTGGTTTTCGGATAATTGGTTCTGCTGGAGCTATTTTTTGTGCAGTTGGATTGCTTGGTGGATCTGTATCTAAGGCTTTTTTTCTACTACTTCTACTGTTCGGTGTTCTCGGTAAGTAATTTAACTTTTTTTTTTTTGTGTATACTGTATACATATGTATATATTACAATATTACATACAACCTAGAATGTTTCATTTATCAATACGAAAATCTTCAATTTAATTCTTAGATGGAATCATATTCGAATATAATTCATTCTTGGCGGATAGTTTTTGAAGTTTAAGCGAAGAGCTTTTTTGTAATAATTATAAATTTAAGGCTATAATGTATTCTGCGATATGATTGTGGAGTAGTGCCATATTCAATTTTTTATATCCCCGGTACAAAAATTTTGTGCAAGCAAGGTAGCTAATTCGCATCTCTCCTCGTAGAGCTCAAAATTTGTCTGTATGATGTTATTTTGTTCATTCTCTCCGTCTCGTATTTAACACGAAAACCGCCCACCATGATATTCTGCATAACAAAACAAAAATCTTTTAGATTTTAGGAATCGATATAGTCTTTAGTTTATTTTAAATTAATTCATAACACCTAGTTTAATTTTTTGCCTTTCATTATAATTCTAAATTGTTTTAAGTTCACGAGTCATTCGTGCCGATTGGCAGAATACAAAGATTCGTCATTGGACGTTTAAAGTAACCATCTTTGTGCCGTATAGTAACTGCACGAATTTTATTTTCCCTCCACCCAGGAGCGGAGACTGATTATATACTCTTTATACTATCGTGTCCATAAGGTTCCATAGATATGTTGGACCATTTGCTATCGATTAAGTCTGTTGATTGAAGTTTAGTGTGACCACGAGTAACTGCAGATATATTGGAAGGGTCATCTGTGATAGCATTCAGCGTGAGTTGAGACAGGCCTCAATCTATGATAAAATGGTATTCATTTCTTCAATAATTAGAATTTTATTGCCAACGATGCGCTTAAGATGATACTTAAAGACCTTGACGACAGCTTCCCACAAAATGAAGAGAAACTCGTGGTATGAAATGCCATTCGGCTCGTTCCTTTAATGAATTGAGGAATATAGGAGTTGCGGAGTAATTGATAAAGATGGCGAGAGAGTTGTCGGTCGACAGCAATGAAATTTCGTCCATTGTTGCTGTATAATTTTGCACATCAGCCACGACGACTAACGAAGCGACGAACTGCAGCAATAAATGCTTCGGTAGTCAAATCTGTTACCAACTCCAGATGTAAGGCCCGAGTCGAAAATCCGCCACGTAGCATTTAACTGTGGTGCGACTCCAACCTCGGAATGGTTTAACGATGAAATGGCCTGCGTAATCAACGCCACTATGTAGAAATGGTTTCGTCGGACGAACTCGGTCAGATGGTAAGTCCCCCATAAAAGGTGGTCGTGTATTAGCTTTAACTCGACAACAAATAATGCACTGTCTCACGAACTGTCGATTTTTTCGTCGGCCATTCGGGATCCAATATTTCATGCGGATATGGTAGAGTATAGCTTTTATGCCTGCACGCAAAGTCTTAGATTTGGCTGGAGAGATTACTAGTCTGGATAAGTAGCTATCTGCTGGAAGTATGATAGGATATTTCTCGTCCTCAGTTAGTAGTAAATTCTATAATCTGCCCCCTACTCTCTTAGTAATTTAGTATCATCAGTGTTCTTAGCTTGCTAGTAGAAGTAATCTGATATTTCTTCAGAAAACTGTTAAAATCTTTATAAAAGGCTTTCCGTTGTTCGATCCTGATGCATGTTTCTAATGCAAAATTTAGTTCTGCCAGCTTCAAGAAACCTTTTCGGCGTGATGAGGTTCCTACTCGGCAGTTGTGAGCAAAGCGTAAACATCAAGCTGTTATACGTAGCAATTCACTTAAATCGGAATATTTGCGCATTATGGACATACTTTCAACTTCAGCGTGCATAGACGTTAGAATGGTATATGAATCCAGTGGGCGCAATGCTTTGGTTTCTTTAGCAGTAGCAGGAAGTTCTGATTTCTTGGATCTTTCACTAGAGTTCTTCTGTAACCAATCTGGACCAGACCACCATAAATCGGAGTCTTTTAACTCAGACGCTGTAATACCCCTTGTAAAGTACTCTGCAGGATTTGAAGTTATCGGTACGTTATGCCAAACTGCCTGTGGAAGTTTCTCATGAACAAGTGCTACATGATTTGCGACAAAAACCTTCCACTTCGAAGGATGCTCTCGTAACCAGGCTAAGACGACTGTAGAGTCTGACCAAGCTTACTCACCCTCCGGAATGTTAGATAGGAGTTCAGCACTGTTATACCTCCACATACGCAATTTGAAACCTCCCAGTTGCAGAACAGTTTGCAGTTCATTGCGAATGCATTTAGCAGAAGATTTAATGTATAGCCCCGAAGAGAGCATCATCCACGTACATGTTTTTCTTAATTACTTGAGCGGCTGCCGGATATGTCGGTCGCTTTGTAATCCTCAGCTAGTTGATGTAGAACCTTGTATGCCAAGTATGGGGCAGCAGTTGTACCGTAGGTTACAGTGAGAAGGCGGTAACAGACTAAAGGCTCTAAAGGACAAGGACGCCATAGGATTTTCTGCAAATCATTATCTGACCAAGCTTACTTACCCTCCGGAATGTTCGATAGGAGTTCAGCACTGTTATACCTCCACATACGCAATTTGAAACCTCCCAGTTGCAGAACAGTTTGCAGTTCATTGCGAATACATTTAGCAGAAGATTTAATGTACGCCCCGAAGAGAGCATCATCCACGTACATGTTTTTCTTAATTACTTGAGCGGCTGCCGGATATGTCGGTCGCTTTGTAATCCTCAGCTAGTTGATGTAGTATCTTGTATTCCAAGTATGGGGCAGCAGCTGTACCGTAGGTTACAGTGAGAAGGCAGTAACAGACTAAAGGCTCTGAAGGACAAGGACGTCATAGGATTTTCTGCAAATCATTATCTAAGTGATCGACTAAGATTTGACGAAACATTCTCTCGATGTCACCAACGAAGACATATGGAGAAAAAGCACCATCTTGTAAAGATAAGAATAATGTTATTTTGTAACTTAGGTCCAATGTGTAAAATGTCGTTTAGAGACACTCTTGGCGTAGTTTTCTGTAAAGCATTAAATACCACTCTTAACTCAGTTGTAGTGCCTGTCGGTTTTAGCACCTGAATTAAAATCATTATTGACTCAAACATTTGAAGTAAAAAGCCCAGATCTACCTTGCAGTCCCAATTAAGCAATTCAAGACAAAAAAAGGAGGAAAGTACAAAAGATTTTCTCCAAAAATTAAATGTAACACTGTCAAAGCTGAATGAGGCTACACACTCATATACAACAGACAAAATACTCCTAAGATCTTTATTAAAAGATAATGAGAATCAGGCTGCAAGGACAATTGAAGATGGATTATCCAATCCTCAACTCCAAACTTTAGCCAAAGTGCATTCCGATAAATCCTGCATTAAAATCGCATATTTTGGAACATGCATCACGTTTATAGCAGAAACAGCTCGACTTTCAAGTAAACAACAAAACAAACAAAAACCCCTTTACGCAAAACATAAATACGATTCTTCGTTGTTTCAAATGTGACAGACTGGGGCATGCTGCATCAAGTTGCTCAGTCAAACAATGCTCCACGCAAAATTTCAACGCAGTTCCAAAACTAAACTCGCAATTACAACGCCCTCCAGATTCCAATAAAATCTCATCTCCGTCGCAGGTCCCATCTTGTCGATATTGTCATCGAATTGGGCACACCATAGAAGAATGCCGGACAAGAGCAACGAATAACAGTCGGTCTGGCTAAATCAGGGAAATCAAAATAATTTCCAGAAGCTGAACAATACTTCACCAACAAACACGGCTGACAGATAGCCTCAAAATAGTAACTGGCACCAGCCAGTATTCCGAGATATACAAATGCAAATATCTCGGCAAGATCACCTTCTCCAAATAGGAGAACTTCATCGGCATCCAGGCAGGGAAACTGGATGCAGCGGGGGATCAACTTCGGCAACCCCTCGCATACACAAACAAAAGCACAAATTCACAGGATTCCCGAGACAATATCGGCAGAGGCGATAGCAAATTAATTCGAATCCCCGTACAGATCAATAAAAATTCACTAACTCTTTCCATGCCTGTTGACATCTGCTCTGCTCCAAAACTTATATTTTTAATTGATACTGGAGCAGAGATCATCCTAATTAAACTCCATCCATTGAAGCCAGATAGCATCTGCTACAGAAATGCTGTCTGCAATATAAACACATTATTTACAGAGTCCACTTCTACAGAAGAACTCCTCTTCGCGAAATTAACTCTGGAATCTACGAAATTTAACTCTATCATAGAACACCCACCCCTACTTGGTCATGACTTTTTATCTCGATACAATGCTAGTATCAACTACAAAAAAAATGCATTTCTCTAGAAATTAATGATTCAAATGAATTTTATCCATATGAGGATTAGTATTCAAATTACCATATGTTTAGTTGAAAAGCGAGGACCCAGAAAAGAGGTCTCATACTAAAAGTTTACTGTATACGGAGATAACATTCTCCAGTAGTAACAACTATAAAAATTCTTCTCTATCAATTGCTTCACAAAGCAATATTAATATACCTCCATCCAATGTTTCACAAAAAGTGAAGCGAGAAAATAATAAAAATCTATCTCCATCAACAGCTCCCAACATAGCGAAACTAACTAATGAAAATAAAACTCCATCCGTAGCTTCACAAGAAATGAAGCAAAAACGTAAAAGTATATCTCCATCTGCAGCCGCACAGGAGGCTGCATCTAGTAAAATTCTATCTCCTTCATCAATAAATTCACAAAAAGTGAATTCCAAAAATAAATCAGAAAAGATTGTAAGGACTTTCAATAAGATTTTATCTCCTTCAAATCCTATCGAGTCGGAATCATCGAATAACTCCTTCCAAATTCCACAAAAGTTGGAATCAGATCTCCTTCCTATTAAAACTCCGAAAGAATCGGATCTACATAAATCAATCAAAATTCCGGCTCGATCAGAGTATATTATTGAAATTCCAACTCTTTCTATTCAACATCAATCGCTTTGTTTCAACAAGGAAATAAGGCCAGGTTTATTTCTCGGAAACTCGATCGTCGAACCAGTCAATGATATGGCAAAAGTCCTAATCCTCAATACAAATGAGGAGGACGGCGATCTGGGCCCTTACGAGGTGAAAACAGTTTACCAAGGCTTGGACGACTTTGTGGTTATCTCCACAGATTCTGACAGAGATCCAATTAAGGGCAGAATAAAAAACCTGCAAGCCCTTATCAAATTGGATCACTGCAATTCAGAGGAATACTCCCAAGATCTGTAGGGAATTCATAAAGATCTGTAGGGAATTCATAAAGGGGATTTCCTTTCATATACAGATGCGATTATCCACAAAATCGAGACACTCCAAGACAAACCGCCCATCTATATCAAGCCTTACAGACTTTCTGAGACAAGCCGAACTGAAATAAATAGGCAGATACAAGAAATGCTTGAATCAGACATCATCAGACCTTCACATAGTCCCTGGAATTCCCCACTTCTCCTGGTTCCTAAAAAATCAAATGAGAAAGGAAATAAAAAGTGGCGAGTTGTGATGGATTTTTGTCGTATTAACGACATTACTATTGGCGATGCATACCCACTGCCTAATATCACTGATATATTAGACCAGTTGGGGAAGTCGAAATATTGTACCACACTCGACTTAGCCAGTGGATTTCACCAGATAAAAATGGACTCGAAGGACAGGGAAAAAACTGCCTTTAGCCACTACGAATATAATCGTATGTCATTTGGTTTAAAAGGAGCCCCTGCTACTTTTCCACGAGCCATGAACAATGTTCTATCTGGACTTCAAGGCATCTATTGTTCGTATACATGGACGATATTGTAGTCCATGGATACAATCTCAAAGATCACAATTCCAGACTCACAGCAGTATTTAGCCGTCTCCGCAATTTCAATTTGAAACTTCAACCCGACAATTGCCTTTTCCTAAGGAAAGAAATTATGTATAATTACAGAAAATGGAGTCAAACCAGACCCTGCAAAAATAAAATCAGTTCAGTCATATCCCAGACCCAAGAAAGAAAAAGATATAAAAGCCTTCCTTGATTTCGTCGGCTACTATCGCCGCTTTATACCAAATTTTTCGAAGATAGCCAAACCACTTACCAATTTTTTGAAAAAAGATACGCCTTTCAAGTTCGACGCAATCTGCGACGAGGCATTTTGCGAATTGCTAAATAAATTAATTTCAGCACCGATCCTATCTTATCCCAATTTGGACAAAGAATTTTTTGTCACCTCCGACGCCAGTGACTACGCCATTGGAGCTGTCCTTTCACAAGTTGATGATCAAGGAGATCATCCAATCGCCTACGTGAGTCGAGTTCTCAATGGTGCAGAGACTCGTTACTCAACAATTGAAAAAGAGCTCTTAGCCATCGTTTTCGCAGTTGAGCAATTCAGACCATACGTTTATGGCAGACAGTTTACAATTATAACTGACCAGTCCATAAATCAGGTAAACTTAACACTAATGCAGACGCTCTCAGTAGAGCGATTCCGGATAGTAGCAAATATTTTGCAGAACCTACCACCTGCGTAAATGTGGTAACTAGGAATCAAGCTAGAGCTCAGGCGAATCAGAATATTCCCAGCACGAGTATTATTACTCCAAACCAGCTCCATCGTCAATAAACAATTCCTCAGTCATTATAACTGAGACAAATTTCCCATATTATTAACCAGAAATACGAATCCTAAATATTTCATCTTGCCGATGCAAGATACTGAACTTGAAAGAGTGTTGGATTCGAAACTAAAATTTTCGGATAAATCCCCATATTTATTTTAACTGAACTGAACTTCTTCAAAAGAAAAGTCTCCGAAATAATCATTTCAAGGATTAATTTACCTTGCCGATCCCAAAGAGATAAATCAGACCTCGAAAAGATTTTAACTGAGATCTGCACATATACAGAAGCAAATCAGTTAAATCAATTAAATATCTCCTTCCCAATTTTAGATGCACAAAACCTTCTAATAATTAAAAGCATTTTTAACAAGATTTTCCCTGGCAAACAAATAAACATTAAACTCCATCAAGATTCTATTAAATATTTATCCGACATTAACGACATCGAACAAGTTCTAAAAGATTTTCATTCATTACTGACGGGAGGCCATCAAGGCGTTTCCCGGTGATGGCCTTTTGTAGCCTGATAGTGGCTATTAGGCTTTTAGTGGCGTAATATAGCCTAGTATTGGATTCCTGTAGCCTGAAGGTGGCTTATTGACCTGGTAGAGGCGTATTATAACCTGATGTTGACTTTCTGTAGGCTGTTAATTAAAATTACGTCGTCGGAATCACCAAAATGTTAATAACGCGACAAGTTCATTTATTAACCGCCGATTATGGGAGCCCGGTTTTTTGGAGTACTAAATAAAATTACCTCAATCTTCATTCTCATGTTAAAATAAACTTGTAACAATAAAGGTGCACAAATCAGTGTTTTGATGAAACACCAGAACATCAAAACTCTCCTTCTCTTGTCGTAACGCTGACACTTCTACTTCTCACAAGATACACGTCGACTTTACTTGATATATCAATAACACTCCAACGTCTCTTAAAATAATGATTGTATTCTGAAGTCGAAGTGTCGAAATTTAATGAAGTTCATTAGGATTGGATTGATCTTCCTGTTCTTCTGCTTATTTTTGTATGTTACTCCGTTATACGTTAGAATATCAAAATTTTGATATTATTTCCCAATGTGACCATCGTGGATTATTATTTATATGTGTAATTATTATTTATTTTATTTTATTTACGTATTACCATTTATTATGTGCCCAGAATCATTGACGTCTTGGAAAGGAGATACTGCTAATAAAAAATTGATAGAAACTTTAATTTAATGGTACAAATAAAATTTTTCCACGGAATAAGTAAAAATGGTTAAAAACCAAATGTAAAATTATCCAGTAATTGAAAATTCTTTTATTAAAAGTTTTAAGGTTGGAATTAACAAGCGAAAGACAAGCAGAGACATCTCCTTTCTAAGACGTTGATCATTACGTTTACATGAATACTTGAGGTATACTTCAAGTAGAGATCAAGTAATCAAAATATCATGTAAACGCGCAATGACTTCATTTCTGCGAGTTCTGAAAACGGTAAGGAGGAACAAAAAGAAGATTATTTTTGGCAATTCAGGTTGTAATTTTTGGTAAATTTTAAGAAAATTTCAAGTCAAGTACATAATTGGAAATAATTCAAGTCAATTACTCAAGTATTCATGTAAACGTAATGAATGGTTTTGAGCACATCTTATCTTCTTAATACATATATAAATAAAAGATTACTCTTTTGGACTTTTTACCGGGTTAAACTTAATTTTGTTCAAGAAAGAATTTTTTGGAATTCTCCGGTATATAGCAAAATCTCAAAAAGTTTAACCCGGTAAAAAGTCCAAAAGAATAATGATTTTATTTATTTTTCCTCCTGGGCTTGTATAGGAGTGGGTTTTCCTCATATAATTCACACCCAGAATTTATTCTGAGTTTATATGAGAAGAGATCAGTTTGATCTATTTTCAAGCGTCTGCAGCAGGCAGAAAACCAAGCTGCACCGATGAGTGTAAGGTTTTCTGCTGACACGAAACGCTTCTTCTTTATTTTTCAGCCCACTGCGTGGCGTATACAGGTTCGATTCGCTTCGAATGAATCTGTTTCTTTAAAAAAATTTTAAATTTTTTTTAATAAATATTGTTATTTCTATTTTTCTCAAACTTTTCTTTCGTCTTTTTTCATTTTTTCATTTGATTTGAAAAAATCACCCAATTTCGCTGTTTGGGACCTGTTGATGAGTCAAACCAAGACTTGAAACTTGTCACCAAAAATTAATGGGTTGTGTGATGAAATAACAAATTAGAACATTTTTTAGCTTTTGCTATATACCGGAGAATCCAAAAAAATCTTTCTTGAACAAAAAAAAAACTTCTTAATACATATTGTTACGTGCAATAGAAAGAGACAACTGGTGACATCTACTGGAGAGTAAACGACTTCAGGTTCGGAGAATTGATTATGGTATCTACAGGAAGGTTCAGGAATAGAATGAATAGAATGAATAGAACAGTAAAGAAGCTTCTGGAAAATAGAACATTCGAGAATAATCTGGAGAGTTTCTAGGGTAGAAATATAACAGTTGTCATAGCCAGAATAAGAATCTTGTCTTAGACGTTGCAGTGTTAACAAGCGAAAGTAATAAACGTGCGAAAGTGTTGTAATTAGATTGCGATAATTGAAAGTACAGTATTAAGCGATAATTAAAGTGTAGTTGATTAATTGAAAGTTTGTGAATTGTATAAGATTAGAGTGAAATAAATAACTTGTATATTAAATATTTAATATTGTGTTTTAAATAACGAACCAAAGGCAACGCTCGCAACAATATACAAAAATCCACTGCCCAACTGATTTCAATGAAATTTTGTGAGTATGTTTGGTTGGTTCCAGCTTGAGAGGATAGTTTTGGACACAATAGATGGCGCTGTTGTCGAGACGTGAAAAACTGTCATAGGGTTGCCATACAAATACTTCGTTTTTTAGTACATATTTGGACAGACTGAAAATGAGTGCACGTAGAGAGCTGAAATTTGGTAAGCGGTATTCTAATAGAAATAGCAAATAAAATTTTAAAAACAAACTAAATCGGGCAACCCCTTCTTTGTGTTGCCATACAAAATTTTGGTTTTTCACTATATATTTGGAAACTGTCTAAAAATTCGTCGACGTGGATAGCTCAAATTGTATGCACGACGTTTTTAAAGAAAAATGTAAATTTATGTTCCAAAATAGGAAAAATCGGGCAACTATTTCGTAGGATTGCCATACAAAAATTTCTTTTTTAACTATGTATTTTGGCACTGTCCGGGAACAGCTTGACGTGGAGAACTAAAATTTGGTACATGGTGTTTTCATAGCAATAATAAATAAAATTAAAAAAATAGTCGAAATCGGGCGAGCCGTTTTTTATGTTGCCATACGAAACTTTATATTTGGACACTGTTTCACACATCGAAGTAGAGAGCTGACATTTTGTGCACGGGCCTTTATTAAAAAAGTGTAAATTAAGTTCAAATATGGAACCAATTGGGCAACTACTTCATATGGTTACCATACAAAAAATTTGGTACGTGGTGTTTTGTTGTAGTGCAATTAAAATACCGACTTCAACGTTAAAATTACATTTATTCGTACACTAATTTAATTCTAAAATAACTACTTCTAACTCTCTAGTTTCAAATGTTCAACTTAGTGAACTGATATGCGCGGTTTTTCTTTGAAGGCGATGCGAACAAGTGGATTGGAATATAGGTGCACTACGACTGACTTCGTAACTCTCGTTTCGCACGAGTGAGCTTTATACAGCGGGTTTTCGGGTTTTCTTTCGATCTCGAACTTATTACAGCGGTACGACGGCTGTAAAGTTTAATCTGCGTTACCATGTATTTAGTAATTCTTTAAGATAAGGTCACAGTCACTACAGTTTCCATAGCAATGGTAAATAAAATTTTACAAATGGACTAAAGCGGGTTACCCCTTCTTAGTGTTGGTTTTTCACTATATATTTGAAAGCTGCCTGAGAAGGCGCCGAGGTGAAGAGCTCATATTTTGTTATTGGCGTTTTCATAAGAAGTTCAAAAACAGGTCCAAAAGTGGAGCAAGTCGGGCAACCCTTTCTTGGTGTTGCTATACAAAACTGTAGTTTTTCACTATATATTTGGACACTGCCTACCGCGTCAACGTAGAGAGCTGAAATGTTGTACATACGCACTTTTTAAAAAAAGGGAAATTTATATTCGAAAATGGGACCAATCGGGTAACTCCTTCGTAGGGTTGCCATACAAAAATTTGCGCACTGCTGAAAACTTGTCGACATAGTGAACAACACTCTAAGGCATATGAATGTATGCACGCACGCTCATGCATGCACACACACACACACACAGTGAAACCCTAGATTACGGAATCGCGAGATCGAGCCAGATAATAGCTTAGATATTATACATCCATGACCACCTCACCCCACCCCCACCCATCTAGGTATCTACATATATTATCGCATTGCACGGCGGGCGCCTTCTAGTCTATAAATAAATAATCAATGGTATTACTTAAATTCTTACTTTTCGTTTTTATTTCTTTGTAAAATTACAATTTAATAATACAAATTAAGTTTTACCTAAGCTTCTATGTTTTATCTTTTCAGTTGGAACTGGATTTGGTATGATCTATGCAAGTGCGCAAGTAGTCGTTGGTTATTATTTTGAGAAATACCGAGCAATCGCTACAGGAATCACTTGTGGTGGCACTGGATTTGGAACGTTTGTATTTGCAAAACTTAACCAATATTTAGTGAAAGAAGTCGGATGGAGATATACGCTTCAAGTACATGGTGGACTTTGTGTTCTAATTTCAATGATGTGCCTTGCTTTTCGTCCGGTTCCACTGAAAAAAATTGGTAGTTTGGATGTACTTAATAGTAAAAATGATAACGCTTTCTTGTTAAAACATTTAAAATGTCATTTCTAGGTGACTCAATCAAATGATTCTGAGCTATCAGTTGAGATAACATCTGCACGATATTCAAATATTTTTAGTGCTGATAGTTTAAAACAAACGGAAGGAGAAACTCTCGAATATAACGGTAACATAAATATTTGTTAACAATTTATATTTGAGTAAGAGTTAGATATTTTTTTTTTCTCATTGTATTTTAATTTTAATACCGGCAGAGTCAAGTTTCTGGCGGAAAATTTGTCCGTGTTGTTATAAAAAAACTAATCCGATTGCTGAAGAAAATTCAAACACTGACATAAGGATTATTGAGGGTGGTCCAATGTATCGTGATGACATTTTTTATGGTGGAAATGTAATGGATCTACCAGAATACCAAAGATTTGATTCAAAAGAACCAGTTTCACCAGAACAAGAGGTATGCATGTATGTCCAGTTGTACATAGTGAGAAAAAGGCAAATTTAAAATTATATTAAGTAACGGACTGTTTCAGTTATTATAACTAAATTGCATAAATTAATATTTTACAGAGAAAATCGGCGATAGGTTACAATCTATTGGTAACAAGAGTCCCTCGGGAAACGGGTGTTAAAAAAAAGCGATGCCACATTTCAAGATCGATTATAGATGCCTTCAATTTGCTGTTTGATATGAGCATTCTTAAGCTTTTCAAATTTCAAGTGATATTATTGTCATCATTTCTAATTATTTTTGGAAACAATATTCTATATCTATTTATAGTATGTAAGTACCTATACAATATCCCTAAACTATTTCGCACTAATACATTTCGCGAATGGCTTAAATTTTCAGTCGAAATGCCGCTTTCAGTTTAGCTTAGTTTATTCAATGGGCTACTGATGTTAAGTTTTGTGTTATACCACTGCCTTCTTTATTACAAGTCATTGCCGTATAAATTGCATATGTATGAGAAACGTGTCGTTTAAAAGTTTTTTATCATTTCACTGTATCAATCATATTTCATGCTTAAAAGTTTATACTGAATTCAAGCGACAATTTATATATCAAAATGTTTACTTTTTAAGAAAGCGAAATTAATTATTATTTTCGAAAATCTCAATGCATAAAATTTAAGATTTTAAAAGATACAGATCGAAACAGTGCTGCCAGTTAAAAAAAATTTAAAGTCTCGAAATTGTCGAATAAAAGACGTCTGGAAAATTCTGGATAAATACAAATTTATAAAGAAAAACAAACTATATAATACAAAAACTATATAATAGTAAATAATTATGAAAAAGCATAACTTAAATTAATCAATTCATAATAACATCCATATAACAAAAACGAAAAAAACACAGTCTCGCAATTGTTATTAACTTTGTATATATTACGCAAATTAAACTTTTTGCTTAAATCCTGGTCAATTTCTAAATTGAAGAAATTGATATTTTTAATCTCGAGTCATTATAATAGCGCTTAAAGTATCTGCTGGCAAGTGATTTCTCATTTTGATTTTGTTGGAATTCAATAAACTTATAATTCGAAAATGAATAGTCTGAGAAGAGGAAGAGCTGTCTTCACCTCCTCTTGTCGTCCTTACATACGTTTTCACTAGGCCTCAAATAACGTAATTTCGAACAAAAATTTCGAAATTACGAGACCTGTTTTCACTATGTTTTTCGCTGTTGTTTTCCTTGTTCTTAAACAAAAACACAAGCAGTCATGATAGTTATGAACCACGGTCAGCAATTTTGAAACGAACAAAATGCTAATGTTCCAATAATTTGGGATGCGTTCGGCGAAAAATACGTAATTTCGATGGTAATTTTGTAGAAATTACATCTAAAGTGCTGAAAAAAATGTGTGGGAAATTGCATAATTTTGAGCTGATTTCGACGATTTCATCAAAATTAGGTAAGATTGTCGCCCAAAATGTTTCATCATTTTGAACATCGATAGAGCTTAAATCCGTATTTCTGATTTCGCGCCACTCAGAATTAACTTTGAACTATCCAACAAATTAGGAAGAAATTACAAAGTTGAGCAACGGAGCCTTCCGAATTTGAAGCGAGATTTACCAGATCAATACAGGGAAATTTTTTTTAAAACTCATTTTTGAAATCGAAACGTTTCAATATTTGTTTTGTAATTTCTTGTTAAAGATCTAAACAATTTGATCTAAATAACGAAAACGTATTTCTTTAATACTTTTGCAAGTCGTAAAATCGCTTTATGTCATTGCCTTATCTCGCATGGCAAACTCGTTTCCACGCCACCCGAGAGGTAGAGTCTTTGGTGGCATGGTTTTTTATGGGGTCTCCCCGGTCTCCCCAGGAGGTCTAATCCATAGTTTTCTTTTACGATACATTATCACTCTGCTACCACAGAAGCTTTTTCGTTTTAGGTGTTTTCTACTTGTTATCGGCGTGTCTTAACTGTACATATCTATCGCGCCTTTTTTCAGCGAAGCAATGGTACCAACAATGACTCACAAGGAAATTAATTAAAATACGCTTGTTAAATTTGGTCCCATCTTGAACGGGTGCCGAGTTATTCTATTATCGTACTTAATTATTATTATATAAATGAATTTTCTAGTTTAGTTTCCTTTATTTGAAAACGGTTCAGCATTTACAAATGTCTAAATTAGGCCTAAAAGAATTTAGAAACTCATTAAAAAATCAAAGTACCTATCACATTTTACGCCCTTTTATTTCATTTCAATAGTCTTTTTCTATCTCCAATCAATTCTTGACAAACTTCCCAACTAGCTAGAGCTCCGAAACTTACATTATTTATGTATTTCCAAAGGCAACACTATATTCAATTGTTTTCAACATGATTTGTTTAATATTTTAAGAGATATAATTAATTTTAGTATTTCATATAGAGAAAAATAAATAGTATGGGAAAAAGGGGCGGTGCTTTTTAAAAAAAAATCAATTTTTTTTTATGTTTGTTTTGTTGAATTCAATGGTGCCACAAAACGTAAAAGGAAGACGCTGACAACAACATAAAATTAAATTAAATGCCAACTTAGGACTGAGACAACTTACAACTATGTAGATAAGAAAATCTCCTTATAAACCAGGCTTACTTTTTGAAAGCTGTTTAACTTTTTATTCAACCAAATAAATCTATCTTCTATCTATCTTTTTTGTAAGTTTTTTACATCTTTGTCTCAGCCTACGAATTACACCAGGAAATACAGATCCCTCGCTTCCAACGCGCTTGTCAAATTGACAGCAGGAGCCGGATTCTGTAACACAGAGAGAGGGAGTTTGGGAGATGAGAATTTTTATTTTTCCCAACTAAAACTCCATAATTCTCCATTCGCGATTCTCTAACATTCTTGGGGAATTAGGGAAAATGTGAGAAGTGTGAAAAAGTGTAAATCGCCAGGGACGATAACTTGTATCAATTTTTGTTCTAGAAGGTTGAACTTTTTTTTGTATTCGAGGTGAATGTGTCTATTACCACCTAACTTCCATATAAATTTATTTTTGTTTTTATAAGGGTAGTTTTTAGGGGATATAGGAGGGTAGGTTTTTCGAATTTTTCCGGTATAACGGAAGAATGGAGAGAAGGAGAGGAATGTATGTGGTATGCAAAAACTGGGAGCTTTGGACGAATATGATAAGGGGAGAAATTGGAGAAGGGTGGGTGCAATAATTAATGTCTGTACGATCAATAAGAAAACTGAAAAAATAATTTCGTTACGATGAAAAACTCGTTTTTTTTTTACATAATTATCATCCTTAAAGTGTTTAGAACACGTTGGTAAAAGGATATTTTCATATCTAAATTATTTTAGAATTCTCAGCCTGTTGAGGGCAGAACCGTCCGCCTGGCTTGAAGACTGGCAGACGAAGAGTGCGCTTTCTGAGGAGACTTTTTCTTGCTATCTGAGGTAACCTCACACATTTCGGGAAACCGTTAACCTTCAGACTCCGTAAAATCGGTTCTTGGAGGAAGAAGAAGAACCTCTGTATGATGCTAGAATAGCTAAAGTAAGCAGCCAAAATTTTTTTATAACGTTACACTTTATATGAGTTTTTCTCGGAACAGCATTTTTCAGCGCACATGCCGCTCTACATCTTCAACGGATATACTGATCGCATGAATTTCTGTGCAATTGAAAGGAAATTCAATTTGGGGGCCATTAGGAACCAATTTCTGTCAAAAATTGATTTAAAATAGTTTTTTCGTCCGTTGAAACAAAAAAAAAAAAACAGTACAGAAAATGGGGTTTTTGTCAAGCGGCTGGCATTTTGTTATTCAGACGTTTTTTTGAAAACGAAAACTGGTAAGGCCGCAAATTTTATCTAGTTTAATCGTTTTCAATCCTATTTGTTTCGGATGAACTAGCAGAGCTGTAGAGCGCCCTGCACAGACAAAAACACGCCATGCACACCTTTGTTTCATTGAACCTGGAGTCGCCATTTTGGATATTTTTTTATAAATAAAATTGGAATTTACTCTCCATTGATAGAAGAATAAAATACGTTAAAACCCATTCCCAAAAGTATTTATTTTATGTAAAAAAAATTTTCCAAAGTTAATGCATTTTTTATGATAATCGACAGCAAGGGGATTAATAGGTATGCATGGCCTATATTTTATTTCGATTAACAGTAATTTAATTATTTTACAGAGCCCTATAGTGTGCATGATCGTACCTTACCTCCCCCTGGCATTTAATCTAAAGAAGTGTAGAACGAATCTCGTATTAATTAATGTAAGACATAATAAAAAATCCACTATACAAACAAATACAAACTGCTTCGCATTTACTTATCCAATATTGTCTGATAATTTATCAAATTAGTCCATTTATCAATAGAATAAAATGATTGCAAAATGAAAAAATTAGTTTATTTTAGGCATCGATTCATTTTATATAATATATGGCCACAGTTATACAGCCTGGCAAGGTACATATGTTCAATAGACACATGGTTTCTGCCATTGTAACGATAAAAAAAAATATTGTTCTGAAAATGAAGTTGCATTATTGATAAGATGTTCAAGTAAGACTGCCTTGATTTACATGTAAAAACAATATTGAATATGCCTTGTTAGATCCTGTATACCGTGATCTATGCCTAACAGTATTTTTTTAATGAAAACTTTTCTTAACTTTTCTAGTGAGAGCTGAAATTCCAGAGGCATATTCAAATTGGCTAATGCCTACGTTGGGAATTTTAAATATCATATTTCGAATAGGTTCCGGTTTTCTCTCATTTAAATTGAACAAGATTGATCCAGCATATCTTGTCGGAAGTGGTCTCATTTTAAGTGGCCTTGTGGGAATTTTAAGTTCAGGATATGGTCAAAAACTAATTTGGTTTCAATTTTTTCATGTCTTTGTTTTTACACTAGGAACATGTAAGTATAAGTCTAAAGAATGTAAAGGATTGATCAACTAACCTTTTTTAGCACTTTTTTCCACGTTACGAACAATTATATTTGTTAATGTGTTGGGACTTTCAAAGTTGACAAACGCTTTTGGTGTAACCTCACTTGTTATGGGAATTGCAATCTTTACTGGGACAGCTATCGGTGGTGGTCTCGTAGATTTGACCGGAAATTATAATGCTGCATTTCAATTTCATGGATGGATGTATTTGCTGTCTGGTATATTTCATTGTTATATCCCTTATATATCGAAGTAGTGTTAATATTATATTATATTTAATTTAAATAAAAAAAATTAAGATCTTGTTCATTTTCTTTTACTGCGGAATGTTTAGCAATCACACTTGAGTTTTATAACATTTAAGAGCTATGTAACGATTATGTGTACGTTTTAAGTTTATATACCATTATAGTGAAAGCAAGAAATCTGTGAGGGGAAAGCAAGGTAAGTCGTAGTGAAACTTCTTGTTTATTCTTAATTAGCGGCATATGAAATTTCTCTGATAGGGGGTAGGTTAGATTAGGTAAGAGGGGTACCGCTAGAAGTAACTAGCCCTCTTTGCTTAGACCTCCAGTGGGTCCATTGTGCCTCTTGACCTCATCGGATAACCTTTTAAAACTGCCCTAGATCCATCTTGCTTCCCTTAGGAATTTCAGAATGCATCTGAACTCTTCACTTTGCAGCTCCCGAGATTTGAAAAAAAGTCGCTGCCTGGGATCCCACCTCTTTAATTCATCATGCAAGAGCGGAGCAATCGCATAGTTTGTATTGGATGGATTGAATTTCCTCTGAATCCTTACAGCTCCAATAGAAATCGATCGCTGTTATTTCCAGTCTACTAGTATGGTCTCGTGCGGCCCAATGACTCTTAATGACCCCTACTAGATTTCTGGTATCAGTTCTACAAGCATTAAGAAATTCTCTTGTCCTTTTCCTGTCATCTGTCTGATATCGGGACCCTAACATAAGCTACCCCTGAGGAGCTATCCATTTCAGAGCACTTTTTGGCCAACTCAACAGCCATATCTTTGCCTTGGATACCCCTATGGATAGATACCCAGCTTTGGGTCGCCATTTTCTATTCCTGAAGGCTGATCTTTCATAACTGCATCTGTAATGGTCGTATGTAAGCGTACCTGTAAGATCCTATGTTACGGTCCTGACATCTATCAGACAGTAGCTGTCAGAGAAATCGGGAAGGCTTTAAACTAGAACTTACCCAGTACTGCCTTCACACCGCAGCACCTAAAAATAAGAAAAAGTCGAACTTGTTAGTTATTCGCAAGGCGATATCTGTTTTATTATTAGTAGTAATCATCTATTGCATCAGTACTTACATAGGAACTCACCTAGTGTTATCGCTCGTGCGGGGGCACCTAGAATAAATAAAAAGTTTTTATGATTATCATTATCAGTGATAAAACATCCATATTATCGTTTGTGTAACCATTGAAGGCTTTAAAGTAATTAATTATGAACTTACCGAGTGCTGTCCTCATACAGGAGCACCTGGAAAGAAAAAGGGGGGAACAAAGCCAACCCAAAGTTTTTATTGTTAACGTTTACCCCAACGGGAAAGTGCGCGTAATTTCGGATCAAAAGAATAATCTGCAGTACGTACTCCAGAAGGGCTTCTGGGGATGACCCAGTATTAAATAGATATCGCGAGCGATATGTTCTCCTACCAAACGATAGACTTTGGATTTTGCTATAGAAACACTCATTGGGCTATTAGGGAGTAGAATAGGGAGGAAAATACCAGTTTACACAGCTTTACCACTACGTGAGTAGATACGCTATGGCGGTATGGCGACCCAGTTCTTATTACAGAACACTCAGAACAGATGGCGCGAGTGTTGATGGTTTGGCTAAAAGAAATGAGGAATATGAGTTTGTGTCTTGGGTAGATGTGTACTGCGCATAAATTTAGGCTTTTCGATTATGGTTTTGCTGTTTTCAAGAATTTAGGCTTTGTTTTTGAATTAATATTAGTAAAAATTAAAGTTAACACTAGCATATTTTTTTGTTCGTGCCAATGGATTCTAGATGGGGGCGTTTGATCTCTAAGGGGGTAAACATCTTCATCAGAAATTCTCTACGGGCTTTGGTTTTCGAGATATTAGCGATTTGGTTTTGAATTAATTTTAGTAATAATTTAAGTTAACACCAGCGTATTTTTGTTCATGCCAATTGATTCTAGATTGTGGTGGGGGTGAGGGTGTTGGTTCTATGGGGGACGAAATTTTCATCAAATCCTCTACGTTCTATGGTTTTCGAGATATTAGCGATTTTACGCTCACGCCAATAGATTCTAGAAGATGTCAATGACTTTCTTAGTGGGGAAGCTGTTCATATCACCAGTTGCTCTTTCGAGTGCAAACGCCATTTCTTGAGTAAGGTTCCCTAGCGGCATTAATTGGAACTACCAGCATGCATTGGTTTTGCTGTTTTCTTGCTTGACGATTTCGGGGAAGTTGTAGATATCAGTATCATTCGAATTTAACAACATGACATCTACTTAACTTGATGCTTTCTTAACAAATTATTATTGGACCTAGGGTATGTGTATTGAAAACTATTACAGTGTATACGTTATGGTTATGGGTTCGTATCGAGCTCCGATTAGCAGTTCATACTCGCTTGTTATGCAAACTTTCGACGTAGTCTTCGAAATTGATATGACTCTGCACTACATTAGTCTTTACTCCTTTTGCTTTCTTTACAGTTTTACCAGCGTTTATACACAGACTGTACATTTTCGAGTACATGCTACAAATTCGCTCATGATTTTCCCATTTGTTTATATTTTCGGCCATAAACTCATATGCATTTTTCTATTCAAGTTCATATATTACAGAATTTGTATCTGTATACATGACTTTACATTTATCTCCAAATTCACGCTGCATAAAACTGTAGTGGAAATCGTAGAGGCATATTTTAGAAATTTCCATAACTGCCATTCCAATATAGAAAGGCTTATTGCATAATATTTTGAGTCACCTTAATTTCACAGCAATTATACTCTCATCAAATATCGTTGTACTGTGGAAGTTGGGTGCCGCAATCCGAGCTTTTGCACCATAGCGACCTTCCCACTTTACTCAAAGTTTGATATCGCTATACTTGCGAATATTTTCCATAGTCTTCCGAAAAGCTGCATTATTCATCTTCTTATAGCTGTCCTTCCCATGATTGCTTGTAGCCTGCTTCCGTTTGGTAGTATTTAAATCAATATATAGTTTAAATAGCAGTTTGAATAGCAGCATATCTACGTCGGTTATCAGCTCTAGTTTTACTTTGGTGTATTTTAGCATAGCATCCCATGTTAGGCCTCGCATGGTGTAATAATGTGCTGGATCTAAATTGTATGTCTTCATGCACACTTCTCGAAAGTTTTCAAACACATCAGCCAATAGGAGAACATCAGTCTTAAGGTATAGATCGGAATATTCACCAAGTGTTTGTATTTCAAATGTTTGTCAGACCTTTTCAGCATGATTGTAGGTCTCAGGAGATATAGCACTATAAGTCAGTTTATTGTAGAACGCTTCCTGTGTTGGCAAGTCCCGGAAATCCCAGTCGTCAACAAAATCGTATGGGAAGACATCTTTGCGCGTAAGAAGTTTAATATCATCATCATCCAATCCCTACCATACTGATCTTGTAGTATTTAGTTTATCGATCGGTAGCAATGACGATAGCTTATCTAAAGATTCTGCCATAAAACTGCAGGAATCGATGAATCTGAATTTTATGTGACTGCCATCCATGTGCTTGACGAACGGAGATATATCATTCCTTGTTTATTGGTAAGACAACAACTTTTCCTGAGAAAGATGTAGCTATATCCTTAATTAAGAAATGGGCATCATATCCAGATAAATTGTGAAAAATGACTGGAACTACGGAGCAGTCTTGATACATGAGATTACACGCATTGTGCGCTGGCCCTTGGTATTTTCCTTTAAAAGAAATTATGAAAAAAAATGAATTCAATTATGATTCTCAGTATTTACCTGTTAAGTGACAATGGTCTCGAACTCGTTCCTCATCGGCTGCAAACATTTTTGTTTTCACATATATGGCAGCAAATGTTTTCCATATGTGCACGCCGTTCATCTTTAGTCAGGGGCTGCTTTCGCCTGATGTTCAGCTTATCCTGTACAGCTATGGATGCAATCTTTTGCAATTCTAATGCAAACCATTTTTGACAATTTTTGCCTCGATATGCTCTGTAAGCTCTTAGCTTAGCATCATGTTTACAGTGGAAATAGAATCCTATGACATGAACTTCATGTTCCTGGATTCGGTGTGTATTTTGATCATTTCCCTGAATCGGCTTCAATATTGAATCAAGATCAGCATACACACACAACGGGACTGGTTTCTCATGGTTATAATTCTTGAATTCTAGCCATTTCTTTTCCTCTGCGGGAAACATAATCCTACAATCATTCTGATTCTCATATTCAGGGGCGTGTAATGCTAATTTTTCTTCAGAGTAAAAGTAGAGCAAACATCTGTCACATATATACATTCTGGTACTCCTGCGTAGGGCGGAAGAAATGTCACTTTCATTCCTAACTGTTCTCTTCGCCCCTAGATACTTCCCTGTCACTTGCTTTTCGTTGAGGCTCCAGCGATTGTGGTTGAAGTTGGAAATCAACTAGTGGGTCCAAATTTGGTGGATCAAGATTGAATCGCCCGAACGTTTTACTTGATCAATATGTCTACGCCATATTCGCCGGTCATATAGTTCTACATTGTAATGTAGTTTACCTGTGATGTCACAAACCCTGCCAAATTGCCATTTTTATTCTGACTATAATCTCGTACCGCCACTCTATCTCCTTGTTCAAATTGTCTGTATTTTAAGTCGTTGTTCAGATGGGGACTATCATGATGGCTTAAGGTAGGAGTTTGAGGGATCATTATGTGAAACCTAGAAAGTACTGGGTATTTGAAAATTATCTCTGCCGAAGAGATTCCTGTGTTCGGATTTGGCGTTATTCTATAGTGAGTTAAAATTTCGAATAAGTCAACTTCTAGATTTTCGCTATTACTTTTCAATCGGCGCAGTTTGTAATTAACAATTTGGACGTAACGTTCAACCTGCCCATTTGTGACCGGATGGTAAGGAGCAGTTCTTTTATGTATGATGTTGTGCTCTCACATAAATTTTTGAAATGTGGGGTTAGTGAATTGCCTACCATTGTCTGAGCAAATAACTCTGAGTAGTCCGAACGTTGAGAAAAATTTTCTCAAAGATGCAATAGTGTTTGATGTATTGATTGCTTTCAGCGGAAGTACTTCCAGCCATTTTGAAAAGGCATCAACTATTAGGAAAAAGTAAGTGCCGTATGCAGGACCGGCGAAATCAATGTGTATCCTATCAAAAGGCCTTGTTGGCGGAGTCCAGTAATGAACATCTACCTTTGAAGGGTTAGCTGAATGCTGGTTGCAGGCGATGCAGTTTTTCACCTTATTTTCAATGTCTCCATCTATCCCTGGCCACCAGCAGAAACTCCGCGCCAGCGATTTAAGACGGCTTATGCCAAAATGTGTAGCATGAAGATCATTTAAAACTTTATTTCGCAAACTAACTAACATAACCACTCTTGGGCCGCGCATAATACAACCTTGTTGTAGTGAAAATTCTAAGATGTCGATATTGAAACGTTTTTCTTTCGGCAACACCTTTCCGGTACTCAACGCGTCCACTAATTGCTTTAACTGCGGGTCCAGAACGGTAGCCCTTGAAATTTCTTCTGGTGTAACCAGCATAGTATTTATTTGATTTAGTATTTCGAAAAGATCTGATTCTTCTACACTCACTGCGTCATTTCTATGCGTAGGTAATCGTGATAACGCGTCCGTATTCCCATTCATTTTTGAATTTTTGTATTTGATCTTGTAATTAAACCCTTGCAAATATATCGCGTAATGTTGCATTCTTGTTGCCGACATGTGCGGTAATCCCTTTGAAGGGGAAAATATTTGGACCAGTGGTTTGTGATCCGTAAACAGAGTAAATTCGCGACCAAACAAATATTGGTAAAATTTTTTTACCCCATGTATGATCGCAAATGCCGTGAATAATGTATAAGAAAGTTATTTGAAGTTATCACGCTTTTAAGTTTTTCGAATGATTTTTTGCATCTAGTATCCCACCTCCCTTTAGTATTCGAACGCACTAATGTATGGAGTGGCTCTAGAATACTGCTAATGTCCTTCAGGAAACGGCCGTAATAATTAACTAGGCCCAAAAAAGAATGTAACTCTGATATATTTGTAGGAGCAGGTGCACTTAAAACTGCATCAACTTTCTTTTGTGACTTAAGGCGGAATTACAATGGACGCAACGGAGCGCAACTGAACGGAGAGAAATGTCAAACCGGTTTTCTTTGTATGCTTTTCAAATGAAGTTGCGCACAGTGGACGGACGAAAACGCAGTCGTACGCAGCAAGTTTAATAAAATCTGAAATTAACGCAACTGAACGGATAAACATAACCTCAAATTAGCTTTGGGATTGTTTATTTTGTTCCGACAAGCAAAACTGTGCTGCGGTAAGTGTGTAATAAGCAGAGTGGAAATGGAATGAAAAGAGTTTTTTGATTTTATCCATATTTGTTTATAAATTTTTGGTCAAACGTCGCTGTCACTTTCAATTAATCATGCGTCCATTGTAAGCAGCTAATTTTCAGCCCGTATTCAGTTAATTTCTGAAAAACCTGTTCTAGTCGCGATAAGTGTTCTTCATCATTTTTGCCAGTTACGCACACATCATCTATAAAGACACCCACGCCTTCTTCAGTAATATTGAAAATGGAAAATGCTCCCTCTAACCTCTGTTGCCATCTATCGAATTTGCTTTTTGCTTCGTCGAAAAACTCAATATTCAGGTTGGCCGGCACTGATGCTGCAGATGGTCGCACATAATCTTCTCCTACGCTCATCGTAGAAAGTTGAAAGCGTAAAAATTTAAAATTAAATTACCGCCTCTCTGTTTTGCAAGGACGAATTTTGTACGAATGTATGTATACAAATTGGTACAGATGAAAGATGTAACACGTGATAAATTTAATCCTCAATAATCAGTAGGACGTAGATTCCATCCTCGTCGCCACTTGTTTTAACTTTTGGTAAATGAAACAAGCATGTAATGCTTACTTATTATTTATTAGATAATAGTTAAATATATAATTACATATGCTATCCGTTGCGACCAACCACTTTGACAGTCCGTAGAGAAGCCGGAGAGCAACTTCACTTTAAGTCTGTTCGAAGACTTTTCATTCCTCAGGTTGGTAGCTATTATCATAAAGTAATAAAGGCTAAAGAGATGACAAGATTAACTTTGCATTGCGAACCAATATTTGAAAGCTCAATCTGAAAGTTTGGATGCAATCGTCAAAGCTTTTCTTTCAGAGCTCGCATCTTCTGTATTGAATTTGCAGCCCACTGTACCAGCAGGCATCACATCAAGTCAAGCTATGATGTACTGAATGGAGTAAATGCAACACTACCAAAGTTTACCATGGTAGATATTAATACGTATATGAATGTGTTACTTTTGGAAGCTCTTTTGGTACAAAATAATATTGCTTCAGGCGGAAGAAATATTTTGCGATGATATACAACTCATTTGAAGGTATTAGCTACGTTTTTTTATACTGTACTGGTTCATTGGAAATTTAAATTAATTTCATTCTATAAAACGTCTATTGGTAGGCATGATTTTTTTTTTATCAAATTGCATTTCAATATTCACAAAATGCCAAAATAGATCTAAAATATTTGGTTTTAATTCTCTTCAAAAGCTGGCAATTTCATTTGATGGTTTTCATTCATTTATAAATCCGTGCATCTCCTTTTATAGGGATCAGGAAAAAAGAACGCAGCATTGTAATCGTAATAGTTACTGCATATTATATGTAAGCAAATTTCTTAGACGGCGGTGTTTTTTTCATTGTTGTATTCAGTGTTTTTATCTTACAGACGTAAATATAATGAAATAGTTGATGAATAATTCTAGCAGCTTGAAATGGGAACATTTCGAAAATATAAACAACATTTTTACAAATTCATCAATTATTTTTACGTATTGAGATCGTGTGATATTCAAATTGTCGGTATTATGAGCGGGGTGAGAAATAATAAAATTGACTATTCTTTGCGGATTCCCTGTGACAGTCCTTAATATTTTCAATATCGATTATCTTTAGAAAGAGAAATATAGGGCAAACGTCCTGTTTTTATATGTTGAAAAACTTTATGATAAATATCGTCCAGAAATGATACATGAAATTTTAAATTTACATTCCTCATACAATGCAGGCAACCATTTAGAAACATTTTTTCTACTCGAAAATGGGTTAAAAGAATAAAGTATACTGATATTTATGTAAATCAAATTTTATGCTTTTATTATTTTTAGTTTGTTAATTGCTTTGTTTTTCTGTTTAAAGAGTTTCTGGGTTTCCCATATGCAGTGTTTTTTATTAAAATATCTATAAAGTAATCAAGGATTTTTAAACGATGTTTATAACACAGATTATCTTCTGCAAACCAATCGCTAAATTCGTTGATTTGCCTTGTTTTCTCAATACATGTGTTCTTTCTTTTATCGATTTCATATTTGGACTGATGAAAATAATTTGAATTTGATGGATTAGACATTCGAAGGACTTTGACATATGATAATTCCAGGGACGAAATATTTGGATATGTAGATATGGATTATAAAAAAATTTCTGAGATAGCGAAGCATATCTGTTTATTTATGATACGTGGCATATTTTCTAATTGGAATATAGTTATAAGTTATTTTACCACTAAAAATGTTATTGGCGCAGAGTGTTTGAAAGAAAAATAAAAGAAAATATTTGCTTGTGTACTGAGATTGGTGTTGACGTAAAAGGTATAATTTGCGATCAAGGCTCTAATAATTGAAGTTGCCTAAAAAGTTTTGGAGTTACCTCAGAAAAGCCATATTTTTTTACAATTCTGAAAAAATATATGCTATACATGATGTCCCTTATCTTGTTAAATCACGTCGGAATACTGTGATTAAATCAGAAATAAAATATCAAGATGGGGTCGCTAGCTGGAAAGTTTTGGAAGAACTATACAATATGGAGAAAAACCACCAGCCAGTAAAAATGTGCCCAAATTTATCTGACAAGTATGTGCATCCAAACACTTGGCAAAAAATTAAAGTTTCTCTTGCAGTGCAAGTTTTTAGTCATACGTGCAGTGCTGCTGTTCGCACAGTACAGACTTTAGGGAAATTTAGGAATGAAACCAAATGTAAAGCAATATCAACTGCCGATTTTTTTGAAAAAGTCAACAATACTTTCGATTGTCTTAATAGTAAGTCACCGTCTAGTAAAAATATATATAAATGTCGAATTAGAAAAGACGGAGTCGTTAGACAATACTCGAAGGCATTATTCCATTTATAAGAACTTTTTCTACTTCTAGGCAAAATTATTGTTTTGATGGTTTAATCCAATCAATTAGAGGTATACTTTCTTTATCAAGTGATCCCCTTGAACAGTTCCCAGAAAAAGAATTTATTTTGACATATAAATTCAACCAAGATGTTCCAGAAAATTTATTTTCTATGATAAGATATAAGGGTGAAAATAATCGAAATCTCTCCATTTATGAATTTAATCATATAATAAGTAGGCTTTTGTCTAGCAAAATTTTGGCACTCAAATCAAAAACCAGCAATTGTGAAGATGATAATGAGGAATTTATATTTGAAAATTCAACTTTTCAAAATACTGAAAGTCAAGTAATGCACGCGGATAATTCCCATACTTTACCTGATTCCAATATAGACAGTAATAGCTTAGAAATTGATTTTTTCGAAAGTTATAATTTTGATATTATCAATAATGATAATAAACCCGTTGAGGACTCTCTTTGTGATATTTTCTGGGGTATATTCTATTAAAAATATTACCGAAGATCGGCTGCTAATTTTGTGAAGATTACATGAAAAAGACAGGAGAATATATATGTCTTGAAGATCAATCTGAGCACTTTTTGTTTTACAAAAAATTTTCAAAAAATTCGGATTTCGTAAACTTAAGTCGCCTACAGAAAAATTTTTCCAGCTAATGAAAATTATTTTAAATATTTTTGTACAAATTATATCAGTCAAAATATGAAATCGATAAAAGAAGTCATAAAGAACACATGTATTGAGAAAACAAGGCAAATCAGCGAATTTAGCGATTGGTTTGCAGAAGATAATCTGTGTTATAAACATCGTTTAAAAATCCTTGATTACTTTATAGATATTTTAATAAAAAACACTGCATATGGGAAACCCAGAACTCTTTAAACAGAAAAACAAAGCAATTAACAAACTAAAAATAATAAAAGCATAAAATTTGATTTACATAAATATCAGTATACTTTATTCTTTTAACCCATTTTCGAGTAGAAAAAATGTTTCTAAATGGTTGCCTGCATTGTATGAGGAATGTAAATTTAAAATTTCATGTATCATTTCTGGACGATATTTATCATAAAGTTTTTCAACATATAAAAACAGGACGTTTGCCCAATATTTCTCTTTCTAAAGATAATCGATATTGAAAATATTAAGGACTGTCACAGGGAATCCGCAAAGAATAGTCAATTTTATTATTTCTCACCCCGCTCATAATACCGACAATTTGAATATCACACGATCTCAATACGTAAAAATAATTGATGAATTTGTAAAAATGTTGTTTATATTTTCGAAATGTTCCCATTTCAAGCTGCTAGAATTATTCATCAACTATTTCATTATATTTACGTCTGTAAGATAAAAACACTGAATACAACAATGAAAAAAACACCGCCGTCTAAGAAATTTGCTTACATATAATATGCAGTAACTATTACGATTACAATGCTGCGTTCTTTTTTCCTGATCCCTATAAAAGGAGATGCACGGATTTATAAATGAATGAAAACCATCAAATGAAATTGCCAGCTTTTGAAGAGAATTAAAACCAAATATTTTAGATCTATTTTGGCATTTTGTGAATATTGAAATGCAATTTGATAAAGAAAAATCATGGCTACTGTCGTGTCCCTAAAGCAATCAATGAATAAAATTCACGAAACCATCAAATAAATAAGAAACACTTAATTAATCACGGTGAACCTTCTTCAAATAAGAACAACGCTCAAATTACTTTAAAACATAATTCTTTATTACGAGAAAACAAAATGATCTATCTTAATAATACATCAAGTACTCCGAACCGAAACTTGACACTGCAATGACTGATAACTAACGGGCACTCGCCAGACCAGTCATTGGTACTTTCTTTGCTCACAACGCGGATGTAAACAAACGACAACAACCTTGTCGTTTGTTCTACCGGTTGCAGCACCTGAGTCGCTTAGTAGTAAACAATCGCTTTACATAATAATTACCATGCGAGGTTAATTATTATCGTAATCGTCGATTGCTCCACTAAGCGCTCATCGCAGCCAGCTGTTGGGCTAATCAGCAAAATAACCGACAGTTGCAGAACAATACCATACGAGGTTATTGTTTAGCAATTGCTGATTATTTCGCTAGAATGCGCCCTTGGCTGCTGGAAGAAGAATCTTCCTTATATTGGGCCATAACATCCCTCCCCCCTTGGAAAAACAAGTTTCCGCAGGAAACTAGATCTGTAGAGTGCAACAGTCTTAAAAATTGAAAATATTTTTGGTCTCCGTTCGGTTCAGCTTGTTTTACATTTTTCGTTACATACTTAAATTTTATTTTCCTTTTCTCACGTTTTTCATTTTACGTCATTTCACATATTTTAATTCACATTTACATAATTTGTTTTATCTTTTTCTTTTCACGTTTAATTTATTTCTTTCTTATTTTCTTCTCACATTTAATTATCTTTTTTAAATTTCTTTCTTATACCCATTACATTTTCTACTTTTCTGCCTAACATTTCCTTTAAACATTTTTTTCTATATATATATTTCTACATTTTGTTAATTAACTTGGCTCTCTTTTTTTTTTACATATTTCATATTTATTTTCCATGATCTTTTTTCCTACTGCCTAAAAATTTTTACATTTCTTTTAAGTTCAAAATTTACAACCATTATCTTGAAATCCCTCTACCTAATAAGTTAATTATATCTATTACATAGTTCTTTCTAACCTTAAAATTTTATTATTAACAGAAATGCTTAATTAATTTACATGCATTTTAAAAATATACAATCTTATTTATTGTCTATCTAATTACAAAAATAACAAAAATTAAAAGTTTTTTTTTTGCAAGCATTTATAGCACTTACATATATATAACAAGAAAACCCATACAAAAATTCTATTTAAGGGTATACTTTCTATTAGTGCCCAATACAATTACATTACTACAATAAAATAACTACTCTACTATTCTAATTGTACCAGCTGTTTCCCGACGACGGTAGGTAAATTTGCTGTTGGCAGGTTTGCTGTTGTTGGAATGACGACTTCTATACTGGATTCTGCTTGCTTGGATACCCTCGATTGAATTGGCCCCGTAAACGGTTTGCTGATGATCGTTCGAGTCTGTTCACTTTTTTGTCGCTTTAGATGGCACACTACTCCTGCTAGTACTGCTAAGGTGAAGATGCATAAACACCCGGTAGCTGATGTAGCTGCTAAGTGGACGTGATGTGGAATAAATTGTCTGCTAGTCTCTTCGTTCTTAATGGCTTCCTGTACTCGCTTTATATCAGCTTCATTGTCCTTCCATGCTTGGTTGAAGTTCTTGGCTGTCAACAGTCTTATCCCACTCTCTTTACTCTCTATAATTTCCGCTTTCTGCTTATTTGATTTAGTTAGGTCTACGGCATTCCAGGCTGGCAACTCCAAACGATTCGGCTGCCAAATTGAGATATTTTTCTGGCTGTCGTCTTCTGCGGCTATCCGTAGGTCTCCAATTTGTAAATGGCAGTGTTCTTCAATTGATAACACCCCTGTAGATGATAGTTCTCCAATGGTAGTTGGTGAATTTTGGCAGTTCACCTCTAATTTTGTTTTTTGGGATACCACAAATAGCCAATGGTTCCTCGTCATCATTCGAACTAGACTGTTCCATTTCGGTATAACTCGATCTTTACATGCTCTCGAGTTTACATTGAAGCTTCGGAAAAGGTTTAGTACACAATTTTCTCCAATGGCTGTGAAGGTCGGGCCCAACTGTGGACAAAGGAATTGTGGCTGATCGGCTGTGGTCGAAAGCTGTTGGCACCCCTGATACTGCTGATAACTCATTAGGACATACTGCCGTTCATGGTTGTTAGCGGCTACAAATTCGGCATCCAGATCATATATGTGATAGCCCTCGTCGTCTATTGTAACAGGAATTGTATATATCTTATGCATATCGAACGCAACTCTTTGTGGCTGTGGAATTTCAATCCGATCAATATCCCTTGATTTATTTGAAGGGATTTCACTTTTGCAATCTGCGTCAACAACTGGAAGTTCTGGAATTTCTTATCTAAATCCAATTGACGAGTGGTGTTCCTCATTATTTCGCTCATTTCTCGCGCGTGAATAATCAAGGGATGTAGCTTTCCAACACTCAGAGCGACCAACATACTGATTATATTTTCCTGCATATCACTGATTTCTCGTAGATGAAGAGTCATCAGTGTAATTACTTCGCTCATTTCTAATCTAAGCTGCAATGCCGACAATTCACGATATTGACCCTGTTGTGCTTTTACTAATGCTGAGATTTTGTTACCTAGCTCCCCTCGTTCTGCTGCCGCTTGTACTCTGGTAGCGTTGAATACGTCGAATGTAGACTTGATGACCGTTATTTGGTCCTTTAACAGAGTGAAGGTTCGGTTCTCTCTTCCGCTAAGATCATCTAGGGCTGCATGGATCTCTTCTGAGTCTGCATGATCCATTGTTCCGAAAAGGTATTTGAATGCTGATCCTAATCCATCAAAAATTGAACGTCTGTTTCGTCGTGGTGATTCACTCTGGGTATGGTGTAGGAGTTCCTCGTTTTGCCTCTTAATTTTCGAGACCCAACTTCTTATCTCCTTGGCCGCTATAGTGCACCTGGATACTATTCCGTCGTGTGTCACCTCCAAACATAGCTGCGTAATTAGGTTAGTGCAATTATTTACAAATTCCATGTCCTCTGTTAGATCCGGCATTTCCACCTTCGACAGGATAGTCCAGTGCTTGTTGTAGAAATTGACTTTTCCCACGTGCTCGAACAACACTCCTGTATGGGGTATCGGTTGGATATTATAGCCTGTTTTCTCTGCCTCCAGCAAGGTGATGAGTGCAAATATTACCGTTATAACTGCTTTCATCTTGATACTAAACCCTATGCTAATCTATGGCAACCCTTATTCTTATTTTTTCTATATCTATATACTATATACTTTAAATCTTTCTCTTTAAATCTTGGTTCTTTGACTTCATAAAAATTAGATATCTTACTTCTTTTTCAAATTGCTTCTTGTTAATTTTAATTTTAATTCCTTCTCAATCTTTCTTATATATTTTTTTCCACTATACTTACTATTCCTTTAGATCGACTGCCTTATCTTCTTATCTTCTCGCCCTTCGTAGTATAATCTTCTTTATGCATCCGTGTTGGCCTTGTACGTGTTTATATTCTGTAATAAAAAAAAACAAACTAAGAGGAAGAAGAAATAAATTAATTAATCCAATTCCGACAATTCCAAAATTATTGCCTCGTGCTGCACTCCTTTTAGGCTTCCGTCTTTCTGGAATGATCCAATTTTATGCTGAATTATTCATTATATTTCCTCAATCGATTCGTGTGAATCCTCTTGAGCTTTTTTCCTTGAAGGATCGTAACGTTTTCGGGACTGTGAATATAAATTACTTCGTAGGGGCCTTTGAAAATTGAAGCTAACTTCCCTACTCGAGCCAAATCTTTCACCAGAACTTTATCCCCCACATGTATGGTTTCTGGCCTAGCTGTCTTATCATAATACTTTTTCGAAGTTAGCTTGCTTTTGAGTAAGTTTTCCCTTGCCAGTTCAAACGCTTTTTGTAACTTGAACCGCAGCACCGAATGATACTTATCTGTGTTGTACACCGGTTCAGGTTTATGCTGTAAGTTGCTAGGTATTTCTGATACAAATCCGAAAAGAGTTTCCATGGGTGTTAGCTTTGTACCAGCATGTACCGTGTTATTGTAAGCGTGAGCCGCTGTTCTCAAAAAGTTATCCCAACTCTGGGGTTCCCGGTCTACAAAACTTCTCAAGTAGTTAGCTAACGTAGAATGTTGCCGCTCTACCGCATTGGACTGTGGGTGATAGGCGGTGGTTTGCAGTTTCTTTATCTTAAGCATTTTGCAAAGAGCCTTTAAAACTTCGCCTGTAAAGTTAGCTCCTTGATCACTTACTAACTGTTTGGGTAATGAGTAACGGCTAAGGATTTGCTCGAACAAGACCTGCGCCACGGTGTTCGCTTCTTGGTCTGGTATGGCCACAAAGTCAACAAATCTAGTCAGATCATCCATCATGGACAGAATATACTTGTTACCATTATGACTAGTAGGCAACGGCCCCACTAAGTCTACGTATACCTTGTCGAATGGTTTTTCTGAAATTTCTGTTACCACTAACGGCATTTTAATCGCCCTGGAGTGCTTATTTCTCTGGCATTTCGCACAACACCCGACATGTTTGGCGATATCCTTCTTCATGCCCTTCCAACGATAGAACCTTTTTATTCTTTCCAAGGTTTTATTTCGCCCAAAGTGCCCTCCGAATCGCGAGTCATGAAAATCTTTCAGAATTACCTCGACATCTTTTGGGTCAGTGACCTTCTGTGGCTTTGAGCTTTTTTGTAGCCTTACTTCCTTATTCTCAGTCTCCTCTATTGTTTCCCATTCATCTTCGGATTCCGGCGAAGAGTCTTGTTTCCTCTTTCCGTCATTTGTATCTTTCTTAGCCTGTGCTCGAGTAACTGCACAACATGGATATTCCTTACCACACTTTTCCTCCGCTTGCTGTATGTCTCTGGGAATTCTACTAAGAGCATCCGCATTGCCATTTTCCCTACCTTTCTTGTAGACAATTTCAAAATCAAACTCCGAAAGCTTTTGGTGAAACCTCACCATGCGAGATGTGGTGTCCTTAACCTTAAAAACCCCTCGGAGAGGCTGATGATCAGTTATGATTTTAAAATGTCTTCCCAGTAAGTAGCATTTATAATTGCGTACAGCCCATACAATGGCTAACAATTCCCGTTCCGTGGTAGAATAATTTTTCTCAGCTTGGTTCAGCGTGCGGCTGGCATAACTAACTGGCCTACCTTCTTGTTCTAGGACTGCTCCTAGAGATTCTCCGCTCGCATCCGTGATGAGAATGAACTCCTTATTAAAATCTGGATAAATTAATACTGGCGGCGAAGTGAGAGCTTCTTTAATGACCTTAAAGGAGTTCTCGCATTCTGATCCCCAATTGAACTTCACCTTTTTCCTCAAAAGGTTATTAATTGGAGCCAGAATTTTTGAAAAATTGGGAACAAATTTACGATATTAGTTGGCCAACCCCAAGAAAGACTGAACCTGTCTCACTGCTTTTGGACGGGGGAAGTTTTGTACCACTTCTACTAACCGTTTGTCAGGTTGTACACCTTTCTCCGAACAAACATGCCCGAGGTATACTACCTCCTTTTTCAGGAATTGACATTTAGTAGGTTGTAGTTTTAAGTTATGTTCCCTAAATCTCTGAAATACTTCTCGTAACTTTCCGTTATGTTCATCCAGATTTTTCGCAAAAATCACTACGTCATCAAGGTAGACAAAGCACTTAATCCCCTGAAGACCTGTTAATATCCCATTTAATAAAGATTGAAAGAATGATGGTGCCGTTTTCAATCCGAATGGCAATCTCTTGTAGTGGAAGTGACTGAAGTTTGTGCTAAAAGCTGTCTTCTCATGATCTGCCGGATCTACCAACACCTGGTGATAACCATTTGCAAGATCTAAGGTAGTAAAATACCTAGAATGACCTAATCTATCCAGAATATCCTCAATCCGTGGTAGTGGATAAGAAAAAGGAATACAGACTTTGTTGAGTTCGCGAAAGTCCACACACAATCTATACTTTCGCTTACCTGCTTCATCAGTTCCCTTTTTTGGTATTAATAAGACTGGAAAATTGAACGGGCTGTTACTATGTTCGATTATGTCATCCTCCAACAACTTTTTAAGCTGCTCCTGACATTCCTCTCTGTGGGCTTCAGGCATTCTATATTGCTTTTTATTTATGGGCCCGGTGTCGGCCATCAAGGAAGTTTGAACATTTTCGTCGGAGTGTACGTTAGTTTATCCCCAGGTAAGTGAAAGATATCGCTGTATTCGTAACAGATTTGCATTACTGCTTCCCTCTCCTCCGAATTCAGCTCATCCCCCAACTCCAGCGATTTCTTCATTACTTGAAGCCGTTGCTGAGTGATTTTTGTTCTGCCCTCGGGATTTCTTAATGGTCTTACCAAATACTTATTTAAGCTTTCCAACTTAGGCTCAAAATTTTTTATTTCGATTGCCTCAGTCCTAGCATTGACAATTCCTACAAAGGCGTGTCCGTTACTGGGCCTAATCAAGGTATTCCCACAATACACCCCGGGACATATCTCTTCTGCCATACATACCAGTTCAGAATCGCTCGAGACTTGAATTCTTACTAGCTGCTCGCTTCTTGGCTCCAAGCGTATTGGTCTTTTCGTGTCCTGAAATTTGAGAAAAGAGGCAGAGGGTTCAGTTTCGAGGCTATTTAGATGGACTTCCGTGCGAGGATGTCCTAGTCCGTTCTTCCTTTCAACCGCTACCCTTACCTGCTCTTCACCCCACATTTCTTTGGGCCACGCTATAGACTTTTCTACTGCAGGACGAAAATCCCCTTGCTGCGCTCCTGTGCGAAGGATCGCGGTTAAGGTATTTCCCTGATTTTGCCTAAGATCCAGCTCGTCCGTCTCTGGAGCTATTTTCCGCTCCTTCTGTGTTATCCGTTTACCTTCCAGTTGTATATTCACTGTTTCATCGCTGTTGCTCACATATTTCAAGTATTTCTCTATGCTATCTGAAGCGGCACTTGCCTTGCGTACAATATCTTTTAGCCCTGTGACTTTTTCTTGAATACGTAGCCTTACAGCTTCTGTTGAATTCTCCCGCGGCTTCTCTGTACTAGATTGACTAGAGGTATATCTATCTAACGTAAGAATATCAACATTTTCTTTCCCTGTTATGTTTTCAAAAAGTGGTCTTACTCCCTTGTTTCCTTCTACGCTTTGAATTGACAGTGTATGACCAACACAATTAATAACAGCTCTGTTTTTAAGGAACTCCATGCCTAATATTCCATCTGCTGGTATAGATTCGGTATCGTGTATTGCATGAAATACACAAGTCTGTTGGCTAGTACCAAAGCCTAGTAATGCTTGACAGGTTCCTAACGATTTTCTCTGTGTACCAAACAATCCTCCTATAGTGATTGTTTCTTGCGTTTGTATGGGCGTACTTCCTTTTATTTTATTTACCTTAATTATATTGCATGAAGATCCCGTATCTACTAATAATACTAATTTACCTTCTGGTCCTATGTCTGCGTCGACTGTGATTATACAATTGTTTAATAACCCTAATTCTACTGCACTATTCTTATCTATGGTCGACTGGGTATACTCCGATTCTCTTAATTGAAGGCAGCTGCGGAAAGAGTCCCCAGCTGCCGCCTCTCGTTTCCCTCTTGCGGGTGGCTTCTATGTTCTGCCAAGTACTTTCTTACACAGATATCCGTGTAATGGTCACTGGTCTTACAGAACTGGCAATAGAGAACCTCTCTTCTCTGAGTGCATTCTGTAGAATTGTCCACCACTGTATCTGCGAATCTGACTTGCTGATTCCTGCAACTTGGCGCCTCATGCCCATAGTTTCGGCATTTAGTGCAGTAAGGAGGCTGCCTTCTCCACTGGCATTCTTTAGCAAAGTGTCCCGGCTGTCCGCATTTGAAGCAGTTGACCGCTCTAGGCTGCTGTGTTGCTCTGATTGGAGTTTCCCAATTTCTTGCCGGTCTCCGTACTGCTTGGAAAGGCTTTGGAGTTTGTTTCTGCCTGACCTCGCTAAAGTTTCCGGTCTTCCAACTTTCCTGTGGTGTTTCCATGGCATGTTCCGGTGCTTTTTTCCAGGCCCTTGGTGCCATGGCCTGAAGTCTTTCCGAATCTTTTTCGAAGTAGAGAGCTTCCTCTCGAACTTCTTCTAATGCTTCGAATTTTCTTCCAGTTAAGTATACCCGTGTGGCCTGACTGCCGACACCAGCTTTAAAAGTAGCTACCGCGTCGACCTCTAGCTCTGCTATCAAACCTCCATCCTTATTGGGGTATTTGGCTGACACCGCAGACTTAATCTGGTCCAGCAGCTCCATCATCCTATCTGCAAACTCTCTAATATCCTCACCAGGTCTCTGCCTACAGGCTAACATTTCAGTGCGTAATTCACTAAAAGATTTCCGTGGCATGTAGGCTGTTTTAATCGCCTGCTGCAAAGATGCAAAGTCCTTTGGCTCGTGTGAGCTTATTAGATAGTAAGCGTCATCGGATAAACGGTATTTTATGCATTTAATAAAAATGCTTTGCTCTGCTGCTTCCAGTCGATCGTGCAAGTCTTTGCTGCAACTAAGGAAACGAAAAACTTCTTTTGCCAACTTTGGAGACCTTTCCCCTGAAAACATTGGCACGTATTTAGAGACCAAGTCCATAATTTTCTCGTATGCCTCTGTCATGTTGCTCTTTGGAGGTGCTTTTGACTTGACAGATTCTGTTCTGGGTTTATTTCGACCTTGTTCCGTGCTGTTACTGGACGTTTTTTGCTGTATGTCTTTAAACGTCCCAGAGGTCCCCTTTTTATCTTGTTGCTGGTCCCAGAATACTAATTTCCTTGGATTCCACCTCTTACTCGTGCCCGCCTTATTAACTCCTTGATTAGAACCTTCTTGTGATGATTGATCGAATTCCAATTCTTTCTCTAGTTCTGCTGTAGTTTCCTCAGCCTCCTTTAGCTGTACCTTTAGCGAGTCTATATTCTTTAAGAGCCCTTTTTTCTCCTTCTGGATTTCTTCCAATGCTTCTTCTGCTTCTATTTCACGACTCTGGATAACTTCGAATGCTGCTGTCACTAAATGATCTAAAGCTTCACCTTTTGTACCTTTTTTAGCACTCTCATTCAATTCCTCTCGTAATTTCTTCGCCTCTTCTTCTGTCCACCTCTTTTGTAACTCTCCTGTTATATGCTCCCCAATATATTGCCAGTCCTGTTCATAATTCTGCAATATTGCCTGACATTCCTTAAGTTCCTGTGTTTTTAGCTCTAATTCCCTTTCCTGGGCCTGATAGCGTGCTAATTCTTCCCTAGTTAAGATATTACTCCTACCTGTGGACATTTAAGTTTTATAACCGAGCTATTATACTAATAACATCGATACCCCGGCGAAGAATGTCTCCTACAACTAAATATTAATATGCAACTTGACTAGACTCAACATTCCGACAAATATCATTCCCGATGCCTCTGATCTTTCGCATGAAGTACTTAACTGAAAACAACTCTATTCGAGACCATTAAACCCAGACTTATCCTATTACTTAACGAGACAAGAAAAAGTAAAGCACAAAGAGCAAGTTCACACACAAGACCACACTCAACACTTCTTAAACTTTAGGCTGAAACGTGTAAAATTATTCACAATCACGCCAAAATCTTTAAAATTATAATTTTCATCACTTTTACGTTAATCGTGATGTTTTTCCCCCAGAAAATTTTATTCTGACAAATTACACATATATGAGCTACTATATTCTCATCACGTTAAAAGTTGTTCCATTGATTGACATAAGATTCAGATATGTATGTAAATGATATTATTAAAAGAAACTCAACTAAGTGTCGAATTTGCTAAAATGATTATTTTATGAAACTTTCCATTGAGTGACACTAAACTTTTAGGCTGAACCGTGAAATCGATGAAACCAATTGAAAACATAAATACAACCAATTTCCCCAAAAAAAAAAAAAATTATAAAACCTAATTTAACACTTCTTAATTTAACCTGCAACGTAAATGGAGTAGCTAAAAGAAGCAGAACTCCCACAATTAACAAAAAAAAATGGAGTAGCTAAAAAAAGCATAACTCCCAAAAAATAAAAAAAATGGAGTAGCTAAAAAAGCATAACTCCCAATATATATCAATTTAAAAACACAATACCTTTTTAAACCGGCTGCGCCAAAATGTCGTGTCCCTAAAGCAATCAATGAATAAAATTCACGAAACCATCAAATAAATAAGAAACACTTAATTAATCACGGTGAACCTTCTTCAAATAAGAACAACGCTCAAATTACTTTAAAACATAATTCTTTATTACGAGAAAACAAAATGATCTATCTTAATAATACATCAAGTACTCCAAACCGAAACTTGACACTGCAATGACTGATAACTAACGGGCACTCGCCAGACCAGTCATTGGTACTTTCTTTGCTCACAACGCGGATGTAAACAAACGACAACAACCTTGTCGTTTGTTCTACCGGTTGCAGCACCTGAGTCGCTTAGTAGTAAACAATCGCTTTACATAATAATTACCATGCGAGGTTAATTATTATCGTAATCGTCGATTGCTCCACTAAGAGCTCATCGCAGCCAGCTGTTGGGCTAATCAGCAAAATAACCGACAGTTGCAGAACAATACCATACGAGGTTATTGTTTAGCAATTGCTGATTATTTCGCTAGAATGCGCCCTTGGCTGCTGGAAGAAGAATCTTCCTTATATTGGGCCATAACACTACCAATAGACGTTTTATAGAATGAAATTAATTTAAATTTCCAATGAACCAGTACAGTATAAAAAAACGTAGCTAATACCTTCAAATGAGTTGTATATCATCGCAAAATATTTCTTCCGCCTGAAGCAATATTATTTTGTACCAAAAGAGCTTCCAAAAGTAACACATTCATATACGTATTAATATCTACCATGGTAAACTTTGGTAGTGTTGCATTTACTCCATTCAGTACATCATAGCTTGACTTGATGTGATGCCTGCTGGTACAGTGGGCTGCAAATTCAATACAGAAGATGCGAGCTCTGAAAGAAAAGCTTTGACGATTGCATCCAAACTTTCAGATTGAGCTTTCAAATATTGGTTCGCAAAGCGAAGTTAATCTTGTCATCTCTTTAGCCTTTATTACTTTATGCTATTATACAGTCAGTATTGCCATACTGGATGGATATAGAATACAGTATTATCATAGTCACATTGTATCATTAAAAGATTTACATGTCGCTCCATCCTGTGTTTCTCTAGGATGAATACGTTTATTAAAAAATCGTTCTAGTATTCAAATTGTGTAATTTGCTTAAGTGTCATGGGAAATGTTATCCCAGTTAAATTAAGTACAGTAGAATAATGTGGATATGGTGAGGTCCTAGCGGAGTTAATATTTGCTGCTGCAGGATATAGCGCTGATGTTACTGCCCACTCAAAGCATGCTTCATCATTATTTTTCACATTAATGCAATCCCCTTTTGTAGAGGTATATAAAACGATCCTCCAATCGGCTCAAAGTTGTTGATATGTACCGCAAAATGTATTACAGAATGCAGTGCTCAACCACTTTCTGGCTTGAAAATACTTAATGTCTTTAATAACTTCATTATTACCAGTTTCTTTAATAAATTCACCACAAAACGTTCTAGCAACTTTAATAGGAAATATGATATGCCATTAAAGTCATGTTGGTATTGAGGGAGTCTGTTTCATTGCTTGGGTAATATTTCTCAAGTTTTGCCAGTGTCCGACCATAGCATAAAACTGCTTAAATTATGCTCTCGATAGCAGTCAAAAAACACCTGTGCATTTGCAGAAAATAGATTATTTGAAAAATTTTGAACCCAAAATAACTGCTAATAGCTGCTAAAGCTTAAATCTTAAACATAACTAGGAACGCGAAGTCGCCGCTAATAGCTGATAAAGCTTAAGTTTTTGACGCAGCCTGTGATCTTATAAGTTGACTCTCTCCATAACGAACCGTTTTATCCGCCCCTGTATCTCGAGATTCAAAAATACCACCCTAGGTGACCGGCTAATCGACAGTTGAAAATAAATTCAATATTACCGGAATAAGGGTTATAAACAGTGATAATAATAATTAATTATATTATATAGTAGAAAGCTAATCTTTTATATGCATCATATACTTATTTATATTCTTCTTCTTCTTCTAAAAGACGAATAGTAAAACTATTCGTCGACATATAACATTTATAGACGCCACTTGACCAGCCTTAGAATTATCTATATTGCCGGCCACTTATATGAACTGGTTCACCCATAAACATAAACATAAACATTTATTTATTTGAGTACCCCTGCCAAAGACACGCATAGCGCTGGGCACATCTTAGAAAGTTACATAGTAGATTTACATATTAGCAAAACAAATAATAAAATAATGCAAATAACATTAGACATTAAGTCTTATTTGTTTTGCTAATATGTAAATCTATGTATTAGACATTAAGTCTAATGTTATTTGCATTATTTTATTATTTGTTTTGCTAATATGTAAATCTACTATGTAACTACAGTATAAAATATAGAATATAAAAATATAAAAATATAGAAGTAGTAGCTTAATGTACAGCATAGTCCAGTGCAAAGTGCAAAGGTGCAGCACAGATAGTTGAAGCTTCTGAATGATGGATATCTGGCAAACAGTCCAAGCCCGGGACCGGAGGATGTGAGGCAACTGAAGAATAAATTATGTAAAACTGGAGACCATATTGACACAGCGATTATTGATAGGATAGAAGGCAGAAGGCCATTAGATAGCTGCTGTCAGGAAGTCCAGAGCTTCAGATTTAAATGAATTTAGTGAGGCACTGCGTCTAGCCTCATCAGACATACGGTTCCAATATACGGCTCCACTCAGGAACACGGTTTTCCCAACAAACTGCGTACGTACCCTGGGAAGGACAATTCTATGATTGTTAAGGGTGCTCCAAGTAAAACGTCTAGTAATGTAGTTTGGTAGTAGACCGTGTCTGGCCTTGAATATCAGCTTTAGGGTGTTAAATTCGTACATGTTAGCAAGTGGACAAGGAAGAAGCATCTCAAGAAACTGTGGGGGAACATGTGAACCTCGTTTGAAACCAAAGACATATCTAGCGCAGGCCTTGAACGCACGAATTAATTTAGACAGATTACCGATGGAGATTGGGAAAAGGACTACATCAGCGTAGAAAAAAAAGCGGTAGAATCAGAGCCGAGAAGAGCCTTGTGCGGGTGAGCAGATCAATATGCTGGGAAGCAGCATAGAGCGAACGCAAACTATAGTATACTCTAGAACAAATTTTGTTTATCTGAGGCTCCCAGGTGAGGCCTGAGTCCATGAGAAGGCCGAGTAAGATCGGCTTGGTTGAGAGTGTAACGGTATGGCCTAGAAGATGAATATTTGGGAGATCAGAAGATAAGTTAGTGATATTTCTGAGACGAATTGAATATATGATGGCCTGAGTCTTGGAGGGATTGAGGGACAGACTGTTGTTAGCAGACCACTCCGCAATCCCGGCCAGAGTTGAGTTAATAGTTTCCGCAGCCTCGCTAATATTGTCCCCGGGTGCACCAGAGTATATCTGGAGATCGTCTGCATATGTGTGGAAACGCACTCTGTTCAGAACTGTACAGACATCGTCTATGAAGAGCGAAAACAAGATTGGGGCCAGCAACGCTCCCTGTGGCACTCCATCCGATACCGATCTCATCGCAGAGTAAGACAAACAGATGCGGGTGAAGCGCAGAATTAAATCTCTGTAATTACACTAGCGGACGAAGTCCGCGTACATTTTCAATTAGTTATTTTTTATTATTAGTTTTTTATAATTATATTGAACCTCCGTCCCGTCCAATGAACGAAACAAAAGTCTTATGTTGTCTCTTTCATGATAAATATTTGTTTTTATTCACAGAACTTACTGCACCCAAGATGAAAATTATTGCTATCACAGATTGCTTTTTAACAAATTTTTGACAGTTTATTAGACATTGTGCCAAATCTTTCAGGAATCAGTCGAATATGTATAAATTTCTGTAAATAATTTTTATGAACACGCACATCATTAATAAAAGGAGCACAGTTTTATTTCTCCCGTATTTTATCTATTGAGTTAATGTTTTTTTTTTAAGTTATTGTAGTAAAAAATTACTTTCGGAAAAGCCCAAGATTACAGGTGTCAGAAATTTCATTACTTCCTAGCGGTTAAGAGTAATGAGTATAAGAAGAACTTAAGTATTGATAACAGCTGCAGTGCTATTAGTATATTGAAGGAATGAAAAAGTGTTTAGGTATATTAAAAAATATAATTAAAATTCAGAAAAGGTTGCAAACAGGTTATTACTCAAAAAACAAAGTAGAAGAATTCATAAAATGTCGACTGACAAGGAAGATTTCTCCGTTTACCCAATTCAGAGCCTGGCTCAAAAGGAAGCGTTTGTAATAACACCCAGTTATAAATTTAAAATAAAATAACATAAAATACCAAAAACGCTCACTTTTAGATCTATATGAGAATTCCCCCAGATAAAGGTTGGGCTTGGGTGGTTCTAGCATTCTCATTTTTGGCGGGTGCAACTATTGATGGTATTCTTCTGTGTATCGGACATTTGTTGCCAGAAATTGCTGAAGAACTGTCCTTAAATACTAGCCGTAGTGCTATGTTCAGCTCAATGCAATATGGTAATTGTTTTCATTAAATTTTTATTCAGACCATCTAAGTAAATTAGAGAATCCACGCAGGTCTATATTTCTTACTTGGACCATTTGTTAGTGCAGCCATGAACAAATTTGGCTTCCGGATAGTTGCTTGTATTGGAGCTGTTTTTTGTGCAAGTGGATTGTTTGCTGGATCTGCATCTAAGGATTTTATACTACTACTTGTATTGTATGGTGGGCTCGGTAAGTAATTTAACTTTTTTTTGTTTTTTTGTATACATATATATATATCACAATGTTCATACAACCTAGAATGTTTCATTTGTCATACGAAAATCAACAATTTAATTCTTGGATGGAATCATAATAATTTTTATATTGCATGCTATATGTCATAGACTATTCTAATATGAATCATTCTTAGCGGCTAGCTTAAAAGTTTAAGCGATGAACTTTTTTTGTAAAAATTGTATATTTAAGGCTAAAATGTATTCTGCGATATAATTGTGGCGTAGTTCTATATTCGATTTTAATACCCGGTACAAAAATTGTGTGCAAGCAAGGTAGTCAATTTGCGTCTCTCCTCGCAAAGCTCAAAACTTAAACAAGGTATTCTAAGAGTATTTTTATTTTTATTTTACCTTATTTTCCATAAGTTTTATAGATCTCATATTGTTTTTGTTCTTATCTCCAATGGTGTCAATTTATGTGTATATCTAGCTTTAAAGTATACTGCGACAAAGCTTGAGGCGGAACTATGAATAGGATATCGTACAGTACGTTTACATGAATACTTGAGTAGTTCACTTGAAATCCACTTGATGTGACATTTTACCTATATATAAATGGTACTATATGTATGCATTTTTTTTTTTTTTGAAGAATATTCAGATTCCGGCGCTGTAACTTATTATACATCAGACTTACAAAAAACGTGTTTTTACAAAAAATGTAGGGAATTCAGTCTTCTTCAAATTTATAATTTTACATTTTTGTCATAGAATCAACCGTTGAGGAATAATTTTGGTACCTTTAATCTAAGATGGCGGACCGCGCGGAGCCCCCCCAAGGATCTAACTTGGATATTTCATCTGGGCCCGGAGCTGAATAACATATATAAAAATCACAACTACCCCAACTTTTGTAGGGCAAAAACCCCTACTGACTGGACTACAAGTATACATGAAGCCAATGCACGTTTACATGATATCTTGATTACTTGATCTGTACTTGAAGTATACTTCAAGTAATCATGTAAACGTACTGATAGACCAACAAATTACATAGAAAGACTAGACACGTAAAACAAAAATATGCAACGCTTTTCTCGAATATAAAGCGACGATACCTCGACGGCGAAGGTCCAATGTAAGCATCGCGTCCGGCGCGTTTTTCACTTCTTACGCGGCATGAATGCATCGCGTTGGTGCATCTTAAGATTATTTATAAAAATATGGAAATAATGGAAAAACAATCGACAAATAATTAAAAGAATTGTCAGAACAACGAGTTAAAAGTAGAAAATTGCTCTATTTTCGCGTCGAATCCGGCTGCAAGCGCAGCAGCCATTTGGCCAACAGAAATTTACCCGGGGGTTACACGAGATAGTACAACTTGCATGCAACTTGCACTGTAGTACTTCTTGCACGTGTAATCCCTACTGCCATGCTTGCAGATCAGCCATCTGCGGACTTACATGAAAAAAAAACTCCCGCGTGTGCGCCCTGGCTATTTCCTCAAAATTATTCTAAGGCAGATTTCTTTGGGAAAAAAAAGATATTTTTACCGTAAATTAAAGATTTCTATCACTGTCTTCCTGGCAACACTGCGAAGCACTAGCAACTAGTCACTGCTTCATATGTGCTCATTTGCAAAACGCCTTAAATATTTCGTACTGGGTAGGTCATGTTGCATATCTGTACATGTAACTCGCATTCTTGCAAAAATGAAACCAAATCGCTCCCATCCACTGACTTATAACAATGGACTAAGCGTATTGCCATTTAGGGCAGCGACATACGATTAGGTTTTTCCCGTCCGGCTGACCGTCTACGGTTTTAACCGTCGTCGTGATTACACGATATACGAGACGGTTATTCTCGATTATTTTGTGGATACAAGTCAGTGAAGTCAGTTCAGTAATATTTAGGGGTGCTATAAAATATTTTATTAAATGTACCTACGTATCGTTTCGTTCGCTACTTCTGTACTGCTGCACTGCATTAAATTTCAACAAACCGTCCGGGAAAAACCGAAACGTATGTCGCGTCACATTGCACTCAATGAGTTTAGAATTTAAAGTCTGAATGAGCTTAATTTTTTTATGTAACTATGTAGAGTGATTCGCTTGGGACGTAAAGTCCCGACTTTCAGCATGAGCTGACAGATCACTCGACGGGCAGCGTTGACTGCAGGGCGGCACGCTAGTTCGCCTCAGCTATTGGCGGAGAGTGTGGGGAGGTTCCACAAAAAACCTGCCGCTGCCGTCAGCCATAATCAAAAAATTTTCGTGCCTATCAACACAAAAGCCGGCACACATTCGGTCCTGAAGGGACTCTTACGTCACTTACCTGTATACCATCGAAGGCGCAGATATTCTGCCTTCTTTGCCTACCCCATCTTCCCATCTGACTCTGAGGGGCATAATTCTTCAGAGTCCCTAGTTGAACTGAAAAGAGAGAGAGTAGCGGACCTAGACGACCTTCACGTGCGTGGGCTCCAGGAGAATGAGAGGAGAATTAAAACTTTTAGAATTTCATCATTACGTTATAATCTTTCCCGTGTACAATGTGAATAAATAATAAAATATACAGCCTCTCTTTAATTCTTTACATGAGCTATCTGCGGATGAATAGAATATCTACATAAAATTACTAAATTTCAGTTTCACCAAATGAGATATCTAGTTTTAATAGTAAACCATTTAAAAGTTATCCGTAATGTATATTGTGAATCCATACTCGTTTTGGTGTTAAGACTGGCAAATATAATTGAGTCCGTTTATATATGTAGCTACACATATGTATATATGAATATTTCCGACAAGAAAACGTAAGGAGAATCCTACCAATAAACTATATCACGGAAATTCTCCTATATTCAATATTATAAACCCGTTTAGTTTCAATGGTTAATATGCCGGGAACGGACAAAACTCTTAAATGGTAAAATTAAAAAAAAAAAAAATATATGTAATATAGTAGATGTAAATATAAAAATTACTAGAGGTAAATATATATTATCTACTAGTTAAATGTAATAATATCTAGGTATAAGTCAAAGAAAACATTTAAGCCGTTTGCTTTAAGCAAAAAGGAAAATTGATAACCACACAAAGTAATATGAATCGAAACAATTATTTTAAAAATCCAGTCTCTATGAATTCAATTGCAAAGGGTTTTTCTTGTTGTCATAGATGCCTAATTAATCAACAAATGCACGTACCTATTATGATCGCGTGTTTCCTTATTCTTATAATAATATTAATTAATGATGTGCAAGTTTCACTTTTGTGATAGTTTAAAACACTGATAAAAGTTCAATTGATAATCATCAGTATTTGAGACTGTTTAGAAATAATGTAATTTTTGTTAACTTTGCGTAAAACAATTCAAAAAATGTATTAAGAGGGAATTCTAATATCAAAATAAAGAATATGAACTAAAGGGTTTTCCAATAAGAGGTGTTATTTTAATTAGTCCGCTATTTCGGTAGATGTCGCTTTTGGAGCTGTCATTTTTTGACATTTGACAAGTAGAAACTACGCCATTAAGAAAAATGGAGCGATACACGATTCAACAACGCATTGAAATTATTAAAATTCACTATAAAAATGGTGAAAATGTGGCAGAGACGGTTCGTAAAACTCGAACATTTTTGGGTTGTCGGACCGCAATACAGAAATTGGTAGAAAAATTCGAGCTGTCGGGACAAGTTAGTGATGTGAAGAATAAAACGCGTGCACGTCGCTCAAGAACAGCCGAGAATATTGCTGCTGTAGCCGAAAGTGTTGAAGAAAACCCAGGTTTGTCAATTCCTCGTCGTTCTTTGGAATTAGGCATTCCACAAACGTCTTTACACCGTATTTTGCATACAGATTTGGGTCTTAAGGCTTATAAAGTTTAGTTAACACAAAAACTCAAGCCGGCCGATCATCAACAACGTCGAGTCTTTGCTGATTGGGTCCTTGAAATGCATGAAAATGATCCGGAATTCCATCGAAAACTCATCTTGAGTGATGAGGCCCATTTCCACCTCGATGGCTTCGTCAACAAGCAAAATTGGCTCGGAAAAACCAAGAGTTATTGTTTAAAAGCCTCTCTGTCCTCAATGTGTGACTGTTTGGTGCGGTTTATGGTCCCGCGGGGTCATTGGACCTTACTTTTTCGAAAATGAGGCTGGAGCACAATTTACGGTGAATGAATTGCGCTATCGACAGATGATTAATGATTTTTATGGCCGCAATTGGATGGTATTGATCTGGACAACGTTTACTTTCAACAAGACGGCGCTACGTGCCATACAAGCAACGAAACCATTGATCTTTTATGGGAAAAGTTTCCGGACCGTGTTATCTCTCGAAGAGGTGATCACAATTGGCCACCTAGATCTTGTGACTTAACACCTTGCGACTTCTTCTTTTAGGGCCACGTAAAAGAGAAGGTCTACGCCAACAGCCCAGCGTCGATTTAAGACCTCAAAGATGGAATTCGTGAGGCTATCGAGGACATAGGGCAGCCACTTTGCGATTTGGTTATGGAAAATTTCATGAAAAGGATATGGTCCTGTAGGCGTGGTCGTGGTGGTCATTTGGCTGATGTTATTTTCCATTATTAACGGCATGCCTTCCTCTTTATAATGAAATAATCCGATCATTTATCTCAAAAAATGGCATTTTTCTTTGAATATCAAAATAACACCTCTTATTGGAAAACCCTGTACTATACTCAACAGTTGAGAGTCAGCGGAAGGACAGCGATTCGACTGAACGCCACCGCTTAGTCAGCAACTCAACAGTTGAGCTGAGCTGAACACACCCAATTACTTTGCATAGAAAAAGATTGATGAGCGAGCCGGGCCGCCCTCAATGATTAATTTAGCTATGCATTGATGTGGCGGATTTTTGAGTTCACTGACTTTTGCATAATTTGTACTAAGAAAAACAGAGGAGTGAATGTATGTTTTCTTAGAAGGGAATCTCTAACATCTTTTTGCATGACCTTTTTTTTTGTGGATTTTAATTTCCTAGTGTTTTGAGAACGAATGCAATTTTTGAGCCTGTATATTTTCCTAGTCCCTTTTTTAAACACAATTCACATGTACTTACGTATACGGCTATTATAGTTCAGCCTTTATAACCCAGACTTTCTAGATTTATTAACTTGGAAGTTCTTTTCTTGAAGTTATTCTCCAGAAATAATATTGATTCTTCAACCTCCCTATTAACTTGCATTTACAAACGGTGCGGCGCTGGAAAACCACTTAGTGTACTGATAATAGCCGGAGGGCTGAAACCGGTCTGCACTAATTTTTAAAAAGTATTTTCGAGTACATTTCTTTAAAAAACAAAAGAATGTTCTATGTGGGCTCAGGTGTTGCAAGCAACCGAATCAATCCAACTTTATGAGATCGTTCTCGGCAACCAATAATGTTTAAGAATTCTGAAGAAAAATTTCCACGATACGAATCAAACATTCTAAGAAACTTCGTCAAGCGAAACAAATTGCTTGGCGCGGAAAATATTTCAAATTATTCATGAAAAATGAATGCACCAGTCAACAACCAGGTGTAAAAAGGCAGATCGAAGAAATTCTATCAAAAATTATACCGACAAATTTCTTGGAAGTCCCCAGTGCTTAGATAAGAATTTTGTTTGTTCTGCAACTTTCTGCTGCGAAAGTCAAGTATGAAATGTTTTTCACTTATGGAGAATTCTTTTCACCTAAACTGAACCGTAACTCGTTCGGTTCTTAAACCTAAAGCGTTTTCTTCACCACACTGACACAGAACTGATTCCGCACGTATGCTCTTTTCACAGCAATTCTACGTTCCGTTTCTGCACCGGTTTTGAACTTTCTTTTTCCAATTTGCGGGTACGGTTCGGAGCTAAACGTCAAATCGAAAGTATTTGTAATTAAAGTGTGAATGTGCGGACATTTTGTGAAAATACAATTATTTTTTTATAAAAACATAAGGGACGAACATTTTTGGATATTCCACTTTCTTGCAATCTTTTCAGCTTGTCCCCGTTCTGGACAGGTCTAAGGGTGGAGAATGCGGGGGAGGTTGCACGAATACCTGCCGCTGTCACCGGCCATACACAAAAAAATAATTCGTGCCTGTCATACAACCAAAAAAAAAAAGTTCTGAAGGGACCCTTGCACCACTTACCATTACCTTCGTGAAAGCGCAGATGGTAGGCCTTCAGCTGCATTGCCGCATATCCACCCAATGACACTGAGTGCAGCCGTTCTTTAGTTCAGTGTCCCTATATTGACCTGAAATGAGCGGAGTAGTAAACCTTAATGACTCATATCGTTATAAAAATCCCGTTTATTCGCCGTTATCAAAAGAGGAGCCAGCGTTCACCTGACTATCAGCATAGATGGCATAACAACTAGATGTCGCATAGCATACCGTAGAAAAGTAGGGTAAACGCACCAATTCGCGGCCATTTAAGGAAATGCCATCCTTACAAGAAGGGTTTTTAGTAGAATTTACTTAATGTCGTTGTTTAAACTTTTGTAGTACAATAGTAAATTGAATATTTATCTTTTAATTTAAATTAAAAACTCAAAACATTTATCTAGTCTGCATAATAATTAAAAATATCAGTGTATGCTGAAATCACCAGTTTACGTCCAGTCTTCTAAACCAGTTTGCGTCCACCAAAGTGCCAATTCGCGGCCAGTTTAAAAAAACTTCTTTTATATGGGGTATTAAATACATGTTGTTTTGAAAGATACGACTTTATTAAGTTTTCGTTATTTCTGATTTGAAAAGCCAATAAAAAATAAAAGTTGTGATATAATTCACAGTACATAAAACATAACATTCTTCAAATTAAAACTAATTCAATTCAAACTGTGTTGTTTTACATAACAGGATCTTTTAAATTTCATTCAACTTGAACATGTATTTGTATGAGTTAAAAAGGTTATGGTAAGTAGGAATATGACAAGAGTTGCCATACTAAAGATTATTACTAGTTTGTGGTATACAAAAAGGGAAATTATTAGTTTACAACGTAACAATATACTTTTTGGCCAAACTTGAACCTCTTGGTCTCTCCTCTCCACTTTTATTATGGATTGGGAGTTTTCGATCTATCTGTTTAGTGTGTTACATCTGAAGCTCACCCTATAAATGCCGTGTGCCCCAGGGCTCTATTATTTCTCCGTTTTTCCTCTTAATTTTCAATGATCTGCTTTGCCATAATTTCAGTCCCATCCATAGTTTTGCCGATTTCTTGATTTCGCTTATTCTTTGACACTCTTGCGGACTTCGAGGGAATGTAATATGTGTTGTACGAGATTGAATGATTAGATCATTGAATAACGATCTTGACAATATTCTCGGTTGTGCAGAGTGATCACGTCGAATTCCATGCCCCTAAGATCCAAAGCTAACTAATCTCTTTAAATCAAGATCATCACTTAACGACTCCCGTTACTTTTGATCAGTATTGGGCGTAATCTGACTCCAGTGTATTTTAATTAATACTTCCTTTACAGTTTACTCAAATTACCAAGTAATCTAATTAAATTGTATTTGATTACATTTCAATCAGATTACTTATGAGAGATTATCTAATCTATCAAATGTGTAATCTTTTACATTATAATTAGATTATTTTGTAATCTAATTACAATATAATTAGATTATTTTGTAATCTAATTACATTGTAACAGATTACATTGCAGATTATTTAACAATAATTATTAATATAATGAATTGAATTGAAAGAAAATAGTAGTGTTCTCGTACGAAATTAGTTTTAGGGAGTTTTATGAAGAATTGGAATACAAATATCTTAAATATTTTAAATGTAATCTCATTAATTAGATTAACATGTAGTGGAATTAGCATGTAATCGATTAATGTGTAATCAAATTAACTTGTAATCACAATGCACGTTAATCGATTACATTATGTAATTATGGAAATGGATTACATTAATGATCTCTTACAAAGTTATCTGATTACAGATTACATGGTTAATTGTAATTGTTAATCGTTAATCAGATTACATTTTGCACATCACTGCTTTTGATGAAGCATTAGTTGAAAACATGAACACCTGCTCGTTGTAGCATACATATGTATTGTGCTAGGAGGAAGTGCGTATAAAAGTATCCCCTGTCGGACAATACTGAATGCTTCATTTAACTTCAGAGATAAATTTAATGAAGTTCGTTAGGATTGGATTGATCTTCCTGTTCTTTTACTTATTTTTGTATATTAAGCATCCATTTACTCAGTTTTACGTATATATAGAATAACAATGACTTGTGACAATTGTGGATTAGGTATTATTTATATTTGTAATTATTTTCTGTTTTCTTTTATTCACGTATAAACATTTATTATGTGCCCAGAATCATTGACGTCTTAGAAAGAAGATGCTTCTAATAAAAAATTGATAGAAACTTTTATGTAATGGTACAAATAAAAATATTCCACGAAATAAGTAAAAATGGTTAAAAACCAAATAACAAATTATCTAGTAGTTGAAAATTCTTTTATTAAAAGTTTTAAGGCTGGAATTAACAAGCGAAAGACTAGCAGAGACATTTCCTTTCTAAGACGTTGATCATTACGTTTACATGAATACTTGAGGTATACTTCAAATAGAGATCAAGTAATCAAAATATCATGTAAACGCGCAGTGACTGCATTTCTGCGAGTTATGAAGATGGTAAAGAAGAACAAAAGAAGATTATTGTTGGCAATTCAGGTTGTGATTTTTGGTAAATTTTAAGAAAATTTCAAGTCAAGTACTTAATTGGAAATAATTCAATCAAAACCCTTACTTGAGTTTCAAGTGAATTTCAAGTCAAGTACTCAAGTATTCATGTGAACGTAATGAATGGTTTTGAGCACATCTTTTCTTCTTAAAATATAAAAATCCAGTGTAACTGTTCTCTACACGCTAAGCTCCAAGACTGCCTAACCAAAACCCCCGAGAATACTTCACAAGCCATGAAACAGACTCCCTCCCTACCACATGCGAGACCCAACGGAGTCCTTACATTCTAAAATATTTGCAGTGTTCTTATGTAAAACTGACAAAAGTTTGATTTGAATAGCTCCTCCGCCCTAAACTACTATTCATACAGAAAAATATTGTTGTGATAATTTTAAGCTTGCTTTCTTATCTTCCGAACCATAATAAAACTTTCATACCTTTCCTAACAAAATTATTTAAAAAAATTAATCTTAACCAAATGACTACCGATTTCTCAAACAAAAATTCTCAGCTGAGTAATCATTGTAATGTCGCTGTGCTGTCATGGCATGCCGTGGGTTGATGATTTCGAATGTAGCTGCCTACAGATTCGGCCTCCGGTTGCACATACACACATGCAATTATCACTCAGCTGAGAGGTATTGAGCGTTAAATGGTAAGGTTACTTTGTAATCAAAATTATTTTATTATATTGTTAATTAAGGTATATAGGAAGTGTAGCCTTTGGGAAGATAAGGAATCAAGCTGTAAATTACTAGAAGACTATTTTCCTATATGGATAGTAGTTTAGGCTCTGTGGCATACATAAAGCCAATGTTTAGCACTTTTCCATAAGTATCAATATAGAACATTTTAGAAAACGGACTCCGAACGCACACATATAGATTTCTGTTTCATGGTTTGGAAAGTATTCTCGAGGGTTTTGGCCTAACCGATCAAGGAAATTTTGTGAATGTGTTTGGTTGGTTCCAACTTGAGAGATAGGATTGTTTTAGACACGATAGATGGCGCTGTTGTCGAGACGTAAAGCACTGCCTGACAACGCGTAGATGTAGAAAGCTGAAATTTTGTGCACGGCGTTTTCATAAAAATTTAAAATACATGTTCAAAAATGAACTAAAACTCCTTCGTAGGGTTGCCATACAAATATTTCGTTTTTTAAAATATATTTGGACAGACTGACAACGAGTACACGTAGAGAGCTGAAATTTGGTAAGCGGTATTCTAATTGCAATAGCAAAGAAAATTTTAAAAACAGAGTAAATCGGGAAACCCCTTCTTTGTGTTGCCATACAAAAAGAAGGGGTTGTTTGTGTATATTTGGACACTGTCTAAGAATGTTTCGACGTAAATAGCTCAAATTGTATGCACGACGTTTTTTAAAAAAAAATGTAAATTTAGGTTCCAAAATGGGACAAATCGGGCAACTATTTCGTAAGGTTGCCATACAAAAATTTCTTATACATTTGGGCCCTGTCCGGGAACAGGTTGACGTGGAGGACTAAAATTTAGTACATGGTGTTTTCATAGCAATAATAAATAAAATTACAAAAATGGTCGAAATCGGGCAACCCGTTTTTGATGTTGCCATATAAAACTTTAGTTTTTCACTAAATATTTGGACACTGCCTACCGCGTCGACGTAGAGAGTTGAAATGTTGTTCATAGGCCTTTTTAAAAAAAGGGAAATTTATGTTCAAAAATGGGACCAATCGCGTAACTCCTTCGTAGGGTTGCCATACAAAAATGTCGTGTTTTACTAAAGATTTGCGCGTCGACGTAGTAAGCAACTGTAACTGTCATATGAATGAATGCACGCACTCGCGCCAACACACACACACACGCACGCAGAATGATGCCCTAGAGTACGGAATCGCGTGATCGAGTCAGATAATAGCTTAGATAATATATATCTATGCCAACCCACCCCCACCTCCACCCATCTAGGTATCTATATTACCGCCGGGCAATGCCGTCGGGCGCCTTCTAGTCTACAAATAAATAATCAATGGTATTACTTAAATTCTTACTTTTCGTTTTTATTGCTTTGTAAAATTACAATTTAATATTATAAATTAAGCTTTACCTCAGCTGCAATGTTTTATCTTTTCAGTTGGAATTGGATTTGGTATGATCTTTGCAAGTTCGCAAGTAGTCGTTGGTTATTATTTTGAGAAATACCGAGCAATCGCTACAGGAATCAGTTGTGCTGGCACTGGATTCGGAACGTTGATATTTTCAAAACTTAACCAATATTTAGTGAAAGAAGTCGGATGGAGACATACGCTACAAGTACAGGGTGCATTTTGTGTTCTAATTTCAATAATGTCCCTTGCTTTTCGTCCAGTTCCGCTGAAAAGAATTGGTAGTTTTGATGTACTTAATAGTAAAAATGATAACCCTTTCTTATTAAAGCATTTAAAATGTCATTTCTAGCTGACTCAAGCAAATGATTCTGACCCATCAGTTGAGCTAACATCTGCACGGTATTCAAATATTTTTAGTGCTGATAGTTTGAAAGAAACGGAAGGAGAAAGTCTCGAATATAACGGTAACATAAATATTTTTTTAAGAATTTTTATTTGAGTAAGAGTTTGATATTATTTTTTTTTCACATTTTATTTTATTTAGTATCGGGCAAAGATCTAAAAGAGCCAAATTTCTGTCGGAAAATTTGTCCGTGTTGTTATAAAAAAACTAATCCGATTGCTGAAGAAAATCCAGACACTGCCATAAGGATTGTTGAGAGTGGTCCAATTTATCGTGATGACATTTTTTATGGTGGAAATGTATTGGATCTACCAGAATACCAAAGATTTGATTCAAAAGAACCAATTCCACTAGAACAAGAGGTATGCATGTATGTGCAGTTGTACATAAGTGAGAAAAAAGGCAAATTTATAATTATATTAAGCAACGGACTGTTTCATTTATTATAAAGAAATTGCATAAATTAATATTTTTCAGAGAAGGTCGTCGATAACTTACAATCTATTGGTAACAAGAGTCCCCCGGGGAAAGGGGGTTAAAAAAAAGCGATGCCAAATACCAAGATCGATTAAAGATGCCTTCAATTTGCTGTTTGATATGAGCATTATTAAGCTCTTCAAATTTCAAGTGATATTATTGTCATCATTTCTAGTTTATTTTGGAAACAATATTCCATTTCTATTTATAACATGTAAGTATACAATATCCCTAAACTATTTCGCACTAATACATTTCGCGAATGGCTCAAGTTTTCAGTCGAAATGCCACTTTCAGTTTAGTTTAGTGGAAAGATGAATTTCGACATTTTGTACTTGTGAAGAGCTTTTAAAAATACTGAAAACTGATGGTACAGCGCGCATTGATATCCGGACTTCTATATTTTTTGCCGACTTGCTACATTTTTCCAGCTCACTTTTTACACATAAAATAACACTTATAATTGAGAAGCTGAGGGCAAAAATGGCTCACCCACAAAATGTCAAATTTCAAACTAGCCGCGCCAAAAAAATTCCCATATTCCACTTAACAGATAAAAAAAAGCCCTGAGATAATTTCCCCATCTACGGGCAGCTCAGCTGTAATTAAATTTTTATGCTCTCAGTCATTTAGTCTCTTGTTGAATGCAGAAGTGGCCTAAGCAAAAATTCTTGACCTAACCCACAATTCTTGGGCCATTCTTATTCCTCTAAACAGAATGTGTGAAAGTGAGTAATGCAAATCGTAAAAATTGGGTATATTTTCAAATATATTAATTTAAAACTATTTGTGTTAGGCGATAATTCATGTGCGAGTTCCATTTTTCCGGACGTTTACACTTCTTCAACTTATTCTCTATCTATAAGCAATTGTTTCACTATATCATCAGCATGTTCTGTACGTAGTATTGTATCACAAGCAGCGGAAAATAATACTTCGGCTCAACCAGGCAGCAGGAAACGACGTCGTAATGAACGCGGTTGGAAAAGAAATCAAAGAAAAATCCTACGCAATTCTGGTAAAAGCTATGTTACTGCCAAAGGAAAAAGGATACCGGCAAAGGAATTAGATACTGGTTTTCAGTGCAACTGTCCGAAGAATTGCAACACAAAATTTTCTCAATAGAAAAAATAACGAATATTTTCAAATTACTACTCACTGGAAAATTTTGATTCTCAGACTGCCTATCTATGTACTCTTGTTCGGGTAGAAACAAAACCCAGAACGTACACTAAAAATACTTCCTCAAATAGGCAAAATACGCGGACGTATTTGTTACCGGTTGGTAATGGAAACCAAGTCCAGGTATGTAAACAATATTTTAAATCCAGCCTTAGCATTTCGGATGGAAGATTAACTAGAGCTTTACTTAACAATACCAATTGCTCCCCACCTACAAAAGATAAGCGGGGAAAAGCATCCAGCAGCAATAAAACACCAGATCAGAAGATTGAAATTATTAAAAAATATATAGCTAAATTTCCAACCTATGTATCCCATTATAAGCGCGAGCAATGTCCGAACAAGAAGTTTTTATCGCCAGATCTCTCAATATAAGAATTTTATACGACCTTTACAAAAAACACGTTACGGAAGAAAATATGGCATCTTTTTTTATATTCCGGAAAGTTTTCAACAATGATTTTAATCTTCACTTCCATCCAAATGTAACAGATAGTTGCAAGAAATGTGAGTTGTTTAATATGAAGATTCGTTTTAGTAATCCGTCAGAAAAACCTGCACTTGAGCAAGAAAGAGATCTTCACTTCAGGGAGGCTGAGTAAGCCAGAAGTGGGATGATAAAGGATGCTGAAATGGCTAAGGATTCTACAAATGAATTGACAGTTATCGCATTTGAGTTAATGAAAACTTTAGCTACTCCTGTAATTTCTACTGCAATCTCATATTATAAACGGCAATTATGGACATATTGATTTGGAGTACACAACTTAGCCAGTAAACAAGCGACAATGTATATATGGAACGAAACGGAAGCTTCTAGAGGTCCACAGGAAATAGCGTCATGCCTCTCACATTATATTAAAAATAATGTTAATACGAGCAAGTTAGTAATGTATTCGGATGCCTGTGGGGGACTAAATCGGAATGTCCTATCAATGTAATAGATCACAAGTTCTTGGTTTCTGGCCACTCATATCTTCCATGCGATGAAGATTTCGGATTAATTGAGAAACAGGAAAAGTTTCATCCTAATATTTTTGTACCAGATGATTGGGTTGAAGTTGTTAAGCATGCAAGAAAAAAACAGCCATTCGAAGTGATTCGAATGAAAAGAGAAGATTTTAAAAGTCCAAAATGTTTGGAAGATAATATAACTAATAGAAAAAGGAAGGAAAAAGTGGAGTGGCTAAAGATCCAATGGATAATGGCTCGCAAAGAAAACTAATTACGTATGTTTTATAAGTATTCCAATCATCACGAAAACTTTTTTTATGACGTTGATCTATCCAAGCGTAATTCAAAAATCCAACCACAGTCCTTGGAGTGCTTGTATATAAATGGGAGACCTATTGATACATTAAAATTCAACGATTTGCAACAACTGATGGAATTTATACCACCCATCCATCACGCATTCTACAAGCAACTTAAACACGCCAAAAAATCATATTAAATTTAATAATATCAAAACAATCGCTGTGAAATTATGAGCATAATTTTTTTTTTATATGGAAATGTATTTTTGTTAATTTAATTTTTGTTTTTGTGTATTGTTAGAAACTGAAACTTAAAATAAATCCGTTTTCTTAAAGCAACTCAAAAAATTCTTTCCTAAAATAAAGAAATTTATGGCCCATCCCACATAAAACTGCTTAAATTCAACGTGTATAGAGTTGAATAGACGAGTTGAATGAAAAGAGGGTATTCGGTTATGAGTGCGAGTAATTTTTCGCTACTTTGAGACACGAAGTAAGGATTTAATGCAAAAGAGAAAAAGTGGGAAATTTTTATTTTCGTTTTTCTCATTTCAATCATTATAGGCTTAGGCCACTTTTGCGCTCAGCTTCTCAATTATCGTACTTTATCTCTCTAAGCCAATCCTTATACTCTGAAGCTTCCACGCAAGTTTGCTGAAATGCTTTTCTTCTTTTTGTGGGTGATTTTGAAGTAGTTGGGGAACTCATTATTCTATTTAAGATTGAAATATTGTAAAGATCGTCGAACTATTCGAAAATTCAAAAAACAAAATCATTCTTACCGTAGATGTGGAATTTCTTTTGTTCGTTTATATATTTACCCAAAGACAGAGTCAAAATATGCAATACCAAGAATGTATAGGCAGAAGATCTCGCACCAAACTATCTGTCCACAAATCGATAAAACTCTTCTAAGAATTTCTAAAAATCCAACGAACCAACCTAGATCTCTTAATATAAAACTCTTCTAGGAAAATTTTAATGACGAATTTTCCCACAAATTGTTCTACTGTAAAAATGTTTCCCCTTTTTCCCACAGTGATGATTTCGCGGGCAGAGATTCCCACAAAATGGGATTTTTCCCACAAATTACACTAGGAAGTACAGCTTGCATGCAAACTTCCCTCGCTTCCAACGTGCTTGTGAAAAATTGCGAATCACCAGGGACGATAACTTGTATTAATTTTTGTTCTATAGGGTTGAAATTTTTTTGTATTCGAGGTGAATATGCTTATTACCACCTAACATCCATATAAAGTTATTTTTGTTTTTATAAGGGTAGTTTGTAGGGGATATAGGAGGGTAGGTTTTTCGAATCTTTCCGGTATAACGGGAGAATGAACAGAAGGAGAGAAATGTATGTGATATAAAAAAATGGGAGCTCGGGATGAATATGATAAAGAAAATGGAGCAGTTAGGGTGCGGGGATAATAATGGGAACACATTGACAGAAATTTAAAATAAAATTTAAAAAACATCAGGAATTGCAAGAATCGCAGGGATAAGCTCAATATCTGTAAGATCAATAAAAAAAAACTGAAAAAATAATTTCGTTACGATGAAAAATTTATTCATCATCCTTAAAGTGTTTAGGATATGTGGTTAAAAATATATTTTCATATCTAAAGTATTTTAGAATTCACAGCCAGTTGAGAGCAGAGCCGTCCGGCCGACTGGAAAACAGATAGATGAGCCGCTAGGAACTCGCTTTCTGGGGACTCTCATACATTTCGGAAAACCGTTACCATTCAAATACCGCACAATCAATTCTTGGAGGAAGAAGAAGGGCCTCTGCATGATGCTGGAATAGCTGAAGAAAGCTGTCAAAATATTTTTATAACGTTACACTTTATATGAGTTTTTCTCGGAACAGCATTTTTCAACGCACAGGCTGCTCTACATCTTCAACGGATGTACCGATTCGCATGAATCTCTGCACAATCAAAAGGAAATTCAATTGACGGGGCCATTACTAAGCGATTTCCGTCAAAAATTGATTTAGAAATAGTTTTTTCGTCCGTTGAAACAAAAAAAAACAGTGCAGAAAACTGTTTTTTTTTCAAGCGGCTGGCATTTTGTTATTCAGAGGTTTTTTTGAAAACGAAAACCGGTAAGGCCCCAAATTTTATGTAGTTTAATCATTTTCAACCCTATTTGTTTCGGATGAATTAGCAGAGCTGTAGAGCGCCCTGCACAGACCATAACACGCCATGCACACCTTTGTTCCATTGAAGCTGGAGCCGCCATTTTGGATATTTTTTTAAAAATTAAATTGGCATTTACTCTCCATTGATAGAAGAATAAAATACATTGAAACTCATTTCCAAAAATATTTATTTTATATAAAAAAAAATCCCAAAGACCATGCATTTTTCATGCCTCTCAACGGCAACCCCACCTTAATAAGTATGCATGGCCTATATTTTATTTCGACTAACAGTAATTTGCAAATTTGAGGGAAATCGGCGGTAAATTTCCCTGTCGCAATATTGATGGTTGTAGCACCCCTCATAGGAGGTTGTCCAAATACGTCATGTTTGGTATCAAAATAAAGAGGGAGAAGCGGGTAATCGAGATTTGTAGCTTGTTATTGATCGCTTTAATATCATAACTGACTTTTTACCGCCGGAAAACGATTTTTTTGCAATTGGGTCATCAGTTCCTATGTTTTGCTTATATTTCCTCCATTCTTTGCTTCACATCCATTAGTATTCTGTTGTGAACATTTTTCTCGACTTACCAGTTCTTCCCAATGATAAAGTGAAAATTTGTTCATTTTTGTACCAAAACGTAGCCATTCTTCCGCCTTAAAAATGACTGTTGCAGTTATCTCCAAAACCATTTATCGGACTCAAAAATTAATTGCATATCTAATAAGAGAAGAAAGTGTAGATGACATTTAATAATCCTACATATAAGTGCTAACGTGCAAATTTATATTTTTATGGCATCTCTTCTGTTCTGGAAGACGATTCTTATGATACCCTAGATGAATGCCCGTATTAAATTTAGTATGGTCACCGATCTATTCAAGTTTGATTTTGAAGTCGTTTTTCGCATATATTTCTAGAACGGTTTGTCGCACAGAAAAAATGATTATAACCAATTTTATGGAATTTCGTATTCTGCAGAAGATTTTAGTACAATGAAAATGTCTTGGACTGATCGTTTTCAAAGTAAACGTAAAAAACCTAAATTTTTATATGGCAACAGCAAGAAGGAGTTGCCCGATCTAGTCCATTTTTGACATTTTATTTGCTAATGTAGTAAAAACATCACATACGAAATTTCAGCTGTCCACGTCGACGCGTTCTCAGGCAGTGTCCAAATATATAGCGGAAAACGAAATTTTTATATGGCAACCCCACGAAGGAGTTGCCCGATTTGTCTCATTTTCGAACTTAATTTAACTTTTTTTTTTAAAGCCCGTGTACAAAATTTCAACTCTCTAAGTATACGCGTTCTCGAGTTATCGTGCGCACAGACGGACGGACGGAAATGTAAAAATCGAAATAACTTTTAATATTATGAATAGGTGTCCAATCCATTTTGCTCTACCATCATTATTTCGAGGTGTTACAAACGGAATGACAAACTTAGTATACCCCTATGATTTCATCTAGGGTATAAAAATGGCATTAAGACGTCATATTTTGTGTGTGTCGACAATTATAGCAATAAAGGAAATAGAAGAATTGGAAAAACAGAAAGGAAAATAAAGAGACAGATATGGGTAAATGATTTAATGCAAATGATCCCAGGAACAGTCTTTTACCATGTATAAATTTATTAATTGTAAACCCTCCGCTCTCGAGTATTTCTTTTCCGCTATCTGGATAATGTCAAATTGCTATCACCTGAGCGGCCATAATTTTACAGCATAAAAGTTCACTGCAAGAAATCTGAACTGTCTATATGACAATTTGAATTACGCATGCAATTTGTATGGCAGTGCAAGCTATTCTTCCTTGTGTAATATCGTGTAAACGCGTATTGACTTCAAGTATATATGTATATCTGGATTTGTTATATTTGTGTTGTTGATTGTTTTGTGTGACTGTGTGTTACGTCTTAAGGTCTAAAAGATAGATTTTTATAGGGTTAGTACCTAACTGGCAGGAAGGTCACTGAGACCTTCGAAGATGTTGGAAGAGAATAAGTGAAGGTTTCAGTGATCGAATGATTAAGACATGAATGAGCGTTGTCTGAGTGATAAAAGAAAAATCCTCTCACTGAGTAAGTTTACTCATATGAACCCTTTTAATTATTTTACAAGGCCCTATAATGTGCACGATCATGCCTTACCTTCCCCTGGCTTTTAATCTAAAGAAGTGTAGAACAAATCTTGTATTAATTAATGTAAGACATAATAAAAAAAACCGCTATACAAAAAAATATAAACTGCTTCGCATATAATATATGGCCACAGTTATACAGCCTGGCAAGGTATGTTCTATAGAAAGATAGTTTCCGCCATTATAACGATAAAAAAAAATATTGTTCTGAAAATGAAGTTGCATTATTGATAAAATGTTCAAGTAAGACTGCCTAATACGACACCTCGATTTGCATGTAAAAACAATATTGAATATGCCTTGTTAGACCCTGTATACCGTGATCTATGCCTAACAGTATTTTTTTAATGAAAACTTCTCTTAACTTTTCTAGTGAGAGCTGAAATTCCAGAGGCATATGCAAATTGGCTACTGCCTTCGATGGGAATTTTAAGTATCATATTTCGAATAGGTTCCGGTTTTCTCTCATTTAAATTGAAGAGGGTTGATCCAGCATATCTTGTAGGAGGTGGTCTCATTTTAAGTGGCCTTGTAGGAATTTTAAGTTCAGGATATGGCCATAACCTAATTTGGTTTCAATTTTTTCATGCCTTTGTTTTTTCACTAGGAACATGTATGTAAGTATAAGTCTAAAAAATGTAAAAAATTGACCAACCAATCTTTTTAGCACTTCTTTCCACGTTACGAACAATTATATTTGTTAATGTGTTGGGACTTTCAAAGTTGACAAACGCTTTTGGTGTAACTTCACTTGTTATGGGAATTGCAATCTTTACTGGGACAGCTCTTGGCGGTGTTCTCGTAGATGCGACCGGAAATTATGATGCTGCATTTCAATTTTTTGGGTGGATGCATTTGCTGTCTGGTATATTTAATTGTTATATCCCTTATATAGCATCGAAGTAGGACAGAAGACGATTAGATTCCAATATTATATTTTATTTAAAACAAAAAAATTTTAAGATCTTGTTCATTATTTTATTTTAATAAAAAAAATTAAGAGCTTGTTCATTGTCTTTTACTGAATGCTTAGCAATCACACTTGAGTTTTATAACATTTAAGAGCTATGGAACTATTATATGTACGTTTTTCGTTTAGAGACCATTATAGTGAAAGCAACAAATCTGTGAGAGGAAAGAAAGGTAAGTCGTAGTGAAACTTCTTGTTTATTTTTAAATAGCGGCATATGAAATTTCTTTGAAAGGGGGTAGGTTAGATTAGGTAAGAGGGGTACCGGTAGAAGTAGCTGGCCTTCCTTACTTAGACCTCCAGTGGGTCCATTGTGTCTCTTGACATCATTGGATAACCTTTCAAAACCGCCCTAGATCCATCTTTCTTTCCTTAGAAATCTCAGAATGCATCTGAACTCTTCACTTTGCAGCTCCCCGGATTTGAAAAGAAGTAGCTACCTAGCAGCTTACCTCCTTTATTCATCATGCAAGAGCAACGCCTGCATGTAGGATCGTCAACAAGTATCATCCTGTGAAGGTGATCCCTGAGAGAAGAGTGCCCAGTGAAAATGGACACTAGAGTTTTCAGGGTCCTAGGAGCTTATTAGTTTGGTTTGGATTACATTTGACCCATAGTTCCTTTGTTGTTCTACCCGACGGGTCTTCTAACCAAAGGCGACTGTGTTGGCGGTCTGCCCATCTTGAAATCATTGAGACAATGTGTTTTGGTGCAATCCCGACTATGGTGCCTAAAGAGAATATAAAAACCGAACTAGCAGGACCATCATGGGTCCCCTTTAGTTGTCTGTAACCGAATAAGTGACGGATTTGTAAGCGCGTGAATTATTCAAGTACGCACAATTCCACAACTTTAAGGTATGAAGAATAAAAATTATTTTTGAAGGATTTACAACTCTATACAAAAAATAAATTTATGTTAAATCTGACTTACGTGTCTTAGTCCTCCGAAGGAGCACTCTGGAGATGCTTAGACGCCGCCTGCACTCTGAAAATGTAAGGTTCTATGGTATATATATATATAACCGAAAAATTCTTCCCCAACCACGTCGACTGCTGGAACGGTTTACTTGCTTAAAGCCGCATCAGGATACCTGATTGACATGCCTAATAATTACTAAACTACCTAACCCGCTTGATATTTTTTATTCGCCTATTTATTCTACTTTCGGACAAAACAAAGACAATTCAGCCTTTGGGCGCACTTATCATTTTCGCTCAAGACTGGATCATCTTAATACGATAAACAGACACTCACTTAAAAGATTTAAATACCAATCTACGTTGTAATTTCAAAATAAAGATTTAAATACTAGAATGTAGTTGTGATTTAAATATAAAGGTTTAAATACCAATCTACGTTGTATTGTTATTGTCGTAGCGTATTGCATGTAGCAATATGCTACACTGAGCTAAGTACACGTCTACGCGACCCGTAGCACCATGAGGTGTGCGCGGACTGTGTCCTATATGGATGGAGAGCGATACGCGCCGAACGCACCCAAAAGAAAAGCAAAAGAAGAAGTTTTTGGGGGAACACGGTTGTCAAAGACAAGAAAAGTTTTAAAAATTGGAAAAAAAAACAGTGAAAAAGTAAGAAAATAAAGCGATGGTTAAGTTTCTATAATATTTGGCTGAAGGGGACCCGAGGAAAAGGGAGTACACGCCAGGATTAAGAAATAAATACGGAAGAAAAAACCACGTTTGGCGAAATAGGTAACCTAAGGAATCCACCATCATCAGGTACCGTATCAATCAGAACCTAATTTTTAATATTTCGGAAGAAAAGGCTTCGCATGTCCCAAGCGAGAAGCCTCATACACATACAGGGTGAGCGCTATACAGTGGTAACTCACAGTTTTCAATTAAATGAACTTAGGTGACATCAAAGCTATATACAAGTGGCCATCAGAATCTTCTGGTATATTCTAGATCTTGGGAGACAAACCAGCTACGGAATACCCATATAAGCGTCGTAATAAGTATTTCTGCTGCGCATCTAAATCGTAGCCAGTGACCTCCACTCCACTAATCATGAGGAATTTGTCTGTGAGTGCATCCTTGGAGTCAGGCGTCGTGTCCGCTGCAATACATCATATTCACATAGTTGACTTTTGGGACACAATCCACACTCATCACGTACGCACCTCAGTGTCAGACATTTATAACCATATTATATTACCTATTTAATCATACCAAAATTATTCGAGAAGGAACTCAGAAGCATGTCAATTGGATACCACTCGCAATTATGATAACATATATCCAATAGTTAATATTTGAGTATTCTAGGAAAAAGGCATAAAATATATTTCTATTATCTTTATACATATATACACATATACAATATTTAAGGATTTGATTTTTTTTTAAGAAGTGCAGTATATCTCTATTCAATATGTATATATACAATATTTAAGGTTTGATTTTCGGAGACAAATGCACAAAATATTTCTATTACGTTTATATACAATATTTAGCTTAAGATCCGATTTTTCATGATTTTCTTGAAAGAAAAAGCATTGTTACATATATATAGATACGATATTTACATACTTACCGTAGTTTTATGCATATATACTCACGTTAGTGACCAATGGATTATATTTATTTGTGTACGATCTGAATTTTTTTATGGAATCGCTTCATAGAGTATCTTTCTTGTTATTATTAGGCTCATTGTAGTTTACGGAACTATATCTTACCAGCAGTAGATCTACTCTTTGTAGAAAGACGCGATTTCGTACGTTTACCATGTGTATACCAGAGTATACATAGGGCCGTAAGCCCGAATATTCATATAAATTTTACCAGGAAGACGAATTGTTATACCGTCATGTAAAGGTAATCGCAAGTAACACTGTCTGAGGTTCTTGATTATCAGTAAGTAACATTTTCTGCCAGTGCGGTTTTTTTATATTTGTAGACTGCAGTAAACCCTCTTACCGACTTGGCCGTTTATTTTTGTTGAACTTGTACTTTAGGGAAAGTTTTGTTTTTTTATCATTTTTATCATTTGAAGTCCTATATTAGATTATACTGAGGTGCGAAATCATAATGCTACGGGGGTGAACTTAAGTATAAATCACATGTATTACTAGTAAATGTAAGACATTTAATTCATGCAAAATGGTTCCATCCGAATAAACAGACTGGATACATAAGAAATCAGCAGAGTTAAAATTTTTATTGTTTCTTCCTTCATTCTCCTGGTGCTTGGATTAGTGAACCTAGTCGACCTTCATTGTGAGAGGAAGGTCGACTAGGTTCACTACTCCTCTAAGGTCTCAGGTCGTCAATAGGGACACTGAAAACTATCTGCCCTCAGTGTCGATTGGGTGGTTGGGGCGAGCAGAGAAGGCCAAACATCAGGCCTTCCCAATGGATGTGGGTAAGGTGTAAAGGTCCCTTAAGGACTGAATGTGTGCTACGGCCTTTTATATAGACAGGCACGAATTTATTTTGTATATGGCTGGTGGCAGCGGCAGGATGTCGTGGAACCTCCCCACACTCTCCGCCAATAGCCAAGGCGAGCTAGCGTGCCGCCCTGCAGTCAACGCTGTCCACCGAGTGATCTGTCAGTTCATGCTGACAATCTGGAGTTCACGTCCAAGTCAAATCACTCTCAACATACTTCCATAACAGTATTTTCAATATGTAAGTACCAATCTACGTTGTACTTCCAATATGAAGACCTCTATCCCGTCTCTCCTTTGTTCTGCTTCTCAGCACTAATTCGTGCTCCAGTTACTTTAATAGTTTTGTTGTCGGACTTGGTGAAAATCCCCTGCTTCTGCAGTCACCTAGCCATGAGCTTGCCCTTCCGGGGTTTTTCTTATTTTCCAAAGAATCTCTCGGACTTTCTGGCAAACTACACTCACGCCACTTTTAGATGAATTTTTTGTTTTTTTTTGTTTTCTTGGGTTCCTTTTCAGATTTTTCGAGATGTAGTTCTGGCCTTCTTGCAGCGCCGTCTTCGCAGTTCCCTCTCGAGTTTCTCTCTTCAATTTTGCAAACTTCTCTGTTCTTTTCTCTTTTTGTCTTCGTTGATTAGCCGATTACTTCTTTAAGTCCCAGATTTTTTTGATGGTCTTGATGTCTTTAATTTCCCGAAACTTACTTTACGTCATTGACGCTCAAACGAATCCATCAACAAAAATGTGTGACATCCATCTCTTCTTCTTCTCCCTCATTCGGATGCGTTCGGCGCGTATAGATCTCCTTCCATATAGGAAACAGTCCGCGCCCACCTCATGCTGCTAGCCTCAGTGTAAATTACTGCTGCATGCAGTATGCTACCACCATAACAGTTTCTAAGCTTCTTTTAAAAAAATTGTTATGGTCGCAGGCATACATGATGCAGTCTGCTACATCGTATTTGGTACTGTCATCTAGCAGCAAACTATGTCTATAGCCACACGGGGAATGTGCTGACATTTTTCGCATCTGCTCTGCGATTGACAGCTTACGGCGGGCATTCGATAAAATGTTCTAACAATACGGAAGAAAAGATTTAGAGAAAGGTGAGAAAAGAAGGTTAAAAGTGTGAGCTGAAAGGAAGGAAAGAATTGAAGGAGAGAAAGCGTTTTTTCCTGAGATTTATAAGTACTAGTGCTGGGCGATGTTTATTGATGTTTGGGCAATCGATGTTCGATATTTTCACATCGATGTCGACGCACTCCAACATCGACGGGATTCCAGAGAATTCTTTTGTTCCTCATTGGAATTTTTCTGTTCATCAAAACGGTCTTCCATAGATTTCTTTTGTCTCTCGAGGAAGAAATCTATGGACGAACAAAAGAATGCTTTCGTTGAACAAAAGAATTCTCTGGAATCCCGTTTAGATGAGCAGAAGAAATCTATGGATGAACAAAAGAATGCTTTCGTTGAACAAAAGAATTCTCTGGAATCCCGCTTAGATGAGCAAACGAATTCTCTAGAATCCCGGTTAGATGAGCAGAAGAAATCTATGGAAACTCGCTTGGACGAACAAAAGAGTTCTCTGGAGAATTGTCTAGAAACTCGTTTGGAGGAACAGAAGACTTTCCTGAAAAACTCGTTAGACGAACAAAATTTAAAAATTGAAGGAATCGAGCAGGAAGTGGCGGAAGCTCAACAAAAAGTCACCGAGCAGCTTGACAGAAGCAGATCTAGAAAGAATAAAGCATCGTCAGCCTCTAAACGTAGCAGCTGAAATATCCAGCACAGGTAGAATGAAACCCCCAATATTTGATGGACAAAATTCGTGGCATATCTTCAAGAGACAATTCGAGGCAGCTTCAGAGGTAAATGGATGGAATGATGAAGACAAAGCTATAGCTCTGGTGTTAGCACTTCGAGCTCCTGCGTCAGAACTCTTACAAACTGTACCGATTGAAAATCAACGTGATTACTCTTCATTAGTACAGGCGATAGAATTACGTTACGGAGATGAGCACATGCAGCAAGTATATCGCCTACAGTTGCGCAACAGGATTCAAAAGCATGGCGAATCACTACAACAATTGCAGGCTGATGTGGAAAGATTAGCGCATCTTTCATACTCCAGCGTAAATGCGGATTTCCTTAATGAAGTGGCGACGGAGGCATTTGTGAACGCTATTGCAGATCAAAATTTACAACAAGCGTTAAGGCTAGCAGGAAAGAAATCAACAGCAGAAGCACTAGCCTATGTATTAGCGTATGAATCCGCCAGACAAGCTTCACGGAGTGCAGTACGAGTAAGAGAAATTTCAGTGGAAGAATGTACTTGTAACAGAGTGCAATCATCACAGAGCCCGTCTTCACGTGGTGTCCTTCGATGCTGGAATTGTAATAGATCAGGGCACCTTCAAAGAGACTGCAGAAAACGTCGACGAGTGGAATCACCTATTCTCGCTTGGAAAGAAGATATGGAAAGACCAGACTGGAAGGATATTTCGGAACGGAGTGAGAAGCTGAAAAGTTACTGGGCTCAATGGAACTCTCTTCATGTTGAATGTGGTATATTAAAACGCAAATGGGAAGCACCTAACGGCGAATATTTCCGAATGCAGATAGTCGTGCCAGCATCAAACGTCAAAGATGTTCTAGAAGAAATGTACGGTGGAACCTCTGGAGGACATTTGGGAGTGAACAAAACAATTTCCAAAATACGGGAAAGGTTTTATTGGCTACATATGCGAGAAGATGTGGAGGAGTGCTGCCGCAGATGCACTGTCTGCGCTGCTTGCAAAGGACCGCAACACAGAAGCAGAGGTGAAATGCATAAGTATAATGTCGGAGCCCGTTTGAAAGGATAGCTGTAGACATCGCTGGACCTTTTCCTGAAACGGATGGCGGTAACCGTTATATTTTAGTTGCCATTGACTATTTCAGTAAATGGCCTGAAGCTTATGCAATCCCTAATCAAGAGGCAGCCACAGTTGCGGAACAAATAATAACGAATTGGGCAATAGGTTTGGAGTGCCTCACGAACTTCATTCGGACCAAGGACGGAACTTCGAATCGCGGACTTTCCAGGAGATGTGTAAAATGTTGGGAATAAGAAAAACTAGAACAACTCCTCTACATCCCACTTCTGACACCAGTTGTTGCGAGCGTGGCTTTTGGTTCGTTATTTAAAACACAATATTAAATACTTATTATACAAGTTCTTTATTTCACTCTAATCATACAAAATTCATAAACTTTCTATTAATCAACTCAACTCTAATTATCGCTAATACTGTACTTTCAATTATCGCAATCTAATGACAACACTTCCGCACGTTATTACTTTCGCTTGTTAACACTGCAACGTCTAAGACAAGACTCTTCTTCTGGCTATGACAACTGTTATATTTATACCCTAGAAACTCTCCAGATTATTCTCGAGTGTTTTATTTTCCAGAAGCTTCTTGACTGTTCTATTCATTCTATTCCTGAACCTTCCTGTAAATACCATAATCAATTCTCCGAACCTAAAGTCGTTTACTTCTCCATTGCCACATTGCCAGTAGATGTCACCAGTTGTCTCTTTCTATTGCACGTAACAGTATTATATTGTTACGTGCAATAGAAAGAGACAACTGGTGACATCTAGTGGCAATGGAGAAGTAAACGACTTTAGGTTCGGAGAATTGATTATGGTATCTACAGGAGGGTTCAGGAATAGAATGAATAGAATGAATAGAACAGTCAAGAAGCTTCTGGAAAATAGAACACTCGAGAATAATCTGGAGAGTTTCTAGGGTATAAATATAACAGTTGTCATAGCCAGAAGAGTCTTGTCTTAGACGTTGCAGTGTTAACAAGCGAAAGTAATAACGTGCGGAAGTGTTGTAATTAGATTGCGATAATTGAAAGTACAGTATTAAGCGATAATTAAAGTGTAGTTGATTAATTTAAAGTTTGTGAATTGTTAAGATTAGAGTTAAATAAAGAACTTCTATATTAAATATTTAATATTGTGTTTTAAATAACGAACCAGAAAGCCACGCTCGCAACAATATGCTCGAACGGTTCCTGAAATTGCGGACTTCAATCTGTGCTATTATCAACAATGGAATTACTGCACCGCCTATGCAGTGTTCCCAGATCCGAGGGATTAATCCCTTTTTTATTTTAATTGAAAGTTCGTTGAGGGACAAAACTTTCAAATTTGGTTGAAATTAAGGGATTTTTGACGAAGGAAGAAAATTTATTTATTATTTATTAATATCACATGTGCAAGATATTCTCTGAGCCTAGTGATTATTTCTATTAGATTGTGATGGACTTGTGTTTACTACCACTATTCTATACTATGTTATATTTGTGCGTGTACGTGTGCTTAGTTTCCCCTTGGTCTATTTTGCGGAATATCTTGTATTGGAAATAAAGTAAAGTATTAATATGACATATTTCATCATTAAAGGAAATGGGGAATTCTAAATTTCAACACCTCAAAAATTAAAAATAAGACAGTTTAAAAAAGTTGCAATAAAATTCTAATTTGCGGCACATCTGAACAGACAGATATTCTACCAGAAAAATGCATCAATAAAATTTTAAAATTATGAGTGTCTCAAAAAGTGAAAACTTTTGCATAAATGCAAAAAATATTTATATACTTATTCTTGATATTTTTTATTTACCATAGATTTGTTCAATGTAATAATTTCGTTCTGAAATAAATGATTTTGTTCAAAATTGATTATGTCACTTTACAAACCCATTCTTAAGGAATTTTAAAAGATTTCTTTGAAATATGGTATTAGGGGATTTTAAGGGATTTTTATGTCCAAAATGGGATTTCGTTGGCAAGAATCTGGGAACACTGCGCCTATGTTAACAGCAAAGGCGATGCGTGAAGTTGAAGTTGCGATTAGTCTTTTACAGCCGTTTGAGTCTGCTACACGTGAAATATCTGCGTCTAAATATTCGACAGGATGTATTATTATTCCTCTTGTCCATAATCTTCGACAATGTCTGGAGAAAGTTCAAATGGAAGAAGCTTTACCACTCGGGAGAGCTTTGAAGTTGAGTCTGTCAACAGAAATTGACAAAAGATTGGCTACAGCTGAACAGATGGAAATGTTAGCAGTTGCTACAATTCTCGATCCCAGCTTTAAAAAAATTTATTTCTCGAATGCACTTCATTGTGCAAAAGCTGTTGAATTTATCCACAATTATATAACACAGAACAGTCTAAATTATCCAGATACAGAACAATCAATGGAGACCAACAGGCCACAGGAGAGCGATACAGGTTTATTATTTTAGTTAAGAAAACGTCTGACTGTAAATTATTTTACAAGCTCAACAAAGTTCAATTTATGGGCTAATCACAACCGCCTAGTGATTGAAAAAACAACAGAAGCATCGGAAGGAAGTTCGGAACGTAGGCAATCGGAAATAGCCCTTTATTAAAGAGCTCCGTTGGAACCGCTTCACATTAATCCTTTGGAATGGTGGCAGCATCACAAACTTATATATGTTGACTTATCAAGACTTGCAGCAAAAATGTTGTCCACTGTGGCTACTTCCGTGCCAGCCGAACGTCTGTTCTCTAAGGCAGGCGAGACTATAACACAAAATAGAAACAGTTTGCAAGGTCTATAGATAAAAAGTTTTGGGACCTATAATTTTTCAATTTTTTAAATTCATTTATGCGTTATTTTTAGAAAACTTTTAATTTTGTTGAATTGATAATGAAGTACTTGTTTTGTATTTGTATTTAAATCATTAACATCGATGTTGCTTGTACATCGATGTTATATGATCGATATTATCGCCATATCGATGCTTGTTGGGCGATGTCAACATCGATGTTCCGTTTCGATGTCCCAGCACTAATAAGTACACAGGAATCTCTGTAAGAAAAGAAAAAGCATTTCTGCCGGAAAGAACTTTACCCAGACTTGGGGCATCACGCTCGCGATTATATCGTCGCTGGTATTTTACATTTTCCCAGATATCGTCACTTGTACAGAGGTATCTTTTCTTGCGGCTTAAGGGTAAGTGCACAATGGGGCGAGGCGAGTTGAAGATACATCTCCAGGTGTAATGTTCACTCACAACAAGGCGTTAAGTTTCTTGGAAAATCGCGAATTGAAAGAATAAATTATGTCATCAGATTCTGAAGAAGAAATTTTGTGTTTATCAAGTAAATGTACACTTATGTTAAAAATACAATATAGTTACATCTTTCACATAAGTGTACTTTCCGCTGTTTTACTTGCCACCCGATAAATACCCAACGTCTGAAATTTGACGAATTTCATCTATTTATATGAACTGACTGATCCTGATAGATTGAGATTAAGTATAGAAACCTTCGATTATATTAAGGAATGATTTCAATATAAACTCAAAAGGAAACCTACCAAAATTTCCATTTTAAGGATATAAAATTAATCATTTTCTCTTTATCGAGCCCTTTCTGCAGTTTGTCTTGTCTATGGGGTCACAATAACAAGCGATTAGAATTCGAGTAATTTTATCATTCACATATAAAGGGGTTTCCCACTAGGAGGTCAATAAAACAGGAGTTGATAGTACTCACCTAGGCGTGGCGTACGGTGTCAGTTAAGAGCTCATTGTATGCATGGCCTTTCCAACGACTGCTCAATCATCCCCGTACCCCTCAAGAAATATGGTTGTCAAACTAAAAATTTCGGATTTTCTAACCTTATTTTTTTACTTTGATCTCTATTTTTTTTTTACTTTGATCTCTATTTTTTTGCAAAACGGTCATTATCATAACTTTTTTTATAATATCTATAAACTCTAGACCATACTTTTTAATTTGACCTATTACGCCTACATATCTGCCTATCTGCAGCCGTAATCACCCTGTAACTCCTAAACGGTTGAAATGCCCCCCCCCCCCAATACATTTTCTTGTTTGTCCAAGTGAGTACTATTACCTCCTGCCATAACCCCCGGAATATAATACAAGCCATGAAGTCGCTGAAGGCACCGACACATTACAATGTCTTAACGTGCCGGGTATAGCATGCAGTAAGAGCTCACTCTCACTGCTTATTGTGTACTCGTCATGGAGGAAAAACTAAAATTTCATCTTAAACAGGTCCTAAAGCCCAAAACTGTCGCTCCCACTGCAAAATGTAGTTAAAACAAATTGCAGCCAAAGATGTTTTATTTCTAATAGTTTTTAAAAAAAAAAATAGCTCGTAGAACAAATTTATGGAAATTATAGCGTTTGAACAAAATACAAGCAACTTTTATATGAAAAACTCCTTCAGTAAGACGAGACAAGAAGACTGGATGTTACTAGTTTCTTTGCGAGGAAACTTGTTTTGAGTTTATGAAGTACTTGCTATCAAACTATAGCCAAGCACTCTCATACAAGCACCTTATATGTTAATCTGACTCGTTGGGATACCCTACTTGGTAGATCTTCTTTATGACGACACGTTGGTTGTAAGTACGTTGATTATAGGTTCGATTATTGATCGGAGTAGCTAATGTAGCTTTGCTCCTATATGTAGTGTAGTGGAGTAGCTAATGTAGCTTTGCTTCTAAGGTATGTGGTGTAGTTGAGTAGCTATTGTAGCTTTGCTCCTAGTGTTGTGTATTGGAGTAGCTAATGTAGCTTTGCTCCTAGTGTGGTGTAGTGGAGTAGCTGAACAGCTTTGCTCCTAGTAAAAACAACTTATTGTGTATCTTGTGAGTTACGAACTTTTAATTAAAACGTTATAATATTTATACTAAAATTTAACCTTAACTGCTATGGAAGTAAAGTTAAAACTCTTAATTTATTTCCTCCGCTCGTTATACATATATATATGTATATAAATTGTACCTTGCTCAATATCTACAGCTGGCCATTATCATTCATCGTTTTTCATTCGTAAATATTAATTTCGTCAAACATTTGTAACTTATTTCTATATGTACATACATAAATATAAATTTCGATAATTGCTTGCAGCTGGTCATTACTACTTCACGTCATTCATCGTGAACCATCAATTTGGTCACCTACATACATACATTTGTTTTACCTCCGGCGCAAGGTCGTCATATTACAATGTGGAATTTCTTGCGCGGAGGGGTATTACCTCAATTTCTTTTTCCACTTGTATTATATGCGGAAATAATTGCTGTAGGTCAGTAATAATATGTATGTACGCGTTATGCAATGATTTATTTCTCTTGCTATGCATGTAAGCTGAACCTGGTCTAGGGGTTGATTCGGCTTACATTATATATATATAAGAAAATAATTAAGACATAAATGGTGTATGTCAAATGGACATCTAGGCTGAAAATTGAATTTTACTGAGTAGTCGACAACTGTTTAAGATTCGAATTATATATTTGTGTGAGGTTTCTCGGATTTTGCTTTACATAGGTACAACCATTTCCAATTACGCTAGTGCCCTATCTGCGGCCGCCCTGCTATAAAATGATTTAGCTAAATATGGGTTAGTACTAATCATAAATTCCAATTCAAATTAATGTTGTTCTAGCAACTACAGTTAGTGATAATTTTCCTCTTTGTTAAATTGGGTTAATACTAATTTTAATTTTCAAGTTAATTCGGTTTTGTTAAAGGAACTACAATTAACGATAATTATCTTACGTGTTACCGGATTCGATTTGTTTTCATGCGTGCTATTCGTTTTCGTGATGCCGTGGTCGGTCTTGATATGCATATTTCGATGTTTCCATAAGAAATTAACAATCCTTCAAATTTCCTTCCTGCGATGACTGTTGTAATTTTGCCAGTTCAATCTTTATGTAGTATCTTATTAATGAATTTATCGTAGTTTTCCAATTGGCACTGTAAGATTTAAGCGATGCACATTGATGCAATTTACAGAATGCTTCAATCCGATTTGTCACAAATCTACCAAATGTGGCCCCGTCTTGCGCAAACCAAGTATTTAGCTGCTGGATCTTGCATCCAATTAGATTTTGGATGATAATCTTGTTGTTTTCGCAGGGTTTTTACTGATTACTTTTTTAATAAAAACTTTGCTCGGCTTTTATAGATCTTTTCCGCTCGCTGCGGACGTCAACTTTTGTCACTCGCTGTTGCTCGTGTCAGACGGAAGAGAGGGAAATCAGCTGTTCGATGTCATCCATTGAACTCGAAAAGATTATTTATACGTTTAAGGAACGACCACAGGGACGGTGTCTTTTATTGTTTTGACAGTGATTATTATTTATTAATAAAGTTTTATTTCATTATTACTTCTGTCTTTTATTATTTTGACAGTTATTATTATTTATTAATGAAGTTTTATTTCATGGTTAGTTCTATTTTTATTTATTTTTACATAGGTGTACATGAAAATTAAATTCTGGATAAGCGAAATCCTTGACCTTATGTTTTCGAGTCTTTACTTAGCAGAATCGAGAATTGCTGGAATTTCGCAGGGCTCTTCCTGGACCGGTGCCTTGAGGCGTTTTTCGACGGAATTGCGCTTAATATTCTAGCTTTCTCGTAGATACGTTACATGCAATGTAAGTATGTACATATGTATGTACATTTTTTTTCCTTTGGCAAGAATTGTAAAGTCATATGCAATGCATGTGCATATTCTCTTTCGACAAGAATTAAAATATGATAGGCAATTTAAGTATGTACGTAATTTCTTTTAGTATGTATGTACATATTTTCTTTTGACAAGAATTAAGATATGATAGGCAATTTAAGTATGTACGTAACATGGATGTTGTTCATGGGTTGTATATGTATTACGGAGGCTACGCTCCTGCTCTATTGACCTAGTGGGAAACACCCTGTATGAAGATTTACATACTGATCCTCATAGAATCTTCCAGTATATGAGAATGAGTAAAGAATTCTTCAATTATATCAAAGAAAAAACATGTAAAAATATACCAGGTATCAAAATTAGCGCGCTGCACCACCGTTGTTATGAACACTCTCATATTACAGCGTACAATCTTTTTATTTCTTCAATTCTTCATATAGCCTCGTTGTGCACGTACCTTTTTACATAACCGAGTGCAGACTTCAATTACACCAAAAGCGTCTTGGCGTTGTCAAAGGAGCTCGGGTAGAGTTCCAGCAGATATTCCGCCATTATCAGTTGTCCATTAGTGTCGTGACAGCGGCAGCTATTTCGTGGTACCCACCCCACACTATCCGCCAATAGTCGAGGCGAGCTAGCCAGAGTGAGTTGTCAGCTCGTGCTGGCAATCTGGACTTAACGTCCAACGTAACTTACTCGAACTAATTCCATAACAAAACGTCTATATAATGTTTTCTGTTCAATGTTGCATTGCATGTAATTTCATCCGGTGTTTGGTTTATGTTTAGTTTAACATACTAACACTAACACCGACTAAGTGATGAAAAGCATGTATTCTTGACTGTTTATTTATTAAACGTATCACACCACCGAGTTTGAATCACGCTGGTTCTGATAGTCAAAAAAATTGCTTTGTAGTACTGTATCCAAAAGGCATAACATTCACACAACTACTTCATCTTTCATATAAACAAGAAAAAATTATTTTACCAAATAAAACACTATGAAATTAGTTAATTTGCTTATTTATTGTTACAAAATAACATTCCATGTCGAAAACATAATTATGAATCAATTAATCTATAGATCCTGGAGGGGAAATTAATTGCTGGAGAAAGACAAATGAATTATTTACTTCCTTAAAAAAAGAAAGTTGTAAGTGAATCGCTAGACGGTTACCATTAAAAGCCCAAAGGTTGCTTTTTTTTTTTATTTAGTTCCAAACTGTTTTTATAAATCTATAGTTGAATTTCGGGAGCAAAAATCAAAATTTGAATATGATTTAAAATAAATAATTTTAGTGTGTAGTACTCAAATTTTATCAACTATTTCTTAACCGGTATATCAACGTTAGTTAATTATAAAAAAAAAAAAAAAGAAATCATGTACAAGTGAAAAACTAAACTACGAGAGCTTTTTGGCCTTCTGATACAGAGTATCTACTACCTTGCCCATGCTTTGAATTGTTGCTAGTACACGTTCGTAAGTCTTGTCTACGGGAGTCTCCTCGAAAACGATCAGCACTCCTTCACCTTGATCCAAGATTCCACTGAATTTCTTGTCGAGAATCATTTGTGACAATTTTTTCTCTACCTGTGGCATTGGAAGTTTAATTGATTCAGCAACATGAGCTACCTGCAAAGATATTATAATAATAATATTGTGTTAAAAAAACATTCTGTTTCATGAAAGGCACTGCGTCCTCTTTTGCATATTACAAAAAATTTATTGGTTTAAAATTTTCAAGACGAATTTGTATAAAGACCTATGTACAGGGTGTTTCTTAATTAATTTTAATCTGTCGTTATTAACTAAAGAATATCGAATCTCACCTGTGAGTGACCAATAATCCCTACAAAAGTGAAGTGTTGAGAAGGAAACGCATAATAAAGACAAAACAAAGTGCCTTTATCGCACCAGAAATAGAAGACCAACCATGGCTAAAAAAAATAATAATAATCTCATATAGATAAAGAACTCTCCACACGTAAAGAGATATTGGTATTTCAGCTTTATGTACAATATTTGATCAAGTAGGTAAGTCAACAGAAATAAACGAAGTAATGTTAAGTTCAATAAATGCCAGATTATCTTTTCGGGATGACCTTTTTAAGCCATTTTCGTTGGATATGTTTAAAATAGCAACAACTCAGAAAGGGTTACATTTTGGGCTTTTTAAATGTATACATAATATGAAAAATTGGTGTAGAAGACGTGTTTTTAGATAAAAAAGTTAAAATTCTAATTCTAATTTTCACTTTGTAGACCCATAACTTCAAAACGGAGAAGAGAAGAAAAAAAATTTATAGACCATTGGAAAGGACCAATGATTATCAATCTAATAAATATTCATCACAGGGTGTAGCGTTCAGAAGTTACAGGGTAATTTATAGAAACATACTCAAATATCTTTAAATGCCGTTATCTCGGAAACCGTTAGGATTCGCCACCCATACAATTTGTGACTTATCTAAGCATGATCTTCGGGTACAAGACCGCATACGGGACACCGTGTATACATGTGTACACAAATACAATGAATATATCGATGGGCCTCAGTGCTCCACTGCCAGAAAAAGTGAATCACATTTGATCCCATCTAAATCGAAATAAGTTTCAACTACTAAATTATGTGGCCCAATCTGAAAATATCGTAGTTTTACTAGTTCTATGACTAAAATGAACATATCGGCGCGATTTCTACTACGTAAAGAGTAATACTTAAATTTTTCTTCCTCATAGCCTGCTTATTAGTGTATAGACTCAATGACCTTCAGCAGTGATATTTCTCATATATATGTTTTTAAGTGTTTTGAGTGCAACATCAGGGTCATTTTGACGTACACTTTTTCTAGCAGTGTACGTCAATGGAACTATGGTACAAAGATTAAAAAGTATGGCCGTTTTGAGAGAAACTTTAATAAAAACGTTTCTTCGAGTGAATAACTTCGGGAAAATGAATTATGTGCTGGTACGAAATCAAAAATAATTCTAATTAGAAAATCTTGTATACTTTGGTAAGAACAATTCAAATTTAGACGAACAAATTTGTGATATTTGTCTCCAAATGACGTAACCATCCAATTAACATGAATCGACCACACCTTGTTAATCTTTGTATTATGGGTGCGTGCACCGACTGCCAAAAAGCTGAAAAGGTTACTATTAATCACTACAGAATAAAACTGAAATTTGGATGCAGATTTGCTAATATCCGGATACCCGGATATGCGAACTATCCGATTCCTGAAATCCGGATCCAAACTATCCAGATTCGGATCTGTACTATCCATATTACCCGGATCCGAACTATCCGGATCCAGACTAAGCAAAGAGCATCAAAATATTTTGCAGATGGCATTATTTCATCTGGAAAGCCTAGTACGCTGATCGAGCGAAAATTTCGCTTGCATTCTGAGCATATAATTCTACACGAAAAAGAGTTGTGGAGAAATCGTAAATAGAAGTGAAGAGTGAATAATTGCAAAATTAATTGACAATCAAACTCACTGTAAATTTCGTTTTCATCTAAAAATTAAATAACACAAATTGGTTATATGTGCCAAAGCGCCAAAGATCAAACGGTATCAATAATCAATCTGTCAACTTTTCGGTGCGAAATAAATCGCTGCGTAAAATGTCTACTTCATAATAGCGCTGAGTTTTTCTTTCGAACAGCGTACTACCAAAGAACATATAACTTAAAAAAAGCTTCATCTGGGCTCTAAGAATGCACAAGTTGTATGCTTATTTGATGTGGTCGGGAAGATACAGACGGGAAGAAGCAAAGATTTAAGACTGAGAGAATATTGCTCTGTTTCTTTTTCTCCGCCAACCCATAGCTGTACATGTACACAACACACGCCAATGCGAGCCATGCACATAGTTTTATGTTTCACTTTGCTGCCTTGCCACTTCCTTTGAAAAATCGGTGGTAGATTCGATTAAAAAAGGGGAAAAGCGTGGTAGAAAAGGATAAAAAGAAGCGAACTACTTTTTAGCGATGTTGTTTCTAATAAAAAGAACAATAAGGAAAACAAACACTTATTCCAAAAGAGAAAACAAAACCAGAATCCAAAAAATTATTCTAACATAATAAAAAACAAAATTTAAAAAAATCTAATTGTATAATTATAAAAAATTGATCTAAGTAACTAAACTTGCCTTATACATATAATAGGAACATATTTACCGTCTACAAATTTAAGCTTTTGTAAAACTTAATTAATTCTAAGGGCGGCTCAAAAATAGTTGTTCCTTCGAGCATTTCTTTACAAGATATAATACTTTTTACGGTTGTTATTTCCATACGATTTCATTTATATTTTTCTATTTCGTTTAAGGAGGAATATATGCTTTCAGCAGTAGCATTAAACTATGAGGTGAGGACTCCAAAATACACATACATATATTCGCTGAGCTTTTTAAACATGTTAATTTCTTTAGCCAACTTTTCCAGCCTTTCAAAATATTCTTTTGAAAAAGATCTCCACTGATCGTTCAGTATTTCAAAAAAGGCTTCATTAGGTGGGCATGCTTCCAAAAGGTGAAGAATAGTCTTCCTCTTGAATTTTTTTAGGATCTATCTAGCACACGCAGCTGGAAAAATCCGCGAAATCAAATCGTACCTTTAACTGTCACACAGTTTAATGTAGTACTGAAAAATATTCCAATCTAATTAATCTGGGTATTTTTTAATATGTCCATCAAAATCTAATCCAAAGAATATGTTTGAAAATGGTAGATGTACATTTGAGTCTTTGTAACACTAAAGTTTTCAGGTTGAATCATATTTTGCAAAATTTTCAAAAACGTGTGTGAAATTGAAGAATATAGTAAATGAATTCCCCCACACAGAGATCTTTCATTATTGAAAAAATCGGAAAAGAACAGAGGCAATCCACAAACATATGTAGTAAATTAAAGATAAAAGATGGAAGAATCGAAATATTTAAAAACTTGTGGAAGATCTTCCACAATTGTGAAAGAGTGGCAGTACGTTGACTGCTTGTCGTCGATCTCCAATTCCTATCCCATCCCCTCATCTTGCTATTCTCCCTCTGTTCTACTGCAATGAAATGTAAATGAAAATTCTCTCAAACAAAGTATTCTTGATGAAAGCGATTTCTTAGGGAAGAGGTAAAAGAAACAAAGAGAACACGCAATAAAATGCATGCGCATAATGCGGATTGCAGGCTCTGGCTCTAGTGCTGTGCTACATGGTGGTGCATTGACGACCCGCCGTCTGCCACTCACCACTGCTAAGTGGCGGCGGGTCGTCAAAGCAGAGTTTTCGTAAAATTTGTGAGAGCGGGTTGTAATATCACCAGCGAGTGAGTGACGGCAGAGAGTTTTCATACAATTTATGAGAGTAGGTCGTAATATCACCACCGGGTGAGTGACGGCAGAGGGTTTTCATACAATTTATGAGAGTTGGTCGTAATAGAACGACCCGCCATATAAAATTTTTCAATATACGAGATGTGTATTCTTTCTGTTAGATGTTCTTTGGTACTACGTACGAAATTTCAAACCTAAATTACCATGGCACTTTTCACCCACATTTTTTTTACATAGATTTTGTATAGGAAACGAAATTTTCGCGAACTAGGCTTTCCCAATGAAACAATGCAATCTAGAGGAAATTTTGAACTTTGTTTGCTTAGGACTCATCATCTTCTACAAATAACCGTCCTGCTGGTGATTAAAAACGAAGGCTTTAATCTCATACCTGAAGCGCGGACTGAAATCGTTGGAGAAATCCGACACCTCTGGCTTTAATACTGCAGACAGAAATATTGCTTCATTTCGGTCATCAATTAACTGTGCAACTGTTTGAAAAGAGTATTGCAAACAGTCTATGAAAGCTGATTACTGAAAGTAAAAAGAACTAGAGGTACTGGTTGCTGTAAAATTTGACCAATTGTCCATCGGTTCAATTTTGATGAAAAAACAACTGCAGAAACAAATTGACCATCATGTGAGATTAGACTGTATCTTGTATGAACTAGACTATTTCCACCGTTTTCCAGTTACTACTGAAACATATTGGAAGTGGATATTGGCGTACCACAAGGATTAGTGATAGGAGTCATTCTCTTTCTAATATACATTAACGATATTAAAAGTGCAATTCAGTTCAGTAAAGTTGGGTTGTTTGCTGATGATGATGATATATAATTGGAAGAAATATGAAAATTATGTGTGAATAGTTGAATAAGGACCTTGAAAACTTTAATAAATGGTTGAAAGCAAACCAATTGTAATTGATGTTTAACTCGGTGGACAATATATCAGTTTGTGTTGATGGCACAAGTATTGAGTACGTGAAAATCTTTAAATACCTCGGTGTGATAATAGATAGTAAACTAAAGTTTAAAGGAGCGTTTACAATGACAGAGTAGAGTGGAGTCACCAGATTGCATCTTCTCTCCTTTACTCAAGCTTGCACTCTCATATAAGTTCTTCGCGCTACCCACCAGAGTGGATTTCACAGAGTAGCGTCAGATTGGAACAATTCCCAATCTCACGTTGATAGTTTCGAAAGCTTTAACATTTGTTTCGAAATACTAGTTTCTAACAGATGTCGCACTGATAAATACAAAATTTAACTAACGAAAATTAATAAATTATAACAAAAAACCCAAAAATAAATATTTTTTATAAGAAATTAAAAATGTATTTAGTATTTTTATGATACAATTTTAACAAAATAAAGTCAATTAAGAATGAAAATTTTCTTATGTTCGAAATGGTTTATCTATGGAATATAGATGGCAGTCGTTCATTTCGAAAATGTCCGTAATAAATGTTAATTTGTATTTTGTGATAATTCAAATCGTTCATAGCTCATTCTGGTGTAATTATAGAAATATTTTCTATAATTTAACACCATTTGTGATCTGTTTTGAAATATATTTCAAATGTAAATACATGATAATCTGTCACACAATTTACATATGATTTCGAAAATCTGAATGAAGCTCACTCTGTATTGTGCATGCACGCTACTCTGGTAAAAGCTCACTCCACTCTACTCTGTCATTGTAAACGCTCCTTAAGAGGTACTCAGCAAAAGTTTCAATTTAGATACCAGCGAACCTGTAGGTAATAAAATTTACTATACGTAGGTTTGTGTCCTTAAAGTGAGAAAATTCATATAAAATTAGCCTAGACCTAGACCACAGAACACATTAGAGACATCTACCGCAAAAGACAGAAACCCAACTTCGGACAAAAGCATACAATTTAAGACGAAAAATGAAAATTTGCAGTTCAAATAAACTGAAAATTTTTATCCAGAATTAACTCTCCTAAATTTTTATAATTGTTAAATACGCTATATTGCTTTGTATTTAAACACCTTTCAAATAAATATTGCAATTTCTCGTCGGTGAAATGTCGGGAGAAAAAACAAGTACTATTAGAGTCAAATAATTATAAAAAGCGCCACTAAAAATGAAAAAACTCGACGTTATTTGCTAGATCTAGGCCTTATCTTTCTAAAAAAACAGTCACAATTTAAAGAAATGAGAATACCTACCCACAGGAACTTGATTTAAAAGACTTCAATTTTTACCATTTTTTACAAGTTTCCGAGCTAATATCTCCATTCCAATACACTTTTTTTAATTTTTGCCGACTTCTTCATTACCCTTAATTTAAGATATATTATCCAGCTACAAATAGTTTGCCAGAAATTTGCATTGAAAAATGTATGAAACTTGCAAATATTGGTACTGACTCTTCTTAAAGGACATTCGGACTATATTTGTAAAAAAAAAAAAACAAAAAAAATAAGATGCCCAAGAATACGACCGGCTCTAAATTTAAAAATGCCATAATCTTATATTACGTATTAGTCTTGCTGTATGCAAGTTCGAACGGAATAAAGGATCGCCTCCAACCCTTACAAAAGAAATAGAGAGAATCTTGTAACTGTTGCCGATTCCCAACCATATAACTTGCGTCATAATCAGAGCAGACTCGCCAAATGGAATAGAAGCAACACCCAAAATTCCTTGATGTACAAGGGATTACAATTTTACAATAACTTACCACCATAAATAAAATTGGAAACAAGACCTCGAGTTTTTAAGCATAAATTAATAAAACATATTCGCATAAACGTTAATTAAAATAAGTATAGAGAAGTAGTCAATTTGTTAATAACAAAAATTATAATAATTATTATTAAGTTTACAAATGTATAGAAAATTTTTTTTTAAAACCAATAATTAAATACAATACAATGCAATCCAATGTCAATAATGGATATCCTAATAAATTCCTAATAACATTTTTCTACATTACATCTTACAAGAACAGAACGGTCTCTATTTCTACTCAAGTTTGCTACTAGACCGAGCCGTGTAGCTTCATGTTAAACTAAACACTTGCATGGTTAATGAATAATTAAACTGCGAATTTATGTTAATTTTTGAAAGCCAAAAAAAGTAACTAACACATATTAATGAAGAGCAGAATTTACACGCGTAATGATTTTGTGTGTACTTTTGTGAAGCAGACGGTACATACACGCCATTCCACAGAATCGAACATCGAACATAATCATGCGTACTAAATACACGAAAAAGTAGATACGGGTGGCTTGTAATATGTTTTTCTATTGGTTTTCTCCTTGATTGCTTTCATTATTAGTTACATATTAATTTTTTGCCTTTATTTTCATTTTTTGTTCTCTCTCAACACGATTATTTTTTATTATATATATAGGTATATGCTGATAGTGATGAAATAATTGAACAGAGACTCGGCTGTGAAAGTGCTTTGTTTGGTAACGACTGAGAAATGTGTCCTGGAATCTGTTTATTACCCCCGAAATTTCTGATTCGATATATTACCAAATCATTAGTTGATTAAGCTTACTTGTAACAGTGAAGCACTCATTATTACTTCCTACTTCAATCAATAATTTATCTTCATTTAAAAAAAAATCCCTAAAACAGCGTCGAGCATGTGCTGGCTTTCACACGGGTTTCGAATTATATCCTCTCAGTCACTGTTGAACATGATCTTCTTTTCCAAATAGGTACACGAAGACCAAATCATCGAAAGACCATGTTCAATACAAGAGGAACTTGAACTTAGTGATTGCAAAAATTCGATAAGCAAAATGTGCGTTAGGGTACGTCTGAGTTGAGCAACACGAGGTGAAGATACATTGTACGCTGCGCCATAGCTTTGTTATAAACACTCTCATAGTACAGCGTGCAATAATTTTATATCTTAACTCTTGCTATAGCCTCGCCTCGCATAGGCATCTCTGAAGAAGAATTTGCTAAACCGGGATCGTTTAACGATTTTAACTACGATGTGACCGCATGAATCGAACTCATTGACTAATTGTTTTGTATAAAGCTTTATACATACGTACTATGAACTCTCGTCATTTCCTTAATTAATATTACTTCTTCCCACTCAAACCAATTTAAAATCTCTGACTAATTTAGAACAAAGAACAGACAAAATTTTGCTTACGTTGTTCAAGGATAAATTTGAAATTTTCATTGACGTCGCATTAAAACAAAAATTAATCTAAGCGCTACAGCGACAACTTACCTGTACTCTCGAGTATGGTTCTATGATTCTGCATAAATTCTGTTCTAACATAGTATCGTAAAGTGTTCCTAAGTGAGCTTTAACAATTGGATCTTCCTCTAGTTCCTTCTTATACTCCTTCAATGCCTCTTGAAAATCTGCCAGGGATCGCTTGTGTGATGCTTCAGCAACTGCCTTCATTGCATCGATATCTCTACCAGAATACGTTATAGCCTGAAATGCGAAATATTAGTAAACTTTATATTTCTTAGAAAAAAAATTATAGAATCTTACCAATTTTCCGCTAACAATTTGATTTACATCATCAGATTGACCGAGCATAATCTTACATAGAAGCATATATTTCAGTGCTGTTAATGCTCTGCTATTTTCTACACTATCAAAACCCTCAAATGCTTCATAGAAATACGAGAAAGCAGTTTTAAAATCTCTCTCGTCTGCAGCATGTAGAATTCCCGATTGTAGATCAAGGGCCCCCTGCATTTTTGGTGGACAATATATAGCATTAGCAGTTGTGCGTGCCGATGTTAGGGCTGCCCTTGCCTTCTGTAAATTACTCAGAGCATGGTAAGTCTTACTTTCCAATAATTGCACCTCGACCAGCAAATTCTTGTCGTCCAATTTTTTTAACTCTTTCAAAAGCTGAGAACCTAAACTAAGGGCTTCCTTGTACTTTCCTGTATCGAAATACAACGCTACAAGCCTTGCTTCCAGAGATTGCCTTAAAAACGTTCTTTTCTCCTGTTTGGCCCATTCTATACATTCTTTGCATAGTTGAACCTCGATACCGGTACCAGCCTCTAAATCTAGGAACAAGTCCACCAACGAACGTACCAATTTCGCTGCCTTCGCTTTACTTATCAAACTCAAAAATGGTCTTGTAACCTTAATCAAGTCAGCAAGTTCCTTGGCTTTTCCTTCCTGTTTGTACAACTCACCAAGTTGCAAGATCCCCTGCTCTTTGATTCGAATGAGCTCTTCATCATTTTCAGCCACTTCTTGCTCCCGGACGATTTTGTTTAGAAGAGAAATGCCTTCCTGACGATTTACAGAAGAAATTGCTTGTGCTCTTTCAAACAATATCGCACCTGCCATTATTTTTTTTAACAAATTTTATTTGAAATGAATTTTCCCGTATTTTCCTTTTAAACGTATGTCACGACTACGATGATTATTAAATGTGCAAGCGAACAAGCGCTAGTCATTGCTGTCACTAATACCAACCCTTAAATTTAAATTAATGGGCGCATTCGAAATTATTTAGAATATAAGTTATAATATAAATAAATGATTAGGAACTTTTAAGCTGAAAACAGATTGTAATTGAAAGCCGGAAACCAAGGCAGCAACGGCCACACGCTGCAACATGCTGCACTTTTCGTCGATGAAAGCCCTTCTGGGGGAGGAAAAAATCTTTGCTGCAATCTTTTATGTTGCAGTTCGAGCAACATACCAATCCTATTGCAAGGAAATAGCTGGTGTGTAGTCTTTACTTGCGATTTGAGGTGACAATAAAAAATTTAATTCTCATTACGTGCTCTAAATTTGTGATACAAATATTATTTATATTATTAATTGTAACATGATTAAAGACGCACACAATTAACTTCGGTAATCATACAAGAAACTATAGCGTATCAAAATTATTGTGATGACACCTCTAGGCACAAGTGTAGGAAAATGCGCGTGCCTCGCGCTGCAACCTGTAAGGTGGGTGGCCCTTAAATTTCAAAAGACCATCCGAGTAGTTTTTTGTTCGAAATATATATATGAAAAATGAGAAATTAAAGAAATCTCCAATAAGAAAATATTTTTGCACTTTGGTGAGAACAAATTGGAAATTGAAATGAAGGAAATGCCCACCATATTACATAGCTATCAATTGACAATTGGGGAAGGCCACGGTACAGACAATACAAAGCTTTTCCCATTAAATTTTGACACATGTGCTGTGACGTACTTTCGTCCACTAATGTATATACATTTTATAGAAAAGACAGAGAGAGGAGAGAGATTATTTGTATTCTTTGCACCACACCGAGAAAAACTTCTATTTTCTGCACCGTGGGGAGGGCCATACAAAGTTTTTTCTTTGTACGATAGATCCAAAGCAGATTTCTGAAAATGAGACTCTAGGTTCTACCATATACCTTGCGTACAAGGCATTCTCATTACGAACCACGTTCCGCCGTTAGTGGCGAAATATCGTGAAAATGTATAGGAAAGCACGGTACAGAGAACACAATACCTTCTAGTGGGTAAAAGATGACGTTTCGAATTGTCATATTGACGTTGATCACTCATCCAGTTCTCTCTTTCTTGTTCACAGCAGATTTTGCATATTGAAAATCTCTTTTTCCCACTTATTATTTGTGTTAGTTGAGGACTTTTTTCACCTTTTTTCTTCAATGGCATGTCTCCTGCCGGTGGATCAAGCCGTTTTGACATTTTGGAGCTAATCTACTGTAGAATATATATACTGTGCTTGGGCGCTACCAATAGAAAGCAGAAAAGGTGTCTTCGCATTTTTTCCCAATTGTATGAGTTTTTGATATAATACATTTTATTTTAAGAAATTTGTTCGTAACAAAGCAACAGTATAATAATTGTTTATTTGTTTACTACATTATCGCAATTTAAATGTGCCTATGCCTTTAACAAGGTATATATAGCTTGTGCGTGTGCCTTTAATCGGCCTTGCTTCTTTGATAACTTCAAAGTTGTGAGCACTGCTCAGAAATTTTACAAAAAGAAAAGCATCACGTCGCCGTCGGTGTAGGTGTAGCCGTGGTTAGTGTTTTGTTTTCTTCGTAAGTGGGGTTTCTGCCAGAAGTTTGATATCTACAAATTTAATTATTTGCAAAACTACAACTTACGGTAGAACAAGTATATTAATTAAAACTAGGAATAATTTGTACATATTTAGTTGATGCCTGAGAAAATGAGTAAACGCGAGGTATGGGCTTTTCAGTATTTGTTTACTGACATTCAACAATTTTTTGTTTGATTTATTGATCAAATAATTGCGTTTTATTGCAATTTTATGTTCATTAGTTTTGAGTGTACATATACAATTTTAATAATTTTAAACTTGATCTTGAAATTTTACATAACCTCGTGATTTTCTAGGTTTCTCGATCCAGGAGCAGGAGCCGCAGTATGTCGCCTCCACAGCAAGTAAAAGCACGTAGTCTGAGTCCTGATAGGAAAAGGTAAAAATTTTAAATAATATTAAGGGGCAATTTTTGTTTTTGATGAGTTAACGAAATTACGTTCGATATAAGTTAACGAACTAGCGAAGCAGTTTTGTTTTTTTTGGCGACAACTTGAAATTTTTCATACATTTGTGATAGGTCTTGTCTGTTGTAAAAAGCCTCTACCGGCATTTGGGTACTACGATCACACAAGTATTTATGACCCATCCCATCGGTTGTAGAATTTTGTATTATTAGTCTCTATACGAATTCTGGAGGTTTTAATTAAAGTTTACAGCCATTAAAAAGTTACATACGAATTGATTACGCAGCCGCATTATAATGTTAAATATCTGTAGCAAGACATACTTACTCATGACATACTTTGTGCAAAATTTTTTAGGCCTTTGCTTTTCAGAAAATGCTTGTAATTGGCTTCTGGCTGTGAAATGTTGAATCGCTATCACTGCAGGTGTTTCACAGAGTTCTTTAGCCACAAATAAAATCTTCATGTGTAATATTCTAAAATACATAAAACTGCCCTCTGCAATGCGGTTTGCATTTGAAGAATGGAAAATAGTATGTGAGGGAAATGCTTCTTTTACTAACACTACGTTGATCATGTCAAAGACCTAAAACTAGTCTAGATAAAACGTGTATACGAACTATATCAAGCGCCTCATTATGGAATTGAATGCCATTATTGATTAAACACTAACATGCCTGGCCACTTCAAGGTTGCGGCGTAGCATAAATTTCTATAATTGTATGTATCCTGTTGATTTTTTACTGGCCCTGTCCACTCGTGTTTGACTTTACTTGCAAGCTTGTGATTGCAATCTTCCTAATTTTACGTTGATTTGTTTATATATACATTTTTTATTTATTCGTATTGACTCAATATTTTACTATCAATGTATTTTCCACAAAATTTATTTTTGAATAATTTCCTCTTAACACTTAAATAACTTTGTTAAGGCTTATTAATTTATTTTATTTTTATTGTTTATTGGAAATTTTCCTTTTAATAATTACGACATTTTAGTCAATATATATTAGTACCTTGTAGCAAATCCTTTGTTTAACAGTCATCCAGCTCATCCTTCATCACAGTAACAGGTGTCAGTCTACTACATTTCAGAATTATTCGCATCGATCTATTTTGCAGTTTTTGTAGTCTTATTTACCGTTGTAGTATTTCCACAGTAGTCATATTGGGGCAGGTATTATAAACGCAAATTGAGGTCTAGAAAAATCCTAATTCTTTTCATAAAGCCTATTTTCTTCGCTATCTTACAACATAATTTGTTTATGTGGGGTGAGAAGCTCAATTTATTGTCCACCACAATCCCAGGATATCACAACTTCTATCTGGTAGCTAGTGTCACGGGTTGCTTACCATTTATTACCATGCATTTTGTTTTCGATACGTTTAGCTTTAGCTTCTTCCAGGTATGTACAACAGTGTGTCGTCCGCGAATAGCACTACCTTTGAATATTTTATCACTTTGTGAGGTCATTAACATATAGCACAAACAACAGCGTAGTCAGGACGGCGCCTTAAGGAACCGTAATGTTGCACTCGACAGGCGCGGACGTATAACATTTCAGTTTAGCCACTTGAGTCCTGTTTTGTAGGTAGCTCTCAAACCATTTTTTTTTTCTTTGTCTTAATGCCATACTTGTCTAGTTTTTTTAAAAAAATACTGCGGCTTATGGTTTCAAACGGTCTCTTCAGGTCTAAGAAAATTGCGATAACTAACTGGCTAACTAACAAGCGCGTGAGGTGCACAATACTTCAGTGGAACACTGCATGTGAGCCAGCTTGAAAAGACTGTGTCCTACGTGTATCTACCGAAAGAAAGAAAGATAAAAAAATAGGCACGCAACTCGCAAGCTAGCCTTGGTGAATACACCATGAATGCTGCGTCCGAGCAAATATATGCAAATACTTCCTTTTAGTGGCAGTAGGTATGTTTAGAAAATTTTACTTTCCACAAATTCGAAGTGACGAAGATAGTAAAAAACAAAAGTTAACCATCTTACGTAAACCTTCCAATTCATCAAATTTGTCTTTAGTTTTGGGCATAATTATTAAATGCGATATAAAAATCTTTAAAATTTATCGCAATGTGTTATTACACAGTTTCAGTTTCAGTTAATTTCATCGAAAATTATAAATTTAACATTTAATTTGTATATTTTTAGAAAAAGTATTTCCCCGGAAAGACATAAACGTTCTAGAAATCGATATTCAAGGGAGAGAAGTCACCGGTCACGTTCACGTACTCGATCTAGAACGCCAAAGCGCTATAGGAAAAAACATTCTGGAAGCAAATCGAAGTCAAGGTAGGATAAATAGAACATTTTAAACTGTTTTTCAATCTTTGAAAGTTTTGATAAAATTTCATGTTTCTACTTACATATACAGAGGGTTTGAAGAATATTAAGAAAAATAAATTTTGAAATGAAGATTTTTTCTTCAAGATTTAAGTACCTTACCGAAGAAACTAAAATTTCAAAAAAATAAAAAATAATAAAAATATAAAGAACCCTTTAGAAAAAAAAGAACATTTGAAAAACAAAAAAAAAAAACTTTAAAATTGAAATGCGAAGAACACCATCTCTCGCAATTCGATAAATTTTAATTCTAAAACATAACACTAAGCAATTATTTTACAATCATAAGGTCTTATTCACCGTACGAACGCAAAAGTTATGAGCGGGGAAAATCATATTCTCGCAGTCCACTATCTCAAAGGAGAAGACATGTAGGAACAAGGGTAGAATGCCTTTAAAAATTTTCATGATTTTATGCGGAAATATTTCAAACTTTTATTTTTTATAGGAACACCCGCAGCAAAGTCGATGCTTAGGAGTGTTTGGACTGAGTATTTACACGGATGAACAAAAAATAAATCAAATTTTCTCCAAATATGGAAAATTACAGAGAGTTCAAGTTGTCATTGATGCCAAGGTAAAATCCAGAGATCAGGTACTCCCTTGGCCAGCTTTTATAATATCGAAAAAAATCAATTATAAGTTTCGATTTGTTTTTTTATAAAAAGGTGGCTACATAAATTTACGGAAATTTAGATAGGACCCTGTAAAGATAAGAGTTCTAGAAAGGCTTTCTGAAACATTCATCCAATCAATTTTATTTGATACGACAATTACATGAAAACTAAAACCTGTAATTCCAACATTTTACAGACTGGAAGGTCTCGAGGCTTCTGTTTTGTATATTTTGAGTGTCGTGAAGATGCGAAACGTGCAAAGGAGGAGTGTTCGGGAATGGAAATAGATGATAGACGAATTAGGGTTGATTTTTCTATTACACACAGGGCGCACACACCTACCCCCGGAGTATATATGGGAAAGCCAACAAAGTAGTATTTGTATAAAAATATTTAAAAGAAACTAAAGTTGGAAATTTTTGCAGATTATATAGAGAAAGAGAATATCATGACCGTTACCGAGATGATGATTACCATAAAGAAAAACATCGGCATCGAGAACGACACTCGCCTTCACCACATTATAGGGATCGTAGAAGAAGATATGATCGTAGTAGAAGTAGATCGTATACACCACGTGATAGTAAATTGAAATTTATAAATCTTCGTAATTTTTGCTAATATTATATTTTACCAGGACGTTATCGCTAGGAAGTTCAAAAGTGGTTTATGACCGCGCATATTCTTAATTTGTTTTCATTTGCTGCAGCTTTATTTTATCATCAAACATCTTCTCTTATTTTATTTATGTAAATGTAAATATTCATCTGCACGCTCTTGAGATTTTTGAAGTTCTTTTTCTATTCTTATATAAAGAGCACTTAGTTAATAACTCTATAGGGGCGCATTCACATTCGAAATGTTTTTGTATGTTATGAATATCTTGAGACTTAGCCAAAGCTAGTGATTTTATAATTGCTTTTTGCTGGGAGCACAATTAATGTTAATGCGAAAATTTTACTTTATGCTTCCAGCCAAAATAGTTAAATGTTACTGTAAGCTGTCTTCTTCATCAATTAAAATGAAAAAGCCTTTGAAATAATATTTCCTGAATGTATGCCCCCGTGTTATAGTTTTATCAGTTTTTAAATTGTTGTTTTTATAACTATCGATTTAGTTATAAGACGGACTCTTTACTGCAATCATCAAAACATTTCGTGATCAGTTTGAAATTTTTATTATATAATAAACCATTTCGAATGAAATTAAAAACAATATTTTTTGCAATAATTTTGTGTGTATTTAATGAAAATCTAAGCTAGTCCATAATGATCAGTGCTTTCTGCAATAGATGTGTAGCCCTTTCGTGGAAACCAAATGACCTCAGAAGGCTACAAAGATAAGATGTAAGAAGTTGTCTTAAAGCATGTAAGAGTATAAAGAAGAAGGCTACTTTATTACAAATAGAAATTAATTTCAAAATTAAGTTGTCCTGTCCTTTGGCCCCATACTTTCGGTGTCGGTCGTCTTAATATGGCACAATTATGAATAAGAGAACTGAGTTAAAGCTCAGAACAATATAGTATGTGCGTTAGTAAGGTATAGACTTGTTTATTTGTGCTCCCGTCTTTTTCCGTTTTTAATTAATTTTAATTCGGTTTTTCCAATTATTTTTTCACGGTTCTGGTACCAAAGTGCCTTAGTTGTATCATTCTGTAATCTACGCTTATTTTCTCATTTGATTTAACGTATTATATTATCTTCACTATGGGAGCAAGATCGGCTGGCCCCACAAAAGCGCTCTCTGGAGATCTAAGAGAATACAAAAGGGGAGTTAAGTGCGCCTGCGCCATCATCTCGCTCAACTAGAGCTACAATAAAGCTGGCAATGTCTGCTGCAAATTCCCCTACTGGCTGTGATAGTGGTTCAGCTTTAGCATTGCATACTTTGAGGATAGCCTGCTGGTTAAAATAAATCAGCTTCTTCATGATACACATAGGGTAAATTTGGCTGGGTATTTGCTTCAGGGTAATTGAATTACCTAGTTAATTGGAGACCCCCGATACACATAAATCGGGGTAATTTGAATGTTAATGCGCATGCTTGACGTTTAGTATGGATGTATAATTCCATTAATTCAAGCGAAACGTCAGCAGGCGATGCAGATAATAATTTTCGAATTGTCACTTTTCATTTCCACTTTGGATTCTGCTTCCATCTTTGAATCAGTAAAGACGCGCGTTCTATAGCCATTTTTATAGCGGCATTTCGGAGTATACTTAAATTAAATAAAGGTTTAAAAATCTATGGTTATCAACTTGTAACCATTGTACCAGTCTTCTATAAAAAGGAATAAATAAAAGAAAACTATTATCAGAAAAAAATCTAGTGACAAATCATTTTCACACTCAATCTGAAAGTGTCTTTAATTAATTATATTTCAAGTAAGTACTTCATACAATTTTGTGGTTTAAATTTGTATAGAAATAGAAAAATATATATTGCCATCGCCTCAGCAGGCTTATATCAAAATAGAAAGACATTAACATTCTACAATGGTTTTCCCTGAGGAAACCATAGTCAGATCCACGGATGACAAGGGCCCTCCCGACCGCAAGATCCCTCGTCCAAGGAGATATCAGGACTCCTCTCCAACATCCGAATACGTGGTCTTCATCCAATCTCTTTCGGAGAAAAACTTACCCCTAACCTCGCTCTCGAAAGAGCTATACCAAAAATTCCCAAACATATCGGAAATTATATTTATGAACAAGCGGAAAATTAAAATCTCGACAAAAGATAGATCCACTGCTAACAATTTGGCATCGGATAAAGAACTGTCCAGCAAATTCAAATCTTTCATTCCTTCCAAACTTGTTGAGACAGAGGGTATGGTCCCCATTCCTAATGGCCCCAACGAGGAAGAGATATACTCCAATGGCTCGATTTACTTCAAACACGGGCCTCAGCCCTTCACAGAGCCCCCAGAAATTCTCGAAGTGAGAAGAATTACTAAAACAACCAATGAGTTGACTACTCCACTTGACCTGATATGTGTCACCTTTTCGGGGCTTATCCTCCCTCCCTATCTCAAATATGACGGGATAATCTTTCCGATATTCCCAAAAAGAGACAGAATCATACAATGCAGGAACTGCTGGCGATTTGGACACTTCCAATCAAAATGCAGGTCAAAGACTAAATGCGTAAAGTGTGGAATTGTGCAACCTGAGTCGCACCCCTCTCCTTGCACTTCATCTCCTCATTGCGCCAACTGCGGTGGTGACCACTATGCCACGAGCAAATCATGCCAATTTTTCAAGGATTGCAATAAAGCTTCGGAGCGCAAAACCAATTTCCCTACTCAAATGTCATATCAAGCCAATCCCTTTCGAGTAAGCAATTTTTTCTACTCAGAAGCAGACTTCCCATCCCTAGGCTCTCGACCAAATAAGCGCAAGGCTCCTAGACCCAGGTTTTCAGAACTGGCGCCCTTCTCTGCGGGCCTCCCGACGGAAGAGGCGGCACCCCACAAAGCTACAGTCAATGTCCCCATCACACTCCCTGACGTTCGAGAATCAAACTCATCCGAGCTCAAAGCCGATACCTCATCTCTCAGACGAACCCTCTCTGATGACAATAATCCGGATGCACCACTTAGGAAAAAAGCCTTTTCTGTGCAAAGCTCTAAGTTCTGCAGTCCACTAAAACTCTGTCTAGAGATTTTAGACATTAACGCTACCAAATCGTACAATCTCACCGAAGAAGACAAAGAAAACTACATTCCAGCTTTAAAAGAAATTATCATTCGCCTACTTGATACTGCCCCACCCCCCAAGGAATTACCAAAGGACCAACCGGAACAGGTTGGTAATGATCAAGAAATGAGCACATTATGAACACAGATTCAACAATCGCGCAATGGAATCCAGGCAGTATCTCAAATAAAATAGGTGAGCTACATAACCTACTATTCTCATTAAACATTTCCGTGCTTTGTCTTAACGAAACGTGGCTTAAGCCGTCTCAAACGTTTACTTGTAAAAATTATAACGTGCTCAGAAAGGATCGTCGCTCAACTGGAGGCGGAGTTGCTATCCTCATAAAGGACAGCCTTCAATTCAACAACCTACCTCTCATTACTCGCAACTCAGCAATAGAACTGGTTGCTTGCGAAATATTACTAGACCCATTCCGTATATCAATTCTGAGTATATATATTCCTCCTCGTGCCAACTTTAGTGCCGGGGACCTGCAGCATATTATCAGCCAACTTCCCCCTAACAACTCTCTCCTAATATGTGGAGACCTCAATGCCCACCACACACTCTGGGGAAATCAACAGTCAGACCTTAAAGGTCGTGAAATCCTTAAACTACTGGAAGACAGCGACCTAGTATTACTAAACGACAAATCACCCACCTTCGTCTGCCCAACCACCTCTTCCGCCATAGATATCACCATTGCTTCTCCAGATCTCGCACTGGTAGCGGATTGGTCTACATTCAACGACACTCTGGGCAGCCTACACAAGCCCTGCATCACTAAGCTCATCACTACAAATCAAAACGCTGCTACGGACACTCAGAGGCAGTTTATTCCCAGAAGTTTTAACAAAGAAACTCTAAATCGTAACATCTCTGACGCCCTACGCAACTTTAATAGTAACAATCCCACTACCATCTACAGCCTATTAATCAAATCCATTCACAACTCCACTCTTAAAACTACCTCCGCCTCTGCACAACAAAGACATCCCAATCCCTGGTGGAACATATCCTGCTCTAAAGCGGTGGCTCTTCGTAGATCTGCCCTCCGGAACTTCACACAACACCCCTCCAGACCGAACTACGAAGCATTAAAAAAACAGGAAAAAGAGACTACGCGCATACTTAAGATGGAAAAGAAAAAGAGTTGGGAAAAATTCTGTCAAAACATCTCCCCCGACCTATCGGCTTCCGAAATGTGGGAAAAAATTAGAATCTTCAGAGGCACTCACAAGCGCACACAGTGTAAGTTACCTTTAGACACCATAGCAAAGAAAATAGCGGGGCCTGCAGGCCCTCACTGGGAATATCACACCTCTGACTCTAACCTCACGAACCCTACACACCATGGCCTTGTTCATCCGATAACACACAAGGAACTAGAAAACTCCCTCATCAACAAGAAAGACTCCGCCCCCGGATTAGACTTCATAAGATACAGCCTTATAGCTAGTTTGTCAACTTTCGCTAAACTTACAATTCTTACCCTATTCAACTCCTTTTTCACTAATAGCTCCATTCCTATTGACTGGAATCAAATAGCCATCATCCCAGCACTAAAAAAAGGTAAGGACCCAAAGGATCCCAACTCATACAGACCCATTGCACTCACATCCGTCCTCAGAAAAATTTTCGAGGACATTCTAAAACATAGGATTGAACACTTCCTGGAATCAAACAACATACTTCCATCACATCAATTCGGTTTCCGGAAAAACAGATCACCTACAGATTGTGTCCTCACACTGTGGACTCACCTCCACTTGGGGTTAATTCAGGGAAAGACTACAGTAGTGGCATTCCTTGACATCCAGAATGCGTTTGACAAAGTGTGCCCTAATATTCTGGTGACAAAAATGCATGCAGAAAATCTCCCCGAACAACTCATAGCAATTATAAGCCGACTTTTCGCTTACAAACAAATGAAGGTAGTCAGCGGCAGCAATAAGAGTAGCTCATACGTCTCACATCAGGGCTTGCATCAGGGATCGGTACTCAGTCCAATCCTCTTTAACTTTTACACCAAAGACATCGGTGCCAGGTTACCCGGTAACATATCTCTAATCACCTATGCTGACGATATTTGCATATTTTCCTCTTGCCCTTCTTTGGAGAGCTCTTTGGATGCCATCCAATACGGTATTACTATCATAACTTCTAACCTGCAAAAAATAGGCTTAGAAGTATCCCCCAACAAATCGCGCATACTTATAGTTCAAAAACGATTGAGTAGGCAAGTGAATCTCCCTAACATTCTCATAAACTCACACTTGATTCCATATGTCTCGGAGACTACCTTTCTTGGGTTCACCCTGGAATCAAAGCTCTCCGGAAAAGCCCACATATTGAAAACAAGGGATAAATGCTTCCGGCTGACAAATATTATAAAATCCCTCTGCGGAGTCAGATGGGGAGCAAACCCCGAAAGCCTGCTAAACATCTATAAAGGCTTAATTATACCAGTGCTAAACTACATGTCCCCCTTCTTCATGGATGCACCCAGAGCTGCCCTCCTTCCACTAAACAGAATCCAATACAAAGCAATAAGGACCTCTCTAGGTGCGATGATTTCCACTCATGTCATGTCCTTGGAAGTTGAATCCAACATTATGCCACTTGAGGAAAGGTGGAAACTCAACGCTGATAAGCTTGTCTTACAACTCATGCGAGATTCCTCGCATCCAGCTCACATCCCTCTACAGAAATACCTTGAGTCCAGCCATCCTCGCATCCCTTCTAAAGTCCCATATATCATCCAACAATATCAACTTATCGCAGCTTCACACAATTTCATATCAACTCCGAAACCCTACCACTTCCAATACCCCCTACATATAATTAATTTCAGACCCCCAGTTATTTTACCAAACATAAAAAAGGAAAATCTCACCCCTGAATCTGCTGCCCCCCTATTCCACAAGCTAGTGAATACACGCTGGAAATCGTTCACCAACATCTTTACAGACGGATCTAAAACTAGCTGCAAAACGTCTGCAGCTTTCTGGATCCCCAACTTGGATATAGAAGCGGTATTTCCTCTCAACCCACTATCCTCTATTTATCATGCGGAGGCTCTAGCAATTCTGGAGGCAATTAGGATGGCAGTCATATTGGACAATAAGAAATTTCTCATCCTCACAGACAGCAAGTCTGTTCTCACGGCTTTAAAGAACCCAACCTGCAATAAACCCCACCCCATTTTACTAGAGATCAAAAAGGCTCTATTCAGCGCAAAAAATAAAGGCACCCTCATACACTTTCTGTGGATCCCAAGCCACATGGGAATAGACGGAAACGAATTTGCGGACACTCTGGCTAGGGATGTCCCAAGCAGCCCTTCGGATTCCGAAATATCAATTTACCCAAATGAACTCCTTCCTATCCTAAAGAAGGATAAGGTCGGCGAGTGGCAAACTAAATGGAACAGCTCACCGATGGGCAGGTCTTTCCACTCCTTACAGCAGTCAGTGGGGAAAAAGCCCTGGTTTTCCAACCTAGGGCTCCCTCGAGTCATCATCACAACTACAACCAGGCTTAGATTTGGTCATGTAATTACTAACGAGCACCTCCACAAGATCAACATAAAAGACTCTCCCATCTGTTCATGTGGGAGTGCCACGGAAAATATCGACCACAAACTCTTCCACTGTAGCAACACCCGACTGCCTGCAAGAACGAAGCTTCTTAATGATCTTACATCTATTGACCCAACATTCACCAATCATATTAGTCTGCTGAGAGAGGGCAATATCGACGCGTTTAAAGTGCTCATAAAACATATCAAAGAGTGCGACATGGTTTTTTAAACATACAATCCAGATTAGTATGGAAGCAGAATCAAAAATAAAGTGAAAAAACAAAAAAACAAAAAAAATAAAAAAACAACAAAAAAACTAACAACAAAATGTACTAACCACTAATAAGGAAAAAGGAAAAAAAAAAAAAAAACAAAACAAAAAACACCTATGCCGAGTGACGAATGCTTCCGTTATTTTGTGTGTCTCAACGGAAGACAGTCTATATTTTGGCTGGCGCAACAGATAACTCTAAAGGCCAAAACACAGTGAGGACGACACAACAAAGTCGCCGTAAATTGGTTGCTGTCAAAGATTCGAATATACGGAAGTCCCATATACTTAACACAATGAGGGCGACGCGATAAGTTGCCAACAAAAAGTTTGGAAAAATCTCTAAATTAGTCGCCAACATAATTGACATTTCTGTGTGGACAGTGAATAATTGACATTCATGTTATGTGGATTTGGATATTTTTATGAAACATAGTAAATTAAAAGATAATAGTAAATAAACTAGTTATTAAAAACTTCTATAAAATTAATTTCATTTATTAGTTTGACAAATTATGGGTTTTGAGGAGGAATTAATAGAGAAAATGAGGGAAAAAGTTATGTTGTGCAATAAACGTCATCCCATAGAAATCTCTTCTTAGTCTTCTCTTGAGTTTTTTCTTTATGCTTTGCAATTTTAAGTAAGCCGCATAAGCTATACTAGCGATTTTCCTTAATTTTTGTCTTTTTGCCATTTCTTTTACAATAAATAAAGCAAAGATAGCTGTCAAAAACATTTGTCGAGTCGCGTTCATTGTGTTTTAACTGCGACATTATCGCCAACTAAGTTGCCAACATTGTTGTCTCGCTTTCACTGTGTTTTGGCCTTAAGGCTGGCCAAGTCCTGTCGTGTGTGTTATATGTAAAAGGGGCCTTGCGGTGCTCTGCCCCCCTGGAAGAAGAAGAAGAAGATTTCCACTTTGGTTTTGACTTTGCACTGGCTATCGCTGAATATGTGCTTACACAAATTTTATATATCTAGCGACTACTAGCTGGCGCTGTTATCAGGGTAATTAGAATTACCCAGCAACTTTTTAGGATGTAGAATACCCCGAAATTACTGGCTTGCTTTTTGGGGTATTTGTCAAAATACTCGGAGTATTTGGTGATACATACTGAGTAATAGTAGGCTAATTTAATTAACCGGATTAATTTACCCCATGTGTATCATAAGCATTAGAGTGTACGAGAGTCTTCACGTAAGTCTGTATTGAGTACAATTTCTTTATTTACCTTATATGTTGCCTCGTTGTTTTATATCATTATACTAGTACCAGTGGAGGTATATACATGGGTAACATATTTTTTGTTGTTGCAATCACCCAGATCAATGAGGTGAGATGGTTTAATTATACGGCACCCATCAGGTGGCCGATGTGCTTGTCAAATTCACGTTCAGTTAAGCCTTGAGCTATTGTTCACATTATGTATTTTAGTTAGGTATAAGAGCTTTATCGATTGTAACTGAATGATAGTCAGGTGAACGCTGGCTCCTCTTTTGATAATGGCGAACTAACGGGATTTTTAAAGATTAAACGTGATCAAAAGCTAATGGCAAGCTTACGATATGTGTCATTAAGGTTTTGATCTCCAGTCATTCTCCTGGAGCCCTCTCTTGGCATGGTTGACTAAGGTTCACTACTCCGCTCATTTCAGGGCAATGAAGGTACACTGAACAAAATAACTGCTGACCTCGGTGTCATTGGGTGGATATGGGGCAATGCAGCTGAAGGCCTATCGCGAAGGTAACGGTAAGTGATATAATGGTCCCTTCAGGAATGGATGTGTGCTTCCTTTTTGTATGAAAGCACGAATTATTTTTTGTATATAGCCGGTGACAGCGGCAGGTATTCGTGGAACACCCTCACACTCTCCGCCAATAGTTGAGGCAAACTAGCGTGCCCCCGTGCACTTTAATGTAGAAACACATCCAACCAAGCCTCAGGCTTCCTTGCAGCTCGTCTCAAGGCTTGCCTCAGAGAAATGAAAACAAAATGATACCACCGGCAAAGTTAACTTAACCACCGGGCTCGACGTTGTCATTGTAATTTTGTTAGTACATCTGTTGACAGAAGTAGGCCGGAGAGAGAAAAATTTCCAACATTGAGCAAAGCGTGCTTTGCGGCTAGGAGACTTGAGGCTAGCTGCAGGCTTGGCTTTGTGTTGCATCATTTAAAAACCCGTGTTGGAGATTTTGACAACACCTCGAGGAAGCCTCGAAGCCTGGATGTGTTTCTGCCATTAACCCACTGTCTTGATTGTTCTTTGGTTTCTGTTGTGTAGTGATGGATCCATGTTTCGTCCACGGTTAGGACGATTACGAAACTACCCAAAAACTCGTTCAGATTGCGGCTGAACATCGCCAAACCCTCCTTTGAAGTGATCACACGGTTGCGGTTATGGTCGAGTGTGTGCAATCGTGGCACCCATCCCCCGGATATCTTTTTTATGTCCAAATATTCATGTTAAATATGATGTACCCGCTCAGTTGTAGATGCCTACATCCGCAGCCAGCTCACGCACTTTCATTCCCTGATCGTCCAATATGGTCCATGGATTTTGTCGACTATTTCTGGCGTGACGACCTCTTTTGGACGATCTAAGCGTTCGACTTGTGCTGGTACGAACACAACGGAACTCAGTAAACCACTTATTTACCATTGAAATTTAAGGTGCAGAGTCCCCATAGTATTTATCAAGCATTTCCTTGGTTTCGGTGATAGTTTTTTTACGGAAAAAATAATGCTTAATCAGCACACGAAATTCATTAAGATACTAAAGAAACAAAACGATTTATTTAATTTAAAATATACACAGATGGAACAAGCGTACGACCACGACTGAACTTACTACTAGCGAGAAAAACATAAGAGTAAACGGTGAATTGTACGGTAAAATGATGGATGCATTTGAGACAATACAGCAGAAATTACATAGCGGAAGGCAATCAAGTAACTTCATTCAAGAAGTCGAAAGCGGCTGACCTAAATGAATGAATGAAGCGCTGTATCTGGTGTCATCAGTCATCCGATTCCAATTAGTCGCCCCACAAATAAGAGTATTAAGCTCTTGCTGATACGAAATGCCTTTTGCACTTTCTTCAGTTGCAGTTTAGCAACAATCTTTTTCGTTATCAATTTTTTAAATTCATAACATTTTTCTACAAAAATTCTTCTTGATTTTTCGGTATGAAACTAAATAATATTCTAAAATATTTTTTAACAACTTAATTACGAGCGTATAGGCCAAAATGTGGGTCGTTGTCTGCCTATAAATCTTTCGAGTTACAGAAAACAACTTTTAGTGAATATCTTGAATGCGCTCTTTGTTTATTTTGTTATCAAAGTTGTAGACCAAATACGACAGTAGCGCCACTGCCATACGTGGTTCAAGACTATGCTAGGACCACCATGGTTTCTGGACTCATCCGTTGGAACGCCCCCATGCGGAAAATAGCAAAGACAAGCATCGTATGCGTGCGCGACACTAGCGCCATGAGTTGCTGGACTCCCCGTTGGAACGCCACCATTCGGTTGCACAATCAAAAAACACTTCTGTGTTCATATATTTCTAAGAAGATGGCGCAAATATCAATAGATTTTATTTTCCACAGCTGATTGCTTATATTTACTTACAGAAGTGAAGTGTTGATAGCTTTTCTATTCTACTGAGGTCACCGATTTTCTTTTTACAAAAATGCTTTCTTCTATGGTTAAAGAACATCAAGTAAAGCAAATTCAAAGGAAAGAAGAGCAAGGTAAGTTACCGCCAGGCTACACAATGATTTAATATTCTATTTTATTAGATATTAAACGTAAGGAGGCTGTGGAATCTTCAAGTGAACTAACCCAAGCTTTGGTGGATCATTTAAATGTTGGGTAAACCCTTCCTTCATAAAAAAGAAGTAAAAATTATTCTAATTTGTGAATCTTAACATTTAGTGTAGCTCAAGCGTACCTCAACCAAAAAAGACTTGACGCAGAAGCTAAACAGCTTCACACAGCAGCTACAAATTTTGCGAAACAAACACAGCAATGGCTTCAATTAATTGAAGGATTTAGTAGCGCATTAAAAGTAAAAGTTTAAAATAAATACTGGATATTTATGTATATAATTTGTACCTCTGGTTTTCTTAAAAGGAACTCGGCGATGTTGAAAATTGGGCTCGTAGCATCGAAAGTGACATGCAACTCATAACAAATTCATTAGAAATAGCATACAAAACTGCAAGGGAACCACCACCGTAATGATGTTCACTCGCAAGCAATATTTAATCATTAATGCTACCTAAGAATATTAAGTAAATTCTTGAACTTTGAAACAGTCATTTTACTCGGGAAGTAGTGTTTTAAGCATATGCCATGTATATCCGTCCTGAATATCGTATTGCAAGATATTCATATGATAAGAAGAAAAGGCCAATTCTACGGTTCCATGACACCTAAAGGCGCCCCGTCCCATGCGATGAATAACACGCCACAAAAATTTCATATTTGAAGATTATCTGGACCGTCATTCAGATAGATTAAATAGATAATTTATTCAAATGACAAAAATTTTGCCTTAATAGTCTACCTCTACAGCCTGTGCGGATATTGGAGGGATTTGAAAAAAAAGAGCCCCGGAATTTTCAAATATGAAATTTTTGAGGAGTTGTATTGATCGCATGGGACGCCTATAGAGGTGATTGCATTTTCTTCTTATCGTATGAGTAGTCTGGAATACCGGATAGTCGTCACACAAAAACTCATTTCGTATCTTGTGCACTATCCTGTGATTTATTTCTTTATTAACAGGATAGCGCTACGATCCACAGATACTCCACAAAAGCTCGGTTTTGGGGCACAATGTCAACCTTCTCCTTATGCAAACCCTATGCAGGATAGTTAGTTCGAACAGTTTATAAAGATGACAAGCAATTTAACATCGTCAGTCATCTTAAAGATACCGTTGAAGCTGCTTGGCTAACCTTGAGCTTGACTATATAATGTTTAGAACCTTCGGGGAATTAATGCCATAGAGGCTTCTGCACATCGTGGAGAATAAAAGTGGAGCTACTGATTATTAATTATTTTTTGTGCAGTCTCAGCATTGTTAAATTAAATAAAAGGCATTTCAAAAAGTCTAGAATGGACAAAATAATAATAAAAAACTTCCAAAAACAAATTTTTAATTAAATTTACTGTGGAAAGGCTTCGAAACAGCTTGTTCGAAGGTTCAATTTTTGAAGCTCTTAGTCGAACACTTGTTTATTACGTTGTTTATCTATTCGTTTGTCCCTTCCACCACCAAAAACGATATAAAACTCATCCGACATTTCGAATTTTTTTATATAAAATCTTAAAAGTTTATTTTTATCCAACTAGTGAGCCAAATTTTTGATCAATAGCTCAACGAGAAGAGAGGAAAATTAGCGTTAAAAGTCTTGTGTTTACAATCTTATAATGAAATATATTTATATAATATATTCTCTTATATAACAAAGAGTTATAATATGCCTATTACCAGAAAAAGTGAAAACTAACACTTTAAACTATTCAAAAATAATTTCAAGTCGCTTCGATTATTATAATTTAACCTTAACACTACTTCAGACAAACATTCATGCTTCAAAGTCTATCAACAGTCCTAGGCATTTAAATATAATTACTATTCCTATTTTGTCAATGTCAGTTGTGATTCAGTCGACGTGGAAGGTTAGCATAATCGGAAAGAAACATTTTGAAATTGTGATTAGTAATGATAGATCCCCGGCAATATTAGGCTGAAACTACAGGTTTTAGATAAGAGAATAGTTCTTATTTTAGAATTTTCTATCTTTTTTTTCTTATAATTACTTTTTGATTTCGTATATAGTTTACATTTCAGTAATGTCCAATTCATTATGTCGTAAATATCTAAAATTGTTAATTTTGTTGTACAATCCAATGAAGAAATATGAAATCTCTGGTAAGTTTCTACAATTAGATAGACATTAGTAGTAATTAGATATTGCCACAAGACCAACTGTTTCAATTCTACGAAAATTTGCTTTCAATGATGTACATTGCTCTGCTACTGATATGGGCTTCGGGTGGGCGGATGAAAACGGTGGAAAATAGATGTCTGAATTAATCCTGGTGGTAGACCCTTTTTTCCTTTGTTTCCGAATGCCGAAAATATTATTATCAACAAATTTACATTTGGCAACATCTAGGTATGTGTAGGTTTATCAAGTACACAAAACAGTCAAATTAAATTATTTAATACCTTCATTTTAAAATTTTTAATAATCGAAATTCCTTTTCATGAGCGTACTAGTCTATACATATATAAATACATATATGTATATGTTAAATACATAAAAAAGAAATAGAAATAGGTGCCGGAATAATAACACAAGCAAAGTTCAATTATTATTTATTAAAAATCCAAAGTCCAACCTTAATGCTAACAAAATAATTAAATTAATACAATTCACATATGTAATAAAATTATATATATTTCAGTCCGTTTATTTCCTTTCGAGCTGAAATTAGACAAGAAAAAAGAGAAAAATTACTCACAATGTTTTTTGGTTAATGCTGTTATAAATATATTTTTACCTTTTTTTTTCACTTTGGGGTTGGCATACTTCCCTTCAGGGTACTGGTAGTCCGACAATGACAACACCTGTTTATTTATTTTTTTTTTTATCACTTTTAATTTTCTAATTGAACAAGTGTTGTACACAAATCTTATTTTAATGGCCTTATCCAACAATTACACTTTATCTTTATTATTATCGAACTTAAACTTAAAATACACAGCTTGACAGACGTACAACTAGATCTTTCGTAAAACTACAACGCACAATTTGCTCTAAAATTCCGACAGGGGTACAACTAAACTTTTTTCATATACTACAACACACAATTTGCTCTAAAATCCCCTTTTTCTTTTAAACCGAGAATTCTGTTTTTTTTTATTTTCTTAGAAACCTACAACTTGATTTGACCATCGACCGAGGAAAAACTAAAATCAACTGCTTCTTCGAAAGAAATCCAAAACTCAACTCAAACTTTTTTTTCTAATTTTTCCGCCGAACCGCCGTATTTTAATTCGAAAATCGAACTCAACTCTTAATCACATTCATCGTGATCAAGAGCCGTCGTTCAGGATAGAAAATGCTAAATTGCATTTTCTTATCCTGAGAAAATTTTACTTTTTAATTCTGGACTTGTTCAAACATGTCCAGAATTATTTGCTTTGGACGATGGCTGCAAAAATGTAATCTTACACTTTTTAAAACATCAGCCACCGTCCCGTCGTTTGAAATCGCGGCGCGCATATACATACAATGCATTTATGCGGCGCGCGTTTCTTATCGTGAAAGCTTTTACACAATATGTATGTACGTATGTACATACATATTGAATTTTTTCACGGCAAATTGTACTGAAGGTACGATTTGCTTTTTGCTTTATTTTTTTAATTAAATTGTTGAAATGACAAATTTCGCTGAATGCAAAATTTGTCGTGAAAATTTTTAAGTAAAACGGCTTGGGTTGTAAACTGAAACTTTTGTTTTTCCCAAGTTGTTTTATGAGAAAAATTTTATAAATTATGTGGAATGTGAAGAAAATTGCTGATGCAATTTTCTTCATAGATTTAAGAGATAAGCCAACCATGTTTTAAGCATGGTTAGCTTAGGTGAAAAAATTAATGAATATGATTTTTATTTTCTTCCCCTTTTTTCAGGTTTTTTATTGTATTTTATATATATATTTTATATATTATATTATATATTAGGTATATAACAATCCTTCCCCCTGAGAAAAAGGGAATTATTCTTTGAAGAGGAATAATTCTCAGGGGAAGTTGTTGTGGGTGCGTTTTTTGGCGGGCGGTTCTTGGTTGGCTTTCGGTTGAGTTTTTACAGGAATGTATAATGCTCATATATTTTTCTAAGCATTCGCTAATCAAATTTTATGGTTTTTTTTTTGTGTGTAATTAAGTGTACGGTTTCCTTAGTCCTATTATCTAGCTCTACTTACTTATTTATTTATTTATTTATATCTACTTTTAAAGCATATTTTCTTTTTCCTTTATTTTTATCTAACGCCTTTTAATTTTTTCCTGGTTATCTTATTGTTTATTTTTATTTGCTATTTTTATATTTATAATGTTAGTATTTTAACTTTTCATTTTATATCTATTTAGCATATTTATTTATGTTATTGTTTTTTAATATCTTATTTGCTAAATTATTATTTTTTGTATTGCTTAATGCTACTAAATATTAGTTATTTGTTATTTATTACTATTAATAACCGTTTGTTTGTATATAGATTTTGATTATATCTTAATTGGTTATATAGTTGTTTTAATTCTACTCTTTTATGCTTTTCTTTCGCCTATTTTCCTAATTCCTATAGCTTTTAACCTATTTTGTTGAGAACTTCCGAATAGTGTTTTCTTTTGATTTATATTTTCTTTCTCTTAATGTCTAGTTTTTATTTCACTTATTTTCTATCAGCCAGTATAGTAAAAGGAGAGGGACTGTGTTTATAACAGAAGAATGAGACGGGGCCAACCAAGGAGTATAGATCTTTCTGATTATACTACTTGTATAGATCTCGCTCTGTGGAGACTTTGAGTACGTTTTAATTTTTCTTGGGGTGTTGCGTAAACCGGTTCCATAGGAACGTTTTCAGCTGTGGGCTGTTGTCTGCGTTTAGCAATCCATGCCATGAATGCGGGTACGATATATTTTGCTAATGCCACCACAGATGCAATTAGCAACAAGAGTCCGGTCATTGATAGGGATGTAATTGAGAGTATATGAGGAATCTTGGCCTTTGGTCCAAAGTGAATGTTGTTCACTTTGGTACGGATTTCGTCTAGAGATTTTGTATCCAGGTGGATACGTTGGTTTGTATCATCTCCGAGGAGTAACGTTGGTTGTTTCTCAGGGTTTTTAGCAGCGGATATCTTGGACATATATTCTGCCAATACCTCTTGAGTTTCGTTTGTGCCTGGGAAGTAGGTTGGTTGGAAAACTCTTAGCGGATGTAGATTTTCTGCTTCATAATACAGAGTGTTAGACCCTATTTGCAAGGAACATGGTTCGTTGACTGTCATGATTCCTTGTCCTGCGAGACGATGGGTGAGTAACTGTTGAGTACAAGTTATATGTACTATAGTAGTTTCAGTTAAGGAATACAGCCACGTATTTGGTCTATTGAGTTTAATTACTGTGTCCCTTGGGGGAATTTGAACCCTGAAACTACACTGTGGGTTTTCGTCTAATGGGTTAAACAAAAGTTTGATGATACATTCATCTGTTTTACTAGCTTTTGTGATTGGTGTATTTAGCTTACCAACCCAAGTATCCTCATCGATTCCCTTTGAAATTTTTTTGAAAGATCTCAGGTTTTCTGGCTTCAGCAGCAGAAATTCCTGGGTCTGGATTTGACTCGCCACATGGGAAAATTCGATATCAGGTATTAATGAGTGGTTTGAATCCACCCGTATGGGAAAACATCTAATCTGTTGGATTTTCATCTTGGGAATATTAAATATGGGAAGTTTGATTCGGATAACTAATTTGTCCTGTAACAAATGTGTCTTAACATCTGCTGTTTGATACAGAACTGACAAACAGTCCTGTAGGTTGGGACAAGTGGAATGAGATTTGTGATAAATTTCTAGCAAGAGATTCGGGGAAATTAAAAGAGGATGAATCTGATTATTCCTGCTGGACACTATTATGTCTAGTAGAGCTTGTTGTCTAAATTCCAACTCTATCATTTGTAGTGTCAAACTAGAAATGATCTCTTGTCTTATTTGGTGGGCTATCAAATCATCCGTTGTATTCTGCAGATGGTTAATCTGATTGATTATCTGGTGTTGTCGTTCAGACAGTGAGGATAAGGGTTTTTGAATTTGTTCAAAAGTGGTTTTTATTACACTGATCTGTTGCTTTTCCAGATCAGCTAAGGTTTGAGTATTTACCTCTAATTCGCGTAGTCGGCTGTACACCTCTTGTTCGTTTCCGCTATCCATAGTGCCAAAGAGATAGTGCATCGCATTACCTATCCCATCAAAGATGGATCGGGGCTTGCGTGATTTAGGCACTGCCTCTTTAATGACATTGGTGCGTCTCTTGATGTTTTCCATCAGGGCATGTACATGTTTGGTTTGTAGGGTACATAGATCTTGATCAGAGGATTTGTTACCACATAATTGATGTACGTAGTGTTCTGCGCGTTCCGCCAGTTTTGTCTGATTGTCCAACTCCGCCAGATCTAACTCAGTTATGATGCTCCAAGTATCGTGGTAAACTGATAGGCTTCCAAGATCCTCAAATAGTATTCCCGTATTATTTAGGGGCGTTATAGTGTAAGGTTCCTCCGCGAGGGCTCCTATCGTGATCAGGATCAGTCCGTAAAAAATTATTGACCGCATTGTTATCTAGGAGAGGATAGGATAGGATATTAAAATGGGGTTTTTGTTGATTTTGTAGCTTACATTCTATTATATATGTATCTTAGAATTACTTAGATTATGTTGACACCATGTTATTCGTAGAACGGTTTTAGACGATTGTTATGTACCGTCACCTCTCGTTTGCGAATTTTAATTGTTGTGTTTACTGAACTGGGGATGCCGGTTACCGTATAGGGTCCTACCCAAATCTGGGAGAGCTTATGTTTGCGACTCTCGCTCTTGAGTAGAACCTTGTCTCCTCTGTGAAATGTCAGGGGACGTACAGCTTTGTCATAGTAATTTTTCGAGCGTTGTTTACTCATCAGAAGATTTTTCCGTGCCATGGCGTAAGACTTTTGAAGCTTATACCTGAGAATATGGTAGTAGCTCTCGTGATTATACACGGGTTCAGGATCTCGCCTTAAGTTGGACGGAACGTCCGCTGTAAAGCCGTAGAGGCAGTCCATGGGAGTTAATTTTGTCCCTTCGTGTACACTGTTGTTGTACACGAAAGCTGCGGTTCGCAGATAACTATCCCATGAGCTGGGATTTTCGTCCACTATAGTTCGTAGATATTCAATCAACGGTCTATGTGCACGTTCGAGTGCTCCATTTGATTGGGGATGATAAGCTGAAGTCTGCAGCTTATTTATCCTAAGGAGTTTGCATACCTTTTTGAATAGGTCACTCAGGAAATTACTTCCCTGATCGGTGACTATTCTTTTGGGAATGCGGTAGCGCGTGACGATTTCGTCGAAGAAAATTTGCGCTACCGTTATAGCTTCCCCATTTGGTATGGCATACCAATCTACAAACTTCGTGAGGTTATCCTGAAACGTTAATATATATTTGTTTCCGGATTCTGTCTCCTCTAGTGGGCCGACTATATCTAAATAGATTTTATCGAATGGTTGTTCCGCTACGTCTGTAATTACCATTGGCATTTTATACTGTGGTGAGGCCTTCATGGTTTGACATTTGGCACACTGCTTAATGTGCTTTTTGATGTCACTAAGCATGTGCCTCCACCAGTACTTTCTTCGAATCCGTTTATAGGTTTTTATCACTCCCTGATGGCCGCCAAAGAGAGAATCATGATAATATTTTAAGATTAATTGAATCTCCTCTGGGCTTGTGATTACCTCAGGGGGACGAGTTTCGTCTATAATTTGCGGATTGGTACTAGGTGGACTGTCAAGGTCCTCTGCCGCTTCTGGATGATGGGTTTGTTCTTTTTGTTTGGACTGGCTGTCTTGATTTGTTCCACTTCCCTGAATGTTTCGTGTCTGGGCTCTGGTTACTGCATTGCATTGCAGACACTCCTTTTGGTCCGATGAGTGTTTTTCCTCCTCTATATCCGAGTCCATTTGGTGGTGGACTATAGCTTCTACCGTGAAGGTTGCAGTTTCCTTGTCTTTGCTATTATCCCGTGGAATGCGGCTTAAAGCATCGGCATTCGTATTGTACTTTCCGGGCTTATACTCAATTTTATAATTGAACTCGGAAAGTTTATGGTGAAATCTCACCAGACGGGATGTGGGATCTTTAACATTGAAGACACCCTTGAGTGGTTTGTGATCTGTATAGACCGTGAACTCTCGGCCTTGCAGATAACACCTGAAATTTTTAGTCGCCCAAACTATAGCCAGTAACTCTTTCTCAATCGTGGAATAATTACGTTCGGCCTTGTTCAGGGTACGGCTGGCGTAGGCAATGGGCTGGTCACTTCCTACCTCTCCTTGAGAGAGAACTGCTCCAAGAGCCTCGCTGCTGGCGTCTGTGGTAAGGTTAAAGGGTTTTGAAAAATCGGGATATATTAAGAGTGGAGGGGAAATTAAAGCGTTCTTAATGCTTTGAAATGCCTCTTGGCATTTCTCAGTCCACTTAAACTTTACATCCTTTCGGAGTAGGTTTGTTAGAGGACGTACTGTTTTCGAAAAATCAGGTATGAATTTTCTGTAGTAATTGGCAAGGCCCAAAAAAGATTGGACTTGCCTTACTGTCTTAGGAATGGGGAAAGTTTGGATGCATGCCGTTTTGCTAGGGTCAGGTAGTGCTCCTTGGTTAGAACATTTGTGTCCTAAGTACACTACCTCGCGCCTGAGAAATTGACATTTCTCAGGTTGAAGTTTCAGGTTATTTTCTCTTAACCTGTCAAAGACTTTGCGAAGCTTTTCGTTGTGGTCTGCCAGACTTTTTCCATAGATGACGATGTCATCTAAGTAGACGAAACATTCTAGGCCTTGTAGGCCAGTTAATATGAAATTCATTAAACGCTGAAATGTGGCCGGGGCTCCTTTAAGCCCGAACGGCATGCGTTTGAATTCATAATGCCCGTAGTTGGTACTGAAAGCCGTTTTTGCTCGATCTTTCGGATCGACGAGTACCTGATGATAGCCATTGGCTAAGTCTAGGGTAGTGAAGTATCTTGAATGGCCCAGTTGATCGAGGATATCCTCAATCCGTGGTAGCGGGAAGGCGTCGCCAATCGTTTTTTCGTTCAACTTACGGAAATCAACGACGACGCGCCACCTTTTCTCACCATCTGGTCCCGCTTTTTTGGGGACGACTAGCAGTGGCGAGTTCCATGGGCTTTTGCTGGGCTGGACAATGTCGTTGTCCAGCATTTCTCTGAGTTGCTCATTTATGACATTTCGCTGTGTCTCTGGTAACCGGTACATCTTTTGGTTAATAGGTGCTTGGTCTTGCACCAAAGGGATGTCGTGGGTGATGGCATTGGTATGTGTAAGCCTGTCACCTTTTAAAAAGAATATGTCATCATATTCATAACAGAGATCTGTTATTGAGGCTTTTTCCTCAGTGTTTAGAGTTTCATCCAGACTGAGTTCTTGCTCTAGTCTGGTGAGGCGGGGCTGAATACTGGTGTCTTCTTGTTCGGCATCGTTTGGGAACAAGTACTTTATATGTTGTAGGGTGGCCGTCTGATCGGCGCTTATTGCCCTGTTTGTATTGCTCTTAAATCTAGTTCTATTATTATTATCCCTATCCATTTTACCTCTTAACCTATTTCTTTGATATATGAGTGGCGCTGGGCTAGATGGATCTGCGGGAGTTGCTATCGGCAGACCGTTTGTGTGCTGGCCAGCGCCTGACGTTGGGGTTTTCATGAGGGACCCGCAAGCGTCTTGGAGCAGTTTCTTATGACCGCTTAGTTGGCTGGGGCTCTTGTGCCCTATTTTCTTAATCTTAGATCTACTTATATTTTGATGCTCACCATCGCCGTCATTTCGACTCATGGGATTCAAGGGATGGGCTGTTGCAATATCTTTATCTGGCTCTCGTTTGATGGGGACGACAGTGTAGTCTTTAATGGGAACCAGCTTTAGGTTCACGCTTTTTAGGACTACTTGTGAACTGCGTGTGTTGAGGATTCCTATAGTGACTGCCTTTAACCCAGCTGAGAGCAAGCTGTTCGCTAAGAAGACTCCGTCGTCTATTTCTTCTGACAGACTGAGCATTTCTTCCTGCAACTGCAACGGAACTTTGACTACGATCTGAGACCTTGCTGGTATGCACACAGGTTCATTTAAATTTACCTGATGCTGGCCAGTCTTACAAGCCAGATTTTTGGTAATCAACTCACCCTTATCGCGTTCTTGTTTATCACAGCCGACTTCTTCTGACAGAGAAGCATTGAGAACACTTCGGGTAGAAAGTGTATCCCCTTCGGGTTTAATATCTTCTACCAGTGTCTCTTTGTTGACTGTGTTTTGTGAACACGGGTTGTCCGATGCGGTTTCTAATGGAACAGCAAACTCTTCTGGATTGGTTTCCGTGCGAGGAAATCGCAGAACCTTGTTGGGTCCCTCAACATTACAGTTTTTGGCTAGGAAATCATTTCCTAGCAAGCCGTCGTCAGAAATACCTGGGATGTTTTTTACCACTTGAAAGTTGCAAGGTAAGTTGCTTTTTAGCATGAAGTTTCCTTGGCAACTTCCTAAGGTTTTTCCGGTGCCAAAAGGGCTTTGAAGCGTTAGTTTTTTGTTGGTGTTTATTAGCTCGCGAGATTTGAGAGCTTTTTTCTTAATTATACTAATCTCAGCGCCGGTGTCCACTATTAGCTGGGCCTGACCATTTAGACCTATGTCTAGAGGAAGTCTGGCGGTGGGCACACTGAAGTTGGGCGGCTGAGAAGACCCTTGTTTATTGCTGGTAGGGTTTATAGTCGAGCCGGGGAGTTTTGGGTCGACTCTTTGTCGTTTCCCTGTTTTTTATCCTCCCACTTTTGCTTTTGCCGACATTCGTCGATCTTATGTCCACGGCGCCCACAAAAATCACATTTTTGTCTTATGTTAAAGACTCTGGGGCCTTTTGTATTGTTCGGGTCTGACTGTGGTTGATTGTTAGGCGATCCTCGTGTGAAACGATTTGCAGACTGTGTTTGGTTGTTTCGACAGTCGCGAATGTCATGCCCGTAACTTCTACAGTTAGTGCAGAAGGGGGTGTTTTTGCGTTTTAGACACTCCGTGTAGGTGTGTCCCCGCTTCTGGCAGAAATTGCAGGTGATGTTTTGTACCAGATTTTGTGTATCCGGTTGTCTAGAATCCCTTCGTGGAAACGGCGGGCGTAGTGGTGGAGCATGTACGTATGGGGGATTGTTAAACTGCCTGGGCTCTTGTGCCCGTGGTGATGCATACATGGGTGGCTGTGGTGCTTGATTGTAAGGAGTTCGGCTGAGAGCCCGAACTCGAAGACTAGGGTCTATTGGTGCCATTGGATATGGCTGTTGCGTTAGCGGCGTTTGGACGAAAACGGTGCCTGCTTGCAGCTTTTCCATGTCTAGAGCCTTTTGTATCAGCTGCTCTAGATCATTTTCTACCAGCGTGAGGAGGTACTGGCATAGGTGGGGATTGTTCACTCCACTTTTGAGGGCATTCTTGGCGAAGTCCGCCAACTGTGTCTTCACAGCTGGGGCTGCCGTTGCTCCGTACTTCAGTACCGCTGCCTCGTTGCAAAGCATCAACAACTGCTTCACTCTTGTTGTGAAGGCAGTGAGAGTTTCCAACGGGTTTTGCCTCATTGTGATCAATTTGTTGACCAACTCCTGGTACGATTCTCGTGGTAGGTAGGTTCTGTTCAGACGTTCCTCCACCTCACTAAAAGTAGTTGGAACGTCCGAAGCAAACAGCTGATAAGCATCGCCACGAAGTCTTGTGGGCAAGATATGTAGGAAGGCTGGTTTTTCTTCCTCACTTAAACAGTGTAGGGCCTGTTTGCAACAGCCAATAAATGTTTGTAGCTCACGACCTAGCTGTGGGGTATTTTCACCCGAAAACAGAGGAACTAGTTGTGCCGTGAGCTTGGCCACCTTCGCATAATCTACCATTGTGATTATCTTTTTATTTAAACTTTTGTAGGGTAGTCTACTTGTGCTTTGTCGGGTTTCAGGGCTGGTTTCTGGACTAGAATCCGTGAAGGATACTTCTAGCCAGCCACTGAGGAGATCTTCGGCGGTTGTTTGGTCCGCTTCGTCACCACCAATATCACTGTCACTCTCAGCGCTTACAACTACACTGGCTGAGCTCTTATCTAAACCTAGTGAACGTGAAAGCCCGGCAAATTCGATAAGCTCCTGTTTGAATCGCTCTGTATCTTTTTTAAATTTTTCGATTTTTGTCAGCCTCTGCTCTCTGCCTTGACTTAATCTATGGTCAAGAGCGTCGCAGTGCGTGACAGTGAGCTTATCGGATTCACGTGCCTTTTCTAACAACTTATCTAAAAACTTATCTAGACTTACTTTAGATACAACTGTGGGCCCTGTTAAAACGGTGCCGCTTCGAAGGCGAACTCCTTTTCTTTCCTGCTGTGATGGGTTTGGATCCTGGCTAGTTGATTGTGTTGGGTTGTCTTCTGGGGCGTTGTCTGTACCTTCCCGGAGGTGATGAAGATTTTCACCTGGGGATTTCTCCGCGTCGGATGAAGGTATGGAGTTTAATCTCGTGCCTGTCTCAGGTGCCGGTGTCGAGTTTTCTCCTGACATATGCGTCCCGCGTTGTCCAAAAGGGGGGCTTCCAGCCTTCTTGGAGTATTCCCTTCTGGAATGTTTTTTGCTACTAGGGGGGCTCCTGCCGTCTTATTTCCCTTGGCTGAGATTGAAAGGGGGGCTTTTGCCGACTTCGAGATCCCTTTCAATCCTGGAACGAAGTTACAATTTCCGGTGCTTCTGTTTGCTGCCGGGGGGCCCTAGGCCTACTTATTTCCCCTGGATATGGTTGAAAGGGGGGCTTAAAGCCTTCTTCGAAATCCCCTTCAACCCAGGAACGATGATATCTTCCTTCTGGAGTTGATTTTGATTGGTCCTGTCTTCGTTATCCTCCTTCTCGCTGCTGGAAAGGGGCTTTTGGTGTTCGGTGATGAATTCCAATCTGGAGGTCCAAGTCTCTTAAAGCTGTCTTTTCACTCACTGGGGTGAACGCTTGCTCGCCTGGAGCAGAGGCGCCTATAGATGATATCTACCCCGAGCGTTGGGGGTGACGTGGCCTTATAGCTTGGCTAGTGTCACAGGTTCCCCGTAGATTCGTGTAGGACCAAGGCTTTTCAAGCGTTTACGATCGTTTAACTTGACCAAGCTTCCTTGATCCTACCGGCTGCGCCAATTTTGTTATAAATATATTTTTACCTTTTTTTTTCACTTTGGGGTTGGCATACTTCCCTTCAGGGTACTGGTAGTCCGACAATGACAATGACATGTTGTACACAAATCTTTATTTTAATGGCCTTATCCAACAATTACACTTTATCTTTATTATTATCGAACTTAAACTTAAAATACACAGCTTGACAGACGTACAACTAGATCTTTCGTAAAACTACAACGCACAATTTGCTCTAAAATTCCGACAGGGGTACAACTAAACTTTTTTCATATACTACAACACACAATTTGCTCTAAAATCCCCTTTTTCTTTTAAACCGAGAATTCTGTTTTTTTTTATTTTCTTAGAAACCTACAACTTGATTTGACCATCGACCGAGGAAAAACTAAAATCAACTGCTTCTTCGAAAGAAATCCAAAACTCAACTCAAACTTTTTTTTCTAATTTTTCCGCCGAACCGCCGTATTTTAATTCGAAAATCGAACTCAACTCTTAATCACATTCATCGTGATCAAGAGCCGTCGTTCAGGATAGAAAATGCTAAATTGCATTTTCTTATCCTGAGAAAATTTTACTTTTTAATTCTGGACTTGTTCAAACATGTCCAGAATTATTTGCTTTGGACGATGGCTGCAAAAATGTAATCTTACACTTTTTAAAACATCAGCCACCGTCCCGTCGTTTGAAATCGCGGCGCGCATATACATACAATGCATTTATGCGGCGCGCGTTTCTTATCGTGAAAGCTTTTACACAATATGTATGTACGTATGTACATACATATTGAATTTTTTCACGGCAAATTGTACTGAAGGTACGATTTGCTTTTTGCTTTATTTTTTTAATTAAATTGTTGAAATGACAAATTTCGCTGAATGCAAAATTTGTCGTGAAAATTTTTAAGTAAAACGGCTTGGGTTGTAAACTGAAACTTTTGTTTTTCCCAAGTTGTTTTATGAGAAAAATTTTATAAATTATGTGGAATGTGAAGAAAATTGCTGATGCAATTTTCTTCATAGATTTAAGAGATAAGCCAACCATGTTTTAAGCATGGTTAGCTTAGGTGAAAAAATTAATGAATATGATTTTTATTTTCTTCCCCTTTTTTCAGGTTTTTTATTGTATTTTATATATATATTTTATATATTATATTATATATTAGGTATATAACAATGCCTAATCTTACGGATAGCGAGTGCACACTTCTCTACTATCACGTATTAATGATTAAATACTTAACTAAAAGTGAGATTCTCAAATCAATATTTATGAGAACCCCACGGGAGTGTAGGAGACCTGATCAATATTCAAGCCTTGAGGATGGGGATGTGACCAAGTCAATATCTTGGTGGGTAGTTGGAGGATGGAAATTTGTATTGAAACTGGCTCAATATGCTCAGTTCCGATGGGTATTAAGTCTAGGTCAATATCCTAGCCTTGTTGGATGCTGGTCAGAGGAAAACTGACTGGCCTTGAGCTCCGTGCTCGCGTTTTTATAGCACGAAAGCTCAAAAGCTCATGAAAGCACAGCTGTGGATATCCGTTTATCCGAAATATCCGAATAAAGCCATGCGCGCCATCTGTTGACAACTAGTCAATATCTAGTTAAACTCCAGTGGCGGTGGTGACAAAAAATATGTTATTTGGACAGGGGTGGCGGTGATGAAAATAGTTTGTTTGGTGACCAAACATTCTCCCACCGAGCAAAGTTCAGGGAAGGCTTGCATTTATTTAGTAAATGCTGTGATGGTCCCATCCTTGAGGCGTTTAAATTTGATAACTTGGCCACTCGGAGTTGTGTGGCGGAACATTTTTTTGGTTTTTAGAACTTTGTCCCAAGGAACTTCGTCGCCTATGGATGTTTTTGGTGTTGATGGTTCTGGGAGTATAATTAATTGGGGTTTTTCTTTTGTGGCAGTAGGAACTGGTTGTGGGTGTGTCCATTTTCGGTGTATTTGCGGTAAGCTGGATGATGTTGCTGCCTGGTTTTTTCTTTTTCTTTTAGTTCGTGGTGATGTCGCTCTTGGCTTGGACATTAGACCTCTGAATGGCAATTGGACCTGGTATTGACCACTATTTAATGGTTGATACGTTTGAATGTAGTGGTTCTCGCATAAGTTGGAAGTATTTGGATTTTTCTCCATTTTGCAGAATTTTTTAAGTTGTGAATTTAAATTCTCAACTCTTGTCGTGAATGTGTCGACCTTTGGTATTTGATTTGTGCTAGGAATGCTTCCCATTAAAATCCATCCTAACTGGGTGTTTTGTGCAATTGGTTGGCTTTTAATGATGCCATCCAGAATTATTTCTGCGTAAACGTCAGCACCTAGTAAGAGGTCAATTGGTCCTGGCTTCGAGAATTTGGGATCTGCTAGTTTTAATGTCATGATGTGACTCTGTTTGAGCCGTGAAGGATTCCTACACAGTTCAGATTTGGTTGGTTTAAGAAGGCTTCCTAATTAAACCCAGAACAACAGAACAACGATTTCATTTAATAAAAACTTTATTCTAAAATTCTATTTACAAAGATCGATATTTATATACAAATTTTAATATGATAAATATGCAGAATCAACAAATTCAATTTAACAAATTTAATTGACAACAAATTTCATGCGTGAAATTCGATCTCACGAAATTGTTATTTGTCTGCAGGTGTTGCTGATGCAGCAAAAGTGCATGAAATTTACCTAATTAAATTGAATTTGTGCTGCATTTTTTTTTCGTCAATAAAGTTATTGACTTCTGAATTTGCTGATTTATATATATATTTTTTTTAATGTTTAATGCTTAAACATCCTCCCCCCTTGAGTTGGTGTCCAACACAAATTTCTGGTCCAGGCCCTTGCGTTTTCTTGGGATAGGTTGATGCTGCTCCCCTTGCGATGCTCCTGGTAGTTTAAAGGAATTGGTTTTCTTACACCGCAAATACATTAAGTAGGTGAAGATTGCTAGCAAAGCCGTCACTGATAGATAGGTTATGGTATAGTGATGGACATCATGGACGTTAAATTGTTCGGGAAAGGTTGAAGCTGCCTTGAGGCCCTTGATTCTAGAGGTTAGTTCCTTCATTTCTCGTGCATTAGATTGCAGATGAAATTCGGATGAGGCTAGTTGCGGTGTCCTTTGTGTTAAACTCAGGTGGTCTTCTATCAAAGCACTGATGTTTATCCGTGGGATAAGTGCGGAGGTAAGGTTACTTTGATACCGGCCGTGTCCGCTAATCGTCATGGAAGTCTGTTTGACTGCGCACTCTGGTCGTAGCCTTAAGATTCCACTTCCGTTAAGCGTTTTGAGTAGGACTTCGGTTCCACAGACAATATTGAGTGTAGTTTCCGCATCCAATGAAAATAGCCAGTTGTTAGGTGTGTGAAGCTGAATCCATATCTTCGAGAGCTTTGTGGTTCGGAATCGACACGTTGGTGATAATTTTTGGTGATGATTTAGTAGCTCCATTTCACAGTGGCTCACACTGGATTTTAAGTTGTAGATCGGATGATTTTGAGCACATAGATATCGTTCATCGTCTAAGGTTTTGCATTTGTCTAGTTCGAATTGCATTAAGGGATAGTATCGGTCTCTCGGTAGATTAACGATGAGATATTCGGTAGATGGCTCAATTAAGATAAAGCTACCTTTGTGGAGTGTAGGAATTGGGATTACTTTAAAGAGTTGAAAGTATTCATCTTGTTGTAGTGGAATTCGTATGTCGAACAGGATATATGATTCTGTCACCCTTGCTGCGGCTGTCATTAGGCTGTAAAGTAACAAACCGCTATCCTTTCCATTTCCAGGAATTGTTAACATGGAAGGAAGGTGCTCTTTAATTTGTGCGATTTGTTCTTGTAGCTGGATAGGAGAGAGCAAAAGAGGATTAATTCTGTCGTGATGAAGATCCGTTAAAACATCAAGTAATGCTCCTTGAATTCTGTGAAAATTTTGCAGGACTAGCGTGGTTAGTATGGACAATGAGTTGAAAGTTTGTGCACTTTGTTGTTCGTATTGGGCATTACCTATGTACTTATGTAAAGCTTCGATGTGATTCTTTATGGAGTTGAACTGCTGTTGAATGGATTCTTCCCTGCCTTTCATAATATTTGTAGTAGATTCCAGAACTGATGTTTGATTTTTTAGTAATTGCATGAGGTAATTCTCATTCATCCGTGTTTTTTCAATTTCACCCGTTATATATTCAGCGTACTCGGAGTCGAGTACTCCAAAGAGTTTGCTTGCAATATTTCCGATTATATTGAGAGGTGCTCTTTTTACCATTTTGTGGCCACCACTTCGTTTATATAAAAGGTCACTTGCTTCCTCTAGTTCTCTAAGCTGATGCTCGAACTGATCTAGTATCTCTAGGCAATGATTCTTTCTGATTGTTGTTGCATTGCAAAGGTGGTCTATTGCCGCTATACAACTCCTTATTCCTTGAAATTCGGCCCAGTAATTTGTTAGGTTATAATAAACCAGCAAGTTCCATTCACTGTTTATTATTTGAGCCTGGCCTATAGATTCGAAGAATAACCCAGGATTATCTGTGAATGGTGCTATCTCCACTGGCTCATTAAAAGGTGCTCCGAATATTGGCAGCACCAAAGATGTTAGCAGGAGAAAACTGACAGCCATCGAATTACCTCGTTGTGGATTACTTAAACCTTGAGTCTGTTGCGCAAAACCCTTGCTCCCTTCTGCCGTTATGCTTGGTTGTGTGGTTTTTGCCTGTTTTGAGAATGTTAGCCAATTTGACCAGTTTGGGTTTATAGGTAAGAATCTGCCTTTCAATGGATGATTGACTTTCTTGCCAGAGCTCAGGTTTCGCCTTTTGGCAGGAGGACTGGCAGTGATGTCATCTGTTGCCGCGGGCTTAGTTCTTGATGGTCCTTGCAGTAGGAGGCATGTAGCTCCGTTTGTTATTGTTTCGGTAACTTGTTGACTGTTTGAATCTTCGTCCTGATGGTTGTTGTTGTACTCTTCAATTGGTAGTGGACACAGGTTGTGGATCGCTCTTTTAAAAATGCCAGATGCTGTTTTTACATTCACAACCCTGGTGTGATTATCCGGTCCATTAAATGTGTCTATAATGCGACCAAGAGCCCATTTAAGAGGGGGTAAGTTCATATCCTTCAACAGTACTAGGGTGCCCTTCTTTAAGTCATGTTGTTTGTTTTTCCACTTGTATCTTAGTTGAAGCTCCTGTAGATATTCTAATGACCATCTCTTCCAGAATGATTGTTGGATATGGTGCAGTCGTCTAAATCTTGTAAGACTGTTTATATTTAGGGCACTTACATCTGGCTCTGCAAAGGCTGTTAGTGGCCTGCCTATCAGGAAGTGCCCTGGGGTCAGAGCGTTCAAGTCGTTTGGATCAGATGACATGGGCGTTAAAGGCCGTGAGTTGAGAATAGCTTCGATTTGAGTGATGACTGTATGCAATTCTTCCTGCGTCAGGCTCGCATTTCCAGTTTGCCGTATAAGATGCTTCTTCGCAGATTTTACTGCTGCTTCCCAGAGACCTCCAAAAATGCGGTGAACGTGGAGGTATTGGCTTCCAGTCTATACGATTTTGTGAGCAAAGTTCGTGTATGGACTCCTTCAATTCCTGTGATTTGAATAAGTCACCAAGCTCCTTTAATCCGGATTTAGCACCAACAAAATTGGTTGCATTATCACAGAAAATTGTCGCGCAAAGTCCTCTTCGAGAAATGAATCGCTTTAGTGCATTTATAAAGGCGATAGAGCTTAAATTGCTGACGATTTCTAGATGAACCCCCTTTGTTGCGAAGCAAACAAAGACTGCGATATATGCTTTGTCTGAGACGGCTCGTCTTAGCTTGTGGTGAATGACAATCGGTCCACAAAAATCAACTCCTGTGGTGTGAAATGGTTGTGCAGGAGTTACTCTTCTGGCTGGTAGATCGGCCATGATTTGAGTGATGCTCTGTGGTTTGCATTTAAAACAGCGAATGCACCGATGCACTATCTGTCGTGCTAGTGTCCTGATGTCTATGATCCAGAATCTTTGTCTTGCGATTGCTGTTAAGGTCTGTGGAGCTGCATGCATGTGCTTTCTGTGAAGATGATTAAGCAACAACTCGCTGAGTATATGATTCCTTGGAAGTAACATTTGATGTTTTGCATCTGCGTTCAGTTGGGAATGTTTTAATCGGCCACCAACTCTGATGACGCTAGTTGCTTCGTCCAGAAATGGATTCAATGATTGGATTGAACTGTTGATGTCGAGCGATTTGTTATCCTTGAGATTTTGAAACTCTTTGCTAAACGTTATGCGTTGTACATTTCTGACTAGGCCATTTTGCGCCATGTCCAGTTCTGTTATCGTTAGAAGGCCTGTTGATCTACGCTCCTTTGGTAGTCTGCAATTTTCCCAGAAACGTATGCAGTAAGCGAAGATTCGTTGAAGCCTCGTGAAGGAGTTCTTATGGTTGACAGATGCAATTATGTCCGTATAATTGTCTGTCTTTAACCTTGTTGAAAATGCGAATTTTCTTTCTCGAGCTTCAGGCACCTCTTGCAGTGGTTGAAATTTTTTGTTAGGCCACCTTGATGCTGGTTCAAATAAGAAATCTGGGCCCCTGAACCATAGTTTTGATTGGTGTAGTCTAGCTGGAAGCATGCCCCGAGAGATGATGTCAGCAGGATTTTGGGTACCTTCTATATGATGCCACTGATGTTCGGTCGTTAATTGTTGGATTTTTTCCACCCTATTTGCGACAAAGGTACTCCAAGTGTAGGACGGTGCAGCAATCCATGAAAGAACGATTGTTGAATCCGTGTAGTAGTAAACCTTTGATAAATTCTTCGGTAGACATTGACGTATCCGCTCCACCAATTCTGCTAAGAGGACAGCAGCGCACAGTTCTAGTCTTGCTAGCGTTGTCGACTTTAGGGGTGCTAATCTTGACTTTGAACACAACAATTGAACTCGTATTTGGCCGAAGTCATCTACCGTCCTGATATAACAGCATGCGCCATATGCCGATTCACTGCTATCAGAAAAGGCGTGCAATTGAAGCTCCACTGGATCGGTGAATGATACGTGTCTTGAGATTTTGAGACAACTGAGCTCTTTCAATTGGCATTGAAAGAATTGCCACCTTTTTTTTAACTGTATTGGAAGTTCTTCATCCCACGAAATGTTTGATTTCCATAGATCCTGTACAAATAGTTTGCCAAGAACTGTCACAGGTCCAATTAGTCCAAGTGGGTCAAAAATACGAGTGATGTCTGACAGAACTGTTCGCTTGGTAGTCTTATCTGACTCATGGTGTGTTGTTTTAAATTGAAAGACATCATCTTTTGGTTGCCAAATCCTTCCTAGGGTTTTCATGACTTCGTCTCCTTGGAGCAGTAGTAGTTTTTCTCTTAATTCTTCAGGAATGGTACGCAATATATCTGGGTGATTTGAACAGAACTTTCTTAGTTCGAAATTTCCACTTTTTAGAAGTGCCACTAACTCCTCTCTTAGTTTGATGGTATCATCAATGGAGTCTGTTCCAGTTAGGATGTCATCAACATAAGTATCAGTTCGTATGACCTTAGCTGCTCGAGGAAAGGTGTCGACTTCCAAAAGTGCTAATTGATTAAGACACCTTGTAGCGAGAAATGGTGCTGAAGCCGTGCCATATGTCACTGTTTTGAGCTGGTATGTCTGAATAGGCCTGTCTTTATGTTCGCGCCAGAGAATAAGTTGATATTTTCTTTGCTCGGGATCCACTTGAATTTGCCGATACATCTTGCATATATCTGCGGTCATCACATATTTGTGCATTCTAAATCTTATTAGAATGGAAAACAAGTCTGATTGTACAGTTGGTCCAATCTTGAGGATGTCGTTGAGAGATTTGCCAGTTGTAGTCTTTGCTGACGCATCGAACACTACACGCAGTTTCGTGCTCGAACTCTCAGGCTTAACAACGCAGTGATGTGGTAAGTAATAATTCTCGGATGGGATGAGTTCCTTTTGTATTGCTTGCATGTGCCCCAGGTGCTCGTATTCTCGCATGAAGGCCTGATATTGTCGTTTTAGCTCTTGATTTTTGTCTAATTTGCGTTCTAGACAATAAAATCGTTTTGTTGCCATCTCAATTGAGGATCCCAACTTATGTGGTGGCTCGCGAAATGGTAGCTGGACAATGAGTTGACCTGATGGAGAACGTTGAAATGTCTCTTGAAAGTGCTGCTCGCATTCGTATTCTTCCTTTGTCATCCGGTTTGATGGTGCATCATGTTGGTCTAATTCCCAAAATTTGACTAATTGTTTCTCCAGAGATGCCACTGAAGGCTGAGTTACAATAGTGCATTGGAAGCGACTGATGGACGACGTATTTGGTGTTCTCCCTGCTACAATCCAGCCCAAGCGGGTGTTTTGTAGGAGAGGCAGATTGTTGGATACTCTAATCTGGCCACCTTGTAAGAGATCATAATACAAGTCAGCTCCTATCAGCATGTCGATTGCTTGAGGCTGATAGAAATCGGGATCTGCCAACTGGATGTTGGCTGGAATTTCCCATCTTGAGGTACACACATATGTTGCTGGCTGATAGTCGCTGATCTTCGGCAGTACAACAGCTGTAAGTGTTGTAGTAAAATCATTTACTCTAGAGTGTAAGGCTAATTTAGTCTCGTGTTTGGCAATGGTTTCGTGTCCACCGATGCCAATAATCGGAATGCTAATTTTCTGTCTCTTTAAACCCAGCAGTTGAACAAAACTGTCCCGGATGAAATGTAATTGAGACGCTGAATCAAGCAGTATTCGACATGGAACCAGACCTCCTGTTGCATTGACGATGTCCACTACAGCTGTTGCCAGTAAGACTTGTGATTTGGCTGATGCCTTAAGACTGGTGGTAGCTTTGTTCGAAGTCTGCTGTATTAATTTTGAAGGAGTAATTGACTGCAGTGTCGTGTTATTCTGTCGTATTGTATGATTGGGCTTGGCGGTCTCTTGCTTGTCGCGGAATGAATTGTGAAGCAGACTGTTGTGTCGGCCCCTGCAATATGTGCAATTTCCTGAAGTACATCCTTGAATCTGATGTCCAGGTTTCAGGCAGTTAGGGCATAGCTTGAATTGCTTCACCAGCTGGAACTTATTGTCAAGTGATGAATTCAGGAACTTGTTGCATCTGTAAATTTTATGCTCTGCTTTACAGACGGGACACTGAGTTCTTGGCGTTGATGTCACAAATGTAACAGGCCTTTTGCGCTCGTCTTTCGTGTGCATTGCCTCCAGCATCTGAAATCTGGATTCTAAGAACTTGAAGAAGTCATCTACGTTTTGGATTTCACGAGGACGCTGGAGAGATTGTTCGTATAATTTCCGGGATTCTTTGTCTAGCTTCTGAAGTAATATATGGATCAATATGGCATTCCATTCTTTGATCTTAACCCCCATGTTCTGCAGTGATAGAAGGCATTCTTTACTGACATCATGTATCCGCTTTATTCCAGCTCCAGATTCAACTGTCAACGTACTTTGTGACAGCAGTTCATTTAGAAGTGCAGTTATTATACTTCTTGAGTTATTGTACCTGTCTGTCAGTATCTTCCAAGCCACGGTGTAGTTTTGTTCCGTGGCATGTAGATGTCTTATCAACCGGCTTGGTTCACCGGTAAGATGAGCTTTCAGGTAGTACATTTTTTCTGCTGCGCTTATAGACTGATGATGTATTAGCTGAGTGAAAAGATCCATAAATGGTTTCCATTGTGTATTCGTTCCATCGAAGTTCGGAAGAGCTATCTTAGGAAGCTTTACATTCATGCTATTACTACACGCTATGGATTGTTCATCTAGTCTTTCCTGTAGTTCAATCGCCAGGTTTTGATATTTATCTTCAATGCTTCTATATTCTTCTTGTGCCTTCGTAGAGTCGAGCAATTCTGCTATTACTTCTTGATGGAGGCAAGTTATTTGAGCCCAGTAGTCATTGATCGACTTAAGCTTCTGATTATAGTAAGCCCTTGAACGAGGTGCATTAAACTCTTCTCTAATTGAGTTTATCAATCTGTCCAACGCCTTTATTGTTGCGGCGTGCATCCTTAGAGTCTTGGCTGAGTCATCTTGATTAGCGTCAGTGGGTGTGGTCGCTGGAGCACTTGACTGTGGTGCATCCGCGGAACACTCCCTCAGTCTCTGGTCTATTTTACCTAGGAAGTCCTTGCAGATTTCTTGGACTTGTGTATGGTATGCTTGTGTGAAGTACGCATGATCTGGATGTACTTGCTGGATGCATTCTAGCTCTTGATGTCTTTTATTGAATTGAATGATGAATTCATTCAGGGATGTCTGGTACTTCAAAGTGCCTTCCTTGGTTCTCCGCTCAATCCTCTCCTTTTTAAAGTTATCGAAGAGTTGGTTGATGGCACGGCCAAGCTCTGATTGAGCTGACGCGAGTGCTGCAATATCTGTCATTTGGCACACAAAACAAACTTATCGTATGAATCGTAGAATGGTGAGCTGATTGTGGTTGCTTATGGATGCAAGCGGAGTCCGGATACTGCTGGCTATTGTGTTGCCTGTTGACACAAAGTGAGCTCCTGAGCTATTTCTTTTGCTGTAAGTAGCCACAACGGAAGATCTAGCTTCTTAAAAGGGCGACTGCTGAACTCTGGAATGCCAGAGGGAATGTCTACTACAAGAAGGTGCTACTGCGTGACACAGTATACTACTTATGTAGTAATTGCTTCAACTTGCTGGAGCTGCAAATGAAATCTGTTGGCTATTGTGTCGCCTGTTGACACAAGGTAAGCTCCAGAAGTATTCCTTGATTTATCCTTCGGCTCTAAGTTGGCACAAAGGAAGATCCAGCTTCTTAAGAAAGCGAGATTTGACTATTGAGCTCTCAAATGGATGCCAAAAGAGAGTCTGGACTGCTTGTGGTGCGTGATATAGCACTACTTATGTTACACAAGTAGCGATTAATATCACGTCGGGGTCACCAATTTTGTTTGAGCCGTGAAGGATTCCTACACAGTTCAGATTTGGTTGGTTTAAGAAGGCTTCCTAATTAAACCCAGAACAACAGAACAACGATTTCATTTAATAAAAACTTTATTCTAAAATTCTATTTACAAAGATCGATATTTATATACAAATTTTAATATGATAAATATGCAGAATCAACAAATTCAATTTAACAAATTTAATTGACAACAAATTTCATGCGTGAAATTCGATCTCACGAAATTGTTATTTGTCTGCAGGTGTTGCTGATGCAGCAAAAGTGCATGAAATTTACCTAATTAAATTGAATTTGTGCTGCATTTTTTTTTCGTCAATAAAGTTATTGACTTCTGAATTTGCTGATTTATATATATATTTTTTTTAATGTTTAATGCTTAAACAGACTCCATTCAGTAGATTGTATTGGCTCTGCTGGTAGAGCCTCTGTAATTTTTTCCAGTACAAGGGCGTCTACGTTCATGGAGAATTGATTAATAAGAGACTTGATTTTTATGTTGATCTGCTTTGTTGCAGTAGCTGTTGGTGTTTTTTCAAGCCCGGTTACCACAATGTTAGTTGGCTCGCCTCTAATATTGAGTATTTTACAAATGCGATCTGTTGCAAAGGAGACTTGTGAACCTGAGTCCAATAATGCGCGTACAGTTAAAGTTTTTCCTTGGGCGGTTTCTATATTAATCATCACTGTTGATAGCAGAGCTCTTTTGATATTGGAAGTGAGAAATGTTTGTATTGATAACGGCTCTGCGTTGGTTGAGGCTTTATGTGGTGTATTGGCTTGATTCGAAATTTCGGCAGTGTTGGACATTTGTTTGGGACTTGAGCTGGTGTCGATATGTAGCAGAGTATTATGCCTCCTTTGACATTTTAAACACCCCTTTTTGCTCCGACAGTTCCCCTTTTTGTGCCCTAATGTGAGGCAGTTAGAACAAATGTTATATTTTGTAATGAATGTGTTCCGTTGCTCAATAGTGAGACTACGAAACTCGGGACAATGAAATAGGGAGTGATTTGATTTGCACTTGGCACAGTGCTGTAGTTTATTGAAAAATGACATGGGATATTTTGCTGAGGTTTTATTGGGTGCTTGGTTTTGACTGCTGTCAAGCGCTTCTAGTGCTCTACACCTGGCTTCTAGGAAGATTTGTAATGCCTTATAATCTGGAAGTTCGTCGGTTTTACTGCATTCGTGCTCCCATTGGTGATGAGTTTCTGGTGGAAGGCGTTTAACGAGATTGTATACCAGAATGGTATCCCATTGCTCAATAGGTAGCTCTAGGTTTTTGAGCTCATGAAGGCTTTCTGCTGTCTGATCCAGGAGAGAGTGAATAGCAGAAGCTGATTCCGCCTTTACTGGTGTTTGACTTAATATCGTCTTTAAGTGGGTGGTAACTAAAACTCGTTTATTGTTGAACCTCTTCTGTAAGAGTTCCCATGCCTTTGTATAATTGGTCTCAATTATTTCAAATTGGCGTAACAAGCGCTCTGCTTCCCCAGTGACGCTGAGTTTTAGGTAATGCAATTTTTGTACCTTTGATAGGCTTGGATCTTTGTGGATGAGCGAAGTAAATAAATCATGGAATGTACGCCATGACTTGTAATTTCCATCAAATGTGGGAATATTTATGGGTGGAAGTCTGGTTTCAGACTTTGGGAGACGTAATGTCTGTGTAATTGGCTCAGTCTGGTTTGAGGGCAGAGCTGGGAAAGAATTCTCCAGTTGTTCACTCAAGGTGGAAAGAAGTTTGATGTATGTCAACTCACATTCCTCATATAAGGTACCCTTGGCATATTCGCTATCTGAACCGCCCTTAGTTGTCCAGATTTGTATGTGCGTATCTGTGAACGCTTGCCACAGGGTTTCCAGTGACTGAATTCTAGCCGCGTAATACTTTTTTGCTTGTCTAGTTTCTTTGCTAGCCTTTGAATGATTCTCGGCGGCTTTGGAAATTTGCTCGTGAAGAGCTAGTTGTTTCTGAATAAGTTTTTCCATAATGAACTATTGGCTTGTATATCCGGCTCGAAGGACCTTTATGTTAAATACATAAAAAAGAAATAGAAATAGGTGCCGGAATAATAACACAAGCAAAGTTCAATTATTATTTATTAAAAATCCAAAGTCCAACCTTAATGCTAACAAAATAATTAAATTAATACAATTCACATATGTAATAAAATTATATATATTTCAGTCCGTTTATTTCCTTTCGAGCTGAAATTAGACAAGAAAAAAGAGAAAAATTACTCACAATGTTTTTTGGTTAATGCCTAATCTTACGGATAGCGAGTGCACACTTCTCTACTATCACGTATTAATGATTAAATACTTAACTAAAAGTGAGATTCTCAAATCAATATTTATGAGAACCCCACGGGAGTGTAGGAGACCTGATCAATATTCAAGCCTTGAGGATGGGGATGTGACCAAGTCAATATCTTGGTGGGTAGTTGGAGGATGGAAATTTGTATTGAAACTGGCTCAATATGCTCAGTTCCGATGGGTATTAAGTCTAGGTCAATATCCTAGCCTTGTTGGATGCTGGTCAGAGGAAAACTGACTGGCCTTGAAACAATTTTTTTTTTTTTTTTTCGAAACAATTTCTTTATTGGCCTACAGCTACTGACAATTTTAATTTACTTGCTATGGTAATTCTAGATTTCCTTAAAATTAGACAGATCCGTAATGGTCTTTACCCTAATTTATATTTATGACTACTTAGATATGTATATGACATATTTTTCTTATCTCTACTGATTATAATGTGCGAGAAAAAGGCCATATGAAAAAACTCGCTATACCTGACTTAAGCTAAGGTAGGGAAGGTAATTTTATTAAGCATGTTTGAGGCTTAAGGATAACAGTTTTGCCTAAGTAATTTATCTTTATTCTTACCTACTAGAATGTTTCTGGCCTTAGTGTGTCTTGATATTTCCTGACGTTTTAATTATTAATTTCAAGTTTATTGGATACTATAGATAAATTTAGTAATAAAAATTTAGTAGGTACTATTGCAAGCGTACCGGCGGAACCTTTAGTGCGAAATTGCGTATGTAATGTTTGTCGGGTTATTGTGCTGTGTTGTATACCTGGGATCGGGTGTTTGGGTTTCTTCGCTTGTGGAAGAAGATTAACTCATTTGCGTTGTTAAAGAGTGCGTTTTTGTTGTGGAGGTGTTGAACGAGGGCAGGTAGCTGGTACCTATTATTGCTTTCGAGGTATTCAGTGGGATAGCTGATGCATTCAGCAAGTAACGGGTTTTCAGAGCTGTCTAATCTATTGAAGAAGTGCATGGTTTGTTTTATGATTTCTCTGTCAATTCTAGATGTATTTGTTTTTTCGTATAGAGTTTTGTTATTGATGTAGTGGTATGAATTTGGTTTCCTATATAGGCCCGAGCAACGTCTTAGGATGGATCTTTCTAACACCCGGATCCTTTCCATTTGTGCAGAAGAGATGTCTGTCCAGATAGGGGATGCATATAAGAGTATGGGTCTGATTAATTGCTTGTAGCAAATAATTTTAATTTTCAGATTTAGTGCGGACCTGAGGATTGATCTGAGAGTAAGGAAGGCCACGGTAGCCTTGTTGATGATGCTGTCTATGTGACGGTAAAATTTAAGGTTGGAAGTTAGTGTGAGTCCAAGATATTTGACTACCTCTTTTTGGGCTATTGTTGAATTGCCGATGCGAATATCCATGTGTTTGAGGAGTTGCTTTTGCCGCCGAGTGGACGATTTCACACCAGTGAAGGCGATTGATTCACATTTATTTATATTTATTCTGAGTTTCCATTTGCTGAAATAGTCAGAGATTATTCGCAGGTAGCTATTGATTTTGTCTATAGCTGTAGGTGGGTTTTTCGTGCTGTAATAGAGGATAATGTCGTCTGCGTAGTGCAGCGTTTTGATATTGGGACTGACAGCCTGGGAGCTTGGGAAATCAGAAGTGAAGATGTTATATAAAATGGGTGAAAGAATTGATCCTTGGGGGAGCCCGATTTGCGGGCAGAATTCTCTAGAGAGCTCGCGTCCAACTTTTACTTTGTATGACCTGTTGGTGAGGAAGCTGTGTATGGTTTTACACAGGTGTGGGTGAAAATCGAAGGTGTGCAGCATTTTGTACATCAGACCTTCGATCCAGACCGAATCGAAGGCCTTCTCCATGTCTAATAGACAGGCAATTGTTGGTGTTTTTTGGTTGAGATGGTGACTGATATCCGTCTTCAGTTTAAGGAGAGCGTGTGTGGTAGAGCAGAATTGCTTGAAACCGAATTGATTGATTGGGATGATGTTGTTATCGGTACAGTGATCTAGGATTTTATCTTTAAGGAAGCATTCGAATATTTTTCCTAATGCTGGCAGTAGAGATATCGGTCTATAGCTAGCTTGTAAGTTTGGGGGTTTCTTACTTTTGAGGATGGGCATTATATACGCTTTTTTCCAGCTCGTGGGGAAGTAGCCTAGGTTGAAGCAGTGATTGAAAATTATAGAGAGTTTTTGGCTGAATAGTTTGGGTAGTTTTCTAATTATGAAGTTAGGGATTTCGTCTGGGCCGCTTGATTTTTTATTTTTCCTACTGCGGATGTATTCTGTAGTCAGTTTCACGTGGGTAAAGCTAAGGGCTCCGGAGGGCGGTGTTGTGGAGTTGTGAGGTGCTGGGGGTCTTCTGTCGGAAGTTATGGCCGGGTTGGTGCTGTTGAAATCTGTGATGTGGTCGCTATTGTTTAGGAACTGGTTGTTAATATCGTTGGAAACTCTAGCCGCCCAGTTATCTTGGGCTAAGGCTGCGTTATTAATGCTGATATTAATAAAGTGTTCTCCTAGGCAGTTTGCTTTTTCCATGTCTGTGACTAGCGTTGATGTAGTGTTATTGGAGGAGATGGTGAGGTTTGGGAAAACCGAGCTGTTGGATTTATTTGTTAAGTTTTTGATATTTTTAAATGTGTTTGTGTCCATTCTAATGTTGGAGAGTTTTTTGTCCCAATAGTTGTTGTAATGTGTCTTTATTTGGTTCTTGATTAGGATATTTAATAGGTTGATACGTGATTTTAGATATTGAAAATTAGGGTTTAGTCTATTGCGATGGAAAATTTTCCTGAGTTTGTTTTTAGTTTTGATTATTTTTATAATTAGGTCAGGTAGCGGGATAAGGGAGTTTTTATTTATAATGCATTTGGGAGTAGACGCATCAATTGCGTTGTTGATTATACTGTTTAGGTTAGTGATTGTTTGGTCTATTTCTGCACGTGATAGGTTTCTGTTTGTGGGGATTTCAAAGGTTTGGAGATCTCTGTTGGTTGAGGATCTCAGTTTGTATGTATTAGTTCTGCTATAATTGCGGATTACTACGGGGTTAGGCGGTGACATGTTGTCGTTGATTTTAAGTTGGAGTAGGATGGCGTCGTGATCAGAGTCAAAGGGTTCTGATTCCAGAAACGGGGAGAAGTTTGGGTTTAAGTCGATGTTTGGGTTTCCCTTTATGAGAAATAAGTCAAGGAATGAATGTGTATTCCCTCTGTGAAAAGATGGATCTCTACTAGAGAGTAGGTTAAGGTTAAGGTTAATAGCGTTTGCTGAATACCAATTATAGAGTGCTGTTCCGGCAGGATTGTCGTGTGCATTTAACCAAGTATGATGTTTGGCATTGAAGTCACCTCCAATGACGACAAATGACTTTTTGTTAGTCGGTGATAGGCTAGTGAGGTCTAGAATTTTAGTCAGCTCTGTGGGCACTAAAACGGGCGCGAGGGAAATAGTGTGGTATAGGGCAGTGATGAAGATTTCGCACTTATCGCAAATGAGTTTTATGGTAGTATGTTCAATGCTGTTAAGTTGGACAGAAAGCTGAATTGGAATGAAGTTTAATGACTTATGAATTAGTATACCGGTTCCTCCCCCTTTACCAGTGGTTCGGTCAGTACGTACGAAGTCAAAATTATGGAAATGTAACTTATGCTTTGCATTAAGCTTTGTTTCCGAGAGGAGAACTATGTGTGGCTTGTTCCTTTTTAGGAAAATATCAAGATTATGTCTTCTTGTTTTGGCTACTAATGAGTTGACATTAATAGCAACTATTTTGAGGGTGTGAATACTGTGCGTGTTTGTTTGAGAGATTCGTGTGTTCATTGAGATATTTGAAACAAGAAGGAGACGAGAGCGATTTTTTTTTCGTCAGGGGAGGACAGGTTTCGGAACTGAGGCAGGAATTCGTTTATCTGCTTCAGTATATTTGTGAAGTTATTGCCAAATAGTAACTGGCATTCGTTGTTGAGAAACGAAAAGGGCGAATCTTGGAGTTGAGGGGCAGTTTGTATAGGGTTATTGATTTGGGTTCTATTGTTAGCGCTAAAGAGATTCGCAAAAGAGGTTGTTGGCTGAATATAGTTATTTACTGCTTTCCTTTTGAAGATATTTTCATTGCGCAAGGCAGTTTTTTTCTCTTGTAGTCTTTTCAAGATGGTTAAATATTGCGGGCAGTTTCTGTAACTGGCGGGATGTCCTTCCTCGCCACAGTTAATGCATTTCGGAGTTGTGCCCGATATGTTTTGGCATTCTCCTGGACTATGTATGGATAGGCATTTGACACACCTGTAACTCATTCTACAGTTGGCTGCAGTGTGGCCATACCTTTGGCAGTTTTTACACTGCAAGATTTCCGATCTCCTGAGAGTTTCGACAGAGACAGTTTGATAACATAGGAAATCAACTTTCAGCAGGTCTTTAATGTTACCAGTCGGACCTTGCTGAACTAACCAGATATCTAAGGGTACGTTCTTCTTGATAGAGTTACGGGTCGAAAATCGAGATATTTTGAAAATTTCTGTGATGCCTTTAGCTATTAGTTCATCAAAAATATCTTTTTCGGAGAAGTTTCCAGCCAGATTTTTTATTAGCACGCTATGCGATTTCATGGACTTAGGGGTGTACGTGTAGTACTGTTTTTTAGAATTTTCCAGGAGTTCTTTCGTTTTCACGAAATCACTGGTTTTTTTCAACTGAATATGTGTCACATTTTTGTTGACTTTTTTCAGTGAGAAATCTGAGGAAAAGGCTTTGAGCGCGTTAATTGTCTCTCTAGTTTCAATGTTGTATGTCACTATTGGTGGGAGTTTTTCTAGTTTCGGGTTCGCCGTAAGTGTTTCGTCTAATAGGGAGAATCTATTTGCACTATCGGGTTTACCGGTACTTACTTGCACTTTTGCTGGGCGTGTTTGGTGTGTCTCCTGATTCCTGGAGGTTCCTGGTTTTCCTTGCACTTGGCTGCTTTGTTCTTGGATATGCCTCTGTAGGTCTGCTACAGTCTGCTTGAGCACTTCTATTTGCTTCAGGTATGGGGCGATGTACGCTTCCTTTGTCCCGTTTTCAAAATTTGGCTCTGACGATATTATGGCGTCACTGCCTGAGATTTCTTCGGCATCCATATCGGAGGTATTGTCCGGTTGACCTGGCATTGTATTGCCTGCTAAGCGTGGTCGGCGCTTCTTCTTCGTCGTTTTTTCTTTTCCCATAAGGGGGAAATGTTTCTGAAATGACAGGCCAGGGAAAACCCCGGCCGAAAAATGTGCGTCAGACACTCCTATTGCTACGTCACTATTTTCAGAAAGTTCAGAAAAACTTACCTCTTTTTTAGATTTAAGCCAACGCCTAAGCTCCTTGGCCCGTTCGCGTCTACTCTTTTGGTCCTTCTTTACCTCAGTCCTCCTTTCCTCCCTTTTTGCTTCTATGCTGTCCACTTTGTCTGCTTTTTTCGCTCGATTTTGTCCGCTCGATGTTACCTAGGTCAATATCCTAGCCTTGTTGGATGCTGGTCAGAGGAAAACTGACTGGCCTTGAGCTCCGTGCTCGCGTTTTTATAGCACGAAAGCTCAAAAGCTCATGAAAGCACAGCTGTGGATATCCGTTTATCCGAAATATCCGAATAAAGCCATGCGCGCCATCTGTTGACAACTAGTCAATATCTAGTTAAACTCCAGTGGCGGTGGTGACAAAAAATATGTTATTTGGACAGGGGTGGCGGTGATGAAAATAGTTTGTTTGGTGACCAAACATTCTCCCACCGAGCAAAGTTCAGGGAAGGCTTGCATTTATTTAGTAAATGCTGTGATGGTCCCATCCTTGAGGCGTTTAAATTTGATAACTTGGCCACTCGGAGTTGTGTGGCGGAACATTTTTTTGGTTTTTAGAACTTTGTCCCAAGGAACTTCGTCGCCTATGGATGTTTTTGGTGTTGATGGTTCTGGGAGTATAATTAATTGGGGTTTTTCTTTTGTGGCAGTAGGAACTGGTTGTGGGTGTGTCCATTTTCGGTGTATTTGCGGTAAGCTGGATGATGTTGCTGCCTGGTTTTTTCTTTTTCTTTTAGTTCGTGGTGATGTCGCTCTTGGCTTGGACATTAGACCTCTGAATGGCAATTGGACCTGGTATTGACCACTATTTAATGGTTGATACGTTTGAATGTAGTGGTTCTCGCATAAGTTGGAAGTATTTGGATTTTTCTCCATTTTGCAGAATTTTTTAAGTTGTGAATTTAAATTCTCAACTCTTGTCGTGAATGTGTCGACCTTTGGTATTTGATTTGTGCTAGGAATGCTTCCCATTAAAATCCATCCTAACTGGGTGTTTTGTGCAATTGGTTGGCTTTTAATGATGCCATCCAGAATTATTTCTGCGTAAACGTCAGCACCTAGTAAGAGGTCAATTGGTCCTGGCTTCGAGAATTTGGGATCTGCTAGTTTTAATGTCATGATGTGACTCCATTCAGTAGATTGTATTGGCTCTGCTGGAAGAGCCTCTGTAATTTTTTCCAGTACAAGGGCGTCTACGTTCATGGAGAATTGATTAATAAGAGACTTGATTTTTATGTTGATCTGCTTTGTTGCAGTAGCTGTTGGTGTTTTTTCAAGCCCGGTTACCACAATGTTAGTTGGCTCGCCTCTAATATTGAGTATTTTACAAATGCGATCTGTTGCAAAGGAGACTTGTGAACCTGAGTCCAATAATGCGCGTACAGTTAAAGTTTTTCCTTGGGCGGTTTCTATATTAATCATCACTGTTGATAGCAGAGCTCTTTTGATATTGGAAGTGAGAAATGTTTGTATTGATAACGGCTCTGCGTTGGTTGAGGCTTTATGTGGTGTATTGGCTTGATTCGAAATTTCGGCAGTGTTGGACATTTGTTTGGGACTTGAGCTGGTGTCGATATGTAGCAGAGTATTATGCCTCCTTTGACATTTTAAACACCCCTTTTTGCTCCGACAGTTCCCCTTTTTGTGCCCTAATGTGAGGCAGTTAGAACAAATGTTATATTTTGTAATGAATGTGTTCCGTTGCTCAATAGTGAGACTACGAAACTCGGGACAATGAAATAGGGAGTGATTTGATTTGCACTTGGCACAGTGCTGTAGTTTATTGAAAAATGACATGGGATATTTTGCTGAGGTTTTATTGGGTGCTTGGTTTTGACTGCTGTCAAGCGCTTCTAGTGCTCTACACCTGGCTTCTAGGAAGATTTGTAATGCCTTATAATCTGGAAGTTCGTCGGTTTTACTGCATTCGTGCTCCCATTGGTGATGAGTTTCTGGTGGAAGGCGTTTAACGAGATTGTATACCAGAATGGTATCCCATTGCTCAATAGGTAGCTCTAGGTTTTTGAGCTCATGAAGGCTTTCTGCTGTCTGATCCAGGAGAGAGTGAATAGCAGAAGCTGATTCCGCCTTTACTGGTGTTTGACTTAATATCGTCTTTAAGTGGGTGGTAACTAAAACTCGTTTATTGTTGAACCTCTTCTGTAAGAGTTCCCATGCCTTTGTATAATTGGTCTCAATTATTTCAAATTGGCGTAACAAGCGCTCTGCTTCCCCAGTGACGCTGAGTTTTAGGTAATGCAATTTTTGTACCTTTGATAGGCTTGGATCTTTGTGGATGAGCGAAGTAAATAAATCATGGAATGTACGCCATGACTTGTAATTTCCATCAAATGTGGGAATATTTATGGGTGGAAGTCTGGTTTCAGACTTTGGGAGACGTAATGTCTGTGTAATTGGCTCAGTCTGGTTTGAGGGCAGAGCTGGGAAAGAATTCTCCAGTTGTTCACTCAAGGTGGAAAGAAGTTTGATGTATGTCAACTCACATTCCTCATATAAGGTACCCTTGGCATATTCGCTATCTGAACCGCCCTTAGTTGTCCAGATTTGTATGTGCGTATCTGTGAACGCTTGCCACAGGGTTTCCAGTGACTGAATTCTAGCCGCGTAATACTTTTTTGCTTGTCTAGTTTCTTTGCTAGCCTTTGAATGATTCTCGGCGGCTTTGGAAATTTGCTCGTGAAGAGCTAGTTGTTTCTGAATAAGTTTTTCCATAATGAACTATTGGCTTGTATATCCGGCTCGAAGGACCTTTATGTTAAATACATAAAAAAGAAATAGAAATAGGTGCCGGAATAATAACACAAGCAAAGTTCAATTATTATTTATTAAAAATCCAAAGTCCAACCTTAATGCTAACAAAATAATTAAATTAATACAATTCACATATGTAATAAAATTATATATATTTCAGTCCGTTTATTTCCTTTCGAGCTGAAATTAGACAAGAAAAAAGAGAAAAATTACTCACAATGTTTTTTGGTTAATGCCTAATCTTACGGATAGCGAGTGCACACTTCTCTACTATCACGTATTAATGATTAAATACTTAACTAAAAGTGAGATTCTCAAATCAATATTTATGAGAACCCCACGGGAGTGTAGGAGACCTGATCAATATTCAAGCCTTGAGGATGGGGATGTGACCAAGTCAATATCTTGGTGGGTAGTTGGAGGATGGAAATTTGTATTGAAACTGGCTCAATATGCTCAGTTCCGATGGGTATTAAGTCTAGGTCAATATCCTAGCCTTGTTGGATGCTGGTCAGAGGAAAACTGACTGGCCTTGTCATAGTCATAGTCAGAGTCTTTCTTGCGCATTTAATATATATTGTCCTTAATGTGTAATCCTAACTTCCGTGTTAGGATTTATGGTACGGTAGATTTTAACACTCAGGCTTTTTATTTTGGCCTTGATTTCACAATTGTCTTCGTTTTGTCTTCTTTTGTTACATATATTGATTAAAAACTTTTGTGTTTGGTATGTTTTAGTTGATTATTACAGCTTCGCGCGCGACACTAAGCTGTTTCCGTGGCGGTTGTTTCATATATGTTGTTTAGGAGGGTGAGACGGGAAAATTGGGATGGGTGCGGTTAAGGAGGATGAGGAGCTCTGGAGCTTGGACCAGGTATCCTTGTGGGGGTCTTCCTTCTCTAGGCAGTTCCTATGTGGTGCATCCTGCTATGATGACGATGGCAGATGTTTCGGAGATCTATCCTCGATGGTGACTGGCCTTGAGCTCCGTGCTCGCGTTTTTATAGCACGAAAGCTCAAAAGCTCATGAAAGCACAGCTGTGGATATCCGTTTATCCGAAATATCCGAATAAAGCCATGCGCGCCATCTGTTGACAACTAGTCAATATCTAGTTAAACTCCAGTGGCGGTGGTGACAAAAAATATGTTATTTGGACAGGGGTGGCGGTGATGAAAATAGTTTGTTTGGTGACCAAACAGTATATATATATATCTTGAACTGATGAGAGAAGAGGAGATGATCAGGATAGAAGATAGCAACACCTAGTGCAATTTCTGAATGATTAAACCAGTGAGAATAAAACAAGTTCAAAGAAAGGAAAATCCCATTTTGTCGACGGCATTCCATGTACATGTGCGTGGGATTGAATTGTGTGTGCGAGCGAGACCAGTCTTTAATGCTTTGTGACTTTGTATGTGTATTGTGATTATAATATATGTGCAACATAAAGTCACTTTTATAATAGTCACGAAAAAGTGAAGTGAAAGACAAAAATAAAATAACAGTGTGGTGATAAAGACACCTTTATAGTGCTGTGTGAATAAACAGTTAAAGTGAAAAAGACACTAAATATGGCCAGTGAGGAGCAAATTTTCAGCGCCGTCAAGGCAAATGTGCGTGAAGTTTTCACGATTGGAAACATCAGCAACATTCCTGATGACATCATCGAGACCCTTGCTAGAAGGATGCTGCAGTGAAAGAGCCCAGGATCCTCAGGAAGCAGTGAAAGCACGACAGAGTCGGAAAATATAACTGAGGACGAGCGAGAGACTGAAAGTGGGGAGAGTGAGTACCACTTAGTAAAAGGAAAGAGGAAACCGCGCAACAATCCATCAATCACGGAGGATAATGTAAAAAAGCCAGCTACTGACCCTAGGATGTCCAGCAATTACTACCAGACACTGGACACAGAAAAAAGGTTCCTAGTCCCAGCAAAGGAAAAGTCAACGAATGAAAAGTGTTCAATAATGCGCTAAACTTATTGCAAGCCAGACCCAAATTCTTCATAAATATGGGTAGTGGAAATAAGTGCACATTTAAACCCTTCACAGAAGAAGACAGGAAGGCGTTATTGAAGCTACTAAATGAAGTCAAGGTGGAAACCTACACCTTCATCCCAGAGAAAGAAAGGAAGATGACCCTAGCGCTGAAAGGAGTTCAGCATACCTTCAACGAAGAGGACGTAAAAATTGCCTCGGAGGAAAAGCTTCAAGGATATAAAATCAAGAGCGTAATGGAGTTCGCAACTACGCGCAGGAAAGCACATCGATGCATTCATCGTAACCTTCGACGCGAGATACGAAGTCACGACATCGTTAAAGTGGACCGACCTCTCGACCAGATAGTCTACTTGGAGAAGCACATCGTGAAGGGAGTAAGCCAGTGTAAGAGGTGCCAGCGCTATGGGCATGTAGCCAGCAACTGTGGGCAGATGTACCGCTGCGGCAAATGCGATAAAAAGCATGGACCAGGAGAATGCTCCAGAAACAAATGCGACGTGCAGACAAATTGTGTGAACTGCGAAAAGGAGGGACATCCAGCTAATTATCGTGGATGCCCAAAATACAAGGAAGTCAACATTATTAAGAACCAACGAAGGGAACAGCAGAAGCAGAAGGAGCTCTTTACCAGGGTAGCGGTAAAAAATTACGTCAAGCCAAGTATGTCGTTCTCCCAAATTGTCAGTAACAAACAATATGACAATCCCAATAACCCACTATAATCCTAAAACTTGCCCCAAGTCTCTAAGGCAACGCAAGCCACAAGGCCATCACAGAAGGAGGCAGATAACTTCTGCACTCAAGAGGCCAAAGTCCTTTTCGGATGTGACCTTTTCACCCTTATGGGTAAAATTAAAAATTTTATTCCCCAATATAGGAAACTTTCTTCCCTCGTAGAACGTCAAAGTGATTATATTCAATTTGCCTTTAGCCTATGTCTAGGGAAATAAGCAAATTGAAGATAATCGCATTAAACTGCAACTCACTAGTAAGGCATAATAAAAGAATAGCTTTGAATTCGTTCCTTACGGAACAAAAACCCAACTTTGTTCTTCTTTCAGAGACACATCTCAGTCCTCGCCACAAACTTGTTTTCGAGAAATTCTCGACCACCTTATCAGATAAAACTGATTCTTCTCTTGGCACGGCCATCCCAATTCGCGATGGGCTTAAATGAGAACAAGTTAAGCTTAGACCATTGTGCAACATGGAATGCACAGCAGTCAAAGTCTTTCTTACCTCCCAATAAACACTTATCCTCATTTCCCTTTATAGTAGATGTGGTGCTCGGGCAGCGCAGATTAGAAGGAACCTCAACTACCTCAGTAATATCTCCAAAGATTACACCTATACGGTTATTGGAGGAGATTTCAACGCCAGGCATCCAATGTGGAATGACCCGCTGGAAAGTTCATCTGGCAGAACAATTGCAAATTGGCTCAATCGAAATCAAGATGGCCATGATTTCATTGTAGCTTCGCAAACCACCTCAACCTTCCCCCGATCAGGTTCCTACGTAGACTTTTAACTTGTTTCTTAAAGTATGATTAACCTTATTCCCCAAATTAATAACTTGAACTGCGTTACATTTCATGCTCCGTCAGACCATCTAGCAATAGAACTGACCATCAAACCTAATTCGCCGGTAAATGGCGCTACCCACCTCCACCGCTTTCGTAGACGTGAACTGGAATGATTTCCAGCACAGGTTGACCGCCCTGTATGAAGACAACATCCCCTCCCCAACAGTAGAAACCTAACAAACTCAGAAATAGATTCTCAAATAGATTTTTTCACTAATTGCCTATAAAGCAATATAAATCACTTTTCAAAGACTACTAGCACCAAAAACTTTCTATAAAAGCCTTCCGGCAAATCTTCAAAGTCTGTATAAATACAGGCAAAAACTGCGGAAAATCCTAAACTGCATTTATCACAGAACACTAAACTCCCAAAATGCAGCCTACTTGCAAAAATAAAACCGGGCCCACAGACTTTTGAAAATATTAACAAAGCCTGTTCCAGGAAGCCAAAACTCCCGAAAGTCATAAAGAACAGCCAAGAAACGCTAGTTTCCAACAGGAAAAATGTGATGCCTTCTCCTTGGAAATAAACAGCAGTGTTAATACTTTTCTGAACGCAAACGGCTCTATACCATAAATCTTCTTCTGCGTGGATAGCCCCACAATCTATCCCGAAGAGCAAAATATTTTCACCAATCCTCTGCACCTTTTCGTCTTAACCAAGACAATAAACTCCGAAAAATCGAGTGGTCCCGACAAAATTTCAAATGCAATTATTAAAAAATTCCCATAGGAAGCTCTCGACTTCCTATCAACAATCTTCAATAATTGCTACTTCCCAGAAAAATGGAAAATTTCACGCATTTTCCCAATCCCCAAAAAGACTTCATCAAAAGACATCAGGGAGTTCAGGCCCATCTCCTTAATTTCAAACTTAGGAAAACTTTTTGAGAAAGTCATCAAGCAACAGGTTATAAGCACCTACGAAAAAAAAAATATCCACCAAAACTCCCAATTTCCGACCAACCTCCAAACGAAAATGGGACAACACTCTTATACGCTGATGACTCCCTCACGTATGCCCAATCTCGCTGCCTAAATTTGGCTATAAATAAAGTCAACCTGCACCTTAACAAATTTGCATTCGGAAACTTGGCATTGGGCGAAACCGCCAAGCTGCAAAATCAAAGAACATTGAAGCCATCTACAACAATTTCGCATATAGCTTACTTAGTCCAATAATAAACTTCTGTTGTACAAACAACTCATAAGACCTGTTATTACTTACTTCTTCCCTATCTGGCATACTATTTCTCCCACCTATATGGAAAGACTCAGCAAGCTTGAAAGAAAGATTCTTAGAGCTTGCACGGCATTCCATAGACGAGCCAATGGATAATTCTTTTCCAACAGAGTAGTCTATGAGGCAGCCAACATCACTCCAATCAAGGAGTACTTATTTGAACTGGCGAACAAGCAAGTTCAAAAAATACCAAACCACCCAAACCCACTGATAAACAACCTGCCGAACCTTCTCATACCGGCAAACTTTAACTACCTCTCACCCCTGCTCTTAACAAGCCCGAGGCTAGAAACATCTACTACCTAGAGGTGGTAGAATAATTTTCTACGACCATAAAGGTGATTACTATCCCGGGTAATCACATTTCAGCCACGTTTACTCAGAGAGTGTCTCTGAAGAAAACCAATGTCTTAGGAACCATTGATTCCTAAACACTCCCAAAAATCCACATCCTATCCTCTCATATCTATACTAACAACTAACTCCAAAAGGAGAACGACATGAGGTACGACTGATAAGGCGCATCAGCTGCAATTCAAAAGAAGACAATAAAACGGAAAATTCGAAAGTCACAAAGGACTCCTGTCAACAAGAGGAAAAAAAGGGTATCCTTACTTTTCTTCGAAAATACATTTCTTCGAAAAACTTTTCTTCGAAACGACATTTCTTCGAAAAACTTTTCTTCGAAAATACTTTTCTTCAAAATACTCTTCTGCGAAACATTTCTTCGAGAATTTCGTTTATTTGATAGCAAATTGTTCACTTTCACTTTTAGCGCTATCCGAGGCCAACGACGAGGAAGTAGTGAAATTCTGGACCCATTTTTTTACTTATTTTTTTTTTGTTTTATTTTTTTTTTTGTTTAGTTTTTTTCTTGTTTATTTTTTGTTTTTTTTTGGTTTTTTTCTTTTAATTTAAGATAAGATAAAAAAATAAATTCATTTCAGAAGAAAAGTTTAGGTAATCATAAAATAAAGTTAAATCAAAATAATACGGTTTTTTTCTTTTAATTTAAGATAAGATAAAAAAATAAATTCATTTCAGAAGGAAAGTTTAGGTAATCATAAAATAAAGTTAAATCAAAATAATACGGTTTTTTCCTTTTAATTTAAGATAAGATAAAAAAATAAATTCATTTCAGAAGAAAAGTTTAGGTAATCATAAAATAAAGTTAAATCAAAATAATACGAGCTTTAAATAATTATATTATCAGCAATACTTTCCAGATATTGTTTTCTATCAAAATCATTGTATTGTGCAACAATGCGACGGATTCTTTCCCACATACTAATATATATTTTTTTTGTGGAAGATCCTGGCTCTGTACCTGAAAATATTTGTTGTAGGATAACTTCATTCTTGCCTTGCTCAATTTTTAAAAATTCTATAAATTTCCATATAGATGCATGATATTGACCTATCAATTCATTAAACCCTCGGTGCCAACCTTCAATGTGGTTATTTGTCTTTGGCAGGTCCAAACAATTGTAAAGACTCCATTGACTTACAGGAAATCTACCTTGTTTTTTCTTTCCTAACAAATCAAAATAACCAATAAATTCTTTGCAAAAGTATTCCATAAATTCTTCGAGTATTTGTGGTACGTTTTCTTGTAATAAAAGAAAAGACTCTTCGACGTCGTTTTCCTTAACATAAGCTAGGGCTGCTAAGCATTTTATTTTACGAGCAAATTCTGGATCTTTGTCGTAATTTGTCTTAAGTCCTGTGCTTTGCAAATGCCTATAAATGCATTGTTTGAAATGGAAGTTGCAAAGTCGAATAGCGACCCCCGAAAAAACATGTTGGTATGCATTAATTGCAGCTAGTTCGAGATCCGTCAAAACACTCGTAGGATTTAGGTTTGGTTCAAGTTCTTTCAACAAGGAAAATAATTGAATGTAAGTCAATTGGGATTTATTAGGTAAGAGTGCCATTACAGTCGGAATAGTTACATTATTAATTATAATGTGTATGGTATAAAATTGTGCAAATAGCACTGGACACACTTTGAATGTTCCATCGGAGAACCAATTCCCGTATTGGGACATTAAGTGAAGATTTTTCTTTGTGGAGAAAATCAGAATTCGATTTGGAACTTTACCACTATCAAAAAGCAAAAACATCTCACCTTTTGTAGTGACTTTAAAATCATCGCCGATTTCCATTTCAGAACAAGACTTTGGGTCTGATCTTAAGAAACCAATTTCTTTAGATCTTACTCGACACACTGTTTGCTTCATAGTTGCAAGTCTTGGTAGTTTGCAAGCAACGGAATCAGGCACGTCTGCATACGCAGATGACATAAGTGGATGAGGTTTGATGCCTACATTTATGATTGCCTCAGTTTTGACCGAATCAACCACATTTTGGGCTACTATTTTTGCAGCATCTAAAGCGTGATTGTGGGCGCCTAAAATTTTTGGAATGGAGCTGTGATTAGTGTGAACCCTTGCTCTGCAGTTGAATTTTTGGAAATCTACACATTTCCAATAAACAGTATTATTGTGTTTCTTATCTTTATAATACATATATCCTTCAATTAGAAGCCTAGGTTTACCTTTTGAACTATTTAAAAATTCCATACTTTGCGAAGTCATTATAAGACAAGATCAAAAATGATTTATAAAATAACAGCAAAAAGTAACAACTTTAAGATAACGATTAAATATTTTTTTTTTAAGATTTTCCGCTGTTTTCTAAATTTGAAATTTTTGCAATGTTTACTATGATTGAGACAACGGCACACTGAAAGTATTGTATCTGAAAAGAAGTCCAGTCGGCCACCAAAGTGATTAAAAATTCTGCCGAAACATTTTCTGTAAATTTCTAAGAAATGAATGCTTATTTCTCATCTACGCTCATAAAAATTTGTTAGTGGTCCAAGCACCCGTTGTCGGTCTCCAATAATGCATAACAATTCTAAGGAAAAAATTTCCAGTAAGTTTCTAAGAAAAAATTTAGTGCTTCCCTACATCAGGTCGAGGCGTATATATGTTACGTAAAAGTACTTTTGTCCCGAAAACAGAACACGGTTTCAAGGATGCACGCTGAAATTGTAACCACAACTGCAGCTGGCGTAGCTCCATATACTATAATCAAGCAACTGGTTGGTTTCATTTTCCACTGAATTTTGTACTGCACTCATTCATTCATAGCCGAAGCCTGGGGGCCTGGGTATCGGTTTCTGTTATTTTTCCATTATTGAAATCGAAAGATTATTTTAGTATTTTTTGCACTTTGCACTTTGCTACAATCAATGGTTACATGAAATTTAAAATGGGTTTTTTAGAAGAAACCGTTACATGGTTTTGAAAATAAATTTTCTTCGAAACGACATTTCTTCGAAAACATATTTCTTCGCGGCGAAGAAATATGTTTTCGAAGAAAAGCAGGTGAAGCTCCTACAGGACCATAGGAAGGTTATAGCAATTCCGATGGGACCTCACTGCAAAACAAGTGTTGCAAGTTGTAGAACTTACACGTTTCTAGCAATGCTGCTCTAAAATGTATTATTTTATAGTAGAAGTGCGACACTAGTTTTGCATTGAATTTCCATATTTCGCACTGGATTCATAATACTTAACCGATGAAGGCGAATTATCGTTCGTATGGAAGCATACAAGAAACAGAGTGTGCCCAAGCAAATCTTGAAAGAAATAAGGAATAAAGGGTGACTTATGGTGAATTTTTTACATTAAAAACGCATAATATGTTCTGTAGCAGTGGATGTAATAGTAACTAACTATTAGATGCTTTACGAATTTACAAACCGATAATCTGCAGTTTTAAAAAAACCCGGGATATTAGCGGCACACCAATGTTAATGTTGATTGAAATCCCTAATCCTCACCATTACTATGTTTCCATGCTGAGTTCAATCCAAATTGAATTCGAATTAGTGCTCATGGAAACGAGGATTGAGTTGTGCTTCGTTCAATTCATCCATGTTAACTGCACGAAACTAGTCGAGCTGAGTTGAGTTTTCTATAAGAATTAGTTAGAATAGTGTGAATGTGTGTTTTAACCAACATAAATCTATCTACTTTGTACGAAATATTGCATCTGTCAACGCAACCCGTTGTGACCCGTTTATGGATACAGGAAACAGCGCAAAAAAAAAATCCGCATTTTCAAGTTTAATTTTTGTTTTTCATGAAATGAATATTATTTTCAGAACTTTTTTCGGGATTTATTTATTGTTCGATGGAGTTCAAAAGTCTAATTTTTATACATATATGTATATACATATTGACTTTATCTTTGTAGACGATGTTGTAGCAAAGTGTCTTCCGGACGGAAAATCATCTGATATCAAAAAACCAAAGGGATTCCATTAAGAACACCCAACAGCAATTTTTGACTGCGGCTTTTGGGAAAAAACCACTGGCAACTTTATAAACTTCAAGTGTTCATTTTTCACCCAAAAAACGGTATTTGATCGAATTTACATCAAAAATGAAAAAGCCACGATCCTTTGGAAATCTCAGAACACAGCTTACAATTTTTTTCTATTATAGGTTTCGAAGGAAGTCTTCTACCCCCAAACAAAGCAACAAATATACAGAAACAATTATATATTGTATATGGAAGAATGCGGTGAAAAATGAAGATATTAAATTGGGAAATTAAATTGAAAATTAAATGGTTCGAGGGAAATGCGCACCGGGAGGACTGCAAGATATTAAAGTCAATGTAATTGAAGAAAACGATAACGATGCACTCACTCACTTGCGATTCATCAGATGAGAGTGAATCTGAATGTGATATTTGAATTAAAAATATGAATTGATAAAACGATTTCTAAAAGTATAACACGAATACTGGAAATTGTAAAATTTGTTTAATTTCGTCTTGCAAAACGCACGCAAAACGTCTTGGGACTGCATATTTGTGCTAAGGATATTAGCCCTAGTTCTGAGCCGAATTTCATGTGGTTATACAGATTATTGGAAAATCCAAGATTTTCAGTGTTTTAACTTCGTCTGGCAAGGGGTTAGCAGCGCGAAAGACGTACATTAAGTTGTTATAATAAGTGTTTCAATTTCGAAAAAGGGTGTTTTCAACATACTATTACTCACTTAGGCCTCGGAGATTTCCTGCCAGACGATTGTTTTTGACATTGCCTTTCCTTTAACTTAATACTTATGCATATATTTTTTGGTTATACTACAAAAAATTTACTGCGGGCTCTTGGTCTATATTGTGTTCCCTTAGCCCCCTCGTTTGTGGTTCTATTGGAAGTTCGAGGTTGTAATTTTGTCTCTCTGAGGCTGTGTAGTATTCAGTCTGTGCAATATTAGTTATAGTCTTTTTCCTTGATGGAGTGTGACCCTTTAATATTTAAAGTATTTACTTAGTTTTATAGTCAGTAAGTTGTGATATTTCGTACGTCCTAAGGCTAAGGCTGATTTTTATTTATGACTGCATTATTATCTGAATGTGTTTAGTATTAAGTGAATGATGCTGATCCTACTAATCCGAGTTCTTGGTATCGGGTGTTGTTTTTTCATGTATGGTACTGATGTGCGAGGTTATATGTTAACTGTTACCAGCATACATCTCTTATTGTTAGTTTTATTAATCTGGATGAATAACTATTGGTCTCATTGAATTTGTTAACCGTAGTATTTATTTTAAATTTTTATTTTTATTATTCTGTTTTGGTAACCTTAGGTTGCTGCGTTTTGTTCTATTGAAATTTGTTAACCATAGTATGTACTTCAAATTTTTATTCTGGTAGCCTTATACCCTTGGCAGACGGGCAAAATCAATGATCATTCGTTCGTAATTGAATTTTTCAAAAATTGCTTCACCTTTTAATTATTAAAAATGTGCTGCCAATTACATACAAAAATTGACAAGACTTTCGTTTTAATTCACAAAATCTTGGGTAAGTTGAAAAACTTAATTACGAATGAATGATCATTGATTTTGTCCGTCTGCCTAGGGTATTAGGTTGGTGCTTCGGATAACTTAATATAGGTAACCATGTAATTAATTATAATAGCTTTACCTTTGTGATATATATATGAAGTTCTGAATCAGTGAACTTTATAACTTTCCACTTTAGTTTATTGTTTAGCTAGGACTGATGGGTTTGACACCCACTGCTGTTTATTATTAGAATTCTTAAGTTAGTTAAACCTTCTTTCTTATAGGGCTTAAGTCTCTATATAATTTCTTTTTATATGTATACCTTTAGTTGCCACACTGGCTGTTAGATGTGTTATCTCTACCTAGTTGAGTACCTGCTTAATCACTTTATAAGTGTTTGCTAATTACCTTCTTACTCACCGTTTATGGACGTGGTCTTGGCCAAGGTCTTTCAATAAAGTGTTTTTGTATTGTGTGCCACAGATAATATTGCAAGAAACGTAGTGTGCCGAACAATTTTCATCGAATCGCATTTTCGTTATAATACTGTTATATCACAACTGAATTAAGTATTTGCTCCATGCATTTTTTTTTGTTTTTTGTTAGCCGCATTTGAAATAAATATAAACAATACATTTTGTTTAATCAATAAAACTTAAAATAACAACTCTAATAACAGATATTTAGTTATATATGCAGTTTTATACAATTCTTTTAATTTCATTTCAAACATTTTCTACAATGTTATTTGCAATAAAATTTATCAAAAAATTATTTCTAAGCATATAAACTTACCTAAAGAATAAAATCCTACTGACTTCAGGATAGTGTTAAGATAGTGTGTACACTATCACTACTTTACCTTTATTTCCAGATCGAAAAAATGTCTGTCGCTGTTTTTCACTAAAAAATACTTAAAATGCTGATAATATAGGTTTTTTTTCCTGTATATGACGCTGCCTTTAGAAACAGAATCATAAATTTATCAAATTTTCATTATTTATTACATACTTAATAAATTCGATTAAAAGAACTAAACGTTTTCCGTTTGACCACATATTATTCTGTTAGTATGTTGTTTATTCAAAAAGTTATTCTGTTTGTAACAACAAAAATCGTGCAGGCGGTATCTATAATTCGTTATTGTCCAGAAGTTACTCCCTGGCAAATACTATAACTGAATTGTGTACATATCGAACATATTTGATCTTCTTTTTCATTAGGCTCAAATCAAAAAATTTTCTTCGTGTAGTTGCTGAGCTGTAAGGAAATATAATGAAATATAGGTTCCATTATGGCATCATGTCGAGGCTTGGACACTTCTGGCCAAAATTTTGTCTTCTCCTAATTGAAATGATCTGACATCGGTGCGCTGTATTAATTAACTCCTTTTTACCTTTGCGAAACCATATTCAAAAAATCAGAAGTGACAGTACACTTGAATCTGGCTTCAAACATACTTTTGAGTCTAATATATTATGTACGCTTTTTAAGAACCGTATTCTGAAAATTAAATCATTTTTTAATTTGAGTTGCTAGCTCAATAGCTCAAAGTTGTTCTTTGCAGTACTCCCATATAGATATCATTCACTGGCAAATAATTAGCACTATTGAGAAAATAAATTTCAGTTACTTCAAAGTCAAAAGGATGAATTTGAAGAAAATTTCTAATAATATGTAATCTTAAAATTACTTTACATAATATGATATAAGCAGTTTACCCTCAAGACTGGAGCCTGAAACATAACATTTAACAATTTTTAAAATATAGTAAAGAAATAAGAAATGGAGTTCATTTGTTCAGCCATATTCCATGATGTACATTTGCGTTTTCCAACTCACGAAATAAAATAAAGTTCCACTGTTCTAGAATTTCGTTTACAACGGCCGCAAAAGAAAGCCATCTAGTTTGAGCCAAACCTAAAAGTTTCTGCCTGAAACTTTTGAAACTGTGTTTCTTTTCGCTCAGAGTGCGAAAAAGTTACAAATATATTTTGTGCACTGTTCTATAAAGATGGGTAGTTTTTTACACAAGTAGCTTGCGCACAGGTGCAGTGAATAGCATATACCTCTATTTTGTAAAAAAGATATTTGGATTAAACTGTTTAAGTCGCGCCTGAAAGCCACTCTTTTCTTTTGCCATTACATACTCAGTGCCAAGGGTTAAGGCTGAGTTTATTAATATTTATTTAATAAAGAACGAAAATTATTTAAAAAACACTTCTTTAAAGTATTTAAGTAAAAAAATAGTTAAATGTCTGAAAATGGATCCATTTAGAACAAAAAGGATCAAAGTATTCAAATTTAATTTGAAGAATAAATTGTATAGTATTCAATTGGATCCAAGTGTTAACTCTGAAGTACATATGTAAATATGTAAATAAGTCTATTTAAATTTAAATGAATATTCTCATGTATTTTGGCGCCAATCGGTGGTAAAAAAGTTCGAAAATATATAAAATATTGAATTTTACAGAGAGAGAGGTATATTTTTTTATCTTTATTATGGATTTATTAAAAACAAAAATATTCCACAGTAAAGCATAACAGCATATATCCTTCCGTTGTTATTATAGTGTGTAGCGATTACTATATAAGAGTAGTTATTTAGGAATAAGGCCACCAGGGTGGACAATTTATGTACGATTGTGAGTAGTTATTATATTTTTGAGAATAATTTTAGCGAAGACCTAAAGAAATTCATTGAACGGTATAATTATGCATATGTGCATATGTATGTGTATGACTTATTAACTTGGGTTTTTTGCTTACCTTTCATTCATCTCGTGATTCATTTACCGTGTATAGTGCATTTTGAATACCATCAATGAAGTCGAACGTTCAAATCCAAGTCTTATTCTGAGCTTTTCTTACCTTCGCTACTCTACTGTGTACTATCATAAACAGTTACATTTATAAATGAATTGAATTGCCTCAGTATTCTTGCTGTTGTAAAAATGGAATTCTGATAGCTATGGCAATCTTAAATATTTTTTTATTTTTTTAACACAAGTAAAATCATCGTTACTTTATAAAAATTTATTTATCATAAAATTAACAATGAAATGAGATATAGTAGTACAATTTTGTAATTAAATAGACATTTTGGTGTGTTCAAATCCTCAAAAAGTTTTAGCCTGTAAGATGAATTATCACAAGGTTCTGTGTGTTACTTCGTCATTTACATAATGAATTCAAAAATTAGTCAAACATAAAATGGTTAAAATGCATGCAGTGTTGCACTGAGACGCTCTCAAAATGATTCAAGCACGCATCCAGAAAGGGTGTGCAGCACATCAAACACACCTGATAAATCTCCAAACCAAATCAAATCAAATAAGTTTTCAAATAATTTTTATTAATAATATTCATTATTGCCAAGCAAATTACCAAAATTGTTGTTTGCTTATTGTGTTAACACAGAAATTCATTGGAATGATTACACAACACATTTCACTATACATATGTATACGAAGATACACGTTTATCTACAAAAATAAATGCGTTTGCATTTTTAAATAATTTGTTTTTAATTTTTTACACTTTTTATCCATGTGCAATTCAATTATATTTGTATTAAATTTAACTGGCCTAACTACAAATAACTCCCTGCGAGCGAAACGAAATTTTAATGTAATTATAATTTAAAAAAGTAAATTACCGAAAATATATTAATAGCTAAATTGTATAAAAGTATTAATAATTCGCCATTAAAAATTGATTATAGTGGGATATAATATGATGATGATGATGAGGATGTCATTGCTGTATCTACTTGTTTATGGGTTCAAATGACGAGGAATAAAAATGGCATTTGATTTAAGACCGATAAGCCCATATTTTAAGGAAGGAAAGGGAAAGTACGTTTTAACTACAGTAACACATATGTACTACTATGTATACAGGGTGTCCCATACGTACCGCATTTCCTTTATACCCCGGATTACTCACTCAATTTCGAGAAATAAATTGTATGGTAGGAGAGCCGGAAAATGCACGGTGTGGGCGGTAGGGCGGTTTACGATTTTTATACCCTAGATGAAATCATAGGGGTATACTAAGTTTGTCATTCCGTTTGTAACACCTCGAAATAATGATGGTAGAGCAAAATGGATTGGACACCCATTCATAATATTAAAAGTTATTTCGATTTTTGCATGTCCGTCCGTCCGTCCGTCTGTCCGTCCGTCCGTCCGTCCGTCTGTGCGCACGATAACTTGAGAACGCGAACACGTAGAGAGCTGAAATTTTGTACACAGACTTTAAAAAAAAAAGTAAAATTAAGTTCGAAAATGAGCCAAATCGGGCAACTCCTTCGTGGGGTTGCCATATAAAAATTTCGTTTTCCGCTATATATTTGGTCACTGCCTGAGAACGCGTCGACGTAGAGAGCTGAAATTTCGCACATGATGTTTTTACTACATTAGGAAATAAAATGTCAAAAATGGACTAAATCGGGCAACTATTTCTTGGTGTTGCCATATAAAAATTTCGGTTTTTTACGTATACTTTGAAAACGATCAGTCCAAGACATTTTTATGGTACTAAAAACTTCTGCAGAATACGAAATCCTATAAAATTGATTATAATCATTTTGTCTGTGCGACAAACCGTTCTAGAAATATATGCGAAAAACAACTTCAAAATCAATACTTGAATAGATCGGTGACCATACGAAATTTAATACGGGCATTCATCTAGGGTATCCTAAGAATTGGTCTTAGACCAATTCTAGCTTTTTTACTTGTTAGTACTGTTTCCACTTTACACCTTGTAAATTTCTTGAATACACCCTCCTATCAAGGCGAAATTTATCTCAGGTGATAGCAAACCATCTAAGCTTTGCAATTAATGGCCAACCAGCCCTACTGTCACCTTCAATTGTAGTACGTCAAATCCAAACAATCCAAACATCCTATTTTTTTCAAATTTTAACGATTTTCCCACCAAAATACATGATAAATATACAGTTTATTTACAAGATTTAGAGACCCCGGAATATTATCTTTAATTTGACTATGCATACGTACCTACCTAAATGCAACCGTTTTTTAGATATTCCAGTTTCTATGATTCATAAATTCATGAATTTTCATAATTTGCGTGGAATTGCATAAATTAGACGCGATTTCTATTGTTATTAGCAAAATTAATGAAATTATGCATCATAAAAATTGGAAAATATCTCAAAAACGGTAGGATTTAGGTAGGTACATATGCAGAATCAATTGAAAGGTAACATTCGGAGGTCTCGAAATCGTGCAAGAAAGTGCTATCCATATCTTGCCTTTTAGCGGGAAAATCGTTGAAATTGAAAAAACAAATTGCAAAATTTTCTAATTTTTTGATTTTGACGTCCTATAACTACCGACGGAAAAGGAATAGAGAGGTGGTTAGACATTTGTTGGAAACCGTAGAGGGTTTACTATCACCTGAGATGCAAGTCACCTTCATAGGGTGTATAACAAGAAAGTTACATGGTATTAGGACAGAAAGAACAAAAATCACAAAAAACCCCCTACCGCCCTCACCGTGCATTTTCCGACTCTCCTCCCATACAACTTTTTTCTCGAAATTGAGTGAGGAATCCGGTGTATAAAGGAAATGCGGTACGTATGGCTTACCATGTATAAGCAGTGTTTGTTTTTATCACATATATTTTAATTTGTATAAGGAAAATTCCTCCATATGTATTAGATGCACACTTTAATTTATGGGAATTAGTAGTAGAACCAAAACGGATATTCGCACATCAATTTCCATAGGATATTTTTGGTTGTTGCAATCGCCAATAAAAATTAATTCAAAAGAAATTCACTTCATTCCAAAACGTATGGAATTCTTCTGGAGATATTAAACCGTGGTTAAAGAGTCATTCATGTCTTGAGATGCGTTTGCAATTTTTTATTTATTTAAAAAATGGAATGATTTGAATTGTATGTCGCACGATTATACTTTTATATTGAATTGTATTTGCTACCATAGACCCTACATCTAACGAACTTCACATTAAACTCATATTAAAGTACATTCTGGTATTTGTAGTAGTCAGCAGGTACAAGAAATTTATGAATTGAAAGTGATTTGCTTTGCGTTCTGTAGTTAAAATTTACAAACTTTTTGCGGTTCACCAATCGTATCGTAATGTTTTTTATGCATTTCTACGTTCAGGATACATAAAATTTTAGAACAGTTCTCACCCAAAAATGTAGCCAATTCTAGAATTGAGGTCAGAATATTGTGAAACCTGCAGCTCTCTCCCAAAGTTCCACTTGGGATAACTACAAGCCTAACTTTTATGAATTCTAGAACTAACATGTTTTATTTATTGACTACTTTTCCCGTAAAAGTTCCAAGCAAAGGTAAAAAAAAAATACCTGAAACTAAATAATTGGGTGCAGTAGCTCAGTTAATAAGTCTGTTCGACTTTTAATTTCTTACATGATCTGAGTTCAAACCGGCGTTAGCCAGGTTGGTTTCTATCTTAAAATATATTAAATATTTTAGTACGAAAGGGCCATTTATTTGAAAAATTATTTTTTTTTGTTAAGAATAAAATTAATTTATATTAACTATTTTGGCAGATTAGTGCAATAAATTTAGAATTTATATACTTTTTATTATAAATAGTACTCGATAAAAATTGAGTTATTATTATATTTTACGATAAAACTAACTAACAGATAATTTAGAAAAAGAAGATAAAAATTTCGAGATTTCAAATTTAAGAGGCAATGCTGGTTATAGATTCTATGGAAAGGGCGAACTTAATCGGCTTTTTACGGTACAATTTACAAAGGTTTTGAATCTAAACAAGTGAACAAATTTGTTTCATGTTATATCGTCGAAACTGTTAGAGCCATATACATCGACCTAGATTACCCTTAACCCGAGGTAAAGTGTATTTAAGAACTTGAATAGTTATTTTTAATGGTGGGAATTAATATAACCTTTATCATGTTTAATGAATGACCTAGTTTAGACAGGTCAGTATGCTGCCTCTACCGCACGAAATCTGTAGGTAGGGTGATGCTTTCCCCAACCATCATCTTACCGCCAAGTTTTCGTTAGGTAGAGGGAGCATACTGACCTATCTAAACAGGGTCATTCACTACAAATTTAGACGTTCTCAAAATTATCTATTGAAAAAATTTGGACGGTCAATGGTGTCCTAATAATCCAATGTTTGCCTAATCCCTACCATAGATTTTTTTGTTCGTATGGATGAATTAGTATTAGGACTTATTTCATTTATTTAGCATTGCTGTTTAATGTGCAACATTCTGTAATTTAAGACTTTTCTATCATATAAAATGAAAGCCGATGTAAACAGAAAAAAAGACGTAAACAGGAAAAAAATAATAGTAAACAGTTTAACTTGAAAAAGAAGTAGTTTTAATTAAATAATGGATTTAAAATTAACTAAATTAATTGCTTAATACAATTTCATTATTTACACATTATCTTCATTTTAAAAAGAATTTTTTCTTATGGCACAGCTTTTCAAGCAACTTTGACAATTGTATCCCCAACATAAATAAGAAATACAGATTCTAGAATTCCATTGAATTGTAATTCTTAAAGTAAAATAACAGACCTAATGATCACTGTAACGTTCCACTTAAAATGTGAAATTAATTCTGAAAACACCATGTAAGGCACTAGTAAAAATGTTTCCTCACCTACATTATGCCGGATATTTACCCTGCTGTGTGACCTAACAAAATAAATTAGAGTTAATGGACTGCAAAAAAAAAATACTTATTTCAAATAAGAATTCCGTTCAATTATATTGTCATGTCATGTCCATAACTTGAGTTATTATCACTTATGAAGTATCAAGTTCCAAATGTCAAGCTTTTACCCTAATGTACATTTCCATTGATATTTTAATAAAAGTGTACGTCAATCGATGAAAAACGAATTCAATGGAACAACCCCTGATAGCACATCTCCACCGAAAATGGATTGGCAGTCGGGAAAAAATTCAGGGGTAAAAACTAACACATATGACTACTGTCGCGGTTTTAAATGATTTATTTGCGTATATAAGAGCAGGACAGGTAGCGCTACCAAAACTGAAAAACCCACACTTTCAGGAGGGAAACATCAGTTTTTCATTACTTTTATGCTGTAATCTTTGGGGGAGTATATGGTACTTCTAAAACAATGAAGAAAAGCACAATATTCAGTAGTTTTGAACCAGTGCAGAGATGCACAATATTCAGACATATTTCAGTAGCCTTGAACTAGTGAAGAGAAGCACACCATTGGTTTATTTAATTACTTTTTAAGCAATGAATAGAAGCACACCATTCAGGCATAATTCAGGAGATATGATTTTACCAAAATAACAAAATTTCTTTTTTTTTTTAAATATATTTAATACTTTGGCATTTATTTTGTAGTATATCTGTTGTGCGATTTGAGCACACAATGCTCCACCTCCCGCTCGCAATTCAAGATTCCCATTACTGTTCCGGACGTATCTATGAAATATAGAGATTATGATAATCAACTTTCATTTAAGGTAGCTACATTTTCCCACGGCTCCTTCGCATCTTCATTTTTTACAGCACTAATTTTAAATATCGGCATACTTCACTCTCGTTCTCTTAATCTGCCAACTTACATACCAATGTACCTCAAAACTACTTTATAAGGCCTGAAGCGATGTAAACTAATTAGAATGAGACAAATCTATCAATATACTTTTAAGTTTTTATGAATATTGAACTAAACCGCTGATCTGAGTTCTGAATCAGCCCTGAAAAGATGATAAAAAAATTTTATGCACGGAACTTTCCGTAGTGATTCGTAAGTTTTTGCGTTCTGAAGTACATGCAGTTCACCAATAAAATAAAAGAATTATGATTGTAGGGGTAACCCCTGAAGTCGTGCTATCAGGGACTTTTAATGCGATGAGAATGTAATAGTACCTCATATCTGTGCAATTTATCAGATTGAAATTTTCTGGGAAAAATAAAATCACGAATAATGTAAAAATTATGAAAATTGTAATTTAAAAGATTTTGGCGTGATTGAGGATGAATTTGGTGGAGTAATACTGAAGAATGATATGTGATGCTCTATGACATTCAGTTGTGACATTTCTCATGCGGATGTGTGCGTTTTTGGGTGTAACACCCAACGAGGTAATAACTAAAGGAGATGCAATCATATGTACGATCCGTGTACATGAGCGTACCCAAAATTGCCCTGCATTTGTGTATGTTTCACTCCGCCATTTTTGGTCTTCGCTGTCAAATCCATACTTAGGATTGGATGGTTTTGGGCTTGGTGCATTGACGCAGGAAAACCGTGAAATAATCGTAGGGACCACGAAGCAAATATTACTCACAAACTTTTTACCACTGAATTTTTCTTCAAAATTATTAACTTTTTTACGTTCATGTTTGCAAATTCACTAAAGACTTTGAGTATATGAAAATAAAAGCGATTAAAATTGCGCATAGGTTGTACAATTGTGTACAGGTGTACAAATTTTACGGCGCTTATGTACAAACAATATCAGTGTCATAGTGTTAGAAATGGGTACGCGATATTTTCTCATTTGCATCTCCTTTAGTTCTTACCTCGTTGGTACAGGTGTACAAATTTTACGGCGCTTATGTACAAACAATATCAGTGTCATAGTGTTAGAAATGGGTACGCGATATTTTCTCATTTGCATCTCCTTTAGTTCTTACCTCGTTGGTAACACCGCCGATTATTCTGGTGTAGCACCAGGGTCATTTGACGTATACTTTTTCTAGCAGTGCAGGTCAATGGAACGATTTCGGTGGAACACTGCAATAAAAGTGTAACATTTCTGTTAGAAAACGTGATCAATGGAAATCGGTATAAGAAATTATTAATATAAGCTTGATGACAGTAAAACATGAGGTTTCATCCAACTCTCGGGTGTTGTAGCCCAGTGTAACTGTACAGTGTGGCCTAGATTTACCAGCCGTGTGTTCAACCGCACGCAGAATGTCACATAATGTGACATTTTTACACGCAACCGAAGCGGTGTGCACATTTTTACGCTACGGTCTGTGAGCGTAGTGTCTCGGTGCGTTTACCCGGGGACTACACCTGCAAGTATAGCTTGCATGCCAGCCTCTCTTCCGACGCGATTTTAAACTTAACAGCAGAAGGCAGTTTGGTTGATGTTTTTATATTGGTAAATTATAGCAATAAAGGAAGTATCAGAATAATAAAAACAAAAAAAAGGAAGAGGCAGGTGTTGGTAAATGATCTAATTCAAATGATCCCAAAAAATTTCATTTTCCCGGTATAAATTTATGAATTTCTCTCAAGCATTTCTTTTCCCCCATTTTGAAAACTGTAAAAATGTCAAATTACTTCCCAGCTGCCATGATTTTTCATCATGCAAGTTCACTGAAAGTTGCATGGCAGTTGGATTACACATGCAAGAAGTATGGCAGTGCAAGTTGCATGTAAGCTTAGCATCCCAATAAGCAATTCGAATGGAATTCCGCTCGTTTTCCTTGTCATTTTTAACGAGTTTACCTGGAAATCCGTACCATTTGCGCACGGATTTCAGCTTCTTTGGCCGAGATTCCAAGTCTTTGATTGTATTGGTAGATGTTATTTTTACATGGAATGCCCAGATTTTTCCGTGCATTTCTATATGGAATTCCTAGGGATTTCAAAGCTTTTTCTACATTTTTTAATTAAACAGGCGAACATAAAAAATTTGTAGGATGGAAAGCAGTAGAAAAAGTTTCGAAAGTAACTACTACTACGGTTACGACCCCGAAACTTAGCAACAATCAAGTTCACCCCAAAAAAGTTAGTCAAGTGAAATCAAACGTCATGACAATGCTGATTTGTTTATTTCGATGAGAGAGGAGTCGTCTATTCAGAGTTTGTTCCATCGGGTGAGACAGTTAACCAGGTTTTCTATTTGGAAGTTTTCAAGAGATTGAACAGCTTGCAAAAGCCTGATTTGTGGCAGTAGGGCGACTAGTTTTTTTTCGCTACGATAATGCTTCTGGCTTCTGTCATTTTTGACCAAAAATGTCATGACTCATGTGGTCCATCCCCCTTATTCGGCCGACTTTGTCATCTGCGACTTTTTTCTTATTTCCCCGAATGAAAAGAAAGCGTTTTGCCGACGTTGTTGAGGTTAAGAAAAAAACGATGGAGGCAGAGAAGACCAATTTAAAAAATATTTTAAATAACGGAATAAAAGATTAGACAAGTGTATGAGTACCAGTGGAGAGTACTTTGAAAAAGGATTAATGTTTTTTGTTACAAAATTAAATAAATTAATTAAAAAAGGAAATAAGTTCGGTTTCTTTTCGGTACCTCCTCGTACATTGCAATTAAAAGTTACACTAAATGTTCTACAGACTCTTCGACTAAAACTTGATTAAATCTAGTGCATAGAATTTCAAGTTTCCGGGTTCAAGTCCTTTTTGACATTCACAAAATATAAATGAACTGTATATGCTGTCAAATTTCATATATTTCGAATATACTCGTATGATGGCCTTTTCTGGTGAAATTATTTCAAGAAAAACCTGTGCTTTATATAAAATAAGCAAGCATTTGTCAAAATATCACGATTAAATTTTAAAAATTATGTAAATTGGTGCTCTTCATTTATAAATATAATTTCGAATCAAAATGCTTGCTAAGCAGTTTTGTATAGCACAACATTTGCAGACGATCAGACCGTCTAGTGTTTTATTTATTATTTCATAAATCAGTGTGCGCATAGTAAACAATAAGACATTACAACGAATTTATGTCATTAAAAAAAGTCATCTAGAGTCTAAAAAGCTGAAGTAATGTGCTTCTAATGGAAATAATTCATTATTGCTCAAATATTCATTGCTTTAATTCTTTTCAGTTCAATTTTACAGTTTTCTCTATTCAATAATCGGAAAAATATCAATTTTCAGAAAATTTATAGCTGCGCAACGTATGTATGTAGGTTAGGTAATTCTACTACCTCTGCTAAAGGAATATATATATATAAGTTAACAAACAAAGTTCTGTATATTGTCACTAAAATTTTCTAAATTTAATCTCTTTTTTTTTATATATTACATTCAAATATACATTTTCCGTAACATAAACATAAACCAGAGTAAAATACTGGAATCCAACGAACATACTTACACTGTTTTTGGTTTTGCTACATAAAGGCTGAATACAGGGGAAATTGTCTGAATTCGTTAAGTACAGTTTTATTTTAGTTACATATTAGCGGTAAAATGTTTTTTGTTGGTTGGTGTTTTGTTTAACAAATTTTGAATACTTGTGTCATTGTCTAGCAATAAGATGAATTGTTAGTAAACATTTTGTGGTCGTTCAGTTGTAAGAATACTGCTTCTTGTCGATTAGATGGAGGCTCAGGAGCTCTCTGTTTGCGCGTTTCAATTGCTACAATAAATAAAAAATATTTTTTTTTTTTTGATTTTTTTGAATACGATAGATTAAGCAATAGTGAGGATATTTGAAAGCAGGTTTTGTTTCCTATGAAAAGCCAAGCAACTTCCAAAAATAATTGGAAAAGCTAAAGATGATTTGGACAGTGAGAAAATATTTCATCAAGATGCGCTATTTAATCTGAAATATAAAGAAATATACGAGACATGCCAGCAACATAGTTGTCAGTTATACTTAAACTACCATAAAGTGTTTGAGTTTTGTTTTCTAAAAACAATAAAAATAACTTACTACTGCGGATTTCAGCTAAATAAATAATAATGCATTTACTTCAAATCTACATTGTGATCAAAACACAAACTAATAACATTATGGAAAAGACTTCATACATGAAATAAAACTACGGAAGATTGTGTTGTAAACGATAAGAATCTTATCTGCTCGAAGTTTTGAGAAAACTCAAGACTATCATATAAAAAATTCTACTAATAGAAGCGAATCCGGACTGTCGTCGACTTTTTGGCAAGATTTTGAAGCCGAAAGTGAGAATGATAACCCTTGAAACTATATCGAGGCTTGTATATGCAAAGTTATATGAATGAATGCCCAAAGTGTGCAATAAAATAAACGCGTTTACCGGCTGAGACACATTTGCTGTCTTGTGAATTACATCTGACATAACAACATAATTTTTCTTACTTTTGATAGTTTTTTAGTGCTGTTGTAATAATTTAGCAAAGAATTTTAATTTATAAAACGTAAGAACAATATTTTTTTAATCATAACAATGAAGCAAAAATGTATTTCATTAATCGTATTTATTTGACTTACAACAAAATTTGAATTTCTTCAAGTTATCACTGCCGGTTGGGGAATATTGGAACAACAACAGTAAATATAGAAATAGCGCTAACATTGTTGTTAGCAGTGTATTGCAAGCAATAGCACGTCGTGTACTCTAAATTTGTTTACTGTTGCTATTGACAATGTGTTGCAGCCATAATTCAATCAATCTTGGTCAAATGTATGATAGATACTAAATGAGCTGTAGGTCGTATGATCTTTTCCAATTCTTCAATAAACCGGTTACAGAAATCATTATCTAAGATACAAATTTGAGGTTATCTTTGCGCTAATAATTTGAACATATAATTAGACAAAATTTTCAAATTATTATCTGTCTCCAATAAGTGTACAAGAGCTTGTGTGCATCAAATTCATGTAATTCCCATCCACAAGGAAATAAATCATTTCTTATGTTTGTTTTTAGTATGACCAATCAGATGACAGATACTTTTAAGATACTTAATTTCAAAAAATCCAAACTTATCTGCGGTTTACGAAAAAAAAAGAATACGATGGGGAGACATTTCGGAATAAAAGGAGCTAAAAATGGAATGCCTTGAGTGATGCGGAGTTATCTGAATAACAAAGAAATACGCCTGTACTTTTTACGCGGGCACGCTGGATATGTTTAAGAAAAATTGCAAAAAACGCAGAAACGATTACATTTTGAGTACAGAGTGTGATAGGTCATTTTAAAGCATGCTTTTGGGCTTCTTAAATTCAGTATGAAAAATTGGTGTTGAAGACGAGTTTTTTGATAAAAAAAACAGTAAATTAAAAAAAAAAATTATTTACGAGACATATTTATAGATCGTTGGAAAACTCCAATGATTATCAATCTAGCAAATTTTCAGTAATCAAGGATTATCTATCTAACAAATTTTCAATAATCAAGGATCATCAATCTAACAAATTATCAGTAATTAGGGTGATTTATAAAAGCATACCCAAATATCTTTAAGTCCCGTTATCTCAAAAACCGTTAGGATCCCCCCCCCATCCAAACAGTTTTTTTCGTCTAAGCATGACCTATCCATAGCCTTCGGTTTTCATACGACTAACGGGACACCCTGTATATATAGTCAAAATATAGGGAAATTTAGGATATATTTGGCGCCAACAATCACCTAGTCGACAATATATTGTTCGTTCAATAGTTTTCTACATGTTGATTGAATTTCAATTAAGAAAAGAGGAATAAACGTTTTATTGGTAATTTGTGGCCAAATTAATATGGTTTTGAAAAGGATGAACAGTTTCCCGATTCTCTGAGTGATCCCCGAAGGAAATTCCGCGAAAACGCGGAAAACATGTCTTTCCTGAACTAGTCGAATTTGCGGACTGTTGGAAATATTTTTTTAATGATCTCATGTTGCTTATTTTGTGCATTTTGCATATTCATTTCGTTCGGTTTATTATCGGTTCCTTTATGATTTCGATCCACATATTATTATATGAACGAGAAAATGCAACGACACATATAACTATATTTAAGGATAGAGTAGACAGATTAATATTACAGGCACTATAATTTAATTCATATTTCTATTAAGTACATCGATGTATAAAACCCAAATAATAATAAAAATATATAAAGAAATAAAAAGATAAATTTAAGCACATATTTTTACTAAACCTCCACTCAAAAATTACGAATGCTACTAGCAACAAAGATACAAAAGTAGGCGGTAGGTATAAAAAAAAATTGAATACCCCTCGAAATGAATGTCCGTGATATATGCCCTAGACACACAGCACTCTTAATGAAGAAATAATTAACGACTCATTAGTCTATAATGATTCATTATAAACTGCAGGTACACAGCCATTTCTTTAATTAAGTTGTTCTGTCAAACTGGTTTTGATAAACTTATCACATTAAAGAAGCAATATGGATCGAATTAACGCGATTTGAGAAAAACATTATACCTAAATTGATAATATAATTTGTGATTTGCATTTCTTCGCATTTCTTCTATTTATATTTCAAATCGGCAGATGCAAAGCGGAGCTCCAGTTTTACATTATATGCCAAATCTAGCACATTTTTCCTCATTATAGCTATAATGAATGAGGAAAACACTTCATTAGTGTACTTCATTATCATCTGATTTTCGAGCTATAATGACGTATACTATGTGACACACGGCATTTTATGAATAGTTAGTACAAATGATTCATTAGGTCGTGCTGTATGTCTAGACTAATAGTCATCCCTCTGATTTGAAAATATGCAAATTAGATTGTATCGAAATGATTGCTCGTATTTCTTTCTAGAACGATTCTTTGGGCAGTAAAAATGATTATAACAAATTTCATACGATTTTACTTTCCGAAGGACTGATTATTTTTGCAGTACATACGTGAAAAATCTGTAAATTTGAAATTTGTTGTATGGAAATCCTAGGAAAGTGCTGTCTAATTTAGCAATTTTTGAAAATCTGTGAAATTAGATCAACAATGTACAAAATTTCCGCCCTCTTACAGTGTTTAAATATATAGTGAAAATGAAATCACTTTTATGGCAACAAAATGAAGAGTTGCCCGATCTTACCCATCGACGAACTTGAACATAATTTGTTCTTAAAATTACCATGTACAAAATTTCAGCTCGGTAAGACAACGGATTCTCTATTCTCTAATGATTGTGCGGACAGACGGACGGACATTCAAAAATCATTTTGTACAATCATGTTATTTCTATGTGTTACAGATGTATGAACAAACTTATTAGTTCGATTTAAAAAAAAAAAACTTTTTTCTTGCAACTTAAGAAGTCATAAATTGTGAAAACACATTTTCGGTCTAAAAATACAGCATTAAAAATTCATTTATTTACATTTTTTTACTTCGTATCCTGAAAAAGGCAAAATTTCCAATGACATGAACCAATGAAATAAATGACGCTCCAACCTTATTCGATCAAAATGAGGACTGTTTCACATTACGTTGATTGCAGTAATTCGAATTCTATGACCTGCATCCACCATATTTTAATCACAATACGTAATATTATAATAGCATAAATAATAATAAATAAATATACAAAATAAAATCAAAAGAGTGCGCCTTTCCTAATTTTGAGAGGACAAAAACACAAGACACAGCACAAGAGTGGTTGATGAGAGATGGTGAATGGATCTAAGACAACTTCATGCAGAGTGCATTCTCAGATATTTTCTGCATGATATGCCGATTTATTTCGTAAGCATGCTGTTAAACGTTAACAAGATTAATAATACAAAAAATGGTACAAAATCAAATCTTAATATTTTTAGATTTAAATAACTGTAAAAAACAACAAGTCTAGTAATATTTATATGGATTATTCACATACCGTTAGCTGTTTTTATATTATTTCGACTAGGATACGTTTTGGGAATATTTAAAAATGGTGCCGGAGACGGGAATTCCGTTACATTGTGGAATCTACCGCCGAATTTCGTTTCTAAGTCTATGATAAGCCTGCTAACAGTTAAGCCCTGGGTTCCGCCGCCACTACTAGTCGTGGTGTTAGCTCGAATTGATGAATGCCTTTGTGGAGGCACAGGAGGTGCAGCTATCTAAAATATACAAAATGTATTATCATTTTTATGTGTTTTCTATGTACAAAATATTTTATAATATTTATATGAAAAATAAGATCATATCAGTCATCATGAATACTGCGTGTAATCTTGTTGATTTTCATAATAGACCCCATGCCATAAGGGTTTTATAAAGTTCATTACATATGTTAGGAGCCCCAAAGATCACATTTATGTATATTTAATCGTCATCATTTCTTGACAATTTTCATGCCTATCGCTTACTCTACCGTAATATACATTTATGTCACATAAGATAGTTTCTACACTATAAGTAGCATAAAGTCCTAATGCTATCTATTGTTAGGCCAACTATCTTCAAGCCACATTACAACAGATGCTAAAATTTCTTGGTATATGTTTTTTTAACTTTAAGTAGTATATCAAACAGATCTTCATAAAAAATGTGAAACATTAAAAACTAGACAGATGATAAAAAAATGATAACCAATTTCTTAGACGTTTATATTTCGAAGTAAGAGACGGCTTTCCCAGTTTAATGTAAAAAATTACTATTATGTGTAGCAAACGTACTAACAAAATTTAAATATTCTGTGTAGTCTCAACCAGAACAAAAATATACGTTCAAAATCTGAATGTTTGTATGAAATAATCCGAAGGCGGTCTGGTTTTTCTATTTTGATAGATCTAAAATTTTTACACATGAATTGTGTAAATATGTGAAATTTCAGCTATTTACTTAAACAAGGTTTTAATCAGTGTCCTGTGTGCATATATATAGTAGCATATAGTGGAAAAGGAAATATTTGTAAGACAAGACTACGAGGGATTTGTCCCAACTCTCTCATGATTGTATTTAGATTACCAATTTTTATAACAAGCCGGTGGATGTTTAGATGTACACACGTTAACATGGCTTTTAAGATTATGCATGTGTGTCTAATCAATTTTACTGTACTATATATATGCATTACAAATTAGATGAAAAAATTATAGCGTTTTCCATAGGGCTATAGTTGTCGACGAGTGTTGCACTTTAGTACAGTTTCCCCACAAAAAATATTCGATGTACCTTAACTTCTGTCCAAACTGTTTTATCAGCGCTACAAACATACATATATTTCAACTGACAATTTTGGGTAGTTATTTAAAGTATTTTCCAATTAAATTGTAGTGATTTAGATTTAAAATAGATTCTTTGACCATTGAACACGAGGGACGGATCGGAAATGCTGCAAACAAACGTAGGGACATGGTAAGATCGACTAATATCAAAAGAGGATTAGAATGAAGGGCAGTAGCGTGCATTAGTAATAATAGAGGACTTATTGGACATATCTGAAATTCATAATATATTAATAAAATGAATTTAATAAGTTGTTGTTATACGCTTATCTGCATCTTTCATTTATATGAAGATTTCATACAAAATCCCTGGAAAGGTTTTTATATAGAATCGTTTTTGAATTTTGTAGTAGACGCGAAAAATGGTATGCCGTTATTACGGTGATAGCTAGCAGGTGCTATTCCAAAGTATATTAAAAAGAATTCATGGTTAATAACGCGTAAAATGGCGCGAAATTTGAATTTTGGGAAATAAAAACCCTGTCAACTATTCCAATTACAAAACCGGATAAGTTTTCTTTTAGAAAATGTTCAAACGACTCAGTGTTCCAGTGCAACACCCATAACGGGATTTGCAAAGTGCATTTGAAAATGCAATAGCGTACATATATCTTTTGATTTCTTGTAATGTATAGAGAGCCACAATCTAATTATATTATTGCCGATATATTTTTTTTTTTGATTTCAAGATCCGACTAGTTATCCAATATGACCAAAAATTTGACTTGGTTTTCCATATGAATTTTGTGGTATCAAAAAGTAAATTCATGAAATGGTTGTCGAAGTAGCTCTCAGATTCATAATTGTGAAAATGTACAGAAGCATATTCACGTGAGCGTTGATCAATTTTTAATATTTTTCCTTTGTGGTAATTTGTCCAGTATTCATACTTTACATTCTTTAGATTCTTAAAATACTTCACTATTAACTACGACATAATCTTGAATTAATCTTATTTTAATGATCCATATGTAATGGAATTAACATAGTAGAATGAAGGATTCTCAAAGCGGAAATTTCTACTTACATTGTTAACTTGTCTTTGTGGAGGAGGGGGTGCCGGACCCGTCCGATGAGGTGGTAATGGAGGTGCAATACCATTTACTTTTTGTTGTTTTTCCCGATTGTGAATTGGAGAGTTAATTTTCCCCACACTACCCCCTGCACTGTGAGACTGCGCCGTCAAAGTACTACTTATAGAAGATAATGTTGATACATTGTTTGTTGAACCCCCATGGCTTTGACTTTTTAATTGTTCTTTAAGTAATGCTACGTTGCTTGTGGATCCGAATGAAGTACTGCTTGTTGTTGGCGTACTCAAAGGAAGATTACTAAGATTCGTGTTAGAAATACTTCTTGCAGGTGTAGGCGGTGGTGGTGGCTTAATTGATGGGGGTTTTGGAGGCGCAACAGTTGGTCGACCTGATGATTTTTTTTTTTTTAATAAATAAAATAAATAAATTAATTTCATAGATATATTACCAATAGGAGGATTAGGTGCCTGCCTAATACTGATTGACTCCTGTGATTGAAATAACTGTGGTGCACCACGAAGCGTACCAAAATGTGAGGCAGTGAATGATGGTCCACTTGTTGGAACAACTGGAGGTGATCTAATAAAATAATTAATTATTAAGATATATTACAAAAATAACATCAATTGGGGAAAAAAAAATATTCTAAATTTATATCTACCTTGGGGATTTCATACTGTGATGCCGTGCTACAGTAGGTTTTCCATTTGCAATTAGCTGTTGGATCCCAGGAGGCTTAGGGGCGCAGTTTGGCTTGCCATGATTAACGACAGGTTTTGATAGGGAAGAGGGATTATTCATGTTACTGGATGAGTTACTACTGGTTGTACCAAACAATGAAGATTTATTTGGAACTACGTTTTGCGCTATTGGCATTTGTATTGTTGAACTATCGCTATTTACATTAGAATTGCCTATTGATAAACTAAAACGGAAATGAATTGATGATAAACAATTAAAAAACACAAAACGACAATAATGTAAGGAAAAAATAAAATTATAATTGATTAAAAAAAAAAAAAAAAAAAAAACTTACCTAAGATTAGGGGTTTTACGGGAAGAACTGCTACTACTTCCCTCCGACAACGTGGGAGACGATGCCTTTACTAACGATTTAGATAATGTATGACTTTTCTCCAAAACCGAATCGGAAGCACTCTAAAATGACGGGGAAATAATTAATTGAAATCATTAAAGCACTGACACTGGTCGACGCGAGAACAGCAATGCTTACAGATGAAATGTTTTTCTGCACGGGAGGCTGAGGCGGAGGTCCCCTGTTTGTTCGAAGATTTGCTTCGGTCGCATTTACTTGTTTCTGCCTTTTGAGCGTTAGATGTTTTGTTAATTCTGCATTAAAATCCATCGGTGGACCATTGCTCTGGGGACTGGTGACATTATTTTTTTCTTGTTGTGCAACATTTGTTGTTCGAGTGGAAGACATTGTTCCTGAAAATTTATTATTTTTATTTGAGAAAAAATTTCCAAGAGATTGATTAATATATTGTTTGCGCAAATAAAATATTTTTCTCTATTTTATTTTTAGATAAAATAAGAGAAATAAACCACAAACTGCATATAAAAAAAAAACGTTTTTTTTTGCGTCATCAAATTCAAGAAAATTTTTATTAGAATTTTTACGCGCGATTGCAGATATGCTGGTGTAAATATTTGCAAATGTGTATCGAGTTTCTGATGTTTATATATATATATATATATGTATGTATATATACTGAAATGAGTTTATAAGCAACTTAATCGTTTATAATAAAAGATTTTTTTTTGTCATGGGTGTGGTAATTTGTTATCCGATTAAAACAAAGTGATGCATTCCGATTTATCCTGTCATTTACATTTATTTGGCTGCTGTAGCGGCTGATTTATTAAAATTTAATCGTAAGTACAGAAAATATATAAATAAAAATAATTAATTACTTTAAAAAAATCATATAGTATTAATATGTCCACGCATAATAGAAATCGAATCAAGGGTCTGAAGCTGAACGTGATTTAACAGAGCGTTGAACATCATGAAAATTAACGACGAAAAAATATTTTAGAAGAGTTCGAGGTATCAGAGCATTGAAAAGGACCGCATCATCTTATTATGAGTAACATAAGAGTAAAAATTCTTACTGTAATGAATATATATTGCTAACCGAAAAAGGTTTAATCTGAATGTATATAAAACTGTACGAACTTGTGGCATTAGATATCACCGCATGTAAATCTTCTCATTGAAAAAAGCATCAATATGGGGATGAGGCTCATTCTTACCGGATAACAGGGTGATTCAACATTTATATATTTACTTAGAGAGACCATAAAGTGAAGCGGTACATAAGAAAAAAAAATCATATTTACGATAATTTGTCGTGAAAAAGATCTTCATTGTTGCCAAAACAGTTTTTAACGAATATAAATTATATTGGTCATATAGTTGATAAAATTGATAAAATTTGTTACCTCACCTGGGGCGCGATTCCGAGCTTGGCAAAAATATCTGACAAAAAAATTATTTAATTAAAAATGCGCAGATGTAAAAAAAAACTCTTGCAAACATCCGTAAAAAACGAGCGATATCGCTGCAGATTTTTCTTGTACCAGAATCTCTTCCCAGCACACAAGAAAATTCTACAATCTACTCAAGTCACAATAAATCGAACCCAAATTTTGCGAAATTAATGAATAAACTTATGCTATGGCATAATCCTTAATTTTTGTTCATCCCTTTTATTTGACCTTAATTAGTAAGCTTAACACAGATAGTAGCCAAGTTGGCGTGTGCTCCAGGGGTGAAGTCAACTGAGTTATAAGCAAGATCTAGACGACATAACACCACAAGATTACCCATTGTTTAATTCGACACAAGTTGAAACTAAACTCTCTTAAAGTACAATTTATAAATATTTATCCAGAAATCAGTGTCAAATACTCATTTATTACAGATATTACACCGCTTAATCTATCTATTAGTAAGCTCTCTAAGTAAAACACAAATAAAATTGAATAAATTTGAAAACAATTCCGTATGAAACGTTCAAAATACACAATGGATCCAGATATAGGAGGCGAGAAGTGCGTTTCGAATGAATCTAAATGCAAATTCAGCCAAAAGCGACACTATCATTTCGTGCTCCAGAGTAGAGCTCATTTTGCTTCAAAGGTGAAAGAGACTTTTCGACGTCATGTACGCATTCTAAGTAAAACTTTTCTGTTATATCAAACCCTAGCAGTTTCCATCTGATATTAAAAGTACTACTTTATTTTAGTGATCACATAATTACCGCCCATCATATGGCATTATGCTCCGGAAATATGAAAGAAGAAAAAGCCGCAAAATATATTCGTTGTGGTTGCTTTGCACTTGTTAGAAAATTTTTTATTGGTTTCAGATTTCCTTCGGGACAATTTTTTTTATTATGACAGCATAACAGCAGCTCACTTCAACGTTTTTTTGTTTTTTTGTTTTTTTTTTGTTTTTGTAAATCTAAATCTGTCGCTTGTTTCTTTTAGTAAGCAGCACGTATGACGTGGCTGAAAAATATCACTAACACCGAATGCTGATTATAATATGTAATAATGTAAATTAAATTATTAGTAGAGGTTGGTTCTGCTAAGATTATTTGATTTGTTGACAAAATCCAACCACGTAGGCTCAATTAATTCAAAATGAGCATGTTTTCAACGTTAACAAAAAGGTAATTATGTAATTGTTGAATTTGTCCATAAATATAACACGGATTTATACCCACTTCTTATAAGAAAAAAAGAAACAATCTTCTTAAATTCATAGCTGGAAGCAGGGTCGCATTAAGAGCTTTGAAGCGCTAAGCACTAACGAAATAAGGTGCTGTAAATATGTGTACACAATATCACTACTTTTGTGTTTAAGTAGGTTGTTCTACATAAGATATCTACCTATGCATTTTCTAAAGAAAATCAAAAGAATTAATTATTATAAGCATAACGAGTTTTTTTATGAATTGCATCAGTGCTGACACAGTGAAAATATATGATAGGAAGGTATTGGGAGTATTTAATAATGTTATTCTCACTGTTTATTCCTTTAACGTCCGAATAGTAAGGAAACAAGAAATTATGAACCCAAAGGGCAAAAAAATTGCCATTATACATGGACATGGGAAATATCCTGCTCCTTCTCAAATTTTGTTCTTAATCATAACCAAAAATGTTGATTACAAGCAATATAGATACGCAATTTCCACGCTTATTATATAAGCGTTACTTTAGTTGTTTTAATTACATTCACGAATCTAATAGTACTTAAATAATTGGTACTTACGTAAAGCATGTGTATAATGTGTAGACAAATGCGTTCATCGTGCGTTTATTGTTCCCTGATGAACTCACTTTTGCAACTTTCGCACAAATATTTCGTGCAAACGTTTATTTATTTATTATTCAGCCATAAGTTTTATTGGGCCCAAATAGGAGGTCAATGTATCATTGTATACTCCACCTATGCTCGTTCATACAATACGTAATTAGGGCGAAAAAAAAATACTCTGCTGAATAATTTTAGATGGCAAAAAGTGGGCGCGATTTGTAGTGCGTATATTTCTCTATAAGCAAACTGGTAGAAATTGTTTTTTTACTTAAAACAGATGAAGATAAGTATCATTGTAACGAGTATAATAAAATCGAATAAAAATCATTAACCCTTTCCACAAACTTCTATCAAATTGCCTTTTCTTTTCAACAGTTGCTTAAAGATATTTACTTTCCAAATTCATGGAAAATTGCCAATAATTGCCGACTGAAGGGAAAGTCTTCCAATGGTTAGTTCGGACCGACCATGTTCAAACTCTCAACGTCAGATCAACCGCCAAATAATAAAAACTTCGTGACACTGATATATGCAGATGTTTAACTCACATATGCATACTCACGCGTACCAAAATATGATGCATGCATGAAAAGTTGCACGGGTTAATGTTGAACAGGATTCCACAAAATTTGCAAGACTGAAATGATTTGAATTCGTGGAAGGTCTATAATTGGTAGACATAGAAAGCACTAAGTAATAATATTGAAGTCAACAACAAGAAAATAAGACAGTTCAGGTTTGACCTTCACGCCCAAGCAGTTATGATACAAGTTAACAGTATCTAAAGGCTCTTGAACTATTACATAACACTCCAAATGAGCTCTCAATCCAGACCAAATTTTTACTGTATAAATAACTACATAATTCACCCAACCATCACTAACTGTTTCTCGATCTGCTACTTAGTTTCACCAACTACAAAACCTCGAAAGGCTCGAAAGAAAAATAAGTTGGGGTTTACCGAGATTCAGGAGGAGCTCAAAGCTGTATTTAGGGATCAAGCTTCAACTCTTAAAAATATTTTCAATTGCCTTTAGTGATACAAACAGGACTTTCCGGCATCAAGGATTATCACCGTAAGGGACGATTCGAAATGACAATGAACAACGTGAATGTTGCTGCGGACCTGAAAACCAGTCTGAATAAGAAATTACATTATGGCAATTTCCAGAATTGTTCGTGATCGCTTGGACTATATACGAAGTAATTAACGGGCTGGGTATCCCAAATTTTCAATAGCTATGAAAAGAAGGTTCAGTTAGTTTTTTGATACTTTTGGAAAATCGTTTTCTGTAACAAGCATGCTTCTACAACAGCGGCCCGAAAACCAAACAATAACCCATGGTATGGTCGGAGAAAGGAGCAGCTCCGCTACTGAAAGTCTGACAAGTAAATGATGCAGCAAAGGTATCGCCGCGATACCATTAAAGGGAGCTACAGCGATGAGGCAGAGTGCTACAGTCAGCCATATCCAATTTCGCTGGTGTTATCTATGTGTATATAACAATAAGGTTTCAGCACAAAACTCCCAAAAGACATAGGATTTAAACGCTTTATCCGGAATATAAACGAGATTCCCAAAACACCTTATTCACCTCATCTGATTACATTTAGCTCTTTCCAAAAGAATGAAAAATTCAAATATCAAATCCACCATGTGTAAATTTGAAAGACTAGATTGAAGTTAAGTTGAATTTTAGTTTTTTGTTTGAGAATCGACGATACTCTAGATGAATGCAAGTACATAATTTCGTATGGTTTTGTTAATGAAAGCGACGTGTACAAAATTTCAGCTCTCTACGGCGACGCGTCAAGTATATAGTGAAACACGAAATTTGTGTATAGCATTCGTGGGGTCAGGAAGAAGTTACCCGATTTGTCCAATTTGAAAAAAAAAATGATTTGCACAAAATATCAGCTCAAGTACACGCGTTCTCGAGTTATCGTGCGGATGAACATACAAAAATCAAAATAAAATTTAATGGATTGAAAAATCACAAAATAAAAATTCAAATTTATTACGGATATTTTCGAAATGAATGACTTCAATTTCTTTTGCATTGTGAAACCAATTCGAACATAATGAAAATTTAAATTTGTTAAAATTGAACCATAAAATACTAAATACATTTTTAATTTCTTATAAAAATTTTTTGTTTTTTGTTTTTATCATATAATTTATTAGTTTTTGTTAGTTAAAATTTGCGAATATAACTGTGATAACTGTTAGAAACTAGTATTTCAAAGCAAGAAGGCTTTCAAAACTACAAACGCGAGATTAGGAATTGTTCAAATTTGACGCTACTCTGTGAAATCTACTCTGGTGCGAAGCGCGTAGTGTAATCTTGAGAAAAGGAGAGAAATTGCAATTTGGTGACTCTACTCTACTCTGTCATTGTGAATTCGGCACTTAGAATGACAGAGTAGAGTGGAGCAAAGTGAACTTTAGAGTCCAGAACGAAGATGTTCACAATGCTTGTTTTCGTTTTTGCTTCACCTTTGAAGAAGTAAATACGTGTTCGAGCTTGCGGTGCCAGTCTTGGAGTCATGGTACTAGCTTGGAACTAGCTCTGCCAGCCCCTATTCTGATGAGGAGCAACTCTAGCTCTACTAATACAATGTAATTATTGTAAATATATGAATCTCCTGATGTACTTCAGACAGGCTACGAACGGACTTAAACAATACCTAACTGCTAACGGAACTTTAACGCCCGAAAGACTCAAGAAAGATCCACTCCTAGCACACAAACTCTCAGGTTAAGAAATCCTTGCAACCTCCTTAACGAAGCTACAATAAGTATAGCAGAATATGAATCAAACTGAATTTCGAATTCCTCTAAGCTGTTAGATTTATTTGCCATGAACTAAACTGAATCAGAATTTTAATTGTAGTCTTTCATCATGACAAATTTGATGGTCGTTGAATAATAAATATGTTTTTTTCACAAGAAATGTATAAAAATGTAGGAAACCTTTTCTTTTTATGGAGTTAATCGATTTGTGCACTGAGAGGCTCATATGTGATTATGTGATGTGAATAGAAGATCTACTTAAAATTAAGCTTTTTTGTCTGTATAGTAACGTTTTCTAGCAACTTCGTAGTCGGTTTAGAAAAACTGTATTTTATTATATATTTTTCTTACATCTATAATCCTACGAAGGCTCATCCGTCTTAAATAAACTCTGGCATACAAGCCACTCTTGACTGTTCCTATGTCTCGAGCAATGGGTTGTGATTTGAAATTGAAAATGTGTATGGAGGGTTTAAATTGAGATTCGACAGGGCACGACTCTCATGGAAAGCTGGCGTAAGATTTTATTTGAAATTTTAAAGTTTAATATTTAATAGGAAAAATTAGAGGTTTCTCTATTTAGCTTGGAGTGGTTGTACGTATTTCAAGACAAATGTTCTTTCCGAAATCGAGCTAATCGGAAGTTAGATTTGGGCAGAAATTCAGCTCTGAATCTAGCAAAACACCTAAATCCTTCCATCTTTCAGTAGGATACGCATACCACTGACATACATCTCATTTTACCTAAGATATTATGACCCTTGTTTTTGGTTACGAAGAATCGTAAAGAGAGTATGTTTCTTTACTTAATTTTAAAATGTTGGTTCTAATAAAATAAAATTAAAGAAATTATTCAATAAGTAAGCTAAAGATCAAAGGTTTATGTCCCATCCGACTGACAATGCTTATTTTAGTCTGAATTTGTACTTATTTGTACTTAAAACTTATAATAATAACATTTTCTTACCTCTGCCATTAACAGGCTTTAGCTTTGGCATGGAAGTCAAACCTTCGAATATACCGCCAAGCTTTGGACCACCATTTGCAACACTTGCCGTTGACGATATGTTATTTGTTCTTTTTGGAGAGATGCTTGTTTCACCACCACAAACCTTTCCACTTAAAGCTGGTCCACTTTTATCTACAGTAACTGCTTTCTTCAGTTTTGTGCCTTTTTGAATTGACTGCAAGAGGGCTGATCTTACATCACCTGCTGGTGGTCCTCCTCCTAATTTTAAACCGCCCATAGCAGGGGGCGGTGGAGGACCAGGAGGGGGTGGTGGCCCTGGTGGAGGTGGAATGGCCATCTGAAATTAAATTATAATATAACATTAGTTTTGATTTGTACTGATTGTAGATTTTCAATAGAACCTGAGATATTTCAACGAATATTGCAAATATGAAGATCAAATAAATGTGTACTATAATTTGCAGTTTCCTATATCTATACAATTGCATGTCAAACAAGAAATGTTATTATAGTAAATTTAAACGTTGACATATGCACATATACCACCACAAACAATGTGTGATTTGGTTTTTATTAACTTCATCAAAGCGAGAGCATAATCATTAAATTCTAAATATGGACTCTTCCAAACATAGAAACTAGCCAGGAGTCGATGTTCATTCTATTTTGGGTGAGCGACAAAATTAACGATTGAATACTTACGAGACCTCTAAGGTAGATATCGTAAGCACATTTAATTTTTAAACACATACGAAACTTGATTTCAGGAAAATTGAATTGGATAGAAAAATATATATATATATATATTTTGAATAGGGGATTTAAGTTCCTGCCATTAGATAGACATCTCTGAACCAACAATTATTCCGTTATACAAGAATTAAATTTTTATAAAGCTGCTCTCTGGTATATTAGGGAGTAACAGTAGATGGATTGCTGCGTTTGTTGATAGATTGAGATTTCCTCTTGGAACATACGGCAATGATCCGACAATCGATGCGAAAAGCAAAATAAATCACCCTATATCTGTGTTGAAGTCATTTGGGGAAAATGGAAACGAGTTTCAACTATATCTGATAATGTCACACAATGAGGTAAAGTTTTTGCCATTTATAGCTTCACTATGGACTAGTTAAACGTTCCTCAGTTTTTACATTGTGCATTTATTTTTTCTACATCAGAGAATTAAGTGAAATCAATGGCTCGAAGAAAAGCCATTTTAACCCCGGGAATCGAATTTCGGCATTGGCTTGATTTGCGAAAACATATACATACATATTTAGATATATGCATACCACCAGTCCAGGCTTTAAGGAAGCGTTGCATGAAAACATCATAACCAGCAGCCAATCTAGGATTTACGTTAAGCAGAGAGGATCATTCGCATATATACATATGCTTGGCATTAAGATCCCTCCTTTTTGAACGATTTGATAAAAAGGATCGATTAAGAAGATTACTATGCCACTTACCTTAGTGATGATTAGTGTTGATTAATGTTTGTCTTAGCATGCCCTTATCAATGATCCAACGAAACCAATGACTGAGGCGCCACTGTCTTCGTCGATTGTGTTTACTGAGAGCAGATCATGGAAAAAGGTTGTAAAGTTACTCCATTAGGTATACATACATATGCATCTGTATGTTCATTAAAGTGTCTTATTATTATTATAAGTAGGGATGGGGGTCGGAGATCCGATCTCTAAGCACTGCAACCTAAGTTGTTTTGGTGTCTTTGGCGATAAAGTCCTGCGCATTCGTAGCGTACGTGCTCTGCAAATTCTACCTCCACTTTTTCGTTGTAATTTGGACCCGATTCTACTTACCCATTCCATCCAGACAATTTAACGTAAAAACAACGCGCCTCAGTTTCACCAACAAACAAAAAAAAAGAAAACTAGGTCAGTTGGCGGGATTTTCTGATTTGGTTTTACACAATTGATGATGTGATGATGGCGATGCGCATCATTACGGTCCAGAATTCATGAAGGAGTAGTCGATTTATTCTAGGAGTGAAAATCTATCGACATTTCTTTCTACACGTTGCTTAAGTTTCCACTTGTTACTGTGGTTTTTTGCTTTCATTTAATTTTACTCTGCATTTTGCGCACTTCGTTACTATCTTTTGAGTCAAGAGAGGTAATTTTGGCTTCACTCGTATACCTACACAAATTTTATATGATACCCCCCATTCCTATGATTCTTATATGCTCTAAGAGGTGCACGAGTAAAATTAAACAAGTTCCTATAAAATATCAAAATATGTCAGAAAAGGCGAAAGTAATGTACTCATGACAGCTCCACTAATTATGGGCCCGTCCGTTCCGGGCCAGTCATTATGCCAATGCGTAGCCTGATTTGGTGCTTACAGCATTTGATGACTTTTTAAGTCCTTGTATGAGAAGTTAATCAATTTCTTCGCGTAACTTAGTCCAGGAAGGTGCGGATCATCTACATGTTACATGTTTTTCTTTAAGTTGCTTTACCTGAAAGAACCAGCGGGCGAAAAAGATAAAATCGAAAAACATATACCAAACGCTATCTATTCTTATTCAATATATTCAATATTAAAAGACAGCTGATATCTTTTAAGTTGATAAGCCCGAAGTATACCGATATTTTAAAATAATGAAAACGTCAATAAAACGAAAAAAATATTTTGATTGCTTTTAGTTGCCAGCCATGACAGGGCAATTAGGAGCAGAACAAGAATAAAAAAATATGGGTCTTTTAAATGCTTCTAAAATATATAGATTTTGGTATCGAATTTCTCCTGACCAATGTATGATGTTGACAACTTACCAGACTTTGAAGGCGACATCATATCACTTATCACACTCTAACGGTTTGAGATTTTATATGATAATATGCGCAATTAACTGTCCACCTCATATCAAAATGTACTTTTAGGTAGTAGTTCGTGTCTCAGGCTCTCATGCCGAATAATAATTTATCTCGAAGTGTAAATAGGAAGACTGCAAATTTTGGTTTTATATATTATAGATTGTTTAACGTGCGCAAAAGCACTATCAACAAGAAAGAATTCGATTTCTAAAGGTCAAAAGATCAAAATTCTCGTTAATAAAAACTACTCCTACGCGATTGTGGAGGTATTAAAAATACTTCGGTTCTGGTAGAATATAAAATACTTAGAAGAGGTTTAAATAGGTATGTTAGTAGACGTTTATCTAAGTAGTCCTAAGCAGCTCAAGAGAAACATTTGCAGATTTAACTGCATAAATTTATTTTTTTTTAAATTACCCGTTTAATCGTATGATGTAACTTCTAACAATACTTAGGATTAAAGCCGGTTACAATAAGTCTTCGCTAACAAAGACTACAGAAATATAATATAAAAAAGTTATTTTAGCCTTTTAAATCTTAAAATAGTTAGTTACATTTCTTGTCATTCAAGATTATTACATGAAACTTAATAATAAATTAACTTTTAAGAATTTAACATTACCTAGTCAGTACCAACAAAGCTAACATGTATGTATGAATCATTCAAGCTGTTTTCATCCTTATTGGAAAAAATCTTATTAGTATTCTAAGAATTACGTCGGCTAAAGATGTTGCAGCTTGTCTGATGACTAATTTGATTCTAAATTAAACCTTGATCCATAGAAATCGTTGATCAACTTGTCTATCGTATTCAAATTACTAATCATAACGAGACTTTCATCTATATTTACATTTTATTAGCAACTGTTGTTTGTGACAAAAAAAAAATGGAACGAGAAGTAAAAGTACACCCAGTTCAGTTCATTGCCTTCACTTTCCGGTAATTTAATTCTGTTAGACCAAGCCTACGAAATTTTATTTTTCGCTGATTCACATTCCGCCCTTTTCCAGTAAGAGTGAGGAAATCTACTTAGGTTTATTTAGGGCCTCGCCTACCTTTCGTGCTGATAAGTTTGATAGACCCTGATTGAGGCTGTTACCTTAATATATAATATAGTCAAAATGTAAACAAAATTGTGCATAGTGGTTCAAAGTATAGTTTCCTCATTTTGTAGAAAATTTTATTACCTGTCCAGGTCTTTAATATTTAATAAGAAAAAAAACTATTTAACTTGTGTTGGCGATTTTACCCACGCTTTAAGTATTGCGGCTTATTCAGCCCTTTTTGTAACATTTCTACAGTTAAGTAGTTACAGTTAATGTATTAAATAGTCTTTGGGAAAAGTGAATGCATGTATTTTCAGAATCCAGGTGTTTTTTGGTCTGAATTGCAGTAAAATTTGCTACTTCAATTTTAATAAAAATTTGCAAATATATATATTTTTTTATTAAAAAATTTGATACGTCAGATTCGACCGAGTACATTATAAATATGAACGGTTGACGGTTTTACCCACGCTTTAACTATTGCGGCTCATACAGCTTTAATTTATACAGCTGAGTCGTTATCAATTACTGTATTAAATACTTAGAGGCTTTATCTAAAATTTATGCATGCAATTTTCAGAATCCAGGTGTTTTGTGGCCCGAATTGCAAAAATAATTTGCTACTGCAATTTCAATGAAACTTTACAAATATTTATTTTATTGAAAAATTTGATACGTCAGACGCGATTCAATGAATTGCACACAAATTGCAGTGTAATCGTAGACTGCAGGCTTATTACGCAAACATTTTTAATAATTTAAAAACAGTAAGCATATCCGACATTGAATTGTGGTAATATATTGATATTTACTTAATTATTGAAGGTTCTTATTATTAATATTACCTATCAGTTAGTTTAAAATTATTTTCATTACTCAGTTTACTTAAAAATATTTTTATTAAATGTAGGTACCCACAACGTTTGAAAAATTAACGGCTTGAAGCATTGAAGCCCATCGAACATGCTTCTGTCATATTCTCTTTATATTTATGTACAGACGTATATTACATATAGGAAATTGTCAGACGTAATCAATATTCTTTATATAAAGAAGGAAAAAGCTAGAATTGAAGAGGTCTAGCCCAAAGCGCTACGTATCTATTTTCGAAAAAAAGCTGTTGCCGATTGAATCGTATCATAACGGTTAGAATCTATGTATTTGCCAATCTAAATTGCACTACATTTCAATTGATCCTTATTTATCCCTGGATAAAGTTGAGCGTTTACATCAAAATGTATGATAATCATAATACATTTTACCTTTTTAAAATTTTTCGAAAACTATATGTAGCATTTTGGACTGGACCTCCTAAATTGGTCTAAGAACAATTCTTATGATACCCATATGTAATTTCGTATGGTCCCCCCCCCCTCCTCTGTGCAAGTTCGATTGTTAAAGTGATTTTTCGCATTTATTTCTAGAAGGGTTCGTCGGACAGTAAAAATTAATATAACCGATTTCACAGGATTTTGTTATCTGAAGAGCCTTTCAGTACACTAAACCATTTATTAAGAGTTTTAAAATAATAAAAATTCGTAATTTTTATTTTTAAGACTCCCGCAATAACGTTATTTTTAATTTTTATTTTTAACTGTTATACAAAAAAACTTTTTGATAGTAATTCGAGACTTTTATTTTATAAAAATCATTTTAAAAGTCTTTCTTTATGCTTATTATTTAAATATGTACAGTATTTACGGTCTGATTTAAAAAAAAGCCTCTTCCGCTGTTTGTGATAATATTTCAATCGATTTTATCCATACGGGCATTCATATAGGGAGTATTGGTCTTTCAGACTATTTCGAGCCTTTTTACTTGTTTTTATTTAATTTAATTTTTTTGTTATTTGTTTGTTTTAATTTCATTTTAATTAAAAGAAAAGCCATCCTGGGATTCCAACGCGTTACAGACAGACAGAGTCTGGACTTTTTTTTATGTTTATATGATATAAACTAATTATGTTATGTATATGGATCAAATCGATTAAAATGTTATAACCAGCGGGAGAGGGTTTTTTTTTACATTAGACCGTAAATACTTTATATATTAAAATAAAAAACATAAAGAAAGACTTTTAAAAAGATTTTTATAAAATAAAAGTCTCAAAAGACTTTTAAAAAGACTTTTATAAAATAAAAGTCCGAAATACTCTCAAAAAGTTTTTTTTGTTAGATAAAGGTCTGAAAAGACTTAAAACTTTTATTTCGTACAATAAAAATTTACTTTTACTTTTAAAAATAAAAGTTAAAAGTATTATTAAAATTTATTTTTTAAATATAAAAGTTTCCAGTCGGACTTCACTTAAAAAAAAAGACTTAATGGAGAGTTATTTTCAGGCTTTGACCATAAGTATTGCTTTCGTAACAAAGAGAACGTAGCTGCAAGTGTACTCTGTTCTGAAATCAGATATGAATTTTTCGCTGACGTGATAACATCAACCATCGTGAAATGACTGCCTAGTTAGTTCTACTTTTTTTTATGTAAAACAATTTCAGTATATTCTTCCTATTCGAAATTCTTTAGTTTAGTTGTATTTTCAACGCCGTGATCATTATTGGATGTTCATTAGATTTTCTTAGCCGTTTTCTATTTATGATTCGAAAACGCACCAAAGCTTTTTGTCTCTAATTTTGATAATCAACATCTCAGGACAGGAAGGTTCTTCGTTTCGGAAATGAATCCTTTGTTGACAGAGATAACGAACTTATAATAATCAGATGGAAAGACAATCAGGTAGTTACTATGCTTTCTACCAGTCATGATGTCAATCCTATAGATCACGTGAAAAGATATGTGCATAAAGAGCAGAAAAAATAGATGTACCGCTAAAATGTATAATATGTATATGCGAGATGTCGACCAGTTGGATAACCATATACCGAGTAAGTGTTCGGGGAACAGATGGTATATGCCAATCGGTTTGAGGATGGATGATTGACTTCACAGTTATAAATGCATAGCTACTTACGAAAACCTATGGGTGCACACTAGATGGCTTAGAATTTCGTCGGCAATTATCTCAAGTCATTTTGGAAAAATATGGGAACCGTCTATACAAGGATATAACGCAAGCCCATATCCGACACTAAGACCTGGAAGGAGATAAAAGCGAGGGTACATAAGCAATGTCATAGTCACACAATAACGCAATGTAAAACATATGAGATCGCTTTGCACGACAAATGCTTGAAATTGCTTGAAATCATATCATGATAAATTCAAATAATAATTATTATTGTTTTGAACTTTTTCACAATGTGCCATGAATGAAATCATTTTTGTTTTTGATTTTTACATAGAATTTGTTTATTTTTGTTACTTACTATTAAAGACTTTAATTTGAATGATAATGACTAAAAGTACAATTTTTTAGAAATATAAAAACTTTATTTTGTTTTGTACTTACAAAGCCCAGTGGTGCGTTTTCACACCACCCCGTATTTTAAATTCTAAGAAAATTCTAAAAAAAATTGTCTTTCGTTTATAAACTACTAAAAACTAAATGTCCAAAAATAACCGAATTCTCTAAATATAACGAAAATTAAACTTTGGGCACAAATGGGATTAAAACGTCTAGGACAGATATTTTTCATAGTATTCGTAAAGAATCTAAATTTTTGTACGGCAACACAAAGAACGGGTTGCCCGATTTAGTCCATTTTTGAAATTGTATTGCAGCACAAAAACGGGTTGCCCAATTAGTTCATTTTTGAAATTGTATTTACTATTTTTATGAAAACGCCGAACAGTGTGAAAAATTACTTCTCTTTAAGTGAACGCGTTTTCGAGCTATCGAGAGATTGAACGGACAAAAAGTTTTCAAGTTACATCTAGCCTCGAGTGATTTCCGCGTACATTAAAAATACTAATCATCGAGAAGTTATCAAATTTTTATTTAAGAAAAGCCTTTTGCATAATTCATGAATTCATTGTTTTGGCTAACACTACACTATGTGAATACTTTGAATCTATTGTTTGCGGAAAATTTACCCAAACCAAATAGTCCAAGGAAAATTTATCCAATACAATTCATCCAATTTATCCATGAACAATAATTTATTCAAAACAATTAATCTAATGTCGGCCTTAATATTTTGTTATAAATAAAAAAGCTGCGACATTAAAGGGCCTACATTAAATTAAAGAATTTGATTAAAAAAGTATTACAATTAAGTTTTATAATGATGATGATTACACAGATGCAAAAACGAGATTTTTGAAATAAATTAAAAACTCCAATATTTTTTGTAAAAATATTATTTTCTTATTTAAAAAAGCATGCATTTTGCAAGGATCCTAACGTATAATAAATTATTTGCATAGAGTGGTTGATGATATTAGTTGTTCTTTTGTGTACCTTGTTCTACAACTTCCATATACTGGAGAGAGCAAATTGTTCTGTCGATTGAAGCAAACTATATGTACTGTTCGCTTCATTTATAAATCTTCTATGAAAATGTATGAGGCGTTCTTTTGTGTATCTTTTGTTCTGCTCTGTTCTGCGGGCACAAAAGAACACAGCTATTTATTGCATATTATTCAGTTCGCCCAATCCATGTAGGTACTCCCATTTTTTCATGGGTGCGCTAGCCTTTGTGAAAAAATTTGTGATATTACTAGCCAATATTTTTATTGATTTTATAAAAGTCTTGTCATTTGCCTTATCTCATTAGGCTCTAAACTGTATTTTCTTTCTCGATTTTTTTCTCCTAGTTGCATTTATAATTGCGATCAGAATTCCAACTATTTCAGGCAGACTATAATATTTAAATTGTCGAGCTTTGAAATTTTTTATTTTATATCTAAAGGGTCTTTCATTAAGAGTGATAGGATTTTAATTTTAAATAAAACAATGGTTTGACAAATTAATTTAATTTTTGCTTTATTTTAAAGATTGGGCAATGCAGTTATGTTTGAAACAAGATGTCGTTCAAATGCCCACCGCGGTTTTGTTTATACTGACGCACCCGATCGCTCCAATTTTTTATCACCCTGTCCAACATTTGCGGCTGTATGCCGGCGATTGCTTGACGAATATTTGCTTCCAAATGATCCAAAGTCTGTGGATTGTCAGCATAGACTTGTGCTTTGACGTATCCCCAAAGGAAATAATCTAGGGGTGTCAAATCACATGACCGCGGCGGCCAATTCGCAAATCCTTGTCGTGAGATGATCCAATCGCCAAACTTATCTTTCAGCAAGTCGAGCGTAGCATTAGCTGTATGGCACGTAGCGCCATCTTGTTGGAACCACATCCCTTCAATATCCATGCTCTCAAGTTGTGGCCATAGAAATTCGAGTAACATGGCTCTATAGCTGTCGCCATTGACGGTTACGGTTATTCCCTCATTATTTCGGAAGAAATAAGGTCCGATGATGCCGCCATGCCATAAACCGCACCACACAGTGAGTTTTTCGGAATGCAACGGCATTTCATGTAACACTTGTGGGTTGTTCTCGCACCAATAACGGCAATTCTGCTTATTTACAAAGCCATTCATCCAAAAATGCGCCTCGTCTGAGAAGATGATTTTTTGGCCAAAATTGGGATCATCTTCCAAATGCTCAAGGGCCCAATCAGCAAACTCTCGACGCAATCCGTGATCGTTTGGCTTCAGTTCTTGAGTCATACGACTTTGTAAGGATGTAGTCCCAAATCCTTACGCAAAATTCTCCAAGTTGACGTCTGAGAAAGCCTCAATTATTGCGATCGTCGTGAAATCGACAAATTTGACTCATCGGCAATACTAGTCGCTGCAGCTGCGAAATTTTCCTCACATTTATTTGTCTTGTTGATGGCTTCTTGTCTTGTAAAAAGAACTCACGCTCAAAATTTTCCACAGTGCGGCGTATAGCCTGGGCAGTGTAACGGTGATGGCGACCCAATTCTCTGGTGAACAAACGTTGAGCACCCAAAACTGAGCTCGAACTTTGGTAATATTTTTTAATAACTTCTAAACGTTCGGGAAGCGTCAAACGCTGCATGATGAAACTGCAAACTATAACGAATATTTTGACACATGGAAGTACAAAAAAGAAATATCTCAGCAACCGAGAAATCTCTACTGAAATACTATCACCACTATTGAAAGACCCTATACTTTTATATCTACAAATTTGCTAGAATCAACACAGCATCATTTTAACCTCTCACTGCTTCTTGGAAAGACTCTCCATCTCACTCAAACTAAAATCTTAAAGTTACGGTCTTAAGGCAAGCTTTGGGTAGGTAAAAAGAAGAAAATGTCACATTTTGCCGAACCAAGAATAGAAAATTTATACTTCGCCCAACTTTAACTGGCTGTTCTGAAAAGCAAGTAACTTTAAAAGTTGACGCATTTAATAAGGATTCTAAAATGGTATATAACACTTGCTACATTATTTGTTCAAGAAACCCTGTTTCGAAAAATTTCTTTTTACCTACTAAAAATGAGGCTAGTGTACCCAAAGCTTGCCTTGACCGTAACTTTAAGATACTAGTTTGAGTGCGACGGAGAGTCGTTCCATGAAGTGTGAGTGAAACAGATACTGACGCTAATGAGTCAGATACGGAAAAAGTCATTTTATGAAGTGTGAGCGAGACAGATAGTGACGCCACTTTTTGAGTATTTGCACACCAATAAAGATCAGAACGTTACGCTCCTTCGTTTACTATGAATCTTTTCGTATTCGTTGGTGTTATTTCGTACTTACGACTTTTAGCTTCGTGTATTGGACTTGTTTGTTTGTGATTTGGATTTGGACAGTTTCGATCTGTTTACGACGACACCTTTGCTTTCTTCTGGACTATTATGTGATTGTGTAGTGCCACCACATACAAATATTCCAACATGCACTTCATTTATGGGGAATGCATCCAAATAATTGGTGTTTAATTTTAAACTTAAGGAAAATTTGTCTGCAACTTAACAAAAAGTTAGCATTTCTGACTAGAATATGTCACTATATACCTCACTCACACTTCATGGAATGACTCTCCGTCTCACTCTAACTAGGATCTTAAAGTTACGATCTTAAGGTAAGCTTTAGGTACACTAGAGTCATTTTTAGTAGGTAAAAAGAAATTTTTCGAAACTGGGTTTCTTGAACAAATAATGTAGCAAGTGTTATATACCATTTTAGAATCCTTATTAAATGCGTCAACTTTTAAAGTTACTTGCTTTTCAGAACAGCCAGTTAAAGTTGGGCGAAGTATTAATTTTCTATTCTTGGTTCGGCAAAATGTGACATTTTCTTCCAAGCTAGAGCAGTTGGCTTAGAATTAGGTTACATAAGCATTATTCGGGATTATATGTATAAGAAAAATAAAATTGAAAAAAAAAGTAAAAGATTTGTAGCAATAAAGTTAAAAAACCATCACAGGGTGTACATTTTCTCGAAAAAAAAAGAAATGCCTATAATTTAAAAAAATACATGACTTACGAGTTTTTTTTATATTTTTCTGGTAACTATTATGATTTGGCCTATCACCCGATTCCGGCTTGACGTCGACTTCCGGGACACCCTGTATAAATGGACTGCTCGTTGAACCAAAAATGCATGAAAGTAAATGGCAACGCATTTATATTTTTATACCTTTCCATGAGAGCATTCTTTCCCAGTGAACTGTAACGATTAGTAACGAAAAATTGCTTCAGGTTCAACGTATTTGCAGAAGGTAATCAAACCTTTCCAACCAAAGCAGCCTTGTAAAAAACACTTCCTTCGACTCATAGTTAAAATTTAAAAACAAAAAATAGTCCCAAATTCTTTTGCGGTAAATTCGGTTAATCCCACTGACATGTAAATGTCGATCTCGATGGGACCAAATCAGTGCTGCACTTTTTCTGGCAGTGGAGAACTGAAGCCCTTCGAACATATTTCTGCCATATTTGTGTACACAGATGTTATATGTATATACGAAATTGTCAAACGTAATAAATGTTTTTATTTTTTATATATATAGAAACAAATTCCTTCTTAAACTCTAAATATAATAAAAAATATAAAATCTTTTAATTCATTTAACTTAAAAATTTCACAAATAATCGTGACAATATACTTTGATAGAGCAGAAGACTATTCAACTTCAATAAGTATTTGTAACACCGGGGAAGTTCATTGCAAAGCTAGTATTGCACTTCTGCTGTAAAAGTTGTCCCATCGAACATTTTCAGTGCTGCACTGCTGGAAAAGTGCTACACTCGTGTTGCACTGAAGTCCCATCGAAATCGACATAAGTAATGCCCAAATAACAATTACGACAAAGTTAACTATAATAAGTTAAGAAGCTGGCGAGATTTCCGAGTGCTTTACATTTAAAATGTACACGGCAAGAAAAGGAAGAAAAAAAAAATAAAAAAAAAGAAAAAAAAATCAAACTCTTTAAAACTTTTATGAACAAAGATAAAAAATGTGAAAGCGTAGATTGCATGCAACGAAAAAGAATGGCAAATGCTTCATTTTCGTAAATAAATGAGAAGGGCAGAGTTTTCAGATCTTACTCTCATAAAACCAGTTTTCATGAAATATTGACAATGTTTGGTCACATGTTGTTGCTGTAATGGACAACTGTTGTTGCTGTTATCCTATGATATTTGAACAGCATGTGCTACGCTCTCTCGATTTTTATTTTTAACTCGTTGACTCAGTTGCACTACAACAGTGCATAGTCAGATTTTTTTTCCCATTCATGCAAAGGACGAAAGTATATGACATTACTTGTTTCATTCTAAAAAACACTAAACATTTTCAATTTTGTTCGGCTGCTTCCTATCTTCTTATTAGGTAATCTTTGATTACGACTTCGACTTTGCCCAAAGGTAAATGTACTTGCTGTTTCTGTCATTTTGTATTTGACGTTTGCTTGAATCGCGTATTAAGAATGGATTTTTGTGATCAACTTCAACTTTTTTTTATTAATTTGTGCTGTATATAAGTTTTTATAAATTTGTGTGTGATTTCTTAAAGCCAAAGAACGATATGGGTAGTGGAGATAAGCATGAAAGGGAGCAACAGAGTATTTTATGAGAGTAGCAAATTTTTGTATCACCCTGTAACTCCGAAACGGTTGAGATGCCGCTCCCCCCTTGTCATACAGTTTTATGTTTGAAAAGGCGACTACTATTATCTTTTGTCCTATGGAACACCATAGACGAAACAGTATGTATAAGGGGTACTATACGTATACATTTTTTTGGAAGAATGTTCACGTTTCCGTTGCTCGTTACAAGATGGCAGATTGCGCAGACCCCCCTCCAAGGGTGAAAACTTGGGTTTTTCATCGGGCACCGGAACTAAATAACATATATAAAAATTACAACTACCCCAACTGTTGTAGGTCACAACCCCTACTGACTGGACTATATTCATATATTACGTTTTTACTGTTTTATTGAGCACCTTAAAGGAGAAGTAAGCGATTTTTTTTATATCTATGAAAGAATCTGAGCTATAGATAAATACTTTAACTTGAGCAAAAATACGATTTGGCATAGCTGTGTGTAAAATGAGAGATTCAAAATGGTCGGCGTTACCATCCTGGAATTGTTTGGTATATGCCGTCCGAGCGTTAAAAGTGCAGCAGGAAATTTTCTTTTTCCCCAAACGTCTGTTTTTTAGAGGTTACACCACCTTGCCTCTCGGAAAAATGGGTAATGGCAATGTTAATGGGGATTGTATTGTGAATCATGCCAACAGCGTCTGAAAGCTACAATTGAGCTGACCTTATAACTTATCATTCGGAACTGCAGGAGTGTAGCGGCAATTATCACTGTCAGGCTCAGATCAGGGGATGGGTGGACGAAGAGGGGTTTTGGGAATTCCAATATACTCCAGTGATTGCAGGGAGGATGGTAGGAGATGTTGCTACCATCCGATATCTCTATCTTTACGGATGGACTGCCGAATAAATATAGTGTCTTTCAGGCAGAGCTCGTTGCGATTTATCAGGCGGAAATATGGGCATCTATATGCACAGAGTCCGCACGATATATCTGCATATACACATATAGTCAAGCAGTCATTAAGGTGCTGGATGCTGTCCTGAATAAATCAAAATTGGTGTAGTTATGCAAGACCAGCCTGGAGGAACCGCCTACACGGCATAGGATGAGCTGGCCAAATAGGGCTTTGAAATGGATAGCTCCGCAGCGATAGCTTATGTGAGGATCCCGATCCGAGCTTTAAAAGAAAACATCCGGGGCGCCTATCAAAAGGCAAGCATCCGATGGATCAACAGGAAACCTGCCGTATCGCGAGGCGACTGTGACCTGTATATGACAGAAAGAGGACAAGAGAATTGTTTAATAGCGGCAGAACATCTAACAGTAGGGTAGTAGTAGGGGTCTAATCGTCAGTCTGAACACCGTGGGCTGTATTTTATTGTATTTAATCTTTGAGAAATTTCATTATGGCAATGCCTCTAGTAATCAAAGCAAGCCTCATTCCATCATAGAATAATTTAAAAATGTTTGTAATACTAAGTATAAACTGTTCTTACGTTAAAACGCATTTAAGAAATAAAAGTAAATAAAATATATTACAAAAGATTCAGTTTTTGTTTTAATTTAGAAAATATAGTCATGGTAAAAATTTACCAAAATAAAGATAATAAAGATTTATTATCCAGAAGTGCGTACAATCTCACCCTTACATCTCAACACTTATTTGTATGTTTTTTTTGTGGACCTAAGCTACATAATAAAAATATCTACCTACCTAATGTTGCTGTTTTCCACACATATCACTTGCATATCAATACATATAATGATCATCGACTAATTTTATAAATTTCTAGGAAAAAGTTATCCTGATAAGCAGACATACCCGCGAGTATACTAAATTACCGGCGACAGATGTGATAACCGAACAAATAATTATCTAATCAGTAATTGAGATAACAATACAAATGTAGGTACAAGTTGGTCTGTTGCGTCTAGATTATGGCAACTATTTATGTTTTCGTTGGTGGATATACTCGTATGTTGAAACAAAACTCCTAATTTCATAACTTTAATCCGATTTAGTATTCGACAATGGTGTTACGGGAAATGGTTCCAAGTAACTACCCCTTACTTGAGATTTTATCATAGGTACGTTAGGTAGGTTATAATTTGCTGAGTGCAATAAAGGAAATGGTATATAATGAGTGTAAAAGTAGTAAAGTTATATGAAATATAAATATTTACACCAGCCATTTATTGGTGATTAGATTTTTGGACAAATATCCAAATAATCTAGTAAGCAAATCACAAACTGGCTAGACCGATAAATATTAGTAGTACCAGAGAAACTGCGTAACTGCAATTAATAGCTTCTCAATGCGGCCAAAAAACCATCTACCTAAAAGGGATAACGAATTTTTCTATTGGAAAGTGGTCATTCGTTAATAATTTTGCTATTGAACACTTTCCCTTTCACAACCTTCCAAAAATTTTATTTATTTAATTTTCTGGGTAAGTTACAAAGCGCTTGTCTACACTTTAAAACTTCTAAGCACTGCAGATTAGTTTCGAGATATTTGAAGGAACTAATATCATATTTAACCATAGTTAAAGTCCTCAGGTATTTCGTCTTTGCTAGTTGATTTTGAGCCTCATAGTACAATTTTGTGACTTTTATTAACATTTTATTTCATCATATCAGTAGGACTACGGGCGGGATCAAAAACATCAGAATATATCCGGAAGTCAGTGAAGCTACAGAGTAAATGTAATGCGTTAAAGTGTCGAAAATTTAACGTATCATTATAAGCTTTGGCCATATAACTTCCGACTTGAACTAGTTTCAAGCTTAGAGTCCCACAACATAAATAGCTCGAGCGAGACAGTATGGAGCTCTTGCGCTCTTTTTTTTAATAAATATTTATCTATCAAGAAACTGTAGAATGCAAATATCGAATAACTTATGAAAACTTATGTTCAATAACGAAAATCTTTGTCCAATAAAAACAATTTACAAACACCTTTATGAGGGTACTTGTGCTTTGTCACTGATCTATAAAAAAAAAAACTTTCAACTGTGTACACGAACGGGATGTGATTTAAAATATTGTGCCAATGGTCAGAGCAGTAGTACTAGTTAAGGTGTTTACATGGCATTCCATATTCATATCTTAAAAATGTTTCGATAACAGAAGCTATCAAATCGTGCATATACGAAATCAGTCAATTCGTGAATTGGTAAGCTAATATTTTTAGCCATCCTTTTTGTTTTTATGTGCCTTTCCCGAATCGTGAGTACAGAACAACTATCTAGATTTATAAATGCAGATCACACATTAACATAGTAAGTTAATTTTTAAAAAGTCGTTGTTTTTTTTTCAAATCTTAGGAATCCGGATCAAATCAATTTTAAATTCCAACAAAGGAAAAAGCTGGAATTGGTCTAAGACTAATTCGTACGATACCCTAGCCTAGATGAATGCACATTATGTAATTTCGTATGGTCACCCCTCTGGGCAAGTTTGATTGTTAAAGTGAAGTGGTTTTTCACATCTATTTCAAAAACGGTTCCACAATAAGAATGATGATAATGTTATTTTAAAAAACTTTTCAATACAATAAAAACTTGTAGGACTTTGAGAACGATCGTCAAAGTACTACACGTAAAAAATCAAAATTTTGTATATATATCAAGAACCATTTTTTTCTGTTATACCGGAGAATCCCAAAAAGTAGCCATCTTGAACACATTTAAATATATTATTAAGCCAAGCTAAGGAGATACCCTATGATGCAAAGCACATTATGGCAGGAAGGAGATAGAGAACGTGAGAAGAGTGGCGAAGGTGCTGATGAATGTCGCACTTTAAGAATTATAATTTATAATTTCGCAGATTGTATGCCGGAGGAAATGCAGAAGGTGGTAAACTGTTCCACATTCGCACAGTTCGGGATAAAAAACCATCACGGAATTTTACTGTACGGTCGAAAGTAATTTGAAGGGTAAAAACCGCGCACATCATGGTTTGTGTATAGGTATCATTCTAGGAACCAGACTAGATTTTTTATCAGAACATTGACCATGCATGTAGCAATAAAGAAGCGAAAAGAATAATCATTACAGGGTGTCACATCGCCAATGAGCTTGAAGGCTCTCTTTTGTACAATATCCAATGAAGCTAAGGCTGTGAGACCAGCCCCGGCCCAGATATGGAATATTCGCCATATGGCGACAAGGGGAATAATCACCCAATTTGAAATCTGCCATGAGAAATGTTGCTGCAATATAACTTATGACAAAAAGTATTTATATGGGCAATTCGGTGACCTCTATCGTCGAACTTCTGTGGTGGGCGATCAGAGATAAATACCATAGACAAACTAATACATACAAAGACTGGACCCCGAAGACCAAAAATATGCAACGCTTTTCTAGAATATAAAATTAACGATGGCTCGACGATGCCTCGACTTGGCACTTGATGACGTGCCCAAAGGGTAAGCCACCAATGCCTCGCTCCATACAAAATCACTGTTGCCTCGATCCGATGAAGAAAAGGCCACAACTTTTTTCTTAGAAATTTACTGGAAATTTCTTCCTTGGAATTTTAATGCATTGGCTGAAGCCGAGAGCAGTGCCTCGCTCGAATATAAAATCTAACAACGATGCCTCGACCTGATGTAGGGAAGGCCGCAATTTTTTCCTTACAATTCAGACGCACAAAAATTTTTATGAGCGTAGACGCTAGACAAGCAATAAGCAATTTTTTAGAAATTTACACAAAATGTTTCGGTAGAATTTTTATTCATTTTGGTGGCCGACTAGACTTATTTTCAGGTACAGATGTACATCGTTGTTAGATTTTATATTCGAGCGAGGCACTGCTCCCGAATTCAGCCAATGCATTAAAATTTCAAGGAAGAAAGTTCCAGTAAATTTCTAAGAAAAATTTGTGACCTTTTCTTCATCGGATCAAGGCAACAGTGATTTTGTATAGAGCGAGGCATTGGTGGCTTACCCTTTGGGCACGTCATCAAGTGCCAAGTCGAGGCATCGTCGATGCATCGTTGATTTTATATTCTAGAAAAGCGTTGCAAATTTTTGTTCTACGGGGTCCAGTCTTTGTATGTATTAGTTTGTCTGCTGATACTCTTTGATCGCTGGGACGAAAGTTCAATTTTTTCTGCATTTTCAATGCATTTTGCAAATTCATTGAAATTATTTTCAGTGAATTTCAGTCTACTATAGACGAGAAATTCTCCACCTAAAAACATTTTAGCATGTATGGATTATTTTCTGGCAAAAGAATTTGAACATTTGGTCAGTTGCAGAATATTTTTCAAACTGATAAAATTTTGGTAAACATTATGTAAAAGTCCTCTTTATTGCCGATCTTGTATATAAAAATGGAGATACTTTAAGAAATCTTCCTTTCCTTTATCAATCTATTTCGAATATGGAGGTGAAAAGTAAGTACCCAGCTAATTCTTCAGCCTCTATTTCGCTACTGAAATTAAATATCCTTCGGTCGTAGGGTTGGCCGCGATTGACTATATGGTGTGCAGATGCCATTATTCTTTGAAGAGCTACATATATTAGAGCTGAAGTACCTACATACCTATAGAAAAATAAGCTCTTGCTATTTATTAACCTACTGGTGCTATCTAGACTATTACTCCAGTTCAGAAAGGCGGTCTCTTCCTAGTCATCCATCACAAAACATCAGCACACATAACTTAACGCAGGTTATGATTGCCAACACTGACGAAATTTCCTCTTAATGCAGTATGCAACTGCAAATGAAATGTATGGAGATACCACGATGATAAATTTTTTGATGATTGTCAACAACAGAAGTGAGAGCTAGTCAAGGAGCAAATAAGCAGGTAATGGCATCATTTACTACATTGCACAGGAAATAATATCTAAAACCAAACACTGGTAAAAGATTAACAAGAAACTATGGAACGAATAATAGCACAGGAAAACTGTAACATTGGGCTTACGTCTACGACTAAATGCGTATAGGCGAGTACGTAACAATTAAATGTCCCATCGCTTTGATTCCTGTCCTTTAAACAAAAGATATAATATTAATAATATCTCACATCTGTCTTGTTAAGACTCGTATACCATTGCATGTCGTGCACTTAGTATTCGACAACAAAACCATGTTGCACCACTTAGAAAAAAAAAAACACTATTTTAGACGACACAGTTTTTGCACGTTGCGGATCTTCTTTCCCAATTCAATCATATAAACCTGCCTAGATTACCATTGTTATGTACGACATTGCAACGATGATTTATAACGCGCCGATTAGGCAAAGAGTCGTGGCCGTAGGACTTTAAGGGAATTTGTCTATTGAAAAAAACAATACTACGTTTTACCATAGATGGCACAAAAATAGTATAGCATAGTATACAGATTGTGAAATGGATAGTACATTCTGAAATGGACCATAACATATTTTAGAGCGTACCGAAAGTAAATGTTTTTAAAAGTTTTGTATACATTTGATCGACTTCCTCAACACTTCAGATACGAAAAAATATGAATCACTGGACGTATACATCATTTCAAATGTTATCTGTTTCAATCCAGCGAGGATTTCAAAAGCTTTCCAGATGGCGAGAAATATTGTTGTGAGCCTCCATTCAAGACTGCATTTGCTAAAAGGGTTTTTGGAAGTGCCATTATTTTAATAGCCAGAAATGTGTGCGATAATCATCAAATTGTTACTTTTAGACTATCGCCTAGAACCGCAGTCAAAGAAGATGTGTGCTGAATTTTTAATATTACAGAGTATAAATGTCCTCCCAATGGAATCAATAATATTAAAATGTAAAACCATCAATATCGAAAATTTTAAAAACAATAGAAGCCTACACTTTTCATTATGGGCCGAAAGTTATTAAAAACAATAGCAGCCTACACCTTTCATTATAGGTACTTAGTCAGCACATTGTGTTCTAGAATCCTATAATATCCTGTCTCTATTTACCCGTGCTGATGCTGCCCTGTGCACTCTAAATTACAATTTTTGTTGATTATTTAGTTAGCGTTATTGAAACTGCTAAAACTGGTGCTGTCATCAAAAAGGTAACACAAAAAGGAAAAAAAAAAACATACGACCGCAAGCCACACAGTCAGGTCGTCAGAAAGCTTTGTGAAACCGCAGTAATGTCGAATGACATAAAAGCGGTTTGTGGGGCTTTTATTTTACATCAGTTTGACCCCCACAGGAAAATACTGATTCATCACATCGCATATTTATTATTTCTGTAATGATTCATTTAAAAAATTATCTACTGACTGACATTCAAATTCCAGATGCAGCCACTATGCGGGAGAGCCGAGTGATTTTAACAGAAATTTATTGTTAGCTTGCACAACTGTCACGCGCTGCAATATTTTATTTTGTTACAAAACATGAATGAATTCATCATCTTCAACAAGAAGATTTGCCTACATAACGGTTCAATGCCTTGTTTTCAATTTTCAATACAGACTTCCGCGACGTAAGAGAATTGTTGTTAGATGTGTGAATAATATTCCCATATTGAAAACTTCATAGGAGCTCTTATCAGAACCTAAATTGGGCAAGAATTTTTGCTTTATCTATCACTACACACTTGTCTCAGAAAATAAGCAACAACAGCTAAGCTATGGCACTTCGACGGACCAATTAAATGTGTCATCAGAAAATGATACAAAAAGCACCTTGGAATTATACAAAAAACCTACGTAAAACTTCCAGTTAAACATTCCTGAACCTTTCATCAACTTACCTTGCTCTTTTTTCGATAACTCACAAATGCTCACTTAAAAAATAATAATAAAATTCAAAATTTTTAAAATAATTCAACTCATTCGCTATTATTGAAATTTTCACATTTTTTTCTGCACTTTTTACACAACTTCTTTTAACACTTTTGGGCCACACGTAAATTATTTAATGTAAAACTTAGTGGTTAGAAAGCCGAACCATTATTTTACTTGAAATTGTTCACCACTTGAACAATACTTTCTTCTTATTTTCTTAATTTTACAACTTTTCCAAACAACAATTCACGGTCCACTCGTCATCGCTTTGACATAAGATCTTTCAAAAAAACTTGAGGAGATTTCACGAAGACGAACTAAATCGAAGTTGATCCGAAAAATGACCACAGCTGAGCGATGCAACGACGTTGGTCACGGTTTGTGTTTCAATTTCTGATTAGAAAGGCCATATGAAAATTTTAAAGTGCTGAATTAAAACTTGTCCGAGTGAGGACGCCAGCGTACTGTAGTATCAAAACTCTGCCGAACTTAGATGGCGCCAGCGTATTGTAGTACCAAAGCTATTGGCGCTAGTGTCGGGGCTTGCATTTTCAATAATTTTATTGGAACGGAGAGTACGAAACCTCGACTCCACGAACGTACTCACTGTCACTGCAATGTCAATACAGTTGACATTTGCTTGATTTCAGTTTTAAAATTATTTTGGTTGGGATTTCATCAAGACACAGGACTTATAATTACAATGGCTGGACGGGAAGCAATTAGAAAAACGGTACAGCAAGTCCGTCCAATTTTGTCGGTAGACAAGGAAGAAGCCAGAAAGAGAGTACTAAATTTGTACAAAGCTTGGTATCGGCAAATTCCCTACGTCGGTATGTATACGAGGTTATATTTTGGTTTGTTAATTGTTATGTCATCGATTTGCTTTTGATTTCAGAAGTAAAATTCGTTTTATTTTTGCTTTTAATTTGTTTACTGTGATAAAATCTGAATTTATTCATTTTTTTGCCATATTTATACATAACGGTCAAAGTACCTTGGTCCCAATTCCAGTGGTGGAATCATCGTCTGTTGTTGAAATGTTTGACCCCTCAAAGGAAGCGATTGATCAAAAATCAGATTATTTGGTTGGTCTAGGTCTGTGAATATTTAGTTTTGATATTGAATTCATAAATGCTCAATTGGTTTACGTGGATAAAGATTAATATCTGCCCCAGAAAAATTTCTGCTTAGAATTTAACAAATCAAATCTAATCAAAAAGAATTTATTTACAAGCCCCTGCTTGAAGCAACGTACAACGTTAGGCATTACAACATAAGTAGCTTAGTATAACAGCTTAGGATAACAGCAAAATAACATAAATCAGTGTACCTGGACAGACCATAGGCCATCCCGATATTAGACATAAAGAAAAAGGAAATGAGATAGCATTGTTAGATCGGTTGGACTGTAAAAAGTCCTTACAGATAATTTTATGGAGATAACCCCAGGAGAGGCCGACTGAGAAGCAAACGGCAATCACAACTATGGATGTAGTTGTCATTACCATTGCCTGTAGATGTTGGCTAGCAAAAAATAAAATGATACACAAGAATAAAACGACACATACTGGAACATGATAGAAGTTCAAATTCATAGTGACGGACGGTATTACCATCAACAGAATTGGATTTTTATGTTTTCATTGCTCAGCAAACAAGTTAAAGCTGAATCTTTTAATATGAAGAAAATCGAGTTTGTGAAAAAAAGAGAAAAAACTGGAGCATAGTTATATGATGTTAACCCATATAACTCTTCATATTGACTAACCTCGCTGAAGCGTTAGAGTTGCCTGAAACTTCGAACGCTTCCCGATAATACAAAACAAACGATATAATAAACAAAAGAGTGGTGCTCAATCTGCATAATAGGCGACAATAAAGTTTGGAAAACATCAACGACAAATGTGCAAAGTGGAAGATGTTCAACGGTATCATTGAATCCCTTCATAATATTCAAAAAAATTGTTCTGCTTGAAAGACTATCTGCAACTATTGAATCTATGCTCCGCATACCATTTTATTTTGCTAAAAAGTTAACATATGAGCTCTTGTATCTGATATTGTATGCTATTTCCACCTTAGCTTTCTTTGAATAATGCTTTTAATATTTCCATTACTGTTTATTTTGTTTCATTATCTTTGGGTATAGTGTCAATATGACTTTTGGCTATTCATGGGGCTCTCTATTGTTTGTAGTCATACTAATTTCTACTGCAATGAGTTTGTTCATTGCCCCTATGTTGTAACGTATCGTAAGCTGAGGCTCTTGAATAAATGATTTTATATTCTATTCTTTTTGATAACTGACATGCCATAGAATATAAAAACTACCAACAATCTTTTTTATTCATGAGCATGATTGAAATGATTAAACGAAATTAAGGAATTCACGAATTTCAAAAATGTTCCTCTACACTATCATGAGTGTATTAACAACATGTTTAAAGTTATCAAGGAAAATTCTGAGAAATACTCCAATTCTAATAGGAAAAAAAGATTCCATGTAGTAAATCTTTTAAAATTTACAACATGCTTGCCTTAATTTTTAACAATGCTTTCGCTTGTTTAAATTTTCATCCTCTAAAAAACAACTTTATCAATGACTCTAACAATGTTTCATTCATTCCCATAATTACATAGAAGGTTATACTTGATCGTATTTTAGAGCGTTTCCAAATAACTTTATAACAGCTCCCTCCAGATGGCATCCTGCCAGTCTTTTTTAAGTTGTGCTCCCTGGCAATTCTATTCAAAATTATTTTTCTAAAATCGCTTGATTGTGTTTGGTTGTATTTTTCACAACTTTGGAAAAACTCTTTTATTACATGTCCAAATTATTCGATTTACTCACAGCTATCAATTTTTTGTAATAATTTTCTCTTTTTAAGTGAAAATTGAAAATTGACCTTCGGCTTGCATCCGATATCTCGAGAGGAGGTGTGTATTATTAATCCAAATAAATTTTAATGTTTAGATAAAAGTCCAATCCGTCAGATAAGTGTAGAAAATTTTTCAAAATTAATCCAGAAATTATTATATAATTATCTGAAATTTGTAAAATTGTTAAAAACCGTCATCTCTTGCACCACTTTTCAGCTAACGCAACGATTACACGAGTTAATAGAGCTGACGGACAGTCCTGAATTTGTCAGTCAATTTTACTAAAAAAAAAAAAAAAACGATTTGCGTTCGATCAATTGATTAGTTCATAATAAAATGTCGTCAAGCGATGCAGACATTCCTCTTCTATGTGCATATCTAACGATTTCTTCCTTAATCTGTAATCTTTCTGTATAAAATAAAGATTAATATTAAACTCTTTTAAGTCATTATACATATACATATATAAACACAAATTTCCACTAGCTTCTACATTTTATTTTCAATTTCCGCCATCTTAATAGTTTATTGACTAGTCTGTACTGACTGGACATAAATCTTATCAGTACAGACTCGTAAATAAAACCATAAATGGGTTGCTCGATTTAGTTCAGTTTTTAAATTGTAAATACTATTTTTATGAAAACGCCGCGTACAAAGTTTCAGCGTTCTCAGATAGTGTCTAAATATATAGTGAAAAACTACATTTTTGTATGGCTACAATGCAAACGGTTCAGTATACCCTATTATATTTCATCTAGGGAATAAAAAAAACTCAAAATTATAACTGAAATTGAGATATGCAAAAAGCAAACAAACAAGAAAAGAATGAATATATTTGTATTTATTTTTCTATCCGATATATTCCTAATGTAGTGACGTCACCCTGTTTGATGACTGACTGTGACTGGCACTGTTGCTCCTACGATGTACCCATGCACGACGCATGGGCATAGCTCGTCCTGCTTGATGACTGTGGCTGACGTTATACGTGGTGTGAGCCGAGCCGAAAAGAAATTCTTCCGAATTCTCCATCTGTATTTAGTCTGTGCTGTAGTACCTGTGTTACCTGAGCAAAGGATATAGAACTGTTCACTGGTATTCTCCCTTAAACCAACATTGATTTATTTCCGGAAGATCTACATCCCGGGTTTGTAAATGGCAGTGAGAGGGATTAGCCTGTATTTTTGCTGATTTTATTTACAAATTATCTCACTCTGCACTCCTACTTAGCATAGGGGTTCCCCCTATCTTTTCTAAAAAGGGTCGTGTTTTATTTAGATAACATTATATCAAATCTTATTCTTTCATTCCATCTCTAGGTGTATCTCAAAGGAGTCACTTAGGCTCATTATTATAAAATCTTGATTTATGCCGATGACGTTAAATTTTTCGCTTGAATTAAATCCCATAATGATGGTGAACATTCACGGTTTTAAAATTGTTGGTGCAAAAACAATAGGTTAGATTTCAACATCGATAAATGTGAGATTATGATTTTTCACAGGAATCACAATTCTTCTACGTACCTATGTGGCTATAAATTCTCATCTTCTACTATTTGTCGCGTAGGTTCTGTTTACGAATTTGGTGACAAATGTGAGCACAATTGGACTTCATCACCCATATCACACATAACCTGGTTTCAAAAGTAGCTCTATGCTGAGTTTTATAAAACGGAGGAGTTTTGGAATCCTTCCATAACATTGCGATATTATATGTACAATTGTTCCGAAAGAATTCATTATTCCTTTAGCCTTACGAGTATCTCTTAAAATTTGTTGACTGTACACTCACTCGAAAAATCTTGTATCGTTGCCGATGTAACTTTCATACACCAGGGGCCGGATTCACTAGCACGGAGAGTTGTGGAGATGAGAGTTCTTTTGACACTTAACTCTCCACTCGGAATTCTGTAACTCGTGGAATTTGTATTTCGAATTACCAAACTCTCTATTCTACTCGACAAAACTCTCAGACAGTATTCTCTGTTTTTATTGTCTTTTGCGAAGGTCCCTAGGTACCTAGGGATTTTTAAATTAATTATGGATTCACCGCATATCCTGGTTATATTTACAAAATCCCTGCAATACTTATAGAGAAATACGGATTTTGGTGTCTCAAGGTACCCACTGAGAATTTTAAATCATGCGAAAATGGTCAATTTGGTCGCCTTCCAGTACAAAAGAGGTGCTGTAAAAATTTTAAATATGCACGTCAAAACTTGTATGTAGGATTAAATCGCATTTACATTTTGTCCCCTGATTAATTTTTGTGTCCGGTAAATAGGTTTTGGAGATATTTGCAAAAGAAGTGAATCAGTTCTCCTTAAGATGAAACAAGTAAAAAAACTAGAATTGGTCTAAGACCAATTCTTATGATACCTACCCTAGATGACTCCCCGTATGTCATTTCGTATGGTCACCCATCTGTGCAAGTGAAGTGGTTTTTCGCATATATTTCTAGAACGGTTTGTCGGACAGGATACGTGATTTTAACCCACTTTATAGGGTTTCATATTCTGAAGAACTTTTCAGTTAATTAAAACCATATAGGACTGATATTATATTTACTATTTTTATGAAAATATGTACAAAATTCCAAATATGAAGTGAAAAAAGCAATTTTTGTATGGCAATCCTACGAAGGAGTTACCCGATTTGTCCCATTTTCGAACTTAATTTTACTTTTTTTTTTAAAGGCCATATGCAAGAATTTCAGCTCTCTATGTACACGCTCTTTCGAGTTATCGTGCGGACAGACGGACATACAAAAATCAAAATAACTTTTAATTATAGTAATATATCAGACGTGTAGAATAAGTATGAGTAGTAAAATTTACAGAAGGCAACTAAAAATTCGATATTCGAATGGAAGTCTTGAAACCCAAAGACAGAATGAATGACTAATGCCGAGAAAAGAAAATAATAAATAAATAAAATATTTTTGTATTGCAGTTATGGACTACGATATCCCCGTGAATGAGCAACAATGCCGGGAAAAACTTCGGGAAGAATTCCAGAAAAATAAGCACGTCACTGACATTCGTGTTATTGATATGTTAGTTATCAAGGTCAATATCAATAATTTGTTACTTAAACTATGAAATGTGTAATTTACTCCTTCCGTTTTAGGGACAAATGGAACTGAAAGAAACCGTGCAAATTTGGAAACAAAAAGGTCACATAATGCGTTACTGGAAGGAGTCTGTCGAACCTAAGCCAACTGATTTCCTATCCAAATTTTTATCGAATCAGAATTAAATCTGATTTCATATACCTTTTAGTAAACTCAAATTAATCATATACTGGCTGTTAATAAAATTTCAAGTTTGAAATATTTTCTGTATTAATTTATCATGATTAGAAAGTTTCAAGACCGAACTTCATTGCTTGTCGTCGGAAAAGTAATCGTTTTTGTTTTTTAATACTAATAATTGTGACTTTTGTTGAAATTTCATACGCATATAACAATGTTTGAGTTGTATTTTTTTTTTAAGTGCTATTACACTTCAACAATAATGAAAAATAATCTCGGAATGTTTTTAAAACGAAATATCGTAATTTATGTTTGTGTTTTTTTTTAAACTTCGTCTACACAACAGCAAGACGATAGTAACGGATCTGGACAATTATTTGGCGAATACCTTTCGAACAGACACGTTGAATATAAAAATCCTTTTTGATTCCAAATAGTTCGGAATAGTTTAAAACAAGTCAAATGTGTAACTCTATTTATATTTGGAGATTAAACTCATCATCATTATTATAATATCGAAACCAAGGAGATTCAAAATAATTTTTTATCATTTCTCTAAATTAGGGGCTCTGAAAATATGTTTTCTGTTATGATATTATAAAAAATAAATAAATAAGGAATATATTACAGTAAAATTTTGAAGAAACTGAAGAAATTCATCAAAGAGAATTTCTGTGGGAAGTTGACTGCGCTATTTTGGTGTTTCAGCAGATTGCGCCATACTACAAATGCCTTCCTAAGTGTGAGTAATTCCTATTTCTGCCAGTGAACTCCTTTAATTCTCTTAAAGCCAAAGCTTAAAGGTAACGTTAAAAATTTGTTTTAATATTTTTAAATTATAGTAATAGCTATAAGGTAAAGTAGGGGACTTTAAAGAATTCTCATCTAATGCTCATCTAATGATAGAAATGATGATTGAAATGGCTCAAATTTCAATAACTATTATGGAGCTGACCAATTTCATAGAAAATACATTATTTATATTGAAAAGTATTAAGAATAACTTCAACTTGAATTCAATGTTCAGACATTTCCATAACGAACTAGGTGTCCGAATCGTTCTTTCTGCTGATTCCTCGAATTAATGAATAGATGAAGACCAAATGAGAATTTCACTTGTCGTCTCGTTACTGGCGTCATCTTCATTTTGGTTTTTTCAGTGCAATTTATTTCGGTTTAACATTGGATGATCATTATTTTTCGCCTATGTTCTTTTTTTTTTTATATAGGAAACAAAATTTTTGGTTAATTATCCATACCAAATTTAACCGTGAAAGAATACTGTAATTTTAAGGTGTCGCCTTGATTGTGTAATGGATAACACATTGGCGAATATTTCCATTGAGTTGGACTTCCATTGGCGTTGGTCGGGGCATTCTACTCTCTTAACGTGCTTCCCTGATATAAGCGAATCTATTGACTAGATTATTTATTTTATTTTAGTCCTTTTTGATTTTAGTAAGGTTTTTGATTCGTAGATCAAGACTGTTTATTTGCCAAGCGATGCTTTAGATATGAAGCTCATATGAGGTAGGCAGGAAGCTGTAGGGGGGGACAACTCTACATAATTTTAAAAGTTCTAATTGTGGAAAGCCTCAGGGTTGGATATTTGGTTGATTTATGTTCAGTTATTTTTCAATTATCTTCCAAAGTTATTAAAAATGCCTGCAACATTTGCAATATTCAAATAATGTCCAGATTGTATTTTACAATAATATTGGACTCCAAGAAAACTCTGTAGCTGGTATTACGAATGCCTGACTAGAGTCGCTGATCAGTTATTCGACAATTTTAAACACTAGTAAAAAGCCAATGTCTGCGGTTTTATAGGAGCAGTCTTGGTGTACATATATCTGCTCTAGTATCTGCATTGTTCAAAAATACAATATTACTTTATCATAAAGGCGTCAGAAATCTTGTTGTTAAAATAAATTCTTAGTTTATGTGTTATATGTAAACCGAAACAGTAATCAGCCAAGGATATGAAGCCTTACGTCAATAATGGGTCAGTTGATATGTGCTTTCAGCCCCAGGAAATTGGTGCGAGCATTTATAGCATTTTAATTCATGTATGGATAGATAATATTTCCGAATTTTGATTCTAATGCTCTGTAAAAATGACATAAGATTTTTGTATATATATATGTGGTAGATACTTATCTTTGTCTATTGCATCTTATTTATAATAAGTTCCCAGACTATTTCTATAATAAGCTACATTTCCTACGCATGCACACATAGAAGTAGGTGTTAGCTTTCTTTTTCCTCTTATTGATTAACGAAACTACTACTGCAATGGAATTCATTAACAGGTAATACTCGAACTGAGTGCTCCGGCAGTGTCCTCCAACATTTCAACACCATATAATCTTCAATTCATCCAGGAACAGAATCTCCAAATACAAAGTCTCTAAGGCTCAAAATCTTAAGCATAATAAACAATATTTATGTACTTATGTCACCTCCAAGACAGCCTAATTCCATTGCCAAATTTTTTGTAGCGTTTTCGGCCACCAATAGTGCATAAACTAATATTCAATAGGCACATTTTTGAGCGGTAGTTACTTTCGTTACGGGTGGCATTTGCAACACACTGTGTTTCCTACTTTAGCAATTATCATAACGGATTTCAGTTTGCTTCGTACCACCGATATCTTAGTTAGTAAGTGCACTGATTACAGTCCCTACAGAGGTCGATCCCACGTATCCCACCTTGCCAATTTTTCTCATATTTAACTTCGTTTCGACTTTTATAGTTTCTTCTTTTCCATATTACCTACTACTCTATCCCTCATCCCTTTCTTCCAGCAGCAAAATATGTATTCCGAAAAAGCAGGGGAACATTTTCAGGAGTTTAAACAGTTGTAAGGCTTTCACCGTGAGCAGAAGCGTCAACCCAAAAGAACATCTATGACAACAAGCAAAAAGCTTTCCCGAACACGGTGTGCTTTTCCTAAAGGCGACAAATAACGGCCCCATGATTGGATAGCTAATCATCTAGCATAGAGTCTGTTTAGATGGGTCCAGTATACTACCTTTGTTGCCCGTAACTTATTGATAGGACGATGGTTGGGGGCAGGAATGAAGCGCAACTTAAAATTCAAAGGCAGCACGTCTTTTGATTGACTATTATGAGACACTTGATCATTCCAGTTGCAAGCATTGCAGTGTGTGTGTGTTGTTTGTTCCACCGATTGTAATTAATCGTGAAGGGCATTTTGAGGCACCTCAAAGCGCACCTTTTAGTGATCCTCTAAAGAGGTTCATAGTGAACAGAAACAACTTAAAAAACTGAAGCAGAGCCTCCGATACAGAGTAAGCCATATGATCCCAACAGAATTGAAGAAAGAAAAAATAGTCTCCTTTTCATCGAGAAAAGAAAGCATGGAACAATAAATCAGCAACCAATTGTTCTAGGGTCTAGGCAATGACAAATTTGGTATACTATTCAAAAGTATTAGCATAACTTTTGCTTTTATAATCAGTGAACAGAACATTAAATTTATTAAATTTCACATGAAAGTATTATTAATGACGTTTGGGATTTTGCATCTGGAGATTTCGTGGATAAGTCCAAGTTCGTAACTAATAATCAAATCCAGGTCTTGCGTACGTTCCTTCCCTTATTGCTTTCTTATTAATTAATTAATAATTTTCTTAATTTCTCAAAAAAATTTAACGTTCAGTATACACAGATCCAACGTGACATCACTAAAGTATATTCAAACATGTCCAATCTTTGAGAGATCATGGAACACCTTTACCTTGGATTGGATAGAAGCTATCTTAGTCGGAATGCTAAAGAGTGGGAATTCGCATACTGCAACTAATGAAAGCGAATCTGCTTATTGTTCACTGTGTGGCAAAATCCTGATTAATGCCTTAAATGCAGATGTGACGACTAGAGCGGTCGACGGCCGACGACTAATAGGAACAAATTTCTCTAGGAACGTTTTATGGAGCGTGTATCGCATTGTAATCTGTAGTGGCTGTCGGCCGCTGTATTTGTCGCAATTATGTTTAAGCCGCCTTAACGTGATGCTGACAAGAGTTAAATCTACAATCGACTAAACGCTTAGAAGGAAACCAGCCGGATTTAGAAAAAGACTTGTTTAGGAATGAATTGACTCAATCAACAGGATACATTTATGGAAGGCGTTACATAGTCGCGGAATATCCGTAAAAATAATAGAATTATAGAATTAATAAATGGTCTTTTCCAATTCAAAGTGCAATGGTCTTCACAATGGCAGGCTACCAGACAACTTCAATATTAATTGTGGAGTTCATTACTATCGTCACTCCTATCTCTCTTTATTATAACAACAATATCCTTGAGAATGCAATTAACAATGGGGTCTAAATGATTTAGACTATGCTGATAATATCTGCTTGCTGTCGCACCGACAACACACCGAAGGTGGAGGTAAAACAAAACTTCTATTACCTCGGTAGTACAGAAGACTACGTAATTTTCAGCTATCTCAATTATAATTACAGATGAAAAAAAGGCAGAAAGATCTGACCAGATTTTACTGTGCAAAATACGGTATGGGAGCGTGGAAAATAATTTTACCATTGTATTTGTTTTGTGCTACAATATTTGAGCTCGCCGTTTGCTACAATTATTTATATATATATATATATATTTTCAATCATATCTACCTATTACGTATTGTTTTCACCTCGCAATTTTTCTTAGCTGAAAATATAAGAGATTTCATATAGTTTTGTAATATAAATCAATTACATATGCGCCCATCGTCTACATACATGCCATATGTAGAGGTCCATGTATATGTTTTCAACGCCACAGCTTTCAAACTGGTCACTTTTTTTCTTCTGAAGTGTATTTTCGTATAGCTTCTCTCTTGAAAGTTTTAAAAATGAAATTCTCAAACTAATTTGAATTTTCAATAGGCAAAGTTATCAACAAATTTGATCCTAATAACTAAAATGTATGTCAATGCTCATTCTGGTTTTCTTTATTTTCTCCTCCCAAACCTTCCACCTCAATCAATCATATCCCTTTTCTTTTCCAGGAGAGAAGAGAAATTAAAGCAGCAGTCGACAAGCAATAAGAAGTGATCCTTCTGCGCTGATTATATCAACATCTTGTGAATCAACGTGGAGGGCAATGTATAGAACTTCATTCCCCCCGCCTTATGTAGTTTGTCTGCACTACTAAAATACCTTCGACTTTCTTGACAGGATTCAATTCAAATATAGAACGGCCCTGCATCGACGCTAAGTTCCCCAAAATATTATTGAATTGATAAAGGGTCTTTGCAGTAATTTCAAGTGGAATAATTCAGTCAGCTTCTGCGCCAAGTCGTTGCTGCGAGCTCCATGTTTCCAGATATATTAGTTGGGAATGACCTGAATCGCCCCCGCTTGTTCGTGCAATTCACAGTTACCGGTTTTGCTGTAACTGTTAGAGTTCTGGCGGGTTTTTATAATTCATCCAATGGCTGAGACAAGGTGTTATCAGTTATCGGATATTAGTTTGAAGAAGATAGTATTATTCAGTCTTCTGACCTACAACTAAGTGAAGATATGTTATATGTTGCAAAAACAACATCATCATTATCTTCTTTGACACTCTGCTAGCAATTAAGGCTATTGCAAATCTCTTCCGGCGCAGTTAAGTTAACGAATTGAGTGGATAAAAAAAAAAAAAACAATTTAATTTGTTGCATACCACGCCATTAAGATTTTGTTGGAAAGGCTATGCGTCTAGTCCCAGTAGACCTAAAGCCTTTGTGTGGGTTGCCTCTCTATATGACAAAGAGGGTCATATTCAAACATATTTGAGCATCTTGTCACTATTGGCGTAGGCACTGATCAAAAAATCAATTTGCACCTTAAGCCTGACGACCTGCTTCCAATTTACTGACAACAAAAAACTATTAAAAAGCAAAAAATAGAAAAAAAAAAATTCTTTAAAGTTACTCGCAAACAAAATGTATTGTTGATTCAAAGATGGATCACCTCTTAATAATCAAGCCAAAGACCTCAACATAAGTTCAGCTAGTTTGCTTGCCAGAAGTATGCTCTATAAAGAAAAAAAGATAATTGAAACAAGACAGTTAAATTGCTCAAAAGATAAAACTTATCAGTTCTTATGTGAGCTCACATGTAGTTTCCTGCTTATGTTCTTAAGCTTAAATAATTTTTAATTATACTTTTGACCGGAAGGTAATTATAATCGACTATGTACTTAAACTGTTGGTATTTCACCGTAATCTGTGTTTGCTTAATAAATCTAGCCCTGTTATGATAAGGAAATGCAGTTAAAGTTGATATTTATTACACAAAAAGCCCTGAAATTCTTTGAATAAAAGTCTTTAAATTAAATTTCGAGTAATATTCAAAACCGGTTTTTTTTCAGATCACGCTAACATTTTGAAAGTATAAAAAATATAGTATGCACGATCGTTGGGTCGTCGTGTCGGTCGTCATCAAACATGATTACTCATCATATTGAGATTTTTGTGAGTCACATTATACTCACCATCTGCGTCAAAATATCAAATCAAAGATCCTGTGCAGAGATTCCAGCAAATTCTCATAGCCCAAACGATCGTTGACCATTATTCGTCGTGTGATGTCGTGACTCGTGCGGATAATTATTTCATTTTCCCGCGTTGATTTGAATTTGGCGAAGGAGTCTGGAGCTGAGTAAGCGCTTTGTTAAACGAGTTACAAAAAAAAAAACAGACAACAAAAACACAAAAATAAAAACAAAACGAAGAGATCAAGAAGGTTTTTAGTATTACTACGTTCCAGATTGTAGCGCCTGGGGTATTGCAGTCAAGCTGTTTTTTACAAGGTCGCAGTGACATCATGTAGTGAATGATATCTACTACACATAGTAAGTATCTGTGCTCAATTAAATTATCGTGGCGCAAGTCTTGTTGTATATTGTACAAGTGTCGGTTGCACGTGAAACCCAACTGTCTGACGTATCCACCAAATAAAATCGATTACTTTTAAAAAAAAAGCTATACGAGGAGAGTCGACTTGGGTAATATTTACTGAATTACTGATAGTGAGCTCTGGCTGGAGAGACTTGATGATGAACAGCCAAAGTAGGTACTTTCTGCTACCATCAGAGCTTTATGTATACAGTTTCAGTTTCAATCAACCTCCACCTCCACTGGAATGGTCGGTCTACATCGAAATTTATGTATGAGATAATAGCACCACCTCACACTGCGCTCTGCCTGACTGTTGACTTGACTACCTAATAATTGTGTGGCTGATTCACGGGCATACCACTTTAGAGAGTGTTGAGTCGTGTAGTGTTATTAAGACTACGGTGCTAGATTGTTTAAAATTTGCTTGCTGTTGTGCAAGTTTAATTTCCTGATAGCCTACGCGAAGAAATTATATTTACCTAACGCATAGAGATTAGTTAGTGTTGTTTTTTTCTTTGATCTTTCTTCACATATTCTTGACATTGATAATTCCTGCATTGTGATTATCTCGGCTCTTAAAGTAATTTTATCTTATCTGTGAAGACTTGGATTCAGTGTGTAATCTTTAGCACAGGATAACTATAGAGCTTAAGTCGAAAGGTGAGCTAAAGTGAATAAATATTTCTTGCAATTATAGTAAAAAATTGTGGTGGGTATAGAAGAAGGTGCTTGATAGCTTCTAACCAGTAAAGTAGTCCAATGATAGATAGTGTTTCATCAGACATGAACTAGAATTTAATACTATCGATTGAAAAGTGTCAGGTGTTAAGTTCGGGTTTCTTCATCGATTTAGGGTCGTTAGTGGTTACTCATATTTTAGTGGTTAAATATTTATAATTCCTTCGATTTGCTAATGCTTCAGTGCTTTTTTGTGTAGTCGCAATAAATTGTAATAATATTGTTTATTTCTTTTTATATTTATATGTATATATAAAATTAGACTTTTTGAAAGGATATTCCTAAGTATAACTTATTTTGTAGGTACCTACATTAGATAAAATATAAATATTAAAAATTACGGTAGCTATATACATACCTATATACTAGAAAAATATTCCGTTGTCATGGCTCAATAAGTGTAGGTATATACATCTATCTACTTTTGATTTATGTAAAAGTGACCAAAAATGAAAAAGATCACATTTTTTAAGACACACGGTGAACGTTTTATATTAAGGTGTGGATGAAATAAACAGAGGTGGATTTGAAATTTATTGAGTTGCAAGTCATTAAATTGGTTTTGTTTAATGTTTAAGGTGGCCATGAATTTTAATTTGATTAGTATATATACGTCGTCAGACTATTGATCTATAAATACTACTCTTAATTATAACATTCAAATATCATAATCCTTTTCCGGAAAGAATTTATCTTGTCAAATCTATATTGATTACGATTCTATAGACATTTAGTTTTAACATGTTATTTTAACCTTGAGAACTTTATCGTTGTCTGTTACAAATATTTAATTAGTTTTTTTTTTTTTTTTCTTAAAGAAGGCGGAAGGACTTTTTCTGTGATACTAATATTTTACAGGATTTTTAAATATGAATAATTTGTAGGTAGATTAAATAGTACCATGAAACTTATCCTCATGATCCTCAAAAAAATCCGAGAATTGAAGTGTAGCGTACTAGATAGATATTAAAATTCACGTAAATCAGCTATGTATATGGTGTGTGTGATCTTGGATCATTCAATTTTGCTCTCTTCCAGCATTTAAATTTGATCTATGTATATTACTGATCAAAAAGTGCGAAGAAATTTTCAAACAACTTGTATATGTAGTTAGGATTACAAAAGATAGTCTGCAAAAAATAAGCTAATTGGGGCACGCGGACTACTTATATATGTATACAGACTACCTCCTCTCAGGGGTCACCTACATAGGATAGGACTGGTTGATAACGCTACATGCAAAGGATGCGGAGAGGAGTCTGAAAGAGTCTGAAACGGTGCCTCACTTTCTTTGTCATTGTCCGCCTCTCTTCGGAAAACGTTATAGATTCCTTGACTTACACCTCCTGGATGAATTGCATGAAGCAAAGAGTGTTAGGAGCCAATCTTATGGCTTGTAAGAGCGTCTGGTTGGGACCTATGAATTTAGTGAAGGTGAATAATGGGCCTTGTATTGGCCTACGTTTTAGCCCCCACCCTTCAATCCATCCATCCACCTCCGAAGCACTAAGTGAAATATTACAGCATCTTAATGGATTTTTAGTGAGAACCCTGTTTTTAGTAGAATGCCTCGGACATTAAAGGACACCTACTGATGAAGTTCTAACCATACAATCTAATAAATGCTGTTCCCCTTATTTACATCTTATTACTTGCCTTTTATGCCTTTTCTACTGTTGCCCAAAGTTCGACAATATTACGAACAGAACTTTTGTATATTTTTTCCATATCGATGTGAGGCCATAGATTTTCGGTGGTTTTTAAGTTTGAATTGGATTTCGATCAGGTCAGTTCTTGGTTTGTTCCTAAAACAACTCCTTAGCTTTCCTATACAGAAAGTATTAGTTTGAAAAATGAATAAATTATAATTGAAAATATTTTCTAAAGTAGGAATCAGTTCTTTTTCCAAAATATTCATACAAACATCCACATTAATTATGACTCCCTGTTTAACTTTTATTTGAATCTTTCTATACTTTCTGCTGAAATAGCTTCATACTATAATTATTCGGTTGTTATTCATGTTGCACGAATTCACTTAGGATCAGGATCATAATATTTTCCTAAATATCTCACATAATGAAAGATTTCAAATTACCAGTTCAAATATAACATTTTGGTGAATGCTTACAATTTTTTATATTAATTCTTTTTCTACACTCGCTATTTAATCTTAAAAGATTTCCTTCACGAATGAATCATCTTCTTGAAGTTTAGAAATTTTTATTCATTCATAGAGTGAATCATATTTTGCTCGGTTCAATTCCATGAATGAATGGAAAATTTCTATTCCCGAAAATATCTATATGCGATAAAACACAAATTGAAATGAATCACTTTTTGTTTTCTTGTATTCATTTGTGCATTTTGCTGAGGTATACATTTTTATTTTATTCGCAAAATCAAATGTTTTCATCCCAAAAAATATGAGGCACTCTCATATGAAATTTTTCATCCACCTCGCTAGAGGTATGAAAAGAAATCGGTTTTGAATTATTGGTTAACGAATAAATAATATTTATTCATTCATCTTATGCTAGATCAGTCAAAACAAAAAACATGGACGCTTTAGATTAGACCATAAAACTTGCGAACAATCCGAATTTGTATATTCTTTAGCACATTCGATTAGCTCCTGTTAGAAGTAGCACTAATTTGCAACGTTGGCCGTAAAGTCTTTAAGTTCCCTAATCTCATACCTTGTCTAGACATTCATATATTTACTAGTTTAATTTAACTTTTTTAGGAAAACTAGATGGGGCTGTGATCGTTATGTGTCTTCGTTTTATTATTTGCAACGCTTTCAAAAAACTTTTTGACAATTAAAAATACTTAAAAAGTTTAACAATAATTCGGGATTTTACCTTCGTTTCAAAACTATAGATCACTTTAATTCAGTTTTATGATTAAATATGAAAACTTAAGCGCTGAAGAAAGTCATTAAAACCTTCGATTTCTCCGATATTGAGCTGCGCAACTTATAATTAAAATAGTTTCGGACACTTTTCTTATGCTCTACTAGATGATAAAATCATAGAGTATACTAAGTCTGTCATTCCGTTTGTAACGCACAGAAATATTGCTGGTAGAGCAAAATGGGTTGAACACCCAGACCCACGCATAATATTAAAAGTTTTTTTTTTTATTTTTGCATGTCCGTTTGTCTATTGGATGACTCAAAAACGCGTTTACGTACCCCTTTGAGCGCTGAGTTGTGTGAAATTAAGTATATACTGTGGACCACCTACTTTTTATGATGAATCACAACACAAAGCGCATGCTGAGCTGACTGAAATTTCATTGCAAAATATGTTGATACCGAAATAAATAGAGAAGTAAATGCAAAAACCTTAACAGAACCATTTATTTCATTAACCAATAATAACTTAGACGTTTTCATTTTACTGACAAGTTCTTCAGAATATGAAATTCTATGAAATTTTAATGTCCGATGAACCGTTCTAGAAATATATGCGAAATTACATACGGGAATTCAACTAGGGTATCATAAGAATAAAAATAAAATAAAGTTAAAAATGAATGGTGGGTCCCCATACAAGAAACGTGTTTTTTACCGTTTTTTGCTCGATTTTAATAATGGCAATACATAAAAATGTCCAACTAACAAAATATACCTACTTCAGACTATATTAGTCAATACAGTGTGTCTTGTAAGTGGTATGATACCCGAAGGCTATGGATAGGTCATACTTAGACAAGCAAAAAATTGTATGGGGGTGAGAAGTCCTAACGGTTTCCGAGATAACGGGACTTAAAGATATTTGGGTATGTTTTTATAGATCATCCTGTAATTTCTGAACGTTACACTCTATGATGATTATTTAAACCTCCGTGGTAAATAGTCGCTGGACACTTCCAAAAATTGTTCCCTCCACCACTCCGTTTTGAAGTCATGGCTCAACAAAGTTAAAATTTCGGAATTCTTACTCGTTTTTTTTTTTATTTAACTACTATTTTTATCAAAAAATACGTCATCAATACCAATTTTTCATATTGAATTTAAGAAGCTCAAAACCTTAGCTTTAAACTGTACTAAAAATGTAACCCTTTCTGCGTGTTTTGCACTTTTTCTTAAGCGCGTCCATCGAAAATGGCTCTAAAGGTTCAATACGTGCCAGAAAGTAGGAAATGACCTTTTTCAGCCATTATCGCTGAATATGCTTAAGAAAAACTGCAAAAAAACACAGAAAGGGTTATATTTTCTGCGCAGAGTGTCATAGATCATTTTAAAGGTAAGGTTTTGGGCTTCTTAAATCCAATATGAAAAATTGATATTAATGACGTGTTTTTGATAAAAATAGTAGTTAAATAAAAAAAAAAACGAGTAAGAATTCCGAAATTTTAACTTTGTTGAGTCATAATTTCAAAACGGAGGGGAGGAGGGAGAAAATTTATAGACCATTGGATATTTTCAGCAATTATCTATCCACCACGGTTTAAATAATCATCATAGATTGTAACGTTCAGAAGTTACAGGGTGATCTATAAAAACATACCCAAATATCTTAGTAGTCCAGTTATCTCGGAAACCGTTGTGATTCCCCCCACCTACCCCATCTTTACAATTTTTTGCTCATCTAGGTATGACCTATCCATAGTCTTCCGGGTGTCCCGTAAGTGGTGTGATACCCGAACACACCACTAACGAGACACCCTGTATACTCTTAAGTAAAACAACAAATAAAAGTTGTTCTTGCGCCATATAAGGGCGTCTGACCGCTACTTACGACGACGGTACGAAATCCTTCATGTGCGAGTCCAACTCGTACTTGCCGTTTTTTGTCCTGCGATTAATGCTGCCTGGTTTAAAGGATTTTGAATCCTAAAAATTTGCCGATTTTTGGTCTTATGAGTTATATTCAAAAAATCATAACTTTGATTTTAATTATCGCAGAGGCATGGTCTTTAGCTTATTTCAAAGAGAAAAGTACAGTGTTTCATGGGAAACTATATAAACAAGGCCTTTAAAAAAAAATAACGATAATATAAATATCCTTTATCCTCAAAAAGCATTCTTTTATTTTTTTCTTATTTATTTTTAAAATTAATGCACATAATGGAGGAAAAATATTTAAGTTGAAGTGCCTGTACTGCCTTAAAACAAAACAATCGTTTTATTGTCAGCATTTTCTTAGGCCAGCCACAGACGCTCAATTTAATGTTTTAGAAATTCTAAGCTTAGTAGAGATAATTTGAATGACTGAACAGAGTACTTGCATAGCTACTCTCATTCCAATTCGTTTTTCAAATCGCGAAAAATTACGTATATATACATATATATATAGTATGCGAATTTTCATATATATATATATAAGAGCCTGTTTGGTTGGGCTTAGATTCCTTTTTTTTCATGTGCTATCATTTCACTGCTATACAGGCTCAAGTATTCCATAAAACGTTTCTAAAAAAGCTTCATTTCATTACTGTGTTACACATACAGTTACTCTGTAGTCAAATTCTCTTTTGATATTATTGACTCAGTTATCTCTTAGAAAAAAAAAAAATTGCACCTGTGTATAATCAGCAGGAATTTTTTCCAAAGTTACATAAACACAGGGTATCATGACTATTTTTAAATTTGTTAAACCAACTCTGCGATATTCGAATAATCTTCAAATTTAATTTGAGTGTTATAAAAGTTCAGTCTTTCCTATTAACATGTGTCCAAATATGGGAATATGTAGGTACATTAAGCGCGTTGCTAAAATCAATTATTGAAAAATATCCGAAAAAAAGTACTACTACGACGTATTCATTGACAAATTTCTTTGTACATCTGGTCTTTGCTAAAATTATAAATCGTTTATTTGTTTATCCGATATTTTTTCTGCTTACCATATTTTTAAATTATTTCCATATTTTCTTTAATAGACAGTTTCTGCTCCTGGCTCTTCTACTGTTAATTTTATTTTTTTTTTAATAGACATCGTTTTAATCTGATATCAAATACAAAACCTCTTGAAACTGAAGAAAATTGCATTGAAATGCATTAAAACTCCACAGAATTGATATCATGTCATGAGTGAGCATTATGTTCGTTCATCTATCTGGAACTTAGAATATAGAGCAAACAGGAATGGTTGAATCGTGTAAAATTCGTGTACATGAGCGTAATTTGTCAAGAGCAAGAGGTTATACATAGGAGTAAGTGAGATGCTGGGAGAAAGATTTGTCAAAGCTGGGTGCAGAATTGTCAAATCTGATTTTGTTTTGTGAACAGGTTTATGCAATTTAAAATTCTTTTGCGAAATTCAACAAAAGTACGGAAGTAATTCTTTTCAAAACTATTTATGTTTGAAGTTTATTTTTTTTTAGTTTTATAGTGCCATTAGTGGCTGTTAAAATCTTCATATCAATTAAAAAAGCAGAAATGAAGTGTTCGGTCAGTGCTTGCAAATATAAATTGGGTTATAAACTAGGGAATCCCGTATGAGGCAACTGCACTACCTAAATTATCTTTTTTGTTAATAGAAGCAAAGATTTATATTAATTAATTATGTGAATTGTTTCAAAATAAAGCAGAAAAAGAACATTTTTTACCACAGACGCTCCGCTCAAAACCTTTGTTTACTTTTTGCTAATTGACAAGTTGCTTAGAATAGGGATGGCGTGTAAATACATGTAAAAATGGACTACCAACACAACCAGAAATTCATTACGCAAAATCTGGCTTATCACCATTCCTGTTTGCTCTATATTCTAAGATCTGGAAATCCGGATATTTTACCGTTTTCTGGAAGAAAGCGTTTGGAAAAACAGTTCGATTCTTTCCACAGAAATCTTTCGGATAATACAAATTTCCGTATAATAGAAGTCCGGATAAAAGAAGTTCAAGTGTATTTGTAATGCAAGATTTCTTAGAGTAGCTAATTTTTGCCAAACCAGAAATTATTTTTTTCAGTTAATATATGTACGCTGAAAATTTTACCTCAGAACTAGAAGAAGAAGAAGATAGAGAATATGACTCCCGTCAAGTCACTACGGCCTATATAGGACTTTTGGTGGCCTTAACTTACATTAATAAGGCACCCACTCAAACATGGAGTCTTTGGCCTAAGTCACTTCTATGTGGCTGATGTAACATTCCTCAAAACTCTTTTTAAATGTGAGTTCCAAGTGGGTCTATCTAACCTAATACTGGAGACAGACTTGCTGTTTCAATATTGCAGTTCGCACTAATCGCAAGTGTTTCTCTATATACTGAGAAACAACTCTGTATACACTAGACTCAGATGCAGAACATTGGAATCCAATATTAAAATTGCGAAAAATTTCGCAGTATAGAGTGTCTATTGCAATCTGACCCTAGTTATAAACCATGATCATTTAATACACGAACTTTTTAGAACCTAATTTTATACTGACATTTAATATTTGACACTTAGTTGAAGTGTCTAAAGAAGCATTTTAAGAACTTTTATTTTTAACGATTCTAAATCAAATTAATAAATACAAGTAGAAAAAACAACCGCCTCGTCCGGGGTGTGTGCGTTTTCTTCGTTACTGGTTAATGCCAGCTGAAAGCAAATCGTGGCTTAGTAGGCTAGTAACAAATTGATAAATGCAAGAGGGAAAATCATCTATCTCGTTAGCTCAGTGGTAAGAGCAGTCGCCCGGCAAGCGGAAGGTCCTGGTTTCAAACCCTGGACGAGGCGGTTGTTTTTTCTTTTTGTATTTATTAATTTGATTTAGAATCGTTAAAAATAAAAGTTCTTAAAATTCTTCTTTATCCATCATTAACTGATTCTAACAAGTGTAGGTTCGATTCCCGTCCGGGAAAAAATAAACGAAGTGTCTAATTCGCTTTTATTTTACATATAAGATCTGTTTAATGAATTTCAGAGCAGCTCAGAGCAAAACAGAGCAGAGCTGAGCAGCTGAATTTAGGTTAACTGTCAAATTAAAAGTATAGCAGAAAAGAGCAGGCAGCTCATGAAACACAAATATTCTGAGATCTGTCACCAAAACGCACAATTGTTTAAAGTAATGTAAAGAAACATTTTTTAACATATAAAAAACATAATTATTATTTAAATTATTACACTAGAATTGTCCAGAAATTTATTTTTCCCACAAAAAACACAGTTATTTGAAGTTTTAGCAGAACTGTCAACACAATTTATAACGGGTTTTCCAATAAGAGGTGTTATTTTGATATTCAAAGAAAAATTCCATTTTTTGAGATAAATGATCGGATCTTTATTTCATTATAAAGAGGAAGGTATGCCGTTAATAATGGAAAATAACATCAGCCAAATGACCACCACGACCACGCCTACAGGACAATATCCTTTTCATGAAATTTTCCATAACCAAATCGCAAAGTGGCTGCCCTATGTCCTCGATAGCCTCACGAATTCCATTTTTGAGGTCTTGAATCGACGCTGGGCTGTTGGCGTAGACCTTCTCTTTCACGTGGCCCCAAAGGAAGAAGTCGCAAGGTGTTAAGTCACAAGATCTCGGTGGCCAATTGTGATCACCTCTTCGAGAGATAACACGGTCCGGAAACTTTTCCCGTAAAAGATCAATGGTTTCGTTGCTTGTATGGCACGTAGCGCCGTCTTGTTGAAAGTAAACGTTGTCCAGATCAATACCATCCAATTCCGGCCATAAAAAATCATTAATCATCTGTCGATAGCGCAATCCATTCACCGTAACTGTTGCTCCAGCCTAATTTTCGAAAAAGTAAGGTCCAATGACCCCGCGGGACCATAAACCGCACCAAACAGTCACACGTTGAGGATAGAGAGGCTTTTCAACAATAACTCTTAGGTTTTCCGAGCCCCAGATGCGACAATTTTGCTTGTTGACGAAGCCATCGAGGTGGAAATGGGCCTCATCACTCAAGATGAGTTTTCGATGGAATTCCGGATCATTTGCATGTATTTCAAGGACCCAATCAGCAAAGACTCGACGTTGTTGATGATCGGCCGGCTTGAGTTCTTGTGTTAACTGAACTTTATAAGCCTTAAGACCCAAATCTTTATGAAAAATACGGTGTAATGACGTTTGTGGAATGCCTAATTCCAAAGAACGACGAGGAATGGACAAACCTAGTTTTTCTTCAACACTTTCGGCTACAGCAGCAATATTCTCGGCTGTTCTTAGCGACGTGCACGGGTTTTATTCTTCACATCACTAACTTGTCCCGACAGCTCGAATTTTTCTACCAATTTCTGTATTGCGGTCCGACAAGGTGCTTCACGACGACCCAAAAATGTTCGAGTTTTACGAACCGTCTCTGCCAAATTTTCACCATTTTTATAGTGAATTTTAATAATTTCAATGCGTTGTTGAATCGTGTATCGTTCCATTTTTATTAATGACGTAGTTTCTACTTGTCAAATGTCAAAAAATGACAGCTCCAAAAGTGACATCTACCGAAATAGCGGGCTAATTAAAATAACACTTCTTATTGGAAAACCCTTTAGTTGTCGAAGGAGTAACTTAGAGCAGGCAAGTTAGTCCTTCGAAAAAGGTAGAGCAGAAAATCTTGCTCAAGGTTACTCCAGTTCAATTTAGAGCAGACCCATTAAACACAGTTCAGTTCACTTTAGAGTACTTTAGAGCAGTGCTCTGAATTCATTAAGCTCGAATTTCTGCTCTTTTCTGCTCTAGAGTAACCTGAAGCAGCTCATTAAACAGACCTATAGATAATTAATTTCACAATATTTGCTCGCATTTTGTACATGCACGGAACTTTCTTAATTCAAATGGCAAATTAAATGACAAATCAAGTGACAAATTAAATGTAAGTTTTCTAACTAATTTCTCAGTATCATAAATTTTATTTTGCATTGACATACATAATTGCAATAACAATATTGAAATTGCAAGTCTGTCTCCGGTATAATACTAATACAGCGTCTAACCTTTCGTGAATTGAACGATTATTATTTTACCACGATTGGCACGCCATTCTGCATTAGATTGAAGATTGTTCGATTATGTTTGGATGAATTGAAACGAGGTTCGGATCCGGATTGGATCCCAGGAACGTAGGCCACAACATTGCCCATTTTTCACATCCATGAGCAATTGCTCATAAGTCCCAACCGAATGCTTAATTAAAATTCAAAACTGGCGTCCAACACTCCTGTAAGGCTTCATGCAGTTCTTCCAGGATTATGTTTACTGCTGACGGCTAGGTCGTCTGCATATCTCTCATTATCATATCGGGAGTGTGTCATCTATGCCTCGCCATATTGTAAAATTAAAATTAGATGTTCTGTTGAGTTTTATTGACAAAATCTAACTGTGTAGAGTTTTTTTTTTAATTTCAACTTCATTTTTGCTGCGTTCCTTTTCTCGTTCAGAATGATTTTTTTCAAATCATGTCGTTCTTTTTCTGGGGCCGAACCACTGACATATATATAAATGGACTGCTTGATCTCCTGTTTCATGTGGCACCAATTTTGACTTCAGAAAGTATGCTCTCACTGTCAATGCTACCAACTGTCGTAAACTGACGTTATATTTAAATTATTTGGGAATTTACGTATATGTATGTCAGTGGGATTAACCGAATTTACCACAAAGGTGTTTGGGACTATTTGTATCGTTAAATTTTAGATATGAGTCGAAAAAAGTGTTTTTTACAAGGATTTTTACAAACAATTTCTCGTTCCTAATCGTTACAGTTCAGTGGGAAAGTATGCTCTCACGGAAAGAGACAGGAATATGAAAGTGGTGCCATTTGCTTTCATGCATTTTTGATAGAATCCGAATCGTTCTGAATGCACCTGAGTTTTTCCCGGATTCAAGCAGAACGATTTAATTTGTATTCGTGAATGTGTTATTTATAATTTGGACAAAGTGGTATTAATTGAGTTTAAGTTGCCGTTGTTGGAAAATTGCTTTATTTTTCATAAACACAAATTTTTACGAATTTATACTTGCTTTTATCAAATGGAAGAAATGTCAAACACTTGAAATGGTTCTGTTTCGTTCCTTTTCTATGAGTACAGAATTAAATTATGACATTGTTCTGTCGATTCCTACAGATTCATTCAGAACGAGAAAAGGAACGCAGCATTTAATACACTCTAAAACTACTATTTCGCATTCAAAATTAACTTTTTGTCTTCAAGTCTTCCTATCTGAAATCTATCTCTAAAATAAACTATATATAGCTAAATCCTTGTACGCACTCTAAATTACGATTGTATAAAACGCAACTGATATTGATTAGGAGATAAGGGAAAAAACCTTAACCTGTTTTTTTTTTTCGAAAATATTGATAACGACATTGTTTCAGCAAGGTTTGCGAAAAAATTACTCGCCACTCTTTCATATTAAATTTGTTGAATATGTAATGACTTGGGTTGGGGCAATTAGTATTCAGAAATGTTTATAGATAAGTATGAATGTATGTTTGTATATAAATGTATGTACATATTCGCACAGTTAATACAGCCTAAAGTAAAATTTGTGTTTTTGGCAAGACTATGACTATTTGCTTTGGCAGACAAACATAATACCTACCTACTCAAAAATATTTGCTCAAGAGAATACTAATTGGGGTGGATAGCTTTGTTACACTCACTTCGATATTTTATGAAAAGTACGTAAACAACCTCATTCAATACCACATTAATTAAATTAGAAAATAAATTCATAATTTTTATTGGACCAAGGACGGGGTGGGTGTAAACATGGCCCTTTTTATTTAAAGATATATTTATACAAATTTTCATGCTCTTTTTTGCAATTTTCCCGAAAACGTGTCATCAGTGGTAAGATAAACATAGCCATGGCATTGTACATACATATATAGAAATATAGACTGTATAGTAGTTGCAAGTGCTGTTTTGTAAACTTTTTCATAGATGGCAGCATATGTGAAATTATACAATTTTATTGAATTTTTTTAAAGATCACCATGTTATTACATTTGAAGACAATTTAAGCTTTTGAAAGCTTCTAAATTTGACCGGTTATTACTTATGTCTCCATCTTTTTCCGTTATTTAGCTTTAGATTCGCAGGTATCAATCATATCCGACAATTAGACCCAGAGTACAAAATTTTTCAACGAGCAGACTGTATTGAGATGTCTTATTTTATTAGTGACCAATATGTCCATAAAGTTGTACTAAGATGTTGTACAAAATGCAGTATGAGAGTAATTTACGAACTACTACTATCATATCTATCCGACATTTACTAACAGATTCATTAAAAACAAAAAAATAGATTGGAAAAATCAAAACGATACTTTTTGGTGGTACCCTAGTTAGTGATACCAGGGCATCACCAGATATTTTATGTTACGTTACGTATGTTACGACAGCACCACTGCAACGTGCCGTATCGACTGGAGTAGAAAGAGCTGAGACCTCAGTTCTTGATGCCAGATAACTGTCTTAAGGTGAAAGCTTCGAATTATGAATGTAGTATGGTATGGTTCAACCACACTGTATGTCTGGAGTGAGGTAGTTGCATGCACGAGGTCCACGACCAAATAAGCCGAACAGAAATTAGACTGGTCTGGTTTGCTGATACCAGGCGAATGGTATGTCTTGTGGCGGGAGACTCTCAGGTTGTCCTATCTGAGCCGCTTCTTGATTTAATCAGGGATGTACAAACACAGGATAAGATTATAGTGTCCTGCAAGAAAGATAACAGAAAATGGAAATGTTGTCATGACCGCTAGCACACGAACGTTCCTTGGGACAGCATAATGTGTCTTCTTTTAGCTGCTGTATCATAACGATCTTCGTTACGTTCTTCAAACGCTACCGAGGACTTATAACCCCAGTGTGAGCATAAAAAAGGTTATCCCAGTGGATACTACGTCAAACTGTTGGGACGGTTTTCTCCGTTTTTTTGCCATGTGACAGAGTGGTCCAGATCTTCGTTACGGATAGGATGAGCTTCAGTAGTTCACAGTATTTCGTAACGTTTGCCGATGGTAAATGTACCCTAAGGTACACCAAGTCAATCTAAAAGTAGCACCTAAAAAGAAAATAGATGAACCGCTTTTTGAGCGGGCATGAACATGAGGACTGCCGACGGTAGTGTGAATAAAAGACGGATATCCCAAATAGTATTCTTGGCTGCTTTTATTAAATGAAGAAAACACAAAAAAAAATTTTCGCCAGATATGGCTTATTATATTTTTTAAATCACGTTATAAAGTTTTTCTTCTAGACTTGTTCTCCTATGCAAGTCTGACAATAAACTCCTTTATTTGTTTTCTCAAAAGTATTTTGAACAAAATCATGGCTACTTAAATAACGCTTTCTACGCTCAATGAAGTAATAATAGCAGGGGACTTAGGCAGGTAAAATTACTCGATTTACATGTTGATTGGCCATGCGTTCAGAACGGTGATGACAGGATATTGACGCGTCGGCACAACTTTGCCTGTACGCAAACCAAAAACACCGTAAAATTTTGTTTACGGACGAAAAAATGTTTACTATCGAAGACACATTTAATAAACAAAACGATAGAGTTTATACTCGCAGTGCCAGAGAAGCTTCTCAAGTTATCCAAAAGGTTCGAATAGAGGTCATCACCCAGCCTCAGTAATGGTTTGGTGGGGCGTTAGCTATAAAGTTGCATTTTTGTGAGGATGGCGTCAAAACGTCTGCCAAAATCTATCAAGAAAGTGTTCTTGAAAGTGTAGTGAAACCTCTCAACAATACGTCATTATTCAAAAAGCAGCCTTGGAGTTTCCAGCAAGACTCTGCACCAGGTCATAAGGCAAAGTCAACCCAAAAATGGCTTGAAGAAAATGTTTCAGATTTTATTAAATCTGAAGATTGGCCTTCCTCTAGCCCAGATCTGAATCCGCTGTATTACGAATTATGATCTGTCTTACGGTGCGTATCCATCAAAAGTTTTGTCTACGCAATATCCCCACACGCTATCTACCAAGTGTCTCCATCAAAATGTGCGGAGATAAGAAATGTTTTGTCTCCGCACTCTGCGGAGATTACTCTCGCACACCGATATTCCAGTGGATACGAAACGTATCCATTAGAAAATCTCTTGCGTCGGTGCGGAGAACTTCTGCGGGAACTCTACGCGGATAAGTGAAGCCGTGGATGCACGTAAAAACACCTTGAAAAGTCTTGAAATAGCTTGTCGGGACAGATCTTTTGTTTTCCAGTGAATATGGAAAACACAAAGCATAGTTAGAACAGACAATTAAAGATATGGTATTTTTTTCGAGAAAGAGTATTCAAACGCGGTTAATCTTAAGCGTAGATTGCCCCAAGTGAAGAACTTTTTTCTTCGAGAGCATAAATAAGAGCTTCGCAAACTTGAGGAAAAATTCTGGATATCAGCTGTTTTGAAATCTTGAATAAATGTGATAGGCTCATATATGAATCTCCGCTAAGAACCTCAGGGTTATATCTAACCGCTCCTCAACAGAAACGCATTGGCGAAAATTCGCGTTTTGTTTCTTTCTTCACTTTAGGGCCAATAGCACACAAATTCTTGGGAGATTCCGAAATCCACTAAGCGGATCTATTTTTTATTAAATTTATTCCACCTTGCTCACGCCTAATTTTTAAATATGGTCTCATTCAACACCACGGTGTCCTTCGCTTTTTTTTTCACTCGCTACAATAATAAATGCTGCAGGTCAAATTGCTATATTAATATTTTCGTCGCCAAAATTCATTTTTACTATTTTTTTTTTAACTACAAAATAGCAACTGAGACATATTTATACTAAAATCGAAAAACATAAAACATTGTGCGCACATAAAATTTTAGCATTCAAAAGTCGCATCCAACTAAAGTTTTATCTCTGTCTTTCAGAATACTGTTTGATACTTTTCAATTGTTTTCTGAAAGATTTCAGTGGATACGCAAAGAAAACTTTGACTCTGCACAGTTTAAGATTTTTTATTTTTTGCTCTATTTCTGTCAATTTTTATGTGCGCGCACTGTCTGAAGTCAGCAGTGGAAACGGGCCTTTAGAGCAAATGGCGTGCATTAAAAGACATCCTAATATCGAATCCTTAAAGAAGTCTACTACACATGCAGTCACCAACTTTCCGATTGAAGTCGTGTGTGCTTCCATAGATAAGTGGCCAGCTTGAATAAAGGCTTGTGTAAAGGTAAAAGGCAATCATTTCGAAAAACTTGTTGCAATTTCCATTGTTAACAATACATTGAATAAATAAACAATGATTTCTTAACATATTACACATCTTTTATTGAACAGTGCTTCAAAAAGTTTGTAACAGTATTGTTGGCTAGACTAGGTATATACAGGGTGTTCCGTAAATGTCTTTAATCCTTTAAGGGGATGAAAGTAGAGGTCATTTGGGTCAAAAAAGTCTAGATACTTTTATATCGAACTCCGCTTGGTTTTCGAGTAAATCGATAATATCGATTTTCGAGATTTTGCATACATTTTCAGAGTAATTTCGTTATAAGTTCTATTGTAAGTAATGGATTGTGATGTTCAAACTTTTATTTAAAAGAACACATATTGGCCTTTCTAAGAATGTATAATAAGTTATAATTGTGCCTTCAATTATTAAAAAAAAAAAAGGTATCTCTAGAATTTTTTATTTCACCAAAATTTTTGTCGCGCTTCAGTGTACATTTATTCGAAATATCACCATTGCACGAACTTGGCAAAACTATGAAAAAATTTGCGCATTATGTCCCCTTTCCAAAATGACCTCCCTAAGTGCTATCAACAATAACAATCAAAAGTTATAAGCAAACATTTGGAAGATGTGCCCATCGAGGTAATCTTCAGTTTTTTCGTAGGATTCTATCTCCTCCTACAGTTTTTAACCTACGACAACCATTTATATGTCATTGTACGGGAATCTGAACTGGCTATTAGATAGGGTACTTTTCGATTTCGAATTTCGAAAATGGAGGGGGTAATTTCAAAAAAATACTTTTTTACCAAACTTGATATTTACGTAGATTTCGTTATTCCGCATCTTCATTTTTGCGGGAGGAGTAAGCTCTGGGAGGGGCGGGGGTTCAAAGTTTCAATTTTAAGCGGCTATATTTTCTCAACCAAGCATTGTTCTAGCAAGTAAGTCCTAAATTCATAAATGGAAAAGACATTTTTGGTGGTTTTTATTCAAATATAGCCGCTTAAAGTTAAAATTTTGAGCCCCCGCCCCTCCCAGAGCTTGCCCTTCCCGCAAAAATGAAGATGCGGAATAACGAAATCTACGTAAATATCAAGTTTGGTAAAAAAGTGTTTTTTCGAAATTACCCCCTCCATTTTCGAAATTCGAAATCGAAAAGTACCCTATCTAATAGCCAGTTCAGATTCCCGTACAATGACATATAAATGGTTGTCGTAGGTTAAAAACTGTAGGAGGAGATAGAATCCTACGAAAAAACTGAAGATTACCTCGATGGGCACATCTTCCAAATGTTTGCTTATAACTTTTGATTGTTATTGTTGATAGCACTTAGGGAGGTCATTTTGGAAAGGGGACATAATGCGCAAATTTTTTCATAGTTTTGCCAAGTTCGTGCATTGGTGATATTTCGAATAAATGTACACTGAAGCGCGACAAAAATTTTGGTGAAATAAAAAATTCTAGAGATAACTGTTTTTTTTTTAATAATTGAAGGCACAATTATAACTTATTATACATTCTTAGAAAGGCCAATATGTGTTCTTTTAAATAAAGGTTTGAACGTCACAATCCATTAATTACAATAGAACTTATAACGAAATTACTCTGAAAAGGTATGCAAATTCTCGAAAATCGATATTATCGATTTACTCGAAAACCAAGCGGAGTTCGATATAAAAGTATCTAGACTTTTTTGACCCAAATGACCTCTACTTTCATCCCCTTAAAGGATTAAAGACATTTACGGAACACCCTGTATATATGTATATCAAGATCATCCATCTTGAGGTTACTATACTGGAACTTTTAAGATTGCTCGTTCTAAAAAATCTCATAAAATGTACATTTGTATTGTTTGAGTTGGATAGGCACGTAAGCTTTGAAGATTTTTTTGGCTGTTATGCAAATATTTTTCTATAACTAAAACAATTTTTGGCGCATGCGGAAAACATCAATACTGATAACAATCGGTACAGTGCGGTGCGAATTCGAGTCAAGCGAATGACAAAATGAAAAAAATCGTTCCCCTTGTCTTCCAAAAGTTGTTGACAGATAAATTATTATCTTTTTGAAAGGTCCAAAAAATGTACCCAATCTTTCAGCGATCTGTCTTAAAGAACATGTTTGTTACGTTCAGTATTTTTCAGAGTAGTCGCCTTGGTACTATAGTATTTATTTTATATATTTGCTATTAATATATATGTAATGTCCATTTTATATTAATTTATTATTATTGTGAATTGCGCTAATAACAGTAAAAGTTAAATTAAAAATAGTAGGTAGAAATTTAAGCAATTTTGCACCTACCAATCGAGATGCTTCAAAAGTTGTGTAAGTTACTCTCTTCAATTGTTTATTTTTCTACAGTTACACAGAGAGCATGTATAATTTGAAAAATGTTTCTCAACCATTGTTCTGAGTCACTTATAGTTAATCACCTAGGAAAATCCGTTTTCTTTACTATTGATTTAAACAATAGAAACTTAAAAGTGATTTCATAAAACGCTTAATTCTAGCATCATTTAAAAATATATCTTATATCTACACTTTGATTGCAAGGAAAAAGTTTTCAAGGTCGCAACATACGTACGTGTCTTGTTTGTAATTTATTTGTTTGCGTTTTTTTTTTAACATTTATTTAAAAAACCGCGTTAGTATAAAGAAAATTCGTGCCGTAAAGTTTTATGCAAGATTACAGAGCTCAGAGGTTCACGGAATCACGGCTCGATGCTAAGTATGTGTATAAGTGCACAATGAAGTTTCACCTTGAAAAGAACATGCAGACATAAATTTTGAGATAATTTCTTTCTACTCTTGGATAGATTAACTTATTGCGGTTTTTGAAAGATGGTTATGGCTATATATTGAATGAATGGATTAGTAAAGGAATTCTGAATTTAGTAACACGGAGTGTTATGTTGAGTATGAGTTTTTTAACGATGAAAACTTTCTAAATCTTCCTTCAGTAACAAATTAAATTTAGTTCTCCGAATTATACTGGAGAAAGAGTTATTAACTATTTAAAAACTTTCTTTAAGTCTGCTAGATTTAATAGATTTTACTCAGTTGGGAGCACCAGAGATGTTATACTGAGTTTTATGTTTCCTATAATCACCATCTCTACATTGGAAATTAGCATATACAGAATGGGGTTGTCAATTCATAATTCTTTCGATAGATTGTTGACTTTGCACACCTGCCTGGAATATTAGATATGGTTTATTCTTAAAAATTTTCATAACGAATGGCTCTTACTGTCTTTCCTACATTATTGTTCCAGTCTTCTTCATATTTAATTCATGCGGATATGGACCTTGCAGTCGAGATGACTCAGTAGTTGGCTATACTGTCAAGGGATTCTAGTTGCAAAATCTGAATGAATGATTTGGATAAAACAACTTCTATCAATGCTGCAATTTCGTAATGTTCACAGTGTAGATACGAAAGAAAACGACAATTTGGATTAGCGTATTGCTGACAACATCATTATGTCATTGTCAAGAAACAAATGATACTCGTGATTATTGTTCTAAAAACATTCGATCCAGGGGGTGATTTTGATATTTTGTCGTACTTTCATGTCAAAATATACGCCTAAATGAAATAAACTTTTCTATTGTTTTTTTTCACGTTTTTATTCAGTTCAGCAAGCTTTCCATTACATAGAATGAACTGAAAATAACACTTCACATTACAAATTCAAAATATCATTTCGAATTTATGCACTTGTATTGCTCCAATTAGGTGTAGAATATCCATTTACCACAGTATAAAATTTTTGTTACAACCTCGGAAGCAGTTAACTAATTTGTCGTACTTTGGGCGTGTATATTCTGATATTAGTTCATTACAAATTCATTTTAGTTTGTTTTGTGGTTAATGAAAGGGATAAATCAAAATGAATATGGCGAATTTTAAAGTACGACAAATTTGAGGTGAAATATTAAAATATGTTACTAAAATATACGCCTAAGCTATGACAAAGAGATCAGAATCACCCTCCACGATCACCTGCATACTTCAGTTTCTGGTTAATTTATCTAAACAATCTCGTAGCATATGAGTTTCTTTCAGCCTTGTAAGATTCAATTCAAATTTTTGTGCTGTGCTCGTAGCAATCAATGCAGAAAAAAAAAGAATACATCAATTCACAAAAGTCGTCTTACAAATGAATTCCATTACGTCCTTGAACTTGAAACTTCTTTAGAACTAAGAGATAAAGTTAAATATGTATACAGGGTGTTTCCTACTAGAAGGTCAATAGAGCGGGTGGTGATAGTACTCACCTAGACGAACCAAAAATTGTATGGCAGGGGGGGGGGGCATATCAACCGTTTAGGAGTTGCAGGGTGATTAAGAAAAAAAGCTAGTTTTTTACAAAACATCCTGTATCTTAAAATCTACAGGGTGTACGGTCACAGTTAAGAGCTCATTGTGGCCTTTCCAACGACTACTCAATCAGCCCCATACCCATCTCCCATCAAGAATTATGGTTGTCTAAACTAAAAATTTCGGATTTTCTTACCTTTTTTTTTTTAATTTAACCTGTATTATTTTTGCAACAAGGTCGTTAACATAACTTTTTTTTATAAAAACTGTAAACTGTAGACTCTCCTCTTTAATATGACCTATTACATCCAATGTGCTATCTGAAGCCCATTAAGAGTTAGTAGCTCTAAACCTACACCGGTCACATCGAAATTAGACGATATTTTTTAAAATGACGTGCTAAGGGAACAAATTATCGTTGAGAATAGGTTTGAAAATAGGTTTGAGAATAAGTTTAGAGCTAATAACTCTTAAAGGGCTTCAGATAGCACATTGCATGTAATAGGTCAACTTAAAGAGGAAAGTCTACAGTTTACAGTTTTTATAAAAAAAAGTTATGTTAATGACCTTGTTGCAAAAATAATAGAGGTTAAATTTAAAAAAAAAAGTAAGAAAATCCGAAATTTTTAGTTTAGACAACCATAATTCTTGATGGGAGAGGGGTTTGGGGCTAATTGACCAGTCGTTGAAAAGACCATGAAGTTCTGCATACTCTTAACTGTGACCGTACGCCCTGTAGTTTTTAAGATACAGGGTGTTTTGTAAAAACTAGCTTTTTTTCTTAATCACCCTGTGACTCCCAAACGGTTGATATGCCCTTCCCCCGCTGCCTTACAATTTTTTGTTCATCTATCACTATCACCTCCCGCTCTACTGACCTCCTAATGGGAAACACCCTGTATAGGTACTATGGAAATTATTATACTAGGCAACAGCTTAGGTTGAAAACAATTTGGAAGCGCATAGGCACATAAAAATCTCGTGTATAAAGATAAGCTGTTGCTATGTATTTGAACAGCTGGGTTAGTATCAAAGTCTTTAAGAAGCAATACCTTTGTCACTTTCAAATTAGTGAAAAAGTGTAAAGAGTGTCTTTTACCCTAATCATTACTTTTGCTCTAAAGGAATACTAAGAAAATCTGTTTTTTTTTTTATTACGGAGTCTCTGTCTAATCACAAATTTCTCTCCTCGTGTATCAGGGGTGTAAAGCTCTAGAGTATGCAAAAAAAAAAAATCTTCTCAAAAATATTGTTGTCCATTCGTAGGCCCAAAATACATTCACGGCCACAGGCCACAAGTTACTTGAGACTTGTGGTCAACTGCTGAAGTCAAGTAAGTTACATTCACGATGTAGACATCTATTTAATAGATGCATTCGTTATACTCTGACTTGTACTGGTTCAGTTTAATGTGTAAAACTAACGGTCCGGTCATCATAATAGAAATATCAAAACGCTCAACACATTCACATGCGTGAGTTAAATCAGTTACATCAAGTTATTAGGTTTATACCATCTACTTGCTTTATATCCGGCGTGCTGACTATCATCTCAGGGGTCGTGGGTTCAAATGCCATCTCACACCGTCATGCGCCAAATCTTCACATATGTTTATATTATTGGTATTCTGAGATGACGAGGACTGAATATAAATTAAGTTTACAAACGAAATACTGAATACACTAAAAATTAATTTTGAATTGCCTCAAATTGTTTGAACTGGATCAATCGATGGGTGCGTTTATGAGCAGACCAAATCAGTCTAATTAAACCGAAAAAACTAGTGTAGTTATACAGATAAAGAAAAACTGAATTAGTTCTATTGGGTCTTGATCTTAGTTTGAATCAAACACGTGCTAATCATTCGGGTACAAATATATAAATAATTTTGGACCAAAAATTACTGGTGAATTATAAGCAGGGAATAACTTCAATATTTATTATAAATCACAGCTTCAAAATTATAATAAGCATGTACTGCACATATATGGTGAAAGCGCATATAAATTTCAGATCGGAAATTTCTAAATGACTCTTTACTCTTTTATCACTTTACTTTATTTTACTGGAAAAGCTTTTCAAATCCATCAAAGGATTACCTTTCCTAATATATACTTACAGAATGTACTGCACTTATGTGTATGGTATAATCATTCAGAGAGTGGTAGTAGCGTACATCAATTTAAGCAATTGTTCTAGTCTGATGATTCTTTCTAACACCTTGCGGAGATAATCTCCAAAATAGGCAAGATTTTCTTATGTGACCCTGAAATTCATTTGCTAAATCATTGTTTGATTCAACACTCCACACTTTCCAATAATATAGGTACATGGGTACCGTCTAAAAACTACTTTTAATTCACAATTTTGGCATCGTTGGCCTGAAATTTTAAATACCTGAGATACTGCTGCATTCAGAATTTATTTTAAAATGCTTAAGAGGAGTCAGTACTCAGCAAAAGTTTCAATTTAGATACCAGTGAGCCTGTAGGCAATAAAACATACTATACGTAGGTTTGTGTCGTGAAAGTGACAGAATTCATATAAAATTAGCCTAGACCTAGACCACAGACCATATTAGAGACATCTAGCGTAAAACTCAGAAACCCAACATGCCACAAAATTGTACAATTTAAGACGAAAAATGAATATTTGCAGTTCAAATAAATTGAAATTTTTGAATGAGAATTAACTCTCCCAAATTTTTTTTCCCCCAAAATTGTTAAACATACTATTTTGCTTTGTATTTAAACAACTTTCAAATAAATATTGCAATTTCTAGTCGGTGAAATATCGGGAGAAAAAACAAGTACTATTAGAGTCAAATAATTAAAAAAAGCGCCACTAAAAATGAAAAAACTCGACGTTATTTGCTAGATCTAGGCTTTATCTTTCTAAAATAGTCACAATCTAAAGAAATGAGAATATCTACTAAGAAGAATTTGTTTTAAAAAACTTCAATTTTTACCATTTTTTACAAGTTTGCGAGCTATTATCTCCATTCCAATAATTTTTTTTTAATTTTTGCCGACGTTATTTGCTAGAGTTCTTCATTACCTTTAATTTAAGATAAATCATTATTCTGCTACAAATATCTTGCCAGAAATTCGCATTGAAAAATGTATGAAACTTGCAAATCTTGGTACTGACTCCTCTTAATAACTAGTGAAAAATTTGAGAAAAAAAGTTTTTAAGTTTTTACGAATTATTGGAAATTAGTTGAAGATAGAGGTAAGATGTGCACGGAAAATATTATTTGTAGGCATATGGAAGACGGGAGAAAGAGTATTATACTAGACCTGAAAATATCTGGATTATTCCGAATAATTGGGATCCGATTCCTGCAATTTAGGTATCCAGATTCTGGTATGCGACTGTACGTGGATTTATCCGGATCCAAACTAAATAAAGAAGCTTGAAAATTTCCTCCAGTTTGCATTGTTTCTCATTAGGAAAATGGAAATTTCATCAAAAAACCTCAAAATTAAGAAAAACAGCAACATTTAACACCCCCCCCCCCCCCCCCCCCCTCCATCTCTTTTAATTGATATCCTCCCAGCTCAATTTGTGGCGGATAAGGGGTGGAGGTTTAATTGTGGTGGGGACTCGATTATCCGGATACTAGGACCTGGATTATCCAGATTTGAGGAATCGGATTGTCCGTAGTTCCGGTTCCAATTTTCAGCTCTACATTATAGGTACTCGAAAAGTATAGGGGTGTCAGGGAAAAGAGATCGTATTTTTTAAAAATTTTTCACTTATAAAATTCGCTCATCGTTCTCTGCATACGTACCTATATTATTTTGTCATAAAAAATATAATAAAAGTGGCATCTACAGGGTGTATCGGAAGGGTACTGCCATACTGCACCCGTAGAATGTCGACATAAAAAGGAACAGAAAATACCAATAGGGCATGTGTCGTATCTTGCATAATTTTGGAGTTATTAAGAAAAAAATTATTTTTCTTAGAATCCGCTCCGTACTTACAGTTAAAGTGCTGATTACATAGCGCCTGTTCCATTCCGTCACGTAAAGCTGTCAAATTTGAACTTACCCAAACGGATCGGAACGGGACGGAGAAATTGAGCAAATTTCAATTTCGACGGTAGACATAACCTAAAAAATTCGGAATTTGTTTGTTTGCAATTGCAGACTGTGGTGCTACTTGCTTGAATTTAAATTAAATAACTTAACTTATGATTTAAAATGAGTATATACATATATAAAATGGAGAAAATGGGTAATACATCTAGTTTGATATTTCTGACGGTGCTATTTATTGCCCATTTTAAATCTCGATGATAAAAATTAGTGCTCACACCTTGGAATAAAATGTTCTAAAACGATAACGCCAGTCTGTATTCGAATTCTTTGTGGCCCGAATTGAGGCTTTTGGTAATTGGAACTTTTGTTTTCTTCATCCTTTGGTATGTTGCTACGAAATACTCAGAAATATCCCTTTTCATTTTTAGTGGTTTTACTCACCGCCTTCTCCTTCTGACACCGCAAAACATTTTATGTTCAATGTAGAAATTGAAATAAGGCAAATAAATTCTCCATTTAGCTGATACCATTTCAGAAACTTCTTTAAAAACAAAGTGAAGATAACAGTCAAATAACGTGACGGCCCGGGGCATTGTGATCACTTCATAGTTGAGTCAGTCGAAACGGGCCGAAATGGAATGTAACGGAACGGATGCTATGTAATCAGCACTTTACCCTATAACTTGGTAAAATTTTGCTGAAATAAATCGCACCTAGTCATTTTTTTAGAGCAATAAATTCACTTTTAAATCCTGTATTTAAATTTTTATAAGGTGATATGCCTTCCTTCATTTTTGACTTAGAATGTGTCGTCGTGATTTTTGAACAAAATAAACCACAATTTGAAAATAATACTTTTCGGAAATTTCTTATAAGTGTGAGAAAAACTTCTTCATTTTATGACCTTTAAAATACCCAAAACAATCATTTATTTAAAATCAACTGTTTCAAAATCTTAAAGCAAAGTACCCCTAACTAACTTACATTTATATTTACGGTTTCTGCGATAGAAATGCAAGGAGGTCATATGGGGAGTACAGAAGAAGGTTTCCCAATAGGAGGCAGCCAGATCGCTTGGTTTTCGCCAACGTACATAGACATCTCAGAGAGAAGCGGGAGCATTTTCACATCATAAAGGCAGATTTCGTATGGTATCAAGCTTAAACAGAGAGGAAGAAGTTAAATTTAATTTAAATTTAAGTTAATTAATGGTAATTTCTTCGCTAATTAGCCCTAATTTGCTGCTTTCCGTTACATATTAACATAATAATCTGTTGGCGATTTTGTACAAATTAATTGTAAAAAAAAAATACTTTCACAATTATTTTTAACAATATTACAAAGTCCAGGGCATTAGACTTCATTGTCATTTTATCAGTTAGTAAGATTCCGTACTTTCCAAGAGATAACATGTAATAGCCTACTAGAAATGCAATTCAAGGTATTAGTAGAATTATTTGGTTTGTTCAGAAAACAATGAAATATTTAAATCTTATCAAAAAACTGATAAAAGTATTATAAAAGCTACGTGTGGATAAATAAAAACGGTATGGAAAGAATAAATTTAATCGTTCTCATTACTTTTTGTATTTAGTTATTGAAGGTACTTGATGAACATGGGATTGCAACATACCACAGCGAGATAAGTGCAATATTGAGTTCTATGTTCAGTTGAAATTCCAGCCTCCAAATTTGGGGTTAGAGAAATCGAAAAATTGGTTTTCTTGTAGTTTCAACGTGACTCTGAAAGTTATTACGTTCGAATTCAACCTTGACCAGGATCTGTGTACGTTTATTGGTTCAACCGGAGTTTTTAGTGTATGCCTTGATTTTTTTTATTTGGCCTAAGGTTCAACAAAGTATTAAGTGCTGAATATAAATCGCCCAGGTCACAACAGCCGATTACTGTTTGGAGGAAATTTGTTATCGGATTTTGTGATATATCACCTATTTGACTTTATACACTCGATTTCATTCAAGACTCTAAGATTTTCAATGGATGATTAATGAACCAGCTATACACGATAGTGTTGTCAAAAACAAATAACTTTTTGTCACGAAAATTTTATATCTGGTATTTTTAGATATTACCGCGAGGAAATATTTCGGGTTAACGAACCTCAACTACTTATTGACTTTTTTGATATTCCATTCGTCCTCTAATAATCCAAACCCCACTCATGTGAAATTGTTTAACAGCGAATTATATTTGGAACCAATTAGTATAAATGTTTTCTGGTGTTACGTTTTTAGGTCCATTGCCCCGAAAGAATGAATTTACATAAGTTTTTTGGAGCGGATCCTTTACATGATTCCAATTCCTGATTTGCGGTTACTGAATGAACTGATTTTTCATATCTCTAATTGTGTGAACCTCTGAGCATATTGCTATACGTTGGAATTTTATGTTCGCTTTACATGCAACCTAAGTAAAAAAAAAAAAATTCAATTTTGAAATACTTATCGGATTCAATATGGATTCATCATTATAATCAAAAAACTGATTTATAGTAATTTTAAAATTGTGTGTACAAACTTCAATAAATATTTTTGAATTCACTACGATTTTGTTCGTTGCAACGAGATTGAATATGGAAAAATAAGACGAATTCGACGTTTAGATGAGTTAAGGGTGATCTTTTTACTACCTGGGGTCACATTATGCGTCCATAATCATATTTATATATAAATATACATAACATATTTATTATACTATGAATTCCGTTATATTTTAATTAACTGATATAATTTTTTTTATCATCTGCAGATATTAAAACGATGTCGGAAAACAAACCTAAACTAAACCTTCGGCCTTCTGTTGTATTAGGAGAAAAGTCACCACCTCCAACAGGACTTTTAATTAATCATGGAAAACCAAATTTCACAATTTGCAGAACAAAGAAACAACAAAATAATATTGAAACTGCTGAATCTGCCAAACAAACGACACAATCATTCGTAACATTAAATAGAAGCTTTTTATTAAAAAGGACAAACAGAAGTTTCGAGATTAAAAAACCATTTGAGGAAAGTGATCGAAATGAGTTTTTGGAAGCACACAAGAAAATAAGTGAAAAAATTGCCAAGGAAAATAATGAAAATATTTTAAAAGCAGAACTTAACAATAATCATGCTACATTAGCTAAAACAGAGCTAACTAAAGAGGTACAACTTACAAAACTTAATAACGGTCAGTTGCAAACAGATGATGGTACAAATATAAAAACCAATGAGCAAAATATTGCTCACAAAACAAATGGACATTTTAAACCGAGCCTACCAGAAAAACCGGCAGCTTTACAAAATTACAAGCCACTTTCTCCGACTCGATTGAATGCGGTAAATGTAAACACTAAGAATCCTACAACAATTATTATTTCAACGAACAATAATAATGGAGTAAATTTTGAACCAAAAACTATGGTTTCATTCTCCAAGGACTTATCGTTGGAGCCAAATAATTATCCTGATACTGTAAAAATTGTTAAATCAGTTGACAATAATAGCATGACACAAAATGATAGAGACATCAGTTACGAACTATCAAAATTAAAATTTGAAATTGGCTTGAACGGAGAGGATATAGTACCTATTAAGAAAAACCCGTGAGCGTTTAGAACGCAGTGCTTTTACTACTTTTTTGTGTCATTTTTTGGTGTTCTACACATTTTTGAAGGCTGTTATTTATACTTGAATTCGACAAATGTTATTTATACTATGTATGTATGTATGTAATTTTAAATAGGTTTATGTTTTAACAATGTTATAATGTTGTAAATATAATATTTCACTATACATACATGTAACTTATTTCGATTTTACTTTACTTATACCATTCACGGTAATAGTTAGAAATGAGATTTAACTAAAGTGAAGATTAAGGCCATAATATTGTTAAAGAGTCAAAATCTGGGTCTATGTTTGACTATGAATACAGGTCGGTATGTTAGTATCATCACAAACGAATAAAGCAAGCTCCGTTGAATCTTCACATTGATATAGAGTAATCATTAATATGACGTTATCAATTATTGCAGATATTACTACTGCATACGTAAAACCACTATTCGTATTGACGATTAGATCATTTACTATAGATCGTAAATAAATATTAAAGAAAAATAAGTCAGAACTAAAGTTATAATTCTTCCAAGATCAATAAATTATTGTGCCACCCATGGAAATAAAATGTGCCTAACAAATTGACCTTGAGATTCTGAATTGACTGCAGCTTTTAATTAAGATAAATTAACAAAAGGTTGTAAAAAATAAAATCATTTCTGTGGAAAATCTGTAAAAAGTTGTAAATTTTATTGTAGATAGCCATATCAATGGTGTTTTTCAATGTTGATTTTCGCTGAAAAGCTGCAATTATGTTTTTGTTTTTTATAGTTTGTGTGCACAGTAATAAATTCTAATGCGCTGGCATTGATCCCAGGATGAACAGAACGGAAAGATTTACTGTACTACATATCCTATTATTTAATTAATATCTGATTATAAAATAAAGTTCAGTATGAATAGTCACAACGTACCTATAGAAGATGATTTCACTTAGCAGGATGCTAACTTGTGGCATAAGAACTTTCATAAGCTAGTCATCGTCAGGTATTTGCATGTAAATAGGTATGTCCACCCACTTTTAATTTAAATTCACAGGTATGAAAATCTTCAAAATTAAAATTGTTTTAAAATACATGTTTTATATTTCACCATTCAAGAATGAAGACTCCTTCCTTCCTTCCTTTCCTATCCTTTTGTAACGGTTAAGAATTGGTCATATAAGGTAACCTGTCCAGAATCAATGCAGGAAGGTTTTTTTAGGTTAATCGTGGAAATTTTGACAGAATTTCAAAACATAAGAAGTGAATAAACTCGTAAAAATGATGAATTGATGGTATTAGGCTTTAATCCTTCTTTTCGATGTGGATAATGCGAAAAAGAAAATATAATATAATTATCTGACGAAATCGATCTACTGGAAGGGGTGAAATTTGCCTACATACAAATGTACATATGTATATATATATGAATAAATATATTCACTACAGAAGTCTTTTGGGATATTTAAATAGAATTTAAATGCTATCTTCCGCAACTTATACTATTTGATGGAGCGGCCACGTAAAATTGGCAGATCTTGCGATAAGATTGGCCAATTTGGAAGTAAATTGGTTCTCCATGAATTGTGGAATTGCATGAAAGTAGGACCACAATTTTCCGCCATGTAATTCACGTTTAGCAATTTGCCTTTTTTACATTTTTAAAAAATCACAACAACAAAATGACTGATCTTGCAGATACAAGACTTTTTCTATCAATCTTGGGTATGTAATTTACCATCCTATCAAGTTTACATTCTAATTTTTGAACTTTTAATCTTTTTGAAATTCTGTTAAGACTGCCATGATTGACCGATTTAGTAGAAAATTGGTTACCAATGACTTTTTGGTTGTTCAAATGTAACGTAACCATTTCTTCCATAGCTATCGCGCTTCTTAAATTTTTATAATTTTCAAATCTAACGTCCTTAAAATAATAATTCAATTAACATTACGTGCTTTGAATTTATCACACAATTATTATTTATATCGATAATTGTAATTTGATTAAATACGCACACCATTATAGCTACGTGTGGGTTGGTCATATTGCCATTATCGCCTCCCCAAAAATATTACTTTTTCTTCTTCCTCTTTGAAAAGTAAACGTCTTTAATAGCTGGGCTGACTGAAAGATTCTCCAAACAATCTTAGGGCCGATTTCACAGTTCGAGTTTAAGCTCAGGATTAGTTAAATTACGTTCGTAGTTTAAACTGAGTTTAAACCAAACTGAGTTTTACAGCACTGTGGAATTGTGAACTAACAAACTATTTTTTTTCTTTTTTTTTATATTATTAAGCCAAGCTCAGGGCATACCCTATGATGCAAACCACAGCATGGCAGGAAGGAGATAGGGAAAGGATTAGGGGATATGAGGAGAGTGGCGGAGGTGCCGATGTATGTCGCCCTTAAACTTCCGCAGATTGTATGCCGGAAGGAAAACAGAAGATGGTAAGCTGTTCCATATTCGCACTGTTCGGGATAAAAAAGCATAACGGAATTTTACTGTACGGCCGAAAGTAATTTGAAGGGTTAAAGGATGTGCGCGGTTTGCAGTGCGCGAGTATTGCGTGCAGGAATCATTCTACAAGGGATTAGACTAGATATTTCATCAGAACATTGACCATGCATATAGCGATAAAGGAGCGAAAGGCATCCAACATTGCGGCGGTGCTCGAGTGAGTCCATATGACAAGTTATTGCCAAATCGCCAATGAGCTTGAAGGCTCTCTTTTGGACAATATCCAATGAAGCTAAGGCTGTGCGACCAGCCCCGGCCCATATATGGGAGTTGTATTCCATTCTAGGTCTAATATAGGGCTTGTAGAGGAGCGCTAGATTTGATGGGCTGAAATATTTCTTACACCTTTTCAGAAATCCAAGACATTTCGATGTTTCTTTGGCAACAGAGAAGATGTGATCTGTCCAGTTTAACTTACTGGAAATATTAATGCCAAGAATGTTTAGTGACGGTGAATCAGAAATTAATGCTCCATCAAAAGAAACGGGTGTGGTTAAGTTATGATCTTGTTTTGATCAGATGAGACAGCTTTGGGTTTTAGATGCATTGAATTCGACGCGATTCGCTTTGCCCCAAGCTAGGATATTGTTAAGATCGTTATTCAATGATCTAATCATGCAATCTCGTTTAACACATGCGGCATTCCCCCTGGAGTCCGCAAGAGTATCAAAGGAGTAAGCGAAATCAAGAGTACTGTCATCTGTGAAACTATGGATGGGATTGAAAGTAAGGGAAAGTAGGTCATTAATGAAAATTAAAAAGAGAGTTGGAGAGATAACAGAGCCTTGAGGCATACCGGCATTTATGGGATGCGGTTCAGATGTAACGTCTTCTAATACAACACGTATTTGACGACTAGATAGGAAACTTTCAATCCATAATAGAAGAGGAGGAGAGAGACCAAGTGCTTTAAGTTTGGCTAAAAGGGCTGGAAGCCAGACTCTATCAAAGGCCTTTGAAATATCCAGGGCAATGACTTTAGACTCTCCAAAATTGTGAAGACTACTATTGTGATTCATTTACTTCAAAATATTGCTTATATTTTATTGTTTCAAATTATTTGCAAAATTTTCCCGCCAAATCTTTGTGAGAAAATTAATAAATTAATTAAGCGTAAAAAAATGAGTAAAAACTATTTAAAACGCATGACGAGCTTTTCATTAAAATGAACAACGATATTAATGAAATTTGTTGAAAAGCATAAAAATATTATCTCTAGTATAAAAGGACTGACAGAGTGCGCGCAGACGGAAAACTTAATAATTGGAAGGAAATAGAAAAACATTTCAATTGTGAAAATGGTGAAGTGTATAGAAATATATAAAAATCAATTAGCTAAATAATATTTATGTAATGCTGTTTAATTATTTGAACCTCAATATTTGTAACACATCCGCATAAGTTGATTTTATATTCAATTTTATAGTGGAATTTTTACAATTACATATTTCCTTGAAATTATACCAGGTGCTTAAAATATGAGCACACATCTCGTGATATTATTGGAATTGGCGCTCTCAGGATTACGGGGAGTATCACCAAGTCAATGTTAACTGCATCATTTAATTCTTGTGATAGAATTGCTAATTTCTTATGAAATCCTTCTCGTTCCACTCATCAAAATGATTTGGTTCATTTCTCATTATCCTTTGTCGTCTGGAATAGTTAACATGATTGAAATTTATTCATCGCTTCTATCTTCCTGGTCTGAATTCATTCCACAAATTGTTATCGAAAAACCAATCTACTTGAGCAAGTGTCCGAAATGTCACTTCATTCACATTTAAAGATAAACTGAGTTTAAACGCTCGCTTTGGCAGTTTAAGCTATGTTTAAACGATGTTTAACTTACCACTGTGAAACTGTGTCGAAGAGATAAACTGAGTTTAAACCACATCTTAAGCTTAAACTTGAATTGTGAAACCGGCCCTTAATCTTTTAAAGTTAATATTTCTCCACAAAAATTTATGTAGAATACTAATTCTGCTAAAATCTCTTACTTGCTAAATTTAAGAGGTTAAGAGATCTCTTAAAAGTCTCTTATGTAGAATCGGGGGTATTTTTTTTACAAGCTCGATTATTGCCTTTGGAGTTAGCTTGCAAACCTTATTTGGAGAGATGCTTCTCCAGTGACTTTCAACCTTAAAATTGCAAGCGCCGGACACTTACATATGATATGCTTTGAGGTTTCACCTTCCTCTTCGCACAGTCCACGCAGTATACTGTTGCAGTTACCTATTTTCTTCAAAAAATAACTCCTGTGGTGCTTAAGAAGCTACTATCGAGAGGGGTATAGAAAATTATTTATTAGAACTGCTGCAATAACTTAAGCGCATAGTTATTTAAGGCTTTTGTTCAATTATAATCTGATTGCTACCCCTCGCACCAAGTGCACGCCACGCCACTGGTAAAAATAGTTAAAAAATAAATCAAAATTAATATTCAGTCATTGAAAACTCTTTTATTATGAGTTTTAAAGCTGGAAACTATTAACGAAAGACTAGTAGTGACATCTGCTTTCCAACATACCAACGATTTTGGGCACATCTATATATAAATACTCAATGCTTGCAGCTTACTTTTTTTCTTTTCCCCCAGTTTATTCATTTAACTACTTTTTTTTTACTGAGAGGAAAACATGTCATTAACATTCAGGCACTTGCACATCAAAAACAAGAACCGAAAAACTAAATTTATTCCACTTTAAAACAAGATTTTTGGGATAAACTAATAATAATTTTACTAATAAAATAATAGGTAAAATAAAACATAAAATTTGTGTTTTTTTAAAAATCTGAAATAAATATAGGGGAGACCGGGGACAAAAGTAACATTTTTACATTTGGCTCATCCGTCAACTACCTAATGAAGATGCAACTAAATAAATTATGTATTCACAAAGTTGGCTCAATCCGCTATAAATGCACCTAGTTTTCAGTTTTCCAAATGAAGCTGTTAAAGAACTATAAGAGTTTTTCGGAGTCACGTCGTCGATTGTTACTTTCATCCTGGGGGCCTAGGACGAAGATAAAATGTAGTGGGGACAGAAGTACCACTATTTCTTTTAAGGAAATTAAGTGAAAAATAATTTTAATAACAACAAGAATCAACTTTTAGTATAAATAAAAACAAAGCAAGAATAAATATTCTTTCTCTCTTTACAAAAATAAATTAAATATCCATTATTGTTGTTAAAGTAACAAAACATAATTCAAAGTTAAAGCAACGAAATATATTTCAACTATAATATCAGCCTTGTATATTTTCCATTGTTATAATGACTAGTTTTCAAATATACATTATAAATAAATATTTAATTATAAGAAATTACTAGCTTTACTTGTATTTCTAACACCCCGAGGAGTTGTATATAATGAATATATTATTACCTAAAAATCACAGAAGAATGGTGGAAATAAAATATAAAGAACTACAAAACCATTATTCAGGAATACGCAGGCAAATTATGGATTTCTAGAAAAATGCAAAATTAGAAAAAAATTACATCGATGTTAAAAAGCATCGGCGTACGCAACTGAACTGTAGAACAAAACTTCTCAACATGTTCGTACGCGTTAAAAAAAAGGACATGTTACTTTTATGACACTGTTACTTTTGTCTCCGGTCTCCCCTACTATTTTCTCAGTAAAAATCATAGTTTATCTAATTTTCCTGGATTTTATTAATCATTGGAACAAAAATATTGCTTTAAAGTGGATTAAATTGAGTTTTTCGGTTTATATTTTTCGATTCTTGTTTTAAATGTGAAAGTGCCTTAAGTTTAGTATATCGCCCAATAGATAGACGATAGACGCCTATTGGTGCGGAAGACGATGGGCTGCTGAAAGCACGCTCTGCCTGCCAGTCAAGATAGGTGGATTAGATCTCACTAACTTGGTTGTGAAATCAAGGTTTCTCCAAGTGCGTGCATTCCAACGAATTTTTTGCCAGAGAGACACCTTAATTTCTCAACTGTGGGTGAATGTACTGGGAGGGATCGGCATAGGGAAGTATTACTACCTGCTCTCTATTCGACCACCCTATCCTCGTGACTGGCCGCAGGATCTAATCTCAACGATTTAGGTCTGGGGCAGCATCAGGCCAGCATTTCACCTTAAGTGGAATGCTCTACGGTACACGCAATTCGCGTCGATTCCAATCAAATTTAATCCTGATTTAATAGATTCAGTGTTGAGTAATGCTGACAATTCTCGGAGATATTATTGATATCTCTGGAAATTGTCGCTTAAACACTAACACTCCACAACTACACAGCCTGGCTGCTTCTGCGCGGGAGAGATTTCGCCAACTTGGGACCAGTGACCCTGGAACTAAGTTGGAAGATGCCTTCGTTCTGGACAGACCACACACATCGGGGTGAATATGGGCGTGATGGAAGGGATAACTTACAGAGTAGTCTACAGTTATCCTTCTAGTTACAAAGATGCTGATGTAGCATGCAAATTGCTGCATCACAGTCTCATGCATCGTAATCAGTTGTCACATATTGACCGACGAGTTCAGAGGATTTGCACAGTTTGTGCTGGTGAGGGCACCCTGTTTCACAGGTTCTTCACTTGCCAAGCTTTGCAAAATCTAATGGATCTCGTACGCGATATGTGTCAAGTGATCCTCCCGAATTTCGGCATTACTAGGACATCGTTTCTATGGGGACCAAAGGTTTGTAGTCGGGTGAATTGTTTGATTAGCTTTGTGCTGACACTTGTACTACATGAGAGTCGGAGATGGAAATCAGAACGAACGCAGACACATTCAACTACACATGGCAGCCACTATCGTCGGTGCAGGACGGTGCTCTTGTCTTTCGCTGGTGATATCAGGCCTCAGCATTTGCAACACTAGTCCACGAGACTTCTCCTCGCTTTGTTATCATTGCAAGTGCTGTGGGAAGGACAAGCGCTCTGTTAGTGATGCTCAGCTGGAATGATGATGAGGGCAGTTTGTAGAGGTCTATCATACTACAGGCTGCTCTCGCGGGACTCTAAGATGGCGTCAGTGACATTTGAGAAAATTATCTATTCATAAATTCTAAATTTCTTTTCAGTCTTTTTAAAAAAAATTAGGTTACCTATTTAGGTCATTATACATGGAAAACTCTTCTTGGAACTGCCACTTATGTGCAATGTAGGCACACTACTTAATTTTAGCTTTAGTTTTACTTTGGCTTTAAGTTTTTTCTTTCAAAATTATTGTGAAAAATTGTACATCTATACATTTTACTTTTTTCATTCTAATCTTTTGTTTTTAGTGTGCCTATTTAGCCTTTTTACCGTTTGTTGTTTGTCCTATACAAATTCTTTGAGCCTTTTGCGTCATTTAGAATTAGTTTAGTTAGAGTCATTTTTGTGTTTTCAGAACCACTTTTCTTTGTTTTTAATTGTAAGAGTCATTTTTATAACGTTTTATTAAAGAGAACTATATACATAATGAAAGTATGGTGAAATATATTATAAGAATATGAAAGAAAATTCAAGTAATGTGAAAATTATTTAAAAACTAAATGAGAATATATAAGAGGATGTAGAGTAATGAAAAATTATGAAATTATAAACACACAATATAGGACGTACATATACTTACATACTTACACCTCTACTATTAAACAAGTCTACATTATTGAAGAAAGTATTATGATTCGAAAAATTCGTCATTTATTTCTTACATTAGTTCTAACGAATGTTTGATTAAAAGTAATGAAATTACGAGACTGGCGAGATGGAACATTAAAACTTAACTCCGTTATTAATTCTGGAGAGTTCAGCAGGTTATTATTCATGTTATATAAAGAAATTTCATCTAAAATAAGTTTATGGTTTTGTAGAGAAATCATTGAGAATCTGTTTAAATGCTGAGGGTATTCAGATTGGATTCCGTTCAGTTTGTATTGAAGATATCTTGTGAAACGCCATAACGGGAGATCATGTGTAAATGTGGAATAAAAAGGATTCCATACTTGTGAGGCATATTTCATTATGCTTCTTACAAGGAAGTTGTGAATGCGCAGATTTGAACGATTTACATGATCTAAATAAAAAAATCTAAGAGTTTAAAAGCTCTAAATCTAAACATTACATAATTAACATGAGAAGAAAAATAATAATTTATAATAATAAAAAAAACTCCAAGATTTTTAATTTCATTCACCAAAGACAACGCGGCATCTCTTATTGCAATTTTAATTGATGTCTATCCAGTTTTCTACAAAAAGATATAAATTTGCATTTAAGGGATAGGAAGTTTTCACCGCACCAGTTTTTCAATTTATTCAGATCATTTTGCAATATTAAGCAATCATTTATAATATTTATCACACGAAAAATTTTCACATCACCCGCATAAAGTAGGCACTGCGATACAATAATTTCAGGCAAATCATTAATATTACTGTAAATATGAACGGACCAAGTACTGTACCTTGAGGGACTCCTAAGAGTTGTTTAAATGGAATAGATTGAAAGCCATTCAAAAAGTAATTTCGCGGACAAGTCGTTGGAAAGGCAATTTGCAAATAAGCAATTTGGTACTCTTCTGGTAGCAACGAATTTCACGAAGAGCAACTGTACCGGGACGATACTGATGCGGCTTTTTAACACCGACGACAATGTCTCTTTTGCTAACTTGAGAAAACATCCATTTAATAACATCCTTGTAAAATCGCAAGGAACGCATTTTTATACTATTTATACAACCTATTATAAGGTAGTTTATCTGTTAGAGTTTGGCTACTGAAACAAGACCGTGCGATTTATTATTATTTAAATTAATTAATAATAATAATAAAATTATTATTTATTAAATTTTTATATTTTCATACAAAATAACGTATAGTGACGATAACAGCACGATAACTCGAGAGCGCGTGTACTTAGAGAGCTGAAATTTTGCACATGGGCTTTTAAAGAAAAAAGTAAAATTAAGTTCGAAAATGGAGCAAATCTGGTAACTCCTTAGTAGGGTTGCCATATAAATATTTGGTTTTTCACTACATATTGAACAGTATTTCCATAAAAATAGTAAATATAATTTAAAAATGGACTAAATCGGACAACCCATTCTTAGTGTTGCCATATCAAAATTTAGGATTTTGACGTATATTGTGAAAATGATCAGACTTAGACGTTTTTGTTGTACCAAAAAGTTCTTTAGAATATGAAGTCCTATGAAATTGGTTAAAAACATTTTTCTGTCCAACGAAACGTTCTAGAAAACTTCCACAGGTGGGTACCATACGAAATTTAATATGGGTATTCATCTTGGGTATCAGATAAGACTTGGTCTTAGACCAATTCTAGTTTTTTAATTTTTATCTATATCTTCTTCCCACACTATCGTTGCAGCAGCCATTAAAAAAAAAAAGGTACTTAAGTTTCCTCCTTGCAATTCCAAAAACAATTGCAGAAGTGACAACATAAATGTTACCAGTGCGCGAAAATTCATAAAAACGTGCTGACACGGTGATAGTTCTGTCACCCAAAAGTTGCTAGCCGGAGGAATCAAAAAGTTACCTTGCTGCCATGCGCTCATTTATCTTAGAGACTATGGAAATGACGGCGGTGACAAAACAGTTACATGACAAAAATTCTCCAGTGTGTGATAGGCCTTAGCATATTTTATGTTATTATTCCTGTTGATAACCCAAGATATTTTTGAAAATAATTTCTCTCAGGGGGGCCCCATATCTTAAAGTACCCAGGGCCGCTGCTTGGCGCTGATGGTCATAAGCATATACTGTGTACAGTTATTCAAAGCAGTTACAATAATGTCCGTAAAAAAAGCCAAATTAGGAATGGTTGAACGCTGCCGCGGATCGAAGCAATGCTGGTATTGACTAATCAAAGCATTTGTTTGCATGTATAATTTTTTCAATTATCAAAGCCAAGCTGCTTGAAATAGATATGGGACGGTAATTGGATTGCCCATCTGGGCCAGCTCTTTTATTACTATCTATAAGTTATAAATAACTTGTTCAATATCCCATTGGGAGAAAACATTAAACCAGATAGATGCATTGTAATTGTTCCAGGTGAAGTTATCATATATCAGGAACAGATTGATAAACCGAGCCAAAGTATTCGGAGAGCATATTATATATAGTTTTTAAAGAACTTGATATATTGTCCCTATACACTCAAAAAAAATTTGATGAATTTACTACAAAATACAGAGCCATCGCAGTTGCCTGTTATAATCTGAGTATACTACCTTTAGTGTGTAAAATTCAATTATTTGGCTAGCAAAAACTACTACACAAAAGTAAGTTTACTTTCATATAGTAAACGTCCCTTACTTTTATCTTTCCTCTACTTTCGTAATTTTATTGCATACGTAATTTTTCCATTAAACCATCTATTTTTTCTGCAATTTGGGCATAGTTAGATAGGGCTAGAGAAAGGTATCTATTAAAACTCTGCCACATAGCTGTTGTCCAAGTGAATTTAATTATAATAATATTTGGTAGACTTAAAAACGAGAAAAATTTGCTCACATTCCTTTTCTCACTTCTAGTGTTGTTTTCAGTAATGTCGGGATATTACTAAACTTCAAGGCGTACATGCACATAAGATCATACAGCGTGGATTTTTGCCAGTTGCTACAGCTACCACAGCAAAATTACTGCATTATTATTATTCTCCAGTTTTTTGTTTGCTTTAATATTAATACTTATAAAGCATTATTCCGATACTAGAGTGATATTACAGCGGTAAACGCGTATTTTTACCATGGCATTTTGTAAATTTACTGACTCAAAGTAAATTTTCTGGACATTTAGTAAAAATCAACCGAAAACAGTAGAAAAATTACCAATTATAATAGAAAATTATTAAAACGGGTAATTTCCCCATTGATTTTCATGATTAATGTAATTTTATTGTACGGAACTAGTAATTTTACATAAAATTTTTTTAGAGTGTACCTCGGTCATTTGGGAAACGAATTAGTGGCTTTCAGATAGAGCTTCGGAATCTCGTTGGGTTAGTCACAATATATTTTCCGGCTTAGCAATTCTGCGAAAACAGAATAAAGTCTGGTAGATCTCTGGATTTCTAGCGCAAATATACATTTTTATATACTTCCGAAAACCAATTAGGAAATTTGTTAGAAAAATTAGTTACTTCCGGAACGAAGTTCTCAGTACATTGATTAACATTGATTGTCAATATTATCTATAATGATGATAAAAATTCAATTATTCTGCCGTAATTAGCTAAATTGAAATTTCTCGTACTCATTTTACACTGGCTAATGTACTGAGTTTTATCTATGTCTAGAGGAGGGTGGTGGGTATCAATACGACTGAGTGGTGTTGGAGATTTATGAACAGCAATATTTTCACTAAGTAGGTATATACGAGAATTCTCTCATTGCTGTTAAATGGGTCATTGTATTGAGATAAGCCGCGAAAAGACCTACTACTTGAAGACAATTACTAGAACGAGTAATGTTTCCCGAGATACGCATGCAGTTATTATCATACACAGTGTGTCGGAAAAATAACTGAACTTTTTATATATAAAATAGAGCACACATTATATTATATTATATTTGAAAGTTGATATTTATTCAAAATAGGTTCCATTTGACTCAATACAGCGTTTACAACTTAGAATATAGAGACAACAGGAAGTGTTGATACCTGTAAAATTCGTGTACATGAACGTGGATTTTTTCACGCTCCCGTGAAGTAGGTCAGCATTATATTGAAGAAAGAGACAAATCTATGTTTAGCTGTCAAACGAAGTTTGTCTAATTTGCAACAATTTTAATGTAATTTAAAACTTGTGAAAAGTGAAAGATATTATATTTAAAAATAGTGCTGAATAAAGTAAAGAGGGTAAGTAATTATCTGCTGATATTATAGTTAGAAATTTCTAAGTGATGTTCATGTATTTTCAGAATGAAGTGTTCGCTGAAAAATTGCGACAACAACACCAAGGTACGACGTGGGAAATCATTTTTTATGTAAGTATAGTTATAAAATATTATTTTGTGTACTTTACACACCTTTTTATATTAAATTAAAAATACATTACAAAAACGTTTAAATATCCAAAAATTCCTTCATCTACCGAGATTTGTTTACGTTTATGACAGCTGAGAAACTCCCAGGGTATGTGGGCGTAGTGACAGCGAATAGGAACATTTTCGATGGGAGCAAACGTAATATTTTCAACCATATATCTTGTTGACCCGCTCTCTATATTGATTCTACTACACGGCTGCACTGAGCTTCCACTACAGCGGCAACAGATACTAACACAATCAGGATTTGACTACGCTAATTTTGGCTTATCATACTTCCTGTACTCTCTATATTCTAAGGTTTACAACGATCAAGCAATGCATACATAGATTTTTTATGTCATTTTCCGGAATATTCTTCAGTACCTGTGTCACGGCTGCTTGCAGGAATTGAACATCTTCATGAAATGGTTTTTTCATTGCAATTTTCTGTTTACGGAATAGAAAATAGTCGAATACGGTGGGTGGTCGATAACACAAATTTATTTTTTATTATAATTTCACGGACTTTTTCATCTAATTCCGGACGATTTTCAGCTTCTGGATGTCCAGGTCTTTCATCATCCTTTAAATCCTCACGACCATCTTTAAATCCTCACGACCATCTTTAAATCGTTTAAACCATATATAAACTTATGTACGACTCATACAATCACTTACATAATTTTTTTGTAACAATGCGTAGGTCTCAGTAAAACGTTTTTGAGGCCAGCCCGTCCCTTTAACTCGTACACGAATTTGTCTGTCTGTATATTTCTTTTTTACTATTTTCGACACTCTCGTAGACCCACTTTTCGTCATCACAGCGTCGCGTGACAGTTGAAATTTCCATGGAAAACCCGAAAAATCGGGAAAAATCATTTGAAAATTTGGTACAAATCTGATTAGTGATAAATCCGTTTCAGGAAAAATACAGTTTCCGATTTTTCCGAAAAATTTTTTCGGAATTTTCCGGTAAAAAAGTTTTCTAAATTATGCAGGATCAAGTTCCCTATCAACTGGCATCATTACTTTCTCTCCGACAATGATGAAAACTTGCAGAAAAAATCGAGGAACATTCATGTAAAACGCTTTTCCGGAGTTTTTCCGACCAAGGAAGCGTTTGAGCGTTTTGCGATCTAAGACAAAGTTGTACAGCGAAATGAGTTGCATAAAGTTGCTTTTTTGGAAAACTCCATGGAAAACCCGGAAAAGCTGGAAATCTTCGGAAAAATTTTCATCGATATGATTAGTGATAAATTTGTTTCAGGAAAAATGCAGAATTTTCCAATTTTTCTGGAAAATTTTCTGAAAATTTCCTGAATTTTCCGGCTTTTCCGGAAAATTTTCCGACAAAAAAGTTTTATAAGCTATGCGGAATTTCTTTTCCGTCAATACTTTCTCTTCAACAATCATGAAAACTTGCATGAAAAATTGAGAATAATTCATATAAATTTTTAAAAAAATTTCATAGTAATAGGAAAAGTCTGTGGAAAACATGGAAAATCGGGAAAATCATGTTGTATGGGATAAAGTTGGAATACAGCTAGAAAGCGCTGTTTGAAACATAATTTGAATTTCAGAAAACCGTTGCAGTACTTCGACGATTTGATACTCGAATAAATTTTTTGAAAAACTGGTAAATCAAAGTCTTTTCAGCCGTCATAAAATTGTTTTAAAATATCTCCATTCAGCACGTAATAACAATTTAGTTAACGTGAAAATGGCAGAAAATAAAATAAATAAAAAATGAGTTTTCAAACAAAACTGAAGCCAAGTCGCATGAAAATGTAGAAAATATACTTTTCTTCACACACAGAGGTGGACTCAGATTTTATTCGCTGACAAGCACCGATATATTTCAGTAAGATCAATCAGAGGTAATAAGTGATTTGATTCATGAAGAGAAAGAATATTCAAGAGAAATGTCCCAATCAAAAAATCTGATTCCACCTCTGTGTGTGAAGAAAAGTTTATTTTCTACTTTTTCATGCGGCTTGGCCTTAGTTTTCTTTGAAAACTCGTTTTTTACGTATTCCCAATCTAACCCAAAAGTTGGTATTTTCTCTTTGTTCCATTACATTTTTACGAAATGAGCACCAAACATACTGTCATTAAAATGCATGTAGCTTAGAAACCTGTCATCTGATTTGCATTAACTTGATTGCGTTTGAAAGAACAAATACGTATCTTTCTAATGATGCTAACGTTCAATAGATGAACTACGTGTTCTATGGTCTAAATTAAAAGTTCGGTTATTTTTGCGACACACTGTATAACCAGTTTAAATTCCGTAAATTAAAATCGCCCACAACTATTGTTTTAAAGTTAAATGGTAATAATAATGGTTTGTCGCAGACATTTGAAAATATATTAATGGAAAATGGCTTAAAAAACTCATTTACAGAGAACATTTTCTATGCTTGTGGATGAGTGTCTCATTCAGAGTTATACTTATAGCAAAGTTAACTTAAGGACTTATTAGGTTAACTTTGTTAATAAGGTAGAGTGATTCATAAAATATTAAAGATAAATCTGTAATCGGTCCCACCACCCAAACGACGAATTCTACCCACAGGTGGGGGTGTTTGTTTTATATCTTGATACTAGTTACTACCCTCTAAATTGTCCTATCTACTTGAAACATTCAAGTCATCATCTTTTAACACTGCTTTACAAATTAAGAAAATTTTTCGAAATTAAAATGCGCACGTTTATTAAAATATGTATGTAAAAAAAAAGGCGGCAATCACTACACACAACTAACGGATAAACTACTTTATACAGTAATCTTTTCTTTGCTGTCTTATAATAGCTTCTAATTTAATACACCTTTCTCGCAGGTTGGTGTTTTCCTTTTGTAATATCTCCAATGTAGAATCCTTCTTTTCTATTGCTTGTTGTACTCTGTAATGATCAAACATCCCAAATTACAGGTATTAAGATAAATTTGAATTTTACACGAACCTTTTGTATATTTTTTGTATCTCATTATCTCGTTCCTCTTTGATAGTGGCAATCTCCTGTTGTACTTCATTTCGAAGATTTTCTTTTAATTCTTCTTTCTCTGACAGGAACTCGTCACACATCTAAAAAATTTTAAATTACCCGGACAAGAAATGATAAAGAAAAAAATTTCGTTACCTTTTTACTATGATCCAATTCTAGATTTAATTGTTTTATGTCTGCTTGCAGATTTTGAACTTGAGCATCCGATTCAGCCAATTTACTTCTAGCTTCATTGTACTTGTCTCTCAGAGATTTTTCAACAGCCTCAGATTCCCTTATGTCGTTTTCGAATTTTTCTTTCAGTCGACTTAATGGATAATTTCATTTAGTGAAGGAAAAACAAATGAATTCTCAATAGAGGAACTCCAACTCACCTTAACTTCATTTCGAATTCTTCCTGATTTTTTTGCGACTCGGAATCCATTTTACTTACGATTACATCAATTTGTCGATCCCTTTCCGTACGATAGTGTTGGCGAATTGCATTTTCATTTTCGACTTCCCGTAGTTTGCAGGAATTTTCAAACTCTCGTTTCCATATAAGAAAATCTGACTCGTATTGTTTCTCGATGGTGTTTATCCTGTTCTGTAAAAAAAAGTGATATAGAAGGATTTGATAAGGTATTCAATGAAGCCCCACCTGATACTTCTGCTCTTGTTGATCCAACTTTTCTCTATACTCTGACTGTGCCCGACCTAATGCAATTTCCTTCTCTTGAAGAAGTTCCTGCATTTTGCCCTGAAATTGATTACCTTTGTGCTTCAAGTCAGCGTATAGACGTTCACGTTCTGTAGCGAGATCTTCTAAAAGTTTACTTTTTTGTTCGTCGAATGCTTTTTGTTCATCGTGTAGTTGTCTGTCGAATCTTTTGTGGCGGAAGGTTTTTTTTTTTATCAAATAGGAAGCTTAAAAACGGGATTTTCCAACTTACCTCTCTCGCATGGTATTTCGCTCTTTTTCTATTGTAGCCTCGCGTTCCTTGGCATAAGATTCTCTAACAGATTTTTCCATTTCTTCATATTTTAGGCGCGCTTCGTCCACAGCATCCAACAATTCCTGTTGGTGTTGACGCTTAAGCTGATTTATTTCTTGTTGATGGTCGCTATTCATTTTATTTATTTCCGCTTCAAGCCCTTTCACAGTCAATTCCTGTGAAATATTTCTTAAGCTTTAGTTTACCCAGTAAAATTCTGAAATAATTAGATATGAATGAAATAAGGATTTGATGACGGGTCACATTTTATATGAACAGAAAAAAAAAAAATTATGTCCTTGGTGGAAAATTTTAAGAGAGCCAATTTGTTTGAAACTTTTTTCAAGAATTCAACTTTAAGGCTGAATAACTGAAGCATTTGACCATAAATCGTAACATGTTGGATATGAAAGTCTTCTATGGAACCGGTGCTCATGTTTTGTCCTGCGATATGCTTGAAGTGACCACATTCCTTTGAAAAACTAAAAATTTTTAAGCGTAATTGGAGGGGGGAAAGTGAGTTTAGAAGGGGGGGGGAGGGCTCTAGAATAAAAGTTTGTTTAGGATACTCCATGGAATACACTGGAATACTCCATCCTAATTATTTACCTGTATAAAATTAGGGAGATATTTATGAAAAAAACAATTTTTCTATATGTGAAAGCTCTTTTAAGTGAAAATGTAGGATAAAACTATGAGTGACCTTGGGGATACAATATAAGAAAGCAAACATACATTTGCAATACTGTTGGGTCCGAATGACTGAGAAGTAGCATAGCATGCATTCCAAGAGTATTTTATAAAATGTAGCTAACGAGAGAAGATGTATGGAGAATGCTATGTATGTACCTGAAAACAGAGCACTAGTTGAACTAGAACTGGCAACTTAACTTCCAAACCCAAAAATTATGCAGCAATTACGATTAGGGCATGTATTCGGATATACTCCGAAGTGGATGGCTTGATCAAGTAAAATCAGATGACATGATATAGCGGAGAAAATGTGCACTTCAAGATATGAAGTGATTTTATATAATGGTGACTATAACGTGTCGCGAAGCAGGGATTTCATTTTGTGAAAATTTTATGTAGGATATCCCAACAAAAAATTGTAGTAGAACTAGTGCAAGTGTAATAGATTTTCAGAGGTTCTTACACGGAATGATACATCAGATTCTTTTTTTTGTGTCGTTAAAGCTCAGGGGATACCCTATGATGTCGTAGCACAGCTTTAGCAGGAAAGGAGGTAGGGAATGGAGGTATGGAATGAAGGATTATTGGGTTGAGACAAGTAGGTGACGGTGCGCATTACGCTTGGATGTTTCTGGCTCATAGCTGGTAGGGAAAACAGAGGATGGCAAACTGTTCCAAGGAATCACGGAATTTCACGGTACGGCCAAATTTGACTTCAAGGATGTAAGGATGAGCTCGTATGGTGCGCATAAAAAGAATTCTACAAGGGATCAGGCTAGAAATTTCGTCAGAGAAAAGACCATAGAAGTTACGATAAAGGAGAGACAGAATCAATAGTTGCTATTGATATGTCATCGCTAATAAGCCAGAGGGCCTTCTTTTGGACTTTGTATAACGCGGACAATGCAGTATGTCGAGCCCCTGCCCAAATATGGGATTTATATTCTAATCTAGGCCTGATATGAGACTTGTATTTGCGGCAAGTCTGGTGGAGTAAAATATTTTTTGTATCTTTGCAAGAAGCCTAGGCATTTCATCGTGTTTTTGGCAATACCAAAAATGTGATCAGACCAACTAAGATTATTGGATATTTCAATGCCTAAGATGTTAACGGATGGTGAGTTCGAGATATCTTCTCCATCGACGGAAATGGGTTGAGTGGGAGTTGCAGTACGTTTGAGTGGTAACAGATAAGATTGTGTTTTAGAAGCATTAAAGAAGACCCGATTCGCTCTGCCCCAAGCGAGTATTGTTGTGAGGTTATAGTTTAGTGAACTGAAAATATGGCTTCGTTTGCAAGTTATAACATTCCCACGGAAGTGGAACGAGTACACGAAATCAGCATCAAAACTATGAATAGGATTGAAAGTGAGAGCTAGCAGATCATTAATAAAAATGAGGAAGAGAGTAGAAGAGAGCACAGGACCTTGCGGTACACATTTACTACATACATGCCAATATAATAGAAATATTTTCGTTAGAAAAAATAAAATAATTCCGGAACACAGTTTAATTTAAAAACACATAGCCATAACTATGAGGCTATTAACACAAGTACACTTTTAAATCTAATTTCCCTTTCATTTTTGAGTTTATATTTATTTATCATCTACAAATTTGAACTTCATAGTATTTTTTCATATTTCATCATCTCGAAGCTCACTGGTTATATTCTTTGCTTAGCATAAGACATCTTAACAGCTAGTTCCAATGCTAACAAATGAGTAAAACTAGGTTAAATTATTTTGTGAGGTTTTACATGAAATTATTCTTGGGATTTTAAAAATTTACTTGCCTTTTACTGCTATGGGAACAATGCGAATATATATCTTTACGAAGCTTTTCTATTATTTGGGGTAGTTTTATCGAAATTTTTGTACTTTTTATTAAAGTTCCTAAAGTTAGTCCGTTAATGGGGAGTAGGGCAGTAAAACGCAAAAATTTGTAGTAGATCTGCTAAAATTACTACTGATTACTATTGTATGCTTAGTCCTTTGACACACGATGACACACACTCGAGACTAGACATGATGTAAAATCCGGTTTTTGTATCGAGTGTGTCTGAACTCATGGTACACGTAGTCGATACATGGTTGATACACGCTTGAGACAGCAAAGAAAATTCATCATTTCCATATGATCTATATGCATATAAACTGAGTACACGAATATATATGTAATACAACACTTGTGTATCATCCGAGTCTAACTCTCTGCTCTAAATTGGGCTATACACGAAAATGTTGTAAAATAGTGCTAAAACGCCAGTTTTTAGTACAGTGTAGCGAGTGTGCATCTTCGTGTGTCACCGGACTAAGTCCCCTGACATCTGATGAAGCATACTCGAGACTAGACACGACGTAGCAAACAGTTTTTGTATCGAGTGTGTATCCACCCATAGTACACGTAGGTTGATACACGTTCTTGAAGCAAGAAGGAAAATTCATCATTTCCATATGATCTACATGCACACAAACTGATTACACGCATTCATATGTAATAAAACACTTGTGTATCATCCGAGTCCAGTGACGGGAGGAGGTCCTGGGAGTCATGACCCCTTCTAAAAAAATTAAAGTAAAAATATTTAATTAATTGAGTTATTTGAAAAAACATATTTTTTAATTTATATTCTTTTAATTTATATAATTCAACTTCAAAAAATTATACAAAATATCTTTATTCCAAAATTTAAAAAATTTAAATTTATTTCAATGAATATTATTGTATGCATTTGATGTATGTGTATAGGTTTTTAGCAGATTTTGTGTTTGGGACCCCAACTTTGGGTGATCCCAAAACCCTCGCGAAACAAGCCACGAAACGGACTCCGTCACTACCATGTCAGAGCACAAACTTAGTCCTAACTCCTAACATTCTAAAATATTTGCAGCGTTCTTATGTAAAACCACTGACATGTATAAAATGGACTGCCTACGTCCATAGAAATACACTGCAGAAAATGGGCTCATTTCTTCTCTTTGGGTCTAAGCACCAAGTACCAACTGAGAGAGAACTGTAAACAACAAATAAATAAGTGGGTTCGTCGAAATAAAATGTTTTTAAATTAATTATTTGGGTTAATTAATGACAAACAGTGTTTTACCAAAGGCAATATGTTCAAAGATACTCAACAGAGATTCGAAAGGTTTTATTAAAATCACTTTTGAAGTTCCCGCCAATGGTTTTTTCAATGTTGGCACCGACGTAAGAACTATTTTTGAAACAAACAATTGTATCCGTATGAAATAGAATATCGAGCATATATATATACATATATGTGCCCTTGTGTAAAACTGAGAAAAGGTTGGTTTGAATGACTCCTGCAGTTTGCACCCTAAACTACTATTCTATTAAAAACTGACATTTTGTAAAAAAAATTATATTAAACAAGTAAAAAAGCTAGAATAGGTCTAAGACCAATTCTTATGATACCCTAGATGAATGCCCTTAGGAAATTCCATATTGTCACCGTTCTGTGCAAGTTTGATTTTTGAAGTGGTTTCTCGCATATAAAGGGTTTTCCAATAAGAGGTGTTATTTTAATTAGCCCGCTATTTCGGTAGATGTCACTTTTGGAGCTGTCATTTTTTGACATTTGACAAGTAGAAACTACGCCATTAATAAAAATGGAACGATACACGATTCAACAACGCATTGAAATTATTAAAATTCACTATAAAAATGTGGCAGAGAGGGTTCGTAAAACTCGAACATTTTTGGGTCGTCGTGAAGCACCTTGTCGGACCGCAATACAGAAATTGGTAGAAAAATTCGAGCTGTCGGGACAAGTTAGTGATGTTAAGAATAAAACCCGTGCACGTCGCTTAAGAACAGTCGAGAATATTACTGCTGTAGCCGAAAGTGTTGAAGAAATCCCAGGTTTGCCGTTCTTTGGAATTAGGCATTCCACAAACGTCATTACACCGTATTTTGCATAAAGATTTGGGTCTTAAGGCTTATAAAGTTCAGTTAACACAAGAACTCAAGCCGGTCGATCATCAACAACGTCGAGTCTTTGCTGATTGGGTCCTTGAAATGCATGAAAATGATCCGGAATTCCATCGAAAGCTCATCTTGAGTGGTGAGGCCCATTTCCACCTCGACGGCTTCGTCAACAAGCAAAATTGTCGCATCTGGGGCTCGGAAAACCCAAGAGTTATTGTTGAAAAGCATCTCTATTCTCAACGTGTGACTGTTTGGTGCGGTTTATGGTCCCGCGGGGTCATTGGACCTTACTTTTTCGAAAATGAGGCTGGAGCAACAGTTACGGTGAATGGATTGCGCTATCGACAGATGATTAATGATTTTTTATGGCCGGAATTGGATGGTATTGATCTGGACAACGTTTACTTTCAACAAGACGACGCTACGTGCCATACAAGCAACGATTCCATTGATCTTTTACGGGAAAAGTTTCCGGACCGTGTTATCTCTCGAAGAGGTGATCACAATTGGCCACCGAGATCTTGTGACTTAACACCTTGCGACTTCTTCCTTTGGGGTCTCGTGAAAGAGAAGATCTACGCCAACAGCCCAGCGTTGATTCAAGACCTCAAAGATGGAATTCGTGAGGCTATCGAGGACATAGGGCAGCCATTTTGCGATTTGGTTATGGAAAATTTCATGAAAAGGATATGGTCCTGTAGGCGTGGTCGTGGTCATTTGGCTGATGTTATTTTCCGTTATTAACGGCATACCTTCCTCTTTATAATGAAATAAAGATCCGATCATCATTATCAAAAATGGCATTTTTCTTTGAATATCAAAATAACACCTCTTATTGGAAAACCCTTTAGAACAATTGCGTGTTTTTCACCTTTTTTCATCTAAAACCAACGAAGAATGTTAAAAAATGTCTATGGCTATGTTTACGATGTACGTAATTTTTCTTCTTCTTCAAGCCAATTTTTTTTGGATATGCTTAAAAACCATAACCATCATTCTAGCATATATCATTCAGAAGCTATAGGGTAATTCTTATAGCTGTTAGGAATGAGAGGTGCAGATAGAGCCTATCATCTAGTCACTGCGACTTAGGAGATCTCTGTGACATTACCGTTAAGTGCCCTAAGGTGCCCCTTCCAAATTGAGGTCTTTTAGAAGACCTTTGTTATGACGCTCTTGGGGCCATATTTGAACATCCTCTGGCAATGGGAATGACTTTTCTAGATGTCATCTAGTCAACGTGAACTGTGATATATTTTTTGACATTACTCCAAAGTACCTTAGGGCGCCCATTCGAACTTGAAGTCTTTTATAAACCTATGACGCTCTTGGGGACATCTTTGTAATATCCTCTGGCAATGGGAATCTCTTCTCTGTATGTTTGCCTTATGCGACCATAGCTTCGCAGTCACAGAGAAGATGCTTAGCAGCTTTGTCGTTTTCCATACAGATGGAGCAGGTCTCACTATTGCCCAGTAACTATACCTGTTATGAGCCCTACTTCTTTCCTGTGCGTGAGAAATATTTTTATCGTCTATTGTGGATACATAATAATCTTCTTCGCTTGTTCAGCCCTGCAGTGTTTTTCCACTGTACCAATTTATTGCGTCTTCTCAAAGCCTGATTCATTCCTTTGCAAGGCGGCCAGCAAACTCTGTGTCCTTAATGCCTTCATGTCCTAACACCCAAATCAACGTGACCTTATTTGTTTCGATCAATCAACGTGACCTATTTACACATTAACTGTTGGTACTAGGGATCGGCACAACAACTTCGACTTTGTTCGGCTACTGAGATTAAAAAAAGGAGGAACACAAACGTAGAACTTTTGTTGTTAATTTCAGTTAATGAACACATCGTTTTAAGATGCCCAAGGTCTTTTTAGACAATCGTTCAGGCTGTTTACTGATGCAGTTAGTGGACATGGCCCATTCCGTTATTTTCTTAAGAAGATAGGCAAATCCGGGTAAGTTCCCCACGCTTGTAGCATTAAGGTTGCAAATCACTGCAGAAACACTTATCTCTCCAAATAAGGATTAAAATCTAACTAGAAGGGTAATAATCCAGCTTGTAAAATGACTAGATTTTGCCTAACCACTTTAGAGGAGAACGCAATAAATCAACTCCGTGGTGTCCGTATGGCCCTAATGGCCTAGTTGTGCCTACTCTTAACCTAACGGAATACGTAGTGACATATGGATAGGCACCACTTTAAGCAAGCTGCTAATAACGTGAAATCGATGTATTGATGCGGTTCAACAGCTTGGCCTATCTGTTCTTATAAGCTTTTTCCTTGCAGTCATAGCTTAATTCAACCTTTTCAGGGAAGAATTTTTATGTACTTCACAGTTGACAGATACGGTATATATAAGGTATATAGAAAATAAATATTCCCATTAAAATTTTGACACTTTGCAGCTGATAGCCTGTGACGTAATTCTGTATATACATTTTTATAGGAAAGACAGAGAGAGGAGAGAGCGTATTGTGTTCTCTGCACCGTTCTTTCTTACACATTTTCACGATAATTCGTCACTAATGGCGGAACGTAGTTCGTAATGGGAATACCTTGCGGTATATATGTTACATATAACAACAAATGGTAAAATTGTTACTGATGACTGTGACTCAATGTAGCTAATATTACCTTATCGCTTTTAGGGACTACCCATACAACGCTGTTACTAAACAAATTTCTTCAGGTATTCAAATAGTTCCATTTTACTTACCTTAATTTTTTTCGTATTCTCTCGTACCCATCGCTCCCTACGGATTTTTTCTCCAGCTATTGTAGTGTCCTTTACGCGAGCCACTTCAGTTTCTAGTTTATGCTCCCATGCCTGATTTTGACTTTCTATGCGCCTCGTTAAAGCTGTTACCTTTTCACAGAGCGAAGCTTTGTCCTTCAGGAGCTGTAGATTTTTAAAGATAATTGAATTCCTGAGAAAGAACGGAAGAAAATTGCATTTGCATTTTCACACCTGCTCAATGAATCCCTGGTGACGAGCTACAATAGTTTCATAGTGCTTTTTTTGCTCACGTATTCGATTGCCTGAGCTCTGCTTCTCTAGACGAAGTGATTTCTGCTTTTCTAGTCGGATACGAGTCACATGCTCTTTTGATAGGTGAATTGCATTTGCAAGTTCATTAGCTCGTAAGCTCAAGGCAACCACCCTCCTGGCAAGTTGATGATTGGGTAACATCAAGAGATCGGCTAATCTGTTGGTTTAATTAAAGTTTCATCATTTACTTAACTTAAATAATACAGAAAGCAATTATTTCATGAAGAATTTATTTTTAATTACTTTGGAATTTATAAGATATAAGGGAGGAGTTGAAGTCGATCCAATCGAACAAATTAACTGCTGGCGGGAGTATTTCTGATTACAAGATGGAAATGCATGGTTATGGGGAAGGTTTGTCTTTGTTGATTTTATGGATGGGATTTCAGACATAAAGGAGTAAAGGGTATCTATACGGATGTACTTCAGTTATTTTTTACTGAAATAGCATTGCCATAGAATTTTTAATATCAATTAAAATTAAGAAACATCTTAACGCTAGTAATTTTTTTATTCGTATAAGAACACAAAAAGCAGGTGCGTGTTCAGAGAATTTGAAAACGATTGGTAGTCTGAGATTTTACAGTGACTGTTCTGGAGTGAAATTTGTATTTTATAGTAAGCAGTTTATAGTGAGAAAATTTAAATTTATGACTGAAATGATAAGTCTCCACCCACTTTCAATAAATTTATTATACTCCAGATAAAATCTATAGTGTCCTACTTACTACGCAAGGTATATGGAATACAAGGTATTCTAACTAAATTTTTGACACATTACAGCTGATGGGCCGTGACGTCACTATTTGTATAAAATGTACTCTATATGTAGAAAGATATATAGAAAAATAAGACAATCTTTGATTACTTAATAAATTTGGCTATAAATTTCTGAAATTGTGTATAAAATTAAAGTTTTAAATATTTTAGATTTTTTTTTTATAAAGCTTTTACCATAATTAAGTTCAATAAGGTAAAAATAATTAAGTTCAATAAGGTAAAAAGATGTACTTTCAAGTTCAAGTAAAAATGTAAACAGAAACAAAAAAAGTTTTTTTATCCAATAAATTTATGAACATAATAACGATTTCGTAGCAGTAAAATGTTTAATTAATACATAATTAATCTTTTCTTTTTTTTTTCTTTTTTACTGCATTTAAAATAGTTTTCTTGCTATAAAGTAAAATTCAGTACGCACAGTCACAATGATTTCACTTACCAGGCTGTTAACTTGTGACATAAGAACTTTCATAAACTAGTCATCGTCAGGTATTTGGATATGAATAGGTATGTATAGGTATTCAATATAAACTGTGTATTTGAAGACAATTTGAATGTTAAACATTTTCATACTTGTGAATTTTATTAAAAATGACGATGACTAGTTTATGAAAATTCTTATGCCACAAGTTGGCATCCTGGTAAGTGAAATCATCTCACAAAGGTACGTTTGTGACTACTATTCGTACTGAATTTTACTTTATAGCATAAAAACTGTTTTAAATGCAGTAAAAAAGAAAAAAAGAACCACAAAAAGATTATGTATTAATTAAATATTTTATTGCTACAAAATCGTTATTATACCCTAGATGAAATCATAGGGGTATACTAAGTTTGTCATTCCGTTTGTAACACCTCGAAATAATGACGGTAGAGCAAAATGGATTGGACACCCATTCATAATATTAAAAGTTATTTCGATTTTTGCATGTCCGTCCGTCCGTCCGTCCGTCCGTCCGTCTGTGCGCACGATAACTCGAGAACGCGTATACTTAAAGAGCTGAAATTTTGTACATGGACTTTAAAAAAAAAAAAGTAAAATTAAGTTCGAAAATGAGACAAATCGGGCAACTCCTTCGTGGGGTTGCCATACAAGAATTTCGTTTTCCGCTATATATTTGGACACTGCCTGAGAACGCATCGACGTAGAGAGCTGAAATTTCGTACATGATGTTTCTACTACATTAGCAAATAAAATGTCAAAAATGGACTAAATCGGGCAACTCCTTCTTGGTGTTGCCACATAAAAATTTCGGTTTTTTACGTATACTTTGAAAACGATCAGTCCAAGACATTTTTATTGTACTAAGAACTTCTGCAGAATACGAAATCCTATAAAATTGGTTATTACCATTTTTCCTGTGCGACAAACTGTTCTAGAAATATATGCGAAAAACCACTTCAAAATCAATACTTGAATAGATCGGTGACCATACGAAATTTAATACGGGCATTCATCTAGGGTATCATAAGAATTGGTCTTAGACCAATTCTAGCTTTTTTACTTGTTATGTTAACACATTTATAAGATAAAAAACTTATTTTTGTTTCTGTTTACAACTTCACTTGAACTTGAAAGTACATCTTTTTACCTTATTGAACTTAATTATGGTAAAACATTTATAAAAAAGAAACATCTAAAATATTCAAAACTTTTATTTTATATTTTTATTTATTATTTATTTTTATTTAATTTGCAGCATTAATTTAAATCTTCAGTGATATTTCTGCTAAGTAGACATCTCTTATATTGCATAGAAACGATTCAGGCTACCGTAATGCCTCTTCATATATAACTTTTCAATATATAGCAGCTTAAAATTTGGATCTACTAGTCTAGGGTGGACAGGACATGTGAAAACATTTTTAGGAAAATCCTATTGAAACCCATTTAGAGAATCGGAGTCTAGGCCTAACCATTTCTCTTAATTACTGTTTTTATTCGACTTTTAGACCCTGATCTAGTCATTGCTTTTTTATAGTCCGAAACAAAATGTAAGCCTGAAGCAGGGGCTGATCCAGGATTCTTGTGAGGGGGGGGGGCGCTACTATGGTTTCTAGTGAGGTTCTAGTGAAACGCCACCTAGTACAACCGGTATTAGGCGATTAGATAAAAACTAAAAGGGCTGGAAAGCAGAGCCGGGCAATACTTAAGTAAAAAAAGACTTAAGTATTACTTAAAGTACATTTTCGTTACTTAAGACTTATTACTAAATACTTTTAAAATGCCCTACTTAGTAATTGAACATAAGTACTAGCGTCTATTTATTTGTACTTAAGATTTAGTTTTGTACTTAAGTACCTAGATTTTTACTTAAGTATTTCTGAGTCTATTAAGTATCTACAAATATCTAACTCTTCGTAGAAAAGCAAACACAATCTCTAGCGCAACTCCTTTTTAGTTGAGTTTTAAAGCACGCAAAGAATTGTCAAAGCATGTGTCGCACTCACGCGTCAAGGCAGAACCTTAGCCAAACTAATAACATAAAAACAAGACTGGGCAAGTAGAACAAAAACCAGTAACGTGTCGCTCGAATATAAAATCGACGATGCCTCGATCTGATGTAGGGAAGGCCTCAATTTTGTCTTAGAAATTTACTAGAAATATTTTCCGTAGAACTTTTATGTATTATTGGATGCGACAGTGGGTGCTTGGGCGGATCTCTAATAGTTTTTATGAGTAAAGCAATCAATGACAGGTGAAAATTTTACTCTACGTGCAGCGCCGAAAACTATAAAAAACTTTAAATAGTAGCCACTGATTACTATACATATTATAGTTTTCAAAAGGTATTTAGTTATTAATATCTATTAACTGAACTCTATAAAGTTCACTGTATTACTGCCAACGTACAAAGATTCTAAAAAAGTACTTTAAAACGTACTTCAAAAAGTACTCAGTACTTTTTATAGACTTAGTACTTTTCATACATACGGTACTTGTACTTACGCTGAAGTACTCAGACCTTAGATACTTGTACTTGTACTTAAGTACTTTTTCTTTGGTACTTGCCCAGCTCTGCTGGATAGATAAAAACTAAAAGGGCTGGATGCCAGACTATATCAAAGATCTTTGAAATATCTAGGGCGACGATTTTGGACTCAACAAAATTGTAAAGACTACTCTTTCAACGTTCCGTAAGAAAATACAGCAAGTCTCCAGATGAGCGTGTAGTCCGGAAGCCATATTGGCGATCATATATGAGTTGTATGGTCTCTAGATACCTTATTAATTTGGAGTTAATAATGGATCCAAAAATCTTTGAAAGAATTGAAAGGATTACAGTTGGTCCATAATTTGAGAGATCGCTACCCTCTCTTTTCTTGGGAATAGGCTAAACGTGAGCTAGTTTCCAACCAGTTGGATATTTTCCTGTCGAATATACAAGTATAATATGTAGTTTGCGTCGAAGAGGTTTAGCCAAGGAGGAGGCACAGCTTTTAATTAACAGGGGTGAGAAACCAACCATCAGGGCCTACGGCTTGAGAGGTGCAATCATCTTAAAGACTTAAAGGCCTTGAACACATCTCTTCTACGGATGGGTATTGGCTCTTGTATACACCCACACGGGAGATGCCAAATAAGTGTCTGTAAAGTGAATGGAAAACTAGAATTTGAAGCGAATCTACTAGTCAAAATATTAGTTTGATCCAGGGAGTCAACAACCACTTCACCATTGTTAAGTAGTGAAGGTATAGAGGAATGGGATGGGGGAAGATGTTCCTGATGGTTTTGACCGGGGGCCCAGAAGCGTTGACTATCCTTGAGGCTTGCCAAGATTCTTAGTCTAAAATTCTGGACAAAAAGGAATTTTCCTCTCCATTTAATGGACTTGCAAGTGTTTCGTGCAGTCTTGTACACTTGTTCAATTCTGGGTATTAATGCAATTTATAGGCACGAAAAGCATACTCTTTCGTTCTTATTACTTGATTCAATTATCGTTAAACCAAGAGCGATTTTGCTGTTGTTGACACCTGCTGTAGGAATAAGTAATGTATTCATGCATGCCAAGATTTGGAATGTCACTAATCTCTAATGTAGGTTGGTAGGTAAAATGGAGGTTGGTAGGTAAAAGACAAAGGAAAGGAGCAATAGGATTAGTTTTAGTTTTATTGTAGGCATTCACGTAGTCTATAACAAATTATCTTTTTGGGGGTTATAATTTTAATTAGTTATAATTATTGTAATGGGTTTTTATACCCTAGATGAAATCATAGGGGTATACTAAGTTTGTCATTCCGTTTGTAACACCTCGAAATAATGATGGTAGAGCAAAATGGATTGGACACCTATTCATAATATTAAAAGTTATTTTGATTTTTACATGTCCGTCCGTCCGTCCGTCCGTCCGTCCGTGCGCACGATAACTCGAGAACGCGTATACTTAGAGAGCTGAAATTTTGTACACGGACTTTAAAAAAAAAAGTAAAATTAAGTTCGAAAATGAGACAAATCGGGCAACTCCTTCGTGGGGTTGCCATATAAAAATTTCGTTTTCCGCTATATATTTGGGCACTGCCTGAGAACGCGTCGATGTGGAGAGCTGAAATTTCGTATGTGATGTTTTTACTACATTAGCAAATAAAATGTAAAAAATGGACTAGATCGGGCAACTCCTTCTTGGTGTTGCCATATAAAAATTTCGGTTTTTTACGTATACTTTGAAAACGATCAGTCCAAGATATTTTCATTGTACTAAAAACTTCTGCAGAATACGAAATCCTATAAAATTGGTTATAATCATTTTTTCTGTGCGACAAACCGTTCTAGAAATATTTGCGAAAAACGACTTCAAAATCAAACTTGAATAGATCGGTGACCATACGAAATTTAATACGGGCATTCATCTAGGGTATCATAAGAATTGGTCTTAGACCAATTCTAGCTTTTTTACTTGTTAATGAAAGTATTTAATTAAAACAAAAAATCGATACTTACTTTGGCACATCTTCAGCAATATCTGGCTCTACTGTGAACTCAATTTCTGAGATATTAGAATCAGGAAGTGATCTTCGCGTTTCCAAAAGAGTCTTATCACAACTGTTCTCAACATCTTCCAAATAATTTAAAATATCTCTAAAATAAAATAATAAATTTAATTCGAATATATTGAGTGTACGTAAATTTCTAACTTCAATTTATCTGGAGATTTTTGTGTTTCTTTAACTGCGGTAGAATTGTTTGGAAGATCAGACTGCAGTAACGCTTGCAACTTTAGGTCCATATCAAATTTGGCTCTTGCCGATTTTCCTGTTATATCAATTACAACGAGGACAAATATAGCAGTTGGGTAACTTTAAGTAAATATTTATTCAAATTTTGATCACTTACCTTTATTTTTATCTTCATCAATTTCTTTGATAACAGAAACAATTTCTTCATACGTAGAGCTATCTTGTGAGACATCTTCAGATTTTGATGGTTCCGGACTATCTGTGGTCTCATTTTCTTCATACTCCTCAGGTGAATATACTTTTATTGGTTTCGTTCTTTGAAAATGAAGATCTGGAGATCGCTTATGAAGAGACATCCAACTATCGATTTTATCCATTTGAAATTCATCCAAATTAGAGTCTTCTCGAAGACAGCAATAAGTTCCAGTTTTATAAAGTTTAGTTTTATTTCTCTTTACATTATCACTCGCTGAAGCAGATTTAGATCGACGTGTCTTAAAAACTTTCTTCGTTCTCTTTGAAGTAATTGAATTATTCTGTTTTTTACAGGTCATAATTGGAGTACGGGATACATCGATGTAATTTTTAATTACTGGATTTGAGCTTACTACAGAATGACGTTGTTCTTGTTTTAAGATATTTTCAACCTTATCAACCTCAGTGGAAAGAGAAAAATCATTTGTGATATTTCGAGAATGAGCTGAATCATTTTGTGCAAAGGATTCAAACTTGCAAGAGTCCTTATGATCACCGTTACTATCTGGACTGAATTTTTCCATTAAATCATTATTAAAGAAACTATTTTGGCTTGATGTGGTGCTGTTTGTGGCGTTATTAAGTTGTTTATTATCAAAATCTCGTTGCAGCTTTATATCATCCCGAGTTATATCTTCATTATTATGCTTAACAGTGCTATTTTCAGTACGGAGAGCTTCCTTATACTGTTTTATAATGTCATTTTCTTCTAAATCAATGGAAGGTTCTGAGAAGCAACTTTTAGTTCCATGATCATGTGGCTTTCCCGGCATTGGTAGACTAGTGTAGTCTAATGAATTACATGAAAATTCGCATAAACATTTTGGTTGATCAATTTCTGCTTGACGAGTCAAAGGACTTGGAGAAATATTCCGTTCGCATGAGCAATTTTCTATGGAACATTTTGCGAATTCATATGGAGGTGAAGTATGTTCAATGCTTTCTTTAAAATGAACTGATTTCTTATTGTTAGCTAGAGAAGCAGTAAGATCAAATCCATACTGGTGGTCATTTTCGTAGTCACCTAGTTGTTGGTCCATTTCATAAAGATCACTTTTTCCAAACGATACTCTTCCCGGTAAATCTGGTTTCGTGTCATGCCAAAAATCGCCTGGAGGTGTTGGAGGCGTTGGAGGCTTTGAAGTGCTCAACATTGAAGTTGAATTATTTGTAAAAGACATGATATTTATGTTGGTCTCTGAATTATCTGTAGAATTATTACAAGGTTTGGGTTCCGTATTTTTTGATGTGGAAGCCCTGAAATACAATAAAAAAGTTATTAACGACTTATTTTACAAACATGTAGTTGGTAATTTGGGAAATTAGTATTAAATACATTATTATATAGCCAAGTGGATTTTGGTAAGAATTCAATTTTTCTTTTTTTTTTAGATGATATTTGGAATATGTATACATACAATATATACTAATGTCGTTTTCGTTTGAACATCCAGGTTCGCTCTGGAGGCAACCCAGTTCAATCGAACGGTTTCAGAGTGCACCTGAAAAAGTTTGCTTGTGTATGTATACTAACGTCAAAGTAGCTATGAACTTTTTGCGAAAACTGATTGGTAATTTGTTTGCGGAAAATTTTTGAGGATAATATAATAATAGTAGGGGTCTTAATAATAATTGTTGACTTTAAAATTAACTAAATAATATCAAATCACAACTAGAGTTTGTTTGTGTGAGTGAACTCATAGTGTACCCGAGTAAATTTTCAGAGTGAAACTGATGCTTTTTGGGTTGCCACCAGAGGCAACCCATGACGTCATTTTTGCTTCAAACGAACGCTTTGACAGCATTTAGGTTGCCTCCAGGGCGAAACTGATGCTCAAACGAAAACGACATAAGAAAACTTAGCTTTAATTTTAGAACTTAGTTAGAGTTAGAGTTGCTAAAACAAACTTGCGGCCAACTTCAGGTCAGAGGTTCGGGCGCGAATAATAGAAGGTTTGTAAAACGTCAGCCATCGGTGTTTTCACTTTTTATTAATTAGTCTCTTTTAACTTAATAACCTAGTTCTGCAAAGACACGACCATATTTATATGCATTTATGCATTTATATGTCTCGAAAACTTTTCTATACGTCCACTTGCTTCTATTTTTAGGTATCAGATATTCGTCCATTGTCCAACATATATGTTAAATTGAAGACATCAATCTTGGCATATATATATATATACTTTTTTTTTTTGGTTTAGTCGAATATAAGTTTTTATAGGTAATCGTAGCTACTGTTTGTGATATTTGTAATGCTAAAAAGACTTATATTATAAATGCATGAACAATAATATTCAATAAAGAAAACTATGGAAGAATTTGCAAAAGCCTATCGTTCCATTTATACTTGAGACGAAGATCACAATTAGTGTTTTCTAAACGCATTTCCTTCAGTTCTAATTGGTATACCTCAGGGATCCATTCTTGAGTTTCTGTTATTTAGAATAGGATATTTTATTCATGTCAAACATTCTAATCAGCACTGGTAATGTGCAGCTCTATATAATATACGTACATCTAATGGCAGCTATTTTGTTTTCGAATCCTTTAAAATATTATAATTCCCCCTTAATTGCATTGCCATTAATAAAATTAATATTTTTTGAGTTTACTCCGTTAATTATCAGCATGATTTGAAAATGCATAGATCTGTGTGGTTTTGAAATTTTATTCTAATTACAAAATTTAAGTTAAACTTTAGAATGATATAAAGAGGCTGATTGTAATTTTGACACAGTCTTTATATTTTAGTCGTAACGAGGAATGAATTATGCACATTTAAATTATTTAACTTTGCATTTGATAGGGCTCTTCCTACTATTGATAAAACTTCAGAGAATTAAATTTAATATGCCTTCTCTTTATACCGCAAAATTAAGTTACTACTTTCATGGAAACTTGGTGAATTGGTCCTCAAATCATGATATGCCTTTATCATTAAATAATAAAAAATAGTAATAAATTATTTGTACGTTAAATTGGACCCCAAGTTCAGAAATTAAATTTTAAATCATTGTAAAACTCTGAAATTGATGAAATATTTAATATTAATCTGTTCACTAATATGCAATGTTGTGTTTCGTATTTCGTCATAAAATCCAGTCTAGGATGAACTTATTAGTTATATCGACAATAAGAAAACCATGATGGAAGACTAGATTTTGCAACTGAATATCTATAGTCATTTCTTTTAAGATCTGTGCTCAAACTACAGTTACCGTCCTTATACCATTTTAACCAGCTATTTGTTCTTCAGAAGATTTATTCTAAATATGAACTTCGAATATCGCATTGATCAGTTTCTTCTTTTATTGCAGACTGCTCTCGCGATCATTAGTAAGGTGGCCAGGGCCGGAATGGATCTTTAAACTGGCCCGGGCAAATAACGACAAACCAGCCTCTAAAGATCTCCAAAAATGACGTTTTTTTTAAAGAGACAAACAACCCAAATTATTAGGGTGATTTCCTACTCAACCGAGCACAAGGAGAGCAAGACAACGTTTTCTATGATTCTTAGGGCTTTTTTTTCTAGAAGTAGCAAGATTTAATAAAGAAGAGGAAGCAAGAAATTTAAAATGGAAATATGTATGCACAAATATGCGTTAAGGAGGAAAACGCACGGAGAAATTTCGAAATTTTCGATTTGTTTTGTTTGACTTCTCTTCAAGCTTAACCTCTTAAGAATGTCTGGTGAAAGCCGCATGCAAAAATTCGAAAAAATAACGGAGTTATGACCGATCTAGTCAGTGCCGAGCGGCCGAAAGAAATTCAGGTAGAAATACGCCGTCCTCCTCTATTGTAACATCGTCTGCGTAACCGGGCGTTATATCGAAAGTTTTCGTTCGGAATTAATATGTTCGGTGAAAAATGGATAGAAAAAAAGGTTCTCGAAAATCTCAAAAACATTTTAAGTATCGGTCGAAGTGGAGTGGATGATTCTATGTAAGTTGAAGAATTTTGCGATTTATTCATTGCTCAACTTTCAAACGCGTATTTCTCGAAATCATGTTTTTGAAGTCGGTACGCAAGATATCTCGAAAACTAATGAACCGATTGCAATTATCTTTTTTTGTGCTTATTCTACACATAATTATCTAGTCTTTGTCATATTGATTTTTTTTAGTGGGTTAGTTTTTTTTAATCGGTGAAATAAGGTCGTATTTTTATCTAAAAATCGCTATGTAAATTCAAATGTCCGCCATTTTGTCAAAAATCGATATTTTCAAAATCGCATATGACGAAGACTAGATTATACTGTCCAGTTTAAATCTTTTCATTTTTTTTTTTATTTGGATGATTACAGATGAAGCAGCAGTGCTTACCGCGGAGGGCCTGTTTTTTGCGGTACTTTACGGACCAGAGGATTACTCGGCGAATATTTGATATTTTTCAATAAACAATTTTTGATGTATTCTTAAAAATGTGTTTTATTATTTAAAAAAGAATTGGTTTGATTACTGCTATAGATTGCCTTCAAAAAAATTCAGAAAAATGGCTTTTTTTCGCGCTTCTCAGTGCGTTTTCCCCCTTAAAGCGGTTGGCTTTTCACCCTTAAAATTAAAACTAAATTTTTCGGTGGAAACAGCATCCGAGAGACGAACAATTTTACCCGTGAAGCAGAGCTGTAAGAAGATGAGGCAAGTAGGCAGACGTCGAAGCGGAGGGGCGGACCTAGTTGAAAAAAAAAGTATTGTGTGTGAAAAAAGATATTAACAGCATTTACATTTGACAAATATAGATTATTTTTGAGTTATAACCGTTTATTTAAATAAATTTTTTGTTCTCGATTTGAATTTATTCGCTTGAAAATACTGTGGTTGAATCACAAGATGATGAACCCAGTATGTCAACAAAACATAAGTTTCGTTCACCAATTTTTGAATCGTTTGATGTCCTTTTATTCTAACTGACGTGGAAATATGAAATGTTGGAATAAGTTTTCGAAGATTTTGGACGCTGATAGTCTGAGAGAAATCGCTTTTGCATTTGCTTTAATCGTGCATTAATCAATTAACTATAGCCTCCAAGTATCCTATCTAAATGTTGAAATCGAGCTCTGAGTTTTTCTGACATTGCCGATGACGATTGGTTCATGTGCCCGAAGTTTCAACAAATTGAAGTTAATAAAAAATCACCTCCATTCCAACAATGGGTTAAGAAAGATTGTCGAATGTGGCTGTTTTGTAAACCGAAAAAGAAATGACAAGCATCCCGAATTTCGGGAATATTATGAACTTGTTAATGGCGAAAAACGATAAAAAAGGAAAATATTTCTATCAAACTGATTCCCGCAATGCTTTTTTTTTTAATGTATACGTTACACGAAAAAAACTAATTTTATGTGCAATAAATATTACTTACTGTTCTCATGATTAATTGTTGCTCAACTTTGTTCAGTCAGCTGATGGACCACGGGATGATAGGTAAAGTTAAATAAGGTTATGTTCAGAGTTTTATAGATCAGGGACATAAATTTAGACATTTGCCACAGGCACCAAAATGAGTTGTATGGCTCTGCGTGAAGGAACTAAGGAAAGAAGTGAGCTTACACATACATAGTACACATCGGTACGGTATAGGAAAGCTTTGAGTATTTTTAACTCATATCTCTTCTCTCATCGCAACCGCAACGTTAGCCCAGAGTACCTATCAAATATATGTGGTTGCGATTAACGCGGATACGACTGGCCCAACGACTACCGGCCCCGTCCTCCCAGTTTGGCTCTGAAGGTGGCCTATACGAGAAGTCTACGGGAAGATGTTTTTTGTACAGATTGGATTTTGTTGCAATTACAGACTATTGTCTTCAAAGCCCTGTATGTATGGCGGGTAGTTTAGTTGAGCTTAATATGTAGATTATAAAATCTTTGAAAATCAGCTTCTAATTGTTATAGTAGTTCTGATAAGTGCTGACGATGAGTGCCCTTAAATATTAGTTGATCGTTTTATTTTATCCAAATCCACTTATCGATTTTGAAGCAGTTGGTGAAATCTGAGAATTTGTTTAAATGTATATGTAGATCTTAATGTAGGATAGGAGCTGAGGTAAAAAGAGTACCGGTAAAGGCTCCAAAATATTCGACCCGGTAAAAAAAACAATCTGTAAAGATAACTAAGCTTTTCTTTTGTTATGGCGTCCATAAGAGAGAAAGAGAAAAGCAGTGTCCTAAAATTTACTTTAATCGTTTCTGGTAGATTCAATTGCTAAAATTCCACATGAATTTTATGTTAACTTATACAAGCACCCCAGGATCTTGGTATAAAAGATTCGATCCATTTTGGGCATCGAGATGCGTACTATTCCCACATTCCCGCAATCTTTTATTTATTCAGTGTTTTTGACAGGGAGTGCCATATCTCATATGTCATTTAATTATGAAATTTACAAATGAAAAGAATAGACAAGTATAAAAAGAAAATCGCCCCTGTCTCCCCTTCGTATAGCAGAGAGAAGAGAAGTTGTGGCTGTTATTTACACAGATTGTGCAGTATTACCATTGAATAAATAACTAATAAGGAAGCGGGGTATCGTGCGAATACAGTGTACGTGTTTAAGCATTTCAATGACAGTGTGATCTACGGTCCGGGGGCAGAAATGACAAGAGGGCCTAGTGGCTATTTTGTGTCAGTTCAACATTTTGACATTTCATATTATTTGAAAAAAAGTTTCGGATTTCAATTCGCGATATTGGGAAAAATAATTAATTAAACGTGATTTTTATGAATAGTAGTGTGAAATAAGTGCGGAATATTTCTTTTGTGAACGACATTTTGTGCAATAGAGACTCCGGAGTCCTAAATTAACATAATGAAGTGCGCTGTGTTGTTCTGCAGGAACGAACGGAGTTATTGTCGTGGGAAAGCATTCTTCAAGTAAGCTTAATAGCTTTACTTATTAATTATGTTGTTTTAAACAAAATAAAAGTGCAATATCTATAAAAATAAAGAGCCATGACAAAAAATTTAAAATTTACCAATGCCGGTTTGTTTGTTTACAATTGAATTGTCATTGGTGGCTAAATTATGCCAGTCGAACATAGGCAACGCCAAGAAATATTATCTGAAAATAGGAGGGAGCTAAAAAATTTTTTATTTTACATAGCAATTTGGATTATAAAAAATGTTCCCCTTCAGAATGTCAGGATTTCATTACTGCCATGACGAAACGAATACAAACACGGCACACTAATACATTTCGCCGAGTGGCTTAGGTTTTCACCCGATATGCCGTTTCCTTATTAGTTATTTATTCAATGAGTATTGCAGACCAGTAATATTGACATGAGCGTTATATGAAATTTGGAAGAATCAAAAATATCACTAAAAAGCATATGTTCAGGGATGCCAGATTGGGGGGTTTTCTTCCCCATTTTGGGGAATAATTTCTTCCAGGGAAAAATTTTGGGGAAATGAAAATATTGCGGAAAGTCATGGGGAATTTCTTTTAAAATTGCAAAAAAATGGGGATATTTCAAGTATCGAAAAACATAAATCTTACTTTAATTTTTACGCAGTAAATAAAACCTACGTAATCAACAGGAACTAAAAGTAATTAAAGAAAGATGTTCTGCATTGTTAGTAATTTTATACGAGCAATTACACATAGACTTCCCGAAAATATATTATGGCTGGAAAATCTATGTTTTCTCCGGTTACAGCTGTTTGCCAAATGATGGCGGATATATTAGATATTACTGTAAAATTTAAAAAACAATTTTGGACTAACGTCTCAATAAAAAAATGCTGCTGGTATAAATTGCAATTTGGTAACATATCTAAGCTAGCTCCAAGTTTATTGAGTTTTTTATTTAAGTCTTTCTCTACAACTCAATTGTGTAAAAAACAAATAAAAAAGCTAATATTGGTCTAAGACCAATTCTTATGATACCCTTAGATGAATGTCCGTATTAAATTTCGTATGAGCAAATTTGATTTTTGCAGTGGTTTTTGTGGTTTTTCGCATATATTTCTAGAACGGTTCGTCGAACAGAAAAAATGATTATGACCAATTTTTATATGGCAACACCAAAAATGGGTTGCCCGACTTATTTTATTTTTTAAGTTTTGTTTGCTATTACTATGAAAAAACTATGTACCAAATTTCAGCGCTCTATGTCAACGATTTCTCAGGCAGTGTCCAAATATATAGTGGGAAACGACTTGTCTCATTTTCGAACTTAAATTTACTTTTTTGTTTTTAAAGTCCGTGTACAAAATTTCAGGTCTCTAAGTATACGCGTTCTGAGTTTTGCTCTACCATCATTATTTCGAGGTGTTACAAACGGAATGACAAACTTAGTATACCCTATAGATTTCATCTAGGGTATAATAAGTTGAGAAATAGACTAGCTATTTAAACTGCACATAAAATAATGCGGGTACGATTTTTAATTAGACCTCTTGGTTATACACATTTTAAACCCACCAAACAGATGTTACAAAAATTTAACTCTGAAGAGCTCTACAAAAGTAATTCTCATAAAAATGATGACGTGCACCAAGCATTTTTAATGGAATCTATGGATACATGTGCAAAATATATTTAAATAAGTATCTAAAAAAAATTTTTTAATTCAAGAATATAATAAATTAGTTTCATAATTAAGCTTGGGGAAATTTTTTATTCTGCCTTAATAGTTTGGGGAAAATTTTTATTCGGACGGGGAAAAGTTCAATAGTCTGTCTAGCAACCCTGCATATGTTAATGGGGCATTTTAGACCGGGAGATGATGACAGAAAAATCCAAGTCATTTGTTACAAATATGTCGACCCTTAGAGGGTCGAATTAGGTGATTTAAGAAACGAAAATCATAATTTTAGGGCTGACCGGCGCGTAGCGTAATTACAGGCTAATTAATTAAACTTATCGGACCAATTACGGTATTCAAACAATTTGTTACACAAAAATTCTTACATTATTTTGTAGTCCATGAAAATAAAGATGGCGGTAGCGCAATGCCATTCACGAGAATGACAATGCCATACCACTACGACGATTCCAAATAGCCGCCATACCTCTGCAAAAAGACGTAGATTTTTTTAATTATGCAAAACGATTTGCATAAATTTTTGCACAATTAAAAAAATCTACGTTTCTGCAGCGGTATGGCGGCTATTTGGAACCGTCGTAATGATATGCCATTGTGATACTCGTGAATGTTTCTTGAATATTATCATTTAAAAAAAAAAATATCCTGTAACAAATTTAAAAAACAAAAATAATATTGATGCGTTTTAATTAGTATGGCGAGTTATAAGCCAAAAAGTATGGCATTGCGCTACCGTCATGTTGATTTTCATGAACTGCAAGAAAATGTAAGAATTTTTGTGTAACAAATCGTTTGAATACCGTAATTTTTCCGATAAGTTTAATTAATTAGCCTGTAATTACGCCAAGCCAGCCAGCTCTAAAATTATGATTTTCGTTTCTTATATCACCTAAATCGACCCTTTAAACGTCGCCATCACTGACATATATAAAATGGATTGCTGATACTACTGAAATTGCTTACATTATTTGACATTATATTATGGGATCACTTTTCTATAGTTGTCTTTTTTTGGTTGAACAACTTTATTCCGCGGAACTACAAATAATATATTCTATACAAAATCCACCATAGTCCAGTTTCAGTTCAGTGGTTTTCCCAATGAATATATAGAATAGAAATAGATGACAATATAATATTTCTAATCCTTTCTATGTCCCCCATAGCTACTTTTAGGGGCAGGTAGACAGAAATTGCTTAATTTTATTTCTTTAAAAATCAAGTTTAAAAAATATTTGATGTTGTAGGAGATAAGCTTCCAAGAATAAAAATAATTTCGAATGCTTCTGTAATTTGTTGAACTTTTAATATGAATATTAAAGCGAAAGTAAAACTTGAAATTAAGACAATTGTCACACCCTGCCAACAAAAGTTGACCCATACCAAATAGAAAATCAGGCAGTCCATATTATATATGTCAGTGGTCGCCATACTTGTAAGTAACAAATGAATTGGATTTTTCTGTCATCATCTATCGGTCTATTTTGACATAAAACCAAAATGCCAAGTCTTAGACGCAAAAGGGTATACAAATTGTGGAGGTTCATATCAAAGAAAATTATCAAATTAGTTGAAAACCGTGTTTTAAAAAAAAATTTTGTGTGGATCAGTATTATCCTACGTATCTGAGTTAAAAAGAGTACAAATACATTTTTAAAACCAAAGCCATATCTACTACACCGGTTATAAGAGGGATTAAATCGTATTATTTTTATCCATTTTTATGTAAGTTATTTATAGATCAATACTAAATTTGTATTATTTGGTACCTTCTAGACAACTTAGAATCGTGAACAGTCCCGATTCCTTGATCTTCTTTCGAGGCAGAAGTTGATCTGCTTTCCAATTCAGTTGTCAAATCCTCAAAAGAGTCCCTCTTTCCATTACGGCATACAGAATTGTCACAACATTGACGTCCCAAACTATTCATAGAATAATCAAAATTTCGGCATAACCAGGGACGTTTTATCGGTTCATCAAGGAGTAACTTTAAAATATTTGATGACGAACTGGACCAATATTTTTTCTAAAATATTAATAATTCTGTATAAAGTGGAGAAAAAAACAAAGCACGCCAAAAATTAAATTACATTCTTTCTCGATTTCTCTTCGTTTGGAATTTTTTCCGCAAATCTGATACAGTTTTGAATACGTTTTGCGAGTTTTTGATCCGCAGAAAAAGGTCTTCGCAAAAACGGTGAAGTTTGATTTGATCTGCTGACGTTTGCTGATCCTGGCCTCAGCGGCAGTGGATATTTTACATTAGGCGGTTTAGGCTTATGTCGTGTCGCTAAGTTTATCTGAAAGTTAGCACAATTTATCTAAAACACAAAATTCATATTCCTTCCTTTACCTGGGAACCGTGTAAACTTAAATCCATAATAAATCCCAATGCAAAAGCAAAAAATATCTTAAAAACTGAACGTTTACTTTGCGTATGCCAGTCATTTCCACATGCTTACTACAACGCGAACTCTAATCAACTTCCTTCAAATGGGTTACTAAGTTCATGTCGAGTCATATAGTAACTGGGAATTGAAGTGACTTTTCAATATCGATTTAACTGGTGTTATGAGCGTGGATTTGTTTGGCCACAAGGGAAACTGGGAAACCATCTGCATATATACATATACACACAACTTCTACTATATCTAGGCAGGTGGTTCGTTAAACATTTAATGAAGTTTACGTTAAGGTTTATAAGAATAGAAAAAAAATATTCCCCTTCAACTTTAGTCAAAATTTTCCCCTAGTAACCAACTTCCTGAAGTAGGTACGGTATAATATATGGGGGAAAGATCCAGGAGAAAAAGGAAGTAAATTGCAAGTTTCATGGCAATATAAACAGAATTGTAATAGGACCTTGGATATGAGTAAATAGGTAAAGGACAACCATTAAGGGCGTTAGTTATGCGTGTTCGTTGTGTTGCGACATTTTATTAGTGATAATTTTTGCATTTATTTAGCCTACTAGTTTATGCAGTCCCGTAGCTAGAACCAAATTAAAGGTGGGGCATTAGAGATTTGAAGTAGAGCGCAAATTTTCGGTGCGTTTGGGATACATTTGTTTAAGTGAAGGCACATTTTTTTGAAAAAATTAGTTTCTAGAACCCTCATTTTATTAAATATTATTATACATGAACTAAAACAGGTGCCTACAATAAGAAGAAATAAATGGACCAAACAAAAAACACAACATAGTAAAAATATTCAATATAATTGCAGTCTTCGATTTATCATATTGTGGAATTTTCATAGCACTTCGTCAATATCTTTTTTGTCTGTTCTTTTCCGTTCAAATGCAAAAAATACCAAACCTGCCATTATCTCATGATCAATTGACATTTTTTGAGGCTTATTGATAGCAATTAGTGTCGAAAAGGTAGATTCACACGCAGTAGTACTTCATCCGATTGTTGCGACTGATGCAAATAGTTCATACGTATCTCTGAAGATTCCCTTTGTCTGTATAGAACTTGTAATATGCTTTCAGGAGGTGATCTCCTCAATCATTCAACTCATTCAAGTACCTTTTCACAATAATAGTCTGCTCTTTGGAAGGAATTTTAATACCTGACAAATAATTGGAATTACAGATTTGTATTGTTCTCATTAATTTCCTTACAATAATTATATATTTAAATGTTGAACACACTAAAACTTTGTTCAACTCATCAAAACACAAAATTGAATCTAGTATGTAGATAATCATTGTCTTCAAACCTTCTTTTTATCTCAACTGTCTACAGTTTCATAATATTTCGCTTTAAAATGGCGGAGTTTAAACTATGCCTGCTGTGTTTTGACGAGATGGTGACGGACAATACAGCAATAATCCTCCAGATGTCTTTCCTTTACTTGGCTCTTCTCTTCTGGGAACTATTTTGTGATTCTTTTCTCTAATATGGTATTCTCAGCTTCTTCCAAAATTACCTCATACATCTCTTCTGACCTCAATTTCTTCCTAGACACATTTTATTATCGATATGGCATCCTTCAATCCCGTGCTTCGATGCTGTAAAGCCACATCAGCCGGTTGCAGAGCACATAATATTCCTTTTGCTACTATCTTTGCCAATCGAACTTCCATGTTTAACATAACGCCTTTGATGGCAAACACTTTTTGCAATATCATCACCATTGAATTTTCCATTTTTCATTTTATCTGGAGTCTTCAAAATCAGAGAATAATTTTCATATACGACTCTTGTAACAGCCAAATGTCCTGAAGAAAGCTGTTCAAGTACTCGACTAATCGTCTTACCTTCATACATGGCAGGAAGAAGTTGGAGGTAGGCAACGCAAACATAGCCGATTAGTAGTTGACTGGTCAATCTTGCTGATCATACAGATTCGCCGCGATGACTTTTATGACGGCGCCGTAGAATACCCAATAAGTTGGCAATTTTTAAGGTAGGGCATTGCCATTTTAAGGTAGGGCGTTGCCCCTCTATACCCTCCCCTAGCTACGGCCCTGAGTTTATGGCATTATTTTTATTAAATTTTTAGATATACTCTAGAAGAAAATTATTGGCTTCATTCTATAGTTACCAGAAGAGTGTATGTACTCGTATATATTTAGGAGAAATACTTGATTTATTAACGAGTGGCAAGTTTTTGTTAAGGCGTGTCCCATGAATGATTGTGGCATTCCGCTTAAATTGCTGTAATAAGTAAGATTATGCTCTACCACAAATTTAAAGATTTGAAGAACAAAATATTTTCATAGGGATTTATACTATACATAACATAACTACACTATAGCTACATTTATATTTCATTCGTCTGTAGCTCCTCGTTTAACCCTTGTTTTTTTCAATGTTATTAGCGTACTCTATATTGGTTTATTCCCTGATGATATTCGGCCTGCCCACCTTCTAAACCAAAGGAGTTGTATTCGATTCTAAGTTGACTTGTAAAGGAGTGCCAGGTACGATATGTTCACATATGGGCCGTCCTATACCATATCGCATACTGCACTTGAATTTCACTTTTTGGAGATGAAAAACAGTCGGAGGAGGAAAACTTTCCTTCCCCCGACTGTCTCTTATCTATACAAAAGTGATATGCGCGTGCAGTATGCGATATGGTGTAGGTCGGTCCTATGCTGTTTATAGCTGTTAAAAAATCTAAGGTAGTTCCACACTTTCTTAACTACAGACACGTTGAAAATATTAATGCCACAAATGTAAAGTAACAGCAATCAAAGCTTCATCAAAAATAACATCAAGTGTAGGTACATTCATCAGTAAAACTATATAGACTAAGAGCTGGCGACCAAAATGCTTACGTCATTACTACTCGGACCATCACTACTCGGACGTAATTGGATGAATGCTTTTAATATGGGAATACAAGAGCTGAATTTTCTGGATAAAAATGATCAAGATATAGCTAAGTTAATGAAAATGTATTCCGAAGTGTTCGATGGAACACTGGGAGCTTTTAATAAGAATCGTGTCACATTAAGATTGAAGGATAGTGCAGTTCCAAAATTTTTTAGACCACGTAAGTTACCATTCGCGATTAAAAACAAAGTGGAAGGCGAAATTCAAAAATTGGTACAAATAGGAGTGTTAGAATCAGTTTCGTATAGTGAATGGGGCACTCCAATCGTACCTATTTTGAAGAAAGATGGTTCTATTAGATTATGTGGTGACTTTAAAGTAACGCTTAACCCACAATCAAAAATAGACCAATATCCCTTACCTGCAATCAAAGAACTTTTCGCGAAGTTACATGGGGGTACCGAGTTTTCAAAAATCGATTTGTCCACGGCATATCAGCAGTTGGTTTTAAATGAAAAGTCAAAAGATCTAACAACTATTTCTACTACTAAAGGACTCTTTCGTTATACGCGACTAGTGTATGGTATAGCAGCAGCGCCTGCCATATTTCAAAGAGTAATCGATAGTTTATTATCGGGTATTCAAGGAGTGTCTGTCTTTATGGACGACGTGCTGATAACCGCTAGCAGCAGGACTAAGCATATAGAAACGTTAATCATCGTTTTAGATAAACTAAGAGATGCAGGGTTAAAGGTTGCAAAAGACAAATGCGAATTTTTCCGAAAAACCATATGTTATTTAGGGCATATTATTGATAAAAATGGATTGCATAAAGATCCAACCAAGATTAAATCTGTTCTTCAATTGCCAGCACCTAAAAACATTCCAGAACTCCAATCCTTTTTAGGAGTGGTGAATTTCTACCGACAGTTCGTACCAAACCTAGCTTCTGAGGCATCGGCACTTTATGAGTTACTGTCTGCACCATTGGAGTGGAATAAAAAACAGCAGATGGCATTTGAAAGGGTCAAGAAATTACTAGCATCTGACATGTGTTTGGCACATTACGATCCCAGGGCTCAAATTAAATTAATCGTAGATGCTAGCCCTGTAGGTTTTGGTGGCAGTTTTGTTGCAAGTTTACAAAAACGGAGTGGAAAGACCAATAAGTTTTGCCTCAAAGAGGTTGTCTTTAACGGAAAATAAGTATTCCCAAGTGGAAAAGGAGGCACTAGCAATTGTTTATGGTGTCGAAAAGTTCCACCAATACATATATGGTAGGGAATTCCTGTTGGCAACCGATAATAAACCATTAGTAACGATTTTTGGAGAAAAAAAAGGTATACCGGCGTTATCAGCCAATAGACTTCAAAGATATGCTTTATTTTTAGCGGGATATCAATACAAAATTCAGTATGTTAACACAAAACATAATATTGCAGACTTCTTATCTAGGGCTGTGAACGAAAATCATACAGAGGAAATTAAAACTAAGTGGTTAATATCAGATGATATTTATGTTAATTTTATTAGTAGTCCCAGTGTTCTTCCAGTACATTTTTCTGATATCGAAAGAGAAACATTCAACGACCCCGTTCTAAAAGAGGTTATTGGCTTTGTCATGGGAAAATGGCCTGGCAAAATGTCAAATCCAGAAATACTTCCTTTTTTTAATAAAAGAAATGAATTGTCCATGCAGTCTTGGGCAATATTCTGGGGATATCGCGTTGTGGTTCCTAGTAGTCTAAGGCAAAGTCTGTTGAATGAAATTCACAAATCGCATTTAGGCATCGTAAAAATGAAAAGCCTAGCACGCCAATATTTTTGGTGGCCGGATCTAGAGAACGTAACGAAATAGTGCAATAAATGTCTACTACACAGGAATAATCCAACGAAAAACGCGTTAAAATCCTGGGAATGGCCAGAGAAAGCATGGGAGCGAATACATATAGACTTAATGGGTCCAATTTTTCAAAGATATTTCCTTATTTTAGTAGACGCTCATAGTAAGTGGCTTGAGTGTGTAGACATGGGATCAAGCATAACAAGCTCTAGCACTATCATCGAACTACGGAAGATTTTCGCTCGTTTTGGGCTTCCGGACGTGTTAGTGTCCGATAACGGCAGATCATTTGTATCCAGTGAATTCGAGAATTTTCTTAAACAAGATGGCATTAAACATATCACGACACCTGTAGGTCATCCAGCAACAAATGGTCAAGCCGAAAATGGTGTTAAAATAGTTAAGGCAGCATTAAAAAAATCACTTAATTCTAGTTTTGGATCAAAGGATATTGCTTTATGTTTGGAGACATTTTTAATTGATTACAGGAATTCCATTCACGGCACGACAGGTGTATCACCCGCCACACTAATGTTAAATAGACCAATAAAAACAAGATTAGATTTAATCAATCCATTTAGACTTAAGAATACTAACATACATGACAAGATAAAAAATAATGTAAGTAAAAGTCAGGATATGCAAAAAAAAACATTACAAAGGAAAATCAAAAAGAGAAATTGAAGTAGGAAGTTCTGTAATGGTAAGAGACTATAGTTTAGCTGGTAAAATTTCTTGGGTGAAGGGTATAGTTATTAAGAAAATAGGTAGTCATTATTATTTAGTAAGAATCAGTTGTAAACAGGATATTATTTGGAATCGACATATAAATCAAATAATAGTTTGTTCAAAAAATGAAAAATATGTACCAAGAACTATAGTGGATATGGAAAGAATTAATATGGGGAAGGTACAGTAAAGTAGTAATAAGCAAAATGAATTATCACAAAGTCAAGATTGTAACACTGAAATTATAGAAGACACTACAAGGTCAGAACCAGTAGTAAGAACATTTGAATTGCGCTCGAGAAAAGTTACAGTTAATACTAATAATAACAAATATAGCGTAAATAGAGTAGTGATCCCAAGGCGATTTAAGAAGGGGAAGGTTGTAGTATATGTAGGCTTACTGGGTGTGAGTATCATGTAATTCAGAGTATAATATCGAGCATCAGCTCACTCTTGCTGTAACTCTTCATTGGTTTGGATGTAATTATCTTATTAGTAATAAACATTGAATTAAATGTGAAGTTGAGTTTTATATTAATATACAACAATATTAAACAAAATTTTCGATCTTATCATACTCTTTTAACATCGCTGATAGCTAACTCGGGTTTCCAGTAATGGAGGGCGCTGAAGGACGACCGCGAGAGCTTAAAAAAATCAATTGAAAAACATGATTTCATAAAGGCTGATTTTTGGTGTGGCAGCAGAGAATTATATTTCATGTTTAATGATAAATTGGCAGACAATTTGGCGGTTTCGAAAGTGGTGGCAAACGGCAATAAAAACGCGTAGAAATGTGTATGACGTACATGATACTATGTATAAGGATTTAAACAAAAATAAATATTAACAAAAAGTCATCAAACTTCAATATACGAGAGGATAGACAAATATTTTGAGCCAAATACTCTGTCAGTGAGTGACAAAGAGCCACAAATTCACGCATAATATACATCGGGAATCTATTTTTTACGCTTAACCAATCCAACTAATATTTCATTAAAGTTACGATACCCATCCAGAGTTGAAAGTAATTTTCGAGCAAACTTTCTTTGGAGTTAAGTTAACTTAACTTAATTTGTTAGGTTAACTTTGCTTTGGAGTAGATATAAGAGACTGACAAGTCGTTCTCGAGACACATTTTCGCGCCTCGTTCTTGTCATCTGCCATCACTTTCGTGACAGCCATTTGGCTGCTGTGTGATAGATACAGGGTTATAGGTCCGGAAGGAGAAACAAACAACCATTTCAAATAAGGGATGGGATGGGAGAGGCCTGAACCAAGACTTGATTACAAATATTTTTTCAATTTTTTTTTTTCACAATTACGACATCATCAATTTTACCAAAATTGTAATTTTAAATTCATTTCCTCAATATTTCAAAATAAATTATCAATTTATTCAACCTCCCATTTTTTCAAAAATTTTTCATAAAAATATATTATCAAATCTTCATGTTTGTTCGAGAGTATATTATTATTATTGTTATTTTTTTACATAAGAATCTTAATTGATACTATCCATGATTGACCCAATTAACTTTATCTATAGCATAAAACTGAAGAATAATAAAGTAGATAACAAACCTCATTGCAAAATTAGGAAACTGCTGAAGAACTCCATGGCGGGAGTAGAAACGTCCAGTATAGCCATTTAGGAGCCTATACGGCACAGAAAATATATCTGCAAAATAAGAAAAACGGAATAAAATATAAATAAACCTAGGCTTTAAGTAAATTCAGGAAATAATCGAGCACAAGTTTTAGCGATTAACCATGCTCCAATACGGCATGTTGCATATCAAATGAAAGTTCTTGTAATTTTTTCCTCAATCACAAAACTTTCTTGGGAGGATTTTACTGCCGGAAAACTTAATATTTTCATGCACTTGAGTCACATTTACCTCAGCTACTGCATTTCGCATATATTTTTGCAATTCTTTCTTCCATGGTCATTAGTGCTCTGTCGTAGATATTTTTCTCATAGGAAGTCATTTTCTATGACTCACCAATTGCGAGAAGTAGAAAGTCCACTTTTCCAAAGCTTTCCCCTGCTTATTTGAAATAAACATTGTTAATAAAATATGTTCTGAGTATCATAATGCATCATTTAATAAGACATCAATCATGTCTATTGATATCGGGACTAAAGTTGTATGAAAAGTGGGCATTCCCCTTTGTATATCTCGTCCGAAAACCTGCAGATTCAGTTTTGTCGAATCGGACCACAAATGACAAAATTTGTCGGCCATCTCAAGTTTCCGTACATGCCAATTTTCATTTTGATCGGACATAAGGAAAGATGAAAATTTGGAGTTTTAATTTTCATACAACGACGCGACGGCAAGATTTTCCATTTCCTCAAATCATCGACGACAGAATTTTTCGGCCATCTCAAGTTTCCATACATGACAATTTTCAATTTGATCGGACATATTGGAAAGGAGAAAATTTGGAGTTTTAATTTTCATACAACGACGGCAAGATTTTCCATTTCCTCAAATCATCGACGACAGAATTTGTCGGCCATCTCAAGTTTCCATACATGCCAATTTTCAATTTTATCGGACATATTGGAAAGGAGAAAATTTGGAGTTTTAATTTTCATACAACGACGGCAAGATTTTCCATTTCCTCAAATCATCGATAACTCTCATATAGTTTTCAGCTACACGAATTTGAATTTGATTACAGTGACAAAACCAGAGATTAAAATAAAATAAAGTCTGCTCATTCTAAAAAAAAATGTTGAATATTTTAATGATCGAAAATGAAATGGTTCTTTATTCATTAAGCATTTCACTACTGAAATTTTAAACGACAACAAAGTATCAATCGGTAGCATTCTAATCTAAAGCATTCCAGCAGCAGAATAACAATCAAATTTTTAAAATAAACACATCTCGTTGAGAAATTCGCCGACCTTCAAATACCTTGGAACGCAACGCTAATCTGCGCACTTCACTTGAAGGAATTTTCGGAAGTTGTTTCTTCTTGGCAAAATCTCGCTAGTTCATTTTGAAGAGAACAATGTAATTCTAGCGATGGTAACCGATGAAATTGTAAGCACCTGGAAAATCAGCCTTTGACATTAATTGCTTGCCAACATACGGCTGCGGAATATATTCATTTCGCTATTGGAAGAGCTTTTCTGATCTCTGATAAACTTGAACTTGGAGCGCAGACACGACATGATACTATACCGGTGCGGTAGACACAACTACAAGTACAGAGGTTTTTGTATAGTTTAGGTATAAAAATGAAATACACCTAAGATGAGATCTCGTTTCGTATTAGTTTTAGTAGTATGGGTAATTTCAATAATATCCAGAATATGACGTCACTTTTCACAGAGACTGGGACGTCTTCATGCATTATTAGCATATTCTCATCATGCGATCGATAAAAAAACATTGGTCGACCCCCAGACCAGACCTTCTTTCAGTTAGGCGATTAATGCAATTATTTGGGTTAAGGACAAAGTCGTCCTCAAATGTTATGTGTAGATACGGCAGCATATGATACGGCAGCATATGCATAGTTAGCCAGAAACCTATTAATTAGCTATTCTAGCATGTGGATAATGTTTAATTTCAGCCTCCAATCATATAATCATGGAATTATATTTCCGATGCAAAGAATGCAGCCATACATAGTTAAATGCGAAATGAAATTCTTCATTTAATTTTAGTTTTTATTTGTTCTATTTTCCAAGTAAATAGGACAAGACCAACCCTCGACCAACCCTCTAAGTGAAATTACAATGGACACATGGACTTCGCCTTTGGTAATAAAGTGGTTCTAGGATTTGCAATCGATAAGGTTATAAACCTTGAAGATTTCCTTTTCCATTTTGAGTAGTATTATAAAGAAGTTTTGCATTAAGTCCTAGTGGGACTCATCGGAGAATCTTTTCATTGTATGTATTTATTCCATAAATTTTGTTCTGAACCGTGTATATAAACCATGAAAAACCAAGAAAATAACGTACGAACATCTCGCATGTAAGTATATACAATATAGTATTGTAGATTGGTGATAGACGCTATTTATGAACTATGAACTATTTACACGAGCATGTAGTGTTTGTCCAGTGGCGGGTTATAAGTAGGCTGGTTGCTACTTTATATTTAAAAAAAAACTCTCATATGTAAGTAAGCAACTTAATAATAAATATATTTCTACAGAGTGTTTCTGTCTAGGTGGTCCATAGAGCAGGAACAAAAAATTGTAGGGGGGGGGGGGTCTACACCAACAGTTTAGGAGTTACAGGGTGATTAAGAAAAAAAGCTAGTTTTGCACAAAGCACCCAGTATCTTGAAAGTACAGGGCGTATGGTCACAGTTAAGAGCTAATTGTATGCAGAATTTCATGCCCTTTCCAACGACTGCTCAGCTAGCCCGTAACCTTATTCTTTCAAGAGTTATGGTGGTTTTGACTTCTATTTTTTTTTGCAAGAACGGTCATTAACATAACTTTTTTTTAATAAGAACTGCAAACTGTTTGACCAATTACACTTTATGTCCTATCTGTAGCTGTTAAAAAGTTTTTAGCTCTTAACCTATTCTCAAATCTATTTTTAAAGATAATTTTTTCCATTAGTGACTGAAAATCGCAAATTTAAAAAAAAAATCATCTAAATTCGGTATGACCTGTATAGGTAATGATCTAATAAGTTTTTAACGTCTACAGTTAGGACATAGAGTGTAATAGGTTAAATTAAAGAGGAGAGTATACAGTTTACAGTTTTAATAAAAAGAATAATGTTATTGAGCTTTTTAAAAAAAAAAAAAAATAGTTCAAAGTAAAAAAAGGTAAGAAAATTCGAAATTTTTATTTAAGCCTCCATAACTCCTGAGAGCAGCGGGGCACGGAGCTGGTTGGGAGGTCACTGGAAAGGCCATAAAGTTCTACATACGCCCTGTACTTTTCAAGATACAGGGTGTTTTGTGAAAAACTAAATTTTTTTCTTAGTCAACCAACAATTTTGTATCGTCTAGGTAAGTACGATAATCTCCTGCTCTATGGAATCTAGATGAAAACACCCTGTACAAAGTCGTATGTCCATCTGTTTGGAAAATGTGCTAGTTAGATCGTACAAGTTGTTTTTCCTGTTATTTTCAAGAACGGCTCGTCGGAGGGTAAAAATAGTTTAACCAATTTTATAAGTTTTATGTTTGAAACAATTCTTCGATAATATACCAAAAAAATCTGAGACTGACCGTTTTCCTAGTATTCGTGAATAACGAAATTTTTATATGGCAATCTAAGAAGAGATTGGAATATTTTCATATAGAGCTACAATTTTTATAAAATAACACATTTATAAAACTCTCTAAATGGTGCGATAAGCTCTCATATAATTCTAAAGACTTGGAACGCAACAGCCAATTATGAAACGAAAGCTTGTCGAATATTTTTACCATCAAACCTCCAAATTTCTTGCAAAATTGTATCAACACTAGGGACCGTAAGTAACTGTTATTTTGGAAATCAGCAAAAAATGTTTAATATAGGGAATGAACCATCATTCTGCAACGCCATTCGCCAAGAGGAGCTGGACTTAACACTCATCAGCCCAAACATGGCGGATTGCATTGCATACTGGCTTGTCTCAATCGAGGCCTCAATGTCAGACCATAACTATATCAGGTTCGATACAGCTTCTCCTATGCAAAGTCAGGAAATAAGAGTTCCACGACTCACTGATTGGAATTCCTATAGGGAGTACATCAGAATGTGTTTAGAGGAGTCCAAAAATAGGCAAATTGAGAGCCATGTGGATCTAGACCTTATCACCTCCCAATTGCATAGACTTATCTTCTGCCCTTAAGAGTAAAGTTGTGCTGTTAAACAAAGGGAAACAACTCGGGCTGTGCCCTGGTGGAACAGGGAACTAGATAGATTAAGAGCCATTTCTAGAGGGCTCTTCAACAAGCAAAAAAAAAAAAAAAACAGGTGCTTGGAATGAATACAAGCGCGCCTTGACTGATTACAATAAAGAGCTTAGGAAATCTAAGAGAAGAGCTTGTTGGAGAAATCTCTGCGGGGGTATTGATGATCTAGCCACAAGTGCAAGACTTGAAAAAGTTGTCTCTAGGATCACGCCAATGGTATCGGCCTTCTATAGAGAGTCAAAGGCGGCTACACGAGTACCTGGGATGAAATAGTAAGTTTGTTATTACAAACGCAATTTCCCGATTCGAGAGTAATGCAAGATGACGATGAAGTCTCTGAAGAGCTAAAACCTGAATGCAGGCCTTCCAATAGGGTTAAAAGTTTCTTTGGAAGAATCTCCAACCCCAAGGAAAGTTAAATGGGCCGTCAACTTCTTTAAACTATTTAAATCGCCTAGAGCCGATGGCATCTTTCAGGTCCTACTTCAACAAGGGCTAGAAGTGTTACTGTTAAATCTCATCAAGACCTTTAGAGCAAGTTTTACTTTAGGGTATATACCAAAGACGTGGAGGGAAGGTAAGGTAGCATTTATAGCTAAAGGGGGAGGGGGTTCACATGAAGAACTCAAATTCTACCGTCCGATCGGTCTAACTTCATTTCGCCTCAAAACAAAGTGTTAGACAACCATATTAGGAGCGGTGCACCCAAGCGGCCACCGCTGTACCCAAACAAACCACCATGCTTACCAAGCAGGGAAGTCTACCACAACTGCCCTATATAGTCTTATCCTAGAACTAGAAAAGGCTATAGAGGATAAAGAGACAGCCCTATGCGCATTACTAGACAGATAATCTAGGGGAGGACTCTATAACAATGGTGGCTGCCAAGGGATGTCCCTTCCTAACATGGGGTTCTGTCCCCTCTAATATGACTATGACCTGGTCATTACAATTTGGGACAAAAATGATCGGATAATCTCTAAACTAATGCAGAATGCCCTAAGCCTAGTTCGAGACTGGTGCCAAACAATGGTACGAGAAAAAGGATGCTTTATTTACAAGCACCACCTCTTGAGGGAACAGTGTTGGAATTCTCGAAGTAGGTCAAATATCTAGATATTACTTTAGATTGCAGACTAACCTGGAACTCTCACTTAAAAAGAGTACTGTAAAAGGGCACAGTGGCAACATGGGTATAAGGCCACAGTGGCAACATGGACATGGCGCAGGCCTTTTGGCAAAATTTGGGGTCTTAAACCAAAAATGACTTTGTGGTCTGGTCATATACATCTATTACAAGTTCCATGGTCACATATGCCTCACTCATTTAGTGGCCAAAAACAAAACAAAAGACAAGCTGGTTTGCGAAAACTACAACGGTTTGCATGTCTAGGAGTAACTGGTGCAATGCGTACCTGCCCAACTGCGGCCTTAAAGGCTATGATGGACCTATTACCGTTACAATTACATGTTAGGAAGAGGGCCAGCCTCCTTGCAATTAGGCTGCAAAGGGCAAACCTCCTGAGCACAAACAGTTTGGTTGGCCACTTGAAAGTCTTCCAGGATTTCATAGAGGACCCGACTGCCAACCCAATTAACTTAACTTTGAACATTTAAGTTGATCTTGCGGGACCGTCAACAGTAGCACACTGGGACCTACCATTTGAAAAAGGATGTCTTAAATGGTACACGGATGAGTCCAAAATGGAACGTAAAGCCAAGGTGCCATCCCGCAAAGGCACTGGGGGCCGCATCATCCATTTTTTAAGCAGAAATACGCGCCATAGAACTCTGCGCTCGCGAAATAATCCACAAGAATATGCGTCGAGCCAAAATCTACATAATATCAGACAGCTAAGCAGCATTTAAAATTTAATTACTTCTTTTTTATACGTTTTCCGGATAAATAAATTATTTAATGAGTATCAAAACAAGTACTCACCTCGAACGTTTCGCTTCAAGTTACATTGAGCGTGGTCACCGGGTAGCTGCCTAAATTGTTACATACAGCAACTACAAATGCATCAACCACAGCAACAGCATACGCAACGGTACAATCCGCGTAGCTCCAATCGTATGTAAAAATTCATCATCCAGAATAAATTTTAGAGATGAAAAAGAATGCTCGACTGTAATTTTTTGTTCCCATTACTACGAAAGGTCGTCATTGATGTCCAATCTTTTGGGTTTATATGAGGCAATTTCTTGATATAATTTTTGAAGTGCCCCTTCGGTTTCATTTTAATTTTCTTCGTCAGAGTACGATGACGGTACTTCCATAGTTATAATGAATACTTATTTTATTTTAACTATTGTCCATAAAAACCTGCCCAGTTTGAAACCACAGAACTTTATTAAAAGTAAAATAAAAATTGAAAAAAATGTTTATCAGTTTTTTATTCGATTATTTGCAATTATTAAGGAAATTTATTAATGGTACTTAAGACTGTTCAAATCCAAGTCATCGTCTTATTCTTATAACTGCTAGTAACTAGAACTGAAAATTGGATCTAGATTTGCTTATATGCGGATATCCGGATACCCGGATTTGCGGACTATCCGATTCCTGGAATCCAAAATCAAATACCAACAATAAAAGATATATAAAAGCCTTCGGTAACAGTTATGACTGTCCAAAAAAATATATCTAATAAATAACTATTATTTTATGATCTAAATTTTAAAAGTCTTTAATAGGAGTTGGATAGACTAAAAACAAAAAACTTATATTTTAACTATTATTTCAAGATTTTTTCAAAAAGACCCATACAGTTAGTTATGGTCCCTATTTAATGCCAAACTCCTTCCTCAATTTCAGAGAGTCTGTTTCATGATTTGGGAAGTATTTCTCGAGGGGTTTGAAATTGATATTGTGCATATTTTACGACTTATAAACATACACTATGCATAAAAAAAAGGTGAGCAGAAGAAAACATTACAAAAATCGTTTGATTACGATAGCAAATGGCACTAAGGTTTAAGTATTACAGAAATCGGTCACTTTAAATTTTTACCTAAATTTATCCAAGACAAATCTGAATTTTTACATTTCCTTCTTTATTTTTTAAAATGACCTCCAGTCTTCTTGGAAGATATTAGATTTTCTATTAAACTTGATGGAATTTCATTCCGAGGATTTTCTACAGCTGTTCAAAGTTCGTGGATATGTCGAACATGAGTTTTGTGAATTTTTCTATTGATATGGTTCCAAAGATTTTCAATATGGTTCAAAACCGTATTTTGAGCAGGTCAGTGTTGAAAATTGTTGTATTTTTGAAACCAGGTGTTAGTCTTCCGGGCCGTATGACATGATGCGGTGTCCTCTTGAAATATGAATTTGTTTCTATTCTGAATATCTTCAAAAGTTGTAATCAAACCTTTTTTATTTATTTAATTTAACACCCTGATCCACTTTCAAATTTCAAGAAAACTGCAGTTGCTCACTTTTTTTTTCGTGCAGACAAATAGGCCTTTCTGTTGTTCTGTAAAAAGGTGCACAACAGTAAAGCGTGTAAGTACCTAAATATCAGATCCACAATAAAATACTAATGCATGTGGTTGCAACATTTTATTTTGAACATTGGCTCTTAGCGCTCTAAGAATTTTTTTTTTTATGTAAACATGTATTATTACGTCAAGCTCAGGAGAGTGGCAATGGTGCCATTGTATGTTGGTCTTGAACTTTTGCAGATTATAAATACGAGGATGGAAAACTGTTTCTCATTCGCATAGTTCGAGTTAAAAAAATACCTGGAAATTCATTGTAAGATTGAAAATATTTTCCAAATGTGCTTAAATCGAAAGTATTGCGAATCTACAAATCGTTGCTCTAGATATTTCAAAAGCCTTCTTTGTGAACAGAAAATATGTGATCAGTTTTGCTTAATTTTCTGGAGATATTAATTCTAAAAATTCTGAAGAAGAGTATTTTGGGACTCAAGAAACGGAGTAGGCTAAATGATAATCTTCTAAGAAAATTGAGAAGTCTGTTTTTATGTATAGTTTTTGAAAAAGGTATAAAACACATGTAAGCACAAAATCATTTTCATATAAAATAAACTTTTGTAATATTTTATTGGTCCTATTTTGTCTTTTATAATACTCAGAGCTTTCTTTAATACTTCAAGTGATTTTTTGTATTCGAACGGTTTCACGTAGACTTCATTTACGAACCTGATAGTATCGAATTGACGTGTATTTTTAAATGAACTGTATACCACAAACAATTTAATTTACTTCGATACTCTCGCTTGCTTAGGAGGAAAATTTCTTCAAAAGTTTTCACAATTTTTGCATAATATTTATATTTTCTACATTGACTTTATTAGTAAATCCTACAAAAGCCACATTGAAAAACAAATGTCGATTTTTAGTCATCAAATTTCACCCATGTTGTGAGCTGTAAAACCAGGGATGATATTTATTTTCCAAACTATATGCAAGCTGCGACTCCTATTGATACGTTATTAAATTTCGAACCCTTCACCCTATTCCAGAATAACAGAATAACATCTATGCGTCATTCCACCTCTCTTGCAGACCTTTAAGGTCGAGAATTTAGAACAAATAAGCTTTAGATGAATGGCAATTGGATAATGTTAACGGTATCAATGAGACCGTCTATAAGAATTGTACTGACATTATTTTTACGACAGAATATATAGTTATTATCTCAGTATTAAAGGTTGGACTTCGACCAGTCAATAGTCATATCATAAGTTCAGACACCAATAAAAGAAAAGGTATTAGAAAAATCAATGGGCCTTTATTCAAAGTTTTTATATAAATTAATTCATAACTTAATATGAGATGTTTACATCGTGATCGGCCTTAACTTTCACACAAGCCCTCAACGACGAAGCGTTGAATTACGTATGGTTTTTAAACTTAAATTCGTCACAGTTTTTATCAAAGTTCGATTCAAGCTTTCTATGTACCTGTGACAGGACGAGAAGACTTTATCCTTTAAAACGCACCATATTTTATAATACAATGGGTTTACAATGGGTTCAGGTCGCGGCTTCCTGACGTAGAATCTTCATGAGCAATAAACTCCAGAATAGTGGTTTGTAGCCATGCCTAAGTGGATCTTGCTTTATGAGAAGGAGCTGAATCCGGTTGGAAGACCCAATGGTTATGATTGAACATTGTTGCCCTGAGAGGCTTCACTATGTTTTCCAAGACGATTTTTTGATAAACTTTTGCACCAATTTTTCACAAAAATGAATCTCAGTTGGAACAAGACAAAACACTCCTATCCAAACCATTACGGAAATTAGATGGTGGCTTCACTGAATATTGGTACGTCGCTTCAGCTTCTTTATACCTATGTGCATAAGCTCTACTATTTTTCCTATTGTTTTTTTCTTTGAGGGTGACAATTTTCTTATCAGTGAAAAGGATATCCCGGTATTTGTTGCTAGTATATCGTCGCACAATCTTTTTGAATCTTTCCAGTCATAGTTTTTTTTAAACAGGTGTCAAAAGTTGGACTATCCTTCTACAATAAGGTTTTAATCTAAGGTCCTCGAATATAATTCATGAGATGCTGATCTTGTTTATCTTCATTTGTTGACCCATTAGATTTGTCGCTTCCATCATTATGGCCGAATTTTTTAACATAAACGCCACGAATATCATCGAACAACCACCGTATTCACCAGATTTGGCTCCGTGTGACTTTTTCCTGTTCCCAAAGCTTAAATTGCCGCTTCGAGGAGCCCGTTTTAACTCGATTGAAGAAATAAAGACGAATTCGCTGAAATAACTGAAGGCAATCCCAGAAAATGAATTCAAAAAGAATATGGATGATTGCTCATTGGCAGAAGTGTGTCCCTTCAAATGGAGCCTATTTTGAAGGAGGCTCAATAAATTTTGATGAATAATTGATAATTTGTGTTTTATTTGATCAGTCTCGAAACTGATTTGACAGAATGTATGGATGATACTGATTCCATCTATATCAAATTCTTGAATATTAGGCATAAATTTCCGAACACGCTTTGAAATCAACAAAATAAAAGGCATTAATTTTGTAGACAGTTTTATCACAGACGATAGCGATATAGTAGAAAATTTTAATAAATACCGTCACTCGGGGTGAACTCGGACTGTGGGGGTGAACTCGAACAGAAAGGTATTGGTCAACGTTTTATTTAAAGGGCACATACCGCGACGCTTAAACCTAAAACGACCGGCATATATCTCGTCAGTAAAAGTTTGAATGCAGTTGGGTGTCCTTTGCCCTGAATAAATTCTTCGTAGAGCAAGTAAGTAAGGATTTAATAAATAATATTTTTTCCTTAGGATTTGATAACTCGAACAGAAACTGTTGTAACAAGGTAATACTAAAAATGGAAAGCGAAATGCGCTATTTTTTGTCATGTGGTTTATCTCTAGTAAACTTTAGTAAACAAATATATATTTTTAATTTTTTTGTCCGAATTTGTCCTGTAATAGGGTCTAAGACAATTTTTAATGATTAATATGTGGTCGTCCGCCAATGTGTGGGGTCATAGGGAATTTGACAATAAGACATGCCAGATTTTAAATAATTTTTTTGTAAATTTTCCTCTAAAAACTGTAATTTTTATTAACAAAAAAGGGCAAAAAGGCCGAATTCACCCCGAATGATGGTACTTTATAGATAGTGTCATTGAAATTAAAAGGTCTATAATGTCGTGCAGGTAACAGGATGATATACAACCCACAGATATGCAAACAATCAAAGGAATTCCAAAAACATTAAATAAGAGGCACGATTATAATAATCACGTTATTGCAAAAATGGTAATTGAAAATAGAGAACTGGTAGTCGTAATTACAAGACTAGTCAACAATTCATTGTCTAGAGGTGATTCCGGACGTGTTGGAAAGAATCCTTAGTAATCCCGGTTGAAAAGGTGAAAAATTCTAAGATACGCAGAAAGTAAAGACCAATTAAAAAATTTGAAAATGAGATTCATATGGAATCAAAGGGAACGCGATACAAATGTTTGAAAATTACTTGAGTGAATGGTGTCGAAGAACGAGATTTAATGGGACTCTGTCTTCGTTTGAATATAATGACTTGCAGTATCTCAAGACTCCGTTCTCAGAACCTTATTGTGTCTGCGGTTCAGAAGAAACAAATTGAAGTTAAATGTAAACAATATCAAACTTTTGACTGTTAATTTTAGAGATAAATTTGAAGTAAGAATTAATGGTAAAACAATTGAGAATGAAAATTAGGTGAAATATCTAGGCGTGACATTGACAAAACTTTGAGTTTTAAAACCCATATTGACTATTTATGTAAAAGATAGGTAAAAAAAAAGTCAGTTTTTTTTTCGAAGCATTAGGATACGACTCACGACTTGTGTTCAATACAGATAAAAGTATAATGCAATTATTAAACCTCACTTTGAGTACTGCTCGACAATTTTAGAATTATCCACACGAGCGACTTCAAAAGCTTCAAAATAAAGCAATGCGCTATTGGATATGTCCCTGAGGTATGGAATAAGGTGAGAGTTGCCTTCGTTCAGTTCATATATGGACCCGAAGAGTTTACGAATCATAAACTTTCCCCATTCCTTTTGAAATGCTTGGAGAGACTTGTGAATGAATATATCAAGGGAGTAGCCCTAAAGGCCTCTCGCTTAAACACCTCACAGCACGCCTACCGGAGGGGCAGATCTACTGAGATGGCTCTCCATTTAATGGTTACTGTTATTGAGTTGGGACTGGATCGTGGTCTGTTTACCTTGGCAGCCTTTCTGGACATCGAGGGGGCTTTTCACAGGGCCGCCCTCGAGCCATCTCGAGCAGCTTGTCGACATGATGTTGGCCGAACTGTAGTGCGATGGATCGACCAAATGTTAAGACGACGGTATTTAATTGTGGAGTTGGGCGGCCGAACTTCTCTCAGTGTGCTGGTGGAGAGAGGCTGCGCGCAGGGTGGCGAGCATTCCCCGGTACTCTGGTGTATGTTCGTCACTTATCATGATGCTGAAAGGTGTGGGATTCTCATGTGAAGCGTATGCGGATGACATCCTTCTGCTCATCTTCAGGCACAGCATGGCTATTGCCTGTGCCTTCATGCAATGAGGCCTCAATATTGTTGAGGTTTGGTGCACCCGTCATGATATGACAGTGAACCTTACAAAGACCAGCTTGGTGCTCTTCTCCAGAAGACGTAATCCTGGGCACTTTGTTCTTCCAAAGCTCTACCTTGACTCGAAGCTGACATGGAGATTGCGTAGAAAAAAAAGTTAATACGGCTATGAGAGTCTTTGGCTGCACATGAGGCATAAGATCGAGGGTTGTGCACTGGATGTACACCTCTATCGTTATACCTCTGCTCACATATGCTTCTTGTGTATGGTGGCCGGGCACAATTGTGGCGACTATGATCCGGAAGCTAGTGAAACTGCAAAGGCTTGTGTGCCAGGGATTTATGGACTCCATGCGATTTACGGCTAATATTGCCCTTAAGGTCCTATTTAATCTACCACCCATGGATTTTGTCATTCAAGCAGCTGCCAAAAGGGCTGTGCTGTGTACAGATTGTGCTCATAGGGATGTTTGGAGGATGGCTGAACTAGTTCTTCTAATTGTTCTTTGGCGTGCGGGCTGGATCTGGAAAATCATCTGGTCAGTATGCCATTTGATGCAATGATTCTAGAGCTTCGTTAAGGGAATCGTGGACTGCGGGAAGCGCCCTATCGAGCCTACCTCGGTTCGCTGTAAAATGTTTCACCGACGGCTTTCTCACGAAAGAGGGAGCCTTGGCGGGCGTTTACTTTACTGAACCTGACATTGGGATGGAGTACTCACTGTCCTCCAAACTGAACTCTTCGCCATCGCAATGGCAATCAAAATAGCCCTTGATATGGAGAGGGAAAGGATATTGCTATCCTTTCTTATAGTCAGGCAGCCTTGATGGCTCTGAGTGGTCCCCGCATAACATCTAAGTTACTGGGGTCTGCAGGTCGTCTGTGGATAAGTTGTGTATCCACAAGAGGTGCCCCTTTAGTGGTGAGTGTGTTTCTGGTCAAATGGGATCATGGGGAATGAAAGAGCTGACCATTTAGCTAAGGCTGACTTTGACTCTCCGTTCCTCGGATCGGAACCCGCCGTAGGCATTGCCACCTCGAGTATCGGGTCTCTCATCAAAGCAGATGTTCATAGGAAGCATCAGCAGAGATGGAGGAACCTGAGTACTTGCAGGAGCACAAAACTGTTTCTTGATGGCCCCAATAGGAATATCTCTGACTTTCTCATGGAGCTCGGAAGGAAACAATGTAGAACTGTGGTTAGCATCATCACTGGATATAGCTCGCTTCACGCTCAGCTAACCAGGATGGGAGTTGTTGAGAAGACCTGAGTGTCTGTCCTATCTGAAAGGAGAGTCTGAGACAACCGAAAACTTTTTGAGTGCTTGTCCGCCCGGAGCAGGCTAGATACTCTAGGCTCTGCCCTCCTATCCGTAGAGGAGTTGAAAAATCTTCCTCATCAACAACAACAATCTTCCTCATCAACATCGCTTCCGTGCTTGGGATCTCACGTCCCATGCCTTAAAAAAAATAGATACACACCGATACATTGGATGTTGGACGCAATTAAAATGGTTGATTGTCCAGTATAGACGCAAACGTACTTTTGTTCATACATAACGTAAGAAACGGTATATTCTCTAACTACTTAAATAATTTTGTGCAATACGTTGGCAACATTCAACCCTATGCACTAAGGAATAACCAAATCTTTCGACTTCTCAGATGCAGAAGTAGAGCAGAGTAGAATTCATTAGTATTATTTTTATTATTATTTAAATAGATAGGTATCTGAAGAAATAAAGAGTAAAATTACATTTAGTCAGTTTAAAATCGAATTTATTAGAAGCGGGTAAAACACTTTTTAGGTCAAATAGTTTATATTATGTAATTGTTAAACAAAAGTACGTACTATTACTAATAAAATTATTATTATTACTTAATTTAGCTAAATTTTAGTTGCATCGGGCAAACATACTTACATAGCTTGTATACACTTATTTCATCTAGCCGATAAAAGTGAAAAGTATTCAACAAATACACGAAAAACGAAATGAATATTTTTAAAATTTATAAGAAACTGAGCTGAAAGAGTAACCTACCTAAACAAAACAATTAAAAAAGTTAGAATTGGTCTAAGACCAATTCTTATGATATGAATGTATTTTCGTACGGTCACCCGTCTGTGCAAGTTTGATTGTTGAATTGGTTTTTCGCATACTAAGGAGTGGTCCAGAAAAAATTTACCCATTAAGTTATTTTTATACCTGCAAAATTACAATAATCCAGGTATGGATTTTTTTGTTAAAATATTCCATAAATACTGAGCTCTGAGTATATGAATCATTCGTGTATTGGAAGTGAAATAGTTAAAATGTCTCGAAGCGAAAAATAAGTGCGAGAAATAATTTTGTCCAAATATTTGGAAAATCCCACAATTTCATTGTTAAAAATTTCAAAAGACCTGAATACAAGTTATTCCACGGTAAAAAGGACAATAGCCAAGTATAGGCGAGGCTTGTCAATAGAAAGGATACGTGGGTCAGGTAGAGAACCAGGGGCCCTATTCTTGAATAACGAAGACAGATTCCGTATTCGTTATACTGTCAAAACCATTCGGAATCGTATTCTTGAAATCCGCATTCGTTATATACCGAACGCAAACCCTTCGTTATTTAACGAGTGGGTTCAACCATTCGTTATCCCAAACGAAGAGTGAATCAGCTGCTACTTTATGGGAGAGATAATGGGAGATAAAAGATGTGCGAAAATATCATATGCTCAAAAAACTAAACTAATTGAGTTTTTAAAGGAAAACCAGAAACTGAGATTTGGTAAATATGAGAACTCTTTCAGTTCAAAAGATGCCACGGAATTGTGGCAAAATAAAATCAGTATTAATTTCCATACCCGAAGCACAAAAGAACTAGAAAAGTTTTTTTATGATATTATATTCGAAACAAAGGTAATAGAAAATTTCCAGTCCAGATTTGGCACGATAAAAATGTGTGGTAAAAGGAAAATCTGCGGCGGCATAAAAAACATTTGCATGGCACTGGTGGAGGTCCTCCTGCAACCTTTTTTTCTATCCAGCGTTGAATTAAGGGTGCAGGAATTGATTAACTATTGACGTAATTGATAGTCCATAGATTCTTTAACGATTTCAGGACCAAACAATAATGACAATTCACTGAAGCTTGCCATTTTTTACAAATTATATTTTAAAATATGAAACAGCTGACGATATCCAATTTGTAAATTGACAGATTTAATCTTACCACACTCGTTATGTTGAAATACTTTTTCACCACTTCGACTTTATAACGAAGAGGTTCAAGAATACGAACGGTGTATACGATTCGTTATCAACCATTCGTTATATAACGAATACGTTAAAACCATTCGTTATTCAAGAATAGGCCCCCAGGGCCATCCCGTCCAGACATTATAAAACAGATGAAGAGTACTTCTTCTCGGAAACCGGGAACTTCGGAAAGAGATATGGCGACATTGGCAGGAGCATCAAAGTCTACAGTGCACAGATATAAAAAAAATTGTGGATTAAGGAGCTATAAGGTTCAAAAAGTGCCGCTGAGGAAGGAAGAAGAAGAGAAAACAGCAAGAAGAAGAGCGAGAAAACTTTATGAGAACTATCTGACGAAATACGATTGTGTCGTTATTGCTGATGAAACCTATTGCAAAGCTGACTTTTCGCAGATAGCAGGTGACGAATATTTTACTGCAAAAAGTCGGAGCGGAGTATCCAGAAAATTTTCAACAAAAGGAATGACATAATTTCCCAAGAAGTACATGATTTGGCAGGCGATCTGTTCTTGCGGTTTACGAAGCAGTGAATTTATCATCAAAGGAACAATAAACTCAGATGTGTACATCATAGAGTGCCTTCAAAAAAGACTTCTACCTTTTATACAACAGCATCAAGGGTCTGTTATTTTCTGGCCAGATTTGGCCACCAGTCTTACGCAAAAGCAACGAGCAAGAGCTTAGAACAACAAAGAAATTTGCCAAAACTGATGTTGATTTCAGAAATAAATGGAAAAGAGCATATAGAAATGTTACTAATATAACTGTTCTAAATCTAATGCGCGGCTTAAAGAACAAAGTTAAAACATTCTTCTAAAACAAATAATGTATTAGAAATAACTTTTGTATTTTAAGTTTAAGTTGTAAGAAATAAAATATAGAAATTTTATAAAAAAATTGCCATTAGAGTTTTTACTGCAAACAAAAATAAATGGGTCAATTTTTTCTGGACGACTCCTTATATATTTCTAGAACGGTTCTTCGGACAGTAAAAATGACCAATTTCATAGGATTTCGTATTCTGAAGACGACTAGGACGGATCGTTTTCACAGTATACAAAAAAAGAAACTAAATTTGTATATGACAATACTAAGAATTGGATAACCCCGATTTAGTTCATTTTTGAAAATATATTTACTGTATTTATTAAAACATTGTGTACAAAATTTCAGCTTTCTACGTTGACATGTTCATAGACAGTACCCAAAAATATAGCGAAAAACTAAATTTTTGTATGGCAACTCTACGCAGGAGTTGCCTGATTGGTCTCATTTTCGACCTTAAATTAACTTTTTCTTTTAAAGACCGTGTGCAAAATTTCAACTCTCTAAGTACACGTGTTCTCGAGTTATCGTGTGGAATGCCACACTTACAGTACTATACACTTTAGATTTCATCTAGAGTATAATAATACTTTCCCGTTTTATTCGTTGGAGGTTAATCCTTATGTAGATATGATAAGCACTCTCCAAAAATACCAGTTTTCTTTTAATTTGGCGACTCCAATAAAACGGTCCCCATAAAAAAAAAGAAAAAAAGAAAAATTAATTAATTTTATTTAGTTGAACTACTAACTAACTACTCTATTATGAATTGAACACTTTCGATTTGCCTTCGCGGGTTAATAGCCGCCCATATCATAAGTCCGAAAATAAGATGTTCAATTTATTGTTGAGAGTTAATTTTATAAATTTTATCGCCGCCCATGTTTATTCTATCTATGTAGAGGGAAATTCTTCTTCTCATACACACGCGAAGAAACAGTCAATGAACACATCACCACTTAAACGCTACGCTCTAACCTAACCGACTCTGGGGGGGCCACTGGGTTAACTTGACTCCACATCGGGGAGCCAGCAAGCTGCCAGAAGTAGTGTAACATTGGAGCTGTGAACATTAACTTAGGAGTAGCGCATCGATTTACTTACATATATCTGCCTCAAGTTAATTAAAAAAAAAAAAAAAAAAAATTTAAAAAAATTTATGCTCTTTTGCATTGTGAAAGAAGAATAATTATAAACCGTGAAACCCAGTTAGAACGGAGTCGTATTAGTGATAACTCGCATAAAATTTGTGGATTAATTCGTTGTTTCACCTGTGCCGAAACTTACTGAGTCGTCGTTGTTGTCAGCTGCTGGGAAAACAAAAAAAAAACAAAAAATTCAAAATGTTCAGCGGATTTACAGGTAATTGAACAATGTCAAACAACGGAATTTCGTTGCGGTTTATTTCCGAGTTCAGAGCGTTATAAAAATTCGTTCGTAAATTTATTGAATTCGGTAATACCAAAAAAAACTAATATCGGTTAGCGATTCATGTGTAAGGGAAGGCATTTGAGTGAGAATGCTACAATTTCACAGCATTTACATATTTCAAGGGTAGTTTTCTCTGCTACTCTCCCTTCTTTTTATTTAACGGAATTTACGTTTTAATTTACTGAATACATATACATTCGTAATCTAGCCTAAGAAAATCTCTTTCTTGGTGAAATTCCGTCTTTAAGAACCGAACCGTAAATTTTTAGATAATTTTTTTTTCTTTTTCTTTGAGTTTCGCTATGCTAAAAATAGATTTTGTTAGGATGGAATCCAGCTTTCTTTCTACATATATACTTAGTCAAGAAAACTCTTGCAAGACCGTGAAAAATGAAAACATATGGGTTGTAAAGCATTGAAGAAAAGCTCGTGATGAAAAAAAAAGCTTTTCGGTGATTTCATTTCAACAAAGCATCTTCGGTTTTTTTTTTCTTCTGTTGTTGTTGTTATATTATTTTGCATTCTTTAAATGGACTTAATTAATGAATCCATGACTAAAATTGCTTTTATTTTTGGATAACATGCAGACGCCTCAAAATGTGAGTATCGTATATTAAAAAAAAAAAACGATTTTTTTTGCCTTCATTTATTATCCACTACTTTTAGAATAGAATAGAATAGAATAGAAAAAGATAGTTTAGTGCGTAGTTGTCTACTTAACTGTTATTCAAATCGTATTCACTTATCTTTATCAGGATCGCCTAAATCAACTCATTTTCTTGTTTTAAGCTTACGTTTTTTCGTGTACATACAAACAGAAATATGTAGAAGTATAGTATGAGTATATTGAAACAAACAAAATATTGATTATTTATCTACATACATATAAACATATCTACACTGTCTAGAGTAGCCTATTACTGCACTCATGACTCAGTTTTCTAGTTTATTTCAATGTAGGTAATCGATTCATATTGCGGGTATGCATCATCATCATACATACCTATGTACATATTTACGAGTAGGGATGGTCTTGAATTCTTTTACGTAATTTATCTAAAATTTAATTTTTATATTTTATTCAAAAATAAATTTCTTCGCAAAATTAATGAACTGATTTTGATTATCTGCATTCGATTTGGGGCATGTAATGTAATGTAAAACATGCATTTAAATTTGCATTTATTTAACTACGAACAAATTAATCAAGTTTATTTTAGTTGACATCGTTTTTTTTTTCTTGTTCCTTAATCTCGGTAATAAACCCCAAAACAAAAAACAGATTTTTTTATACATATACCTACCTACATTATATATAAAAAAAAAAGGTAAACAAACAAATTCTTCTAAAATTGTATCATCGCTGTATTGGAGTGAAATAACATATGACGCAGCAGATGAATGTTATTAGTTTGTTGAGAACATGATCATTAAAAGCCTCTGATTTGAATTAATTAATTTAATTTTTTTCTCGTATTCTTTATATTATTTATGTCATAAAAAGTGCGCTTTAAATTTTTCTTTTATTAATTTTTGATATTAATTAGAATTTTAATATTCAAAGAATTTTATGCATTGTGGTTTAGGATGGTACAAATTTTGTTTGTTAATTATGCTGCCATTATTTATTACAGTATCAGTAAAAGTAATACATGTCTGTGTGAAGTTTTATCGAAATTGGTCATTATAATTTTCATATTTTATTCGCAATAAAAAAACCTAGAAAAAAATCGTTTTATAAAAGAACAGTTTATTAAACTCTAAAGTCTAAATTATACATTTTCAGAAATGTAGAAATTATGTTAATTATGGTGGTATTTAATTAAGGTATAATATTACTTAAAAATCAAGGATGTCCCGATATTTAGGTACAAGAAACCGATCGTGTTGCTACTTTTCGTAATGGTATTTTGGGACGTCACAAATATAGTGATATACCTCTTTCTTTTCAATTTCTTTTTGTCTTTGAAATTTGACCTTGAAGTTTAACCGAAAAATTTCGACAACGGTACAAGCTACAAGGCTCAAAATTTCTGCGTATATTTCGACAATTATCCTTTAGAATGTCTTGAGTTTTTTTTTAAAGTCCTTTTTTGCCACAGACGTGTTTTTTTTAAAGGACGTGCCGTATGAATTTTAAATTACGCAGAATGTTAGGTCTTTGTGATACGCACAAATACCGACAATCAAAGATTATTAAATATATTTTGTTTGTAATTTTTAACGAGAGTGAGGCCCATTCAAAAATATCGTTTGAAAGGATTTCAAGGATTCAAGAAAAAAACAAATTGTTTTTTTTTTTTTTGTGAATTGGTTGTAAAGATTTATCGCTGGAACAGAATGAACGGATCAATGCCGGAGTAAACCCGCAGCTAACTGTCAAAAAACGCGAGAAATAAAATGCTGCCCAGAACGAAATTGCCGCGACTGCGTTTAATGACATTTCAATGCAATTTTCACATTTTCAATATTGTGCTTGTCGATATTTTTATATTGTTAAAACTTGTGCTGTCAAAAATTTTCAATCCGGCACTTGCGTAAAAATTGAAAGTTGACCAACTTTCTTGCGGCAAATGCGGTAATTGCATTCACTGTGTGCGCATTAATATATTTCAAATGCATTTAACTTTTGCGTGACATTTCCATCCGGCATTGATCCGTTCATTCTATTCCAGCGGTTAGCCTAAAATGTGCGAAAAAATACCGTTGCCTCCATAATATTCTATATAGGTTTATAAAAGGAAAATTTTTAATATTATCACGGTTAGGAAGGTATTGAGTCATAAATAGCAGAAAAACTGCAACTTTTTTCGTCAGTCTCATATAGTTGCTGGAAAAAATGTTTTTGTGTTAACTTATTTATATAAGATAATTCTTATTAATAAAATCCAACTCTGATAAAATTACTCTTGCGTCTGTCTGTTTAAATATTATTCAGTTATCATCCGCAAATTTGCATTAGATTTAAACATATTTAAATTCGGTCGATCGACTGTTCGTTGATAAAGTTCTGGTACGGAACGTTGATTGCACAAGTGCGATTCGCACTTAAACGAATTACTTAAGGATATTAGAGCGATTTTTTACTTTTTGTTTCTTTTTTTTTTAATAATTTTATAACGGCACTTGGTATAGTTACCATGCTTGGTGGTGACATCATAGTTAACATTTGCCTCCTTAAGGCACATACGAAATTTTATATAATATCATTTTTCAAGGATAAAAAAATACTTGAAAACTAGAGAATTATTAATTCATTTACATTGTTGAAGACCATATGTATACAGCTAGAGTTCTTTAATAAAAATTGATTGGAAAAAAGTTATGGAGCGACATATCCGTTTTAAAATTGTAAAAAAAAATCTTTTAAAAGCACGAAAACATAACCAATTTTTATCCTGTATTGTAGAGAATTTATAATAAATTTGTTTTTTTTTTTGGAGTAGGAACCTTAGAGCACGATTAAGGCTTACAATTAAGACTAATCAGTCGACTGCGATGTGATTTTCAGTCAAGGTGATGCTGAAGAGAAACTTCAAATTAAATAAAAATTTGAACTGTTGTTTCTATCATTTTGTACTTGATGTTCCAATGCATATTAAGTTAATGTATTTATGTGATAACCTTCAGTTTTTTTTTATAATTTCTGCGGCATAAACTTTTAAATTTATGTATAATTTTTCAAAGCCAAAGGACGATATGGGTATGAGATATATTTGATAAGAATGAAAGAGAACTTCACGAATTTTTTCTCAGATATTTATTGTCATGAAAAGTGGAGATGATACGCAGTTTTCTAAGGCTATGTGATACAAAATAATGCTGATTTCGATGGTGGTTGTTTGAGATTGTTTACCATGCTTTTTTAGTTGGGATAATATAGCTTTTGGTTCGACGAAGGCTAATCTAACTAACTTATTCTGAAAAATACTAGACGTGGCGATTGAATACATTTCCTGCAGCGATACTGATTTTGCGATTTAAATTGATGCAAGAAGATTAACACTTTTCGCGAGTGAGGCGTCATTCCAAAACTGACCATATTATATATGAGACGAGCAAACGTTTAATATCAGTAATTCTTCGTACGAATCCAATAGATACTAAAGCTTCTGCGTTCATGAATATTCTGACTTTTAATTTGACTCTAAGCTCTAACAATGGTGCCAATCTAGTCGACAATCATGTAATTATAAATGTCATACTCTCCTCTCGATTTGGTACTAAATACTCATGATCTATAGTACATAATGTTACTTATTCTCCATCGAACCGTGAAGTACCTACTATATCCAAATTATATATTATAAATAGATTACGTCTCAAATGCCATTGGGTATAATGATGTATTAATGAAATTTTATAAAATAATTTTGCCCGTAAGCCTGTTATCACGTAACTTTTACATAAACTTCTGATCTGTTCACATTTTCTAGATCATTAGAAGCTGAGACTGATCCCTCCCATGCCAAAATCTGCATCCTGCTACCATTCCATTAGATATGTTTTTTAATTGTTCCCTCTTGTTGGTCTGATTGCTATTCACGTCAGCATAAAAGATCTTTCAAATCTGTAATCTATGTAGTTTCGGGTGAATGCATTCGATCAGCACTGCTCTACTAAAAGTTTCTGTTGATATTCGAGACATTTGCGATAAAGGCAATATACTGCGATTCTGTCCATCTTGACTTTTATCCTATACACTCCTTGTGAGATGATTAGCACCTTTATGTCAAGCTAGGCTTACTGTCCAGTTATATTCGTATGTGTTTTTCATGAATCATGGACAACCTTAGCTGTTTTTCGAAGGATCGTACTTAGTTTAGTAGCAATAATTTTTTCTTACGAATAATTTACCTATAGCGTCATCGTTAAACTTCTATGGGAAGCACTGACATATAATAGGAATGGACTGAGCCATCCTATCTAATTCCTATAGTCAAAAATGGCACAAATTTTTACTAAAATCTATTTGTCTCTTTCAAGCTCAAAATGTACACTGAACTGTAACCAATTTTGGAAACAGTACGGCTGTATTAATTCGAATACATAGGAATTGACATAAAAACGCAGACAAATATATTATTTATATACGTCTATCTCTTACAAGCTCAACGAGGTTTGACATCAAATCTGCAGAGGAACCCATTTTTCAATAACTTTAAAAATTAATTTTTGTGTTAATTTAAACAAGTTTAACTTCCTAAATAATTTTAATTTAATACAATTTTATAACATCTTTAGTGTTTCTAATTGACAAATAATAATTAATTATAAATCGGTGTGCAATTGTACGAAATAAAGGGTTTTCACAGCCTGTCCAATATTTGTGCCATTTTTGAAGCAAGAACGCTCAGTCCATTCTTATTATATGTCAGTGATGGGAAGCGATCAGAGATAAGCGCACTGATGAGATCTCTCTTCATTGAAATTATTTCCAATGAATTTTAGTCTAAACTATAATAAAAATTTTCATTATAGGGTCATTAGGTATCTGTGCTATTTTCAAATGAGGTTTCAGCACACACAACAACTACTTTGTCTTTGCCTGTCGCGTAAATTATTGCTTTATAAAATCAAAAATGCAACTTTGGTATAAAAGATGTGAATTTACTGAAAAAGTGCTTACCATCATGAAAAAAAAAACGATTAAGGACCAGCGACGTTTTTTCGCATTTTATAAATAATTAGGAAAATTTTGCTCCAGCCCATTTACACCTCCTTTTGTTTGATTATTGAAATAAATTATCTCTGGCTTCTGTTTTATTTAAGAATTTGAATTTTAGTAGATTTTTTTTCTGTTTTTACTGCTCTAATACCGATGAGAAGTAAAACATTTGAAATATATTAATGTAAAATGCCGAATCATAACTTTCATGGACTATGTTTAATGATATTCGGTGGGTGACACTACTTATCAGCCGTCGATCTTTTTTAAAGCCTTCATTCCCGAGGTTGTTGAGCAAGATTACATTCAATCCACACTTTTTTTCTATCCTCCATCGGATAGATATGCTAGTAGAACTGCTATAATAGTCGTTGGGCTGAGCTGTTAAATTTAGCACTGGTTTTCATATTTGATCTTAGTTTTACCAATGAGCATAGCTCTTTATTTCACGTTTTCTATCAAATAAATGTGGCATAATTATAAAGCAATGAGAGATTAATTACATTAACAGTGGTCGAAGTGACGGGCTAAAAGTGGTGGGATGGTTAAAAAAAAATTAAGAGCATATTAGTTAAATAAAACATAAAAAACAAGAATTCATTTATTTAGAAAAAAAATATAGCTACGTTATTAAAGAAAAAAAAAAACAAAACAAAAAACAATAAGTTAATGCCTAAGTAACTAAGTAATACATCTGAAAATAAAAAAAAAGTTTCTAAACAATTAGTTGTTCTATACTTACAATTCTTAGAATAGTTTCCATATCTATTCCTCTTAATTTTTTTGTTGTCGTCCTTTTAGAAAAATTTCTAAAATCTGCGTCCCGCCGATCTTTTTCAACTAATTTTTTGCTTGATGTGCTAAATATATTACAAGGCTCTTCTCCCTGCGCGTTTTTATCTCCCTGTTGTTCAATTTTTTTTTATCAAAAATTTATCCATTATTTAAAAAAAACAATTTTTTTAAACAAAATTCGACAAAATTTGGAAGTCAATTAACTAGAGCTGTGTCACTCAGGAATGAACCTTTCGTGAATTACAATTACGAGTGATCTGTCGACTGCGACTTTGCGCAAATGGTAAATGCATGTGGCAAGATACAATTGCAACTTTCACTTCGACTGTGACTGTGAGTGCGAATGAAAGTCAAGTCAAGTCAAGTCAAAGTGCAAAGTTGGTGTTGGCTGCGACCAACTTCAGTTCAATCACAGAAGTCGGGATTTTTGGTTTGTTCAAGCCTACGAGTAAGAAACTCATCTCAAAGATGTGTAAGTTCATACGCACACTGTAAAAAATTCGCATTGCAGGCTGATGAAAAGAAAAGGTTATGCAAGGGATTTGGCGCGAGTTTTGAAAGTATGAGGCAAAATTGTATAGCAGCACCAGCATAGTGAGCGCTAGTAATACAAAACAACTTTTGGCAATTCCTGGTTACCCAGTAAGCCTATTTCCATCTTTGGTTGCCCAATAACTTGCCTTAAAATTTCATTGTTGATAAATCTATATCTGATTCCCAGTTTATTACGAAGAAAGAAACAAATACAGTATTACTAAATTTCCACATAAAAGAATATAATTTTTTTCTATTTAATCCCCTTTTAATTTTAACCTTACCTACGGCTTTTATGCTAGGATAAATTTCATTACCGAATATAAATAAAAAGTGACACCTAGGGTATACATGTAGACAGAGATATAGCCATATGTTAGAAAGTGAACAAAATCACCACGCAAAAATGGCATATATATACACGCAATGGCCTATCCTTTAGTTCCTTACTCGTAGGTTCAAGCAGTTGAAGCTTTAATTTAATTACAAACTTCACCTCAACGTAGACTCCGGCTTAAAATCAAGTCGCAGTCGACAGATCAGTCGTAATTGTAATTCAGGCCTTAAAAGAACCAAAGGAGCCGTACAGTCCTAACAAAAGGAGCCGTACAGTCCTAACAAAAGGAGCCGTACAGTCCTAACAAAAGGAGCCGTACAGTCCTAACAAAAGGATCCGTTCTCTGACTCTGCCTGAGTGAGATAAATTTAAGTCGACCGAGAGTATTCACACACAGCATTGAGTGAGCACGGTGCGTGCAGTGACACTGCCAGTGTATCAGTTCAATTCTGATCCGATTCTTTCCGCTCTGTTCTGTGGATCAGTTGCTGTTAGCGCATTTGTGACTATAGGTACTGTACACCTACAATCTGTTCAACCACATGATAAGCCAGCAATGCCTACCTCCAATCCAATATAAAATCAACGATGCTTCGCCTTGATGTAGAATAGCCCGTAATTTTTTCTTAGAAATTTACTGGACATTTTTCTTTAGAAATTTTATGCATTATTGGAGGCCAACATCGGCACACATGAAAGTATTGTATATCTGAAAATAACTCCTGTTGACCACCAAGAGTGAATAAAAATTCTGTCAGAACATTTTCTGCTAATTTCTAAGAAAAAATATGTTCCGGAATGCATTTCTCTTTCCTAAGAAGTAGTGGGATGGGCTTGCAATTATTTAGAAGTACCAGGATGGTATCCCACATCGTACCTCACTTCGAGTACTGCATTGAAGTTAAAAATTAAAAAAAAAAAAAAAAAAAGCATCGCGTAATCCAAAAAAACGGCAGCAACTATAAATACCATAATACATGAGCAGCATAAAAATTTACATGGGTGAGAGAATGCTCAATATATTGTTGCTTTAATTCTTTTTTGTTTTTAGCTTATTCATGATTCTTCTAATCAAAATTTTTTATTCTTTGCATTTGATATTTGACATTTCGGTCTATTCAAAATAATACCTGCCTTTTCTTGGTAGCACTCCAGACCAGATGCTAAGCTATTAACTATGGTAAAATGTAATACATGTACCTACATGTTTACCGGTATCTGTTGATTATTGTTTTGTTTCAAAATCCAAATGTAGATGAGCAAATGAAAAGATGATGATGATCAATATTACAAACAAATCCTTCAAAGTATCACTATTACGCCCATTTGAAGTAAACATTTTGTTGATAGAGTTGTAAATAATTACACAACGAAAGTGTAAATTGTAAATAAATGCATAAGAAAGAGTATGTTAAAAAATTGTGTTTGGAATTTATGTGAAAATTCTCCAAACCTTCAGGGAATTAGATAGATAACTAAATAGGTATGAAGGATATTATTAAGCATTCAAACCAGTGCAGTTTGGTTTGATACTTGTAATCGTTTTTGATGTCCAAATAATTCGTAAAAGAACATCTATTTTTAGTATACTTTTATACATTTCTCTTCAGGAAAACATTTTTAAACATAAACATACATAGGGTATCTTCAAAATAATTTCTGCATTTTGATTTCCAATATCCTCTAAAAGAGAAAAAAGTAATGATTTTTTTTTTTTATACAGGGTGTAGTATGCAGTATACCCATTGTGCTGTGTTTTCAAAAGTATTCCGTTTTTATCATATTTTGTTGCTAAGAATTATTCAAAAGCTACCATTAACTTGCTCTAGGTACCTTACAAGAAGAGTGTTATGGAAAATTGGAAATACCTAAGTACGTAACCTGTTAAATAAAATACCATCTGCCAGAGTTGTGTTATATTAAGATGGCCGACACTTAACGTATGGGACTTATTTTTAGGACACACTGTATTTATGGATGAATGAATGAAAATCACTTTATTGTATCACCAAAAAGCCTGGTACAGCAAAGTTAAATGGCCCACTGCAACGTGACCATCTGGGCTCTACCAGTGTTGAGTACTTACTACTAGAAGATAGTACAGAGATTCTTACGATGATTTTATCCTAATTTATTAAGTTTCTAGGGTTCACAAATTTTTCTTGATCTAAGTCAGGGTAGGCCAACACGTCGATCGCGATCTACTGGTCGATCGCGAAGGTATTTTTGGTCGATCACGATGTTGTTTTTGGTTGAACAAGAAACAACTGATGACTAATTTTGGTCCATCATAGTAGACATGAAAAAATTTTAGCAAACAATCGTAACTCATATATACAAACAGTGTGTTTACCTCAAGGTCACAGTTTAATTTTTCAGTTTACCTATAATCGACCAAATAATTCTTTCGTTGTGCAACAACCACTTAGTCTCTACCAAAGTCTGGTAGATAAATGGACACGCCGCCGTCTTTTTGTGTTAAAAGCGGTAACATTTATTAGCTTTCATAAAAAAAAGTTATCCTTTTTATTAACACTATTATTGTAAAGTGTGAATGAATGTAAGTAGGCACTTTTTTTTATATTTTAATTAAGATTTGTTGTTGACTTATCATTTTCATGATGAAGGGGAACTGGAGTATTTTGTTATTATGATGAATGATAAATGTTTTTGTTTAATATGCGATGCCTCTATGCCCCTATAGCTGTTTCTAAAAGGGGGTAATCTTCAAATACGTTACATATCTCTGCATAGCAAACAACAAACAGATTACCCACTAAATAGTGAATTGAGAAAAAAAATTAACTTAGGAATTTAAAGGCGCAAATAAGAGCTCATCAAAATATTTTTATAATCACGAGCAGTGACTATCAAATTATAGCAAAAAATTGCAAACCATTTTTGGATGGGAATTTATAATAGAGGCATTTTTGAAAATATCAGATTCAATTTTCAATGATTTTAAGAACAAGATTGAAATTATCAGTGTCATTACAGATCTTTAATTTTCCCGAAATACTATGATGAGGCGGATTGAGAAAATAAGTGAAAATGTGAAAGAACAGTATAATGACATTAATAGATGTTCTTGTTTTTATTTTCTTCAATTTACTGATTATACATGACACAACACCTATTTTTATTTGTATGGTTTTTAAAGATTATACATCTAGAAAAGAAATGGCTGAATATGGTTAATTCGAAGGAACGGCTAGAAGTTTAGACATTTTCAACTTCCTCTATAAGATTATCTTGTTGACTTTTAATTACCACCTTTTAACTAGTTTCAACGAATACAGATTCACAAGAGCAATGATAAGCTATATAAATGGATTTATAGAGCTATGTTAAAATGATGTCACATTTCCGAGTTTTTTAAGCTGCATAATTAATCAATAAGTGTTAGCCAGCAAAAGATTAAATGCAAAAAAAAAAATGTATTTGGCGTTTAAAATTTTAAACTCTATTCGCGGCAGCTATCTCAAGAGGCATCTGTTCCAATTACAACTTGTTGAAGAACAGCCAGAATTATTACTAGTATTACTACATATTGATGTGAGCTAGCAAAGATTTCGAGATTACTTACCCAAATAACTAGTTTTCTTAAAGCACAAGATAAATACTGTACGAATTTAAATGATATAACTTGGTTGAGGCGTTTAGCATTTCTAAAAGATTTCACATAAAAATTGAGTGATTTGAATTTAGAAATGCAAGAAAAGAATAAAACATTGAGGAGATGATCGGCAGTATTAGTGCATAGAAAATAAAATTTATAATACCAATAGGTGATACTAACAAAAAAACAATTTAGAGCATTTGCCAAATATATCAAAACGCTTAAAAACGCATCGTAATATTGTAATTACGACATTTAAAAATACTTTTTTGAAATCAAAAAGTTAGTTGAAAGCTTTAACGTGCGATTTCCAAATTTTAAAAGCGTTCAAATAATGTGAAATATGGGTCGTTTCCTTTTAAAAGTAAAACTTATTCCTGTCAAAATATCTGAAACATTTAATCTTGTCAAAAACATGTTAGATAATGAAATTAAAGTGGAAATTGGTTAACTTGAAATCGTGGGGACTAGCAGAAGTTTTTCGAGGTATCCGAATTTCTTATTAAGCCTTGTTTTATATGCATACGCAAAAAATTAATATTGTTGAAAAATTTGGGTATAGGCATTGCATCCTATTTTTCTTCGTTGTTATCTGAATCTTTAGCCTTAGATGCATACGTTGATGGTTTCATTATTTCCACAATTTCATGCTCGGCCAACTTGGGAGCAGTCTCAATATGGTCGTCTACGGTTCAAATAATCTTCGAGTGTAATATCTATGGCTATATTCAGATAGTTGTAGACACCGCGTAAGCTATTGTGTAATTTAACGACTTTGGGATGAAGAATCTTGTGATGGAGGCATTACCAAGAAAATTCAGGATGATTGAAACAATTTTAAATTATTGTGGTTGTTGCACATCACCAGGCAGTAGATGTAAGGAGTCCAAAATTGTCATTCAATTAGCATCTGCCTTAGATTCAATAATCGCCATGAATTTCCTGTCCTGTGAGAGGTTTGCTAGTTCTTAATGAGGGCACAAGGTGGTGTTAGATGTATACAACAAGCATTATTTTGTGGTAATAGAATTTTTTTTAGAAAATTAAGCAAGTAAGAATTTCAAATGTTTTCCTATTAAGCAATATTTCGTGTTATTCATTTTGCATATCAGAATTAGTTCACATGAAAATCATTTTACGGAATGTGTACTGGACGTTTGTTCGTGTTATGCAATATTTCGTGTATTTCATGTTAAGTGACCTCTACTGTATAACTCAAAGCACAGATTTAAAATTGCAATACAGAGACCTTGTGGATAATTTTTATAAATATCTTAATCGAAAAATAGCAAATATCTACTCTTGTTTCGGAACTACATAGTTATGTGAACCTGTCTTTTCTTTAAATTTAATAAGGATTGAACATCTTTCTCATACTGAAGATTCATATAATAAACAGACACAAACTTTTCATTAATGATAAGTTAAAAGAGTTTCATCAGTAAAATATGTTTGTATAAATTCCTTTTTATTACTTGTTAGTGCACAAAAAATATATTTGAATTATTAAATCTCACGTAGGTAGATCGCGAGACATTTTCAGAAAAAAGTCGGATCATACGCATGATAAAGTTGGGCACCCCTGATCTAAGTGTTTCAGTAATCTGTTTATTATATGTGCAAGGAGCTTCGTTTTCTTAGAGTTACGATTATGCTACTAAAACTAAAAGCTAATTACTGTAGTGTGTATTCTAACTAAGATCTTGTATTATTTCACTAATTCTATAGCCCTAGTAATAAATATTTTTGTATCTAGTATAGTTAAAATTGTTCAATTCAGATATTGTTAAGGCATCCTAACTATTTAATTTAAATTTATTATATTTCTCTTTTCATTTCTTCTTATTATTTTTTTTTTTTACTTTTTATATATATATATTTTTTTTTTTGTTTTTTTATAACAAGTATACAATATCGTTAATAGACTATGTAGTGACAAATTTGAGTCGTATTACAGTTAAATCGGAGAGCAGCTTAAAAATTAGTGATCACGAAACATTAATAATAAATATAGAGGTAAAGGTACCTATATGTGAAAAGGGAACTTTCGTTAATTGTTTCAGATACAATAAGAGAGATTTTGGTATTAAGTTAAGAAGCCTTGACATGCAGTCAGTGAATTCCTCGGAGAGCTTGAACGAACGTGCACGAATGTTTGAGAATAAATGGAATAGTGTAGTAAATGACTTTACAAAGAGAAAGCTGGTGAAAGAGAGAGAAAACGGATGGTTCAACAGTACACTTCGCAGTATGAGAACGAATAAAGAATTGAACTACAGAAAAGCTGTTCTATCGGAATGCGACAGGGATTGGAACGAGTATAAATTAATTCGAAATAAATATGCAAAAATGATAAAGCAAGCCAAGAACAATTATATTAAAGGAATTATAAATGAAGCAAACAACCCGAAGGAAATGTGGAAATCGATTAAAACATATGTAATGAAGGACTCTAAAAATGTAATAAAAAAGGTAAAATTTGGATCTATATGCTGTTTGGAAGATAATGAAATAGCTGAAAATTTCAATAACTACTTCATTGAGAGTATAGAACAGATCCATCAGTCAATCCCGAATATGATATATAGTGATGACCTTCAACAGATTGATAAAAAATTTGTTTTCGGGCACATTTCCCAAACGGAATTACGACAAATAATTAAGGACATGAATCCTAAACGGGATTACAGTAGAACTAACACAACAATGTTTTTGGATAATTGGGAAGATGTGGGACTTCCTTTATGTAATCTAATTAATAAATCTTTAATTGAGGGCTCGTTTCCTGACACATGGAAGGAATCTATTATTATTCCGATCCAAAAAATTAAAAACACAACGAGATGCGAAGAATTTAGGGCTGTTAATATGCTCTCAACACATGAAAAAATTTTAGAGAAGGTAGTTCAACAACAATTGGAAAAATACTTAGAATCCAACAAGCTTTTGGTAGAACAACAGTCCGGATTTCGAAAAGGGCATTCGTGTGAATCGGCGCTAAACTGGATAATAACTCAGTGGAAAGAAGAGCTTCAGAGTAAAAGAAAAATATTAGCGGTTTTCTTGGACTTAAAAAGAGCGTTTGAGACAGTGGACAGGTCGATCTTATTGAAGAAGCTATATAAATATGGAATACAAGGAAAAGAATACAGATGGTTCGAGTCATATTTATCAGATAGAAATCAAAGGACGAAAATTAATGAGTACAGATCACAGAGACGACAGAATAAATTAGGAGTCCCACAAGGCTCCGTATTGGGAACTCTGCTATTCCTCATTTATATAAACGACATACCAGATACTTTAAAAAATGTTGGTATTGTGTTGTTCGCGGATGATGCACTTCTTCACATTGCGCGCGATGATATTCAGGAATGTATTAATCAAATGGAAGAAGATTTGAGTTCAGTAAACATGTGGTTAAGCGTAAATAAGCTAAAATTAAATATAAATAAAACTAAGTACATGGCAATAAACAGTGACTATAACAATGGAATTAATATGAGTGGAGAATTAATTGAATGTGTAAGTGAAATTAAGTATTTGGGTGTAGTGATTGATAAAAAACTAAATTTCAAAAGTCATTTTGATTATGTTTGCAAAAAAATCGGAAAGAAAATCGGTTTTCTGAGAAGAATTAGAAACAAAGTGTCCTTACTGACAGCTATACATATATATAACGTGATAATTAAACCGCATTGTGAGTATTGTTCGACAGTTATGTTTCTTGGAACAAAAGAGATGTTAGAGAGAGTGCAGAAGCTGCAGAATAAGGCGATGCGGGTGATATTACGTTGCAGTAGGTTTACACCGATATTATCAATGTTTAAAGCACTAATGTGGATGAGCGTAAAGGAAAGAATAGTTTTGAATGTATTGTTGTTTATATTTAAGATAAAGAGTAAGATTCTACCAGAATATTTACATAGATATTTAAGATTTGTTGGAGACGTGCAACCATTTAACCTCAGGAATGTAAATGAATTCAGATTAAGTAATTATAATACAACAGGAGCGCAAAACTCACTACTATATAAAGGTTTAAAAATGTATAATAAACTTAACTATTGCAGGAATGATGAAAACTTTGGAGCATTTAAAAGATATTGTATTGAATTTATAAAAACTAAATTAGATGTCCTATTGGCATGATGTTATTTGTTAATTAATAGATTGTTTTTTCATGTTTTTTTTTTTTTGAATATTTTATTTAGTAGCGATTTATTATCGATTTAATGAAGCAAATCATTGTAAATGTACAAGCTTTTATATGCTTTTATATGAGCAAATAAAATTTATTTATTTATATTTATTTATTTATATCAATTCAGTTTAATGTTGTTCGTATGCGTGTGTTACTCCGCTAAAGTGTTGTTGTCAGTCAGTGCAGTGATGAGTGCTTTCGTATCCTCTCTGGAATATTTCAAGAGATCCGTCGGTCTTGTCATTATACGTCGTTCATGAAGTAGTCTGGTTTTTTTTTGGTTACGAACCCCCCACTTTAGTTCTGTTCTGAAATTAGTAGATAGGTACTAAACGGATGCGAAATTGTAGAAAAGTTAGTTCATAGATTTATATATGACTAATATGTGATAATCCTATGATTGTTTGACCTTTGTATCATGTTTAACTATATACTTGAGTATCGCGTTAGAATACTTAATATTAAGAACTGAATCAGAATTCACGTAAAGGATTTTAAATTTAATAATGAAATGAAATAAGAACTTTAGTTTCTATCCCCCCATAAAAGCTGACAGTGAAATTTATTTTCATATAGAAATCATTAAAAAATAATTAAAAAATTATAATTATAATCTGAATAAGTTCAATCTGAAGCTTCTATATGATTTCTATTTCCTACATTTCCTATTTATATGGATGTAAACAAAACCAACACCAGTATAACCCGACAAACAGCGCATATTCCAAATGGAAACTTAATACATGATTAGGAGATCGAAGTAATGAGAGGGTAACAAAAGAAAAAAAAAAACAAAAAGCTTTTTCTGCTCAAAGCATTGAAGTCAAACCAACGATGAAGTCATCAGCACATCAGACCAAGGTCAGTTCTGTAGCATTGCTTATTCTGGTATGGCAAGTTATGAGTATTTTACAACGCCCAGAGATATGATGCGCAATTAACTTGCTACCGTTCATTTCCGTTGGACACTGGTGGACTGGTGCGAACGGAATTCCGATTGTGATCTATCTATCAAATACTCCATTTCCATTATTTTGACTACATTAAGCAATTTGGTTTAGGTACAAAATCTACTTATGTCAAAGTTTCGGTGTTATCGCGAAATATTGACCTTTGAAATATGAATCAAAATCGTAGACTTTTACAATAACTAAACCTGAGCTCATGTTTATATATCTCTTTAGCAGTACCGACTAGTATCTGTTTAGTAATCACGCTATGTCTGCTAAAATTTTCTTATGAAGCGGCTAATTCTCTGACATGCCAATGTGCTGACTCGATTTCCAAATGAGTGACTGACTTCAGTTAACATGAAGTCAAATGTTTAATCAAGATGCAAAGTAGGGAACTTACGTAATCTGGCGCAGTCGATTATAATTCAAAATAAATTAAGAATTGCATTCGCGCCTTAGTTAAAGATGCAAAAAAAAAAAACTATACTTTTGGAAAGTTTCTTTGAGTAAATAATTGTTTTGAGAAAAATATGTATGTATGTATGTATGTATGTATAAAAAAAATAATAATGTTTTGTTTTAGTGGATGTCATTGAAGAATCTTATTTCCTTCATTGTTACAATTTCGAGCCACTGAGTGAGATGCACATTCTCACATTTCTCATGTTTTATTTTTACCCGCCAAACGAGATTTTCATCTTGGTTTTATAGAACCGGCTTTCGAGCTATACCCACGCACAGATTTCAGAGTTTATCTGCACTCAGGCTTTGTTTATACAACTACGTCTCCAAAACGTTCTGATCTAAATATATATTTTGTGAAATCAAATACTACATGGGTAATAAATGTAGCCTTCTCAAAGGCATTTGCCATTGATTTAGTATTTTTGTGTTTTTTTTTAATTTCTATAAATTAACTGAAAACTAGCTAAATTGTAGGGATATTATTGCCGATAGGCATACCTGTAAAATACCTCAATGTATGTATGTAAATACGTAACCAAGCTGAAGAGCTGCACAGATATTCTTGAAAATAATGTGTTCGGATGAATTATTTTTTGAATATTTTTCATCATATAGAAATTAATAAATTATTTCGCATAACAATTAAAGCGTTTCAGAGCGATCGTTTTCCAAGTATGAATGTGAATAATCGAAATTTTTGGTTCGAAGTTTTATAGTTGTAAAAGTTAGTGCAGGACGTTTCTACCTTTGTAGCTGATAAGCCCTTTCTATTTTGGACATTATTTTCTACTAGTGGCCATTCCAATATAAATTTCTCTATTTTCTCAAACATGATTAAATTTTTTTATTTCCTCTGTAAAAAGTTTTAGTTTAAAAGCTACCAAAATTTTGATCTTTATGTAAGTAAAAAAATATCTGGGGTAGGGCATATTAGTTATTACAAAATTAGGAATATTTTATTTTTACAAGACAATAATTAACATGGAAATGAAATGAAATAGGGGAAGGAGCACTTTAAATATAGAGTTGTTTCAGTTTTCAATAATAATAGGACAACAATTAAAATGTGTTCTGGTAGAAAACCTTATACTTATATTTTCAAAATTTAATATCATTTTATTTCGACTAGTAACATAGGATAAAAGAAGTATATTTATAACTCTAAAACGAGGAGCAGAAGGCTTTGCAATGTCGCGAGACTGTGACGGGTCATTGAATGGATAAAATATGTACTTACTTGAAAGATTTATGAGTGACAAAAGGTTTTTAGAGATGTCGTAAAACTCACAATAAGCTGGCTCTCATATTACAGTTTATTGAGAGATGTTTCTACTACTACGAAATTCCACATATAGACTCTGGAAAGTGGGTTAACAAGTGTAGGGCAAATTATCAATTTAGACTGAATTGAAAAAATACACTACAATAGAAATTAGTATTAAAACACCTCGCCTTAATTATTTTGTTATGTTATATGTCACCACAGCGTATTATCTTTTTTTAAAGATTTTTTTATGGTTTTCAAAAAAAAAAAACAAAAAACACCAACTTGAGCCTATTTTCTTTTTTAACGAAAATATGATTTCGCATTATGCTTGAAAAAATACAACATGTTTGGAGTTTCGAAATTTAACTGTTGATATAAGAAAGAACAAGAATCTGATCACAATTTGACGGGGCCATTAGAAAGCGCGATCGAAAAGTTAAGAAAAACTTGGGGGTCTTGCCCTTAGGACTCTTTTCTTTTTATTTTATGATTTAGGAGAAGTGCTCACGAAAGTATGATGCCAATTTAGAAATTTGTGATCATGATATTGAAGATATAGTTTTTTTTAGTTTGCGTGGGTAACACATGGAGTTATTTCTCAAATTGTGTAGTCTTTTGTATAGATACTAGAAATAAATAAAAGCCTCGATAATTGGCAGACAGCGACCATCAGAGAATAGGCAATCAGGATGCATAATGTAAACGATCCTTGTGGCATTCCGCACTTAAGGGATGACTTTTTTGAACTAATGTCACAATAAAAAACAAATAAAGTTTATTATCGGTGCGCCAGTGGTAAGGAGTTTGGAGAGCTTTCTAATAGGCTCAGAACGTCAAATCAATCAAGTCCCTTTATTTAAAGGTTTTGGTAATGCTGGGCGTTACCTTTAATAAAGCAGTATGTGGTTGAACGTGCTAGTGTATAAGATCTGATAATGCATAAACTTCTCAAGTTTTCAAATTTTTGGAAATTTTGATATTGAAAAACTCGTATTAGCAACATTCAATGAAAGAAAGAAGCAAAAGATTATATTTTATTGGATTCTCAGCTATCCTTCCACAGTTTGTTAGGTGAAAATTGTAATATCGGAGCGGAGAGCACGTTTTGTTTCTCAGGTGTTTGTACATAGCATTATGGCTCTCCTCACCTATACTGTAGGACGATTCCCTAAATTGAAGACATGTTTATTCCTAAAAATAAATGTAATTTTCTCTGATAAAAAGGGAAAATCAGTTAAATTTACCCAAATCAATGGAACATTCAATGAATTTAGGTATTTGGCACCAGAAAACCTATATAGTACGTAAAATTACCGAAATGTTAAGCTTTCTCGGACTTAAGGAAGAGAACATTCAATAAATTAGATAATATTATTCTACATTTTGTATGGAACACTTGCAAATATATTTGTGTATTGCTTTTCACTATTTTGTTTGAGCGTGCCCAGCGCCCCAGCATTAACTTCCAAACTATCTATATGTTTTAATGAAATATATGGCACATAGGAAATGAGCATTCAGCTCATTATTATGTTTTTTAAAAATGTAGCACTATTACTATCACCTTTTTCCTACAGCGAATTTAGGAAAACAAAAAAAGATTGAAAATTCCCGACATTTTAAGGAATATTCCCCACATTTTAGGAAAAAAAAAAAAATATTTGAAAATTCCCGACATTTTAAGGAATATTCACTACATTTAAGGGAAAAAAAACCTACCTGAATTTTAGGGAGAAAAACCTAATCTACGTTTTCCAAGTTTTCCCTAATCTTAGCGAAAAATACCTAACTAAGCTTTGCGCCACAAATTTTTCCACTCACTTTAGGGATTTTTTTTACTGTGTACCATGTTTATATGGAATAAGGCTAATTTGGATAGATGGACGGATGGATTGAAGAGAGGTTGGGGTCCCAACGATGACCTTGTTACTGGAACGTAGCCAACAACAAGGCCCATTGTTCACCCTCCAAGCTTATTAGCAATTGCTGAAACGTCCCAACCGGGCGCTCTTCCAAAGTTGAATATTGGACCTGTGAGCTAAGAAATAATCTATATGGCCTTCCTGAGAGGGCTGGACAGTGACAAAGAAAGTGAGTCACTGTTACGGATTCCTCTCTATATCTCCTGCAAACAGGATCATTTTCAACAAGTCACATCCGGTGTAGGTAATCCCTAAAAAAAGAATGCCCACTAAGAATTGACACTAAAGCTCTCAGAGTTGGCCTGTTTAGTTTCAATAGATTATTCGTTAGGTTTGGGTTAGGTTTATCCCACAGCTTCTTTGTAATTCTGCCCGAAAGGTCATTTAATCAAAGACGACTGTAATGGCGGTCGGTCCAAACCGAAATATATTAGCGGCAAAGTGTTTTGGTGCAATCTCTATTGTGGAAGTGGATGCCTCAAAGGCTGCACCAAGATAACTAATTTAAAACTTTGTTTTTATATTTTAATTTAATGGCTTGGTGAGTACGGCCATAAATGTCGAATAAATAAAATTCCCTTTTTATAAAAATCGTAATACAAAACACTTCAATTTTGAAAGCAAAAACATTTGGCTGAATCATATGCTACAAATGTCACTGCAACAGTGTTGTGTATAGTAGGATTTTTGTGGGGATCGTAATCTAATTCGTATTAGAAAACCCTTCACAACTCTAATGGGGATGTCACATTTCTAAAAATTGTTCAAATAAAATTTACAAATTGATTTTGCTAAATGTGCGGTTATGGGTTTCTAATTTCGATTTTTTACTAAGCACAGTAAAAAATGTATAACAAAATTATTATCAAAAGCTTTTTTTCGGTTACGTTGATATGAAAAAAGTGTTTGGCTGGCTAATAAAAATATTACATCTATTTCAGGCGTAAGACAGCATAGGAAAATTTTTATATTGATATTTTTTTTTTTATTTGAACTTTTTATGGTGTAATTAATAAACTGTTGATAACGCCAGCTGAAATTTTAAAGCTATATCGGTACTGGGATAGATGATTTGAGATGGAACGAACGTGTTTTATGCGAATTACTTTTATTCTGAATTTTAACTCAGTTGTTTTCATTAAACTACTGTTTTTCATCTTAAAAAAAAAACCGTCATGAAAATAGGCATGTTGTATTCTATAGCAACGTAAAGCCTGCAGTTAAAATAATCTATGTATCACACACAGTCTCTAGTAAAAATTGAATCAGAAAGTTAAAATGACTTCAAAAGTGTATTCATTAGAAGAAAATTGCCTACACTTAGGCATTTTACTAGATTTATATGTATTTGGGTATAAGATACAGATTGTAATAAGGTTGTGGACTTTTTAAATTTGATATAAAAACAAATTGTTGCTGATGATGTATTTGAAAAATAAACTAAAAAGAGTTACATAAAAACTGAGTTATCAATCCTAAACTTCGATTTTGAAGCTCTGTAACTCAGGACAGTGGGGTTATTTTGGAATAGGTGGAAGAGCAAAAAATGGTACATTTAGAGACTTAGCCCTGGTATTCAGCTTGTATAGTTTCTAAGATACAAACAAGCAGTTCATATATTCCGAATACCCTGTAGAAGGAACAGAATTGCTAATAAGATAAGGTTAATGAAACCGAATTCATATTTGTGATATTATTATTTCGGATTCATTTTTGTAAACGAATTTTATACATTCTTCTTTGATGTAATATTGTAAGGCTGACAGCTTATTATAGAATTGTTTTTATTCTTTACTAAACAAATAAAAAGTTTAGTAATTTCCTTTTAAAACCAAATTTTTCTTTCGAAAAAAAAAAAAAAAAACACTGTTTATGATTCTAAATTATGCGATTCGAACATGTAAACTTTCGCTTGCTGGTTACCACTCTAACCGCTTAGCTGATGGGGTAGATAACTTTGAGATCGAATTTTGGATGATGCAGGGAAGTTATTTCATCACTACATAATTTCGAACCATATTAACAGTTATTATCTTTGTATCGAACAATTCTAGTTTTAATTTCGTAACTCCCTAATAATAATATGAATTCAAATTTTTCTAACCAAACTTTAAAATTATAGAAACGATAAAAACTTCAAACAGTCCAAAATTTAGTAAAACTATATATTCGAAATAAAAAATAAAAGTAGCACTTGCTCTGCCATTTGGAAGAACTTCTGTTTGGACCAGATTTTTTATTTAAATTTAAAAGCAGGATCTCTGACAAACCCACTGATTTATAACTATGGACTGAGTGAGCGATTTGCTATTTCATGTGGCACAAATATTGTGTTTCTGTATATCACCGTTAGAGCACCCTTTAAAAGGCTTACTACAAAAAAAAAAAAAAAAAAAAAAAAAAACCCAACCAATCAGATGAAATTTTACTCTCGGAAATCGAATTAAATTAAAGAAATATATTTTCTTGTGTTCAAGTGATATTTTAATCGCTTAAAAGGAATTAAACTCATTCCGACTTTAATTTTCAAAAGTTATTCTTAACTAATCCTGCGTATGGGCAAGAGAGACGGAGCATGGTAAACACTACCTTTACCTTATTCTTTCTGCCGTGATTGCATCTGCAGCCAATATAAAAACATCAAATAGCATAAGAAAACGTTTAGTAAGAAATATTTTGTGTTGGTAGCTCCAACTCTGCTATAGGGCGAAAGAGAAAACTAGGCCGCCCACAGATTGGCGAGCGGTGAGCGTTGAGCGGTGCGTGATACACGGCAAAGCTTTGATTCGCTTTAGATTTTAATTGCATCATAACTTTTAGTATTACTCGATAATTTCGGTTAAAGAGACTGATTTTAGCAAGAAAACGAAAAAGACTAGCAATTTTTAAAATAAATAAAAACCGGTTGGAGTCGTGAATTTGACATATTATATGAAGATCTTCCCAGAAAAACTGAGCAATTTTTTGAATTTCTACGAATGTCAATTAAAACTTTCTATTACATTTTAATAAAACTTACAAATCGCCTGCACAAAAAAGAAGACAAACTTCAAAAAGCCAATAAGTTCAGAAGAAAGACTTTATATAACAATTAATTACACCACACGCGCACAGCCACCGAGCTGTGAAAACACCGCTCGGCGACACAGCTCAACGCTCACCGCTTAAGGCTCTTCAATGTGAAAACTTTCGTAGCGACGGCCTGGCTAAAGGCGGAATTAGAATGGACGCAACGGAACGCAAGTGAACGGAGAGAAATGTCAAATTCACGCAGTAAAACGGACGTCGAGGTTAGCTGCTTACAATGGACGCATGATTAATTGAAAGTGACAGTGACGTTTGACCCAAAATTTATAAACAAATATGGGAAAAATCAAAAAACTCTTTTCATTCCATTTCCTCTCTGCTTATTACACACTTACCGCAGCACAGTTTCACTTGACGGAACAAAATAAACAATCCCAAAGCTAATTTGAGGTTATGTTTATCCGTCAGTTGCGTTAATTTCAGATTTTATTAAACTTGCTGCATACGACTACGTTTTCGTCCGTCCACTGAGCGCAACTCCATTTGAAAAGCATATAAAGAAAACCGGTTTGACATTTCTCTCCGTTCAGTTGCGCTCCGTTGCGTCCATTGTAATTCCGCCTTAAGCGGTGTTTTACCTCTCACAGCTCATCACTCATCGCTCACCGCTCGCTAATATGAAAGCGATCTAAAACTTGTGCCATTCTTTCTTATAGGAAAATGCCAATACACTCAGTCCATTGTTATAAGTCAGTGGACAAATCTTTCCTATGCACAAGAGTCAAATGTCCTATGCTATCCCCTTCAAAGCAGATAAATAATGACAAGAGTTTGCATTAGAAGAAAAGTTTAAACTAAAATTGGTCCTTAATATTTAGTAATTACGTTATTTCTAGCCTCTCTGTTGTAGCACGGTGTTTTTAAATCGTAAATTTTCATTACACGACGAAAATAAATTCATCGAGGAAACTCGAACTGTCAGTCTCTCTGCTAAGTCGTAATTTATTGTCAAAAGTTTTTATAGCCTTTGAGGTTGAGGGCAATTTTTGATTGGATTACAAACAAATAAAATTTGATTCATTATTTCGTCTTGGTTGTCCTGTAAATAAAAAGTAACTTAAAAAGTTTCAGGCTAATGAAAACTTTTATAACATTTATTTATCATTAGGAGTTTCGGCTAAAATGTACTCGTATGAATGTGGTGCTCTGTGTAAGAATATGTTTTGATTTTTCAATAGAAATTTCACGATATTGGGGTAGAGTAGATGGAAGCGGAAATGGTTTTGAAAAAAAAAAAAAACTAATTGTTTATGCTATTATGGAGCCTCATCTTTATTCATCCATTATTGAGATCTGTTTTTAGATAATATTGTTCTAATGCTATTTTTGGGTTAATTACAAAGCCTACGTAAATATTATAATAAAAATAATCAGAAGTGGCATGAGATTTTACGCTTAACTATATTTTAACGTGTTTTCAGAAACTTGATCAGCAGCTCACTTTAAGTTATGATATGCCCAATTTTAATTCAAAATTTCAAATTTCTCATGAAATCAAAATCTAAGTACCCCTTCCAACATGTGATCAGATAGTCTGATGATCAGGATATGGGACTGGATTAGTAGAATATATATTGTAAAATTTTGACGAATAACTTTAAAAAAATTTTGCGGAATTAATTTCACAGCGCAATTCCGAAAACAATTTTTTTTGTATTTTCAAAAAAAAAAAAAAGTCCTGCAAGCTAAAGATAGACCAGAGAATTTAGTACAGTTATAGAATTACGAATATGACCATTGACCACGATTTTGTGAACTCGAATTTTGGAAGGTTTAAAATGCTCGAACAGCAGCAGCTCTGTGAAAAATCGTAGAACAAAAGATCTCCAGCCTTTTGGCTAATTTATTGGCGAAGGATATTATGGGTCTAAAGATCGTTAAAATACTTTTTCTATCACTATTCTCTTTTGACTGCCTTTTATTTCCAAAGCTTGATAGCATCTGAGCATGTAAGCTTGACATTAGCTTTTGATTACGTTTAATCTTTTAAGTTTGAGCATAGAGAAAACAGTATCAGAGTAGAAAACTGTATGTTGAGAATTTTGCCCCAGAGCTTTTGCTCAAGTGCCCCTAATCTACTTCTAATAGCACATGACTAGCTGAAAGCAACATATACAGAGCTTTGAGGAGAGAACTAAAGGAGATGACATCCCATAGTAAAGTAATGTATGGCAGCGTATCCAAAAATTTTCGCCATCTTGATTTTGGCGGGGTGTTTAACTGTCACTTTTCTATAAAAAAAGAGCCGCGAAGTGCGTTTGGCGCAGAGACGTAGTTACAAATGGATAATTTACTTTTTATAGGAATTGGTTAATGACTATTGGACTAAGTGATAGTAATATAAAAAGGTAAAAAGGAGTTATATATGCTCGAAGCCGTGTTGAAGAAAATGCTTTAAAAATTGGTAAATTCGGTAAGTCCAACTGACATGCATATATGTATGAGTAAATTCGCAAATAATTTGAATATATCGTCAGTAAGAGTATACTTGCTGAAATCAAAACTGGTGCCACATGAAACAGGAGATCAATTTATATACATGTCAGTGGCTGGTTCGGAAGATTGTGTCGAGTTTCTAAGAAATGTGTTTGAATTTTCGCGCTATTAATTTGTTGTGGTATTTAAGGCATCAACAATTTTTAACGCCTCCTCTGGCACCTTACAAAACAAGAAGAAGAACGAACGGTGCTACGCTTTTTTCATTACATGTCGCCTCCTTTAATTCTCTCCTCGAAGATACAGAGATCATTCGATGAGAGTATCTGCTTGCAGTGCGACGGCCATCGCCGGTCTAATCGAAGAGCATAAAATCGGCTTAGCTAGGATGTATGCACGCATACTGCAGTGTGTGACATGCATACGAGCCGAGCAGAGTAAAGGCAGAAACACATCCAGGCAAGCCTCAGGCCTGGCCTCTCTTAGGCTACCTCGCAGCTCGCCTCAAAGCTTGCCTCAGAGAAATGAAAACAAAATGATACCACCGGGCTCTGTACAATATACTGTGGCTCGGTGCTGTCATTTTAATTTTGTTAGTACATCTGTTGACAGAAGTGGCCTGAGAGAGAAAAATTTCGAACATTGAGCAAAGCGAGCTTTGCGGCTAGGCCTTGAGGCTAGCTGCTGGCTTGGTTTTGTGTTGCATCACTTAAAACCCCGTGTTGGAAATTTTGACAACACCTCGAGGAAGCCTCGAGGCCTCGATGTGTTTCTGCCATAAAGGCCTAAGCACAATTGCTACGGCAAAGCGGAAAACGGCAAACGGCAGCGGGAAATTCGGTTGTCAAAACAGGCCGTCGAAAGATTGGGAACACAATTGCAACGACAGGCGGTGAGCGACGATTGTGAAAGAAAAAGATACTGAAATTTCATTTAATAAATGTTTCGAGCATTTTAAAAGGAGATTTTTAATAAGAGTATTTTATATTGAAAGAAGCAATGGACCAAAGTATGGAGAAAAAACTGAAAATACAGAAATTAACTAAATTAAACGCTTTGAAATATCCATCCAAACCACGTCTTTTTTGTCTACTTGTCTTGCAAATCATAAATTATTCTCTGATTTTGTACTTCCTCAATAAATTTTTCTTCAAAGCTCATTATTTGAAATTTACCGCGGCGTGCTACCACCTCAAAAAGACAAAACTGAATGCCAAAATAATTTCATTCGATTAATTTTGTTGGTAACAATGCAGTGACGACGGCAAAATTAGAATTTGCTCAATCTCGACGGCAACATCGTCGTCGCCCGTTTACCGTCGTTCGTCGTAATTTGGTGCATTCGGATAAGACGCTGTGCTTTTAGAAGGGTGACAGCGGAGTTTCGTCGTCGTTTTCCGTCTGCCGTCGCAATTGTGCTTAGGCCTTAAAGTGGCAATATCATCATAGTCAATTCAAAAGTTCTTTTAAAGAGAGCTTTTAAAATCGAGGGAATATTAGGGGCTTTCGGCAGACACTGTCTCAGTGAGACAACTGAGACAAAACTTTGAACAATCGTCTCAGTTGTCTCAGTTCAAACCAATCAGCTGATTTGCCAATTTTGACATTTAAATAATTTTGAACACATAAAATGGATAGTAATAAATTGAGGAAAGTGTTGTTAGTTTATTTAAATAGCTCACTAAACTTTAATTATTAATTAAAATCACAAAATAACGACACTGAGTCAACTGAGACAAGAAAATTCAGTTTCACTTGTCTCAGTTGCTCAGTGGTTGCGTTCGAAATTGGTAGCTCAATATGGAACTGAGACAGTTCCCCGAAAGTGCAGTCTCACTAAGCCAACTGAGACTTGTCTCACTGAGAATGTGCTTGCCGAAAGCGCCTGTAGATGCTATATATTTTTCAACTTTCCCAGTGAACACAACTTGCCGAAAACGTTAAGAAAACGAGAGTTCCACGTTAAAAACGCGTTAAACTTCTCAGAAAGCGTTAACTTTTTTTTTGCCGCAAACGATACATCTGTGGTCCATAATGGTTGTCAAGATTCGTAAAGAATAAGATTCCCCTCTTTTGTAATTCTCTACTCGATGTAACGTTTTCTTATGTCGATTTCGTTGGGACTTCGGTGCAACACCAGTATTTCACTTTTTCCAGCAGTGCAACACTGAAAATGTTCGATGGGACAATTTTTATAGCAGAAGTGCAACACAAGTTTTGCACTTACTTCCCCTACTATGCACCGGATATTTTGTCGGTGTTACAAATGCATATTCAAGTTGAATTGTCATCTGCGCTGTCAAAGTGTAATGTCGCGATTACTTGTGAAATTTTGGAGTTAAATGAATTAAAAAACTTTGTTTGGGTAATTGGCATAAAGTTAAGAAGAACTTTGTTTCTATATATCAATAAAGAGCATTTATTACGTTTGACAGTTCCGTGTATATAATACGTATGTCCACAAATACAAGGAATATGACAGAATTATGTTCGATGGACTTCAGGGGGCCTATTCTTGAATAACGAATGGTTTTAACGTATTCGTTATATAACGAATGGTTGATAACGAATCGTATACACCGTTCGTATTCTTGAACCTCTTCGTTATAAAGTCGAAGTGGTGAAAAAGTATTTCAACATAACGAGTGTGGTAAGATTAAATCTGTCAATTTACAAATTGGATATCGTCAGCTGTTTCATATTTTAAAATATAATTTGTAAAAAATGGCAAGCTTCAGTGAATTGTCATTATTGTTTGGTCCTGAAATCGTTAAAGAATCTATGGACTATCAATTACGTCAATAGTTAATCAATTCCTGCACCCTTAATTCAACGCTGGATAGAAAAAAAGGTTGCAGGAGGACCTCCACCAGTGCCATGCAAATGTTTTTTATGCCGCCGCAGATTTTCCTTTTACCACACATTTTTATCCTGCCAAATCTGGACTGGAAATTTTCTATTACCTTTGTTTCGAATAGAATATCATAAAAAAACTTTTCTAGTTCTTTTGTGCTTCGGGTATGGAAATTAATACTGATTTTATTTTGCCACAATTCCGTGGCATCTTTTGAACTGAAAGAGTTCTCATATTTACCAAATCTCAGTTTCTGGTTTTCCTTTAAAAACTCAATTAGTTTAGTTTTTTGAGCATATGATATTTTCGCACATCTTTTATCTCCCATTATCACCCATAAAGTAGCAGCTGATTCACTCTTCGTTTGGGATAACGAATGGTTGAACCCACTCGTTAAATAACGAAGGGTTTGCGTTCGGTATATAACGAATGCGGATTTCAAGAATACGATTCCGAATGGTTTTGACAGTATAACGAATACGGAATCTGTCTTCGTTATTCAAGAATAGGGCCCCAGTGCTCTCAGTTCTCCGCTGCCAGAAAAAGTGCAACATTCAAATGGTCCCATCGAAATCGACATTAATATTTTCTTATCGAGATTCTTAATGTATTTCCTCCCTTTTCTTGATGTCGACATTTATCGTTTTCCTAACAAATAGTTTCATAAACATTGATAGTGGGGAAGAAGATAGAACCAACTTATTGTTTCATAATATAAATGTTTTATTATAATTAATGAACGCGTGTGATCATCAGAGGAATATCTGACAAACTTAGTTTGTAAGATATTTCACTGATTATGGTAGCTTAGCTGCCGAAAACCCATTAATTAATTATAATATTAAAAATTATATTATTAAAAAAGTAAGTTGGCTCTATCTTCTTGCCCACTATCTCAATGTTTATGAAACTATTTGTTAGGAAAACGGTAAATGTCGACGTCGATAAATTATAGTTGGCAATTTTACAAAACTCGGAAAAGATAAAAAGTATGGAAAGATAAATGTTGACAATATGAATGTATTTGTTGTTTGTATATATATATGGAACCATAACAAAACCTTATTTTCTTCTTTAAATTAATAAAAATCAGGAACCGCATTTTTTTTTTTTAAGAATTACAAAAACTTGACATGAATTAAGTACTATTATTAGCACGATGATTCAAGGCTAAACACAAAATTATTTTTATTGTTGGCTTTCTTAATTCTATCTTTCGCCCGATTGAAGTATAGCTTAATAGTATGATCCATATCGGTGTCTGAGGAAGCCTATTTGCTCACCTTTTAAAACTATTATCAAATGGAAGTACATAATTTGTATATTGTGTCCTTGACCAGTCCAGGAAAAAGATGAGGCTACAGTATCCCCAAGGATAGTTCTTAAGCAGCTTCTTAAAAAAGAAGAAAAGTCTTTGCCCCCTATTTTTATGTATCGTAGAGCTTCAGCTGTAAATATATATGCCTTAAGTATCTTCTAATTATTACTTATATGTAAAGTTAATACCAGTTGTTTTCCTGCTGCTTCCGATGTCTTCATTTTTTCTTCGAATTCCAAAAATTCTGAGGAAGTATCAAGTGGAAAAGATGGTAAAAGTGAAAAGTCCTCGTTTTGAAAATGATTTCCACTGAAAGTTTTTATTCGTTCCTTAATAAGAAGGACTTCCCTTGCAGTTCCTGACACTTTCTTGTCTAAATTTTCCATACAGCTTTGTAATAATTTTACTGAAGTTAAGATGTCTAAAAAAAGTTTATTTATAAAAGATATTTCGGCCACTACTTTTTATGGCAAGCAAAAATACCTTTTAAAAATTGCTGTCAACCATAACAGAGGGTGAACTTTCGGCGGCTGCAACTAAAAAAACATTTGATTCTAAAACGAAAAAAAAAAATTAACTAGAAGAATCCGACCAAAAGAGAAAATTACATACCTGTATTATTATTATTACTTCTTTGCACCAGTGAAATAACTTCTACAGAAGATGTAGTATGTAGTTGATCACTCTCATTGGACACTTCTTGTCCTGAGAAAATATCCTCAGTTTCATTTTCTTCATTTTGTTCATATACGTAATTACCGTCTCTAAGATGTGGTGGTATCGGCGTATGTGCTGACATACTATCATTAAGAAAAAATTGACAATAAATTCAGACTAACCTGGTTTCAGATGTGCAAACTTTTCGTACCCTTGGCTCATCTTATATGCTCCTTTTTTTTTTGAATACTCGATCGTTGGAATTAATACTATCGCTTCGTCTTTATACGAAAAATTGGAGTATTTCTTTGTAATCTCTGATATCCTTATCTGAAATAATCCATTAGATAAATGAACTTTAGGTGAGCAGTATATTCCAAGATTCGTAGAGTTTAGCGGGTATTGGAAGAATGGCTCAATATGTTCAAATTTTTTACATAAGAAGATAATATTAGTACTTATAGTATTTGGAAAATGCTTGATAGAATGTTGTCTGGAGGTAGAGTGGAAAATATATATCCATTAGCAATTATTTTACTGACTCGTTTTTATTGTAAAATTATTGCTTTCCATTTTTTTCACAGATTGCAAAATACTTCTCTCTATAGTTCGGTTAAATACTTGTTCTAACGGTAGTCGGCCAGCATGTATCATTTCCTTAATAGTCTTAAGTTGATTCTCGAATTTAAATGCGCTTGTATTCTCTAACGAAACGTCTGAAGGTCAGTGAAGCAGATTATGGATATTATATATTAAATTTCCTTTTCCATATAAATACGGAAAACACTGAACGAAGTTTTTTAATAGAGACGAAGCGCATGAAAGATTTTTTGTACAATCATATTTATCCAGAAGTATACGCATAGCACAAAATAGCTTCAAAAAATGTTTATACTTTTCTTCATCCAGAATATCTTTCATAATTACAATTCCCGTATATAGTAAAAAGAGTCTGAATTCTGTCGCTTTCCAAGATTCCAACTCATGAAAATCTCTCGGTTTTCTGTGGAATTCTGAAATAGTTTCTCTATTTATTGCATAAGACGTTGTATTCTCTGGAATATTACTTTTATAGCAGAAATCAGTTAAACAGTTAGCAATCCCGTAGTGAAAGTATTTTCAATTTTCAAGTATCTTCACTTCACTTTTGCGTGGAGTTTGCCTTAACGACCTAATATCCGTACGTAACAGAGGATGAATTTCTTTTAATAATTTCACCAAACAATTTGCAGCTCTAGTTGAAATATTATAATCGCTAAACCATTTTCCTAATTTATCCTCAAACGAAATTATTTTTGGTTCTACACTTTCTTCATAATCAGCACCAAATATGCTCTCATTACAGTTCAAATCAACTTTTTCTTGTATTTTTTCACGGCACTTATCACTAAAATCAACATCACTCTTTTTTCTTTTGCTTTGAAATAGTTCTTCCAATTCTTTACCAATTCTTTTATTAATACTTTGCCTGGACATGATTGACTTACCCCAAAACTGCCGAGGAAATATGAGTTGACATAACTCAAAATTGCAACGTAATACATTTTAAAGAAACGTTAAGAAAAATATAAGAAAACGTTAATTTTATATTAAATTTTAATTTAGGAATAAATGGCAAGAAAACGATAAGAAATTTTTAGCTTTATATTGACATTTAAAGTGCCTTTCTCGCGATAAGAAAAACAGAGGAAAACGATGAAAAAACGTTAGAATATTAGTTTCCATACTTACGCCTAAGAATTCTCCAACTAATTCGATTTCCCCAGTTCACGTTTTTTTACCGAATTTTCGTAGGCGGTAGGACCTCTCGTTTTGTGTTCACTGGGCTGTTTGTTATTACTTCCCTATGGTTTGAGCACTGACTTATAACAATGGACTGAGCGATTTGCTATTTCATGTGGCACAAAAAATATTGTGTTTCTGTATATCACCGTTAGAGCACCCTTTAAAACGATTACATAAAAAACATGTAAAACTCAACCAATCAGATGAAATTTTACACCCGAAAATCGAATTAAATTAAAAAAATGTATTTTCTTGTGTCCAAGTGATATTTTAATCGTTTATAAGGAATTAAACTCATTCCGACTTTAATTTTCAAAATTTATTCTTAACTGAATCCTGCTTATGGGCAAGAGAGACGGATCATGGTAAACACTATCTTTACCTTATTCCTTCTGAAGTGATCGCATCTGTAGCCAACATAAAAACATCAAATGGCATGAGGAAATATTCCCGAATGCAATATTTTGTGTTGGTAGCTCCAACTCTGCCATAGGGCGAAAGAGAGAACTATAAAACTTGTGCCATGCTTTCCTATAGGAAAATGGCAATACGCTCAGTCCATTGTTATAAGTCAGTGGGTTTGAGCTTCTTGGGAACCTCAGAATACTTACATAGATACTCGCTGGTGTTTTTGTGATATTCCAAAAATCAGAAATTGTTTATTCTATGGTTCCGAAAAATGGTCTATGAAAATTATTACTTTGTTCAAAACAAAAATCATTCGAATTCACTTAAGATTTTCACAAAGTTATTAAGACACACTCTTTCAACCGTATTGCGCTTAAATGACTTCTCCTTACTCTTTTTTTTCCGACGCTTCGACCAGTGTTCCCAGATTCTTGCCAACGGAAATTCCTAATTTTGGACATAAAAATTCCTTAAAATCCCCTAATACCATATTTCAAAGAAATCTTTTAAAATTCCTTAAGAATGGGTTTGTAAAATGACATCATCAATTTTGAACAAAATCATTTATTTCAGAACGAAATTATTACATCGAACAAATCTATGGTAAATAAAAAATATCAAGAATAAGTATATAAATATTTTTTGCATTTATGCAAAAGCTTTCTATTTTTGGGACACTCATAATTTTAAAATTTTATTGATGCATTTTTCTGGTAGAATATCTGTCTGTTCAGATGTGCCACAAATTAGAATTTTATTGCAACTTTTTTAAACTGTCTTATTTTTAATTTTTGAGGTGTTGAAATTTAGAATTCCCAATTTTCTTTAATGATGAAATTGTCATATCTTCCACTATTTACTTTATTTCCAATACAAGATATTCCGCAAAACAGACCAAGGGGAAACTAAGTACACGTAAACGTACAATATAACATAGTATAGAATAGTGGTAGTAAACACAAGTCCATCACAATCTAATAGAAATAATCACTAGGCTCAGAGAATATCTTGCACATGTGATATTAATAAATAATAAATAAATTTTCCTCCTCCGTCAAAAGTCCCTTAATTTCAACCAAATTTGAAAGTTTTGTCCCTCAACGAACTTTCAATTAAAAATCCCTTAAAAAAGGGATTAATCCCTCGGATCTGGGAACACTGGCTTCGACCTTCACTGAGTGTTAAGTTTCTATCTCGAAGTAGAGCTGTATTTAATAATTGGAAGAATTCATACATTTTTTCTAGATTTCTATAATCCAGGCATTTTAAGTTAAAAATTAACTCCACATCTCGCACCCAACTAATCAACTTTTCTTGTAACATTTTTTTTTATTTATTAAATCAGTTCAAATTATTTAAATTTCCCCAGTTTCTGAATTTCACTACATTCAAATCAGCTGCTGGCTGTAAAGAACGAAAATCATATTACCAAATGCCAAAAGTTGCCATGGAGTAGAAGCTAGTCCTACCTCCAACGTTTGCTCAGCGCAGTGGGTGCAGCCGATTTCACTATTAGAACTTGCCAAACTTCTTCTCATGTATTCTACAGGAACTGTTAAACGTGTGTTTTAGCCTTTAAGGTGTGGGTGATGGTGAACGCTGATGCCGTGCCGATGGTATCATCCAGTTAATATTTGATATACAACGAAGTACCTACCATCTAGTTTTAAAATTAATTGGGAAAAGAAATTAGAAGGAAGAGCGGTACAAAAATAACTGTTTACTTACATACATGTAAATTTACTTTAAGCACATTTTTATATCCTAGATGAAATAGACAAGGTTATACTTAATTTGTCATTCCGTTTGTAACGAATAGATATAATTATGGTACAACCAAATGGATTGGTCATTCACGCATAATATTAAAAGTTTGCATGTTCATCCGCCTCTCCGTCCGTTCATCTAGGGTATAAAAAGAATTAAATTATAAGAAGAAATGAAATTTTTCTTTAAATAATTCACAGTTACTTTCGGAATTGAAATGATATATACGGAAGGAAATTCGAACAAAAGCATACTTACCTGGCGTAGGGGCTACCGTGATCAACAAGGCGGTTCCCCCAGAGCGAGGCTTGGCCATTGCACTGCGGTTGAGTTGACCTCCGCGATTATCCCTAATGCGGATAACTCGTGCGTGCAATTTTTGATAGCCGGGAATGGCGTTCGCGCCGTCCCGACCTTTATTATACTTAAAATTTATATTAATTAGTTTCTCATTCTTGTCCACTGCATTTGCATTGCGTGTGGGTGTTTCTGGTTTGTTCCTCGACCAACCAAGGAACGAACTGTCTAGTTGATGTGGTGTGTGTGAGTGACTATTAAATTTTTGGCTAAGGTGGAAAGAAATACAATGATTCCTACACAACATTTACGAAATTAAATGTTGACCTTTGCTTACCTGTGTGGGAATAATTGAACTTTTGTCATTGTTGCCGTCGTAATTTGATTTTGACATTTCAGAGTAATACAATATACAAAAAATGTCTTTCGAGGAGCAATCTATTAATTTTGGTGAGGGGAAACGAATTAATTTTACGACAAAAGAAATCCCCAACCCAATATCGAAATACGTATTTAAAAGAAAAAAAAAAATGAAAGAAATTGTACTTTTAACTCTTTTTCTATATCTTCCCATCTTTTGCTAATAAATTCAACAAATAATTTTAGCACCTACAGATATATATATATGTCAACGAACATAAGATTGTCGGTATCATTGGCGGCGACATTTACGATGACAGTGTCGTGTCCATGGATAAAATATATACAGTGATGGCAAGATATAGAAAAGACTTCTTCTATATACCTTGAGAATTCACCAGCTGTTCAATAAAAAGAAATTACCAATCAGAGTAGGCTTCATTTGAGAAAAATAAATGAATCCAAATTTTATACCATTTTATTTATGCAGACTTAAGAAAATTGAGCATGTGTGTGACAAAGAGAAATATCTTGTTTTTATTTAAATTTCTTGGCTCACAGTTCTGTATTTCCTGCGGTTTAAAATTTGCGAAGGTTAAAGAGTGACATAAATAAATAAAAAATATATGCATTTTTTTTTAATTTTCTGTAAATGTTCTTAAGTGCCTGGAAACTGGAGCTATCACATTCTATTTATGTAAGATTTGTTGGAACTTTTAAATTTAATCAATATGCGTACTAGTATCAACGATCAACATCATTATGAATTCCATCCAGAAACAAATTTGAATACCTTTGAAATAGCTGCAAAAATACAGTAGAAATCCTACAGATGAGACTTAAACCACTGACATATATAATATGGACTGACTACGTTCATTGAAATACACTACAGAAAGTGGGCTCACTTCTATATTGCTGACTCTTTCGGTCTAAGCACTATGTACCAACTGAGAGAGAACTGTGAACAACAAATAAATAAGTGGGTTCGTAGAAATAAATGTTTTTAAATTAATTATTTAGGATTATTACAGATAAAAGCTGTTTTACTAAAGACAATATATTCATTAGATACGCAGAAGAAATTCCAAAGGATTTATTAAAGTCATTTTTGGAGCTACGTGCTCACTTTTTCAACTTCCCGCCAATGATTTTTTCAATGTTGGCACCGACGTAAGAACTCTTTTTGACACAAAAAATTCTGCCCACGTGAAATAGAAAGTTAAGCAGTCCATATTATATATGTCAGTGACTTAAACTGAATTTTTTACTTCTCGTTTCCCAAGTAATACAAAATGAATAGATTTTTTGTTCATGGAACTCTGACTATCGAAACATATAAAACAGTTTGTTGTAATACCAATTTAATTTTGGAAGAGCCAATTTCTTGTTACAGTTAAATCTACTTCCAATTATATATTGAATTTTGTGATTTTTTGCCTTCCAGCTGTTGAATCAGCAAGTAGATTTTATTTATTTCTATAGACCTAAGCTAAGCCTTCGATCGAATAAATTAGATTAATTTATGCAGTTAGTTTTATTAGATAACAGATACATATATCATTCAGAATGTCTCAGACCAATATTCTTCGTCCGATCCTTTGTATTCTTTGTCTTATAATGTAATTTTGGTTTTAAACGACTTGGTGGTGTTTCAATATTCTTCTTTGGATATCTAAGATTTTTATATTACCCGGGGGTTACATCTGCAAGTACAGCTTGCATGCAAGCTGCACTGCCATACTTCTTGCACGTGTAACATCTACTGCCATGCTGGCAGTACAGCTTTTAGCGAACTTGCATGATGAAAAACCATGGCAGCTGAGGCTTCGAGGAGGGAACTAAAGGAGGCGACATGTGATGAAAAAAGCGTAGTAACTATCGTTCTTCTTCTTGTTTTGTCGAGGTGCCAGAGGCGGCGTTAAAAATTGTTGATGCCTTAAATATCACAACAAATTAATGGCGCGAAAATTCAAACACATTTCTTAGAAACTCCGCACAATCTTCTGCACCACCCACTGACATGTATATAAATGGACTGACTGATCTCCTGTTTCATGTGGCACCAGTCTTGATTTCAGCAAATATGCTCTCACTGACGATATATTCAAATTATTTGCGAATTTACTTATATATGCATGTCAGTGGGACTTACAGAATTTACCACAAAAGTATTTTCTTCAACACGGCTTCGAGCATATATAACTCCTTTTTATATTACTATCACATAGTCCAATAGCCATTAACCATTTCCTATAAAAAGTAAATTATCCCTTTTGTAACTACGTCTTTGTACCAAACACACTTCGCGGTTCTTTGTTTACAAAAACCTGACAGTCAAACACCCTGCCAAAATCAAGATGGCGAAATTTTCTTGGTTACGCTGCTATACATCCTACTTACTATGGGATGTCGTCTCCTTTAGTTCTCTCCTCAAATAGTCGAGGTGATAGTAATTTGACATTATGCAGTTTTCAAGATGGCGAAAAAGAAATGCTTGAGAGAATTTGTTAAATTTATTCTGGAAAAATGAGATTTTCTTGGATCATTTGCATTACATCATTTACCAACACCTTGTTATGGAAGTATGTTGAAGGCGACTTGACCAGGACGTTAAGTCCAAACTGCCAGCATGAGCTGACAGATCGCCTGATGACAGCGATAGCACAGGGCGGCACGCTAGCACCTCGGCTAAGGATGGCGGAGAGTGTGGGGGAGTTCCCGAAATACCTGCCGCATGTCATCATCCATAGACAAAAAAAATTTTCGTGCCTGCACTACAAAAAAACGGCACACACTCGGTCCTGAAGGGACCTTTACGTCACTTACCTGCTTACTGCTGAATTGAAGGCGCAGATGTTATGCCTTCTTGGCCTTGCCCCATCCTCCCTTTGACTTGGGGGGCACTATTTCCAAGTCCCTTTGGCTGACCTGTAGAAAGAGAATAAACGAGCGACCTTCATACGAGAGGGCTCCAGGATAGTGAGAGGGAGAAGTGATAAACTTTAAGACTTCATTACGTTATAATCAAAATTTACATTTATTCCTTTCTTTAAAAATTTTTCTTAATTTCACCCCCGTAGCACTTATTAGATAGGCCTATAGGTACTTAAAGGTACTTGAAAGGTACATCTCTCTATTGTTACACAATTATATCTAATTAAATGTGCTTGGCGATCATTTCAAACCCACCCCATACTTGAATTGGGACTCAGGGTCGATTTAAAGAAAGTGAAAATCTTCCTGTTTTTTTTTTTTTTTCTCAGATAACTCGAGCTATACTTAAAATTCAAACGTACTTACAGTACTCCTTCTCCAACGATTGAAGCGCTTCAGCCGCTGTGAATGCCTGTATGGAAGAAATAAATAGTACAAGTTTTCCGGGATCGTTGCCCTGGGTGCCTTGACTCAAGGATAGTATTGGGTCCGAGCTATCGCACCTGACATTGGCAAAATTCGACTAAAAGAGTCCGATGTTACAGTGAATATAGGTGAGCAAAAATTCAAATATTAAAGTTTATGTCAGGTAAGTATATAATATATATGAGCAAAATTCAAGTATCAAAATCTTATGTCAGGTAAGTACATATATAGGTGCAAAAAAATTAACGTAAATATATATATGTACCAGCAAAATTCGAATATAAAAAAAATCTTATATCAGGTAATGTTATGTATACATAGGTGCACAGAATTCAGCGTAAATATATATATATGTGCATGCAAAATTCAAGTATCCAAAACCTAATGTCCAGCTAAGTATATATGTACCATACTGTATTAATGAAATCTTACGGTCAAAAGCCTACATACTAGTGAAAACCAAAAAGAACTTGTGCTGGAATTTGGCTATATTGGACGAACTAACCATAACAACCCTTTGTATTAAATCCTTGATGAGTCGCTTAATCATCTCTAGAGTCTGACCTCGGTTAAACGGAGCAGCGATATGCACCCACCTGCAGACGTTGGTTCAAACAAATTCCCGTCTATGTATTAATAATGATTAGTGCACCAGGTGACTGCCTCCTTGCAGTGTTCCAGTCAGAATTCAAAGTGGAATGAAACTTTAAGATTTGCAATAAACTCGAAGTCCTTAGGCTTTCCGTTGTCAATGACGGTAGTGGAAGTTTACGTGCCCTGACTTTATCATCAATATGCTTCAGTGATTTCAGCCAGACTATTCGAATGATAAGCAGTAAACGACAATATGTATGCTAAATTTTTGTTTTTTTTTTGTTTTGTTAATGGACTAGGAGGGGTCGGATTCTCCTTATTTTCGTAATTGTATAAGCTGGGTACTGGGCACAACGTGCCCTAGCTGGACAAAATGCAATTCTAACCTAGAAAAAGAATTCTCTGACCTTATCCCTGCTGTCGCTCCACAGTTGCCCTATCTTTTACTTTTCGGTTCTTTCATTTCCTTCACAATTAGCGCTGGTTTCATGGAATTGCCTCGATCTCCTTAGGCGCCTTAAACAAACCGCCCACGCCGTCTATTTTCCTTATCCACTGGGATATTGTCGAATTTAGTTGTTTTACTTTTTCTCGTTTTATTTAATTTCGCTGGTTTCTACTGGTCACCTCAATATGGTTTTTAGTTAGTTACTTTTCCCGATTCATTTAATTTTTTATTTAAAAAAAATTTAGGACAATTTTTGTCTCCACATTTCACACATTTTTCACAAGCCAGACTCTTCCCAAAGACAAGAAAAATGACCGCCGGAAAAAGTCTTCTTCTTTTTCTTCTGTCACTGAACATGACACCGAGCTTGAGGAAGCATTTCTCTCGGTCGGGGCGCGTTTTGGTTTCATGCTGTAGTCGACAACAAGCCGGGCCTACACGCTTCAGTCCGTGGTGACATATTGCTATATGCAATATGCTACGACCATAACAGGGCAGAGTGGTCTGCGCCACCCGTGGTTCAGACGACGCTGAAAAATGGTCGACTGAGCTAGCCGGTCTTACACATAGGCCTCATCACTGCGGGCGCTCAATGTGTGTCACGTCCCACGACCCTATGCTTTCCTCATCCTCAGACTCTACTTCCGATGACACGTCGAGGACACATCCTTGAAGTCTCGTCAGTCTTCGATCAGACTTCGACATCCTTCTCCGTGTGGGGAAGCCAAAGCTACATCGACAAGCTGGTAACCCAAAAAATCCAGCCGGTCGATGCCTCTCTGCCTTCCTTCACCGAGATGCTGAGGAAGCCCCGCGATCAGTAACCTAAAGAACTGATCGCTAAGCTTTCCCGGCGCAACCTCTCACCCTGATCTCAGGCTGCGATTGTTCAAGGGTGTGTCTCCAAGGCGTCGTCGAAGTAGTGACATGTTGACAGCCGAATATGGGAATGGATTCCAACAGGTATATCACCCACCATTGACGGGGCAATAGGAGGGCTTCGTGATATCCTATAGTTTACCAGTTAAGCTGGCTGGATGCCTTCTTAGGGCTACCAGGTATAGATCTAGTACTACTATGTCCGACGATTAACGAAATGTTGCAGCTGGACAGACAAGGAAAAATTTTCCTCCTAATGAGGCCGATCCGGAAGGGACTATAAAAGGTTATCTACTCACAAGCGATAGGGGTGCTATAATGAGATTGACTTTCAACCGGTATATCACCCACCATTGACGGGGCAATAGGAGGGCTTCGTGATATCCTATAGTTTACCAGTTAAGCTGGCTGGATGCCTTCTTAGGGCTACCAGGAATAAACGACAATAAGTATCGACGATGTTTTCATACTGATGATCACTGCTTGATGTCTTTAGCGTGATAGACACCTAACAGTTTTCCCCGCAGATCTTCAAGTTCGTATAGTGAGTTTCCTTTCTTGGCTCTAACCCGACATTTAACAAATTTTCGTCCCAGTTTAGCACTAGTCTGCTGTTGGAAATTGCTTTGGGCAAAAGTCCTTCTAAATACCTCCTGACCAACTTTGAACTCGACGGGTTTTGCCCTGAGATTGTAGGCTTTTGAACCCTGTTCGAATGCGTGTTGTAAATTTTCCTGCACTCTCGCACGGATCAATCTCATTTTATCTTCTGCGTCTACTCTCAGTGGCTCATTAAGAGTTCCAATGCTCCTCAAGATGGAATAGGAGCTGCCATGTTCTATCATTTGTTGACCGAAGAGTGTTCGATAGGGAGAGAAACCAGTAGCTTGATGGAAAGAGCTCCGGAGGGAACTAGCTATTTGGCTCAGTTTCTCATCCCATCTGGTGTGTTCCTTCTGGATATAGGCCCTAATCCCTGACAACAGAGACCGGTTTACTCGCTCTGAGGCGTTTGCTTGCGGCGAGTAAACTGCCGTTCGCATATGCTTTACCCCATACTTTTCCAGTAGTCTGGCGAACTGAGCCGAGCAAAACTGGACTCCATTGTCAGAGACTATGGTCTCCGGAACTCCGAACACGTGAAACACTTCAGTCTCAATGAATTGGCATACATTGAGCGTAGACGCTTTTCTCATAGGTTTGAGAAGTGGGAATTTAGAAAAGTGGTCAAGAACTATCAGAATGCAGACGTTTCCTTTAACTGACCGAGGATATGGACCTAAGAAATCGACGTACAGCTTTTGCCATGGTCGTTCTATCACAGACTGGACTTTCATCGGTGGTCGCAAAATAGTATTAGGAGCCTTCGTTTCTTTACACACGTCACAGGCGGCTACGTAATTTCTGACATCAACTGTCATTCGTGGCCAGTACAGATGTCTTCGCAGACGTTCTAGGGTTTTCCCTATTCCTCCGTGTGAAGCTAGCGGCGGATCATGCGCTCTCGAAATGACGTCGGTGACAAGCCCACGTGGAATCCAAAGCTTCCACGCTTCTTCCTCCTGGATCGGATCGCCTGTTCTCGGAACAGTCCGAATATAAACGAAGCCATCCCTGACGCAAAGATCTGGTAGTTTGCCAGAAGTCGTTTTAACCTTATGCCTCAGTTCTTCATATTCCAACGAATTGAAATATGGCGAACTAAGGTCAACTTCCGGGCCAGGATCTTCGTTTGTGTTCATGCTGTCACAATGAATGCGTGACAGCGCATCAGGGACTACGTTCAGGCTTCCTTTCCTGTGTTCAATAGTGAAGTCGAAGCCCTGAAGCTTCAAACTCCACCGAGCAAGTCTTCCGCTGAGGTCCTTTTGAGACATCAGCCATTTCAAGCTCGCGTGATCCGTCACTATCTTGAACGGCATAAGCTCTATGAAGGGCCGGAACTTCTGTACGCTCAAGACTGCAGCTAGGCATTCTTGCTCTGTGACGGTGTAATTTCGTTGAGCGGAGTTCAACTTTTTCGAGACGTAGGCTATTGGCTTCTCGTGGCCATCGTCATCTAGCTGAAGCAACACTCCTCCAATACCTTGTTGGCTCGCATCGCACTGGATGACGAACGGTTTGGTGAAGTCTGGACTCACTAGCAACGGAGCAGAAGTAAGTTTTTGTTTGAGTAGATCAAGAGACGTCTGGGCTTCAGATGTCCATTTGAACTGACTCGGGTTTTTCAAAGTGTCTGTAATGGATGCAGTCAAATCAGCATAGTTCGGAATAAACCGTCTGTACCATCCTGCCATACCTAGTAGGCGTCGGGCTTGCCGAACAGTTTTAGGTGACGGATAGTCAACTATGGCTGATATTTTGTCAGGGTCAGTTCTCATACCTCCCCTTCCTACAATGAATCCCAGGTATTTAGTCTCCTTGATACAAAACTTGCTCTTCTCGACGTTTATAGTAAGGCCAGCTTTCCTCAAACAATCCGCTACCCTGGCTAGCAGCATGAGATGAGTGTCAAAGTCAGATGATAGAATTAATAAATCGTCTAAATAGACGAGAACGTTCTCACGAAGATCGAAAGGAATGACTTTATCCATGAGGCGGCACATCGTTTGGGGAGCGTTGCATAGGCCGAATGGCATCACTGTGTACTGATAGAGAGGGTGACCAGGTACTGTGAAAGCGGTCTTCTCTCTGGAATCAGTGTCCAGTGGGATCTGCCAGAATGCATCTTTCAGGTCCAGGCTCGTTATGTAGTTTGCCGGAGGAAGTCGACTCAGAAGTGCGTCTATCTGCGGTAGCGGATAGGCGTCCTTCTTTGTAACCGAGTTGACCTTCCTGGCGTCAAAACAAAGCCGGACCTTTCCAGGCTTCCTTACCAGAACAACTGGAGAGCTCCAAGGACTCTGGCTCTCCTCTATCACACCCAGTGATAGCATTCGCTCTAATTCTGCATCCATCAAACTTTGCACTGCCGGGGAAATCGGATAAAAGCGCTGTTTTATCGGGGCGGCGTCATTCGTATCAATCTTGTGAGTGACCAATGATGTTTTTCCCAGGCCTAAAGAGGCGAAAGAGGGGAAAAGCTGTTTTGTGCTCTCTAAGCGTTGGTGTTCTAAACTAGAAAGGATATGCCCATCGGTGTCAGAGGTAGCTATCCCACTTGGATTCACTTCTGCGACTATACCTAGGACATCCGGAGCTAACCCAAAGAGGCGCCAGAAGTCTATTCCCAGATATAGTGCCTGTGTGAGCCCAGGAACCACGTAAAAACGCACGTTTTGGGTCTTATCACGGAAAGTGACGTCCAAGTTCACATGACCATGAACAGTCGTCATGGCACCATTAGCTACTTGGACCTGTGTCCGATACTTCTTCCATTCAACCTCTGCTTCAGCAAGCTTCTCGAGAGCTCCCTGGCCTAGAATACTGACAGTGGCACCACTATCAAGTAATCCAGTCTCAGTTCGCCCGAGCAGCTTTACTTCTGCGTACGGTCGAATGTCGTCTGGCATCGACACGGAAATCTGTGCTAGTTTTTTCCTTTCCAGTTTCATTCGTCGACAGTATTCTCGCCAACGAACGGTTGATCTTTTCCTTTTCGGTCTCATATCCCGGTCGGGAAACATAATCTCAGCTAACTCTGCTACTGAGGAGAAAATTCGGTCTCTTGCTGCTCTGTATCTCTGCAGACGCGTATGATACGGCGTCAGCGGATGTAAAACTGGCTCACGCCCACTCGTCATATCAGAGCTTGGTGGCCGTTTTAAGATAGAAATGGCAGGAGGCCAAATCTCCTGCTCAGTAACCTTGTCAGCTACACGTGCTATAGGTGTCAACGGGACATCGAAGAGTAAAGACTCTTCTAAGGAAGTGTCTAGTATTGTCATGGGCTCCCCAGAAGTGGAAATGGGAGCTTGAAGATCTGCAGAGAAATCCATCAAGTTCTCCGCCTCTTCCAGTGAAGTAATTGTACAATCCGGTGCTTTTCTGATATCACCAGAGTCACTGAATGATATCAGAGGACACGTTAGGGAGTTATCACGAGTGTCTACTAATGGAGCGGGCTTTCCTCCTTGTTCGTTACAGTTGCTGCTTGCGACGTTGACGCTGGTCGGGAAGAGGTGTTGGTATTCCCGACCCGTCTCTCGTTTTTCTGTCTGCAGTAGCGGCAATCAGGCTTGAAAACATTCTTGCGTCCGCATCCATAGCAGAACACAACTCGACTCGTCTGTCTACAATCTTGATAATAATGACCAGACTGATCACAATTCCAGCAGACAATAGCATTTTTGTTTGAAATACTCGATAGCTCACCTAGGCCGTGGTCACTGCCTGTCGCTGCTGCCAGTTCAGGGTCCAAGTTCTGAAAATTGTCAACTGCGTGCACTCGTTGGTTCCGGTACGGATTCCAACTACCAGCTGTAGCAATGCGTGTCTGCGTAGCTTGGATACGAGTAACCAGCGATCTCAGCTGTCCTATAGTATAAGTGGGGTGCAAACATATTTTTTCCTGGATCTCAGGCAACAAATTGGATTTAACAATCTCTAGAAACTCTTGGTCTGGCATGGCGGTCTGTAGCTGGTCACGCAGCAATACTAAATGGTGGTGATACATAGCGAATATTTCGCCAGGTTTTTGCTTTCGAGACATCAGCTGTAATCGTAATTTTAAATCATCCTTGGGCACTCCCCATTCCATGGACAATCCCATTTTGATGAATTCCCAAGTTGGGAAAGGGTTATTCCTCAATATTGACCAGTACCAATCTTTAGCTGGTCCTGTTAATAACGTAAGCATGTTCCTTACCAGCAGATCGAAATCTCCTTCCAGAGCGGAGTGCGTGAGCGCTTCGACTCTAAAAATGAATTCGTCTACCGGGAGCTCTGCGTTATTTCCATTGTACGTCAGGTTCCATCTACGGATGGGACTTCCGGATCGTCGCTGTCCTACATGTGCAGGAACACGAATAGGCGGTGTTGGTTGAGGTGGAGCGAGGTTTGGCATAGGCTGACCAAAGGCTGAAGGCGGTCTATGGAATGATTGTCTCCTTGTATTGGGAAAATCGTTCGACGTTCTTGGATTACCCATAGACGGGGGTGGACGTGAAAAATCTATTGGTGGCACCATGGCTGCTACTTGCTGACGGACACTATCTACTAACTCAGACCGTAATGTACTGAGGCTGTGTTCGAGACCTTCACGTACCAAGTCTTTCATTTGAATGCGCAGGCCTGCCAGCAACGCATCCGTAGCAGCTGAGGTGTGGCCTTGGGCTGGTGGTAATGGACTGTCTTGCCGTGAGTTGGGATTAGTGAACGTCCGGGAATGCAAATTGAACATTCCTGGAGACAAAGAGCGTCTATTAGGTGGTGGTAGGTCGAAAGTAGGCAGATTGAAGCTCGGCACATCGTGCTTAGTAGACTTCACAGGCTTCACCTTCTTCGGTCTCTTTGGGATTGCACCTGTATATTCGATAAAGTCTTGTTGTGTAATATGGCACCGACAGTTAGGACAACTAGCATGTTCACCTATCCAATGCTGCAGGCATGCCTGGTGAAAAATGTGTTCACACTTGGTTATTACAGGCTTCCTTTCGACTGACCAGCTTGCATCACGACAGATGGAGCATGGTTCAGGTAGCATTGACATACCGTTTGTCGCAGGTGGTGGCGTTCTCACTGTACCCATAGTGAGTCAAAATTGAAAACGTTTTGCAAACCAAAGGTTCGAAGAAGAATATCAGAGAAATTAAAAAAAAGGTCAAAAATCGAGATCACAGGCTCAAACAGGATCGAAGCTAACGAGCTACTAAATTTGAAAGTTGGGATGAGATACTATGATCCAAGGAAATATCTTCCCAAGCGTCCGAAGAAATTTTTTTTTTTTTTTTTTTTTTTAAAAATAAATTTTGCAAAACAAGGACTCGAAGAGTTAATTTAAGCTTCTTAAATCGAGATAATATGAGGATTGAATCCCCAGAACAAAAACCGATGTCAGGAAGCGTCAATAACTTCGTCGACTAAATTCTCATAAATTCTGCAAACTACGAAGAATCCAAAAAAAATCGCAAAGACAGGTCAAACGTTTCAACAATTTTCAAAGATCAGACAATTTCTCCCTCACCTCCCGAAGCTAACTCCCACATAAGAGGTCAGGTCGCTCTCTCTCTTCCAAGGTCATAATACAGATATAAGCAAGTGACGTGAGTGTGTGCATTGAAAAAGTCGGAGCTCTTGCAGAAATCTGGGAAGAGTAAAGTCGGAGGTATCAAAGGCTGAGAATGCTGCCAGAGATTCTTCAGCCAGGCAGTTAGCAGTATGCCAACTCCTGATCACTGAAGATCTCCAGCATCAATCCCATCCTCCGAGAACTCGTTCTCTTCTCCTCACCGAATCGTCGTGTCCAGCTAGTTCGCTAGCCGGGCAGAGTCATGAGTCTGGTCAACTAATTAGCTGGAAGCCAAGAAGTTGTCTCGCAGATTCATAACTCTGTCCAGCCAGTTGGCCAACAGAGACATGTCCCCACAAGAGCTCAAACGAAAGATTTCGTGAGGCCACCTACCATTTCCATGGCAGAAGGCCAGCGGGAAAGATCATCCAAAAACATTTCAAAAAACTTTCAAAAAAAATTCAACAACTGTTCAGGCTTGAGGCTTGACCGAAGTCAAACCTAAAGCCGGATTTCAACTTCCAAAAAACTTTCATTAAATTCAAAAAACGTTACTTTACTTTAATCCAAAAATTCAAAATATCAAAGACTTCCAATAAAACTTTCAAAATATTACGTTACTTTACAAAAAAAATTTTCACAAAACCAATTAGACTCAGGTCCACCTATATCTTCTACTGGATGTGAGACTTGAGGTCAATCAACTGGCAGATACCAGATGATCATCTCTCTCAAAGTCTCAGTCCCCAGTAAAATTTATATTTAGACCACCGAAGTCTAACTGAGGTGGCCCCACGTTGGGCGCCATTTTGTTATGGAAGTATGTTGAAGGCGACTTGACCAGGACGTTAAGTCCAAACTGCCAGCATGAGCTGACAGATCGCCTGATGACAGCGATAGCACAGGGCGGCACGCTAGCACCTCGGCTAAGGATGGCGGAGAGTGTGGGGGAGTTCCCGAAATACCTGCCGCATGTCATCATCCATAGACAAAAAAAATTTTCGTGCCTGCACTACAAAAAAACGGCACACACTCGGTCCTGAAGGGACCTTTACGTCACTTACCTGCTTACTGCTGAATTGAAGGCGCAGATGTTATGCCTTCTTGGCCTTGCCCCATCCTCCCTTTGACTTGGGGGGCACTATTTCCAAGTCCCTTTGGCTGACCTGTAGAAAGAGAATAAACGAGCGACCTTCATACGAGAGGGCTCCAGGATAGTGAGAGGGAGAAGTGATAAACTTTAAGACTTCATTACGTTATAATCAAAATTTACATTTATTCCTTTCTTTAAAAATTTTTCTTAATTTCACCCCCGTAGCACTTATTAGATAGGCCTATAGGTACTTAAAGGTACTTGAAAGGTACATCTCTCTATTGTTACACAATTATATCTAATTAAATGTGCTTGGCGATCATTTCAAACCCACCCCATACTTGAATTGGGACTCAGGGTCGATTTAAAGAAAGTGAAAATCTTCCTGTTTTTTTTTTTTTTTCTCAGATAACTCGAGCTATACTTAAAATTCAAACGTACTTACAGTACTCCTTCTCCAACGATTGAAGCGCTTCAGCCGCTGTGAATGCCTGTATGGAAGAAATAAATAGTACAAGTTTTCCGGGATCGTTGCCCTGGGTGCCTTGACTCAAGGATAGTATTGGGTCCGAGCTATCGCACCTGACATTGGCAAAATTCGACTAAAAGAGTCCGATGTTACAGTGAATATAGGTGAGCAAAAATTCAAATATTAAAGTTTATGTCAGGTAAGTATATAATATATATGAGCAAAATTCAAGTATCAAAATCTTATGTCAGGTAAGTACATATATAGGTGCAAAAAAATTAACGTAAATATATATATGTACCAGCAAAATTCGAATATAAAAAAAATCTTATATCAGGTAATGTTATGTATACATAGGTGCACAGAATTCAGCGTAAATATATATATATGTGCATGCAAAATTCAAGTATCCAAAACCTAATGTCCAGCTAAGTATATATGTACCATACTGTATTAATGAAATCTTACGGTCAAAAGCCTACATACTAGTGAAAACCAAAAAGAACTTGTGCTGGAATTTGGCTATATTGGACGAACTAACCATAACAACCCTTTGTATTAAATCCTTGATGAGTCGCTTAATCATCTCTAGAGTCTGACCTCGGTTAAACGGAGCAGCGATATGCACCCACCTGCAGACGTTGGTTCAAACAAATTCCCGTCTATGTATTAATAATGATTAGTGCACCAGGTGACTGCCTCCTTGCAGTGTTCCAGTCAGAATTCAAAGTGGAATGAAACTTTAAGATTTGCAATAAACTCGAAGTCCTTAGGCTTTCCGTTGTCAATGACGGTAGTGGAAGTTTACGTGCCCTGACTTTATCATCAATATGCTTCAGTGATTTCAGCCAGACTATTCGAATGATAAGCAGTAAACGACAATATGTATGCTAAATTTTTGTTTTTTTTTTGTTTTGTTAATGGACTAGGAGGGGTCGGATTCTCCTTATTTTCGTAATTGTATAAGCTGGGTACTGGGCACAACGTGCCCTAGCTGGACAAAATGCAATTCTAACCTAGAAAAAGAATTCTCTGACCTTATCCCTGCTGTCGCTCCACAGTTGCCCTATCTTTTACTTTTCGGTTCTTTCATTTCCTTCACAATTAGCGCTGGTTTCATGGAATTGCCTCGATCTCCTTAGGCGCCTTAAACAAACCGCCCACGCCGTCTATTTTCCTTATCCACTGGGATATTGTCGAATTTAGTTGTTTTACTTTTTCTCGTTTTATTTAATTTCGCTGGTTTCTACTGGTCACCTCAATATGGTTTTTAGTTAGTTACTTTTCCCGATTCATTTAATTTTTTATTTAAAAAAAATTTAGGACAATTTTTGTCTCCACATTTCACACATTTTTCACAAGCCAGACTCTTCCCAAAGACAAGAAAAATGACCGCCGGAAAAAGTCTTCTTCTTTTTCTTCTGTCACTGAACATGACACCGAGCTTGAGGAAGCATTTCTCTCGGTCGGGGCGCGTTTTGGTTTCATGCTGTAGTCGACAACAAGCCGGGCCTACACGCTTCAGTCCGTGGTGACATATTGCTATATGCAATATGCTACGACCATAACAACCTTTCTCTTAACTTTTTCTTTAGTATTTATCATTTTGCTACTTCCTTTATTGCTATAATTTTCTAATATACGCATGACTTTACGCCTCAATGCCATTTTTCAATGAACTCGCATGCAAGATTCTGCTGTCAAATTAAAAATCGCGTTGGAAGGGAGGCGTGCATGCAAGCTGTACTATCTCGTGTAATCCCCTGATTAGCTGTGTTCACAGAACAGAGCAGAGTAGGAATGCACAAAATTTTAAAAACATCGATGTAGTAATCAAATGATACATTGAAAGGCAAACCTCGATGTCGTTAAAACATTGGACGAAAAACATCGATGTTTAGATATATCGATGGAAGGAAAGTAACAATTTTTGGAAAAGACAATATATTTCACTTTTGCAGGCATATAGTGACTGTCCCAGAAAGTACTGCACAGTTTTTAATAAATCATAAAATCTCATTTTTGTTACCTGAATCCTCGAAACTAAAACCAGGGTAATAAATGAGCTACCTACTTTCAATATAAAATGCGTTCTTTAGTCTTCATCGGCAAGTATTCAAATTGAGTTCAAAAAGTGAAGCCGTGCGCCGTGCAATTTTGCACAAGTGGTTGAAAAATAAAGAAAAATCATTTTCCCAGATTGCAAGAGAAGTTGAAACAACAATTAGCAGAACAATAAAAACATTCTTGGAAAACGGAGATAATTGCTGAAAAATCAAAATGTGGTAGGCCGAAAGGGACAACAGACAAAACTGTGGAAAAAAAGGTGCTTAAGTTCATTGGAAAGAACAAGTCGGTATCTGTGCGGGATGTGGCAAAAAAATTTAATATTTCGAAATCTAATGTGGACAGAATTAAAAAAAGACATAATATAAAAACTTTTAAGAAAAAAATAGTGCAAAACGGACAGAGAAACAGGAAAATACTGCAAAAACACGTGCGAGAAAACTATACGCGACGTTATGTGAAGAAAATTGTGCCTGTTTGATTTTGGACGACGAATCTTACTTCAAGTATGATTTTTCGACCTTACCCGGACCTGAATATTATAGTGCAAAAAACAAAAATGAGGGGCCTGATGCTGAAAAATACGTATTCGTAGAATAATACGGCAAAAAGGTTCTTGTTTGGGCGCAGAAGCAAGCCTTTGTTTATTGAAGGATGCATATATACAGATATTTATATTAATGAATGTTTAAAAAAAGCTTTGCTGCCTTTTATTAAATCACATAATGTGCCTATATTATTTTGACCAGATTTAGCCACAAGTCACTATGCCACAAGGACAATAACGTGGTATCAACAGAACAAAATAAATTTTGTTCACAAATTGATCAACCCACCAAATGTGCCACAACTTCGTCCAATTGAACGTTATTGGGTTCTTGTAATAAATATTCTACGAATGGAAGGTAAGAGTGCCACTTCGCTTAAAAATTTTGTAAAAATGTACACAGCGGCCAGCAAAAAAGTCGAGGACAATACTGTGCAAAAATTAATGGCTTCGGTAAAACGGAAGGTGCGAGCATTTATTAGAAAATAGTGAAAAGCACTCACTATAAGGGTATACAATTTAATTTTATACATTTAAATAAATATAATCAAAAATTTTTTTTTAAATAAATCTGTTTGTTTTTAAAATTTGAAAACCGTGCAGCACTTTCTGGGACAGTCCTTCTAACATATAATTCCTAATTAACAACAGAATTGCGAACATGCTTACCAAATAAATTTATTTAAGAATAAAAACTTTTTAATTGATCCGACAAAGCAAAGTTCAGTTTAAATCATGTTATAACTGCTGGATATAAAACACCAAATTAATTTAAGACATTTTTATAGTAATACTAATAATATCGTAGTACATATGCTAACATAATTTTAGAAAAAAAAAATTAGCATGCTAGAGACTCAAGACTTTTCATTAATAAAAGCTTGGACAACTTTTTTCCCTTTAGGTCATTTCTCTGCTGATAAAGTATTTGACCCGCCTTTGAGAAGAGTCTTTCTAATGCAACGGTGGTTGCTATTATAAAGAAACATTTTGGTGTTATTTTTACCAAATTAGGATAGGATTCATTCATAGTTTGCCTCAAAACTAGAGGATTATCTACCATGTTTCCCGTAATTCGACTTTAAAGATACCGAAATATCTCTGATATTTGCGCCTCCATTTCTCCTTCTCGTGGAAGTAAAACGTTTTTAACAATTCGGTGATGATCACTTCACAGATCGAATTGTTGATTGCCTATAAAATAAGATAACGAACAATGATTGTAACAGAAACTATAAGGAAAGATGTTCGCGCAAGAGAACCGGGATTATTCGTACTTTAAAAATTAAATTAAATTCTAAAAAATATACAAACATCTTTTCCAATAACATTTTATGTAAAACTGAAAAAGAGGCGTAATCATTGTACATTTCTTTTCGAAATATTTGGCGTAATTAATCATATCATAAATGCTTAGAGTTATTTAGAACCATTTATGCAGTAAAAATTATTCGGTGGAACGGTTTCATTGGAACCAATCAGAATGTTCTTAGTGTAAACAATTTTTGTAAGAGTAATTTTGCTAAAAATTGAAAAGTCTATTGGGAACAATTATTGCCAATTTCACTCTTACTTAGAAAGTTGAAGGACTTCACATGTGTCGGCACTCGGCTTTGTATACCACAATTCGCAACGTATGCTTTGATGATTTACTTCAGGGTTGACTATTGAATTTTTCCCCGTCCGAATAATAATTTTCCCCAAATTACTAAGGCAGATTTCTCCAGTTTAATTATGAAACTAATTGATTGTTAATTTAAACATTTTTTTAGATACTTAATTTGCACATGTATCCATTCCATATACATACATATATTCTTATAGGTATTTTAAATTATAAATTCCTGTAAATAATCAAAAGTATATATTGCGTTATTTCACTTCAGCATAGTCCAAAATAAAGCGAGAAACACAGTGCTAACTTTTCTAACATCGACCTGAGTATAACTTTAAGAACCTCAACCTTATGAGCCTTGCAAACTTTTGCAACTCACAATACGAACTTTGACAACTTCTGTACGATAGCAGTTAATTGGGCTATTGGCTTGAAAATTGAAATTATTTTGTAATAATTTACTACAGCAGCAATAACTATTCACGTTAAATATGTTTCCCTAACTTTTTTTCAACAAATTTCCTGTAAACAATTCTGGCATCAAATGATAACAATAATTAGCTGTCAAAGCTGGCAAAGTTCCAGCTGAATTGAAAGTAGACCTACTCGAGCTCAACCTCAACCTAGCCGGCCTCACCAGCTTTGCCATTGGGAGCTTAATAATCTGATCTCATATATTCTACAGAACTGTCAAAGTTGGTAAGGCCGCCCAGGTTGGAAAAGCCAACACGTGTTTCACGCTTAATTTACCTAAATTTATGAAAATGCTTGGAGACCGTCATCATCTTCTTGAAAATTACTTTTGTAGAGCTCTTCAGAGTTGTATTTTTGTAACATTTGTTTGGTGGGTTTAAAATGTGTACAATCAAGAGGTATCATTGAAAATCGTACCCGCATTATTGTATCTGCAGTGTCAATATCTAGTCTATTTCTCAACTTATTTTTTACACAATTGAGTTATAGAGAAAGCAGAATTTTGTTTTATTGATACATCAGTCCAAAATTCTTCAGCGGTATTGAGCTCCAATCCTTAGTGAAGATGAATCAAGTTCCATTTATCAATTGTGGAATGAATACTTCCTACGGCAAAAACATTTTCAAATTTTACCGTAATATCTAATATATCCGCTATAATTTGGCAAACAGCTGTAACCGGAGAAAACACACAAAGTTTTTCCAGTCATACTCTATTTTCGGGAACTCTACATGTAATTGTTCGTATAAAATTACTAAGAATACAGACTAGCTTTCTTTGATTACAGGAACAGGAACTAAAACTGTTGATTATGTACGTTTTATTTACTGCGTAAAAATTAAAGTAAGATTTATGTTTTTGATACTTGAAATATCCCCATTATTTTGCAATTTTAAAAGAAATTCCCCATGATTTTTGGCAATATTTTCATTTCCCCAAACTTTTCCCCGGGAAGAAATTATTCACCAAAATGGGGAAGAAAACCCCCAATCTGGCATCCCTGATTTAAATGTATCGCATATGAAGATCAGGCTGAATGTCACAGCATGCGATGCATATGCTGTGTTACTGTGAATCCATTGGCGTTTTCGTTTTTGCTTCGGGGTTAACTCCTGTCCTTTGAAGAAGCAAACACATGTTCGAGTTTGCGTGCCGGCCTTGGAGTCATGTCACATTTGACTCCTGGTGTTAGCTCTGCTAGCCCCTAGCTCAGATGAGGGGCAGCTGTAGCCCTCCTAACACCATGTAATTATTTTCAGTATACGAATCTCTGAATTGTCATTTTGAAATTGTGTGTTGCATTTGTTTTGACAAAATCGTTACAGATTTGAAATGTTTTTATTTTTTTAATTTAATATATAGTATTTTTTACAGACGATAACAGCAATTTTCAAGCATTCTATATAGAAGTGCCAGCAATTGATCTCAATGGAGACATTTGTTTTTTACAAGGTGAAACATGTGAATTGAGTGATATGGAGTGATAATACGGAAACTTCATTGGATATTTCTTAAATTCAAGCGCGCAAAAATCCAATAATCACAGTCATCACATTTTCACAACTTTCAAAAACGTTATTATTTTCCTCAAAATATGTAGGTACTTTATTTCCTCACGGTAATGCTCTAATAAATTTAAAACTGCAAAAATTGCCAGTTGGTGTTGTTGGTGACATTTTGAATGACAGATTATAACACGAGTTAATTCGAACACGGAGCTTAGCACTTGAAGCAATTGACACTTCGGTGCAGGGTTAGAGTAACCCCAGTTGTCCCTGGTGCTATGCTTCGGTAGCAAAAACGAAAACACGGCATAATTTCTTAACCCTCGAGCTGCTCTTCCACTGTAACTAGCTGTCAGTTCAAAAAATTAAATGCCAAACCATTTATCGATGTATCGCATATAAAATATCGATGTTGGCGATATTTCTGAAGACGAAAATCGATGAGAAAACATCGGATAATTCAAGAAACATCGATGCTATGTGTGATGCACAGAGCAGAGGACAAAAATATACAAAAGAACGTTTCATACATTTTTCATAGAAGATTTATAAATGAAGTGATAAATAGTTCGCTTCAATCGACAGAACAACTTGTTCTCTTCAGCACCTATATGGGAGTTCTAGAACAAGGTACAGAAAAGAACACAGCTACTTAAACATTCCCCCTACTTATCTGTTAAATTATTGTACTATGGCTAATTTTTAAGACTTCATATGACTCTGATTCAAATTTTTAGCGTTTGAATTTGTTCTTTTCCATGTTCTCATGTCACCAGTCGAAATTTAATATTTTTGTATTGTTGAAAGAAATGTGTAATTTATAGATTGATCTAAATTTTTAACTCACGGCAGTCGCTTATAAAAAATGTAAATATTCTTATACTAGGCCACTCCTTGTTTTCCGTTGATAAATCAGTGTGCACTTTATGTTAATTAGAAGTAGTTTTTGAGTGCACTATTGTTATAAAGTTCAATATCACTGAGTTGGGGGCATTCTGATACTTTGACTGATAAATTGTGTTATAATAATCAGTATAATAAGCACTTCCATATGATGTTACTGACACCGGAAATTGGCATAAGATAACACAAAACACTAATGTACGTTTGTTTTTTTTCTTCTTTTGATAAAATGGAATTACTGCAAGATTGCATGGTTAAATTCTGTAAAAACTATATTTGGAGAAATTTACATAAAAAAAAAGGTTTATCGTTTTCTTGGTGCAAGCAGCATGAATAAATATTTTTTATCAATTATTAAAATATACAAATTAAGATTTTTAAGTGATTTTTCATATTAATTTCTAGAACGGCTTGTCAGTTATTCCAAGAACTTTTCAGTTCAAATCTAATTTTGCTCATCGATCTAGGTATTTAATTATTATGAAAATACCATGTACGAAATCTCAGTACTCTATCCCAATACTTTCTAAAGCAGTCTCTATATAGGGTGTCCCATATGTGGTCTGGGCTGAGATCTGAAGGCTATGGATAGGTCATTCTTAGGCAGCAAGAGCGGGCGGCGGAGGGGTGTCCTAACGGTTTCAGAGATAACAGGATCATAGATCACCCTGTAATTTCTTATATATTCTGTTTACACTGATTACGTTTTCAAAAATGTAGGCTATTTACACAACGATCACTTTCCCCTATTTATTTTTGTGCTTTAATACTTATAAGTCTCTCCCTTATCTTATTTTATAGTTCTTATATGTATGTTTTCAGAGTCAGACTGAACAGATTTGCTTCCGGCAGACTATTCAGTCTTCAGCACTTGTGTTTCTTTGTTGATCGTTTGTTTTCTGATCCTCCATTTTTAACTTTTATATGATCAGTCTCTAGATGTCTTAATTTTGTTTTTTCCACGTGTCAGCTGAAAATTGGTGGGCGATGCAGATGTGAGAGAAGTATTTAGTTTGCTTGCGATGTATTTATGTCGCAGACTCGATTTTACACAAATCTATTAAAGACAACCCTCTGCAATACCTGAAAAGTCGACTGGAGTCATTGATCTATGCTCTTTTCGCGGTATAACTAAAAAAAAAAAGTAAATAAACTGCAGTGGTAACTTGACACTATTCAAATTTTCAATCATGTCGGATTGAGCCTTCGTCAGCTCCATGAACTTAATTGTTACTCAATTTGAGTGTTCCATAATATTGCGAAAATGACTCATGCATTACTGATCCTCTCCTTGATACTTTCTTTTGTTTGCCAAATTATTAGGAACATTTTTTAAGCTTCTTCGCCCACCTATTTTACCTTTCTATCTTACCGACGTTGATCTGATTTTTCGCTTTTATGACAATGGAGTTTGCAAAATTTCAGTTCTCTAAGTGAACTCAAAAATAAAAAGAACTTATAATAATATGCGTGAATATCCAATACATTTTGCTCTACCAGCATTATTTCTATGCATTAGAAACGGAATGACAAATTTAGTATACCTACCCTAAGAGATTTAATCTAGAGGGTAAAAGAAAAGTCTGAATTTCCTTGTTTGGATCCTAAGACAAGGTCAAAATAGGTTAATGTGCAGGCGGAAGAAAAAAAAACATATCAATTGGTGGGCTTATTCCAAACAATTGTCCAGACTACATTTAAGGCGAAATAAAAATGGTTGTGTTTCAACATCAAACATAATTTATAGTTTCAGATCACAATTAGTCTACTCCCTGCTCTGGAAAATAAACACAGAAAATATTTCAGTTCAATACAACTATTTTCAATGGTTTTCCTGAAATACATTGTAAATATTTTCTACGAGTAGGAAAACTTGTAAATCAAGGCTGATTGTCTTCAGTCAACACAGATCATTTCCAATATTTTTTTAATGCTTTGAAACACTTAAAATATTTATCTTGGCTATTGGCAAATCAATAATGGTACATCTGCAAATCCAAACCTTGAATATTTAATAGTGAAATCTATATTTAGATTTGCGTAAGATGATTAATTGCTGCACAGACACACACATACACACACATGTATGAAATACTTGAACATTATAGATAAAGTAATGTACCCGATCGAGTAGAGTGTGGTGGCTTTGACGGCATCTAAAGAGTTTTATGCTTCCATCAAAAAATTTTATGTGAGAAACGAAATAACATAATTATTTAAAATTGAGTCAGATCTGTAAATATAAATCATAAATCAGAGTTTTGTAACCAATATTACGTTACAACCTCATTCACCAATAAAATTCACATTCTGAACACTCCGCATTATTCAATTTGTTTACAATAGTTGCACGTTTACGACGATTTCACATTCGAACTTAAATTTTGAGTTCATTTAGTGATTGCATGCATATAAACACACTTAAATTTTAAAATAGTTTTACTTATTTTGACCTTGCATTTCATTTAGCATCCCTCAAGAGTTTTGGTGATAAAACAGCCAGCCTTTTCGGTAGGAAGAAAGATGAAGCAGAAAAGTTGGCTCAAGAGAAGGCTGAAAATGCCCAAAAGATGGCTGAAGAACAAGCCAAAAAAGTTGGACAATCAATTGGTCAAACAAAGAATGAAGCAGAGAATTTGGCATCTAGCACAGGTAAAATAAATAAATTGAGTTATTTGTTGTTGTTAATAATTATATATGAGAAAATTATTTGAAATAAAATTTTGTTTTATAATAATATAGCCAAGGATGCAGCACAATTGGCTGCAGAGGAAGCAAACAAATTTGGAACTGCAGTAGATAATACTGTTAGACAAGCTGGAACTGCTGTGGACAACACAAAGAGAACTATAGACTCAACAGTTCATCAAGTCGGCTCAACAGTGGAACATACAAAACAAACTGCAGCCAATATTGCCGATACTACATCTAAGGTAAGATCTTATCTTTGGAATGTTGTGTCTTTTTATCCAAGATTTATATTCATAAAAATATTGAGGACATATTAGTTCCATTCCTATGTATGTGGAAATTTGAAAAAAAAAATATATATATATATGGTCACTCTATCCACTGGGTCCGTTTGTCGGCTTAAGTTCACTTTGCATTCATAGAGAAGTCTCGGTTGTCTTAAAAATTGATATATATATGTCCGTGGAAATCCGTTCTTTACATTTTTCATACGTCTTTTAAATACCGATTTGGGATTGAACGTCGTATCTCATGTGATATTTACTTCATCTCAAACGAACTCCCATATTATGAGAGGAGGAAAAATTTTTTGGTGACTAGCGATCGAGATTCGAACCTTGACCTTTTATTTGTTTTTTGTTGTTCTTTGGGTTGTAAAGTTTCACATCATTACAAGTTGTTATCACATACGAATACACTCTGAAAAACTTCTGTCGTCACATTGAGAAACGGCTTCTTCAGATATTTTGTGATGTAAGTTATAAGAAACGAATATACCTAAAAATCGTAGCTTAATTCAACATTTATTACATGTTTTACACGTTCTTCGGCTGGTGGGAGACTATCCGCGAGATTATTAAATATTAGATTACAGACTGAAAAACATTAAAAGTATGCAATCCATTTGATCCACTATGATACTACCTGCTAGAAATTATAAGAAATAAGAACCAGGTACAAGAAATAATTAACTTTGCAAGATGTCCCAACTTTTTGTCACACAATTTATGAAATATATAGCTTCCAAGTGTTGTTCTTCTTTATTTGATGAATTTTGGTAGTCAACCAACAATATTGAATACTCTTTACTTCTTTTTCACCTATACAGATACTATAAAAGTCATTATATGAGGCCATACCCATTAAAAAGTCACTGGGTCATTCCATATAAAATAGGCAACATAAGTGACATGACTATCACCAATTTTGTTCAAATTTTACATACTTTGTTTGTGAAAATAATAATGCGAATTAAAAATTTTCCCTATACAATGCGTATTTCGCGAGTTATGGCATTTTCAAAATTTCGCAGAAATGCTGTACTGGTCTTCTTTAAAAATTCATATATATTTTTCTTTTCAAGAAAATATGGCTCATTTAAAAGATAGGATTCCAAGTTATCTGAGAAAAATTGCATCTTAAAAATATATGTGGAAAAGGATATCAAGAATAAGGATTTTATCATTTATACTTGAAGACGTTGTTTTGATTTTATTAATTTATTTTTTTATATTATCCACTAAAACATATTAAAATTTTAAGTTGGAATCTCAACGGGATCAAGCAGTAAAAAATCAAGAAAGTTTCACCAAAATACACCTATAACTACTCAGAAATAAAAAAAAAATGTTTTTATACAGGGTGTCCGGATAATTCGGATCCAGATCCGGATAGTTCGGATCCAGATCCGGATAGTTCGCATCCAGGTCCGGATAGTTCGAATCCAGATCCGGATAGTTCGCATCCAGGTCCGGATAGTTCGCATCCAGGTCCGGATAGTTCGGATCCAGATCCGGATAGTTCGCATCCAGGTCCGGATAGTTCGGATCCAAATTCGGATAGTTTGCACGCAGATCCGGATAGCTTGGATCCAGATCCGGATAGTTCGGATTCAGATCTAGGTACTTCGGATCAAGATTTCAGGAATCGTATAGTTTGTAGATCCGGATATTCGGATATTAGCAAATCCGGATCCAATTTTCAGCTCTAGTTCTGACATCCTATAGTCATGTCATATATTCGAAGTTATTTTTCAGCAAAATTGCTATATTTTTAATAGTTAGAAAATCCTTGTAGGTTAAGGTGAGTCAAATATAGACTAACCACACTTCCCATCTATTTTGGATCCATCTGTGAAGACGTATATATCCGATTTGATTATCATACAAAACCTTAAATCTCTTAATCGTTCTTTCTATAGCGATCCACAACATTATCATCACATAGGTGAGGACAGGTTTTATAATAGTAATGTATGATGCGAGGGTGGGTGCAGACATAAGAAGCAATGGGCACATTTTTTCAGGCACGCTCGTGCATATGTATTCTCCAGTCTAGTATCACTCCATCACTCCTATCCTCCTTCGTGTGAATAATACTAATTTAGTATGTAGCTGAAATTTTAACTCGTAAGATCGTTAGCTGACCAATCGTCGATAAGAAATTTCTTGGGAAAATAATGTTTAAATCGTCAGCATATGCTACGTACTTATTGCCTCTTTGTAGAGAGATAAGGATTTTATGAAAGATCAATAACCAGAGCCGAGCTGAATGCAACTTTCCTTGTGCAGTTAATTTTCACACAGTATTCAGAGCCTCATATATGGTTTTTTTTGACATTGTTGAATGCTTCTTCTATGTCGAAGCATGCAACATTTTTATCGAATGTTTTTTATCGATTGTTAGAATAATCGTTTTTTTTTTCAATTATCCGCCATACCTTTATGTACATTATATCTGCTACAATAACCTTTCTCGGTCAATATAATGGCTTCAAATTAATATCTGCGATAATCTAGTCTCATTTCTCCTATGTGGATTTTGTATGTATCATATCAGCACAAACTATATTTTTACCAGTTATTCTTGATAGGGTCCATTCCATAAATTTTTATGATTTGGTTTTGTTTAATGACTAACTCTACCTCAGTTCCGGTTTCTACGGCAACGTGGAACTAGAAATCTTATTTTTTTCCTAACTCCTGTAGAATTTTATGGGCTAATCATCGATTTGCGTGCAATTGGACAATATTACATTAGAATGCTACTCCATCAGCCCTTTGACAGAATTCGAAAATGAAGCTATAGTGTCTAGTTAAGACAATATTGTTTATACAATTTATGTAAAAGATATGTATACTGGACTATAATCTTGGAGTGTTCCAGAAAAATTTCGAATTGTGAGTGTAATATTCCTATTTGATCACCAAACCAATTATTCTTGTCAGCCACCGCCACTGGACAATTACGATATTTTTTATACCTCCGCCACTGGATTGAAACTAGATTTTAACTAGTTGTCAACAGATGGCGTTCATGGCTCTATTCGGATAATCTTCCACCACTGTGCTTTGTGAGTTAGATCCTTCGTGCTATAAAAACACGAGCACGGAGCTGAAGACCAGTCAGTTCTTCTCTGACCATAAATGTCCTTCGAGCCGAATATACAAGCCAATAGTTCTTTATGCAAACATTTATTCAAAAACAACTAGCTCTTCACGAGCAAATTTCCATAGGCGCCGACAATTATTCAAAGGCTAGCAAAGAGGCTAGACAAGCGAAAAAGTATTACACGGCTAGAACTCCTCTGGCAAGCGTTCACAGATACTCACATACAAATCCGGACAGCCCAGGGCGGTTCTGAAAGGGCACCCATATATGAGGAAAGCGAGTTGGAATACATTGAACTTCTTCCTACCTTAAGTGAAGAGCTGGAGAATTCTTTCCTTGCTCTGCCCTCTAACCAGACTGTGTTGAATACACAGGCATTACGTCTCCCAAAGTCTGAAGTTAGACTTCTGCCCATACATATTCCCACGTTTGATGGTAATTACAAGTCATGCCATACATTCCATGACTTATTTACTTGAGACCAATTATACAAAGGCGTGAGAGCTCTTATAGAAGAGGTTCAACTATAAACGAGTTTTAGTCAACACCCACCTAAAGCCGATTATAAGTCAAACACTAGTATAGGTGGAATCAGCTGCTGCTATTCGCTCTCTCCTGGATCAGACAGCAGAAAGCCTTCATAAGCTCAAATGCCTATAGCTGTCTGTTGAGTGTTGAGCAATGGGATTATATTCTGGTATAGAATGTCGTTCAACGCCTCTCACCAGAAACTCATCGCCAATGGGAGCACGAATGGAGTAAAACCGATGAACTACTCGAATACAAAGCATTAAAAGTCTTCCTAGAAGCCAGATGTAGAGCACTGGAAGCACTTGATAGCAGTCAGAGCCAAGGACCCAATAAAAACTCAGCGAAAAGTCCCATGTCTTTTTTTAATAAGCTACAGCACTGTGTCAAGTGCAAATCTAATCACTCCCTATTGTCCCAAATTTCGAAACCTTACTATACTGACCAACGGAACACATTCATTGCAAAATAAGACATCTGTTCTAACTGCCTCATATTAGGACACAAAAAGGGGAACAGCCTTAGTAAACAGGGATGTTTAAAATGTCAAAAGAGGCATAACACTCTAGTACATATTGACCCTACACCAATACATATTTCAAATTCTAAATACCGCACAAGGCTTCAACTACTCCCGAGCCTTTATCAATCCAAACATTTCTTACCTCCGATTTCAAAACAGCTCTACTATCAACAGTGCTGATTAACATAGAGGCAAAATCAAATATCATTTGACACAGATCGCATTTATAAAATGCTCAATGGCAAAAGCGAGCCAACTAACATTCTGGTAACCGGGCTGACGTTTATGCAGAAATAATTCTGGATGGTATCATTAAAAGTCAACCAATTGCACAAAAAACCCAGTTAGGATGGGTTTAATGAGCAGCATTCGTAGCACAAATTCTATACCAAGGGTCAGTACATTCACGACAAAAATTGAGAATTTACATGCACAACCTGAAAAATTGTGCAAAATTCAGGAAAGTCCAAATACTCCCAATTTGTGGGAGGACCACTACATTCGAACGTATCAACCATTAAATAGTGGTCAATACCAAATCCAATTACCATTCTGAGGTCTAAGGTCCAAGCAAAGAGCGACAACATCCAGCGAGCCTTATACGTATGCTGAGATCAGACGCAACGAAGACCAGTTCCGACTGCCATCAGAGATGACACTAGATTAATTCAGTTTTCATATGCATCTTTTTTAAAAATTCAATAACTATTGTTGGTACATAAATAATTTTCTTTATTGCTATTCGAAGTAGTCAACCTTCTTATAATGTTATAAAATAAAGCAAAAACCATGAATAACTATTTTCGGAATTAGCATTGAAGTACATTTTCTAATTACAGGCCGCTGTTGCAGCAGTTGATCAAACAAAGAAAGCCGCAAATGATGCTCTAAATAAGAGTGTAAAAGCCGCAGAACAAGCTGTGGATTACCAAGTAAAACAAGCAGAAAGAACTATTGACGGAGCTATGAAAACCACCAGTGATACCATCGATCAGAAGATGAGTGAAGCTAACAAATATGTTGATGAAAAGCGTGAAAATCTAGAAAAAGTAAGTTATTTAAATGGCAAGCAAAATTATTAAAAATATTTTCATTTATTATTTGTTTTTTTTTTTGCAGAACATTCATGATACAGCTGTTAAAGCTCAAGATACAGCGGGAGCACAAACAGCAAATCTTCTAGGAAAATTAAGCATCACCAAGTAAATATTGTCGTCATAAGAAAAAAAAAGAGCAACAACAATCGAACATTGTGGGAGACGCACCACATCAATTACTTCTAGACTAAAGTTACGTTAATAAAAAAAAAAAAAAACCTATTAAATCTGTGCACTTAAAACAGCTAAAGAACTAGTCCATTACAAGGAGGCCTCACTTGCACGTTGAGTAAGTTAACATCGATTTTATGTAAGCGAAGAAGCTATTCAGATTCAGATTCACCAACAACATTTGCATCGAATTTCAAAGAAATGACATTATTCTTAAAAAAGGATAAAAGTATTTTTTATGTAAATCCGAATCTTCCATTAAGAAAAAAAAATCATCTATCTAAATGCAAGAAAAGAAGGGTCTTATAAATATTTTCGGATTGACAATTTTCATCAGCTTTCATATTTCTACCCAAAAATTTAAGTGCCAGCGAAAAAGAATTTGCCCAAAAGTTAACTAAAATGCAAAGTTAAACAGAACTGCTTTTCAGAAATTAGCAAAGACTATATGATGCGTTGCCTTTTAGCGAAGCTAAAATTTCTACAACAAACAATAAAATATATTTTTATATAATACGACTTACTGAGATTATACCAATACAGAGTTATACAATTCTTACATTTTGTTGTTATATCTTTAGAACTGAATAGAGTTGTGTTGATGAAGATGTTGCTGTTCAGTTCGTTCTCAGTTCAGTTCAGGACTTAGGAAATATTGTTAACGAATCTTTAAGTATCAAAACGAAATCTCAACGCATTTTAATTGCACAAAACATAAAAAAAAAAGAATTATTAAATGTATTATAATTTGTTATAAATATTTTAGATTGTAATTTATTTGTATCTCTTTCTTTTGTAAAAATAAATGGCATTTGCTGTTATTTTATGCGGCTGGAAACTTTTTCTCGCACCACAGTCCAACTATGCACTAAGAATATGCAATACAAGCTATATTCTCAGGTGACTTATTCTATTTACAGGGTGTTCCGGTGTAGGTGGTCTATAGAGAAGGAGGTCATAGTACTCACCTAGCCAAACAAAAAATTGTACGGTGAAGGGGGGGGGGGGGTAAGACGCGTCGTTTCGGCGGTAGGGGGGGTTAAAGATTTTATTGTTAGTGTTGTTTCCAGTTTCCACCCTGTAAATTTCTTGATATACACCCTATCAAGACGAGATTCATCTCAAATGATAGCAAACCGTCTAAGCTTTGCAACGATCTAGCCTTAATGTCGTTTTCCATCGTCAGTTGTAGGACGTCAAAGTCAGAAAATTGGAAAAAACACTAATTTTTTCAAATTTTAACGATTTTCCCGCCAAAATGCATAATAACTATACAGTTTATTAACAAGATTTAGAAACCCCGGAATGTTACCTTTAATTTGATTATGCACATGTGCCTACTTAAATGCAACCTTTTTGAGATATTCCTGTTTTTATGATTCATGATTTCATGAATTTTGCTAATTATGCGTGAATTGCATAAAATTAGGCGCGATTAGCATCTTCAGTAGCAAAATTAATTAATCATAGAAACGGAAATATCTCAAAAATGGTTACATTTAGGTAGGTCAAATTAAAGGTAATATTCAGGGGTTTCTAAATCTTGTTAAAACTGTATAGTTATTATGCATTTTGGCGGGAAAATCGTTAAAATTTGAAATATTTTTTTTTCCAATTTTCTGACTTTGACGTCCTACAACTGACGATAGGAAATGACAGGAAGGCTGGTTGTGTGCATTCGGTAGAAAGCTTAGACGGTTTGCAATCATTTGAGATAAATCTCGCCTTGATATCAACAAATTTTCAGGATGCAAACTGGAAAAATTGTAAAAACTGGAAACAGCACTAAAATCTTAAGCCCCTCACCTACTGCCGAAACGAAGCGTTTTACCCCCCTTCACCGTACAATTTTTTGTTTGGCTAGGTGAGTACTATCACCTCCTTCTCTATGGATCACCTACACCGGAACATCCTGTATAGAAACAAATCATTTTTAAAGTTATTATTTAACGCATTTTATAAATAATATAAACTTCGTTAAGATAAGATAAAATCACTTGGCGAACAAAAAATTGTCAGGCAGGGGGGGGGGTCAAGATCAACGTTTGGGAGTTACAGGTTGATTAAGAGAAAACGCTAGTTTTTCATAAAACACCCTGTATCTTGAGAAGTACAGGGCGTACGGTCACAGCTTCAAGGCGTACAGCCACAGTTGCAGAACTTCATGGCCTTTCCAACGACTACTCAACCAGTTTCGTGCCACGCTCCTCTCAGGAGTTATGGTGATCTAAAATAAAAGTTTCGAATTTCGTTACCTTTTTTTTTTAATTTCACCTCCATTTTTTGGGAAAAAGGTCATTAACATAACTTTTTTTTTATAAGAACCGTTAACTCTCCTCTTTAATTTGACTTCTCACACTCTATGTCCTATCTGTAGCCGTTAAAAACTTATTAGCTCATAACCTATTCAAGTCATACCTAAATTAGACGATTGTTTTTAAAAATTACGATTTTCAGTCCACTAATGCAAGAAATTATCTTTAAAAATAGGTTTAAAGGCTACCGATTGGACATAGAGTGTAATAGGTCAAATTAAATAAGAGAGTTTACAGTTTTTTTAAAAAAAGTTATGTTAATGACCTTTTTGAAAAAAGAGAGAGGTCAAAGTAAAAAAGAAGGTAAGAAAATCCAAAAATTTTAGTTTAAACCACAATAACTTCTGGGGAGAGAGGAGTACGGCGCTGGTTGAGAAGTCGTTCAAAAGGCCATGAAGGGGTTAAACCACTGTAATAGCCTTAAAAATAGCGTTTTTTAGACAATTTTTTTTTTATTTAAAAAAAGATAATAGAATAATGATATTCATGAAAGTTATTAAGCATATATTTAAGTATACAAAAAAAAAAATTATTAAAAAAAAAAATATGAGTAAATGGTGACACCAGAGCCATTCTCGCAAGGCCTGTCGAATTTAAAGCACTCTGCGGCACGCAGTGTAGCTGGGGCAATTTTGAATTTGGAGAAAAAAGAAAAAAATCACTTAGTCTACATGTTCATAGCTAGTGAAGTACGTAGGGGATTTTGAAAATATTAATTTTTGTATGATTCGCGGGTATTTAAATGAAATCGTTCAATTTTCGACACAAAAAGCAGTAATCATTTGTTAATAAATAATGTCTAAAAGGACGTATCGAGAATCCCGTACGTATTTCACTTCAAAATGTTATTTTAAAGATATTGTTAAAAATTCAAATGAAGAGAATGAAAATTGTTATGCTGCGTGCCGTTTTGAAAAATCATGTTTCGAGAAAAACACGTTTAAAGTTTTCAAACGAGTTATTGACATGAAAAATTCGACGGTTTAAATTGTACATGTACTGACGCTAAACTAACGTACTATGCTTGGAAATGATTTTAACTGAACATAAACACTTCCTAACGACATATGTTACTGTGTTAGCGTCAGTAAAGTAAGAAAGCACGTTTCCAGTAGGGTTTATTTGACGCAGGTAGTCATTTCGGAGCAGACCGACGGGCTCGGGGAGGACCCTAAAATTTCAATGAAGAAAATTAATTTCAGGTATAAAGCTTTATGCCTCATATTCTAGAAGGTTCAACGCATCTTTGAAGCCAATAAAAAAAAATTGATTTTCTGAAAAATTTACAGTGGTGTTACCCCTGAAGTTCTGCATTCCATGAGCTTAAAACAGTGACCGTACACCCTATACTTTTTAATATACAGGGTATTTTGAAACCTAGCATAATTTCTTAATCACTCTGTAACTCCGAAACGGTTGATATGCCCCAGTGATGCTATATGATGCGTAAAACTTTGACGTTTTTGAATTTTCCTATTGTGAATGTGTTGTGTGGTTCATGTTTGAAAACAAATCAAGGGCAAAATTCAATCCTGTAACATGTCATGATTGGTTGTGTTTTGACGCGATGCAGTAGTGGCGCTTGTTGTCAATGTTGGATCATTTATGTAATCAGGGTTGGCTACCGTGATTGTGTGCATTAAAAAAACGCCGAAAACGTTCCCTTCGGAAAAATATGAGGACTTTTGCCTCATCTATTCAGAAGCAGCCTCTTCGGTTAAATTGCAACAGCTTCATAGCATGCATTGAATCTAAGAGAGAAGTGTCTTTAAAGTGCGGTAATATAACGATTCCGAATAATGTTCTATTCAAATGTTGCTGAAAATATAGAAAAATGCAACAAATTTGGCTTTTATTTCATTCAATTAATTTTTCCAGGTCATTTTCAATCATTTCAGTACATATTTTGTCGATTTCAGTGATTGACCCACCTAGACAGCACATGCCGACCTTAAGGGAATTTTATTTGTTTTTAAATGCATATTTATTACATTTTACATTGCTCGGCAAAAATGTTGCTTTTTCCCAAACCTTTGCAACGATGTGCTTAGATTGACCAAATTCTTCCTAAAACGGAAGTTATGGGCAAAAGTCAAAAGGGTGGCCCACCCTAACGACATTCCCCTACATATTATACATATTCACATACATCAATCCATTACAAACGTTGTTGATAGATTTTTATGTCGAATATGAATTTACTGAAATAATCGATTCTCAAAGAAAGAATTGAAAGGATGATCAGATCAAAATTTTCTGATAAATTCGTTATTTTAAGGCAGCTCGTGAATATATCGTACACGGAAACCCAGCATTTTTTTGGAGAAGAAACATTTTAACAGAAGCCGCAATATGGCGAGTATGGCACGAGCAAAGTAGTACCAAACAGAACAGAGTCCGATGAAGAGTTTAAGTTTTTCCCTTGACGAAGTAAAAAAGTAGTTCATAAGTAAGTATATAAATTTTTTGATTCAATCCCAATAATGTATGTAGGTAGGTCTTCACCAAACCAACAGCAGGAGATGAGAAACAATTTGCTAGAGAAGAAGAAAATTAATGTTGACTTAATCAAATATCTTATCAATACAAAGTAACACACCCTATCACTAAATTGGATTGGATGAGAAGGAAATGGAATTGACCAAACCGTAATCATAAATAGATGACAGAAAAACGAAAGAAAAATCTCGCGACTGATTTGTAAATTTTTCCCTCAAATTTTGTGGAACTTGATTTCGTACGTCTGTCTGTCGTCTATAGAGGTTTACAAATTAAATTTTTTGTTTTGTTCGAATCAAATTCAATAATAGGAAAACTGCGTTTTACAGTTTGTTTCACCACAAATAAGTAAATTTACTTGGTGAAGACTGCATATAAGAAAAATCAAAACTTTATCAACATTTCTGGTAACCAAGTTAGTTAGCTACGAGGAAAATTGTAGCTAAGAAATGTTGCTATCAACAGAAAATGTTCCTAATGTTCTTCAAGTCCATTGTTACCAGAAAACGGGATGTAATCGACCGTAGTTTTCGTAATTCGTAAATAAATATTTAATATTTTTAGTTTAATTGCAACTTATAATTTAGTCGCTTTTAGAATTTTGGAAATAAAATACATGAATTAAAGAATTTAGCCCTTTGATTCTAAATTTTTATGACCTTTGTATGTAAATTTGAAAACTTTATAAATTCAGTTCACTTGATCAGCCCATTTTACATCCTTTTCCACACGCGACATTATATTCAAATTTGTGGTGATCAAAGCTTTAATGAGTAGTTTTTTTTTTTGTAGCAGAAGGCTTGGAATGAATATGAAAAAAATGCCATACCATACCTCTTTTGAGCAGGAAGGGGGCTGATATAGTATTGAATTTTTCTGATATATAAGTAAGTCTTAAATTTAGGGCAGGAATTCCTTGGTATAATTTTAGAACATGTGTCCATATTCTTGAAGGTATGCTATATTGATTTCCATTTAACGGAAACAATAAACCAGTCGTAGATGGAGCTAAAGAAGTTCGAAGCCATCGGATATTTTAAAGAGATCGATAACAGCGGATTTCGATCACAACCTGGCCATTTTTTTTTGCAAGATTGATTTTAGTCCAAATTTGGAGCCGATTGAGGTATAGTTAGGCCGTTTGTACATCGAAAAACGAAAACGAAAATTAAAACACTAAACCGAAAAACACAAATTTTATCCTAAACTATAGAAATTTGCCGCAATACATGTAATAAAATATTGGATATTTATTCTAATTACACTTTCAATAAAAAATATCCATACTTAAAGATTTATTTCAATTAAAACACATTCTTATGTTTATTCGTACGAGAAACAAATTTTCGTTCTGAACTGTCAAGTATATTTTCGTTCCATACTACGTTCGAAAAGAAGATGGCGGATACCTGTATGGGAATGGTTGACATTTCTAAGCGTGAAGCGAATCTTTTTAAAAATTGTTATGGAATTATAGTGAGTGACTGGCTTGGACGTAAAGTCCAGACTGTCAGCATGAGCTGACAGATCACTCGACGGACAGCGTTAAGCGGAGAGTGTGGGGAGGTTCCACGAAAAACCTGCCGCTGCCGTCAGCCATAATCAAAAAAAATTTCGTGCCTATCCAACAAAAGCCGGCACACATTCGGTCCTGAAGGGACCCTTACGTCACTTACCTGCATACCTTGTGGAAGGCGCAGATGTTTTGCTTTCTTTACCGGCCTCATGCACCCATCTGACTCTGAGGGGCATAATTATTCAGAGTCCCTATTTGACCTGTAAAGAGAGAGAGAGAGAGACTAGGCGAGCCTAGACGACCTTCATCCCATGTGAGAGGGCTCCGGGATGATGAAAGAGAAAACCGAAAACTTTATGGAGCCATTACGTTATAATTCTTTCGTAATTCTGTATACAGGTTAAACAACTTCCTACTAAGTAACACTAACAGTTCAGTTGTCGCGCAGAAGGCTTACGACTATCCCGTACTTACTAGATTCTTATGTGCGATAGTATAAATACATCCTTACTTCTAATGTCATGATAAAACAAACTCTTCGTATAAATTTTCTAATTCTAACCTTATGAAACCTCTATTAACCATAAATCATATCATATGCATAAGTTCTCAATGTTAATTCACTTTTTCTTTTGCAAAACGTTGCATTCAATCACCTTAATAATAGTAATATGCCCTACGAATTCTTCTACGAAAACTGACTGACCAAATCTATAGGCCAGTACAATTAGATTTTCAATTTAAATTGGAGTGAACACATAGATAAGTCTACGAATATACCGTTACACGTGAATCCTTTGTATAAACGACACTCGTTAGTAGTAAATTTTAAAATTAATTAAAGACATAGTTCGAAAACGAATATATAGTTAGATATGTACTGTAATCAATGGGATTATTGAAATTTGAATGAAAAAAAATATATAACTAGATGGCAACAACTTACATGTTTTAATGGATGGGAATTCCACGCAGAGGCGTCTCCGTGGTTATTCCGCTATGCCACTGATTACTGCTAAATGTAATTGTAGTTCAGACATTAAAATTAAAAAAAATGCGTAAAAGTCAACTGATGTTAACATGAATGATCTTATCTCAATCATTTCCGGGCCACAACAAGTGTTGACGCGGCCTTTTAATCATAGCAATACTAAAATGAGACGTTAAAATTTCACTATCTGATCTAGCTTCTTGCACACTATACAAAGAACAAATGTTATGGAAATCCTTCGTATATTAAAAATTCCAAAGTGGACCTATATATCCGACTAATTCATCATCAGTAGATTTAAATTTAAAATAGGATTCAAAAATGTCGATTAGTATATCTCCATTATGAGTAGCCCTTCGTACACATTGTTCTTTAGCTCATACTCTGTGGTACTCGTTCGTGAATTTCATTTATAACCTTTATGGAGTTGTTAACAACTGGTACAAATAGGTCAGATACCGTTACATAGCCTCGAATTCTGCCGAGCTCTTCAATAGTTTCAATGCTGAACAACGCCCGATGTGTTATTTAAAATCTCTCTATTTCCCAGCGCTTGATGTAAAATATAAGGCTCCGCTGACGTTTTAGATAGACCGGAGGCTCACGCTCGTGTAACTTGCATATTTCTCTTACAATGTGATACGCTATAGTCTTATATCTGAGTCCCTGTTTACCACAGCAAGTTCACAAAAATTTTGAAATATAAATTAACAAGGATGATACCACCAATAATTTGTGGATGTATGTACATATAGCGCATCCCGTGAATAATTATTTTCCAAACTTCGATGACGCGAAAATGAGCCGATGAAATTTTCCTAGACCGATCAGTACGCTGGACGATTTGCCAAAAAAACAGATGTAATCAGTCTTCTTCTTCTCCGTCGCATACGCATGTCATCTCGAGCTTGAGCTGCTATGGACAGCAGCCAGCCGGCCTACACGCTTCAGTATGTCATGTAGCATATTGCTATATGCAATACGCTACGATCATAACAAAATAATAAGTTTTTGTGGTTGTTTTCTTATGGAAAGGTTATAAAAAAGTATAAATAGAGTTCTGTGCTTCTTTTAAAGTAAAAATGTACTCTATACAAAGTTTTGAAAGCCAAGACGGCGTGCCCGGACAAAGCCGACCACGTAGGTGCAGGCAAAATGCATCCGACACTCATAAATGAAGTCAAAAATATCAAATCTTGTAATAAGCCTGTTAAAGACAAAATTGAAATTACAAGTGTAAAAAATTTACTTAAAACCGAGGATGTTGAAAAACTGCGCAAATTTGGGGTTGGGGAGGGATGCACAAACAGTGAAGGCCCCTAGCGGCCATTTTGAAGATGAGCAAACGAATGGACTTAGCAATTCTGGAGTAGGTATTACAACACCAAGCGGCAGTGGAAATTCAACACATAAGTCACAACAAGAATGCGAGTGGAAGGCCAAATTATTGGAAGCCTCACAGAAAGTATCAGCTACCAATGCACAAAAAAAAAAAAAGAAAGGCAAACACGAAAATTCCAGGTAATAACGCTCAATATCTTTCAAAGTTTTCAAATAGATTCGCATTATTATCCGACGATAACTTAATGGACACAGATGATAATTCAGATGAATCCTATATAAATAAGACAAACGACGAGAACGTAACTAGCAATATTAATAATAATCCAGACTCAAAATCTTTATCTCATAAGAATGTAGAGAGTCTCACTGTTTCAAGTAAGGTTGCGCCTTTCTGCCGCCGATATTTGCATTCGGAACAAATATTAAAATTTTAATTGAAGTAATCGAGGTGACAGCGTCAAATTGTAACTCAATAAGAATTGTTATTTTAATTAGCCCGCTATTTCGGTAGATGTCACTTTTGGAGCTGTCATTTTTTGACATTTGACAAGTAGAAACTACGCCATTAATAAAAATGGAACGGTACACGATTCAACAACGCATTGAAATTATTAAAATTCACTATAAAAATGGTGAAAATGTGGCAGAGACGGTTCGTAAAACTCGAACATTTTTGGGTCGTCGTGAAGCACCTTGTCGGACCGCAATGCAGAAATTGTTAGAAAAATTCGAGCTGTCGGGAAAAGTTAGTGATGTGAAGAATAAAACCCGTGCACGTCGCTCAAGAACAGCTGAGAATATTGCTGCTGTAGCCGAAAGTGTTGAAGAAAACCCAGGTTTGTCCATTCCTCGTCGTTCTTTATAATTAGGCATTCCACAAAAGTTCAGTTAACACAAGAACTCAAGCCGGCCGATCATCAACAACGTCGAGTCTTTGCTGATTGGGTCCTTGAAATGCATGAAAATGATCGGGATGTTCGAACCAAACTGATTCGAATATATTTTTATAAATATTAAAATATCTGAAAGGAAAACATAATAAAAACATAGCATGCAAATTTTATAAAATGAAATCTAATCTAATCACTCTCAATCAAAACACAGATACACAACCAAACAAAGCCATGTATTTGTCTTATATACAACATATTGTATAAATACAATACAATATTATAGCCTCTTCGAACAGATTAAGTCAAAATCATTATCATACGATTGAACCGTTAGATTAGTGATAAGAACAATCCTGAAAACTGAACATATTAAAAATTATCATGCTAAAATTGAGATCTGAAAATAAAATAAATTTAATCTAACCAACAATGTTCCCTAAAAATGGGTACGATATATAACAAAAGCATTTCATGTAGCATTCAATACATGCCACAAATATAATCAGATCAAGCCGATCAATTTGGAATTCTACATCATCATTACAAAACGGGAATTTATTTTTCTTCATGGGCTGCTGCATCGAAATTTTTTATCACAGCAGCATCTGCTGCCGTCTGTTTCTTGTTGCTATGCATTTTGTTCGTTGCTAGGTAAGTTTTATCACTAGTACCGTAAGTGCACAGATGTTCTGCCAATTCTTGTGATCATGCGCCTTTGTTACTCCATCATTGGTGTCATGTGCAAGCAACGGCTATAAAAACTACAAGCTGACTGATCTCGCTCTCTTTTTGCACTTGGCATCGCTTGGGATAGGTTGGGTAGGTAGGGACTAATATTTTATATCGGGTATCGACTAATATAGAACTTTTATTAACAAATCATTTTATTTTGGGTATTGACCGAAGTAATCACTTACTAACAAACACTTTATTTCGGGTTTTGACTGAAATAAAGAATCTTACTTCGGGTCTTGACTGAAGTCAAGATAACACTTTAAGTCGGGCATTGATTGATTTAAAGAGCATTATTTCGGGGATTGACTGAAATAATCATTTACTAACAAACACTTTATTTCGGGTTTTGACTGCAAATAAAGAATCTTACTTCGGGTTTTGACTGAAGTCAAGATAACACTTTAAGTCGGGCATTGACTGATTTAAAGAGCATTATTTCGGGGATTGACTGAAATAATCATTTACTAACAAACACTTTATTTCGGGTTTTGACTGAAATAAAGAATCTTACTTCGGGTCTTGACTGAAGTCAAGATAACACTTTAAGTCGGGCATTGACTGATTTAAAGAGCATTATTTCGGGGATTGACTGAAATAATCATTTACTAACAAACACTTTATTTCGGGTTTTGACTGAAATAAAGAATCTTACTTCGGGTCTTGACTGAAGTCAAGATAACACTTTAAGTCGGGTATTGACTGATTTAAAGAGCATTATTTCGGGGATTGACTGAAATAATCACTTACTAACCAACACTTTATTTCGGGTTTTGACTGAAATAAAGAATCTTACTTCGGGTCTTGACTGAAGTTAAGACAAGATTTTAATTCGGGTATTGACTGATTTAAAGCATATTGTATCTCGGGTCTTGACTGAGATTAAAATTACTAACATTAACACTTTATTCTTGGTCTAGACGGGAATAAAGAATTGTTCTAATAAAATATTAGAACAAAGGGTCTTAACATTAGCTTAAATCCAACCACCTCAAGTGCCAAGTTTAGATCGGTGAGTACCAGCCACTTGTAACATTTTACTATTTATTTATATATCTATTTTATAACAAATTTACTCATATATATATATATATTTACATACTATATACTTCGTGTGCATATTTATCAAATATATCAATTCAACTTACTCTATATTTATTTTATAAACATATAGCCTTTTTAACGATTTTATACTGCAATTTTTTGGCAATACGTGTTTTCTCTGACCCAAACTTACATATTGAGTTTTATCCCAATACAACTAATTGTGCATTACAAACCTGTGTTATTAAGTGTGTTTTCTAGTGTATGTGGATCTTTGACCTAATTCCTTATATACATAATCTTATCTTACTATAATTAGTGGGCAACATTAAGAAATAAGTGTCTATTATTGAATGTTAAAAGAAGTGGACAGTGTTTTAATTATAAGAAGATAAACCACTGATCTTAATCCATAATTATCAGTGCATTCATTGCAGTCTTCAGTAAATTCAAATTTGCGTGTACGTTCTAACTACGAGCAGTACATTTTATGGTCCTTCGAGCCGGATCTAAGGTTTAGTGTTTTATCTTATCAATCGTTTCATTATGTCTGCTCTTCAAAAACTTTTGGGCAACCAAGCCACTTCCGCAATAATCTTTGAAAAATCGTTCAATAACTACAACAAAACTGATGTAGAAAAACGAACGAAAGGTCTTATTTCTGAGCGATTAACCGCTCTAAGTGAAATTTGGTCAGAGTACAAGAAAGATCACTATACACTTATTCAAGCCACGCAGGCTTTGGAAGATAGTGAACTTCAAAAATACGATTATTTCGCAAACGATCAATTTTCAAAGGTGGAAAATCAATACTTTACTTTTCGAGGTATTCTTAGGGATGCATTAGATGCATTCGAAACAAAGGTTGAACCAAGTCCAAAATCAGAACATGAAACTTTATCGTCTCTGGGACTACCTAGCATCACAATCCCAAAATTCTCAGGATCTTATGATTCTTGGAGACCTTTTCACGATCTTTTCAAGTCCCTGGTGCATTCAAATTCTGCGTTATCAGCGGTGCAGAAATTGCATTATTTAAAGTCAAGTGTATCTGGAGAAGCAGAGCACTCATTGCGTCAATTTCCTATGACCAACTCGAGCTATGACAGCGCATGGAAGATATTGCTTGAAAGGTATGATAATAAAGCAGCCTAAAGCAGCCCACGAATCAGCCAAGGCTATCAAAACCTTGCTAGATAAGTCTTCGGAATGTATCTTCGAACTCGAGGCATTGCAAGTTTCCACTAAGCAATGGGATGCAATTCTCATCTATATGGTGGTACAATGTTTGCCAGCAGAAACGCACCGTGCATGGGAACAAGAGATTAATACAGCAAAAGGACTTCCCACTTTCGAATCCTTAAAAATATTTTTACAATCTAGATTTAGAATTTTAGAAGCCATAGTCGATACCAAACCATCCCCAGCCAACAAAAATGCTCAAGTCCCGAGAGCATCTACCCATTTTACTTCATACACCCAAGCATGTCCTTTGTGCAAAGAGCAGCACCGTTTATTTAAATGTCCGAAATTCATAAAACTCGATGTAGACAATAAATTCAAAATTGTCACATCAAATCAATTATGCAATAACTGCCTATCAAAGGGGCACACTACGAAAACTTGTACAAGTAAGTTTTCATGTCAGCGATGTGGAAGGAGGCATCATTCCTTACTTCACAGGAATAATGCCACTCCAAGGACCTCGACCCAATTCAAGCCAAGGGAGCAGCAATCAGAAGCTCAACCTTGTAATTCACCTTGCACATCCAATAAATCCCTTCACACCCTTCATGCAAAAAATCATCATACCAAACAAGCACTGCTTGCCACAGCATTGTTAAACGTTCCTACAAAAAACGGAAACATGTTGGTATTAAGAGCACTGATAGATTCAGGCTCTCAAGTTTCATTTGTAACCCAAGCCGCCGCACGTAAGCTGCAATCATCCACTACAAACGTGGAAATTCAAATCACTGGCCTGGGAAAAACTGAAACTACAAATGTTCAAAAACAAACTACATTGAACATTTATCCTTATTCAACCACAACTCAGGCAACCACGGTCACTGCCCTTATAGTGGATACAATTACGGACATTTTACCCCCTTCAACCATTCCAAACAAAAAATGGAGTCATATACATGAGCTACCACTGGCCGATCCATTTTTCTTTAAACCAGGAAAAATTGACCTGCTTTTAGGAGCAGATGTGTATAGCGAAATACTCTTGGAAGGTTTACGGAAAGGTCCTCCAGGAACACCAACTGCCCAAAACAGCACCCTCGGATGGATACTTTTCGGAAAGCTAAAAAATACATCCACTTTCTTAACAGCATTACGACGACGACACTTCACTGGATAAACTTTTACGTCAGTTTTGGGAAACTGAAGAAGTTAATCCAGGAAGAAAGCTGTCTAAAGCAGATCAAGAATGTGAAGAGTTTTATCAAAAAACTCATTTTCGTAACGGACACGGCCGTTACGAAGTTCGTCTGCCTTTCACAGCAGAAAGTCCTAGTCTAGGCGACTCTCGTGGTATGGCATTACGTAGGTTCTACAGCCTAGAACGGCAATTAGAACGAAATCCTGAACTTTATCAGGAATACAAAGCTTGTATTAATGAATACAAGACATTAGGTCACATGACAGTGGCTAATAAGATAGTAAGCAACGAACAAAGTTACTATCTTCCTCACCATGCTGTTATCAAAGATAGCACCACTACAAAGGTACGCGTCGTCTTTGATGCTTCAGCAAAAACGACTAATGGAAAAAGTCTAAACGAACAGCTGCATACGGGTCCAGTACTGCAGTCTGAACTCTTCTCAATCATCCTCAGATGGCGAAAGTACAAATTCGCTATGTCTGCTGACATAGAGAAAATGTACAGGATGATAAAAGTACAACCTCCAGATCAAACCTATCAAAGAATAGTTTGGAGGAATAATCAAAATGAACGTATTCAAGATTACCAATTGACCACGGTAACCTTTGGTACAACGCCAGCCCCTTATCTTGCAATAAAAACACTTAACCAGCTAGCTGTTGATGAAGCTGACCAATTTCCCGAAGCTGCAAAGATAGTGTCTCGTGACTTCTATGTTGATGACCTTCTTACAGGCTCAGATACAAAGGAAGAAGCCTTCCACATACAAGATCAACTTATCAATCTGTTATCTTCCGGCGGGTTTAACTTGAGGAAATGGGTAAGCAATTCTTCAGATTTACTATCTAGGATCCCCGAACCATACAGAGAAGTTGAACTTCCTTTGCGATTCGCAAGCGATGAATCTGTGAAAACTTTAGGCATTCATTGGTATCCAGGAGCTGATTGCTTCATTTTACAATATAGGAAGAAAGCAGATTGCCTCTCTACAATGCGGTCTATTCTTTCAGAAATTGCGACGCTTTTCGATCCACTTGGCTGGATATCGCCCATTATAATTACTGCTAAAATCTTGATGCAAGCTTTATGGCTTTCAGGATGTTCATGGGATGAACGAATACCGGCACACATTGATAAGCAGTGGCGCGAATTCAAAACAGAATTACAACATATCAGTAATATTAAGATACCACGTTGGTTACACACTACAAGTAACCTATCCACCTGTCAAATACATGGATTTTCAGATGCTTCCAATCAAGCATATTCTGCTGCTGTATACATTCGAGTGATTGATGAAGAAGGAAGTCTTCAAGTCAATTTACTCATGGCAAAATCAAAGGTAGCGCCTGTTAAATCCGTATCTCTCCCACGTCTTGAATTATGCGGTGCGGTATTGTTAGCTCGGCTCATAAATCGCGTTAAAATAGATTTGCAATTTGACCAAGTTCCAATATTTGCTTGGACGGATTCTTCTATTGTATTATCATGGATTCGTAGTCACCCCAATAAGTATAAAACATATGTGGCTAATCGGGTTGCGGAAATTCAGGGATTGATCGACATTAAGGCATGGCAACATGTAAGGTCTGCTGACAATCCAGCTGACTGCAATTCCAGAGGAATTAAGTCTTCGTCATTAATTGATCATAAACTATGGTGGCATGGACCTCAGTGGTTGCAGGACAGTGAAAATAATTGGCCGAAATCTAAACCAATTCCACCTAATGAGCCTGAAACTGAACAAAAACGAGTCACACATTTCGCAATAGCTCATTCAAACATCGATGATTTGTTTGAAAAATTCTCCAGCTTTACCAAATTACAACACATAGTTGCCTATTGCATTAGGTTCATAAATAAATGCAAAGGGCCATCGGTGGTGTCCACTCAAGAACAATTAATGGACCCAAAGATACTTAATCCGACAGAAATTGCTCAAGCAAAAATTCGGCTCATTAAAGCAGCACAGAATGCCGCTTTCGGTACTGAAATTAAATGTTTACAAAAACAGAATCCACTTCCAGTTAAAAGCAAGATCTTATCACTTAACCCCTTCTTAGATAACAATGGATTAATTCGAGTAGGTGGGCGGTTAAGAAATGCTAATATTCATTACAGCCAAAAACATCCAATAATCGTGCCAAGGGAGAGTAAATTAACAACATTAATAATCGACCACTTCCATATAAAGACTTTGCATGGAGGTCCGCTATTGGTATTATCCATGATTCGAAACGAATTTTGGATTCCACAAGGGCGTAAAATCGTAAAACAAGTATTACATAAATGTATAACTTGCTTTAAGCAATCCGCATCTATCAAAAATCAAATCATGGGAAATCTTCCTTCACCACGGGTCAATCTGACTAGACCGTTTCAACAAACTGGCCTAGACTATGCTGGTCCTTTCAATTTAAAAGTATCTAAATTTCGAAACAATCGAATATATAAAGGGTATATTTGCATTTTCATTTGCATGGCAACCAAAGCCATTCATATAGAAGCTGTGTCAGATTTGTCCACAGCAGCCTTTATAGCAGCTTTTCGCCGTTTCTCCAGCCGAAGGGGACTCAGCACAGATATCTTTTCAGATTGTGGCTCTAATTTCATTGGAGCTGACAAAGTCCTACAAAAGGAATTCCGAACAGCCATACTGCAAGCTAACAATCAGATTGCAGAAACACTAGCCCAAGACGGGATATGTTGGCATTTTAACCCGCCTTCCGCACCTCATTTTGGAGGATTGTGGGAGGCCGGAGTTAAATCCATAAAATTCCATTTAAAGCGAATTTTGGGGAATTCTTCATTGACCTTTGAAGAATTTGCAACTGTTTTGACACAAATTGAAGCCTGTCTAAATTCCAGGCCTCTATGTCCTATCACAGAAGATCCAGACGATCTCAATGTTCTTACTCCAGGACATTTTTTAATCGGTACTTCTTTATTACTTCCACCAGAACCCGTGCTGGAAAATAAGGTTTCATCAGTTACCAGATGGAAACATCTCCAATTGTTGCAACAACAGTTTTGGCACAAATGGTCTAACGATTATCTAAATTCCCTACAAAATAGACCTAAATGGCAGTCTCCAATATCAAATCCTAAAATAGGAGATCTAGTTATAATTAAAGAACCTAATCTGGTAGTGAGCCGGTGGTTATTAGGACGAATAACTGAAGTTCACCCAGGTGCTGACAAATATGTTCGCGTAGTCAGTATAAAGACAAAAAATGGAGTTGTAAAAAGACCAATAGCCAAAATTTGTATCATGCCGATACAAGAAAGGGAAATTGCATCAATATAGAAAATTAAAATTTCCTGTTTGTTTTCTTATAAAAAAAAAAAACCCCAACATACATTCATTCGTCACATAACATAGTCTCCAGCAGAAAATCACCCACCCATTTAAAGTTGCATACAATCAAGTTCCGTTACGTGCAAATTGAAATACTCATTCCCAAGCGAACAAATTTCAACCGAAACCGTTACATTTGAAATGTAAAATTGTGTTTCTATAACAAACATGTATAATAAAGAGAAACTCAAATTATACTATAAAAAAAAAAAAAAAAATGCAATATACCGTTATATTTCAAACACAAGTCACTTCGGTGCAAGAAATTTATATGAATTTTTTTTTCTTTTTTTTTTGCCGTTATATTTTATATCAAGTCTTGCACTGCAACCAATCAATGCAGGCAAGAACTAAACAAAAAGTCCCGTTATGTTTGAATAAATTCAAGTACGAAATTAAATCAAGCACCAGATAAATTCAAACAGTTAGCATGAGCGCATCAATTAGTGGTGATTGCGAAAAAGAGTTGCCTATTACTCCAGGACGAACCTGGGAGAAGGAGCTTGAGGAAGCATGGAATCTGGAGAGAGAATTTATAAATAAGCCCTTTTCTTCCAAGCACTATTCGGAGGAAGACTCCACAGAAGAAGACTGGGATCTGGATGACGAAATTGCCAGGGTATCACCATCTCCTCAGCCGTCAATAGACGAGGACTATGAGGAAATTCGCCAATTACAGGAGGACCTTAACAGATTGCAACAGCAACGATCAAATATGTTGAAGGTTAATCAAAGCCTCACCAAGATTTCGTTGACCAGCATACCAACGCCAATCATCATAATTGAGGATTCACCTCCTTCTTCCCCAAAGGCTGAGAAAACATCTCCTGAAGCAACTATCGAGGAAACAACCTCCACCACCTGTAACCCAGAGTCAGATCCACCTGAAGACAGCGATTTACGTATTCAGCAGGCTGAGACAGAGTTACCTACAATTGAGGACATACAACAATCACCAACCAGCATCCAACAGGATAGCAGTTCAAGCGATCCACCAACTGTATTCAATATTTTAAAGGACCAATCGATATTGCCCACAAAAATTTCGGATGATGATCTCCTCGTCACTATTGTGGAAAATCAAACGGGATTTAAAGAGGATTATACAGTTTCGATGGCTGCTTTAAGACGCTCCAAGAAGAGAAACTGGCGTTTTTCTACTAATGACGGTACGAAAATCAAAGTAAGACTTTTGGCCGATAACACTATTAAAATAATAAAATGACTATAATAACAATTGTATTTGTCTGGTTTATTTGCATCATTGGTTGTACATTATTTTTGTTTCTTCGTTCTTTTTGAAAGCAACATCGGGTCCGCCCCTTTTTTCTCTTTCATTTAAAGTATTCTGTTATTTTCCTTATTTACTAGGTTCAAGAGTGCTTTTCTCATTCAAGGCGTCAGTAAGCTAATAATTTGAAAGACAGCTCAAGCCTTTCAACTGGGGGCAGTATGTTCGAACCAAACTGATTCGAATATATTTTTATAAATATTAAAATTTCTGAAAGGAAAACATAATAAAAACATAGCATGCAAATTTTATAAAATGAAATCTAATCTAATCACTCTCAATCAAAACACAGATACACAACCAAACAAAGCCATGTATTTGTCTTATATACAACATATTGTATAAATACAATACAATATTATAGCCTCTTCGAACAGATTAAGTCAAAATCATTATCATACGATTGAACCGTTAGATTAGTGATAAGAACAATCCTGAAAACTGAACATATTAAAAATTATCATGCTAAAATTGAGATCTGAAAATAAAATAAATTTAATCTAACCAACAATGTTCCCTAAAAATGGGTACGATATATAACAAAAGCATTTCATGTAGCATTCAATACATGCCACAAATATAATCAGATCAAGCCGATCAATTTGGAATTCTACATCATCATTACAAAACGGGAATTTATTTTTCTTCATGGGCTGCTGCATCGAAATTTTTTATCACAGCAGCATCTGCTGTCCAAATATATAGAGAAAAACTAAAGTTTTCTATGGTAACATCAAGAAGGGGTTGCCCGATTTACATTTTTGTATTTTATTTACTATTGCTATGAAAGCACCACGTACCAAATTGCAGCTCTCTAAAAAACGAAATATTTGTATGGCAACCCTACGAACGAGCTGCCCAATTTAATCAATTTTATGAAAACGCCGTGTACAAAATTTGAGCTTTCCACGTCAACGAGTTCTCAGGCAGTTTTTTAGATTTGGACAACAGCGACATCAATCATTTCCAAACCTATCCCATCTTTCAAGCTGAATGTGCATGTGTTTGTTTGACATTCACAAAATTTCATTGAAATCGCTTGTTCGGCTTCGGAGATCAGCGTGTACGAAAACAGTGTCACGTAATTTTTATGTATTAAAAATGAGAAATTATGTGAAATATGCATTGGAATTTCTACTGAATTGAATTGAATTAGCTAGGATTATTCACGCCCTAAGAACCGCTTCACACGATGGTTGCGCTGCTAGATTAAAATGAATTTGCCCACGACTATTTTGACGTGACAAATTCTACTTCAGCAGTTTTGGCAATTAGCTCCAATAATTCTATTGACAATGGTAGTAATTGTTTTTACTGGGTGTTCAATATTTATGAGGTTTCTCATTCATTTCTTTCTCTTTTACGCCTTTTTAATTAATTTAATTCACATTTTTCTGATAGCTCTATAGTGTACAATGAAATAAAATATTTTTTTTCTATCTTTGTTAATTTAACACAGGGCCTGATGATGGGTCAAACCTGACCCGAAACGTTGCCGTCCAAATAAAGCTACATTAAAAAAACAAGCCTTTTTATACCAGAGAACCCCGAAAAACAACCATTTTCTTAATTTCTCGTCTATTGACAATATGGACCTGGAATTGACCCGGAATTCGTTTGTTTTCAGGAGTTGTTACAATTGCTACCGGTTTGAAAATTTCTGCAATCTTCTCCCAATACTTCCGTTTACATCCTGCCTGCAACTGCGCGAACAGTACGCGATTATATCCATCATTTGAATAGGACACTTTATGTCAACGTAAGACTTAGATGCGTGGCTATGCTCGCGTGGTAGGAATCGGCTTTACAAGTGTAGCGGATCAATTTTTATCGTATTTTAAACTTCATTCTAAAAATTTTTAAATGGAATTTATTACATTTGGCGCTATCTGTAATACCGTGCAGAACATACACCAGTTGGAGCAATGTTAAGAAGGAAATCAATTATAATCAATATAATACGCGTATATGCCGCGCGATGGCAGGTATGTTACAGAGAGGTGGTCGGGCCTTGTATGTATATACCATTGAATAAATAACTAATAAGGAAACGGCATATCGTGTGAAAAGCTAAGCCACTCGGCGAAATCTATTAGTGTGCTGTGTTTTTATTCGTTTCGTCATGGCAGTAGTTAAACCGTGAAATTTTGAAGGGGGACATTTTTTATAATCCAAATTACTACGTAAAATAAACAAATTTTTAGCGCCCCCTTATCTTCAGATAATATTCCTTGGCGTTGCCTATGATAACTTAAGTGACTTGTCAAGCAGAATTTTCAAATAAGTGACCAGCCCTCTTGTCATTTATCCCCCCGCTCCTTGGATTTGACTGTGATTGAATTGCCTACTCACGTGCACTGTATTCGCACGACACCCCGCTTCCTGATTAGTTATTTATTCAATGGTATATACTCCTTGAAATGTAAAGCTGTAAAGCATCTTCAAAAGCTTTATTGAGTGGCGGGAGCAGAGGCGTATCTAGGTTTAAACATTTTGGGGCGAGCAGTAGGGATGCTCCATAGTTGGAAAAATATCGATACACCGATATTACCAATTTTTTTAAATATATCGATACACCAATATATTGGTTCTTAAAATATCGATATTCTTAGTATCGTCGATACGATATTTGTTATTATATGTATAAATATAGTACTATGCAGTGCATACCATCTTTTTGCAAATCAAATTAAAGGTCTCGCCGAGTACTATCGAGTGGTGTACTCTTTTCCTGATTCAGAAAACTTTCTCGGGACGTTTTTGTCGCCGAAAAACCCACTTTCATGCACTTCCGTTCTTTCTTTCAGGGACATTAGTGCTCTGTTGTGAACATTTTTCTCATAGGAAGTCTTTTTCCACGACGCACCAATTTCGCACATTCACCAGCAGAAAAAAGTGGTCTCGCCGAGTACTATCAGTATCGCACTTGGGTAATATACACCCCGGTTACTACATTTCGCAAATATTTTTCCGGTTTTTTCTTCAAGGACATTAGTGCTCTGTTGTGAACCTTTTTCTCATAGGAAGTAATTTTCCATGACGCACCCGTTTCGCACAATCACGAGGAAAACTATCCACTTTTTTATCCAAGAAATTCGCTCTCAAAATACATCCGTTCTCCAAAGCTTTCCCCCGGTTGATAGAAAAAATGTTATTAATAAAATATGCTCAGAGTATTATAATGCGACGTTTAAGGCATTTCACATGCCTGTTCACGTCGGACCTAAAATTGTCTGAAAAGTGGGCATTCGACCAGAAATTTTTTTTTTGCGATACAGCTATTGAAATATCGATACAACGATATTTAAAGTATAAAAATATCAATACGAATTACCTGTATCGAAGGGGGGTAAGTATCGATATATCGAATATCGTATCGGTATCGGCCATCCCTAGCGAGCAAATTAAAAATAAATTTAATTTCATATTTTGAAGAAAAACATACACGTCAAGTAGTTCAAACATAAGTATACTTATATTTATATTTTATATTAAGAGAACATAACAAAATTCTATTATTTCTAAATTAATATAAGTAGGTATATAATATAGATATGAATTATAAATAAATGAGGCCTCCTTCATCTATAGGTTTCATTATTGCAAATTTATCTATTACCATATTATAATCCACTTCAGTAGCCAACTGTCTTTCAATGGAGAGTAAAGCTCACCCAGACAATCTATCTTCACCCATTGCAGATCGCAGGCAGGACTAAAGCCCCCCCATTCACTTACAGATTATCTACAGATCCGAACTGTAGATATATTTGAATTCCGTCACCCATTAATAGTTCAAATCGTACGATTTGATCTACAGTCAAGGTAATTTGCGTGTATATGTTGAAAATTTGTACGATTTGATTGTCAACCAGATCGGCAGCTCATGAATTGCAGACTGTAGATCTGTAGATAAATACTTCACACATATGCAGTTCATCGTCAGATAACCGGAATGCAGATTTGTAAACACCATACAAAGTGTACAATTTCATCCTCAATCATTATTTTCAGATCAGTTTGATATTTTCGTCAGATAATTGTAGTTTCTCATCATGCCCAACATGGATAGAAGTACAATATTCAAGGAATTCTGAAGTATACAGGAAACATGGAAAGTAAAATATGACAGGAAAAAAAGAAAGAAAAACTTTATTAGGAATAAATAGAACTTTATAAAGCTACTACTGATTCTGAGAGGATACAAATTAATAACCAATCTTTCACCCAGAAACGTTTTTTACTCTTCACGGGGACTTCTGATAAAAGAATTATTAGTATCAACAATTTTCTTCTTTGACAAAATCATTTTAAAAATTCAACCGAATAGCATGAGAATCGTGAACAGATTAATTACGATATGGACTGCAGACCCAACTGTGTGTGCTTAATCATCAGTTTATCTTAAGTTTTCTATCTGTCAAATTTCAAACGTACGATCTTATCTGATACTATTGGGTGGACAAAAACAGATTTGGACTGACAGATGCCATCTACAATCTGAATCTGCAGATAATCTGTAAGTGAATGGGGACTTTTAGTGAGTTTTAATCTGTCGATCTTTCAGATCGCTCGTATCTATACTACTGATTGGCAAACTCAAAAAAATTTAATATAAATTCGAGAGATTGGGGTAAATAGAGCACATTTCATTGACAATTATGAATTTTAATATACTTTAAAGAAACATTTTTCTCATGCAAATTGAAATTTATATGCGTTCAAAATTGAATCGTTTGAAAATATTCATAAAGCTCCAAAAATAATACTAAATTTAACTCTGTTGACGATCAAAGTGTGTTACGGTCCTCAACGAAGCTTGGCTTTGTACGTGTTGTGTCGTTAGTTTAGTCTGTGTCCAAAATTCTTTGTTTTACTTTTCGAGCTAGCGATACTGTTGATCCTCTCTCTTTTTAGGCAATCTTTCACGTAATTGCGGTCTTTAGTAGCTTTTCCAAAATTAAAAAGACAACTTCTTCTAATGAGTCCTATATGTGCTACACCAAAAGACTTAGCAGAAAATACTTTATTGTGGATCAATCAAGGATTTGCTATCTTAAAGAATGGCAAATCTTAGTGCAGAGGGAAGTCAAATTCGATCGGACGTCTACTGCAAAATACAGAAAACAATTATACAAAAAAAAAAAAAAAAAATAATGATTAGTGAACAGCTGAAAGGTCTCATTGAGCAAAAATATATGAGACGAGATAACGATGATATCAACACCTTCATTTATATGGCATAAGGCAGCTTTAACTTCTTTCGTAAATCGGCTTATAATAATTTGTTGCCTTACCAGCTTAAGTTGCAGTGAAAACGTTTAAGGTTTCGTTACAGGACTGAACAAATGTAAATAATTAAGATGTTGAATATTAGTAATATTAGTTGATTAATAGTAAAAGATATAATATATTCTAGTAGTATTAGTACTAACTATATATATACTAACTATAGAAATACATGTAGAAGTAAGGTAATAACCAAAATTGTTTTCGTACGTTTTGCGAAGACATTCAGCCACCAATTCATTACATTCAAGTATTTCCTGCTCTCTTTCCTGTCGGGGGAACCACTCCACGAATCATGAATTATTTAGTATAAATTAAAAATAAATATCCAGGGCTCTTAATAGAAAAAAAAAAAACAAAAAAATATATATATATAATACAAAAGAAAAAAATAATAATGATTAAAATGTGTAATGAAGGTAATATTAATTTTGATAAGAAAATAACAATCAACAGTGACAAAGATAATTTGGAAACATAAATATGCATTTTATAGTGTAGCGATAACTAAAACTAAATTCATAAAACAAAAACAAAAAGCAAGTGCTAAAAGTTTAAATAACACATATGCGCTATAGGCAGCCCCAATGAGAACTAATAATTAAAGTGTCGTAATAAACGAACGCATTTTCGACGGATGTGCTAAAATGAAAGAAAGAATTCGAAAAAAAAGAAATGGAGAAGGAGAGAGGGACAAGTCAAAGAAGAAAACTTTTTTCCGGTAGATCCCTGATAGAGTGGAGAGGCATATAAGAATGAAAAGTTTAAATTTAAAAAGAAAAGTTTGAAGTAAGAGACAGTAAAAGACAAAGTCAAAAAGTAAACGATCTGGGGGCCTATTCTTGAATAACGAAGGCACATTCCGTATTCGTTATACTGTCAAAACCATTCGGAATCGTATTCTTGAAATCCGCATTCGTTATATATCGAACGCAAACCCTTCGTTATTTAACGAATGGGTTTCAACCATTCGTTATTCTAAACGAAGAGTGAGTCAGCTGACATTTTACGGTTGTTAATGATGGACAGAAGATGTGGAAAAATGTCATGGACACAAAAAAATAAAATTCTAGAATTTTTGGAGGACAACCCCAAGCTGAAATGGGGGAAATTTGATAACTCCTTCTTCAAAAAATCCCACGGAGTTGTGGCAAAAGCTGGCAGAAATATTGAATGCAATACCTGGAAACAAAAAAAGATTGGAAAAGTTGGAGAAAGGTATGAATATAAATTCATTAATTTTTTGTTATTGATATTATATTAAATTCCTAGAGTTGGCACGATTTAAAAAGTATTGTAAAAAGCAAATCGGCAGCGGCAAAAAATCATTTGTATGGCACTGGTGGAATTGGAAATTGTTTCTAACGAACGAGGAATTAAGGGTGCAGGAGTTGATAAACCCGAACCAAGTTTCAGGCCATGAGGATGTGCTCGAGACAGAGATTGTAATGGTGAGAAAGTTATATGTATATAAATTTAAGAGTTCTTATTCAAATATATATATAATCAAACAGGACATAGGTGAGAACACTTCCCCAGTGTTGTATAATGAGGATCCGCGGCCAACAACTTCTTATCCCGAGTCCTCCACAATAGTCATTGAGTCTAGTGATCCCCCCGACAATAGACTTTCTTTAAATGGAAGGAGGGGTAAAAACGGTAATTATTTTGACTTTAAATTGTTTATGCAAGCGAATTTATATTAATTTTACAGCCCAACGATTTCCTAAAAGGCGTTCTGTTGAGACAGTGCAAGAGATTTGTAGTGCTGCTGCTGAAAAGACTAAAGTAAAAAAGGACTACTACAAGAAAAAAATGGAAATACAGGAAAAAAAACTAGAATTACGGAAAAAAAAACTGGCGATAATGGAAAGGGACACACTAGCTAAGGAGGAAATTGCACAGGCACTCACGAAAATATCAATGTCGTTTGTTTAGAGCAATGTAAACATAGCAGCCACCAGCTAAAAAGTTCCTAATGGCAAATGCCATATATATAAAATAATATATAAAAATATATAAAACAATTTGAAGAAAACTCTATAATAATAAATATGTCTTTATTTAAAGAATTATTATTAATTAATTATTGAAAATAATGCCTAATTATTTTCGAACGAAGTCGTTTCCCAGCTGCAAGTAGAGCATTAGTAGAAGAAGCTCCTCTGTTTATTTCATCTTCTTCTGGCGTTTGATTCGGGAATATTCCTTCCAAGGGGTCATCACCATCTTCAGGGTACACCTCTTCTAAATTATTTGTCACGCATATATTGTGAAGTACACAGCACGTGTTAATTATTTTCGATGCTACATTTGGGCGGTAATGAAGGACACGATGTTTTAAAAGGCATCGAAATCGCATCTTTAAAACTCCGTTGACTCGTTCAATTGTACTTCGTACTGCCATTTGTCGAGCGTCATAATTACTCTCGGCGCTACCTGGTATTGCATTTAAGTCAGGTGTCAGTAACCATGGCCTCAAAGCGTATCCTGAATCACCTGAATAGAAAATGTATTTGTTTAACTCATTTGGGAACACAAATTTGTAATTTACTACCCAATAGAAAGTACTGCTCAGGAAAAGTTCTGTAAAGAGCTTGTACCGTCAGAAGAACGTTGCTGTTATTCCAAATAAAGCTGTCATGTGTACATCCAGGATATTTTTCTGTTGACATAAATATGCTCTGGAAATAATGGGTCTTCTTTTGGCGGTGGAACAATAGCGACATGAGTGCAATCCACACATCCTATTACCCCCGGAAATCCATCAACATAATAAAATCTGGAAGTATTTCTTTAAATATGTACTACTATTTACAAAGTTAGAAAATCTTACCTCTTCCTGGTGGAGCTTAAGGCTTCTATTGTTGTTGGGAACTTAATCTGTTCTTTGAAAAGATTGCTCTCATGAACAGCATCAATCACTTCGTTTATTGATCTACTGACTGACGATTGACTCATTGCAATGTCTTGACTATCTCCAACGAGTTGTTGATAGCTACTAGTAGCAAAAAACCGAAGGGCACATAGAACCTAACAAGAGTCAAAGCAAACGTTATATATCATTCAAAATTCCAAGAGTTATTACCTTTTCTTGAATATCTATAGCTGATGAACGTGGTGCGCCAACCATATGTGGATTCAGCTTATTGATAAGGTCATCAACCATATTTTTCTTTAGTCGAAAAAATTTCATAAATTTATGGTCGGAGAGTTCAAAAACAATCAATTGGCTGACGAATTCGACGTGAATCATTTTCCACATCCACAATTTCAGAGGCAAACAATAATGATAATTCACTAAAGCTAGCCATTTTTTAAACGTAATAATATACTAATTATATTTTATACAAAAATAATAAGCACAACAAATATATTATTTTAATTAAGTGCCACAGCTGACTGTATTTATTTTGTAATTTGACAGAAATAGTCTTACCACACTCGTTATGTTGAAAAACTTTTTCACCACTTCGACTTTATAACGATGAGGTTCAAGAATACGAACGGTGTATACGATTCGTTATCAACCATTCGTTATATAACGAATACGTAAAAACCATTCGTAATTCAAGAATAGGCCCCCTGGTCGTGAAGTGTTGGAAGCTGCAGAAGATAAAAAAGGGGGCTCTGGATTTAGAATTTTGGATTAGCGGGGCAAAAGGTTAATCGGCCAAAGATCAGGGCAGAGGGCAAGTTAAGTAATTTTTTTCCCTTTTTTATTTGTTTTACATAAAATAGTATTTTGTACGTTCAAAGTCGTCGCTTGGCTGACTAGCATCGCAAAGTTGGTTCTCTTTTTTTTGTGAGAGATTTTATATAATACGTATACATAGATATTACAATTTTTTTTTTATATATGAATAAATTGTGAAATTGAACTCGTGTTAGTCTGTTCTTCTACAAGATCGGTTTCGTGGTTTATCCGCCCACAGGGAAAAATCACGTGGTGCCCAACATTTGCATCTGTGTTATATCAATATCTATTTCTTTTTGTTTCTAACGAATCCCCCGTCTCCTGAGCAAGCCCTTGCGTATCACGGAGTACGTAACAAGTAAAGGTGTTTTGCTTTTAAAACAAACAACAGCCCGGTTACTGGAAATCCAAATGCATTTACCCATCATACTGAATGTCAAAGTATTCACGTCAATTCTTTCAATTTAAATATAAAAATTCTGCAGCTCGCAATCGTTCTGCGGCAAAAACTGTTTAAATTATGAAGAAATAAATATGCGTTATTTTTAAAATTACATTTAAGTGTAACTATATTAGATATAAACTGCTTCACACGAAAATCAGAAATTCCGTATATTTAAGCTGGAATTCGATTAATCTGAATTTCGTTGTTAGCAGGGACAAAAAATAACTGGTGTTTTCAAAATTTTTAACGAAAAAAGGTGGGATAAATTTTCAAATTTCAAATTTGCCGGAAAAAAATTTCTGAAAAAATATATTATTTGTTCGGCTAAGTTCTTTATCGAAAAAAAAAAATAAAACATTATTTTTCAAACAGTTTTATACGATACTCCTTAATTGTTAAAAAATTTAAAGAGTTCTTTCAACCAGTTACTAACCACTCCATAAAGTAATAAGTAAAAAAGCTAGAATTGTTCTAAGACCAATTCTTATGATACCCTAGATGAACTTCCGTATAAAATTTCGTATGGTCACCGATCTATGCAAGTTTGATTTCTGAAGTGGTTTTTCGCTTATATTTCTAGACCGGTTTGTCGGACAGAAAGAATAATTATAACCAATTTTATAGGATTTCATATTCTGAAGAAGTTTTTAGTGCAATAAAAATGTCTAGGACTGATCGTTTTTACAGTATATGTAAAAAATCTAAATTTTTATATGGCAACACCAAGAACGGCTTGCCCGATTTAGTCCATTTTTGAAATGTTTTCTTGTTATTACTATAAAAACACCACGTACAAAATTTCAGCTATCTGTGTCGACGCGTTCTCAGGTACTGTCGACATATATAGTGGAAAACGAAATTTTTGTATGGCAACCCCACGAAGGTGTTGCCCGATTTGTCTCAATTTGGAAAATAATTTTACTTATTTTTAAATTCAGTGTACAAATTTCAGCTTTCTTAGTGAACGCGTACTCGAGGTATCCTGCGCACGGACGGACAGACAGACGGACATGCAAAAATCAAAATAACTTTTAATATTATGTGTGGGTGTTCAATCCATTTTGTTCTACCATCATTATTTCGAGATATTACAAACCGAATGACAAACTTAGTATACCCTCTAGATTTCATCTAGGGTATACAAAGCTAAATTGGCTTCTCATATTTGTTCGACACAAATAACCATCTTTGAAACCTGTTATTTTCGGCTAGAAAAATATAAAGCCGAGTTGGTTTTATATTTTTATTGAGAAAGAGTATCAAGCTCTCACGCTTGCTGACGTACGTAAAGTTAGCACCGCAACTTCGTCTGATATAGTTCGAACCTATCTCATAATTTGTCGTTAATTTGTCGTGAAAACCATAAATTTGTCGTATCCTTTTTTCTAAAGGAAACTGGATGTGGTGCTAAGTTGACGTCAAGTTAGCACCGCAACTCACTGGAACTCGGCCAAACCTTATCGGATTGGAAAATTTCACATCTTGAAATTTGTCGTTAATTTGTCGTGATAACCATGAATTTGTCGTGTCCTTTTTTCTAAAGAAAACTGGATGTGGTGCTAAGTTGACGTCAACTGCTAAGCAAATTTATGGTTTTCACGACAAATTAACGATAAATTCCAAGATGTATAATTTTCCAATCCGAAAAGTTTTGGCCGAGTTCCAGTGAGTTGCGGTGCTAACTTGACGTCAACTATATCAGACGAAGTTGCGGTGCAAACTTTACGTACGTTGCTTTTCTAGCTTCAAAACTATTATCGGTCATGATCACGAATAACACGTAAAGTAAACTTTTTTCGTAAAAAGTTATAACTGGTTGGGTTCCTCGCTGTTGGAAAGGCGCGACATTTTGATGATGTGAGCTTGGTGGAGCGAGCCCCCCCCCTCTTAGATACGCTTCTGGGCGGGAGCAATTGTAACTGGTAATATGGGAGAAATTAGGACTACATAACATTCAGCAATGTAATATTAAGTTACATTCAAGTCAGTACTATATTTACTAGGCGACGGAGAAGGAGTGTGTGACGCGCAATCTTACCTTGGTGAACGGTGTATCAGCGACCCCTATGCCCGATAAAAGAACAAACATGCTTACATCATAACATTAGAATTTTAATGAGCTTTATAAATATGTAGTCTTTTTTTATAAGATACTCGGAGGAACACACACACAGAAATCGTCGCTGATACTGAATAACCGCGAGGCTGGCAATATCTTAACTGTGTAACTGCATAGAGAAGAAAAATCCAATATTGAAGTTAGCTTTAGTATCTGCTGACAATTTTACATGGACTTTAATTTACGCTTACGCGGTAGTGGCAATTACTCTCGCAGTTATGTAGTATATCACCGACGATATGGATTTCCGTTTTATGGCTTGAAAAGCATTTCCCGGGAGTTTTCACACGCATTGCATGAGTCATACATGTATACTAGCAGTCTTATGCACTTTAGTAACCATAGTCAACTAAAGATTACAACTGTAATCTCTAGCTTCTCAAGATTTAATAGAGCGAATCCAACCCCCGAATGGAGCGACCGTCCCATTTTTAAAGATTCTGAATGCAGATTTCCTGGGAGTATCCGTTGCTTTATGGCCTTGGTTTACGAAGCCTGACTGAGAGGTTGGCTTATGCCAGTTCTGGTACCACGAGTTTGGGTGTTCATGCAAAACTTGTTTCCCATCCCCACAAGGTGGGGCCCCTTTACGGGAGCACCGTGATGGATGTGGTAGCCCATATGCGGGCAACGTGAATACTACGGTCTAGAGTGACATGGACAGTCATCCTTCTGATCTCAGGAGATGTCGTCTCGATATCGTTTTACACCTAGGATTGGAAGGTATGCTCGTTTACGGTATTCATGCTTAGATTTTTGGCATCGGCATGGAGTTGCGCTAAATCAACTAGGCAATGGAACCCAATGAACGGTTAGGGATTTTAGATAAATCTCACTTCTACCAATAAAAACGCCAAACATGTACTGGTGTGACTGGAAATCAATTAGGCAGAGAAATGTATCTTGAGGGCGCTGATTGTCACTTCAATCCGTGCATGAAGATAGCCGAGTGATTAAGCCAATCTTAGTAGGTGCATACTTAAAACCCCCAAGAAGATCTGTATTATTACTAATTATCTAAACATCAGTAGAAGAACGTATGGGTATTCGTAATATTTTATTAAAAAACTAATTAAAAAGAGAATAAAAAACATCAGGTAGATGCAACAATTCGCCACATTTTCCCATAGTAGGTACTTCCGCTTCCTGAATTTTAAATTTTTCTATGGTTGTTTAACCGCTGCCACTATGTACTTAATCTAAATTTTTCCAACATTAGAAAATTCAAGAATTCAACCATTCAATGCCGGTATAGGTATAGATACTCTTCTTAATGCTTTCGGGAAAGTTCCTTTTGTTTGCTCCCGACTAAGCTAAATAAGTTAGCAACTTTGAGAAGATAATGGCTTTTGCCGCAACTACAAAGCCTATAAAGCAGTTCTAATATCATCCGAGAATAATGGACCTTTAACATTCTGCTTAACTTTAAACGTAAATCACTTTTGGGCAGGAACCTCCAAATTAAATTTAAGAGAGATTTAGCCTGTATACATAAAACAGGACGACGACGACGACGACGACGACGACGACGTGTTGAACAGTATTACCCTTTAAGGCTTCCTGGAAGCCTTGCATCAGCACGGCATACATATATTCTGCCATGTCAGAGTATTTTGCGGATTGAATAACATTCAGGTGAGACATTTGAATGGAAAAATATATAGCGTACAGCTCCAGCTCTGCAGGAGGAAGGAATTCTGAAGATAGCAATGGAATTTGGTGAAGTGAATAGTTGCCAATGGAGAATTTCGATAGAGGCGAACCAAATGGTTATTGTTGCATTACTCAGCTGATTAATGTGGATATGTATGATAATGTCTGCAGACTTTTTAAGTAGCCAATAATTCGTGAGAAACTCTTTTAAGGATTCAATTTAGAACTGCAACAAAAATGTTTTGTCCAGAATAGTATACTGTTGCATTGAGTTTTTCCAGTATAATTAAAGTAATTTGATATGGGCCAACATTTCCACATAGTATACATGTATGTCCGTAGTGGAAAAGTTTAGTAATGAAAGAACAAGTTTTAAGAGCTTTAGCGGCTAGTGCGGAAATTATTCTCAGCCAGAATGCTAGAGGAAGTTGGAGAGATATACAATGAGTGTTAATTTAGAAATTTCTGAACTAAAGAATGGAACGTTAAGTTTTTAATTGTATTACGGAAAAAATTGGTCTTTTATCTGTAACTTTTCCGTGGAAGTATATAGGATGTTACCCATAGTTCTGGATTCTCTTGGGTTAATGGAGATGGCATCTTTTAGAAAATTTTTTGTAACTTGCAAGCCATTTAAGGTACATATTATATTATTATTTAATTGTTAGATAGTCAAAAACACAAAGTACCCGGTGGGTTATGGGTGTCAAAAAATATGCTCTATTCATTTTTACAAAATCGTTCAATGATTGTGAATTCATTCTTACTTTATCGAAAATTTGTACATTGATAGTCTTTCTCCAACTAACATTTTGTGCCTTAATGTTTCTGAATTTCTATTTTACACCCCATGACGTCGATATAACATCGTTGATTCGAAAATGTTTTGTCGCAATTCCCATATGGTAACATGCCGCAATGGGCACAACACAAGCTATGAATAACGTAAATGTGCCTCAGAAAGTTCCTATATAGGAACAGTGTCTACAAGGGTATCATTCGCAAGTAAAACAATTTTTCAGTAAACAATTTTTTATTGCATTTTTTTTTTCAATCAATACAGTAATTTTTTTTACTTACGTACTAACATATTGCATTTTTTGTTTTTTACAGGTTCAATTAATGACCCTTTACCAAAGAACTAAATTCTAGTTTGTAGTTTAACAGCTTATATTTATTTATCTCTAAAAATGGCTAAAAAAGAGATGTAGTAATGGCGTGTGTGTGTATTTGGTTTTAGTATAGTACATTTGGTTTAAATTTTAAATGCATAAATATCGGTTAATAGTTTGTTTCTTAATTTAGGATTTTTTTTTATATATATTTTTTTTAATTATGAAATTAAATTACGGCTAACATATGCTGATTAGCTTATTTTTGGATTCTCAATTTGTACATTAGGTTGGTATTCCTCAAGCGAGTAGCGATTCTGAGTTGTTGCAATTTTATTGAGCGATAAATTGCTCAGTGTTATACACCGTATTATTTACATCTAGGTGACCCCTGTGATAGTGCATCAGCTTGTTGTTCTCATGCAGTAGATCATTGTCTATTAGTAATTTTAGGTGCGAGGGAGGGTGGTATTTGATGTTTATGTATGGGTCGTGAGGTTGGGTTGCTTCTTGTATTAGGGGGTTATCAATGGATTCCATGTTATTTAGGTATTTTGTTGCCGTTTTAATTAGGAAAGCGTCAATCCTTATGGTTTCGGCATTTTTATAAAGATTCTTGTTGCTAGGCCATAAATATGTATTTCTTTTTCTGTGCATGGATACACAGTTTCTGAGAATTTTGCGTTCGAATATTCTAAGTTTCTCCATACGGGCTGAACTAATGCCGTGCCAAATTGGGAACGCGTAACTTAATATAGGTCTTACCATTTGTTTGTAAAGTACAATTTTAAGCTTGTTTGTTAGTTTGGTATCTGGCTTGAATGCTTTTCTTAAACTAAAGAAGCAGTTCATAGCTCTTTTTAGTATGTAGTCAGTGTGTTTGTAGAAGAGCAGATTACCTGTGATGATAATTCCCAGATACTTTATTTTATCCTTAAGTGGAATACTGAAGTTTTCATACTTTACATTAAAATTAGTTAATCCTTTTCACATGTTAGGAAAGGTGTCCCTTTTCCTGCCTTTTAGAATGGTTGATTCACATTTGGAGGTATTAACTTTTATCTTCCATTTTTTTAAGTATTCAGCTAAGATTTTCAGATATTTGTTGGTCTGTCCTTTTAATATTATATTTTTTTTTATGTGATACATACGTAAGAATATCATCTGCATAGCAGATCAGTTTAACGTTAGAATCATTTTGTTCGGGCCTAGGGATGTCGGCTGTATATATGTTATATAGTATAGGACCAAGCAGGGAACCTTGGGATACACCAGCAGTGACCTGGAATTTTTTTGACATTTTTTCTTGAATTCTGACTGAGAATGTTCTGTCAACGAGATAGTTATGCATTACCCTACAAATTTGATTATGGAAGCCGAATTGGCATTTCATTTTGTAAATGAGACCGGACGACCAAACGGTATCGAACGCCTTTTCAATATCAAGTGAACAGGCGAGCGTAGCTTTTTTTTTCATTCAAGTTGGCCGCAACATGTTCCATTAGAACTGTTAGTGCATGTGTCGTAGAGTTTTGTGGTTTGAAACCAAACTAGAAATTCAGGATGATGTTGTTATCTTCGCAGTGTGATCTTATCTTTTTTAAGATGAAAGCTTCAAAAGTTTTGCTTATACAGGAGAGCAAGGAGATTGGCCTATAACTGGAGATTAATTCTGGTTGCTTATTTGGTTTAGGTATGGGGATTATTATAGCGTGCTTCCACTTGGCGGGGTGATATCCGATATTGAAGATATGATTGAATAAGATGGATAGAAAGTATAAAGGCATGATGGAGATAGTTGGATATTTTGTCATATCCACCTGTTTTCTTGTTGTTCTTATTTTTTATTATTGCTTTGATTTCTCTGGAGGTTGTGAAGTTAATTTATTTTTCGATATTCTCTAGTGGGATGCTACCGGGAATATTTGGATCCGGTTGTTGTTGAATCTATTAGGAATCTATTAGGAAACGGGTGTGGAATATCTATATCATGGCTATTTAAAGATTCTTCAGAGAAGTTAACTAATGGCGAGTATTTATTTTTGTAATTCTCATCTACAAATTTTTCAATATTTCTCTCTCTTGAAACATTTCCGTTGATTCGCTCTTGGCTGTGTATACTTTTAAAGTACTTGCCCAATGCCTCAGCTTTTTCTCCATTGGTGAAGAGGAGGTTGTTGCTGTCAGGAGACTTTATTGCCGGTATGTTAATTGTTCCAGCCAGTCCCGATATATTTTTAACTTTCTTGATTGCATTAGAATCTAGTTTTATGCCAGAGAGCTTCTTAGACCAGTAGTTATGATAGTGTATCCTTATTTGGTCTTTAATGATTTTTTCTAAGCACTTAATTTGCGACTTCATTTGGAAATATGATGGATTATAGTTTAGGTTATACCACTGACGACGTAATTTATTTTTTGTCTGAATGATTTTTATTATCGAAGGGGGAAGTGGAGTACAGTTGGAGTAGTTCAGTGTTATTTTGGGAACACTGACTTCTATGGCGTGCAACAAATTGGTATCTAAATCGTTGATCTTTTCATCGATCTCTGGTATATCTAATCATCGTTATAGTGGATTTATAAAGGGTCCAATTGGTGTTGGCATAGTCAAGGATTGTTTTTGGGTTCGCAATAGGAATTTTTTGGTGCAGATTTATGTTCATTATAACAGCCGTATGATCAGACGGATAGTCTAGGTTAGATAGCTTACTATTATCGTTATAATTAATAGCAATATCACTAGATACAATAAATATATCTATTACTGAGGGAATATCTCTATTATAATAAGTGGGCCTATCCGAATATTCTATAGATAGTGACTTCTCAATGCAGTTATCCATATACCACTGGTGCATTGAATTACCTGCTGTATTTGTTATGTTAGGGTCATTATTCCAAAGTTGATGTCTGGCGTTTAAATCCCCACCTATTATGAAGTAGTCACATTTTATTTTACCAAACAGTTTGTTTAAGTCATGCAATATTGAGTTGAAAGCAGAACGGTTATATATCGATATTACTGCGATAGTTTTGTTATTATTGAGTGTTATTTAAATCGCTGTAGCTTCGATATAATCGAAATTATTGGGAATGTCAATGTTGTAGTACTGTAAGCTATTTCTTATTAGTATGGCAGTGCCTCCACCACCTGTGGGTCTGTCAGTCCGTATTAAGACATAATTTTTGAATTTTTGTTTATGATGTAGTCTCAATTTGGTTTCGGATACTAATACTATATTTGGTTTATGTGTTCCAATAAAACTGTCAAGTTGGTGCCGTTTGTGGTATGAAACTAGTGAATTTACATTAATTGTGATTATTTTAAATTTATTTAGGCCGCTCATACTTGGCTGTTCATGGACAGTTCGGTTAAGAAGGATAATAACAAGAATCGTTTTTTATTTAAGTCAGTTAGCTGTCTATAATTTGGGAGAAATTCGTCCACCTTGTTGAAACAATCGAACATATTCATGCCAAAGAGCATGCTACACTCATCATTGAGAAAGTTGAAATTATTGGGACTGTGGGAGTTATTGTTTTGAGGCCTAGTTGACTGGACTTTAGTAAGGGCTTTGTTTACTGGAGACTGATTCTTTAGGAAGCTAGCATAGCTTATATTTTTATTGACGTAATTTCCGTATGCTTTGTTTTTCAGTTCTATTCGATCGCGCTTTCTGTTAATTATCTCCAAATACTTCTCGCATTTTCTATAATTCGCTGGATGGCCACTTTTTCCACAGTTGACACACTCAGGTATTGCTCCTCTTTGCGTTACCATATACTCATTTTCGTCAAATACCATTCGAGTTATTTGGTCGTTTAGTTCACTTGTTTTGTTTGGCATAGGGCATTCGTGTGGCTTATGGCTACCTTTACACTTTACGCATCTATATGCCATTGAGCAGTTGCTTGCAACATGTCCGAATCTTTGGCAGTTACGGCATTGCGTCATAATCGAAGGCTTAAACTTATAGAATACTACTTTTTGCCCTAGAAAATAATCCGTTTTGAATATCTCAGAGATATCAGATCCAGATTTTATTTGTAGTAACCATAAGACATATCTTAGGCTATTGGCAGGAGTTGCCCGCGTAAGAGGGGATATTTTGACTATTTCCAATTTAGGAAATATTCTGCAGAACTCAGAATTAATATCGTCGCCATCATAGGAAGGGTCTAGATTTTTTAGTACTACGCTTAGAGGCTTTTCTTGTTTGGGAGTATATGAGAAATAACTAAGTTTTTCGCAATTTAGGAGTTCTAGTGTCTTCTTATAATCATGCAGATTAGTTAGAAGAATATACATTATATTCTTATTAATTCTTTTAAAGAGAAATTTTCTACTATTGATACATAATTCAATTTTTTTTGAAAATTCCTTTAAGTTTAGGTTATACGCTACTATTGGGGGTGGTTTTACTTCTTTACTAGCTACGTTTTTGTTTCTATTATTTGTGTTTTCTTTGTTATGATCTAACGTACCATCTGACTCAGAGTGGGACCCCTGCATATCTATATCAATTTCCTCACTTATCACTATCACAGGGGTTAGTATCAATGTCGCTTAATGCGTGAAAACTATTATTTTTTCCAGAATCTTTACCAGTTGTAGTCACTTGCTGTTGTTGTTTTTTTTTAAATATTGTTTGAAGACTTAAATGTCTTCTTTTTCTTATTTAGAATAGTATTACTTGAGGAATTTAGCTTATTTTCTAATTCTAAATACTTAACTAGAAGATTATTATATGCTACCTGCATTTTCTTCATCTCTGTTTCCTCTAAATTGCTAAGTAGCTTAATGGAGGGGGCTTCGGGTAGGGTCCTTGTTTGCTTCTGTTTCTAAGGGTTTGACATTTCTGTATGATCCAAGCTCACGGAATTGTGAGCCAATGTTACAGATGAGTGTTCACTATTATCAATTGTTTCCATATCTTCAACTGTGGGTTTATTGTTTGTTACATTCAAGTTAGGTCCCTTGGGTCTTCCTTCTTGATTTTCCTCGGAATTGGTAGGTATTATTTTAGTAGGGATTATTTCTTGGTTTCGTTGGTATGCTCCGGCGTTATCATATCTCACTAGGTAGTGTGTCAATGCAACAGGCTCATTATTCTGACTTTTGATAGGGGTGGTTTTTATTATTTCAAGATTAAGATTCTTGGGTTCTCCAACTTGCGATTCCTTAGGATAGATATGGCCAGTAGTAATTTTTCTTGTTTGGTTTAGTTGGTGTGATCGCGATGTTCCGGGATTATCATATGTCACAGCGTTTCGAGTTAATACTAAAGGCGAGATTTTCGGTTTACAAATATCTTGCGTCCCGAGCGCTTCTACATATTCCCTAGGGAAGTATTTTTTTTGGTTTGAGTCATTAACATACTTCGTTTTTCTTTCTTGTTTCTCTTCATTTACAGATCTATCAGTATTTTTCTTTTTGATTGTATTCTATTTCCTTTTAGGCTCGTAGTTTTTCATGGCTTTTTTTGTTTACTAGATGCATTGCTAATGATTGATTCGTCACTATGGAAGTTCATTCCCTTCACTGCTTAATTCTTCATCAGATATTGTGTAATTTTGACCTTTGATTAGTTGGGCTATAGTATCCATAAATTAATGACAAAGATCCGGGATAGGACAAGGAATCTTCCTTCTTCTCATTCTTTTTTTCTTTAAATATTTCGATTAATTAAACTTTTATTTCACTAATATTTATTTATCCTAAATTGTATTATTTTTATATTATATTTATATATAATTAACTTCACTACACTCTTTTGTTTCATTTTTCTTTTATTTTTATTTTTTAAATAAGTATGCCTTCAAATCAGAAATCTTTTCAAGCGATTGCGCAAAAACGTGTTCATTCGACGACTTCTAATCATAGACTGTATCATTCGCAAGCAGTAATTCGGCGTTATATAACCGTGACAAAAGCGTTTATCAACTCTTGTTGTCAAAACTGGGAAGTTTCAAACTAGTCACGGAAACTTCGCTGACACGGCATCTACCCGTTGTGGCAACTGTCAATGCTACGACACTTTGCTACCATCGTAACAAAATGCCGTACTGAAAACGTTATATGTTTATGTTTTGTGACCGTTGCTAATAGGGGAATAAATAACTTCTGTTATCGAGTAGTAAAATTTTATCCGCCAAAATAACGGTATAAATGTAACTTCCGGTAGTAAATAAACCGTTGCATAATGGTAATTATGAAATGAATCGGTGTAGTGGTAGTAACTTTATTTTTGAAGTTTTTCCCTATTAGTTTTTATATAGGCATCAAGTTTCGATATTAATGATGATGAATAATGCACACAAATGTTACATATGCAAAATCTATGTAGTTTTATTTAATTTGCAATTTGAGTGCATAATTCATAGTCCCAACCAAACGCCACAAGCATTTAAGCGTTATCAGAATCGCGTTGCTGAAAATAAATCAAAACGGTATGACAATATCTCATTACAGGATAATATATTGCAAAAAAAAAAAATTATGATAACAAAAATTTTATTTCAGATATAAAAACATAAGTACCTAACTCTATTTCTTACAGGTTTTATATAAGTTCGTTCATAAATATGTATATGAATATGTACATATATACATATACAGACGAATCTGTATAAGAAAAAGGAGAAAAAAATTAATATTAAAAATTTCAGTATTGCGTATTAAACATATAAATTGGTCATTCTTTTGAATTTGGATTTTCATCATTTTTATCGTAAGTATCTTCATTTGATGTTAGAATATTGCCTTTAGATTTGCGCGTAAGTCTAGTCTTTGCGTGTTTTAGGTATTCTTTAAAAAAGTTATTGAGGTCATGATCAGTAAATTTTGGGAAATTTTTTCAAACACCTGAAGAAATGGTATCTAAAATTACCCTATAGCAGCTAAAATTCTTTTTCACAAATGTCCCGCCCCATGAAAATTTCTCTAGTACAGCATCTTCAAAAATAAAATTCGCTGCGTAATGTGACGCTCTGTTTGGGTTGGCTCCTCCTAGACGAGCAATCTTCAGCACCTTTAAATTAATAACATCATATAAAAAATTAAAATCATATTTGATGTTTTCATCTTACCAAATTATCTTTAAAATTTTTGTCACTTCTTAGCTTGGCCTCTAAGGACTCAATGTCGTCTACACTGTTAATGGGCTGGAAATTGTTCATCTCTCTTACATCTTCTTCGTTAGCGTTATGTCGAAGGCATTCCTGCATTTTTTCTAGTATGAGATCTATAGGAAGGTACTGCAATATTGTATAGGAAAGAAGTCTTCAGCGCTTTCTACTAAATAGGAATACTAATATTATATTGTTTTAACTTACCGATGTTTACACTGATATTCGCACAAAACTTCCAACAAATCACACTATGACACTTTTTTCACGTCCAAATACCATGAACTGCTCAGGAAAACTGAGAACTGAATTAATTTTACGGTCCGGAATAACTGTAGCGCAACGTCTAGGTTACTCTTCAGTAATATTGTTACTAGATGATAATCAAAGTGTTAATCAGGTTAAAAGAGCCAAAACAGTACGTCCTCTAACAAACTTACTCCGAAAGGATGTAAAGTTTAAGTGGACTGAGAAATGCCAAGAGGCATTTCAAAGCAATAAGAATGCTTTAATTTCCCCTCCACTCTTAATATATCCAGATTTTTCAAAACCCTTTAACCTTACCACAGACGCCAGCAGCGAGGCTCTTGGAGCAGTTCTCTCTCAAGGAGAGGTAGGAAGTGACCAGCCCATTGCCTACACCAGCCGTACCCTGAACAAGGCCGAACGTAACTATTCCACTATTGAGAAAGAGTTACTGGCTATAGTTTGGGCGACTAAAAATTTCAGGTGTTATCTGCAAGGCCGAGAGTTCACGGTCTATACAGATCATAAACCGCTCAAGGGGGTCTTCAATGTTAAGGACCCCACATCCCGTCTGGTGAGATTTCACCACAAACTTTCCGAGTTCAATTATAAAATTGAGTATAAGCCTGGAAAGTACAACACGAATGCCGACGCTTTAAGCCGCATTCCACGGGATAATAACAAAGACAAGGAAACTGCAACCTTCACGGTAGAAGCTATAGTCCACCACCAAATGGACTCGGATATAGAGGAGGAAAAACACTCACCGGACCAAAAGGAGTATCTGCAATGCAATGCAGTAACCAGAGCCCAGACACGAAACATTCAGGAAAGTGGAACAAATCAAGACAGCCAGTCCAAACAAAAAGAACAAACTCATCATAGAGAAGCGGCAGAGGACCTTGACAGTCCACCTAGTACCAATCCACAAATTATAGACGAAACTCGTCCCCCTGAGGTAATCACAAGCCCAGAGTAGATTCAATTAATCTTAAAGGATTATCATGATTCTCTCTTTGGTGGCCACCAGGGAGTGATAAAAACCTATAAACGGATCCGAAGAAAGTACTGGTGGAGGCACATGCTTAGTGACATCAAAAAGCACATTAAGCGGTGTGCCAAATGTCAAACCATGAAGGCCTCACCACAGTATAAAATGCCGATGGTGATTACAGACATAGCGGAACAACCATTCGATAAAATCTATTTAGATATAGTCGGCCCACTAGAGGAGACAGAATCCGGAAACAAATATATATTAATGTTTCAGGATAACCTCACGAAATTTGTAGATTGGTATGCCATACCGAATGGGGAAGCTATAACGGTAGCTCAAATTTTCTTCGACGAAATCGTCACACGCTACCGCATTCCCAAAAGAATAGTCACCGATCAGGGAAGTAATTTCCTGAGTGACCTATTCAAAAAGGTATGCAAACTCCTCAGGATAAATAAGCTGCAGACCTCAGCTTATCATCCCCAATCAAATGGAGCACTTGAACGTGCACATAGACCATTGATTGAATATCTACGAACTATAGTGGACGAAAATCCCAGCTCATGGGATAATTATCTGCGAACCGCTGCTTTCGTGTACAATAACAGTGTACACGAAGGGACAAAATTAACTCCCATGGACTGCCTCTACGGCTTTACAGCGGACGTTCCGTCCAACTTAAGGCGAGACCCCGAACCCGTATATAATCACGAGAGCTACTACCATATTCTCAGGTATAAGCTTCAGAAGTCTTACTCCATGGCACGAAAAAATCTTCTGATGAGTAAACAGCGCTCGAAAAATTACTACGACAAAGCTGTACGTCCCCTGACATTTCACAGAGGAGACAAGGTTCTACTCAAGAGCGAGAGTCGAAAACATAAGCTCTCCCAGATTTGGGTAGGACCCTATACGGTAACCGGCATCCCCAGTTCAGTAAACACAACAATTAAAATTCGAAAACGAGAGGTGACGGTACATAACAACCGTCTAAAACCTTTCTACGAATAAATAGGTGTCCATAGAAGCTAAGTAGTGTTAAGGTACATACATACATTAAATTAAAGAACAATAGAACATAAGCTACAGAGTCAACAGAAAACCCATTTTAATATCCTATCCTATCCTCTCCTAGATGACAATGCGGTCAATAATTCTCTACGGACTGTTCCTGACCACAATAGGAGCCCTCGCGGAGGAACCTTACTCTATAACGCCCCTAAATAATACGGGAGTACTATTGGAGGACCTTAAAAGCCTATCAGTTTACCACGACACTTGGAGCGTCATCACTGAGTTAGATCTGGGCGAGTTGGACAATCAGACAAAACTGGCGGAACGTGCGGAACACTACGTTCATCAATTATGTGGTAACAAATCCTTCGATCAAGATCTATGTACCCTACAAACCAAACATGTACATGCCCTGATGGAAAACATTAAGAGACGCACCAATGTCATTAAAGAGGCAGTGCCTAAATCACGCAAGCCCCGATCCATCTTTGATGGGATAGGTAATGCGATGCACTATCTCTTTGGCACTATGGATAGCGGAAACGAACATGGTGTACAGCCGACTAAGCGAATTAGAGGTAAATACTCAAACCTTAGCTGATCTGGAAAAGCAACAGATCAGTGTAATGAAAACCACGTTTGAACAAATTCAAAAACCCTTATCCTCACTGTCTGAACGACAACACCAGATAATCAATCAGATTAACCATCTGCAGAATACAACGGATGATTTTCTAGTCTAACATTACAAATGATAGAGTTGGAATTTAGACAACAAGCTCTACTGGACATAATAGTGTCCAGTAGAAATAATCAAATTCATCCCCTTGTAATTTCCCCAAATCATTTGCTAGAGATTTATCACAAATCTCACTACACCTGTCCCAACCTACAGGACTGTTTGTCAGTTCTGTATCAAACAGCAGATATTAAGACACATTTGTTACAGGACAAATTAGTTATCCGAATCAAACTCCCCATTTTTAATATCCCCAAGATGAAAATCCAACAGATTAGATGTTTCCCCATACGGGTGGATCCAAACCATTCATTAATACCTGATATCAAATATTCTCATGTGGCAAGCCAAATCCAGACCCGGGAATTTCTGCTGCTGAAGCCAGAAAACCTGAGATCTTTCAAAAAAATTTCAAAGGGAATCAAGGAAGATCCGCGGGTTGGTAAGCTGAATACACCAATCACCAAGGCTACAAAAACAGATGAATGTGTTATTAAACTTTTATTCAATCCACTGGGCGAACACCCACAATGTAGCATCAGAGCTCAAGTTCCCCCAAGAGACACAATAATTAAACTCAATAGACCAAATTCGTGGCTGTACTCCTTAACCGAAACCACTATAGTACAAATAACCTGTCCACAAAAGTTGCTCACTCATCGTCTCGCAGGACAAGGAATCATGACAATCAACGAACCATGTTCCTTGCAAATAGGGCCTCATACACTTTATTATGAAGCAGAAAATCTGCATCCGCTTAAAATCCTCCAACCAAACTACTTCCCAGGCACAAACGGGACGCAAGAGGTATTGGCAGATTATATATTTAAAGTACCCGCTCCTAAAAACTTTGAAAAACTCCCAACATTACTCCTAGGAGATGATACAAACCAACGTATCCACCTAGATACAAAATCTCTAGACGAAATCCGTACCAAAGTGAACAACATTCACTTTGGACCAAAGGCCAAGATTCCTCATATACTCTCAATTACATCCCTATCAATGACCGGACTCTTGTTGCTAATTGCATCTGTGGTGGCATTGGCAAAATATATAGTACCGGCATTCATGGCATGGACTGCTACACGCAGACAACAGCCCACAGCTGAAAACGTTCCTATGAAACCGGTTTACGCAACACCCCAAGAAAAATTAAAACGTACTCAAAGTCTCCACAGAGCGAGATCTATACAAGTAGTATAATCAAAAAGATCTATACTCCTTGGTTGGCCCCGTCTCATTCTTCTGTTATAGGCACAGTCCCTCTCCTTTTACTATACTGGCTGATAGAAAATAAGTGAAATACAAACTAGACATTAAGAGAAAGAAAATATAATTCAAAAGAAAACACTATTCGGAAGTTCTCAACAAAATAGGTTAAAAGCTCTAGGAATTAGGAAAATAGAAGAAAGAAAAGCATAAAAGAGTAGAATTAAAACAACTATATAACCAATTAAAATATAATCAAAATTTATATACAAAAAAAAAAGGTTATTAATAGTAATAAATAACAAATAACTAATATTTAGTAGCATTAAGCAATACAAAAAATAATAATTTAGCAAATAAGATATTAAAAAACAATAACATAAATAACTATGCTAAATAGATATAAAATGAAAAGTTAAAATACTAACATTATAAATATAAAAATAGCAAATAAAAATAATACAAAAAAAAAAACAATAAGATAACCAAGAAAAAATTAAAAGGCGTTAGATAAAAATAAAGGAAAAAGAAAATATGCTTTAAAAGTAGATATAAATAAATAAATAAATGAGTAAGTAGAGCTAGATAATAGGACTAAGGAAACCGTACACTTAATTACACAAAAAAAAAAAAAAAAAAAATAAAATTTGATTAGCGAATGCTTAGAGAAATATATGAGCATTATACATTCCTGTAAAAACTCAACCGAAAGCCAACCAAGAACCGCCCGCCAAAAAACGCACCCACAACAACTTCCCCTGAGAATTATTCCTCTTCAAAGAATAATTCCCTTTTTCTCAGGGGGAAGGATTGTTATATACCTAATATATAATATAATATATAAAATATATATATAAAATACAATAAAAAACCTGAAAAAAGGGGAAGAAAATAAAAATCATATTCATTAATTTTTTCACCTAAGCTAACCATGCTTAAAACATGGTTGGCTTATCTCTTAAATCTATGAAGAAAATTGCATCAGCAATTTTCTTCACATTCCACATAATTTATAAAATTTTTCTCATAAAACAACTTGGGAAAAACAAAAGTTTCAGTTTACAACCCAAGTCGTTTTACTTAAAAATTTTCACAACAAATTTTGCATTCAGCAAAATTGGTCATTTCAACAATTTAATTAAAAAAAATAAATCAAAAAGCAAATCGTACCTTCAGTACAATTTCCCGTGAAAAAATTCAATATGTATGTACGTACGTACATACATATTGTGTAAAAGCTTTCACGATAAGAAACGCGCGCCACATAAATGCATTGTATGTATATGCGCGTCGCGATTTCAAACGGTGGCTGATGTTTTAAAAAGTGTAAGATTACATTTTTGCAGCCATCGTTCAACGCGAATAATTCTGGACATGTTTGAATAGAAGTTAAGTTGTGTTGTTTACACTAAAGAAATTGAATAGTAAGTTAATTTGTGTTGTTTACACTAAAGAAATAGAATAGGAGACTAAGTTGTGTTACTATAAAGCAAGAAAGGTAAATAAAGATCAAGAAAAGAAGAGGCAAAAATTACGGTGTGTTTATTTTATGAAAAGAACCTCTTATTGGATTATCAGTTCAAAAGGTAAGAGAAACAAAATATAACAGGATAATTGTTGAGATTCGTGTTTTTTCTTGTATGCTTCTAAATAATATTTTGGATTTTTCCCCGAACTTCCAAATTATCGAAAGGATCCAAAGCTTCCATGAACGGTATTAAACTCATAAAAAAAAATAATCCGGTTTTTTTTTGGAAGGATCTTTCTCTTTTCTGTTCAGAACGGCATAAGTCCAATTTTTCACGCTCAATATCTAAGTAGTGCATCATATCAATATCCTGCTGAGATTTCCTCTTATTATTGCGCCTCTTATTAGTTGCTTGGGATGATGGGCGAGAAAGAGAGTTTGCAACCGATGAAAGAGGTGGAGACATCTGGTCTTCAAAACTATCGCCATGCCAACCAACAAATTCATTGCCACTTTCGTAATTTTTGTCGCAAGAATTCGGCGTAGGTACTACTTCATTACCACATTCAGTATCTTTGTCGCAAACATTGACAGAAGGTAAATTTCGAGACATTATGCTCGGTTCAAAGACATCTTTAAGGAATTGCAGGGCATTAAAGAAAGGCCGTTTTGTTTTATACTCCACATTTGCTGCACCTGATTTATATATTTCGGTATCTTCTGATTTTCTAACCGAAACTTATCCTTTAATTTTTCCATTTTGCTTTAGCAACTCCACCTAAAATAAAATATTTTTTATATCAACAAAGAAGATAATGAGATGATATTGGGTTTCAGATATTTGTCAACAGGAAATTGTTTCAAGAATTTAGCAACAACCTTGAAACTTGGCGCAAGCACTACAGCCGGGATAGTTCATGAGACTTGTAGCATATTATGGGAAGGACTCGTGGAAGAATTTATGCCTGTTCCTACTGAGGATCAACTTAAAAATGTGGCTTACGAATATTTTAAACGATGGAAGTTTCCTAATTGTATTGGGTCCATCGACGGAAAGCATTGTCAAATAAAATGCCCTCCCAAGAGAGGCTCTGTTTACTTCAATTATATGAAATACTTTTCAATGGTTCTACAAGGAGTGGCAGATGCAGATAAAAAGTTTTTTGCGATTGAGGTTGGAGCTAGAGGTAAACAAAGTGACGTTGGAACATTTGCTTCGTCAAATCTTTTTAAGTTAATTGAAAGAAATCAATTCAATGTTCCTGCTCAAAGTCCATTACCAGGAACAAATATCGAAGCTCCTTAAGCCCTACTTGTTGCGCCCATATTCTTCCAGAAATTTAAACGGGGTAAAACAAAATTTCAACAAACGATTGTCTATTGCAAGGAAAACTATTGAGTGCACGTTTGGTATTTTACGCGCCAAATGGCGAATTTTAGGAAAAGACATCGAAGTTTCTCCGGACCGAGCAGAAATTATAATGAAAACTGCATGTGTATTGTACAATGCTGTGAGACAAATTGATGGTGGCAGTGACATGGACTACTATAGGGAAATAAAAGAGTATTTTCCAGAAAATTTAAATGAAGCGCTACTACCACTGTATATATAACTTTACTAACGTTAATTTTTTCTTTGTTAATTTTACCTGAAAGTCTTAAATGATCTTCAATTTCCTTCCATAGTTTTTCTATCATTTCCCTGTTTTTGTAGTCCAAATGCAGATCATCCCACAAACATCTTCTAGACTGACTTCTGCTATCAATACTTCACTTAGTTTATCAACAGACATTATTGAAGGTCTTCACACTAGGAAAATTACACGACACTAATGGGCAACGCGCACAGCCACCGCTCACCGCTTAGTTGAGCTAAGCTGTGAAAACATTGCTCGGCGACAAAGCTCAGCGCTCACCGCTCACTGCTCTTCAATGTGAAAGTTTTCGTAGCGATGGCCTGCCTAAGCGGGGTTTTACCTCTCAAGCTCATCGCTCACTGCTCACCACTCGCCAAAATGACAGCGGCCTAAGCCAACTGCGCAAGCTTGAAAGAAAATGTCACATTTTGCCGAATTATCTGTCTCACTCACACTTCTTGGAATGACTCTCCATCTCACTCAAACTAGAATCTTAAAGTTACGGTTTGAAGGCAAGCTTTGGGTAGGTAAAAAGAAATTTTTCGAAACTGGGTTTCTTGAAGAATTTTTTTTTCCCGTATGCGTCAACTTTACATTTTTTTTTTCAGAAAAGTCAGTTAAAGTTGGGTGAAGTGTTAGCTTTCTATTCTTGGTTCGGTAAAATGTGATATTTTCTTCCAAGCTGGAGCAGTTGGCTTAGAATTTAAAGCAACAGGTTACATAAGCATTATTCGGGATTACATAAGAAAAATAAAATTGAAAAAAAGAAGGATAATATGAAAATAAAAATTTTGCTATTCGTAATTTTTATTTTCATTTATATACAGGGTGATTCAGATCAAGATATCTTCCGATATACCACGTGATTTCTTGAGGTAAGACGATCAAAAAATTGTTCCACATACCCCCCTTAGAAACCTTCCTTTAAGAGTTGTGGCCAGTTGAAGATATTCGTGAACCCTGATGGGAATAAATGAGTATAACTTTTGAACCACACTATAGATTTTGGTTATTGTTGGCTTATTAAATAGCCAAGAATAGTAGATGTCGAAAAGTGTATTACTCTGTATTTTTTAATTTAGCATCTTTAAATTATTCTCAAATATTTCCAAAAATTGATGTTTTTTACACACAAATTTCATAAATACCGTTATTTATTTCAAAAACCTTTGTGTTTAAATAAATCAAAATTTTGGAAATATTTGAGAATTTGAGATGCTAAATTAAAGAATACAGAGTAATACACTTTTCGACATCTACCATTCTTGGATATTTAATAAGCCAACTATAACCAAAATCTATAGTGTGGTTCAAAAGTTATACTTATTTATTCCCATCAGGGTTCACGAATATCTTCAACTGGCCACAACTCCTAAAGGAAGGTTTCTAAGGGGGGTATGTGGAACAATTTTTTGATCGTCTTACCTCAAGAAATCACGTGGTATACCGGATGGTATCTTGATCTGAATCACCCTGTATAATCCTACTGAGAAGGATGAGCCTGGTGCGCTGCTGTCAATGCATCAATCCTCGGGTCTATTTTTGTCTGCACCATTCTTAAATCGCCGCGATTAGCTATTTTGAGTCGGTTGTTGTTTTTTTAATCCTTTATATTAACTTCACCGCCGGGTTTGTCCGGAAACTTAGAAAATCAAAATTGACCACTTCCCGGTATTCAATCCAGCTGAAATTTTTTACATAGATGTTGATGACAATGAACTTTGACAAAAATGCGCACACACACACACGCATACACACACACCATCCGGTATATTCAAATTTAAAAAATATAGGGAAAAACACTGTCAATCGCGATTTATAGTGAAAAACTTTGTTTTACGGGTTGATGTTTTTTTTTTGTTAATAATTTTGTAACCGCATTGAACTAAATACGATGAAGGAAATGTAATTGAAAACTTTTGTATGCCCATAATCCATAAGAATCTGCTTTTGCAGCCAAAACTGTTGGTAGCCGTGTTTGAATTTTTCAATTCGTCATTTGTTGTTACTTATTTTTATTCAACGCCCCCTGGATCGTTCCAGCGCCCCCAGGGGGAAGTATCGCCTACTTTGGGAATCGTTGATTTAAGATTTAGGGCACTAAATTTTAAAGTCCTGCTTTGACTCATCAACAGCTCCCAAATAGCAAAATTGAGTGACTCGAAAAAGCAATAAAAAAAAAGCAGCCAAGAGCGAGTTGGACTCGCACACGAAGGGTTCCGTAGCCTCGTACAAAATTTAACACTTTGTACTATTTGTTTATTTATTTCTAATGAGAGTAAGCGTCATTTGAAAAAATAATGCCAACTTATGATAATAATGAATGAAAAGAAAACGAGCAAAAAACGCCGAAAAATTCAAGATTCTTGTATAGGGCCCCCTTTAATTTTACTTTATTTTTATTATTTGTTGTTATAGCGGTAAGAGAAATACAACTATATGAACATTTCAACTGTCTACCTATTTCGGTTCATGAGATACAGAGTTTTAAACAACACGAACACGTTTAATAAAAAAAAAACACAAAATAAAGAAGAATAATTAATTTTATTATAATCTTTCCGATAAACATGAATTTAAGATTAACTATGCTAAATGTAAAGTATTTCTATATTACTATCAAAACTGATAGTCCGACGGAACCCGACAAAGGAGGTACTTTCCTTCTTGAAGATAGAATTAAAACTTGAACTCTGTAAGATTGCAAAAGACCAATTTCGATCACGGATAATGCCGGTGGTCGAAACTAGCCCACGCACATACGACACTTGCGGTATGAAATTATTATAATGGCCATTGAAAATGACATAAAGGCACGTACGATACTTAGGGTATCGTATTAACTAAAGATTTCCAAGTAATTCGCTGATGCAATGTTTATTGCAAGTGCAATGGACATTGCTTTGCTATGGAATATCTTATCTGGGTAGGAAAGTATTTGAATTAAAATATGTTCCCAGATTCCGTGTCTGTAACACCCCCCGCCTTTGTCTGAGGCTCCGACGAAGTTAATTCAATATTAATTTCATTGTTTAATTTTTTCTTTTTCTTAAATAAAATTATCAAAATTGTTACTATTATAAAAATGATACATATAGTCACTATATCTATACCAATACTTGTTACATATTTTCCATGGCTCTCATATACAATTTCCTCGATTCTTTTCCTATTATCTATATTTTTAGTATGCAAATCTTCTAGTTTAAAATTTTCAATAGTTCTATTTTCTTTAATTTTGGATACAAAGTTTGGTAGTACGACGTGATCGTAGATTTTAATACTTAAATTTTCGAATATGTCTCCCTTAATTTTCAACTTACAATTTTCAACTTACAATTTTCATACTTTAATAGTTTGTTACCTTTAATGCTAACATTAAATTTGTTACAATTCTGATCAATGAATATGTTTTCAATATTCTTGGTTATAATTATTCCAGTTATCACTTCCTTGAATTCTTCGTTCCGGTAAAATTGCATGTTACAATTGGCGTTTTTCAAGTTAATTAAATTTTCAATACAGTCATCTTCAATTTTTATCAAATTTTTCTTTAAATTATTTTTTACGTTGGAATTATAGACATTATTATTTTGGTCTATCAAGTATCTAGTGTTTTCTATATATATAGACTTATTTTCCAGATTAGGCAATGGTTCAATTAGAATCTGTGAATATGTTAAATTGGAGAACTGTGGGATTAACAATATTATAACTATTTGGTTTTCATAAAAGGCTACCACAGTTTGAATATATTTAAATGCTTCTAAGTCATCGATCATCTCGACTTCTTTGTTTGTCAAGATATTTCTTGTTAATATACCTAACTTGCTAGTCATTATAATTTGTTCTGTATCGTCAATATGGGTTTTAAGTAGGTTGATATCGTAGTTTATTTGGTAAATATATTGCATATATGTAATTTCGTCTTCCAGACTTCTGATTCTTGCATTGATCTGGGTGGTATAGTTAGTTAAGTATTTTTCTATTAAGTTTTGTTGGGTTTTAATATGACTTGTTATGTTTTGTATTTGTTCTGAAATTTCTTTATTTATTTCGATTTGCCTATTATTTTCGTGAATCAGATTTTTATTATTTTGGATTATAGCGTCTAATTTACCCTTAATTTCAATCTCGTCGTCGCTATCCATAGTTCCTGCCAGGAATTTTAGTCCTTTTCCCAATATGTTCAGTAGACCCCTTTTCGCTTTGATGTGAGGTTTCAAACCATTAACTTTATTTTCTAGTAAATTGAAATTATGAATAATTGTATTAAGCATTGGTCCTCCAGTTCTTGAATTAGACTTAAGGGTTTGAATATTATTTTCTATATGAGATACTGCATCCTCGTACTCGGTGATATTAATAATATGTATAATTTTATTATTTCTTTTAATTAATTTTCTATCTTCCAATTTGATTGTCACGAAGCCGTTATTGTTCGTCAGGTCTTGTATCTCCAGTCGTTGTGAGTTCACTTGTAGAAGGTTGATCAGAACGTTGAACAGAAGGATTATTGTTATCGTTGTCATTGTCACCTGAAATAAGTTTTTTCATTCTTTGTCTTTGTTTAGTTTTATGTTTAGCTTTAATGGTGGGATTCTTTCTATCCTGAAATCTTTTTGATTTACGGACGTGGGTTTTATAGTATTTGTGTCTAGTGTCTACATCTATCACATGATCCCTATCAAGTTCTTCTGTAACTATTTTTCTAAATCTAGGATAATTTTTTCCGCCGCGGATTTCTTTAATAAAGTTCGGACCTGATTCTAATGGTATATCCTTTCTGTCTTTATTCAATTTATCTATAATTTTTTCTTTAATTTTAAGTGTTCTATTGCGTATTTGTTCGTATTCGTTTTGGTTAACTTTTCCCGTAATAAAATCTATAGGTTTTCTATTGGTAGTAGAATGTATCGTATTATTGTAAAATCTTATTATTTTTAAAACTTTTTCTTCCACAGTTTCTTCTTCAGTTTCCTCCTCATGTCTAAGCAGTCGAATATGCTCATTAATTGTGTTGTGCAACCTTTCGATATCCGCATTTGATGTGTGGTTGCTGTTTGAGGTATAGTGGATTTCTATGTTGTGGTTCTTTAAAAATTCTCGGAGTGGCAAGGCTTTAAAGCCCAGTTCGTTGTCAACAACTATCTTTTTTACGTCCCCAAAAGATGAAATGTACTGTAGGATTCCTCGTCTGAATTCCGTCCAAGTACGCCCCATAATTTTAATAGCTTGTGCAAATTTATTGAATTTATCAATTATTGTCATAAATAGCTGCTTCTGTAGGCTGTAAAATACGTCGATGTGAATGATTTCACCAGGTTTATTTGGCGTTTCTGTTACTTTAAATGTTGGCTTAGGAGGTTTCCTTTCATACTTCTCTAGATTACAAATTTCGCAATTATTTATAAATTGAGTCACTCGTTTCTTTAGATATGGATTATAGATCTGAACTTTTAGTTCTTTAAGAACTTGATCAATACCACGATGATTGTTTTTAAGATGTTCCTGTTCTATTAATTTGACTAACTCTTCTTCGTTTTCAACGTCGTTTAGTAATACTGTGCATCTAATGATTTTGAAATTGCTATTTTCTGTGAATGCTTTAGTATAGGCATTCATTATTGTATTGAAATAATCTTCCTCTTCGACGAGTAGTGCGTTAAGCTGGGTAGGGTTAAAATGGTGTTTCATTAGCATAATTGCTGTCTGTTCGTCCAGTTTCTTAATATATATTATCTTCCTATTTTTATTGAAGACATTTGTATTTTTAATTCTCATTGATCCAGAGATTTTTTTAAAACTATTTGTGTTTTAAATACATTCAAGCATGATTCGCTTGTAGGAATATCCACAATGAGTTCTTCCTCATTTGTATGAATTTCTATCCTAGATAACGCGTCCGCATTTGAATTTTTGGTTCCCTTCTTATACCTTATTACATAGTCGAATTCTGAGAGCTTAAGTCTCCATCGCACCAATTTCGAATTTGGTTCCTTTATAGCGAACAACCACTCTAGTGGCTTGTGATCTGTCTCTATAATGAACTTTCTACCGAATACGTAAGGCCTGAAGTATTTCGTAGCCCACACTATGGCAAGAAGTTCTTTTTCGATTGTACTGTAGTTTTGCTCATGGGTATTTAAAGTCCGACTAGCAAAGCAAACAGGATGGTTTTCCTGTGAAAGAATTGCACCTATGGCGTATTGGCTAGCATCGGTGGTAATGGTAAATGTTTTATCAAGATCGGGATAACGTAGAATGGGTTCGTTTATTAGCATTCTTTTTAGCGTTTCGAAACTAGTTTTGTATTCCGGATTATTAGCATCGACTTTCATATCTTTCTTAAGATATATCGTCATGGGTTTTGCTATTTTGGAATAATCCTTAATGAACTTCCTATAGTAGCCCGAAAGTCCTAGGAATTGCTTAATTTGTTTAGCCGTTTTTGGGATAGGAAAATTTTTAACGCAATCTATTTTCTTTGGATTTGGTTTGACGCCCTCTTGGGTGACAATATGGCCAAGGAATTCTGTTTCTCTTTTTAAGAATTCACACTTATCCAATTGAATTTTAAGATTGACTTCTTTTAACCTTTGAAAAATCTTCCTTAAGGAATCAATATGTTCTTTGAGCGATGTCGAAAAGACAATAATATCGTCAAGGTATACCAAACAATTCTTATTGATGTATTCCCTTAGAACATTATTCATAAGCCTCTGAAACGTGGCTGGTGCTGTTTTCAGTCCAAATGGCATGCGTGTAAATTCGTAGTGGCCATTTTCTACACTGAATGCAGTTTTATAAATATCCTTCTCGGCTATTTCTATTTGGTGGAAACCCTTCGCTAAATCAAGAGTTGTGAAGTATTGGCATCTTCCCAATTTCTCCAAGATTTCGTCGATGTTAGGAATCGGATATTTGTCGTCGATGGTTACCTCATTAAGTTTACGGTAATCAATGACTATCCGCCAGTTAGTTTTGCCTGAGGCGTCCTTTTTTTTGGGTACTATCCAAATGGGCGCTGAGTAAGGGGAATTACTTGGGCGTATTATATTATTGGTCAACATTTCCTGAATTTGGCTCTGAACTTCGTTCTTATGTATATATGGATAGCGGTATGTTTTGCTATGAATTGGAATGCTGTTGGCAGTTCTGATTTCATGCTTTATAGCATTTGTAAAAGTTAAATCAGAATCCTTTTGGTAGAATATTTTCGAGTGTTGTTTGATCAATGTCATTAGTTCACTTCTTTCTTCAGAATTTAAATGATCTATTCTCAATTGTTCCATTATGTTTTTATTTTCCATTTCCTCTATAATATTAAAGTTATATTCGTCTACCTTTTCTATAGGTAATGGGGTAAACTTTAAATTTGTCGGAAGATCCTCAAGCAATTTTGCTTTTGCTATAATTTTGTATTCTTCTACGTTGTATATACCTTCGTTGATAACGAATAATCCGTCGTTTGAACGTAATTCCTGCAAATATCCTAAGCCTGACTTTTGTTGCACTGGTATAGGGATTTCGTAATTACCCTTTTTTATCGCGCAGAAATTGGTTTCATCAGTTTCGACATTAAAGTGTAAGCGCACTGTTTTATTGCCAATTATTAAATGTTTTGTTTCATAATTTATGTTTGCTTTAAGAGGTAAGAGAATATTGTTACCAATCAGACCATCGAACTGATTGTGAAAGTTATAGACAAGCATATCAATTTTTTGAGATGGGTCACCCAACTCTTCAAAGAGTGGTATACTAACTTTCTCTTTGATTTCAATAGTGTTTTTAAGAGTTCTCAATTTCATGCATTCCGTAGTTGGTATTTTCCATTTGGGATGACAGAGTCCTGGGTTTATTATCGAATGGGTAGCTCCGGTGTCAATAATGAACCTTAGGGGCTTAGTTTTTGATTTGACTATTATATGGGGTATGTTATATTGGAGGCAAGCACTGGAAAATTTTGACCTTCCGTGTTTGGGGAAATTTGACTATGGTTCACATCCATAGGCTCTGGTTTTGTTTGTGGGGAAGTATTCACAGTTGGATTATTATTGAAGAATCCATTATTTTGTCTGTTCATATATGGGTTTTGATTTGAGTTTGAATGGTTTCTGTAGGAAACCTGATTTTGAGAGATTGTCGAAGAGTTATTTTCAGTGGGGTGTCGATAATTATTTTGGTAGTTTGTGTATTGAGGCTGATATCTATTGTTTGAGCTATTGTGATAGCTATTATTCTGGTAATTACGATGATTCTGGTTTCGGTAATTATTATCTGTTCTATTATTATAGCTGCTATTACGGCGATTGCTGTTAGAGTTTTGTTTGTTAAAATTATTATATGGGGGTTTCTTATCAGGAGTGGAGTTTCTTGTTTCTCTTATAGGATTTCTATTTTGATTATAAAATGCATAGCCTGCTTCGTACAGGATACTCATTGCTTCTTCTAGTGATTTGGGATTTCTGCAGTAAAGAATTGATCTGATAGGCTCAGGAGATTTATTTTTAAATATTTGGAGCGCTGAATTGATGTTAGATAACAGATTTTTTTCTACGGTATTTGTGTCGCTACTATTAACTAATTTAGTTTTATTATTTACTCGTCTGAGTATGTTTTTAATATCGTTATAGAAGTCTACACTATTGGTTCTAAAGGTTACACTCTTTAGTTGATCGAATAGTTCTTCGATAGTTAACCTATCCCCGAAATTATTATTTAAAACCGTTTTAATTTCTGTCCATTTCGTAATATGGTTATTAATCTCGATCACTTCCTTAACTTTTCCTTTGAGTTTAGATTTTATTACATCCAAAAATATATTCTGTGAGAAGTCGTCATATTTAATTAGTAATGGGTGCACTTTGTCAATCAAATCCATGAAATTTTGGAGTTCTTTATAATCTCCATTAAATTCTGGTAACCCGTTTAAGTATTTTAGTGGGTCTATCGTTAAGGATGTCATGTTTTCTGTTAAGTTTTCTAAATTATTATCTGTGGGATGGGTTGCTATTCCTGATTTTATTTCCCTAATTATATCATCTAAATTTTGGGACTGTTCTGCTAAGGCTTCCAAACTAGATGCTAAGTCGCTTAGCATTTATTAGTTTCGTAAATAACAAAAAAATGATAAAAGGAATTTTATAATATAATACTATAAATATACATATATAAGTAAATATTTGTTTATTTAAATGAATAGGTAATGATAGTAATTTTAAATATAACTATAGTACTCACGTAGAAAACACAAAAATTTACTATAAAAACACACTGTCACACTTTTATTTTCGGTTAAGACTTAAGAGTCGTCCTTCCTTCTGATGGTTGAAATATTTTCCTCTTGTGTAAATAGCTTCCTCCTTAGTTGGCCTTTTGATGCTTTATTTGTGGTAGATTTGTTGATGCCTCACCTTTGTGTAAATGCTTAATTTTTGTTTTTTCTCCTTTTGTTTCAATTAATTCCGTTGTTGAGTTGTGTAATAACAAGTAAGCTCTATTTTTATGAGCAAATATATCCTCCAAGTTTTATGACAGGATATTTGATTTTTTTTGTATTAAAAAATTTTTTTTCGTTCCTTTAAATTAGGATTTTTTTTTTGTATTAAAAAAAATATTTTTTTTTTCGTTCCTTTAAATTAGGATTTTTTTTTTCACTGTTGTTGATTAATTCACTTATGTACATATGTATATATGTATAACTTTATATCCTTCCTTTTGGCTTAGAAAGTTTTATTAAACACGGTTTATTCGCGTTGCAGATTAAATATAAATCTTTTTATATTTTTAATGTAGTGAATGATGTCACAAAGTATTGAAATACACGTACTTCTTAGCACTTGACATCATCCTACCGACTGCGCCAGTTTTAAACAACACGAACACGTTTAATAAAAAAAAACACAAAATAAAGAAGAATAATTAATTTTATTATAATCTTTCCGATAAACATGAATTTAAGATTAACTATGCTAAATGTAAAGTATTTCTATATTACTATCAAAACTGATAGTCCGACGGAACCCGACAAAGGAGGTACTTTCCTTCTTGAAGATAGAATTAAAACTTGAACTCTGTAAGATTGCAAAAGACCAATTTCGATCACGGATAATGCCGGTGGTCGAAACTAGCCCACGCACATACGACACTTGCGGTATGAAATTATTATAATGGCCATTGAAAATGACATAAAGGCACGTACGATACTTAGGGTATCGTATTAACTAAAGATTTCCAAGTAATTCGCTGATGCAATGTTTATTGCAAGTGCAATGGACATTGCTTTGCTATGGAATATCTTATCTGGGTAGGAAAGTATTTGAATTAAAATATGTTCCCAGATTCCGTGTCTGTAACAATACAGCCCGATGACAGACAGACAGACGAACGGATGGACGGACGGACGAACATCGAAGGCTTAGTAATAGGGCTATCATTTTTACCCTTTGGGTATGGAACTCTAAAAATGGAAAAAAATAACGATTTCAAAAAATCAAATTAATTCGAATGAATTAAAATTGTAAACCATCAGTGGGTTGAAAAAAGAAAGAATCATAGTTATCTTGTCATTTTGAAAATTTAAAAAATTCAAAATTTTATCTTCCGAAGTATCATCATAATTTTAAACAGTGGCTTGTTAGAAAGGTAAGCGTCTTGGTTACATAAAAAAAAATACCAAGGGCTTCGAGGATAACGAGGTTATCTTTTGTCTTGAATTTTAGAAAAGACATTTTCTTCGTTTTTCCTGAAGTTTTTTGGCCATTGTTTTACTGTGTCTTGAAAAATACATTAAATTTTTGAGGATCTCAATCAAAACATAACGAAAATACGAAAACTGTGCAAAAGTAAGCAAAATGTATAAAGTAAGATTTTTCCGGCAAGTGCAACTCAAGCCTTAGTTAATCCTCCCAAAAATTAATTGGATAATGAATAAATAAAAATCGATGAGAAAGTTCACTTTAAGGGTTAAGGGAGAAACACAATTCCACCGTTTCGATCCGATTCGTACAAATGTCAAATTTGCTTATATGTGACATACGTCCAATTGGACACATTACACTGAAATGGATTAAAATGGATCGAATCGAAATGGAGAAGTTGAGCAAATTTCAACTTTTACGGATGAAATAACCTAGAAAAATCATCTGTAAAGATTTGTTTATACTCAAAGATGCATGAAAAGGCTTTTGTTAAGGATAAAAAAGACATGAATTATATGACAAAAAAAAAATAATATTTTCATGGATGAAAGACAAAATCTGGCAAAATTTTAAAGTCAAATGTTTGAAACCGAACGGAAGAATTGTGCTCATGCATCCATTTGGATCGAAATGGGTTGGATCGAATCGGATCGAAACGTCGGAAAACTTTTTTCTATGATGTCCCAAAGTTCAGAGAATGCCTTGGGTAGTCTTTCTTATGAAGAATATTTTATTTGTTTTTTCTAATGAGAGTAGGCGTCAATAATGCTGTCATTTGAAAAAATAATGCCTACTTATGGAAAAATAAAAATGTATGAGAATAAAACGAGGAAAAAAACGCCGAAAAAATCACGTTTCTTGTATTGGAGCCCCCTTTAATTTTGTTTAATTTTTATTATATGATGTTATAGCGGAAATAGAAATACACACTAAATTTCATTTGTCTACCTATTATGGTTCATAAGTTACAGTCCGATGACAGACAGACAGACATAGGAGCCATAGTAATTTAGTTCCCGTTTTTAAACTTTGGGTACGGAACCCTAAAAATTGTTAAATTTTTAACCTAGAGCCCATATGGATCAATGTTTGATATAAGAATTATTAAAATAAAAAAACTTGGCATTTTGCCAAAAATTATTTAAGTCATAGTGCTCTATCGAAATAATTTAATGCGAAAATTACTTCTGATCCTACCCCGGACTCATATGCGAAATAAAACACAGCTAATAACACTATTAAAACTTGAAATTGAGTGCTTTTCCATTTATACAAGTAATCGATGCAACAAAAATATAAAAGGTTCATAATAACTGGGTTGCTAAACATTATAAGCATTACATGCCGTACTGACAACTTAACATGAATAAAGTGAAATTTTCCTTGAAAGTTTTTCGAGTTTTTATTTCTTTGCATAAAAGTAATTATTTTTTCCAATTCACGTAGTCTCTACTCTGAATCGACGTCGACAACATCCTCGACCACTCATGAATTTCTTGAGAATATTCTCACTTTCTCTGAAGACAGTAAGGAGCTCCTGCACACATTCCGACTTTCCTTCTAGTTTGAGGAGGTCTGTTATGCGATTGATTCCAAAGAAAGCAGATTTGCAGGGGATGGGGAACTGGAGGCCAGTAACACTATGCAATGTGGACTACAAAGTTGTCTACAAAGCGTTAGGGGCGATACTCCGCTTAGTGATGGTTTCGGTAATACTCCCGGAACAGTCTTATTGTGTTCCTGGTAGTTGTATCTACGATAACATAGCGGTAGCCAAACAATTGTTTGCCTACCATAAACAGACAGGACCACAAGTGGCCATGATTTCACTAGACCAACAAAAGGCGTTTGATAGCGTCTCGCACGAGTATCTCTTGACTGCTCTCGAGGCAGTTGGATTTCCGCGCAAGTGTCTCGAAATCATTAGGAAACTGTATACAGGTTTAGCGATTTTGATTAAGCATCAAGGACAAGTTCTGGCTCCTATCTCGTTTCATCGAGGCATCAGACAGGGCTGCCCATTGTCAGGTATGCTTTATGATCTTTCATTGGAGCCACTACTGGTTAATCTTCGTCGAATGCTCGGACAATATTCAGTTCATCTGCCATATACCAATGTGAGGCCATTTATGTTGGCATATGCGGATGACGTTTCTATTTTCGTGACAAGAGATGAAGCTTTTCCGGTCGCTCGTGCTGTTTTCGAACACTACGAGCGTATAGCGGGCACTAAAATCAACCTTAGTAGGAGTCAAGGCTTGTGGTGTGGAAGGTGGAGAGATCGTACTGATACTCCACTGAACATCCAATGGACTAATACTTGCCTGAAGTATTTAGGTGTGTATATCGGACGCGAGAGTAAATCAAATAATAGCCGCATTGCTCTAAAGAAACTCTCTAGAGCTGTAAACTCATGGCGTAGTCGACTAATTCCATTATCCTTTTAATGGGAAGGTCAGTCGTGATAAATTATTTGATTACCTCGTCCATCGTTCATCTGCTAAGGTCTGAGACGTTTGAATAAGGCTTCGTAGGTCTTCTTCCAGCAAAAGCGATAGACGTCCTTTGGTGTGAAAGACGCGCTCTGTCTGCCAGTCAAGATAGGTGGATTAGGTCTCACTAACTTGATTGTGAAATCAAGGTGTGTCCAAGTGCGTGCATTCCAACGAGTGTTTTGCCTGAGAGACACCTTGATTTCTCAATTGTGGGTGAATGTACTGGGAGGGACCGGCATGGGGAGTATTACTACGTGCTCTCTCTTCGACCACCCTATCCTCGTGACTGGCCACAGGATCTAATCTCAACGATTCAGATCTAGGGCAGAATCAGGCCGGCATTTCACCTTAAGTGGAATGCTCTACGGTACACACAATTCGTATCGATTCCAATCAGATTTAATCCTGAATTAATAGATTAAGTGTTCAGTAATGCTCGGGGTTTTGAAGCTGACATGCATACACTGACAGTTTTCGGAGATATTATTGATATCTCTGGAAACTGTCGATTAAACACTAACACTCCACAACTACACAACCTGGCTGCTTCTGCGCGGGAGAGATTTGGCCAACTTGGGACCAGTGACCCTGGAACTAAGTTGGAAGATGCCTTCGTTCGGAACAAACCACCTCACATACCTTTCAACACATTTACAACACGTGTGCCCCGTGACGTGCTTATGTCCATAGGACCTCCGGATATACAGGATACAACAGATTGCGAACACACCTCGGGGTGAATATGGGCGTGATGGGAGGGATAACTTGCAGAGTAGACTACAGTTATCCTTCTAATTACAAAGATGCTGATGTAGCATTCAAATTGCTGTATCACAGTCTTATGCATCCTAATCAGTTGTCACATATTGACTTGCGAGTTCAAAGGATTTGCATAATTCATTTTCACAGGTTCTTCACTTGCCTAGCTTTGCAAAATCTAATGAAACACGTGCGCGATATGTGTCAGTTGATCCACCCGAATTTCGACATTACTATGACATCGTTTCTATGGGGACCAAAGGTCTGTAGTCGGGTGAATTGTTTGATTAGCTTTGTGTTGACACTGGCCAAATCTACAATTCACTTGTACTACATGAGAGCCGAAGATGGGAATCAGAACACTGACCCGCAACACCACGCATCTTTTGCTGGTGATAACAGGCCACAGCATTTGCAACACTAGTCCACGGGGCTTCTAGCCAATTAGGAATCGTTGCACGTGCTGTGGGAAGGAGAAGCACTCTCTTAGAGATATTAAGCTTGAGGGATGATGAGGGCAGTTTGTAGAGATCTATGATACTACACGCTTCTCTCGCGGGACTCTATAACGGTATCGGGTAAATTTTTTTCGTTCGTTCGATTTCTCAATTTTTATTCGGTTTCGGTCTCGGTAATATATTGCAAAATTTGTATGTTGAAAATTCGCTCGTTTTAGGTATTCATTATTTATTAGATTGTTTTGGAAATTCTTAACATCTTGGAACTGCCATTTACCCAATTGTCAAATTTTAATGTTTAATTTTTAGATCCTTTTCAAAATTATTGTATCCGTTTTTCAGTCCCTTTTGAGAATTTTGTGTCATTTGTTTTACCTTTCTGTGTAATTTTTGCTGTTGTAATTGTTTTAATTCCTCCTATTTGTCCCTATTGACTCTTTACAACTTAGTGTAGCTAACGTCTTTTTACGATTTTTGAGCCTTTTAAGAAATTTTATATGAGTCAAAATATTAAAGAGCATATTTACATAAAAAAAAAAAAAAAAATTATTGTTTTTTTATACTTTAATTTTTATTTTTCTTTATTATTATTTTTAATTTTTTTAATATTTTAATTTTAATTAAATTATTTTTTAAATTATTATACTTAAATTTTAACAGTTATTCTTAAGTTTATAAAAAAAAAGGCATGCTGGGATTCGAACGCGTTACACACACATAGCCAGACATACAGAGAATGTGCTTTTCTTAAGTTATGCTTAATCATCCCTGCAAATTTCATTAAAATCCCATGTGAAAATATCCCAAGAGCTTTTGGTTTGGTGTTCAATCGCTAAACTTCTTTCTCACTATATTCCTGTCTGTGGTATTTTAGCAAAATCACTGTCTAACTACTTCAGTAAATTTCCCATGAAAATCAAATAACCTTTATCCCAATAAATGTATCCAAACTGTAAACCAAGAGATTATTGATTCATCTAAAATATTTCACGATATATATCTATTAAATGTAAGCACCAATAGCCCCATATAGGGACATAAAGATTGGATCAAATCCTTGTCATAAAGTTTCTTCAGCAATAAGCCATGACAGTGATTGTTATGCTAATGATCAAATAATCGAGCCTATTTGAAGCCTTTGAGGCTCTAAATACGAACTGGCTGGGTCACTTTTAAGGCTATTTACTTTGCAGCTGGATACCCTTTAACGTCATCACCATTTGTAGCTAGCTCAATGTATAGAGAAGCTCTTCCATTAAACTTCCTTCCTTCCTTCCTCCTTCCTTTATGATGGTATATCAGATAATCTGTGATTCTGTTGGATTTTACGGGAAAATCAAATCGAAAATAGCTTCATTTCGGTCAAGGCAAAGGCAAGTGCCTCCAAAATGAAATTTCCTACTTTGGTATGCAATCACCAAATTTGATTTCCTATTTTACCCATTACACATAAAGGTGTATGTGTGAATGTACCAAAAAATCTTGTCCGCTGCAAAAATTGCATTCAATAGATCTTGAAATTTACGTCGTCGTGCATTGCTGTAACTTTGCACGTAGTAACCATAAAGACCAGATCCTTTGATTCGGCCAAATCAATGCAATAAGAATAAATCACAAAATTCTATGAATAGCCTGCATCTTCAGCAGTATGGGTTTAATATTCGTTTACGACTAAACGTCCTGATGAGCGTTATCTGAAATTGAAATCTTTTCGAACAGGTCAAATCGAAGGCAATTTTTTGTTCACAATGTTTCACAGTTCGCCCAGCAATTTTGGAAAGGACTCCACGATGTCGTCGTTGTGCAAAAAGCTTCATCAACACGTTGTTGACTGTTGTTGTATAGAACTGGGTGATTGGAAGAAGTATGATCTTATCATAATCATTGTACTCTGCATGCTGGTCTCTACTCTGTATACCTTTGGTATTCTAAAGAAGTACATTAAATGCTGGATATGTTTCGCCCGAGGGACTTGATGAGGCTTGCAAGCATCCCAACCGGTTACACGTATTACATACATACATACTAACATTTGTTGAAATTGTACTCGACATTTGTAAAAGAGGGACGTGATTGGAAATCGCAAATTACAATTTCACGAAAATTTAATTTGTTCGAGCCCGGTAGATGGAGTTGTTAACCACTGATAAAATGTGTCATTACAAATTTTGCCCCTTCGGCGACCTAATTTTCCAGTTTTACATTGGTGAATTCATGTAGAATGCGGAGGACTTGCACACAAATCGATTAACTCAAATATTCAATTTTGATGTCCTATTTAGTTAACTAAACTTCTTGCTGCGGGAAATTTAATAGAAAATAGTTATCATAGCAGAATAATTGAATCAACTTTTTTTTTGTATATATATCTACATATTATGTAGGTATGTATGTATATATGTTTGTATGTCCTCCAGTTTCCTGTATACCAAGGAGGGTGAGTTCAGCTCTATTCAAAATTCGATAATATTGATGCATTCAATTGAAAATAAATTCATATCTTTCTGCTGACAAAGGTATAAAAGTTTTCCGTAAAAATTTCACGTTTTATTTTCATTCGGCTTTCAAAGCGATTTTAGTCAAATTACGTGCTAGCTTACAAGAATTGATAATAAAAAAGGTAAAGAATAAATAAAAAAAATTGAAAATATTTGTGCTTTATTCAATTGCAACCATATTTTCAGCAGAGTTTATGATTTAACGTACATGGTCTGGATATAAAGTTTTCAATTCTAGTTTTGATAACTATAATTAGCGTTACAAAATATGTTTAAAATGAGAAAAATATTGAGAGCTCGGTAGGTCGATATTAACTGCTTTATTAATCTATGCATATAAACTAGCGTCATCCTACTCATGTTAACCTACGGTTCTGTGGAGTGGTGGAAAACAATGGATTTCGCCATTTATCGTAAGATATTGGGAAAAATTCAAAGAATGTGCCACCTCAGTATAAGTGGCGCTCTCCAGTCAACTAGCGCTTGAGCTTTTGAGGCTATACTCAACACACATCCTATGCATATACATATCAAGAAGGTAGAGTCAATTGCATTGCTAAGACTACATAAATTCGTGCAGTCTATCGTATCTGATATTGACATTGATTGTGACCACCTCCTCGAGAATCTGCTGAAACGCAAATCTAAATCTAGAATTCTATCCAGGGCAGAATGGGAATCTGTGCTTCAGCCATTGACAAACCGTATTATCTATACTGATGGCTCTATATCCGAAGAAAATACCGGAACGGGCGTTTTCTGGAGACCGCCATACACCTTGAAAGCCATGTCACAGTTATCCAGACGGAAGTGAAGGCCATCCTTGAAATAGAAGATATTGAGAATAAGGAGATTGCCATCTGATGAGGCAGCAAGCAGCTGTCAAGGCCTTATCTTAATCCTTCACAACCTTTAAACTAGTACTGGAGTGTAAAACCGCCCTGAATTCAGGATACTACTTCTATGGGTGCCAGGGCACAGCAATATCAACGCGAACGGGAGTACGGACAAATTTGTTCGTCTTGGTGTAGCCTCGGAGGAATCCCTCTCCATAATCAGAATGGCATCAAGACCCCTTGACCATATTATCTCGGTTTGGGCTGACCGCCAACACAGGCGCCTTTGGTTAGATGACCGTTCGGGTAGAACTATGACGGAACCTAACGAATAAACTCCTGGGAGTAAACAAGCAAATTCGGAGAATCCTAGTGTCAATTCATACTGGGCACTTTTTTGGCAGGGGTGACCATTACAGATTAAGGCTTGTGGATGATCCTATTTGAAGGGGCTGTGGAGAGGAATCCGAAACGGTGACTTACTTTCTATGTCATTGTCCGACTCTCTCAGGAAATATTACAGATTCTTTGGCTCATACTTTCAGGACGAGCTGCTGAAGCCGACAGGAGTATTAGGGGCCAATACTTAGCTTTGTAAGAGCGTGCGATTGGGACATCTGAGCAATTGGTTATAAGTCTGGTGAGCAATGAACTTTGTTCTGCCTACGTTCCAGTGACCCTTCGGGGCCACCATCAATCCATCCAACTGTTTTAGATACTGTGATCAAGTTGCTCTCTCTGCAGTATAGACAATATGTACTTTCACCACACAACTTAAAGCCTTCTTTAATCCAGCAACCACAACTTTATGAGTCTTGAGGCCCATTCTGTCATTCTAGTGTAAGAAACACTGAATTTAATAACCGTATTAAGCGTAACACCTAAAGTGTATTAACCAGCCTTATTGTGCCGGTGGTCGTCTGTCCCGGCAATTTTCGGGTTAATCACGACCACACGTATTTACCCCATGTACCTACTCTGCTTGATTGCTGCGGCTTCGGTGCAAAGAGAGGTACGTATGACTTAAAAATACTGACAAAGGTCCCACTACTTATAAACACTGGTAGAGCGAGGAGCCAAGATATCTTGTGAGTGTTGCCAAAATAGCATTAAGGTGCGCATTCACGACTACATCTAGAATCGACCCTTGTGTCTAGAAGAGTTGCTGTTTTATCCACACGTTCCACAATTTTTGAGGTTACACTCGGTCAGTTTGTGTGTCAACATGGATAGGAGCGTTGTTGCTGCCGTGGTAGCTGCTTCTATTGTAATCAAAACAAAACAGCGATATCTAACAAAAATGACTTGTACAAGTTAATGGAGGAAAATAAGACAACTTTTTGGTTACTTCAATGGGTCGTATTTATAAGAAAAAGGATTTGCTTTTAATTGCAGAAATCAAAGCATTTATTTCACATTTTATTCATAAAAAAAGGAAAAGGTTTAAGATAAAATCAAAAGACTTTACCCCAAAGGAAAAGGTTTCACTTTTTTTAAATTCATAAAAAGTACCATTTGCTTTAAAGGATTTGCTTGTAGTCCCGAGAAGCTTTAGCAAGTATTAATGATTTAATCGTAAACATTACAATTGCGTGTTTAATTTTAGTGATTTTGTTAAATTTGAAATTCTAATTTCCAATGGCGGATATAGTGCACGTACGCGCACGAAAAGTGTACAAAGAAAGTCGTACTCCACGTGAGTGTGACTTCCGAACCCTATTTCGGTTTGACGAAAGAAACGTGCAGTGGTTAGCTGACTACTTGATTTGTGGGAATCTGGAAACCAGGGGAGGTGCGCTTTCACCAGTACAGAAAATGAAACAGTTTTTACATGGCAGATCCGGGCGGTATCGGTGAGGAACTAGGATGTTCGTAGCCTACAGCCGCTAGAGTTGTCGACACCACTCTCGGTCTCATTATAGACAAGGCGAATGAGTGGATCAAGCTCCCGTCAGTGGCGGATCCAGGATTCCGGTGAGGGGGGGGGGGCGCAACTATGGTTTAAAAATGGTATATGCTGAAAACTGAACAAAAGCTTGGAGACACTCGTCAACACTTGCAAATGTCAAATGCACAAAATTTATCATGTAAAAGTTTCGAGTCGAACAGACTAGCCATTGGCTACCACTCGCAACGAAGAAAGTTGCTCAACATTCTTTGCCACTCCCGAAAGTCAAAGGAGGTATTAGATTGTTCATTTTATTTTTGTTTGTAAATGGTGGAAGTGTAAAGCTTCCCAATCATCAATTTTAGTTAGTAAAACTAGGGAAACGTACTTTATTTAAATTCATCATAAATTGTATCTATGTAAAACACAGGAAGTACATTTATTTAAAATAGCAGCCACAGAATATATGCAATACATACCTTGTACGTATATAACTTCGTCGGCAAGTTATGATAGTTTGACTTCTTTTGTTTTTTATATTATTAAGCTAAGCTTAGCATGGCAAGAATATGATAAAGAAAGGAATTAGGGAACGTGAGGATGGTGGCGAAGGTGCTGATGTATATCACCCTTAGACTTTCGCAGATTGTATGCCGGAGGAAAGACAGAAGATTGGAGACTGTTCCACATTCGCACGCACGACCGAAAGTATTTTGAAGGGTAAAAGGTTGTGCGCGGCTTGCAGTGCGAGTATTACATGGAGGAATCCAGGATCAGACTAGACGTTTCATCAGATTATTGATCATGCATATAGCAATATAGGAGCGAAAGGCAACCAACATTGTAGCGGTGATCGTATAAGTCCATATGACAAGTTTTTGCCACATCACCAATGAGCTGAAAGCTCTATTTTTGACAATATCCAAAGAAGCTAAGGCTATGCGACCAGCCCGAACTAGCTTATGGAAATTGTATTCCATTCTAGGTCTGATATAGGGCTTTTAGAGGAGCGCTAGAATCGATGGGCTGAAATATTTCTTACACCTTTTCAGAAATCCAAGATATTTCGTTGCTTATTTGGCACCAGAGAAGATGTGATCTGTCCAGGTTGACTTACTGGAAATATTAATGTCAAGAATACATAAAGAGGGGGTATCGTTATGATCTTCTTTTACAGAGATGGGATAGCTTTGGAATTTAGATGTATTGAATTCGATGACTTCAAAAAAGGAAGAGACGTAAGTGAACAGTTTCAAGGCGTAAAAAAATTTAAAATCAGGAATTTATGGAGCATCGCGAAGTGCATCGAGTTTTGATTTGTTGTCAGCTCTAGCCAGAGCAGATTACGAAATCCTGTCTAAGGTATTGTTCCTCGGATAACCAAGTATCGTGCAAAGCGGAAACTCGGTGATTACCTTCTAATGTGCTGGTGGCCCCACAGAAGACTCGATAGACTTCCAAGCCGAAAGTCTACTCATCGTTTCGTTCAGTTTTAGCACTTAACCTCATTGCTTAATGTAATCACCTGTCGATTGTAAAAGATATTGTCAGTTTAAGAAGAGATTTGCACCATTCGTAGTGGACACATTATGAGATATTGGTTAAACAAGACAGATCCAGAACCCAATAAGGGAGGTTTTAGGAAAAGCAGTCTCATAAGCCTATAGCATGGAACCCCCATTAGACACCCGCCTGGTTGTGTAAGTCGCTATGGGCGGAAGATAAGTAAAGTACTCTAAATCAGTAATTAATAAAGCAAAAACAAACTAAATAAGGTGCAGCGAGCCCGGATAATTAACTTAATCTTAAATTCAGTGTAATTCAAGCCAGCATAGCTTTTCAGCTTTAAAAGAAGGCGCTGCTACCTCAGAGGAGCTCCTGCGAGGGATCCACTGCATCACGTAAGTCGAAGTGTTTTTTTATGTTAGTTATTCCGTTTTTGCTCACATACTTTAGGATTGTTGGATTAGACTAATAATTTTTATCATTTAAATAGAACTACCATATTAAAATTAATAAACAATCATGTAGTAGTGGATTGAACTAATCAGTTTTCATCAGTAACAAATAACAGAAAACTCATTGTAATTATCAAATTAATTTGAGCATTTTGATTTGACTCCAATCATCCTTTACTAAAACGTATTGAATTATTTTACAAGATTTTGGCATTACTGGTTCAGAATCGAATAGTCAACGCGAATGGAACACTTAGTGAATTAGTCCACAAGATTTTAATACCATTGAACTAGATGTTAATTACCATAGATTAGTTACATAAAGAAAAAAAGGGAATTTATTGAAATTATTGAATAAACTCTTAGTTACTAGATTAGAATCTGATCAACATTCATATCTACTTAAGAAAAATTTTATTTAATACAGATAGTAGAGAAAAATATTGAGACGAAATTAAATCGGCATCCATTCACAGCAATGTCGTGAATTAAATAATATTGTGGGATATGCGTGGGATATGCAAGAATGGTTACACTTCCTGTGTTGGGTTGCAAATGAAGGTAATCTCTCAATTTATCGCTCGAATGGTGCAGGAGTTTTCTCTAACAGATAATTAGAGTCATTGTCATTGTAACTTTCAAGTTGTGAATTCCTTTTTATTTTTCCACTGAAAAAAAAACTGTAATATGAGAAGAAGTACTTTTGAGCCGGGTGAAATCATTTAATAAAATAAAATATCATTATAACGTAATGACGTTCTAGAGTTTATTCTTTCTCCTTCGCTCTGCTGGAGCCCTATTGATGTAGTAGTTGAAAAGGTTCGCTCCTCTGCTTTCTTTTCAGGTCAGCAAAGGGACGCTGAAACCACTTGCTGCCCCAGTTTCGATTGGGTGGATAGGGCGACGGCAGCTGAACACATACTATCTGCGCCGCGCCTTAAGATGAGTAATGGTAGGTAGTGTAAAGGTCCCTTCAGGACTGGATGTGTGCGACGGCCTTTGTCTTGTCAGGCAGGAATATTGTTTTGTATATGGCAGGTAGCAGCGGCAGGTTTTCGTGGAACCTCCCCACACTCTCCGCCAATAGCCGAGGCGAGCTAGCATGCCGCCTTGCATGTCAACACTGTCTACCGAGTGATCTGTCAGCTCATGCTGACAGTCTGGACTTCTCGTCCGATGTCAATCATTCTACTTCCTACCATAACAGTTAGATTTTAGAGCTCTCATGTAGTAGTGAGGGAGTTTGTTTCATGGTTTGTGAAGTATTGTCGAGGGTTTTAGGTATAGTCATTCCTTACCAATCTAGTTTCTCGATACATTGGTGTCTTTGCACTTCTGAATATACAACGAACACATTTTTGAAATGTTTAGTTCAGAACCGATATATGTATATGTAGTTACGCGATCTGTTCTAACTAGAATAGTGCGATGAGTATGAAGGAAAAGACGAAATGTGGGTTTTTTATCCTGGAAATAATAGGCTCTGGTATTTTATTTGACGGTGTGTGCTTTTCTCTATTATCCATCTGGTTCAGGTATGTTTGTGTTTGAAATTTTTTTCCTAAGTGTCGTGCTTACAAATGGCTCCGAAATAGAGAAACTGGCCAAAAACAGTTTTTGACACACAGAAAGTTTTTCGCAATTGATTGTGTAATGAAATAACAAATTAAAAACCATTTGTAACTTTTGCTATATACCGGAGTATCCAAAAAAAGGTTCTTCTTGAACAAATGTTGATAACAACAAAAAATGTTCTTGTGTCTGGGCGCTTCGTTAGGCAACCCATCACTTCGATTTCGAGGTCTGTTCACAGGTTCGAAATCAATCGACAATACTAAAAATTGTCTCCTTTGTTCCTCAGACAGCATTTTTCAAAATTCCAGGAACTGTGTTTGCCTCTAATCTTTGCTAATTTTGGTATAATACTTTAACCTGCACGTATTAGGACAAGAAGATCTAATAATTTTCTTTTCTATTATTTTATCATTATTATTTGAGGTCGATTTCTACTCTTCACCCACAAGTCGCTTGTGCCTTCTTCCAACTTTGTTGATTACTAACCGTTTTCTTGGACCTTCGGCTTTTTACGATTTGATCAGCACATGCAGGAATTGGGGCAACGGTAGCTTGACTCGTATTAAGTAAACTGGCATCTTCTGCCAGATCTGGAAGAACATAAAATTTCACGTCATAACGTTGAGTAATCACATTCTCTATATTTAATGCTGGAGCTAGAGTATTAATTCGTTCATTGATTAGATGTGTAATATGAATAAACCATTATGCTTACCTTCGTCCTGATTGAGCTTTCGAGCCATGTTAACTAACTGGCGGCTTCTCGTAAAACGCGACATTTTTCACTTTAATATTATTTAAAATATACAATTTCTCTCTCCGAAATGTATCACAAGACTGAGAAACTGACTAATAACGCATAGAATTATATGTTACCTAATAGTACTAATAAAGGACAAACACGTGGCGGAAATCATAGTTTTAGGTACATAAAATATTATACCCCTGAAGCCTTATATTAAAGTATTATTGCAAAATTACGATGTATGTTACGGTAAGTGTAGTTACAGTATTCTGCATTGTAAGTTACCTTTACAATGTTGTACTTCCAATATTCAACTGTTAGTTATCGCATTATACACTTGGCTATCTCATTCATTTTATTAGATATAGGAATCACAGCAAAATGTTTCGAAGCAGAACTATTTGCTAATCACTAATATTGCACACAAATTCTCAAGAAATATGGCCGATTTAAATTCTAAGAAAGAAATGAACTTTTGCCTATATTGAAAAAATTTTTTGGTTCGTATCCATGATATATTTAGCCACATGTATACTGAGTGTAAAACTCATTTGTGGATAGAAAACTCTGTGTAGTGTTTTCGGCTCAGAGGGAAATCGGCCAAATCATTTGTTTACATTAGGAGCAGGTCATTTCTAAAGACTCAAAGGAGTGAATTGGGGTCATTTGCTCGGCCCGGTTCGAAGACCCAGTCCGGTCCTGTCAATTATTATCAATTAGCTTGCAGAATTCACAGCATGAGAAGTATCGCAATATCGAAGGACGGCTAACTGTGTGTGGAAGGGTCGTAGAGCATTGCGGTTTTTCCTTCGGATTTAGGGTCTAGAGTACAAAACTATCGATAACATATATTTGGGGTAGGGTCCTTTGGGGATGGGGGTTGTCCAAAATACATCCTGTTTGATATCAAATTAAAGAGATAGAGAAGTGGGTAATCGAATGGTGTAGTTTTTTTTTGTTTGATTATGAACTTGGGTCATATACACACCAGTTCCCATAATTTGCGTATATTTCTTCCGTTCTTTGTTTCACATCCATTAGTGCTCTGTTGTAAACATTTTTGTCATAGGAAGTGATTTTCCATGACTTACCAGTTCTTCATAATGATTAGTTGAAAATATATCCATTTTTGTACCAAAAAAACTGCCAGTTTTTCATCTTAAGAAGGACTGATTAACTTCTTTTGCAGTTATCCCCAAAACTCTTTACCGGACTGAAAAACTAATTACAAAATGTAGATGCGATTTCATCCTACATACAAGCTTTAACGTGCATATTTAAATTTTTGTATAGCATCTTTTCTGTACTGGAAGACGACCAAATTGACCATTTTCGCGTGAATTACAATTTTTAGCTGGTACCTTAAGACACAAAAATTCTTATTTCTCTGTAAGTATTGCAAGGATTTTCATAATTTGTTTTTATAAACATAGCCAGGATATGCAGGGAGTCCATAATTTAATTAGAAAATCCTAGGTACCTAGATACTTTCAGAAAACACAACAAAAACAGCGAATAATGTCAGTTAAGAAATATTCTTCTTACTTTTCCACAAATAACCCAGCTGAGAGTTTTGTCGGATGGAATAGAGAGTTTCGTAATTCTCAATACAAATTCCCCGAGTTACAGAATTCCGCGTGGAGAGTTAAGTGTCAAATAACTCTCATCTCCACAACTCTCCGAGTTAGTGAATCCGGCCCCTGGTAGCTTTCGATCTCAACGTAGAAGATTTTTTTTTTACTCCAGTCATAGGGGTCGTCCTTCCGATGTTATTATTATAACTTCGTAGTATCCAATTAAATTCCATTGATTTCTTTCTATCTTGGCCTAATCGGCGCTGTAGTTCATGATTTCAAAGTATTCTTGATGCAGTATGCAAACCGGTTTTTTAGGGAAGAGGTGAAAAGACTGCAAATATTTTAAGGCTTGAATAAACTGCTATACTTCACAAAAACACAGCAGAACCATTTTTTTATTGGAGTGGAAACAGGTTTGTTGGTTTGTTTTAATAATGACTTCCCTACAAGCATCTAAGACGTAGCTGGAAAAAGGTAGCCCTTTGACCTCGGGAACTTATTCTATTTCTATACTAATTATACTTCCGAGGTAAACCAAGACTTCATTTCACACAAAATTTGGTAGATACATACATATGTATGCAGGCATTAATTAAATGAATCGAAAAATCCAAAGGAACACAATCGATTTATTTTTAAAGGTTATTTGAGAAAAATAAAAGATAATTTACACACAGTATTTAAAAACAAGTAATATCCCTTGCTCGTAAATTGACGACGCCACTGCCTTAACATCTTTTATTCTCATCTCATTAATGTTTTGTTGTTACAATGCTACAGTCTTCAGGGTATTATGAAAAAAAAAAAATACGTCAGACTCAGAACTTAGATAAAAGGACAGAAAGACATTGAACTACATTCTTACCGTGATCACCATAAAGACTTTTTATCTATTCCATTTAGTTGATGTACATACTTCACCCGCAGCATTTCTGTAAAATTTCCAGACAGACTGCACAAACCTCCCTCCGGTTTCAAGTTATCTAATTATGTCTGCCTTCAGTATTCACGATATTTTTTCTAGTTAATTCTAGGTCATTAAGGTTACTTCAGAGAAGTCTCAACAGTAGATATCTACATGTATATGTATGTGAAATTTCTACTAAATAAAAATTGGTAAGCGGATTCACACCACCCCAGCTAAGTTACTGCTACTATAAGCTTAGGCAAATACTTAATTTTATTACTGAGGAACTGCGTTTAAAGGAAATGGACATCGGAGTCCGGATTCGCAATGTCCTTTATTGGGTAGTTTAGTGGATTTACTGCGAAAAACTCTTCCAAGGTGGCGAATTTATTCTGACCATTTTTCTTTAGGAACTGAGTCGGCTTCAAATAACTTCATCGTTTTCCCCAAATCCATTAAACTTATTGCGTCAATAAAGTCCAATGGTTTCTAGGAATGTCGACACATTATTGACATGGAGAAAGAAAATGTCTACGAATTTATTCCAATCTTTTCTGATAGGTAATGTGTTCTGGAATCATGTTATGCGTATAAAATAAAAAATGTTATAGCGTTAGTATAGTATATATAATATGTATATATGTAACTATAGCATAGAATAGGGTATAGTAGTAAAATTTTGGAAAGAATCAGGACAACCTTTCAAAAACAATTTATTGTTAACCATAGATTAGCCATCTTATAAGCAAAATGAAAAAACAATTTTGAGTTATTTTCAGTTTTTTTTTTCAAATTATATCTAGTGAATAAAATGTTTAGAAAAAATTATTATTCATAGAAAAAATTGCACATTTATAGGCGTTTTTCACTGGATTTAAAAAACAAAGACGTAAATATTGTAGATATCTACATGAAGTGTAGTCAGCTTACTTAACCCTTTGAGTAGTGAGTTAAAATTTTTAGCATACACGTCCCTGGACTGAGTTATTTTTGCATTTTTCTGTTTTTGGTGGGGGGGGGGGGGGTTGGCGGTTTTTCCCAAAATTTGGTGTGCATGCTCCTCTCGACGCCACGCATCTTTTGGTCAAGTCGGTTTTGCGTGGGGTATTTCTCTCCCGACGGGGGAAGGGGTTAAAATTTTAAATGTTTTGGTTATATCTCCTGAACAAAGAGTCGCAGACAGTTCATTGATGTCTTCAATGAGAGCTCCGATCCTAGGCTAAAGATAATATTAATCTGAAGGGTAGGGGGAGGGCGGAGTGGGAGAAATTAGAGGGATATTTGGTTTTGTAATAATAACTCAGCCATTTGACATCGGACCATAGGGGTGTAGCTGTTCAAACTTCTTCTCAGAAAAAAAACATATTTGAATCTGTACTAGATTTTCCAAAACGTACCAGAACAAACTTTGAGACCCCCCTCCCTGGTGGCGCAGTATTATTTGATTTGTTTTTAAAACGACATCATTCTTTATTTTTGCCGTTTTTCCCTATACGCACTTTTTTAGTACTTCCCTTATTTATATTCTAACTGATATACTAGATATTTTGCACCTTAGATCGACATTAACTCTGTAGGATTACCTCCAATCGCAACTCTGATTTGTGCATGTGCATTTCATTAGAATAAAAGAAAATGTGTTCCATGTGTTCCGAGTTTCGGAATCGTAATAATTTCAGGAAGGGTTTCGACGGTCGCACAAATGCAGAGATGAATATTTTTCTCGGAATAATGTACAGCTCACCCATATTTTTTTCTCTCAAAAACGAAGCGGAACTTCATCGCAATTTTTTATACATAGATAGATAAGACTCCTAACTTCAAAATAAAAATGTAGAAAAAAAGTGCTAGAAGTCCTCAATAGTAAATCATACTATTTTTTTGAAAAAAAAAACTATTATTATTATTATTATAAAAATTTTTCGTTCGGTGCTGCTATATTTTTTTATGAAAAATATAAAGCATTAAGCTTCATTTGGCATTTGAATCAAAAGATCGGTTACTCCGTTCCCGAGATATGATTTTTTGAAAATGACGTTTCATCGTAAAATCACGAAATTTCTTACCCACAACTGGGAGGTGGGGGGGGCGTGGTAGAGGGAAACAAAAAAATATGAAATAATATACCTACAAACATCATTGTTAGAATTATGTAAAAAAAAAAGAAAAACCCACCCAAAATGGGCTGGACTATGGCTGGACGTACATGTACGGCGATACCGCTCAAAGGGTTAAATTCGATACAAAAATAAGTGAACTAAAAAAAAAAAAAATTTAAAAGTTAGTACCTACCTCCCTACCCAAGTAACAATTTAAATGCTATTTAGTTTTACTCAGGCTTTATAATTGTTTTATTAAGGTTTTGAACTTGCTAAATAGTTTTATGTTGATTGTAGGTCATGCCAATTATCCTTCTAGACCAATTGATTTTATTGTGATGTTTTAAAAACCTCCTGAAGAGCATAATATTAAAATTATTTAGTATTTAAGTGATTGTACTTATAGAAAATTTATCGTTGTCATCAATTCAACTAAGATAAAACCATTAGGCAGCCAAATAGGAATTAAATACCGCTTGATTTTATTATGGTTTTATGGCATCTTGAAAGACTATTGCATTAATTTTTAATAAAACTTAAAAATAAGACTCATGAAGATTATATTAAGAAGCACGGAGGGCTAGTTTAAATCTAATTTAAGGGACAATTTGGACTAGAGAGCTACTGGGCTATGTAAGCATCCACCATAAAACTATTATATGCATAGGTTTTAAGAATACATTTCAAAATTCTTTCACAAAATCATTTTAATATTAAGAGACTTAGTCAAACTCCTTATAAACCTAATACGTCTTTCCAAGTGTCTTCGTCATGTGACATGCAAGAATATTGTATTCCATTCTAGGTCTGATATAAGACTTCTAGTGAGATTTGACTGGCCGAAATATTTCTTACACCTTTTAAGAAATCCAAGATATTTCTATGTTTCTTAACTTACTGGCAATATTAATCCCAAGAATGCTTATTGACTGTGAATCGGAAAATAATGCTCCATAAAAAGAAACGGAATTGGTTAAGTGAGATGAGATACAAATTATAAATTAGATTATAAATGATTAAACGTCAAGAAGAAATCGACAAGTCGAAATAAGTTTTATCGCAGATACATGTAAAACTAAATAGATTTATGCAAGAATAAGTAACATTATTTGAGTATGAATAGACTTAGAACGGTTTTAACTGAGATAAAATAGATTTGAAAAAGAGCACCGGTTTTATTAGCAACTAAATTATATTCAAACAAATTTATTTTGCCTTTATAAGTTCAAAAGACTATAAAAAGACTAAAAATTCTCCGAAATGTATTGATTTAAATGCATATATGTAGGTAGTATAAGTCTTGTAAATAGTATAAAAGCATGGCAAAGGTCAAAAAAAGATTTATGTTTGATTGCAACTACATATACAAACATACATACATACAAGTGTCATAAGTGCACTAACCCAGAAAACATTTTCTCGGGTTTTTGCATTTGCGAGAAATTCTTCGAAGAGCAACAATTCGATAATATTTCGGTTGTACGAATTTTTCTCGACATATGGCCTTCCGGTTCAGAGAACTTGCAGTTCGAGAATTATTCGTTTTTACGAATCTCCTCGAAAAATTACGAAGTCTTCCAAAAGAATTATACAGTAGATACCTACATGATTTTTTAGATTGTGCATGACAATGCAAGTGTGCCAACAGCATTCTTTCAAGCATTCGGCAAATAAAAGTGAAATGAAATGATATTACAATTTGCATTTAGTAAATGTTTCTCATAGTTTGGTTACTTATTTTCAATTGAATATCGAGTAGTTATCACAAAGCATAGTTTAATCGTTTATCCAATTCGAAATCGAATAGTTTTTACAAAGAAATCTCGAATACATATGACCCTTATATATAGCACCAATACACGAAAAATCTTCGAAGTAGTCTCGAAAAGACGAATCGATATCGAGTCGTTATTTCATTTCGAATTAGTGTTCATTTTCCTTCATTTTCGGCTCGAGATCGAATCGAGAACGACTTCGAGATCGACGTTAAACTTCGATTGAGTGGGCCGGTTCTGATCCGATCTCTAATCGTAATGTTTGCTGTGAAGTTTCATAATGCGTTCCCAGCAAACATTTTCTCGGGTTTTCGCATTTGGTAGAAATTTTCGAAGAGCAATACTTCGATAATTTTTCGGTTTTACGAATTTTTCTCGACATGTGGCTTTCAGGTTCAGAACTTGCAGTATAATCCGGGAATTTTTCGTTTTTATGAAACTCCTCGAAAAATTATGAAGTCTTCTAAAAATATTATCAGTACATGAGTTTTTACATTGTGCATGACAATGCAAGCATGCCAACAGCAGTCTTTTCCAGTATTCAACCGAAAAAATGTAAAGTGAGTGCTGAGTAATTATAATTTACATTTATTAAATGTTTCTCATAGCTTTGTTGTTTATTTTCAATAGGATATCGAGTAGTTGTCACAAAGCATAGTTTACTCGTTTCTCGAAGAAATCTCGAATACATATGACCCTTATATATAGCACCAATACACAAAAAATCTTCGAAATAGTCTCAAAAAAACGTATCGATATCGAGTCATTATTTCAATTCGCATGAGCGTTCCTTTTCCTTCATTTTCGGGTCGAGATCGAATCGAGAACGACTTCGAGATCGAAGTTAAGCTTCGATTGAGCGGGTCGATTCCGATTCGATCTCCAATCGTAATGTTTGCTGGGTTTATACAAAACTAAATTGTTTTATTTAATAGCAAATGGCATTTTATCAGTCTGGGAGCATTCAGAAATGTTGTACTTAAAATCAAATGGATTTACAATAGAATCAATTATTTTAATCGCAGCCATAAGATCAAACGGTTTTATTACGGCTGTACAAGTAGCAAATAGGCTTTAATGTGAAATCGCCATTTTATGCTTAAAATGCATTATGTTTAAATTAATTATTTTCAGGAATTTAAGACGTTCCAGAACTAGGAGATATCACTTTCAAACTTTTTTTTTTTCAATTCCGAGCGTATTTAAAATAATATCAAAATTAAATACAGTGTAAATAAGAAAAACTTATTTTACAAATATTTCTAAACTTTTCCTTATTTTAATTATTTCTGAGGCGCGTTATTATTTTTCGAATTATCCTATGTGATATAATCAGTAAATTTCAATCGCCGTAAAATTTGCGACATTACATTGATAAAACTGCACTTATATTTAATATTTATACCTACATCAAATTGAATTACATGTCAAAATTTTACTAAATTATTGTAAAGTGGAACATATAAATCTATTTGGTTCTATTATGGTAATTATGTAATTATGGATTTAAAGATCAGTTGTATTTTGAAGTTTGAAGTCTAAAAGGTTTGCTGAAATAATATTTCCAATGCCTTTTTATCTTAAAAATTTTTGATGAATAGCTTTATGATAGTTTTGATAACGTTATGCGGACAGGTTGATGAATTGAAATAACGCTTTTAGTTTTATGTAAGGTTTTAAAGAGTATTGCAAATCATCGCAAACAGTAATCCAGATAAGAGCAGTAAGGCTTTATATAGTTTTAAAAATAGGCCCTCACAGCTTATTGTAGCGTAGGCTCTTTTAGTTTTGTAAGATGGTTTTTACGGTCATATTATTGTTTTCTTGATTATATAGCTTTATTACAAGATTTATGAAATAGTATAGACAACGTTATGTAGGCTATGTTAAAACTAAAATAGTTACTTGGGTAGTGACGATGTTACCAAAGACTTACCAATAAAGTTTCAAAGATCAGTATTAAAGACGAATTGCCCACACTTAAAAGACAATTGCATATGGCATGTCCGATTCTGTCTTTAAGGCATATCTTACCTGGGGTTACAACTGCAAGTACAGCTTGCATACAAGCCTCCCTTCCAACACAATTTTAAACTTGACAGCAGAAGGCAGTTCGGTTGATGTCTTATCAGCTTGCATGCAAGTTCATTTCAAAAATGGCATTGAGACGTAAAGTCTTGTGTATATTGTAAAATTATAGCAATAAAGGAAGTAGCAGAATGATAAAAATTCAAGAAAATAGAAAGGGGAAGGTGTTGGTAAATGATGTAATGCAAATGATCTCAGAAAATTTCATTTTTCCGGTATAAATTTATGAATTTCTCTCAAGCATTTCTTTTCCGCCATTTTGAAAACTGTATAAATGTCAAATTACTATCTCCCAGTTGCCATGATTTTTCATTATGCATGTTCGCTGAAAATAGCATACCAGTTGGATTACACCTGCTAGAAGAATGACAGTGCAAGTTGTATGCAAGCTGTACTTGCAGGTGTAATCCCCGGGCTAACTTTATCTTGTATTGTGTTTTATGTCAAAACTAGATGGCGCTGACTAAGTTGGCTGTATTGTCATCATAAATGTCTTTAAGACAAGTCTTCATATGAGTTTTTAAGAAAAGGCTACAGATGTGTATTTAAAATTAGAATTACACTGAACTCAGCATATGCATCGATATAGCTTCGTTCCCATGATTTTGCTGTTGTTTTCTGCTAAAAACAACAGAAACGTGCAGCGATGAATGCGGAACGTGCACTGTAATTACACTTTAAGACCTGAGTTACAGATATTCTGTTCAATAATTTAAGTTTTAATTTATTTTACTTTGGGAAACCAAAGCATCTAATATTATAAAAAGTGGGTCCACATTATTGTGAGTATCTTCACAATTAATTCTACAAGATGACTCACTCTTTCGACATATAAAAGTAGAACATGACTGTAGTGGTTTCCCTTAAAATACACCGAAAATTCACGCACACAAGACGCGACTAAAGAAGCGCCGATTTTTATTTACTTCACAAATCCATATATGTCGCCAAGCCAGAAATTGTATCTATTCCTTGCGCATGTGTATTTTCTGTAATTGTCTCATTGGAGACACCGAGTAAAAATGTCACCGCAGATGTTTCCTTCATTGGGTCTCCAAGTAGCAGCCATTGACGCAAGACTCTTCAAATACTCCGTGATTACTCAGTTATGTGAGTGAAGCTTAAAGGCTGGAACCCAATGTGGCGCTGTAGCTCGTAACTGGCGCGGTAACTGGTGCTGTTGCTTCTACTGGCGCGCGCTATGTAGCTAACATTGGTTACGATCGATGGTGTAGCATGGGTTATTATTTATGTTTATTTTAATTTGTCGAATATGAAAATATTTTTTACTATGGAGGAATTGGAAGAAATAACCTTTTTAGCGCGTGTAGTGCAATTGTGCTTAATAACTTATAAGTATTTATAGAAAAAAAAAAAAAAAAAAAAACGCAGAGAATGGTGGGTTAGACCTCAATATCAACAGTGGAAGAGTTCAGGATTTTATGAAAAAACATTTAAATATACATATAAGTCACTCATTGCACAGAGTAAATCCTGAAATGTCAGAAATGTCAGTTGCCAAAATGAGCTACAGCGGCAGCGCCACGCGCACGCGCTAGCTAAATATTGAAAAGACATTATAGACCTTCCGTTCTTTTGAAATTTGACAGCTCTGGCTACAGCGCCAGCTACGAGCTACAGCGGTACATTGTGGTTCCCACTTAAAGGAACGAACTCAATTCCACCGATTCGATCCGATTCGTATAAGTGTCAAATTAGCTTATATGAGCCATACATGCATCGATGCATCGAAATGGAGGGAATCGAAACGGTAAGTAAAATCATCGGTAACTAACGACTAAAGATTTGTTTATACTCAAAGATGGATGAAAAGGCTTTTTTTGTAGAAAATTAAAAGGAACATCAATTATACGAAAAAAACCAACAAAAATGTTTTATGTTTGATATAAAGCAAAAAGACATAATTTGGCAGAATTTTAAAGTCAAGTCTTCGAAACCGAACGGAACAGTTGTGCTGCACTTCTTTGCAGTGAGAGGTATTCGGCGGGGTGGTTCGAATCGAATCGAAACAGTGGAACTGTTGGCATTAATTAGTCTTTCGAGGATTCCTTAGTTCGAGCATCCGACTTCTAACTATTCAACAAGAACTATCCAAACAGAATTAGTATAAGCATACTTACATATAATAGAATAACTTCATAGTGACTAACTTACAACCCATATGACGAGGGGAGTAGCAAATTAGTTGTAGACCAGTCGCTCAAAAAATATGTTATTTAACGCATATGAAAAATTGTTTGTATGCCTACATTTAGTTAATTTTATGTGACTTAAGCGACCACAATCACAACTTCTTTTTTTCTTTTCATGAAAATTGTATGACAGATCTGATTCGATCTGATAATTAGAGCTGCCTGTTTCACTATACCAATTATATAAAATAATATAAAAATTAAGTATTCAAAGCTCTACTAAATAGGCGTTTGTTTCAGTTAATCTTCTACTATGGCATTGAAGAGCTTACCAGTGATGCGCTACCGAAAATCTACAAAGCCTGGGCATATCACGAGATCATGTTAAATCTGCAGCAGCTGGAATTCCATAGTGGTCGCCGGAGCTATCTACCTAAAAGTGGGGTGGAAGGAGAGAGGATTTGAAAATTCCAATATACTACAGAAAACAGGCTACAAATATTGACAGCAGGGTGGAAACTGACTATTAAATACCTTTTCCAACTTTCAGTGAGGTTCTCAATTCAATGATGTATGCGAATACTCCCAATAGCCGCCGGCAAAGATTTAAAAGCAGAGTGTCTTATGTGAATGCTCAAAAGTACGACGGCCGACGAACTTGCATTCGGGATCCATAAAATTCTAATTTGGTCGTCGACTGGTGCAATACTACCAATAAAATCAAACGATTGAAATTATTTTCGCATCTGTTTTTGTCATTTTGAGGTTGTAGGACACCGCGCCCATTAAAAAAAAAAAACAAAGATATGGATGCTGGTAAAATTGTGCGATAGTGCAAAATAACTTACAATTTCAAGACCAGCAGTATAGGCAAAATATAGGATAAAAAAGACTGGATTTTGGATATATGTAGCCGTTAAATAAAAATGCTAAAGTTGCGACATTTAGCATTTAAAAATTTAGTTGCTTTCTGTATTTTCAGTTGATAACTGGAGAAAAAGATAGAAGAATCTCCCCGACATTTACAAAAAATATCGCCGGAAAACCCAATTCTCCATATTATCCTTAAAACCCGCCAGTCACCTTCGTAAAAAGGCGACTGGTATGGCACTATGATCAAACTGATTGGGCTTCATTCAATAAATTCATCAGAGAGTTAGACTGGTCTGAGTGTTTTTCCTCGAGAGATGTTGAGTGCTGCTATGAATCCATTATTAACATATTATGGTTTGGGATGCGCAGATTCATTCCGCACAAGTTCAAAAATATTGAACCTAACCATACATCTGTGTTTAACAATGACTGTTTTACAGCCATAAATGATAAGAAATCTGCGTTTCAAGTATATAATCTGTGCCATTCAGCAGAATTGAGGCAGATCTATACAGAAGTACGTAAAACCTGTAAATCTATTACTCAGTGAGCGAAGTTCCAATTCGATCAAAGCATTGGACAGAAAATTTTTACTAGTCGAAAGGGTAGTAAGAGTTTCTGGCCTCTTGTTAAAACAGTCAAGAACAATATCACCAGTTCATCGGTACCGCCCCTAATTCATAACGGGGATGTGTATACGGAATCATTGGACAAATCCCATTTGTTTGCAGCAAAGGTTGCTGCGAATTCTTTCTTACTACCTTCTGCGCACGCTTCTCCTTCTCCGCCGACATGCAACTACAAAGACTGTTGCATTTCCGCTCAAGGGAGGTTTTCAAAATGCTCGGAAGTCTCAATGTATCTAAGGCTGCTAGACCGGATGGTATTCCGCTCCTGGTACTTACATAAGTACTGCACTTCTTCTTTAGCTAAAACGATCCCTCAAATTATAGACCAATTGCCCTTACTTGGATTCTTTCGAAGGCTTTCGAAATACTTATCAAAACTCAAATGATGAAATATCTAACTGATCAGCTTATTAGCGATCGCCAATACGGCTTCCGTGCTTTCCGCTCTACTAGAGATTTACTAACATTCCGTACCGAGCATTGGAATCAATGTCTCTATAGTTTTGGTGAATCTGAAATCATCGCATTAGGTATCTCGAAGGCCTTCGAAAGTGTCTGGCATCCTGTTCTTGTAGTTAAACTTCAGGCATTAGGTCTAGACCCTATTTTCTTAAAATGGATTGAATAGTCTTCTCACTCGCCGTCCTCTTCAAGTTATATTGGACGGAGTTACTTCGGACCGTTTGTTTTATAATTCATGCCGGCGTACCGTAAGGCTTTGTGCTCTCTCCTACTCTCTTCCTCATTTTCATTAATGTTTTGCTAGCTCTCACTTTCAATCCTATTCATAGTTTTGCAGACGGCAGCACCCCTGATTTCGTGTACTCGTTCGACCCTATAGCTGATTCCCGCGGGAATGATACAGTTGACAAACCAAGCCACATAGTCAGTTTACTAAACCATAACCTTACAACAGTACTTGCTTGGGACAGAGCGAATAGGGTTTTTTTTAATGCTTCCAAAACGCAATGTTGTCTATTATCATTCAAAAGTACTGAAATTCCTATTCAACCCATTTCCATCGATGGAGAAGATATCTCGAACTCACCATCCGTTAACATCTTAAGCATTGAAATATCCAACAATCTTAGTTGGTCTGACCACATTTTCGGTATTGCCAAAAACGCGATGAAATGCCTGGGCTTCTTGGAAAGATGCAAGAAATATTTTACTCCATCAGACTTGGCGCAAATTTACAAGTCCCATAACAGGCCTAGCTTAGAATATAACTCCCATATTTGGGCAGGGGCTCGACGTACTGCATTGTCCGCGTCAGACAAAATCCAAAACAAGGCCTTCTGGCTTATTGGCGATGACATATTAATAGCAACTATTTATTCCATAGAGAACCGAACTAATGTCAGAACAGTTTGCCATCATATGTTTCTCCCTTAGCTATGGGCCGCAATAATTTAAGTGTAATGTACACCATCACCTCCTTCACTCAACCCAATAATCCCCAATTCTCTACCCCTTTTTCCTTTCCTGTGCTGTGCTGTGCTGTGCTACGGCATTATAGGGTATCCCTAAAACTTTGGCATCATAAGAAAAGAAAAAAAAGCATTACATGCAATCGGGGAGCTACAGCATTCTCCTTTTCACAGTCGCCCCTGGCCACCGTTCCTTGCAAGTTTTCGACTGCCTGTTTTGACAGCGGATTTTCTTCGGCCGTCGGCCGCCATACAACATAAGACGACCGAGTACTTGGTCACGACAGGAATAATCACGGCAAACAAACGGTTGATGAACCAGCCAAAAGTGGCTCTGAAATGGATAGTTGTATAGACCTATCATATGCGATTCTGATCGGAGAAGTGTTGCCTATGAAAAGGCTAGTCGCCGATGGTTGAAAAAAGACCCCTGCCGTATGATTTCTCGTCGTCAAAAGGAGCTGCTCTTCCCTCAATTAAGCCTAAAATCAATTCAACAAAAATGCGTAATACTGTACTGTAATTCCTTTTTCCCTTTTCGAGACTACGAAGCGAATGAAGAATGCGCTATGCGAATCTTAGAAAATGTGTGACCATAATCTTTCCAACAGATGGCGCTAGTTCATGGGCTACGTTCCTCAAAAGAATTTTACCTTCGAATACTCTTTGCCACCTGTAAGACCTTCTTCTCTTTTATACTTGATGTCGCTCCTCTTGGTTAAACTTGGTGATGTGAGTTGGTGCTGCTTAAAATCGATAAATGCGAGCCTATTTATTTTATAAGTAGTTACCATGGTCCATGGTTTATAGAAGATAAGTTATGTTACATAAAAATAGTAAATCGCTTACATAAAATTACAAAAACAATTACCTGCCACAGAAAATAGTCTCTGGCAACAAAAACAATACTACACTACAGTTCTCGGCTGCAATTTAGACAACTATTGTTTTTTAACTTGTTTTCTTTAAACCGTGTGTATAAATTTTTTTAGTAAGTCTCTACTAAGGGATCTTCGACTAGAGATAAATGTGATTAACTTGTACCTGAACTCTTGCTTGCTTCCAGTTCAGAGTGCACCTTTGAAATTTCGTGCTTGCTGGGAAGGTAAGGTTGTGTTGGAGTCCATGTACTTTATTATATAGTCGTCCGTTCTTCGATTATTTTTCACAGCTAAGTGATTTTTAATCTTTTTTAGGGAGACGGCTAAGCCTCTACGTGGGTTAGATTTATTATGACGACAAGTGCCAGCATACTTAATTATCCTCAGCGGATTTTCTTGGATATTGGGAAAGTGATTTTATTTTGAATTGATTTTTTTCTGGGTCGTTTCGCGAAGTTTTTCTTTTTATTTTGAGATGTTGTCATAGTTTACAAATCCATCGTTGAAAAAAATTTATAGAATATTTAAAAATAATAACGTATCAGAGGGAAAGTCAAGAAAACTTTTGGTCCATAAAACCTTATGATCCCTCAGCCATTGGTCAATGTTCCACCAAGATTAAGTATGCAATTGCATCCCTCTCTGCTCGCAAATCCACTGTCATAAAATTTTAAAGAATTTATGAGGATGGAATCTGATCGTAAATTTCATAAGCGAATGAACTCTTATATAACCCAAACGAACGGACAACGTATACGTTAAGGCTGAATTTATTACGTAAATTTAATTTTTCGAGTTTCTCGTTTTTAGGTTCATTATCAACACTCCACCAGAACACGACCCTTCTGATTTTTTGCGGCTATCTGCAAACAGAAGCGCTTCCTGAGGTGATAAAAATGCCATCTGTAGTCCCAAGTTAATTAGTGTACTCAGTGGTGTACGGCTGCTGATGATATTTGCTCCCTGTTCGTATAAAAACGGAGATTTTGAATGGCGATTTAAATTGTGTTAGAAGGTCCCGCTAACTATAAGATCTACAAAGAATTGTACTTAATTTTTATGGGGGTAAGTGTACCTAATAATTGTTAGGGCAAACGTTTATTTTCTTTAAAGTTACTATGAAGTCATCCAAGTTACTGCGTACATAGATTAAAATTATTATCACGTTAAGTGGAGGGGGTTCCATTTGAATACTGTTAATGAAGATGATTACGTTTGGGCATGACAGTTTCCAGGTATTCTTTAGGAATTAAGTAGGTATAAGTATGTCCTAGCTTCACAAAATTAAGAAATTTCTATGTAAAATGTAGCTAGTAACAATGCAATGAAAAGGCGAACTTATTTTGTTTGGCATGTACATATCTAAAAAATTACAGGGCTGATTTGGAAATTATTTGGTGCGTTCGTTGTTGGAAATTAATTGTGTTGTGATGTAACTTGATTAGATAGAGAATTTTATTCATTGACACTCCTAGAAGAAATTATTCAGTCTTTTCCTTTCCAGAACGCCCTTCTGTCCGTGGTTCCTCCTGGAAATCTTGACATAGGTACAGAGATAACATATAGTGCGTTTTAAAGGTCGCTGTTCCCACTTTAAATTTGTATATTAGTGGTGTCCGTAAGTTAATCAGCTCTACATTAGAAATAGGACTCGAAAAATTAAACTTTTTGGATTAAAATTGTTTTCGTTCAAAGTTCACAATTTCAAAAAAATTCCTGTAATTTTCTAATTTTGTTGCTATGAAAAAAAAAAAAACGAAATTCAGAGAGAACACTCCAAAGGACATTTTATAGATTTTAAAAATCCTGTATGTAATTCTGTACTTTTCTGCGCCAGTTTTCTTAGTCTTCCTACAGTATAAGGTTGATTTTGGTTTTTACTAAAATATGGTGGCAGTTACCACACTGTGAAGCCTCAGAGCATCTGCTCTGCAATTGCGAAGCATTGGCGAGGAGGAGATTACTCCACCTCAAACATGTTTTTCCTCCACCAAACTCCATGCGGTGTAAACCTAGAAAGAGAGTAAATTTAATGAGGACTCACAATAAATCTTTCAGGTTGAAGTGAATGTGAGTCTAACGCCTGCACACCCTTCCACAAATCTAATCTAATCAACCATGATGTGTCATTAAAAATGTACATGTATAAATATTGCAATTGAAATTCAATTGTACCTAACTGTTACAGGAAAGTTGTGTTTATCATCGCTTGGGAAGACATGAGTCGAGTTAAGTTTATTAGATTTTAGATGAAGCCTCTTCTTGAAAATAACTTCTCGATCCTTATTGGTTTCAATAGAACGTTGGTCTTTCATTTCTAATAGATAGCTCAATATGGTTTTGCATGAGATATGTAGTTTAGCAAGAGCACTATAATGAGCTTTTATAACGAAATTGAAGGGAGACTGGCACATCTGAAAAAACATAATTTATGCGCTACCCTAGACATCATTTGGAAGCTCCTTAGAAGAATATGCACGGATCTATCAAGAAAAATAAGCAAGCTCTATAGAAGATTATTTGATTAGCTCCAGTAGAAGTGCATCAAGGGCTGATTTCATTTATCGACGAATCTATACAGTGGATTTTCATACTATTGTTGGAAGTAACGCTTTTCTCCTATTTTTATGGATGGTTCCAAGGCAAGTGCGGGCATAGGGGCTGGAGTGTAATCCAGAGATCTCCAGGGGTACGAGTCTTATATACTGCCTGACAAATTCAGTGTTTTTCAGGTAGAACTCGCAGCGATTTATCAGGCGGCAACATTGGTATCCATGTGCAGAGAGCCCTCACGCCATATATTCATAAATACTGATAGCCAGGCAGCTGGATGGGGTGTTAGTTAACTCAAAATTGGTGAAGTTATGCAAGACTAGCTTTGAGGAATTGGCTATAAGGCACAAGGTGACCCTATGCTGGGTACCTGCCCATAAGGATATCTCCGGCAACGAGATGGCTTATGAATTAGACAAAAAGGGATCTGAATTGGATAGCTCCGCAGCGGGGTAGTTTATGTGAGGATCCCAATTGGAGCAAAAAAAGAGGAAGTCATCAGAGACGCCTACCAAAAGGCAAGCCTCCGGTGGACCAGCAGGGTTAGCTTCCGAATTGCGAGGCAATTGTGGTCTAAATATGACAGGAAAAGGATAAGGAAGTTGCTTAATGGCAGCAGAGTAAATACCAGGAATCTAGTAGGGGTCATTACTGGTCACTGCGCCATAGGTGACCATGCTAGAAGACTGGTATAGAGGCAAACGATTTCTGCAGGAGTTGTAAGGTCTCGGCGGAAATCGAATCTCCCCAACACGTGCTTTGCAAATGCCCCGCTTTCAATTCAATTTATTGTTTTGGCAAAAGTACAAACGATCTTAAGATGAATAAAAGAAATACGCTATTAGGTAGCTACTTCTTTTCAAGTCTGGGGGACCTGCAAAACAAAGAATTCAGATATATCCTGAGTTTTCTGAGAGAAGCAGGATGGATCTAGGTAAAGAGTCTTGGAGAGATCCTAAGGGAAGCAGGATGGATCTGGAGCAGCTTGAAAAGGCTATCCCACGGGGCCTAGGGGCACAATCGACCCACTAGAGGTCTAAGTGATGCAGGCTAGTTGTCTTGCGGCATCCCTCTTACCTAACCTAACATAACCTAACGAATTTCTCATTTCGAATGTGAAGTTAAGAGTGATTAGAGGTGTAATCTGAAGTGTTGGTTATATTATTATATTTTTTGGATCAAATTATCTACTTTTCTACTCATAAAACATATAAAAATAAATAGTGTTCTAAGTAGTTTCCTGAAGCACTTCTTTGGAAGCATGCACCGCTGTTTTTTTCCATTCCAGCTCCTTGCTTACAATCGCAGGCGCCCCACTGCTGTACTCAGGAAGCAGTCTTGAAGACCTCTTATGAGATTAAGGAAGAATAGCACTATGTTTATTCAAACAGTTCATTAAAAGGACACCTTTAAAAAACTTTTTCGCAAATCATTTAGCATACCTCTTAGAGCGCTTCTTAAAAACAGCAGTGAAGCGCTTTCCTCTGCGGATATACCTATGTGAACAGGGGCGGATATAGCATTAAAAATAAGGGGTGCATTCTACTTCAAAATATATAATAATGTTGTTAGTTTGTTATATTTGCAGTTGTGCATATTTGATGTGGATTTTATCGTTTTTAGATGACTACGATTGCGTAAGCGTGGAAAAGAGGTACACAGACGTTTTTGTGTACACACCATATTTGCTTTAAGGGAGCTTAAATTTTATCACGGCGTTTTTGTAATAATTGTAGATGTTAGTTGGAAAACAGACGAACTCGGGTAGCTTGCGAAGGGAGTTTCAAAATTGATTTTTCAAGTTTAGTGGGAAAACAGTCAACTCTAGACGTTTTCCGGAATGTGAAAACCTACTGCTCGATCAACTATTCCAGAAGTAAATAAGGAGAAGCACTTTGCCGATCTAATTTGAATAATTTCAAAACAGAGCGTTGGCTATATTCACCGGGCTTAATATTCTGTACCACTATTGGTCTTAGATCAATTATCACTTCTGTTTTAATTGTCAACACCAAAAGTTCTCCAAACTTCGTTCGATTTAATGTAAGCATTCATTCTTCAAAAACTTCTAAGAGTTTGCATATTTTTAGGACACCAAAGTCTTTCAAGCACTAAAACCAACAGCGAGTCTTGCCAACAAGAAACAAAATTAAGCATAATTTTTGGTTTTGTTTGCTGTTACCTGCGTAGTTTAAAAATTTAACAATCTTTATAACTCAGTCTTTCATTAAAATTCTGGTAAAAACTAAAGTAAGTAATTTTCGATTGCTTTTCTTTTGTAATAATATAGCTGAGATATTGTTGCCATGATATTAAAAGGAGATGATGTTAAATGTTGTCACCATGTTGTAGTAGTATGAATGATTAGTACGCCATGTAGCAATAGATGAATGTACAACAGATAGGAGAAGCTTTGTGAAAAGCAGACTTCCGCTACTACGACGGGCGCAGCTGTAAACAGCAGATTCCCGGTAGTAGTATCAAGGGTAAAAGATGGTACGTTGGCGCAGCTGTAAAACAGAAGATGCCGAGTGAATAAAAGACTACTTGTTCTGTCTATGACTAGTGGAAATCAATTGTTCTTTATTAGGTTGTTGCTATTTTATTTATACACAAATTATTACTTACCGTTAACACAATCTTTCTTAATACAAAATGCATACTCGAATTTTGCTTACAATTATTATAGACCATGACGCAATTGCATATTTGCATTTATTTGTTTAACTCCAGCAGAAAGATGTGACGCAATATAATTGACCCGTATTACGCTGGTTGCAAAAATGTGAACAAACGCATGTAAACACAGTCACTTCTTAAGGTTGTGACATATATTTTGTTCAGCGTATGTTTTTGCTTAATTGTAATTAATCAATCGATCGCATTTATTGTGATTGATTAATTGATCGATGAGTTTTGGGTCAATTGAATAATGCAAGAATGCAGAATGTGCATTCTTGTATTTTCAATTGATTAGGAAATTGTTGTGTAAAATTCACATCACACTTTAAACGAACTTAGGCGCACAAAGAATATTGCTCATAAATTATCATTTATTTTATTTTGTTTTAATCTGAGACAAAAAAAAAATGAATTCTGCTGTAGGACGCGATAGACATGCCTTCACTGCTTCTATTAAGACTTTCAGCCCGGAGGACATCTTCATGGCTGCGATCTCCGCTGCGAGGATCTAGAAATTCTTTGTGTGGTTTTGAGTCTGCATCGTGGAAACCTTTTTATAGTTACTGTCTACGCTCCTTCCAGCTCACCCTCGACTATCTACGAATTACTTGTCACGAAAATTGACGGCCTTCTTAATGAGCTATGAATCCGGTAAGCAGGTTGACTGCATCTTCACTGAGTTTAGCAAGGCCTACGATCAAATTAATCATAGAATTTTAATTCATAAGCTCTCTATTCTTGGGTTTCCGCCCTCTTTTTTGATTGGTTATCTTCTTATCTCTCTAACTGTATGCAGTGAGTTCTATTTCGTGGAGCACTGTCTGCTTAGATAGCAAATACCTCAGGTGTACCACAAGGTAGTATTCTTGCCCCCTTACTACATATGCTGTACATCAATGATGTATCCTTGCTTTTATTTAATTCCATAGTACTCCGTTATGCGGACGATGATATAATATTTCGCGTTGTTAGTTTTGAACATGACCGTGCTTTTTTAAACGGTGACTTAGCCACTTTCATAAGTGGGACTGCAATAATTTCCTTCCTCTAAAAGTTAATAAATGCACAACTATGAATTTCGTTTGAAATAGGTCCTCAATTCAATTCAATTACGTTTTAGAAGGAAGCTGGCACGACAAAACCAAAGACTTGGGTGTGATTATTAATTCTCGCATTTTCTTTAAGAATCATAGTGACTACATAGTTAGTAGGTCTAATTCGATGTTGGGTTTTGTTAAGAGATGATCTAAAGAAATTGACGACCATCATATTACAAAACTTTTTACTGCATTTTTGTAAGGTCGATGTTGGAATATTCCAGCCCGGTCTCCTTACTACCAAGTGCGGATTAAACGTATTATGGCTTCAGATAAAGCGAGTCGGGGTTGATACACCTATAGAGCTTAACAGAAGAGGGAATTTATTGTTCCCTTTAAAATATCGAAAATTAAGATAATTCTAGAGATATTACATCTAGTTGCCAGTGTCTGCAAGGATATCAAATTTAAATGGTCCATATAGGCAGGCAAAATTAAAAATTAAACAAATAAACAAATTTATTTTTTGTTTTTTTTTATTTTGCATTTTTACATGAAATTTTTTCTTTTTGTAATGATTCACTGTAGTAATCAACATGATGAATCTTGAATAAATTGTTCCGCCGTGGAACATTACAACCTTACAAACTAAAATATAGCAAAGAGCTATCAAGAATATCCCATGATGAATTTAAGTCATTTTTTCTGGCTCTTTAGGGCTCCTTTCCGGCATCCCCAAATCAATAGCATATTCTAAAAATAAACGTAAACACAATTTACTAATTGTAAACAAAATTAATGACTACAAAGTTAGCATAAAAACAAACTCACCTAAATTACCTGAATCCGTCTCCAATACGCCACAGGCATCCGCCAAACTGTTTATATTTTGAAAAAGAGGAGAAATAAACAAATTAATATTTATATACTAATACAAGAAGCAAACAAAACCTTACCCAAAAAAATTTCGTAATAGCGTCACTGACATCTGACGTACGTGAATACAGTCAGATATTCAGAGTTCTCACTCGTCTCAGCTGCAATACGCACAGCTATAGCACAACACTTGCAACGCGGCGCAACTTTTTTCATCGCCCCCATTTACTCTGTACATTTTCAGAGTATAAATAAAGCGGGGCTCGAGCTAAAAATCATTGCATTTCTAGCAGTCTTCCGAGACGGATCAGAGGATTTGAATCTGACTAAGTCAAGGAAATCTTTGGGTGCATTGAACCCACATTATAAATAAATTATTGCTTATAACTTATTATCAAAAGACGGATCAGCAGCAGTGACGCTAAAAAGGTCCATATTAATCAAAATTTTTACTTTTTCAGCCGGAAGGTTGTTTGAATTCCGGCAAAAATTTACATAGGCAGCAGCGAGGTTTATTAAATTATTCATATATTTTTATTAGCAGAGAGCTAACAGACTTTTTATCTTTACAGATTAAAAGACCACATCTGCTGGGACATTTCCTTTTTTTTAGATTTTTGGTTGGAATTATTTTATCATTTTTTATTTATTCTGAATTATCATTTAATATTTTGTTTCTTGATTTCGGTATTTATTTGTTTAGGTTGAATTATTATTTTTTGATTACTTTTAATTTCACTATTGTTATTTGAAAATATTTTATGACAAATAAAGTTTGAAATATTGAATTCAGTGTACTTCCCGTTGTCAGAACGTAAACGGAAATTTGAATTTAGTGAAACTGAAATGGATGCACTGGTAAATTTGGATTAAGATCAGTGGTCGACTTTCTAATAAAGAGGAACAAACACTTTTTGTTTGCTTTTAACTTCACTAAAACTGGCACACCTATTTTGAAAAAATTCCGCACAGTTTTATCAAGATATAATTATATCCTGAAAGCACAAAAGTACTGAAAATGTACTGCGGGAGGACTGAACCGAAGCCTTCCAGCTCCACTAAAAAAGGATAGGCAGTCGTGAAAATATCAGGGATAAACACTTATGATCACTGTCACGTTTTTAAATGATTTATTTGCGTATGTACATAAGAACAGGACAGGTAGCGCTCCCAAACTGAAAAATCCGCACTTTCAGGAGGGAAGCATCAGCTTTTCAATACTTTTATGTTGTAGTCATGAAGAGAAGCACAGTATTCAAGCATTTTTCAGTAACATAACATAACATAACATTTATTAGAGGCGATAGTATACAAGATTACAATCTTTTATTATACCTAAAAATAATTGGATTAAACGTGGAGGAAAAGCTATAAACAATTCAGAAGTAATTTATGATAATAATAATAAATAAATAAATACTGCGCTTAAAATGACAAATTAAAAACTGAGTAACAAAAACAAGTTATAATGAACTACAAAAACAGAATACTAGACACTAGAATTAGATACTAACAAATGCCATAGAAAAACAAAAACAAAAAACAAAAAGAAAGCTACAATAATTCACGATAGTACTCTGCTGTGAGAAGTGATCCTGATAAGACAATCAAGTAAATTTACGGGCGTCTAATTAAGAAATGTGCATCAACGAGGCTTTTAAAGGAATTGACAGTACGTGCGTGCTGGATACTAGATGGGAGAGCATTCCAAGAGCGCGCAGTCTGGACAAGATAAGAGCCCTCCATGACAAGCCTAGTAAAACGAGGAAAAATAATGTTCCTGTTTCTATGTGAATTAGTGAAATTAAACATTTGTCTTAAGTAGTATGGTTCATTATTTTTTTGCAGGTTAAAAAAGAACACTAACGCTCTTTTCTTGAGATATGTAGTAACCGGGCAGCCCACCAGCTGATCATGGTAAGGTGAGACATGGTCATATCTGCGAAGTCCGAAGATGAAACGTAAGCAATCGTTGAACGCGACCTCCATTTTACGGGTACAAACACTATCAAGTCGAGGGAAAATTAAACTTCCGCATGTGAAGTACGGCAGAATAAGTGTCTTAACCAGATTTAACCCTGGAATGCTACCCGTGAGTAAATTTTACTCACTTTCTGCTTGAAGGCTGCACTGCTCTTCACGACATATGACCACAGCGTCCCCACTTCTTAAGTACATTGCCTGAAGCGTGATTGTTAGTTTAAGGGAGGGAGAGCCTTCCCAGCATGTCAGTCCTCTCATTCTTTATGCTCCTCATTGGCCGGGAACCCAAAATTGTAGTATAAAATCTATTCATGACAAAAAAAAATGTACAAGATGTATAAAATGTGATTCCTTCATTTCTAATTATGCTTACTATATTAATTAAAATTTCTTTATGTAAATCTTAAATTATTCTTGGGGGAATGCTGTTCATTCATTTTTCTGTTTTCGTATTCCGCTAAAATGTTTCAACTCATTTGTTTATAATTCATTCGTGTGTGAGTAATATTTACTCAGGGTTACCAATAAGCGAATATCAAAACGGGTTAGTATTCCAGGGTTAAACGAGTTGCTTGTAGCAAAATACTGGCTGAGAGCCAGAGCCTTCGAAGTCCGGAGTAAATTTTACTAATTTTTGATTTTGTATTGTCAGAGCAGCACATATTTTGGTTCAACACAATACCCAAATTTTTCACTTTACTAGCACGAGATAATGTTTTACCGTCCAGCATTACGGGTGGGATATCAGAGGAAAGGAGTGGACTATTGTGAAAAATAATATATTGAGACTTAGAGGGATTCAATCTCAATGCATTAATCTTGGACCATGCACCGATTCTACTCAAATCGTCTTTAATACGAGCGATGCCATCTTCAAACAGGCCAATAGGTCTGTTTAGATAAAGCTGCACATCATTTGCGTATAAGTGCATCCTGACATCACGTCCAACTAGAGGAAGGTCATTAATAAATAAACTAAATAGGCATATTTCAGGCATATTTCAGTAGTTTTGAACTAATGAAGAGAATCACACCATTCAAGCATAATTCAGGAGATATATTTTTTTCCAAAATAAAAAAAATCTCTTCTTTTAATATATTTAATATATGTATATATATTACTTTACTAATTAAATTTAGTAAGTTGGGAACCCTTTCCACAACAGTACCTTTTCAGTTATAGCCTTTTCACTGAGTCAATGACTATAAAATATATATATATATATATATATGTATATATACATATAAGTCTTGTCAAGTACTTTGGTGATCCTTTAAAACTATACATTGTCTGTAATTGTAAGACTTTTTTTTTTTTATATTATAATAAAAAATCTTACCAATTTATTACTGATATGTGAAATGTGTGTCACTTAGATGCACTTCCAATGGATTTAATTGGAAATGAATATTGAATTTCTTCATGCAATGTACTTGAAAACTACTTTACAAGCCCTGAAGAGATGTAAATCAATTAGAATGAGACAAACCTACAATATACTTTATTTCTCTATGAATACTGAACTAAATCACTGATGTGGGTATTGAATCAACCCCGAAAAGTTGATAAAATAATGAGCGAGAGGGATCTCGATTTTCGTTTTGTTTCATTTGATGCACAGAACTGTTCGCAGTTCTTCAATGCATTTTTACGGGCTGAAATATGCAGTTTCACCGTTAGAATAAAAGAATAATGATTGTAGTGGTAACCCCTGAAGTCGTGCTATCAGGGATATATAAATTATTGGGTCAGAGAATTGAAACACACTGAAAAACACACTAACACTGATTGGCAAAAAGGCTGCAATACTATGTCATCAAGAAAATAATGTAAATAGGTACATATATGTAAAATAAACACTTATTGGCAGAAATTTCTAATATAAAATTGTCAAGAGAAAAAATTAATATATATATATCGTACACATTTGACGTAACTCAGCATTTCACGAAAAGTCTAGACACTTCATGGAAAGTAGTCAAATAATGTAAGGGTTTTGACTTAGCCCCTTTTTACATTATGTGTCTGAAATTTTTAGTCATTTCATCAAATGCTAAAAGCGTTTACGCCGATACTGTAATACCACCCTATATAACCAAATACTAGGAGTGGGAGATGGGTGGTGGAGGGGGAGGTCGCACCCAGGCCTGCGACACCCACACATCACACATTCACACACCCACACCCACATACACACATATACACATACCAACACATACACGCGCCGCGTGGGTGCGACCGCCCCCTCCAGTATTAGATTATATCAGTCGAGACACGAGATAATATTTTTTAAGTCAGTCGAGACCCGGGTTATATTCAGTCGAGCCCCTAAGTAAGATGTGTTTATTTCCATTGAGACCAGAAATGATTATTAGAAGTTGATATACCAGTCGAAGACCCGTTATAAATGTTAATAATTAAGATATCAGTTGATGCCCGATATGAATGTTTGTCCTTAACTAGCCAACCAACCTACCTCAAGCGATGCCAAGTACAAACAGAGGTCGAAAAAAGTCAGCTTGTTGTTTATATAGCCCTTGCTTGCACACGACACCACTGATGGAGTAACAGAGGTGCATGACCACAAATATTAGGAGTGTAGCTGTGATCTTACGGTATCAGCGATAAAAGTTACATAGCAACGCACAAAAATTCATAGCAACAAGAAGTTTAAAGCAACTGCTATTATAAATGAACAAAATTCTGCATGCCATGAAGAGGAGAAAATTCCGTTCGATGGCGATGATGAGAATAATTATATTTGGAGGAAATGTTCTCTCTATCGCGTAGAGAATACATTCCCGCTTGACGGCACTAATGACGATAAAATTGCTTGAGCTGATGTATGTGTACCATGCATTGTATGCTACATGACAACACATGCCTTTGTTGGAGAATCGTAATTAAATTTGATCTAATTTATGCTGAAAGTTTGATCCCCTGTTATTGGTATGTTTTCTTTTCAGAAGTTATTATTTAAAATATTTATTCGAATCAATTTGGTTCGAACATTCTGCCCCTGTTGAAAGGCTGAAAATGTCTTTCGAATGATTAATTTTAAAAAACTGTCCTGAAAGGCACACAGAGAAAATTTTGAGCCAAATTATTGAGGGAGGAATTTGTCACCGTCTTATTCAGATTCACAATTTTCGTTACCACACTAACAAGTAGAAAACTAATGAGCAAGCCGGAAAAAGAAAAAGGGGTTAAAAAGCAAAAAAAAAAAAATAAAAAAACAAAAAAAAAAAAACCACAACAACAACAATTTTAGCTCCGTCTTTTGCTTTGAAGCGCTGGTTCTTCTTCTTTGACCGTTTCAAGGCATCCCAGGATACGGTCATGTTCTCCGTCATCCTTGTCTGGTTGTTCACGATTGTCACTATGATGTCGTCTTTTGGGAGGATTGCGGGTTGAACCTTTGATGTCGCTGGGTGAGCGTTCAAACTGGTGGTCTGAAGAGGATCAGTTGCTGGCTCTTGTGGAGTTTGTGATACACTGCATTGAGTCCGGGAGTCGGGGACGTAGAAGGCGAATCCTCAATCACTATGGTAGCCGTTGGTAGTTGGCGTAATGTTATTTTATTAATCCCTTGGCTAACCTTCATTAGATTGGAGCAATGTTTCAAATCTTCTAGCTGTTTCGTTAGCTTCTCGATCTCCACCTGTTGCTCATCAACATTTCGATTTGGTCATGGTGGCAATATTTCTATCTCTGCATCAAGATCCCATTCGTCTTCCGTAGCTTGGTCCTGAACTTAATCTGTTTGTGAGGGATCCATAGCCAGCTACCGTTCCAACTTCCAAGCTCAGCTCTTCCTCAATATTCCGCCCAGGAATTATGGGCAACTCTTCCTCGAAATTAGTCTCGTGATTGGGTGTCTCCATTTCCAAGTAAAATAGTTGACTAATGATTTTATTGGGTTCGTAATCTTATTTATACGAACAAAGCGGGTTTCTTGAATTAGTCTTGCTTGCGTTGTTTGGCTGCAGTACAGAATTTTGCGCAATTGTGATAACAAAAATTGCATTTGATTAAAATTGCGATTGGAAATTTTCGCTGTGGGTGTCGTAGTCATAGAGACGATCGTTTAGCGATTAAAGATAACGGCAGATGGTTGCAGGTGGTTGAAAATTTAGAATTTGAGTTGCTTCAATGGTAGAACTATTGTGATAGATGGAAGGGCACTTACGCATGTTTGTCGAATAGAATAAGTAACTTCAGAGTTGTTCTCCATAAGCACATTTTGTTTTCTTCAGGCTTAGCCGAGTTACAACTATACTCGTCAAAATATTTCATTGCACTTTGATTCTCCTTCTTAATGAACTTTCCAGAGCTTTCTGGTGCTCTTGCTGCACGTTTATTTATTTCTATAGTAGTCTATATTGTGGAACAGGTAGAATTCTGAAAAATAAAATTTTGAAAAAAATGGCCAAAAATGAATTCTGGATGAAAATTAATTCGAGAAACCACAAAACCTCAAGAAATAACACAGCACATATGCGACGCGACGATAGTAGGGTTGAAATGAAACTCATCAGTCGATTTTTAAAATCACGAAATTCAAACGCTTGTATTGGATTACAAAATTCTGTAATTAAAACTCGCCGACTATGTATGAAAACCAAAGTTGCAAGCTCATAACCTCAATTTTATGGTGAACAATTTTCTCAAAAATGTAGAAATTAAAAAAAAATTTCTGTGCCTTTTCTGAAAATTTATAAAATTCTGTAATACATAATTTTGAAATGCAGAATTTTAAAATGCCTTACTTTTGGAATGTAGAATTTCGTAAAACTTGTTAACTGGCTAACATTATTATCCTTAGAATTTGATGTTTCCTTGAGAAGGAGAAATACTGACGTCTGGATTTAGTCAAAATTTTCAACATTTGGAATTATGAAAGGATTTCAAAATTAATTATTGGCCTAGCTTCTGGATATTGTATTTTTTTTTTATTTTTGTAGTTTTTGATTTTTCGTTTTTTCAGGTTTTGTCCATATTTTTATTCTGCGGAATTTTGACGTTCTTTTTAAATTTATTCCCGAATTTGAGTATAGTTTGCATGTTGTAAAAGAGAAATGGTAACTTTCAAAATGTAATGTTTCAAATATAGCTTCCCAGTGAACTAAATCCAAAATTATTTCAAAGCTCTGGAGTATTCGGACCCTGAAGAAATGCGTTGCTCTTTTTCCAAAAATTCGCAGAAGTATATTTCATATAACGACAGTTTAACTTTTGAAATTTTGTTTGTGGTATTATGTGGCTAATGAAAAAGTAGCCAGCCTTTGGATTTTCTACATGATTCTTCCAGCTGTGAAAAAGGTTTATAAATTTAAAATTACTTTTGGTTCGTAGGACCTAAATAGCTCTGGGATGATTGATTGAATTGAGAGAATAGAGATTTGAGATCCCGAGAGATCTTCCGAAACTTAGGCCAAATCAAGGCCCACTGGTTAACCTCCAGACCCATGAGCGACGCTTATAGGTCCCAAGCGGACGCTCCTATAAATTTCAGTATTGGACCACAGCCATCCTTGCCGGCATCGTGTAACTCGTCCAGGAGGTGTGACCCAAGGAATCTGTATCGTATTCCTGAGAGTGCGGGACAGTGAAGTGGGTCACTGTTCCGGACGCCTCACCGCAACGCCTGCATGTAGGATCATCAATAAGTCTCATCCTGTGAAGGTGACCCCTGACAGAGGAGTGCCTAGTGAGAATGGATGCCAGAGTTCTCAGGGTTGGCTTGTTAAGCGCTAAGAGTGTATTCGTTTGATTTTGGTTTGGTTTACCCTACAATTCCTTTGTTGTTCTACCCGAGGGGTCTTCTAACCAAATGCGACTGTAGGTGGTCAGCCCGGTTTGAAATGATTAAAACAAGGTGTTTTGGTGCAATCCCGACTGTAGAGGAAGGTTCCTCCTAGGCTGTACCAAGACAAGCAAGCTTGGCTGTCTGAGCAGATGACTATCTCTTTGTTCTCAGAGTCTGAGTTAAGGAGGTGTCTTCCCACTTCGAGAATAGCCTTTACTTCTGCCTGGAAAACCATGGTATGGACTTCAAAGTACAAGGCAAATTTAATCTCAGGCTCCTCGCAGAAAACTCCCGCTCCAGTGCCTTCATTGGATTTAGAGCCATCAGTGTAAATTGTAATTGAGCTTGTCAATGGTTGAAACACGAAAAGTGATTCCCATTCTGCCCTGGATAGAATTCTAGATTCAAAATTGCTTACAGCATGGTCTCGTGGAGGTGGTCGCTGTCCCTATTGATGCCAGGTGCGATAGACTGCACGTTCTCATAAATGGATTCATGTAGAACTCTTATTCCTGCATGAAGCCAGCCAATATTAAGTTGTACTGGGTGTATGTTAAGGATAACCTTTAGACATAGTCTTGGAATCTTTTCCAATATCTTGCGATGATAGGCGAAGTCCATTGTTTTCCGCCACACCACCGCGCACCGCAGGTTAACATGGGTCGAATGATGCCAGTATGTATATCCTTAGGATCATCCGCGGTTTGAGTCCCCACTTCGTCCCTACCGCTCTGCGGCACATTACGGAAACTCTAAGAGCTTTGTTCGCTCTGTCTTGGAGGTGTGATTTCCGGTTTAACTTTTTATCTAAAGGTGTGGGATAAACTTAATTTTCTGAAATTCCTCAAAAAATATTTTTTAGTTGTGCAGGTTACGAATAGTCAAATCTTAGAGATATCATCCTTACCTGATCTAAATGATATGTGGGCTCGAGTTATTCTTTTCCGGATCTATGTGACACGGTACGGAATATTAGTAAAGCTCTCTTGTGCATATCTCTTAGACGTGTCACATTCGTTTCATTGAAATCTCTGCTATGAGTACTGTATGGGGCCGGATTATTATAACCACTAAGAAAAAGATGAAATTGTACTTATCTGGTCTTCAAAAAACAAAAACGTTACCTGGTCTGGTTAAGGTTTATTTGTTCGCAAACCTGTTCTTTTCTTAGTTCTCGATATTGGTAAAAAAAAAAAAAAAAAAAAACAGCATTGGTGGTTACTTACACGGAAATTTGTAGTGATTGTTCGTCATCTTGTATTTGGTACCTCGTAAGTGAGGATCAGATTAAGTGATATTTTCTTTTTAAATTTTTGTATTTGGTTAAAATAATTTTTGATAAATAAAAACGGTTGAGTGGATATATTTTTTCTTATAAGTAAGATCGATCAGCTGGTGAACCTTCGCTTGGTATTTGTGTATAGTTGGAGCAACGTCTAGTTTTACCAGATTACTCCTAGTGTTAATTGTCTTCTAATCCATTGGTTTTTTATCATCATTTTTATAATTGTTAATGTTTTTGAATATTAATTTTTTCACTATTAATTTGTGGTCTTATCTAGTTATTTTTTTATTTTTTTATTTTTGATGTACTTAGTGTCTGCAATGTTTTTTGATGTTTGATTTATGTAAGTGGTTTGCACTATGATACTTTGATTTTTATCTCTGTCACTCATACTCTTAAAATCTTTATAAAAATTCCTTATATAAAAAAATTTTTTCTAAAAATTTTTCTAACTTTAAGAATCTAGCTTTCCATTTTTAATTTTGGAATTTTTTCCATGTTTAAGATTATTTAATATTTTAGAGTACAAGTTTTAATTCCCCCCTTTTTTAAAACTTTTCATTCTTATTTTAATTTTTTTTTAAATATTTGTAAATGTTCCATAGGGCCTGATGATGGACCAAACCTAGGCCGGAAACGTTGCCGTTCACATCAAAATAAAAACATAAGAACTTAAAAAGAGACATCGTTTTTTAGTTTTTTAATTTTTGTTTTATTTTGTTTAACCGGAATTTCTCAAGAAGGATTTAAAGAAAGCTTTGAAATAACACACTCGGAAAGAAATGACCAATTAATTTCATGATTTTATTTTATTTTACATCATTTTGATGAAATTTTATGCGATAAAACCCATTTTTTAAACTTTTTGGATTAAAAAAAAAACTTTACAAAAAAAAATAAATATATTAAATACAACAACGTGATAAGTCAAAAAAACATCATTCTTAAAAAAAAAGCAATTTATAGTTTCGGTTTACTGTCTTTCAGGTACCAAATACTTTCCAGCAAACGCGTTTGTTTATTTTAATAGAGTAATATATTGTTGTAATGTACGAAGTGCTTAAATACTTTTCACAAACATGTATGGGTATACTAAAACAGTTAAACAAGCTTCATTCGTACTTGTGACGTTATTGCAACATAAATTAATTTTGAAATATGTCTCAACTTAATATATGACATTGTTGATAGAAAATAAAATCATTTTATGGTTATTATTTTTACAAATTATTTGAATTTGAATTAATAGTGCCAAATTCCGTTGACCTGAAAATGATGTAAATAGGAAAGAATCATGACGCATTTTTTATGAGAAAAGAATTTTGTTATTTATTAATTTAAGAGTAGTTCAGAGTTATTGGTACGAAGCTAAAACTATAAATTTTGGTAAAAGTTATTATAATATCTTAGAATGTGGTTCTTGTTAACCAAATCCAAAAGATCGATTTTTTTTCTCTCTGCCAGTTCAGATTTTGTATTAAATGCAGGCTTCAAAATAATTTTTGAGTCATTTACTTGTTTCTTCCTTTTTATAACGTTGGCCTCTTGAAATTCGCCATTATAAGAATTTTTAAAATACACAGGGGTTGGAGATTCTCGCACGGTCTTAATTACTTTTACATCATGAAGTTTTAAATTTATCATATTCATAGGTCCAATGTTAGAAGAGAGTTTCTTGATATCATAAAAATCTTCGTAGCACAATTCGTTTACTACAAAAGGTTCTCCTTGCTTTTTCGCAGCACGAATGGCGGCAATGAAGCCGTCAGGAGTATAAAATGGTCCAGCTCTTAATTGACGTTTCACCTATCTTTCAATGAGTGAATGAGCCGAGTCACCCTCGTTCTGTGTGTGGCCCTAGATAAAGAATTTATGGGTGATTGAGTTTATACGGAGGCAACGTATGGCGTATAAGTACAGGACCAACATAAATTTATTTTGTTGTTGCCCCACTTAATTATCGGAATAAAAAATAACTTCAGAATCAGTCATAGGCGCGGATCTAGCATCGAAATAAGGGGGGGGGGTCATCTTAAAAATTCAATCGAGCAAAAAAAAACATCCAACGCCGTAAGTGGTTCGCATACTTGGAACTAGGACATCCGCATTAAGCGGTGTGGATGATGTGTCATTTTTTAGTATACTTTTTTTTACAAACACTAACTTTTTTAATTGAATAGGGTGCAAACTGCAGGAGTCATTCAAGCCCAACTTTTCTCAGTTTTACACACTGGCATATATAATATGGACTGCTCGATATACTATTTCTTGCGGGTACAATTTTTTGTGTCAAAAATAGTTCATACGTCGGTGCCAACATTGATAAATCCATTGGCGGAAAGTTGAAAAGGTGAAACCTCTCGAATTTCTATTAACCCAAATAATTAATTTAAAATCATTTATTTCGACAAACCCACTTATTTATTTATTGTTTACAGCCCTTCTCAGTTCTCACGTTACATAGAAAAGTGACGCAACTTAAAAAATGCAACTTTTCAGGAGAGCGAAAGAACGAAAAGCTGTACATAGAATTAATTCTAGCTTAACGTAGTAATTGTTTGCTAAAAATAGTCTGAACTCTTAAATTTGTTAGTAAATATATTTCTGAAGATTTATATAAAAGAAATTTTAAGTTTTTGTTACCGCAGTTGGCGAGGTTAGCTGTTAATCCCGCATCCTCTAAGTTGTGTCGCTTTTCTTTGTTGCGAATAAATATTTTTAGAAGTTTTTTCTAAGTGGCACAACTCAAAATACGATTTTTAAGAATTAAATTCCGTACATTGAACTTTGTGGAAAAATGTCATAACTCATAATAAAATTTGTAAGAAATAAATGCTGTTTTGTGGAAAAGTGACACAATTTAAAATAATACTCTTAAAATGTCGAAAACATATTTACGTTTGTTATGAAGATCGTCACAACTCAAAAAGTGACACTGACACACTGTTCTATGAAGAATATCTCTGTTCTTAAGTAACAGAAAAGTGACACTATCGCTATCTAGCGGCAAAAACAATCAAATAGAAATATGCCAATTTTATGGTGTAATTAACTCAAAAACGAAAAATTTTGAGCTAGGTCACATTTCTATGTGACGTGCGAATTAGTAGTTAGTGCTTAGATCGAAAGAGAACGCTATATACAAATGAGCCCACTTTCTGCAGTGTATTTCTATGGACGTAGTCAGTCCATATTTTAAATGTCAGTGGTTTTACATAAGAACGCTGCAAATATTTTAGAATGTTAGGAGTGTTACATGCCAAAATTACCTGAAAAGGGGCTTATCTCTCTTTAAGGCTAAGAAATTGCCATCAGCAATTGATTCAAATTCCTCAGTTAAAAACAAAACGTATTTCCCATAGAACGACTTGGGACAAATAAAAGTTTTAAATTTCAATAGAAAAAAGCCCCACGACAAATCTTACCTTCAGTAAGATTTGCGAAAATAAAAATACGATATGTATGTACATATATACCTACATACATATCGGGCTAATAAAATTTACTCGGTGAAGATTTAAACGATCAAGTCTTCACCAAAAAGCCTCCTTTCAGCAAATTGTCGCGAGCGGCATACATTGTGGATGCAACAATGTATGCACTATAGCAAGACGATGGTTTGATATTTATGAAAATATCAAATTTCATTTCAACCATCGTCCGCCGCGATAGGCTGAACACTAATTGTAAACAGGTAAAGAAAATAGAAGTTGCGATAAGAAAAAAAACAATAAACGTTTTGTGAAAATAACCATAAGAGGAAGTTTGTGAAAGAAAAAGTTTGTGAACAAAGCAAAAGTAAAAAAAATTTATATAAATAAAATAAAAGTGTGCGAGTTGTCTTAATCATAGCTTCCTGAAACGGCGTAGAGGATTGCCTTCGGCTAAGGTAAGCCCCGAAATATAACAGGAGTTAGGACTAAGTTAAGTTAGGGCTCTGATGTGGTAACGAGGGAGTCTGTTTCGTTTCTTGGGAAGTGTTTCTCTGAGCTCCGAAACCCAAATTCCGAGAAAAATCTATACACATACATCACATGCATACAATAGCATTCATTGAAATAAATTTTTATATTTTTAAGTTTTGGAATAAAAATTTTGTTTTAAGTTGAATTATATAAATAAAAAAAGTATAAAATAAAAAATATATTTTTTTCAAATAAATCAATTAATTAAATATTTTTTCTTCAAATTTAGGGGGGGGTCATGACCCCCACGACCCCCCCCCCTGGATCCGCCACTGCTCGCACGATCTTAATTACTTTTACATCATGAAGTTTTAAATTTATCATATTCATAGGTCCAATGTTAGAAGAGAGTTCCTTGATATCATAAAAATCTTCGTAGCACAATTCGTTTACTACAAAAGGTTCTCCTTGCTTTTTCGCAGCACGAATGGCGGCAATGAAGCGGTCAGGAGTATAAAATGGTGCAGCTCTTAATTAACGTTTCACCTGTCTTTCAATGAGTGAATGAGCCGAGTCACCCTCGTTCTGTGTGTGGCCCTTGATAAAGAATTTATGGGTGATTGAGTTTATACGGAGGCAACGTATGGCGTATAAGTACACGACCAACATAAATTTATTTTGTTGTTGCCCCACGTAATTATCGGAATAAAAAATAACTTCAGAATCAGTCATGGTAGCTTTCATCTGCAAATACTTTAACGCACAAGTACCTAATTCATTTACACTTCGATGTGCGTTGGACTAATCCCAAATGTAGCATTCACAGCAATTTGTTTGCAAGTCATAAATAGTGAAATTGAATACGTTCAACTTCGATTTATAGTAAAAGACAGAAACATCTTCTTTGGGTAATTGCATGACTGCCTGGAGATCATATATTGGGATAATGCTATTAAAGTTTTTCTTTTTTTTTATCGCGCTTTTTTTCTTTTCTTGTCAAATTTTTCTCAATTAGATGTCGATCGTAGTTCTGCTTTAGATCCGCTTTTCCTTCATTAGCAGCGTTTTCGTATGCAACACAAGTTCCAAAAGGTTTGTTTTTGTCTTTGCATGCCGCTACATAATCTCTATGGATATCGACCAATGTGCGACTACCATCTACGAATGTTCGTGATGTATTCGCACGGGTATAATGGCTCTCAATTTTAGGAATAGAATTGATATGGCGGCGAATTCCTTCGCGTATACCCGGGTTCAACGTCTTATGTTTTTCGTGTTTTCCTCGTTGATCTGGTTCGAGTATTACATCTGCCACCTTATTCCGTTTTTTATGTACTGTACGTATTGTTCGATCATTTATATCTAACGTATTTTTAAAAAAATACTTTACATACGCGAACCTTTTCACAATTCTTACAAAAGTAGAATGCATTATTATTATGTCGTGGTTTTCTTGTACCTCGTTCTCAAGTGTAACGATATTTTGTCCGTCATACAATTGTTAATAAACTGTTTCTGTTTTTCGATCTGACTTAGTGGCCAATAGGCTGAGAATAGCTGCTGTCTTTCTTCTTGACTGAACTTAGATGAACAATTCAATTTACATTTCTCTTCGCAAACTCCTTTCAGTTCCCTTCACGCCCGGATTTGTTTTTTATTTGTATGAGTTTCATATTCCTCTCCTTTATTTCTCAGTTTTGTTTTTCTTTTCACACTTTGAGGTGGTTTAGACGGTGTAGTTTTTGCGCGCCGCTCACGAAAATGGTTGGAGAGGGGGTTGAGCGGAGATGGGAGAGGGCGCGCACAGAACAGCGACTGAGCATCGCGCAGGATCATGAAGTTTTTATCAATTTCTCTTTGACTTGTTTTCTATGCATTCGGGGGAGTTCCGAAAAATTGTTTTTTTCAGCAATTCCTCTTTCACTTGTTTTTGCATTCGGGGGAGTTCAGGAAATTTTTTTAACATCAGCTGATCATTCAATGACCCATTTTCGGTGAAAAATATTGTGTGCAATTGTTAATTCGGGATATTCATTTATTTAAGTATGGACCATTGCTGTGAAAATGTATGTGTGATTGTTGTGTTTTGTGATTTTAATACGGGATTTTAATTTGTGAAAGCTTAGACCATTGACAGTAAAAATATTGTTTGAATTTTTTCTTTTTAAATTGAGATTTTTGTTTTAAAAGTATTGTGTGGAAAATATATAATGAGCGTAAGGTGGGACCGCCAATTAGTGGAAAAACTGTTGTTGTGTTATCAAGACTTTGAAAACTTGTACAACACAAAACACAAAGACTACATAAAAAGAGATAAAAGAGAAAAATCCCTTGAAGTAACTTAGCGCAATTACGGTGCACCACATTCGTAATAAAATCCAAGTATTGCGTGGGCAGTATGCGAAAGAGATGAGGTTAATGGCTGCATAAAAAAAAAGTGGAGCAGGAATCGAGTATATATATTTACAAAAATTGTGGTGTTTTGACCAGATGGATTTTCTGAAGATTTATTGTACTACTAAGGAATCTACAACAAATATAGACACGGTATGTTTACATGTTTTCTTTATAAAACCAGTTCATTTTTTATTTATTTTGAATTCAATTAGATATAACTGTTAAATACATATATTTCTTACAGCTTTTTATAGATCCTGATGACGTTGAAGAAGTTCCAGAAGAAGACGAAATTGGCGAATTGGCTTCTCCACCACCGAAGGTAAGTTGTGAAATTTTAAAATTTGTTGAAATTTAAATATTTGTTATAGACCCAAACTTTTATTATAACAATGTTAAGTGCACCGGGTGTTAATTATACAATTGGTTCTTAATTATTAAATGCAAAAATTGCTTAGAAAACTAACTAACTAACGCGTTGACAGGTTTGACATGGACGCTTGTTGTATAAGTTGAAATTTAAAGTACATTCACCTGTCATCCCACTGAATTTTTCCATCATTGTGAAAGTATTCCGCAAATTGTTTTCTAATTGTTTCTGCAAAGCGTCTAGGAGAGGTGGCTTGCTCTTGAGGTTCTTGCTGATTTTGCTCATCTCCAGTTACACTATGACCGTTGCTATTATTGTTTCCAAGGTAATCTCTTGAATTGTGGGTTATCAAAAAATTGTGCAAAACACTGCATGCTCTTGTAACACTTTCCACATTATGAACCCGCAAATTCATTGTGTTTTGTAAAACACGAAATCTGTTAGATAGGAGACCAAGGGCACGCTCTATATTTTGTCTCGTACGGCTAATTCGAGTATTAAATGTTTGCTTTACGTCTTCTTTGATTTTATATGGATAAGTTTTCATTATATGTTTTTGCAGGGGAAAAGCGTCATCTCCAATAATTACATATGGCAGCAGTCCCCATTGCTTTCTCAAGTGGAAAATATTGTTCGCCGTTGTCGATTACATGTTTTAACTTACTTTGAAGTAAAACACCAGTATTGTTAGTGCGACTGTTGCATCCAATATCCACATAAGTAAACTTACAACTTGCATCGCATAATGCCAATAAAATAATACTGTCTGTTCCTTTATAGTTGTGATAAAATTCACCATCCTTTTGAAGCGATCTGAATGCTATGTGCCAGCGCACGGCATACTCTTCAGAAATTTTCTCCCACTCAGCAATGGATGAGGGAAACTGAAAAGATATGTGCAAATTAACTGAACAATTAAAAAAAATTGATATTGTAAAATTTGAACAATTAAAAAAAAATTGATATTTTAAAATTTCTATTTGCAGGCCAAACGATGCAGCAAAATGGATATGCGGGCACAGATAATAACCACACTGCAATGTACTGAGGAGCTACTTAAAAAAAAAAAAACATCAACGAGCGGAAAGATGATTGGGTCAGCAATTTTGTTTTATCTCAACTTGAACTAATTACAGATCCAGTCATTCACAGCAACACGGTATGGGCAATTCAATCCGCTTTGAGAAAAGGGATTGAGGACAATAGAAAGCTCCAAATTGCAAATTCTCACAGGTCACATGTTGAAAGTGCACCAAGTCCAGGTAAAAACACCGCCTCACATGAAAGAGATCAGCAAATTTTACCTCTCGGTTCAACACAAGCAAAAGCGATCAAGATTTTATCGGTTAAGGTAATTCCGCCATCTACTTCTGAGTCCGAAATTGGAAATGCAGCTGCTCAAATTCCCTCACCTTTATACTCAGAAAAACCTATGGAAAAGGACAGAAAACAAAAAAAAGCAGAAAAGGGATATACTACCATTCAATTGTTTCTAGCTGGAATAATTGACGAATAAAACTTATTTACTTTTTTCTTAAATTACTTGCCACAATATTTCACAAATAATTGGGATGTTAATGCTCAAAAAGGCTTTTGATAACCTAGTTTGAAACTGCATACTTTGGTAAGATTCGCCAGTTGCCAGAAATCTAAGAGTAATTGACAAACGTTCTACAGGTTCAACGGAATCCCTCATTATTGTATTTTGATGCTTTAAATCCTTTTCAACACTTGATAGTAGCCTTTTGAAAGTATCTTCATTCATGCGCAAATAATTTCGGTAAGCATCTGCGTCATCTGCTCCTAATTCGCGAGTTAAAAATTTAAATAAACCACTGCTATTTCTACGCTTTTTCCACGGTTGTACCCAACATTTTCTTTTCCTTTTTGTTCCTGCAAGTTGGAGAAGACCAGAGGCAGCGCTTAGTAAGCCCGTAACAATTAAATTATCATCACTATCGCTGCTTGAGTAAGCATTTAAAGCAAGGGCGGCATTTTCTAAACTCAAAGCCATTTCCATATTTTCTTCACTGCTAGAACTTGTATTCATGTCTAAAATTGAAATAATTGTTTTATTATTTGAGTTTTGAATGTAATTATTATATGTTAATAAACATACATATCAAAATGCGCAATATATTTACTAAAAATATTACCAGTCCAAATAATTTTCAGTTAACGTGAACGCCACCCAGAGAAGAATGTCGTAGACGACGAAATAAGTGATTAAAGAACTGCTCTTGTTTTCGTGCGCGCCTCGCAAAAACTATACCGTGTTAACGCACAGCAAGCTTTTCCCTTCTTGAACAAGAGTATAACCGATCACACGACGTAAAAACTACACCGTCTAAACCAGCCCTTGACAGGACTCACCAAAATAGGAATGTCTTGTGTAGATGTGGATGTGTCATTACTACTAATACCTAAATTTAAATTACTGTTCCCCATGGAAGAGTATGACGTAGAAACTCTCATGTTTTTGTCTTCAATGTGATTGTCAGAATCGTTGGTTTGACTGTCGCTATCTCCATCTTTTTTGGGTACGTACAACTTGTCGTTAACACTATCATCAGCATCTTCAGAAAATGAAGAACTGGAAGTATTTGAACTTGCGATAATGCCATTATTTTGATTTTCTGTATAAAGAAGAAAACAGATAATAACATCCACCCGCAATAGGTTATAATTTGAATATCAGTTCTCCTCCGAGTATTCATTATTCAAAATTGTACGGAAGTAATTGTAACAAGAGTGTCACAAGTATAAATAATTAAAAGTATTTCCCAGACTTGACAATAGTATTTGCAGTAAGAACGTCATAAGGTTACTTAGTTAAAAATTTTAATTTAATATTAGCTGCCTTATTCTTGTATTAACGTCATAAAAGGAAATAATGCTTTTACAAAACATTTTCTTCAGTGCAAGACCGTCATATTTCAAAATGATACAAACTTGAATAATATGCATTATCTCGTTCATAACGCCATAAGTCGAAATAATATGTTCTGCATACAACAAAAGATATCAATAATAGACTTACCTTCAAAGCAATATCGTCTTAACACACAGTGTGACTCTCTTGTATAAATTGTCACCAAGTTATCAGGATGAGTCAAACCTCACAACTGAGATAATACGGTGTTGTCCTAAATTAAAACTACAAATCGCAGGGTCACAAGAACGACATTAACGCTCTCTCGTGGCGAGCTTTTTAGTTACAGATACTACGTTCTTACAGTTAAAAGATCATACAAAGTGCATTCCTTCTGTATAAATAACTCAAAATTAGCATTTCTTGACTTATGAAGTTTTTATATAATGAGCTAGCACAATTTTCCTCATTATAGTTATAATGAAGGAAAAAAAACTTCATTAGTGTACTTCAATTGCCAGCAGCAGCTTGTGAGTTATAGTGTCCCGCATTAGGATGGCCATATGAAAGGAGGTGATAGATCTGGGTAAGAAATGAAAAAAAAATGTATGGAAAGGGGGGAGGGGGTCTAACTTTACCCTCCTGGAAGCTACGGGTGTTTGAAGTTTTTTCCTAGTGTTGAGTAAGTGTTTCAACAGGTTTGCATATATCTTCTAGGTTTTTTTAAATATGGGAATGCGCCTTCTTCTAATCGATTGCTAATCAATTTCCCATTAAGGAGGTGTGAAATTCTTTTTCCTGTTGTTAATGTCTTCGAAGTTATAGCCCTTCAAAGTGAAAATTTTGAGTCAAAAAATTAATTTTTTCGGATTCAAATGAAATTATCTCAACATTTCACCCTAGTATTTTTTTATTTTTTTCGGCTTGGAAGAAAGCCCAATCGGTGCTCTATAAGTTAGTCTTCACAGCATACAAAAATATTTGACCGTTCTCAAATCGTAACGTAAAATGTGCAGGGCTTACCTGAATCCCATTTTATAAATTTAAGGTTTTCACCAGAACAAAGTGAAACAAATTTTCTGAAATAACTACAACAATTTTCAGTAGAGAATGTATTCGAAAGGAATGATGACAACGTGGTGACTGTACCGCAACTGCACTAATCCATGTCCGCTTGATTGGTCACATCCTCAAATTTAATGCAAACCATAAATCAATTCCAATTTTTGGACGAATTACAGGTAATCTGAAGGATTGTTTTTAGGGGCACGTGCATTACCTGTAAATATTGCGGTTTGAATATTTACGTTTTAATACTAAGCAATTTTCCTAAGTTTATTTTGATCCATAAATTTTATTATCCTCTATGGTTTGTGGTCAAAAATACCACTCACTGTAAAGACATTTTCATGGTGGGGTGTGGATAATTAAGTGTCACTTAGGATATAAATTGCAGTTTTACTAAATATGTAAACATTAGTTCACATAAATAAAATGTAATAAATTAAAAGAAATGTCCGGGTTTAGTAACGAATAATACGCTGATTTTGTATATTTTTACGGCGCTGCTCTAGGAAGTAATTAGTCGAGAGGCTCAAAGGCTTTATTCCGAAGCATTTCCTCAACGTAGAGTACCACACAGATCCGTGTTTGCAGTAACTTATCAAAGATTGCGGGAGAGTGGAGCAGTCAGCAGACGAAGAGAAGACGCCCGACGATCAGCATTTATGGTCGAAGCGGAAGAACGAGTTCGTGATCTTATAAGGAGAGGCCCTACATTGAGCATAAGAAGAATTTCTCTTCAGACTGGAGTTTCGCGATCATCTATTTTTAGGATTATATATGACACCAAGTCCAGAATGCACCCATACCATTTGACACCTGTTCAGGAACTCTTGCCCACGGATTTTGGGAAGCGATGGGAGTTCTGCAACTGGATCCTTGAGCATGACGTGGAAGACTACACATTTTTGGACCACATTTTATGGACAGATAAATGCCACTTTACGAAATCTGGCGTGACAAACATCCACAACCAACATGTTTGGGCTGCAGAAAATCCTCATGCGTCGCGTCGATCATCAACATATATACTTCCACCAAGACTGAAAAGCAGCAATTATTTGGATTTTCTCCAAGATGATCTACCAGGATAGGATTATTGGAGGATGTGCCCTTAGCAACAAGGAGTCAAATGTTTATCAACATGATGGCGCTCCAGCACATAGTGCTCAACCAGTTTTCAACTGGTTTAAAAGAAATTACCCGGGAAAATTCATTGGACGGTATGCGCCCATACTGTGGCCGCCACGATCACCGGATTTGACTCCTTTGGATTTTTATCTCTGGGGATATATGAAAGAGATGGTGTATTCAGTATAAATATGAACTGAAGATCAGTTGAAAAGGAGGATCGAAGAAGCTGCCCTAAAAGTTAGGGAGGAATTAAGGACGTCAGATCTTAAAAGATCTATTAAACGCAGATGTTTGATATGCATTCAAAATAATGGCGGACATTTCGAAAATATTTTGAACAGTTAGCGTCAGTTAGTTTTAGATAATTTTTGTAAGTATTAATAGTTTAAATCTGTAATAATGTAATAATAATGTATCTAACATGTGTAAAAATGTGTACTTGTCTGCTTAAATCTCGCTTTTTGTCTGTACTTTTATATTCCTTGGTTCAGTTCTTGGACTACTGAACATTGTTGTAGTTATTTCAGAAAAAGGTTTCACTTTGTTTCACTTTGTTCTGGTGAAAACTTTAAATTTATAAAATGGGATTCGGGTAAGACCTGCACATTTTACGTTATGATTTGAGAACGGTCAAATATTTCTGTGTGCTGTGAATACTAACTTATAGAGCACCGATTGGGCTTTCTTCCAAGCCGAAAAAAATAAAAAAATACTAGGGTGAAATGTTGAGATAATTTCATTTGAATCCGAAAAAATTAATTTTTTAACTCAAAATTTTCATTTTGAAGGGCTATAACTTCGAAGACATTAACAACAGGAAAAAGAATTTCACACCTCCTTAATGGGCAATTGATTAGAGATATTGGGAAACATGTTGAAACTTCAAACCCCCGTAGCTCCCAGGAGGGTGAATTTAGACCCCACTCCCCTACATTTTTTTCATTTCTTCCCGAGATCTATCACCTCCTTTCATATGGCCATCCTAATTCGGGACACCCTGTATAATGAACTTTGTCAAATAATAGATCACAATTCCTAATAAAAAATAGCTATAAAATGAAAATAATCGCGAATTGATTAATCTGACAGATCACACTTGTTTTGCTTCTTCTTCATATCATTAAGTTAACTTTGCTAACGACGTTCATAAGAAAAGAGCGGCCAAATTTCACGGAAGAGCAAGAATTACACGATTGGTGATTGGAGAAAGGTAGAATACAATTTGCATTCCTTTTTTTCGTTACTCATAGAGCTAAATATGCATTGGAATGTGTCCTTGTAAATCCTCACAGATTCTCTTCAGCGATGAATAGACCTCCCCAAACCCTTACTGAGTTAGCAAGATTCGCGTCATGGCATCAGAATGAAAAATTTCATCCCTCCTGTGTGCACTTCAGTCATGGTGGGAAGTACAATTAGCGGTGAAGATCCTGGACGCTTCTATATTGAGGAGTGGAAGTACCAAATAATATTGTTTTGCCATATAGGACATCATTACAGAACAACGAGTAAAGTGTATTAATTAAAAGTCTAGTCCTATTAAACAAATCCTTCTTCAATATATTAAAGAAGTGAGGAGTGGTTCTCTGCTTATTAAGGATTGCATACAAAGTTGTATCAAAAGTATGCCCCAGAAAATTAATAGTGTTATAAAAAGTAAGGCCGGCTAGACGAAGTGTATGGTTCAAGTTTTTTGTATTTTTAAATTTTATATAAAAAAATACCAAAATAATATCTTGAATAATTTGTTTTGTGCTTATGTATTTTTTAATACTTTAAAATTTTAATCAACTTAAAAAACCTAAATTTATCCTATTGGTTATAATAATCTAGCTCCATACAGTATCTATGGGCGCTTTGATCCTTATGTGTCCATATTTATTTTAGATTTATGAGCTTGAAAGTGTGTGGAAATTACTTACTAGATGAAAATTCCTATATTCTCTATAAGTTTGATAAAATTTTCCCTCCATATCACTTGATAGTGATATACATCTTCACGTTGATTCAATAACATGTGTTATGCTCCGTTTCCAGAGCATAAGATTGCTCTGCCGACTAGCTATGGAGAAAGGGTTGGGTGGTACATGAAATGGATATATCACCTGTAAAGGCCGCCACGTGGTTTGTTTGAGTCCACGAACTCTATATAAGAAAAAAAGAAATAAAATTAAATCCGCTCTAAAGTTTACGTTATAATATTTATTTCGACTTCTAATTAAAAGCACTCGTAACTTGCATGATTCCTTCGACAATAGTAATGAAAATCAAATGTTACTTAGCATACAAGGCAGCACTCATTTAATAAACTCAACACAAAAAAAAAATATTATATAAATATTGATCATGGCTTATGTAAATATCAAAATAGCACACGGCAGTACTTATCTTCTTTTATACTCCATTTTGCTTCAATTAATCTGTTTTCCCTTTTTTTGTTCTTAGTCTGCTGAGATTTTCCTCCTTTCTTCTCCTCTTTCTTTTTAATATTTCTTAACACCTCGCTCGAATTTGTATTTTTTTTTCCAACTTTAAATATTGTTTTTCAACTTTAACTAATTATTTTTCAATTTTAAATAATTTCCTCCACTTAAACTGCAGACTAGTTATTGCTCCGAATTTCTGTCAAAAACTGATCCTTTCACCAACCAAAGCTTTCGGCTTTATTGATAATCGCCCCCAATTTTGGAAGTTTTCCAAAATTTTCCAAAATACCTCCTAATCGGTACTGACCGTTTGGAATCGGTTTTAATTTTTTAATAATACCTGTTATATATATATTTTTTGTGAAAATAATCGGGAGGATATAAGCTTTACTCTGCTATATTTGAATATCCTGTTAAAATTCGTTTTCATGGGATAATTGTCGATCAAAGTTTTTGTTTGACAGCACCTTTTCCAATATTTTAATTTAATTGAAATTTCTTATTTAAAGTAAATTTCATTCTAAATTCTTTACCGATGTTTGCTTTTGGCTGGGAACAGCTCTATCCGTGCATTTTTAGTATCCGGGTTATAAAGTTTCAGACGTAAAACGGAGTTTTTATTGTGCGAGGTTAGGAACATAAGTTTGAGATAATCTGGAGGAGAATCTAGACCGGGTAAGTTTAAAATTGATTTTCTCAACAATTATAACGCACCGAATAGATAAATACTGCCTAACTTTAATATTTTCTTTCTTTTCCTCAGATTCCGTGTGCAGCCTTATTTGCTTCACATCATCAAATAGGTGAGTTTATATTACATTATTGATAAAAATTCAGAACCTAAATCTAAAAAAAAAAATGAATTATTAAATTCATGATTCTAAATCTAACTAAACTTAATGTTATTTAATTACAGCTACTTATCGCATCCAGTATGGTATCCAGGAACAAAGGACAATTCCGGTGACTGCAGCTCATCATGAACATATGTAGGTATGCTGTGTGTTGTATGTTGTGTTACGTTTATGTTTAGGCATGTCGTATGAATCATGTGTGCCTAATTTCTGTTTACTATGTTGTATGTTGTGTCATTGATGTTTTGTGTTGTGATATTACAAATTCTTCATGTTTTCAGGGTGTTTGGTTTACATTGGTGTATACGGGCTTACACACAGTTGAAACAACCGCTTAGGTCCCTCTAAATGGAATTTAGGTGAATGGCATCTCTATTGTATTTCTGCAATATATAAAACAAATTCTTTTGCAGCATCATTCCAGTGGAGAATGAGGACGGCACGCTGGACAACAAAGACACAAAACAGGTAAGCATACATGCATATATGTATATATGTCTGACATATGTAACCATTATTCCATTTCCAGGTTCAGGCAACAGGCGGGGCGTAACACATGGAGAAAAAAAAACAGAAATATTGTCAGTTTTATAGAGGTGTTCTTTGTATGTTCGTCTATACCTTTTCAGTTTCAATATGGGAATAGTAAACTTCAACTTGAGAATAGTAAATTTGAATTTGAGAATTTAATTGTTTAATTAAAAAAAAAGAATTTAATACAAAATATTTTAGAAGCAATTTATTAGTATTGCATATTTTCTAAGTTAATAGCAGCAGGAACTCTTTTTTTAATGCTTGCGATGCAATTGGCATATATTGTTGGTATGAATGTCTGCAAACCTTCTTCTATGAGGCTTTCTAAGGCTCTTACTCTGGTTAAATCGTTTCTGGTGTAAATAATACTTGATAACTTTTTTGATAATTCTCTTTTAACATAAACTTTCACCACAGACCACACATTTTCAATGAGGTTAAACATTGGACTATAGGGTCCAAGTCTCAGTATCTTGTTTTCATGGAATTCCTGCTTCAGTAAACCTTCTTTAAGGGGGGTTACCATTGAAATCTTAAAAAAACACGAAAAGTTAATACAAATTTGCTGCAAATCTGTGCGTAATATCATGATAAAAATTGCACCTAGTTAGAGAAAAAGCATAAACTTAGGTAATGACGTGTAAAAATAAAGATTTCGAGGTTTTATATGTATTTAATTAGCTTTAGAAAACTCTGGAATTCATGAAATTTGCAAATTTTTGGTACATCAAAACATAATAATGGTATATCAAATAGATAAATTTGTATTTGAGTATGGAAGATCTTGGGCTGGAAGAGGCAGTGACAGAAAGAAAACCAGTAAACAAGTTTTGGTTACTAATATATTTTCGTTTGAAAGCTGCTATTTTCAGAGACGAATAACTACCAAAGTATAGAAAGTTCAATTTGTTACAATGATCCAACCTTTTTCTGTTTATTTTGAAAAACTCAAATTTTTCAGTGCAATGATAAAGAAAATAAAGTCAATAAAGTCAATAATGTTAATGACGGTAACGGCAAAAATTTCTTGTTTTTATATGTTTTGCATACAATTTGGCGTTTTCAATTCATTTTGTCATCGTCAGATGGAGTATAATGTGCTTTTGGAAGGCTTTCGTTTGTTTTGAAAGCTTAGCGGACTGGACCTGCATGCTCGGAGAGTGTGTGTGCCGCCAATTGCTGCATTAGGTATATGTATGTGTGTAGATTTTCCGGAATATTTTAATTTTTATCATTGGTAATTTGTTATTTTTGCTTTTGAGGCGAGCAATTTTTTTGGCAGTTCTATTCTGGTTATAGGTAACGAATTGTGAGTAACCATTATTTAATCATGGGACGTATTAGTAAAATTCGGTTAGGGTAGGGAAGAAAAGAGCACGAGAATGGCAGTTTCGATGGCAATGTTAACATCGAGTCGCAGAAAAGAATTCACTATTTGCTATATTGCTAATCTTACACAAACAAAATGTGTCACCCGTAGAATTTCCCAGTTACAGTAACTCCGACTAGGCTAATCTGGTTGAATTGCGTTTCTTGAAACATGCAAAATTTTATGCGAACAAAATTGTGGAATTAGATAGGGATAAAATTGTATGTACTATATATACTATGTATACTAAAATTGGATTAGAAAATCTACCAGACATAGCTCAACCTAAAAATTGTATTGTTGGTAAATTCAAATCTAACTCTCTAAAGTAGTTCTTTAGTTACATAGTTAAAAAACGGTAATCTGACAAAGTGTGAACATTGCAAAAATTATATAGTGTATTACAAATCAGAATTCTCGGAAGAGTTTTATTTGATCTGATCAGCAGCACAGAGCGCATTCATTTCGTTCGCCCCTTGCCTGCTCCTCAAAAACAAAATTCTAAGAAAAATCCGACGGCCAAATTTAAAATCTCGCCATGCCTATGCAATTCTACCGTACTGCTGTGCAGATGCCAGATATGCTTTAGAGTACAATACCGACGAGTATCACAGCACCATGCAGCCTTGCATGTGGGTACTAAATATAGTGATTTGTTTTAATTTTCAGATTGCATACTTTTATGCGTTTATGTTCACTATGCTTTTGGGAAATGAAATCGTGAGCTTTTGTTTTGGTTGTAACCCCCCTTAACTTTACTGGGACAAGATGCATTGTCAATTACCATAACAACTGGTTCACCATGGGTGCGTTCACCGACACGATAGCGTCTTGTAGCGTAGTGTTAGCGTAGTGTAGTAAACATATGTCAAAAGAATTACTTTGACAGTTATTTACTACGGTGGTGACTTTGGCACGGTGAACGAACAAAAGCGTAGCGTTGTGAGTAAAGAAAAAATTTTGAAGTTTTAAATAGTGAAAAATAAAGAAATTTTAATTAAAATGGACATTGATTTGCAAGTTGCGTTATCGTTGGGAGAAGAACTTTTTTCAACTATGAGAATAAATCAGGTAAAGTATTTTACCATATTGATTTTCGTACCTACTTGATTTGTTTATTTATTAATATATTATAATTTGGTATGTATATTCAATTTATATGCTTCATTTCTCACTATCTGCTAGTCTATTCGTTTTCATGTTATTAGTAATTAGTTAAATGTTTGCTCTGTTATTATACTCTTAAAATTTTCGAGGCGCCAAGAGTTGCGCGCATATTATTTTATTTCCAAAAGATGTTTATATTAATTTATGTTTATTTATTCATTATTTACAGATTAGTATATCAGCATTCATAAATGAATTGCTTGGCGCTGATTCTGATGACGATGATGAGGAAGAACTACTTCATGTAATAGGTGTAGCATTGGCCAAGGAAAAGCCGAAAAGAATAGAGCTATATGTGGAGCGTATTGTGCGCAATTATACCAGCGAAGAGTTCCAGAGGAACTTTCGCATCACTCATGATACTTTTACACTTTTGATGGACAAGGTGCGTCCAATCATTTTGGTATCGGTGGAAAGTTCACATGTAAGTGTTCCGCTGGAAAAGCAAGTACTGTCCATCATCTGGCTGTTATCTAATCAGGAGTCTTACAGGTACACATAAAAATTCTTTTAATTTGAAATATAATATATTTATATTCTTTAATATTATCTTTCAGATCAGTAGGTGAGAGATTTGACATGGCCAAATCAACTTTGTCGAAGTATTCTTCAGAGTTGTCATTGCGTTGAATAAACTCGCAAGCTCTGTCATTAAATGGCCTTCACATGACGAGATGGCTGAAACTGCCAGGTGTATTGAGGGGAACACCAAATTAAAAAATATCATCGGCGCCATTGATGGAACGTACATTCCAGTGAAAGCTCCTGCGGAACACAGGGAATCCTATACGAACAGAAAGATGTTCACAGCCGTAACTCTTCAGGCTATTTGTAACCATAAAATGGTATTTATGGACTGTTTTGCTGGTTTCCCAAGTTCGGCGCATGACAGCAGAGTGTTTCGTAATTCAGTTGTATACAGAGACATTATGGCCAATCCTATTTTGTATTTCCCAAATGGTCGGAAAATATTAGGAGATAAGGCATATCCACATCTTGATTGGTGTTTGGTACCATACACTGATCGTGGAAATCTCACTGATATAGACAAGAATTTAAGTTCATGCATCCGCTCGTCAAGTGATAGAGAGGAGTTTTGCACTTCCTTTTGGCAGATTTAGAAGGCTCAAGTATTTAGAAATGAGCCGCTTCGAATGGGTTCCTCACACAATATTGGCAGCATGTGTACTGCATAATATTTGTCTACAAAATTGGGATCCAAGTATCAGTACCTATATGGATGAAGGGTTACCTGTAGCAGAACGGAACTCTACCCAAAATTTCCCGTCCACTGAAAATCAAACGCCACAGGACCGGGTAACACGTACTGAGGAAATAAGACGAAATGAGGAACAAAGAAGGAATACTGCAAGGGAGTTGTGGACTCATCGAAGACGAAGACAAACGCAATAATATCCACATGGCCTTTTTATATATTATAATTATTTTGTGTATTATTACATTGTACAGAAAATAAATTATATTTATAATTTTAATGCAATGTTTATTTTCAATTTCACAGTTTTATTATTTCACATGCAGGCACAAGTTCGATTTCATTATTTCAGGGGCAGGCACAAGCGGTACGCAAATAAACGTGCAGCGAAAGATTTAGCAAGTACAGTCAGTGGGTATAGTGTTCGAACCAAATCGCTTCGAATATATTTTTCTTAATAGATACTTTCTGAAAAGAAAAAAAATTCCTGAAAACAAAGCATAAAAATTTTTATAAAATTAAATCTAATTTAATCACTCAATTAGAACACAGATGCACAACCATATAAAGCCAGGTATTTATCATCTATATAACATATTGCACAAATGCAATATAAAAATATAGTCTCATTGAGCAGATTAAATTAAAATCATGATCATCTGTTTAAATTCGTACTAAAAAAACAATTTCTGAAAAGGGAACATATTACAACAATACCACGCTGAAATTGAATTCTGAAAATCAAATAAATTCAATCTAATTATATTTTTCCCAAAAATAAGTAAAACATCTAACAAAAGCATGTGTTGTCATGTAGCATACAATGCATGGCACAAATCTAATCAGATCAAGCCGATCAATTTGCAATTCTATCATTATCATCATTACAAGTAATATCCAACGGGAATTTGTTCGCTACGTGATAGAGAGATTATTTTTTGCAAATATAATTTAATTTAACACAGAAGCATGTGAAGCTCTAAGTTTCTTGTTCTATGCATTTTTGTTCGTTGCTAGGCAAATTTTATCGCTAGTACCGTAAGATCATAGCTGCACTGCCAATTCTTGCAATCATGCGCCGCTGCTACTCTATCAGTGGTGTCGTGTGCAAACAAGGGCTATATAAACGACAAGCTGACTGATCTCGATCTCTTTTTGTACTTGGCATCGCTTGGGGTAAGTTGGCTGTTAGGGACTAACATTAATATCGGGTATCGACTGATATTTCACTTTTAACAATTAACAATCATTTCTGGTCTCGACGGAAATAAACGCATCTTATTTCGGGTCTCGACTGAAGATAAGATACTTACTAACAATCATTTCTGGTCTCGACGGAAATAATCGCATCTTATTTCGGGTCTCGACTGAAGATAAGATAACACTTTAAGCCGGGTCTCGACTGACTTAAAGAATATTATCTCGGGTCTCGACTGAGATAATCTTTTACTAACAATCATTTCTGGTCTCGACGGAAATAAACGCATCTTATTTCGGGTCTCGACTGAAGATAAGATAACACTTTAAGCCGGGTCTCGACTGACTTAAAGAATATTATCTCGGGTCTCGACTGAGATAGTATCTTACTAATATTAACACTTTATTTCTGGTCTCGACGGAAATAAAGAATTGTTTTAACCCATAGTTAGAACAAAGGGTCTTAACATTAGCTTAAAGCCAACCCTCAAGCGTCAAGCTATAGATCGGTGAGTACCAGTCACTTGTAACAATATAATATTTATCATATATTTATTTTATTATACATTTACTCATATATATATTTACATTTTATACTCTTTTGGTGCATATTTATTTAATATCATAATTTGACTTTATTCTATTAATTTTACATATATATATATTGACGATCTTATATTGCAATTTTTGCCAATAAGTGTTTTTCAGTGTGATACAAAATTCTCTGACCCAAAACTTATATATTGAGTTTTATCGCAATACAACTTTTCTTGATAATCGTATATTCTAAGTCTGTGGTAATAAGTGTTTTATAGTGTGTGTTGATCTCTGACCTAATACCTTATTATATAATCTGATCTTAATATAATTAGTGGGTAATCTTAAAAAACAGGTGTGAAAGTTTATTGGAAGTTAAAACGAAGTGAATAGTGTTTGTTTTGATAAGAGATTCGACCACTGACCTTGATCCAAATTTACCAGTGCATCCATTTCAGTTTCACTAAATTCAAATTTGCGTGTACGTTCTACTAACGGACAGTACATTTTATGGTCCTTCGAGCCGGATATAAGGTCTAGTGTTTTATCTTATCAATTGTTTCATTATGTCTGCTCTTCAAAAACTTTTGGGCAACCAAGCCACTTCCGCAATAATCTTTGAAAAATCGTTCAATAACTACAACAAAACTGATGTAGAAAAACGAACGAAAGGTCTTATTTCTGAGCGATTAACCGCGCTAAGTGAAATTTGGTCAGAGTACAAGAAAGATCACTATACACTTATTCAAGCCACGCAGGCTTTGGAAGATAGTGAACTTCAAAAGTACGATTATTTCGCAAAGGATCAATTTTCAAAGGTGGAAAATCAATACTTTACTTTTCGAGGTATTCTTAGGGATGCATTAGATGCATTCGAAACAAAGGTTGAACCAAGTCCAAAATCAGAACAGGAAACTTCATCGTCTCTGAGACTACCTAGCATCACAATCCCAAAATTCGCAGGATCTTATGATTCTTGGAGACCGTTTCACGATCTTTTCAAGTCCCTGGTGCATTCAAATTCTGCGTTATCATCGGTGCAGAAATTGCATTATTTAAAGTCAAGTGTATCTGGAGAAGCAGAGCACTTATTGCGTCAATTTCCTATGACCAACTCGAGCTATGACAGCGCATGGAAGATATTGCTTGAAAGGTATGATAATAAACGAGTTTTGGTAAATGCCCAATTGAAAGCACTCTTTAATCTACCTAAAGCAGCCCACGAATCAGCCAAGGCTATCGAAACCTTGCTAGATAAGTCTTCGGAATGTATCTTCGAACTCGAGGCATTGCAAGTTTCCACTAAGCAATGGGATGCAATTCTCATCTATATGGTGGTACAATGTTTACCAGCAGAAACGCACCGTGCATGGGAACAAGAGATCAATACAGCAAAAGGACTTCCCACTTTCGAATCCTTAAAAATATTTTTACAATCTAGATTTAGAATTTTAGAAGCCATAGTCTATACCAAACCATCCCCAGCCAACTAAAATGCTCAAGTCCCGAGAGCATCTACCCATTTTACTTCATACACCCAAGCATGTCCTTTGTGCAAAGAGCAGCATCGTCTATTTAAATGTCCGAAATTCATAAAACTCGATGTAGACAATAAATTCAAAATTGTCACATCAAATCAATTATGCAATAATTGCCTATCAAAGGGGCACAATACGAAAACTTGTACAAGTAAGTTTTCTTGTCAGCGATGTGGAAGGAGGCATCATTCTTTACTTCATAGGAATAACGCCATTCCAAGGGTCTCGACCCAATTCAAGCCAAGGGAGCAGCAATCAGAAGCTCAACCTTGTAATTCACCTTCCATATCCAATAATACTCTTCATACGCTTTACGCAAAAAATCAACACACCAAACAAGCACTGCTTGCCACAGCATTGTTAAACGTTCCTACAAAAAAGGGAAACATGTTGGTATTAAGGGCACTGATAGATTCAGGCTCTCAAGTTTCATTTGTAACCCAAGCCGCCGCACGTAAGCTGCAATCATCCACTACAAACGTGGAAATTCAAATCACTGGCCTGGGAAAAACTGAAACTACAAATGTTCAAAAACAAACTACTTTGAACATTTATCCTTATTCAACCACAACTAAGGCAACCACAGTTACAGCCCTTATAGTGGATACAATTACGGACATTTTACCCCCTTCAACCATTCCAAACAAAGAATGGAGTCATATACATGAGCTACCACTTGCCGATCCGTTTTTCTTTAAACCAGGAAAAATTGACCTGCTTTAAGAGCAGATGTGTACAGCGAAATTCTCTTGGAAGGTTTACGGAAAGGTCCTCCAGGAACACCAACTGCCCAAAACAGTACCCTCGGATGGATACTTTTCGGAAAGCTAAAAAATACATCCACATTCTTAACAGCATCTGCGTTAACAGCAAAGGCTCATTACGACGACGACACTTCACTGGATAAACTTTTACGTCAGTTTTGGGAAACTGAAGAAGTTAATCCAGGAAGAAAGCTGTCTAAAGCAGATCAAGAATGTGAAGAGTTTTATAAAAAAACTCATGTTCGTAACGCACATGGCCGTTACGAAATTCGCCTGCCTTTCATCGCAGAAAGTCCCAGCCTAGGTGACTCTCGTGGTATGGCATTACGTAGGTTCTACAGCCTAGAACGGCAATTAGAACGAAATCCTGAACTCTATCAGGAATACAGAACTTGTATTAATGAATACAAGACATTAGGCCACATGACAGTGGCTAATAAGATAGTGAGCAATGAACAAAGCTACTATCTTCCTCATCATGCTGTTATCAAAGATAGCACTACTACAAAGGTTCGCGTTGTCTTTGATGCTTCAGCAAAAACGACTAATGGAAAAAGTCTAAACGAACAGCTACATACAGGTCCAGTACTGCAGTCTGAACTCTTCTCAATCATTCCCAGATGGCGAAAGTATAAATTCGCTATGTCTGCTGACATAGAGAAAATGTACAGGATGATAAAGGTACAACCTCCAGATCAAACCTACCAAAGAATACTTTGGAGGGATAATCGAAATGAACCTATTAAAGATTACAAGTTAACCACTGTAACCTTTGGCACCACGCCAGCTCCCTATCTCGCAATAAAAACGCTCAATCAACTAGCCATTGATGAAGCTGACAAATTCCCCGAAGCTGCGAAGATAGTGTCCCGTGACTTCTATGTTGATGACCTTCTTACAGGCTCAGATACAAAGGAAGAAGCCTTCCAAATACAAGATCAACTTATCAATCTGTTATCTTCCGGCGGATTTAATTTGAGGAAATGGGTTAGCAATTCTTCAGATTTACTATCTAGGATCCCCGAATCATACAGAGAAGTTGACCTTCCTTTGCGATTCGCAAGCGATGAGTCCGTAAAAACTTTAGGTATTCATTGGTTTCCAGGATCTGATTGCTTCACGCTACAATACAAAAGGAAATCAGATTGCCTTTCTACAAAGCGTTCTATTCTTTCAGAAATTGCAACGCTTTTCGATCCACTTGGCTGGATATCACCAATTATAGTCACGACCAAAATACTGATGCAAGCTTTATGGCTTGCAGGTTGTTCATGGGATGAGCCAATACCGGCATCAATTGATAAGCAGTGGCGCGAATTTAAAGCAGAATTACATCACATTAGCAGCATCAACATACCACGGTGGTTACATACTACAAGTAACCTATCCACCTGTCAAATACATGGATTTTCAGATGCTTCTAATCAAGCGTATTCTGCCGCTGTTTATATTAGAGTTGTGGATGAAGAAGGATTTGTTCAAGTCAATTTACTCATGGCAAAGTCAAAGGTAGCGCCTGTCAAATCCGTATCCCTTCCACGTCTTGAATTGTGCGGGGCGGTATTGGTAGCACGACTCATAAATCGTGTTAAAATCGATTTAAAATTTGATCAAGTTCCTACGTTTGCTTGGACAGACTCATCTATTGTATTAGCTTGGATTCGTAGTCACCCTAATAAGTATAAGACATATGTGGCTAATAGAGTGGCGGAAATTCAGAACTTGATCGACATTAAAGCATGGCATCATGTAAAGTCTGCTGACAATCCCGCCGACTGCAATTCTAGAGGAATTAAGTCTTCATTATTGATTGATCATGAGTTATGGTGGCATGGACCTCATTGGTTGCAGGACAGTGAAAATAATTGGCCGAAATCTAAAACCATTCCAGGTAATGAGCATGAAACTGAACAAAGACGAGTAACTCACTTCACAACAGCTCATTCAAGCATTGATGATTTGTTTGGAAAATTCTCTAGCTTTTCCAAATTGCAAAGAATCGTCGCATATTGCATCAAGTTCATCAATAAGTGTAAAAGTGCATTGGCGAAGTCCACAGAAGAACAACCAATGGATCCAAAGATACTTTATCCAAAAGAAATTGCCCAAGCCAAAATTCAGCTCATTAAAGCAGCACAGAATGCCGCTTTCGGTACTGAAATTAAATGTTTACAAACCACTTCCAGTTAAAGGCAAAATCTTATCTCTAAATCCATTTTTAGATAACAATGGGCTAATTCGAGTAGGTGGGCGATTAAGAAATGCTAACATTCATTACAGCCAAAAACATCCAATAATTCTGCCAAGGGAGAGTAAACTAACAACATTAATAATCGACCACTTCCATATAAAGACCTTGCATGGAGGTCCGCAACTGGTATTATCCATCATTCGAAACGAATATTGGATTCCGCAAGGACGTAAAACCGTAAAACAAGTGTTACATAAATGTATAACTTGCTTTAAGCAATCCGCAACTAGCAAAAATCAGATTATGGGACATTTACCTTCATCACGGGTTAATGTGACTAGACCGTTTCAACAAACTGGTCTCGACTATGCTGGTCCTTTTAATTTAAAGGTATCGAAACAATCGTGTATATAAAGGGTATATATGCATTTTCATTTGCATGGCCACCAAAGCCATTCATATAGAAGCCGTGTCAGATCTATCAACAGCGGCTTTTATAGCAGCTTTTCGCCGGTTCTCCAGCCGAAGGGGACTCTGCACAGATATATTTTCAGACTGTGGCTCTAATTTCGTTGGAGCTGACAAAGTCCTACAAAAAGAATTCAAAACAGCCATACTGCAAGCTAACAAGCAGATGGCAGAAACACTAGCCCAAGACGGGATATGTTGGCACTTTAACCCGCCTTCCGCACCTCATTTTGGAGGATTGTGGGAAGCCGGAGTTAAATCCATAAAATTCCATTTAAAGCGAATTTTAGGGAATTCTTCATTGACATTTGAAGAATTCGCAACTGTTTTGACACAAATTGAAGCCTGTCTAAATTCCAGGCCTCTATGTCCTATCACAGAAGATCTAGACGATCTCAATGTTCTAACTCCGGGACATTTTTTAATTGGTACTTCCTTATTACTTCCACCAGAACCTGTATTGGAAAATAAGGTTTCATCGCTCACCAGATGGAAACATCTCCAACTGTTGAAACAACAGTTTTGGCATAAATGGTCTCACGATTATCTAAATTCCTTACAAAATAGACCTAAATGGCAGACTCCAATATCAAATCCTAAAATAGGAGATTTAGTTATTATCAAAGAACCGAATCTGGTAGCGAGCCGTTGGTTATTAGGACGAATAACTGAAGTCCACCCAGGTGCTGACAAATATATTCGCGTAGTCAGTATAAAAACGAAAAATGGACTTGTAAAAAGACCATTATCAAAAATATGTATTCTACCAATACAAGAAAGCTAAATTGAGCATTTAAATTATACAATTTAACGCATCACAAAAAATGACCCCTCGCAAAGATATATATCAAATTCTTTAACAGAAAAATTCAAGCTACAATCGCTTATTTAAAATTACATGTTATCATCAAACTATTCATGTCCCGTTATTTTTAAATATCCAATTTCGCTTCTATCACAAAGATTTTACCATCAAAGCAACTTAAAGTCTAAAATTTTAACCACCTGCAACCATCCGTCATTATCTTCAATCGCTAAACGATAGTCTTTATGACAATGGTCCGCATAGAGAAAAAATCCAATCGCAATTTTAATCAAATGCAATTCTTGTTATCACCATTGCGCAAAATTTTGTAGTGCAGCCAAGCGATGCAAGCAAGACTAATTCTAGAAACCCGTTATGTTCGTATAAATAAGATTACGAATCCAATAAAGTCATTAGTCGATTATTTTTTGACAATGGAGACACCCAATCACGAAGTTAATTTCGAGGAAGATTTGCCCATAACTCCTGGGCGGAATTTTGAGGAAGAGCTGAAAGCAGCTTGGACTTTGGAACGGGAACTTGTAGCGGAGTCCTCACAACCAGATCAAGTTCAGGACCAAGACACGGAAGACGACTGGGATCTTGATGCAGAGATGGAAATATTGCCGCCATCTCCAAAGCGAAGTGTTGACGAGGAACAAGTGGAGATTGAGAAGCTAATGAAACAGCTGGAAGATTTGAAGCATCTCTCCAAGTTAATGAAAGTTAGCCAAAGGATGAATAAAATGACATTAAGCCAAGTACCAACAGCCACCATAGTTATTGAGGATTCACCTTCCACGTCCCCGAGTCCCACGATTGAATGCACTGTACCACAAACTCCCAAAGAGCCAGCAACCGATCATCTTCAGACCACCAGCTTGAACGATCACCCAGCGACAACAAAGGTGACCATCGTCGATGATCAAACCGTTCAACCCGCAATTCTTCCGAATGGCGACATCATAGTGACTATTGTAAACAATAAGACAGGGATGACAGAGAACATCACCGTATCGTGAGAGGCCTTGAAACGGTCAAAGAAGAAGAACCAGCGCTTCACAACAAAAGACGGGGCTAAAATTAAAGTTAGGTTGTTAGCTGATGGCAACATTAAAGTCATACAGTAGTAACTAGTTTGTTTGTTTTTTTTTTCTTCTTGCCCTTTTAACCCATTTTTCTTTTCTGTCGGCTTGCTCATTGGTTTTCTCCTTGGTAGTGTCGTAACGAAAATTGTGAATATGCATAAGACGGCGATAAGTTTCTCCCTCAATCAAAATTTTTTCTCATTGTTATGTAGGTTCGTTTTAAAATTAATCACTTGAAAGGCATTTACAGTCTTTCAACGGGGGGCAGTATGTTCGAACCAAATCGCTTCGAATATATTTTTCTTAATAGATACTTTCTGAAAAGAAAAAAAAATTCCTGAAAACAAAGCATAAAATTTTTTATAAAATTAAATCTAATTTAATCACTCAATTAGAACACAGATGCACAACCATATAAAGCCAGGTATTCATCATCTATATAACATATTGCACAAATGCAATATAAAAATATAGTCTCATTGAGCAGATTAAATTAAAATCATGATCATCTGTTTAAATTCGTACTAAAAAAACAATTTCTGAAAAGGGAACATATTACAACAATACCACGCTGAAATTGAATTCTGAAAATCAAATAAATTCAATCTAATTATATTTTTCCCAAAAATAAGTAAAACATCTAACAAAAGCATGTGTTGTCATGTAGCATACAATGCATGGCACAAATATAATCAGATCAAGCCGATCAATTTGCAATTCTATCATTATCATCATTACAAGTAATATCCAACGGGAATTTGTTCGCTACGTGATAGAGAGATTATTTTTTGCAAATATAATTTAATTTAACACAGCAGCATGTGAAGCTCTAAGTTTCTTGTTGCTATGCATTTTTGTTCGTTGCTAGGCAAATTTTATCGCTAGTACCGTAAGATCACAGCTGCACTGCCAATTCTTGCAATCATGCGCCGCTGCTACTCTATCAGTGGTGTCGTGTGCAAGCAAGGGCTATATAAACGACAAGCTGACTGATCTCGATCTCTTTTTGTACTTGGCATCGCTTGGGGTAAGTTGGCTGTTAGGGACTAACATTAATATCGGGTATCGACTGATATTTCACTTTTAACAATTAACAATCATTTCTGGTCTCGACGAAAATAAACGCATCTTATTTCGGGTCTCGACTGAAGATAAGATAACACTTTAAGCCGGGTCTCGACTGACTTAAAGAATATTATCTCGGGTCGCGACTGAGATAATCTTTTACTAACAATCATTTCTGGTCTCGACGGAAATAAACGCATCTTATTTCGGGTCTCGACTGAAGATAAGATAACACTTTAAGCCGGGTCTCGACTGACTTAAAGAATATTATCTCGGGTCTCGACTGAGATAATCTTTTACTAACAATCATTTCTGGTCTCGACGGAAATAAACGCATCTTATTTCGGGTCTCGACTGAAGATAAGATAACACTTTAAGCCGGGTCTCGACTGACTTAAAGAATATTATCTCGGGTCTCGACTGAGATAGTATCTTACTAATATTAACACTTTATTTCTGGTCTCGACGGAAATAAAGAATTGTTTTAACCCATAGTTAGAACAAAGGGTCTTAACATTAGCTTAAAGCCAACCCTCAAGCGTCAAGCTATAGATCGGTGAGTACCAGTCACTTGTAACAATATAATATTTATCATATATTTATTTTATTATACATTTACTCATATATATATTTACATTTTATACTCTTTTGGTGCATATTTATTTAATATCATAATTTGACTTTATTCTATTAATTTTACATATATATATATTGACGATCTTATATTGCAATTTTTGCCAATAAGTGTTTTTCAGTGTGATACAAAATTCTCTGACCCAAAACTTATATATTGAGTTTTATCGCAATACAACTTTTCTTGATAATCGTATATTCTAAGTCTGTGGTAATAAGTGTTTTATAGTGTGTGTTGATCTCTGACCTAATACCTTATTATATAATCTGATCTTAATATAATTAGTGGGTAATCTTAAAAAACAGGTATGAAAGTTTATTGGAAGTTAAAACGAAGTGAATAGTGTTTGTTTTGATAAGAGATTCGACCACTGACCTTGATCCAAATTTACCAGTGCATCCATTTCAGTTTCACTAAATTCAAATTTGCGTGTACGTTCTACTAACGGACAGTACATATAGTAAGACCTAAAGCAGGAAAACATTTTCGTATAAAGTAATAGGGATACTAAAAGTTACTACATGTCAAAACTATACATAGCATTTTATAGTTTTTTCATTCACGTTCTTTAGATTTTAGATTTAGCTTAATTATTTTTTGTTTTTTTTTCTTTTTTATTTCTCTTCCTCTCTCTTTTTTTCACATTATGTTTTTAGTTTTATTTACTTTACATTTACTTCTAAACATTATTATTACTTTATCTTCTTCTTTAAATTTATTAAAATTCGTTACCATTCTAATTGTAAGGTAGTATGTTATTGGAAATTTCTATTTACTATCTTTTTAACTTACAAAATAAATAAATAGCAATGAATTCAGCATATAAAGTAGGACCAGGTACGTATTCTAATTAAAGTTACCGAAGTAACGTACTGAAATCTTAATATTCATTCACATTCTCCAGATATTGCTCCATTTGACTTTCATTTACTCACATTTGCGTCACTTTTGAAAAATAAAAATAAGTTAAGCACTGCGCGAGTTGTAAGGAGACGACTTGAATCCTATTTTCCTTTACGATTCATAGATATCTATAAGGGCCGGGAAATTTGCGGACAAGATGGCAAACTGTCTTCGATAAAGTTGGAGAAATGGGTAGACACAAAAAACTTGTTTTAAATTTAAAAAATTGTCATTTAATTGATCTTTATCAATAAATTTACAGTAAATACTTATAAATACTTATTACAACTTCAATATGAAGTTGCTCGTCAATTCAAATCCTAAAAATCTTATGATTACTTATTGCAACTGTACAGTTGTTAGTCAAAAAATATTGCAAAAATATAAAAAAATATATAAAACTTAAAAAGGAAATTTCAAAATACAAAAAAGTACAAAAATTAAAAATAGAAAAATTAAAGAAATATAAAAAAAAATGTTTCCTCTTATTTGTCTATAAGTTTCTGCATCATCTCCCTGAATGATGCAACTGCGCCTTGCTGAACCTCTAGCATCTTTGACAGGATTTCTTGTTTTTCCTCGTGCATCCGCCTTTTCTCTGCCCTTCCTTCTTGTATGAGGTGCTCTATCGTCTCCGATACGGTTCTACGTCGTCTTCTCGTTCCTGAAGCTTGTGGGAGAACATCATTTGCCTCATTTTCCGCACTATTTTCTTCTTGAATATTTTGCTGCGAAGTGCTTGGTCCACTTAAGCGCGTTGGCTCCTCCACATTATTGGCTGCGGTCAAAATCTCCGCTTGCACAGTGGAAGGTGGCGCCCGAAATTCGGAAGAACTTGCTAAGGATATGGGATTCGCGGCATGCTGCTGTCCTAAAATTTCCCTCATATCTTCGTAGAAAGGAAATATAAAAGGAGACGATCCAGTTGATCTAATGTTGTCGTTCCTCTTTTTGTATACCCTTTTGAGATAACTGAACTTCCACTTGCAGTGTGTAGATCGATAAGGATATCCAGCAGCACCCATATCCTTAGCAATTTCTTCCCAAATTTGGGAATGTCTTTTCCAGAGTTTGAAAATTCTGTCCGCTTCCGTGCGTAAATGTTGATGAGGCGCAAGATAGCATTTCTCGTCCATCTTCCATTACCTATTAAATATTAAACATTATAACATACTGTGAATTTTTAATTTATAGGTTACTTACTGCTTTGTTGTCTTTCTTGGTCCACCACATCTTCAACCGCTTCCATTTCATGGTCTTGCGGCACCTCTAAAGCTCCACTTACTTCCGGGGCACCTACACCTTCATCAACTTCTGCCACCTCTGCACTTTGGAAGCCGACCCGAATTATGATATTACTCTCTTGCAACATTTCGATTATTTGCGGCGACACCTTTTTATAAATTTTTTGACCTGAAATAAAATGTTAGAAAATGGGTAAGTATTTTGCAGTAACATATCACCAGAATTAAAATTGAACTACTTTATATTAAAGATAAAGAAATTAAGAAGTTAAAATAATCATTATTTCAGTACTTCTTGATAATTATACAACAAATAAATACTTAATTATTAAAATACTAAAAAAAGCAACGCAACAAAAAGTGGGTAGTACAACATTCACAACGAATATTCTTAAGTTGGTCATGAACTGCACACTTTTTTAATAAGGGAAATTCTTCTGAAAAAGAAGAAATATATACTGATTTATAATATTGCTAATTAAATTAAATTAAAATAATATTTACTTACCATTTTCAAATATTAGCAATTTATCCCCTATTAAACTTGCCATGTTGTTTCCATCCAGAACGATGTTTATGCCACATGCTTCCGTTGCCATAGCTACACTTTCTTTCGCTCAACTTTACTTTACAAAATACTGGAGTGTAATGGAGCGCGCTACAAGTCACTCTCGCCCGACTGAGTGAGGGCAGTAGAAAGTAAATGGAAGTTTTTCGGTAGCGTTTATCTGTCATTTTTCGTGCTCAGTGAACGCACGAAAGCGTTTGGTAGTGACAAAAAGTGACTTTTAGCACGCTTTCTTTCTGTCGGTGAACGCACCCCATGTCTAATCATTGCTTGGCGAAGGCAGTTTTCCATCCACGCTTTTGGATTTTCTTTTTTGAACGAACCGTTTCTTATTTCATAATATATAAATCCAATCGTGCTTATGCATCCTATTACATGAACATTAGCACATTTTGAACCGGCTGCTATAGTAGTGCATCTTGTTCCTTTTAATGATCTATCCTGCGTTCTTGAAATATGAATGTTTAAATTAGTTTCATCCATAAACAAAATAGGTTTATTTTGGGACTGAAATTCCAAAAGATATTCAACAAACTTTCTCGTTTTTGTTTGTTGTCAGTACAGTTTCCCTTTTTGGGTTCATGCCTTAGGTATTTCAGCGTATAGCAGAGAGAATCTGGGTGTTTTGAAAGGGTTAGAAACGTTAAATGTTTCTCGAAATGCAGCAATGAGTTCCGCCAAGGTAATGCGACAATTTCTTTCAGTCATTTCTACGAAATAATCTAAATGAATTTGCGTAATTTTTTCAAATGTTTTCCCTCCTCGTTTGTCTGAAGTTTCACCCTCTGACATCCAACGATATGCTGTTGACTGAGGAATATTAAGTTGGTGTGCAAGTTGTTTCCAGTCTCCATTCATATTTGACACAGCAACTAATTGAGTTTTTTAGATTCTTTTTCTAATTTTTCAATTCTTGTAGCCATTTTTGAGACGGCTATCAATTTTAATATAAAAACAAAATTGTAATTATTCCCTAAAATGTAAAGAATTTTTTGAAAACCATGGCAAGGATTACTATTTTTATTTAGATTTCAATATTTCCCATATTGAAATTTACTATTCTCGTATTGAAATTTACTATTCTCAAGTTGAAGTTTACTATTCCACTTTGAAGTTTACTATTCCCATATTGAGGTTTATTATTCTCATTTTGAAACTGAAAAGGTATATTGCTAGCCAATAATCCTTTCATTTTTAATTCTTTCAAGCACAGGTACTTACACATATACATATTTTTACTCCTTACGAACATTTCAGTATATAAATTCATAGCACTGTAAGCAAATTCCCTTGAGTTAGTTCCGATATGATGAAAATTTCATTGGAGCTATCGCTCGAATGCCAACACCAAATGAAAATGGGAAATCAAAAGGGAAAAACCAGGAAAGCAATAATTACCTGTCAGAAGCCGGCTATGAGGTACTTTGATATTGCCGAAGATAAACGACATTAATTGCCAACCGATGCATGAACGTTTTAATTCAATATCTACAAACAATTCGCCCGGATTAAAGAGACGAGAGCAGCTTTAGTACCGTCCCGTATCCACAACCACAACCCATACATATTCGCGTTATAACCCCACTTCTACAATTTCCAGGAGTATATGAAGTACACATGCAAATCAAGTTAGGTATACGTCAACCGGGCAGGTGAATATTATTTGAAATTCTTTAATCTAATCCAGTTATTCTCCATTAATTAAAGCCAGGTGAAAATGACAGATGCTGAGGGAGTTCACTTATCGAGGTGCAGTCAATACCTTCAACTTTCTACCTATTTCTCAAGTGGCGTACTGCAATAGACGCCAACACCACCTCAAAGCGCTCCAATCGAAATGTCATCGTTCATTTTATTCGAGTGAAAGTTAAATGACGCGGCAAATGAATGTGAAAGCTTTCCCACTTCAAGGGGACTCAGCAAAGGTATTCAGGTGATTCTTTTGATATTATCAAATTGACTTCGAGTTGTGAAGGACTTTGTCAATGTCATACAGCTATCGGCTATTAGTGAACAAAAAACAACAAATTTGTATCAATAGACCGTGATTGGAAGATTTTCTTCCGAGAACGTATATTATAAGATCTATGCCAGTATGAGATATGAAAAAATTAAAGGTTTTCTAGGAATTTAATAAGCCCGGGGTGCACTTGCTTTTGCACTGCAAGCAGACTCTACATTACATGACATCATTTACGTGTAATCTATTTCTTATTACCATATTAAAGGCAAACATTTCTTATGAAATTATTTGGGCTTAAGAGAGGACCGAAAGGAATACTATGTACATCTGCAATTTCACTATATTGTAACATAGATATGGATTTATGCAACTCGCTCAAATTTAGGATCCAAAATAGATCCTTTAGGTCCGTTTTAATTCCAAGCTTAAGCCGAGTATAAGTTAATATCAGTTAATGGCTTAAGTGAACAGTATTAACCAAAATTCACAATTTAGTCAGCTTAAAATATTTTTTTTTAAAGATGGCAGGGCTTTCTCACTATTATACCATATGAAATTATAGGGTAAACTAAGTTTGTCATTCCGTTTGTAATGCACAGATATAGAACAAATAAAAAAGCTAGAATTGGTCTAAGACCAATTCGTATGATATTTTAGATGCAAGGTAAAGGGCTTTCCAATAAGAGGTGTTATTTTGATATTCAAAGATAAATGCCATTTTTTGAGATAAATGATTGGATCTTTATTTCATTATAAAGAGGAAGGTATGCCGTTAATAATGGAAAATAATATCAGCCAAATGACCACCACGACCACGCCTACAGGTCCATAACCTTTTCATGAAATTTTTCATAACTAAATCGCAAAGTGGCTGCCCTATGTCCTCGATAGCCTCACGAATTCCATCTTTGAGGTCTTGAATCGACGCTGGGCTGTTGGCGTAGGCCTTCTCTTTCACGTGGTCCCAAAGGAAGAAGTCGCAAGGTGTTAAGTCACAAGATCTCGGTGGCCAATTGTGATCACCTCTTCGAGAGATAACACGGTCCGGAAACTTTTCCCGTAAAAGATCAATGGTTTCGTTGCTTGTATGGCACGTAGCGCCGTCTTGTTGAAAGTAAACGTTGTCCAGATCAATACCATCCAATTTCGGCCATAAAAAATCATTAATCATCTGTCGATAGCGCAATCCATTCACCGTAACTGTTGCTCCAGCCTCATTTTCGAAAAGGTAAGGTCCAATGACCCCGCGGGACCATAAACCGCACCAAACAGTCACACGTTGAGGATAGAGAGGCTTTTCAACAATAACTCTTGGGTTTTCCGAGCCCCAGATGCGACAATTTTGCTTGTTGACGAAGCCATCGAGGTGGAAATGGGCCTCATCACTCAAGATGAGTTTTCGATGGAATTCCGGATCATTTTCATGCATTTCAAGGACCTAATCAGCAAAGACTCGACGTTGTTGATGATCGGCCGGCTTGAGTTCTTGTGTTAACTGAACTTTATACTTAAGCCTTAAGACCCAAATTGTTGTTGCCTGTAATTCTTGACAGTTTAGTATATATTTATAAGTCTTGTCTTACATTTTCTGTGTTTCCTCAAATATGGAAAAAGGCAGTTGTTATACCTTTGGCTAAGTCCTCTGCACCAAAATCAGTCTCTGATTATCGGCCAATAAGTTTACTATGTTACGTTAGCAAAATCCTAGAGAAATTAATGAGCACGCAAATTCTTCAGTATGTTTCGGATAATAAGCTCATTTCGAAATGGCAGTCCGGCTTTCGTTCTGGCCACAGCAGTGAAACTGCCTTGTTGAAAGTATCTACTGATATCCGCAATTCACTTGACAGTGATTTGTTAACAGCTTTGGTACTCCTCGACTTCACTAAAGCATTTGATTCCGTCAATCACAGTTTACTTTTATCGAAACTTCAAAAAATGTATAATTTTTCTCATTCAGCTTCTAGAATGATTTCAGACTTCCTTTCAAATCGCTCTCAGCATGTTAAAGTCGGGGATGCTAAATCGAAGTGGATTAAGGTTAAATGTGGTGTTCCGCAAGGCTCAATTCTTGGACCGCTTCTCTTTAGCTTATTCATAAATGATCTCCCTGATATTATTGAAGACGTGAACATTCACATGTATGCTGACGATGTTCAGATATATCTATCTCGTCCAATTGGGTTACTTGAGGACTGCATTTACCGAGTAAACCGTGATTTGAAAAATATCTCTGATTGGGCCACCAGCAATCGACTCTTGTTGAATCCCCTGAAATCTTCTTGTATGGTTTTTTACAGGAGAGACTTGGAGTTTTCAGATCTTCCCTCTATATATCTTAATGGAGTGCTTTTGCCATATGCCAGCAAGGTTAAGAATCTTGGTGTTTATTTCAATAGTAAATTTGAGTGTTGTGACCATGTTAATTCCTCATTACAAAAGAGTTATGGCGGCCTTCGATTGCTTCGTCTGTCGAGTAGCCTGCTCCAGGTTGAGTTAAAGCTAAAGCTTGTTAAGGCACTGATAATTCCACATTTCACTTTCTGTAGTACAATTCATTCGCGGCTTGACTCTGTGTGCATCGTAAATTAAATGTAGCTTTTAATGATTGCGTGCGTTTTGTTTATGGCTTAAGACGTTACGATCACGTTTCTGCTTATAGAAATTGCATATTAGGATGCTCTTTAGATACTTATTTAGATATTAGAGCATTAGTTTTCCTACGTAATTTGATAAGTTCTAAGTTTCCTTTGTATTTATATAGTGACTTATAATTCTTGCATTCGTCCCGTCATGTAATCCTTCGGATTCCTCGTGAATTCTCTTCCGGTCACTGTTAGAAGGCAAACTCGGACATTAGATTTTAAAAATGAGCTGAAGCGTATTCTGAATTAATCATGAACTATGCGTGCCGATGACACAATTTTTTGCGTAGTTTAGATTAATATTAAACTCTAGCCCTTACAATTTTTTTATGTTTTATTTTATTATTTTGTTGATTTTGTTTTATTTTTTTCTCTTCTCTTTTGGTTTTTAGTCTGTATGGTGTTTATTTTTTTCTCTTATTTGAAATTATTATATTATTATAGTTATATTTGGTCTTAAATTTAATTTTTTTTTCTCTTTCACTAAATTTTATATTTTCCATTTGTACTGTACTAAAAAAAGATGTAGTCTTTTGTACATATCCATGAATAAATTATTATTATTATTATTATTTATGCAAAATACGGTGTAATGATGTTTGTGGAATGCCTAATTACAAAGAACGACGAGGAATGGACAAATCTGGGTTTTCTTCAACACTTTCGGCTACAGCAGCAATATTCTCGTCTGTTTTTGAGCGACGTGCATGGATTTTATTCTTCACATCACTAACTTGTCCCGACAACTCGAATTTTTCTACCAATTTCTGTATTGCGATCCGACAAGGTGCTTCACAACGACCCAAAAATGTTCGAGTTTTACGAACCGTCTCTGCCACATTTTCACCATTTTTATAGTGAATTATATTTATATATATATCGTTTCATTTTTACTAATAGCGTAGTTTCTACTTGTCAAATGTCAAAAACTGATAGCTCCAAAAGTGACATCTACCGAAATAGCGGACTAATTAAAATAACACCTCTTATTGGAAAACCCTTTATATAGAAGACAAAGTATTCCCATTAATATTTTGACACATTACAGCTGATAGTTTGTGACGTAATACTGTGACTAATGTATATACATTTTTATAGGAAAGACAGAGAGAGGAGAGAGAGTATCTCTGTACCATATGGTGCTTCATAAAGTTCGCTCATGGGTCCTAAATGGTGCATAAATAGAGTATTTTTTTTTCTTCAATATTTGATTTTTTTAATTTTAAGCTACAGGGTAATATAGATATTCTTTCATCATCACATTGTACAGGGTGTTCCAGGAAAAGTATGCAATAATGAAACCCCTAAAAGATGAGGAGATTTGCAATCGAAAATGTCATATTCATTTTTTTCGAATTCGTGTTATTTTCGAAATTACAGCGAAATTTAGATTTTTTCGAAAATGAGGTCCTTGCAACACTTTTTGGCTGTAACTCAGCTCGTTTTGCTTACTGAACCGCTATTGTGGTCTTGTTTTATTCGTATTACTACTGGCTTTCATTTATTATAACTAGCTTTCAAGAAAGTTTCTAGATAAGTAAAAAATTAACGATAAAACTTCAAAAATGTTTTTCTCTTCGAAAAATTATCTTCTTTGAGGGTCGCAAATCTCCTAAAGAAACCATATTAGCAAACTATTCCGTGTCCACAGAAAACATCCCTAATTTGTTATCTTTCAGACAAATACAACATTTTTAGCCTAACTCAAGTACTCTCCGAGATATAGGATAAGATGTCTTGCAACATATCTCGCCCATACTTGAACGAAATTATTTTGAAATTCAAATTTTTTTTTATAATGGTGGGAAAACTAAGCACTGAAGCAAGAAAATCGAGTGAAACCTACTTTATAATTTTAAAATATATGTACACGGTACTGTAGAGGTCAAACAAAATTGATGAATTTACTCGAAGTTGGTAAAAGTCTTGGTTTCAAGATTCATAAAGAAATATACTTATGTAGATTTAAGATAAAATAAGCGATTTATAGAGAAATGAAAATTATAATTCCTTTTACATAATTTTCTTTTATTTGTAATAAGCCAGGTCGATTCATTCGTTTTGTATACATCTGTAAGATAAACAAAGCTATAGGGAAAGTATAGAAGAGAAAGTCCTTCCTCTAGTTCTACGAGTATTTCTTGTGAAGCAGACTGTGAATGGAAAATGAATGTGGAAAGAAAGAAGGTCAATTACATATATGTTTGTATATATATATATATATATGTATGGATATGTACCTTTAGGAATCAAGTATAAGCTGGATCATTACAATACCGTCAGTCCCGCAAGAACAAACACAATGAAGAGTTTTCCATTATGAAATCACAGTGTAAATATGCACGCAACAATGAAAGGATTTTAAATGGATTCTGACCTAAGACTTAGAGGGTAGACGGATGGTAAATGGGATTATTGTTGTGATTGTTTAATAATTATATGAATTACATACAGTTATATGTGTATATATGTTTTACTATATAGTAGGTCTAGTTGTGAATAAGTATTCTTTTTCTTAAAAACTAAACTTAAGTATCCTGATGTCTTTAAATTAACACAGACGACCTGCAGTCCCTAAGTAAGTTAGAAGTTACCTGAGGGCTACTCAGAGCCATCAAGGCTGCCTGACTATTAGAAAGGATAGCAATGTCCTTTCCCTTGATCTCCATATCAAGGGCTATTTTCGCTGTCATTGCGATGGTGAAGACTTGAGCCTGGAAAACAGTGGTGTATCTTCCAAGTTTTGTGATGCACAGATAAATTTCCAGATTTTTCACATATACTATAAAAACGGTCAGTTCCAAACATTTTTTTACTGAAGAGTTCTTCGGAATGTTAAACTTTTGAAATTTGGTAATAATCATTTTTACTGCCTGGCAAATCGTGTTAGAAAAAAAGTAATCGAAAACCTCTTTGGTAATCAAATTTTCATATATATATTTTGGAAACTGCAGGGTTGGTTCTAAGGTAACGTGAAGAACATTAGTATTAGACCAATTATAATTTCTTCACTTTCTAGTAGGAAAAATTAGGCGTGAAGCTTCTAAAAGCAATAAAGGAGCACAACACTTTCGTCAGAATTCAATATTGTTCTAAGAAAACCTCCATAAGAAGCAATTGTGAAACAGAGATAGAGATAGAGAGTGAGATAGAATTGAATTATGCGTAATTAATGAGTCACATATTTTTGGTGCATCAGCATCCCATTTTATTCAATACAGGGTGTCCCGTAAATGATGAGAAACCCGAAGGCCATGGATTGGTCATACTTAGACGAGCAAAAAGAAAATCGTTTGGGGCATGGATCCTGGGGATCTGCCAGATAACGGGACTTTAATATATTTGGGTGGAAAGGCGGCGGAAAAAAAGACTGTGAAGCACATGGCTGCCAAGGTGAAAAGCATATAAGAGGAAAGCATGCATACTTCATAGAAGAATTTTTGTTGATTTGTTATGTGGAAGACGGCGTTGGATTTCCCAATGTGACTGCAGTAGGGTGCGATGCAATGAAATACTTAAGTACAAGTACAAGTACCGAAGGCCTGAGTACTTCAGCGTAAGTACAAGTACCGCATGTATGAAAAGTACTTGCAACTAAGTACTATGTCTATAATATGTATAGTTATCAGTGGCTACTATTTATAGGTTTTTATAGTTCTCATTGCTACACTCATAAAACCGATTAGAGGTCTGCTCAACCATCCATTATCGCCTCCAATAATTCATAGCAATTCTAAGGAAAAAATTTCCAGTGAATTTCTAAGAAAGAATTGAGGCCTTTCCTACATCAGGTCGAGGCATCGTTGATTTTATATTGGAGCGAGGCATTGCTTGCTTATCCTTAGTTATGTCCACTGACGTATATAATATGGACTGCTTACTGTTCTATTTTACGTGGGCACAATTGCTTTTTGTCAAAAAGAGTTCTTACGTCGGTGCCAACATTGAAAAACTCATTGGCGCTAAATTTGAAAAAGTGAGCACGCAGTTCGGAAGGTGATTTTCATAAAACATTTAGAATTTTTGTGCGTATCTAATGAATATATTGCCTTTGGTAAAACAGTTTTTATCACAGTAATAACCCTAAATGATTGATTTAAAATCATGTATTTCGACGAATCCACTAATTTATTTGTTGTTTTCAGTTCTCTCTCAGTTGGTACTTAGACCGAAAGTGTCAGCAGCATAGAGTGAGCCCACTTTCTGCAGTGTATTTCTATGAACGTAGTCAGTCCATATTATACATGTCAGTGGTTATGTCAGCTAGGCGAGGCATTGTCGATTTTATATTCGAGCGAGACTGGTTTTTGTATGTTATTAGTTTATCTAAGGTTTTGCCTTGACACGTTAGTACGTCACATACTTTAACAATTCTTTGCGTGCTTTAAAACTAAACAAAAAAGGAGTTGCGCTAGAGATTATGTTTGCTTTTCTACGAAGAGTTAAATATTTGTAGGTACTTAATAGACTCAGAAATACTTAAGTAAAAATGTTAATACTTAAGTACGAAATTAAGTCTTAAGTACAAGTAAATAGAAGCAAGTACTTATGTTCAAGTACTACGTAGGGGCATTTCGAAAGTATTGAATAATAAGTCTTAAGTAACGAAAATGTACTTTAAGTAGTACTTAGTAGTACAATGTCAAGCATGCACTGACATAAACTTGTACTCTGCTATTCGACGAACCTAGAAGAGAAAGAAAAAAATATACCTTGTTCAAACAAGAAGTAACTAGAAAATTTAACCTGCACCTGGTGTGTGCCACAGGTGTGAAAGTCCCTCGACGACATGTAAAAAAAGAAGAAAATGAATTAAAGACATATGAAATAAACAAAAAACAGATGAAAGATAAATAAACATTGAATTACGAAGAACAAATAACAATAAAAACTCAATAAATGCACAACGAAGAATAGTTTTATAACACATAACCACAATCAAAACAAATAAAGATGAATTAGTAAAAATACAATTATTTTACCTGACACAACAAAATTATTCCGTAAAATTGGTCAGCAGGGACAATTGTAGATTGCATGCTGAGGGTTGGTGGATATTTCAGGTGAAAAACCACCCAAAACAAGCTTACATGCACAGGTGTCCACCATCCTTCGAAACAACAATTAAACACAATAAATACAATAAATGTTGCACATTACCTGTAGTATATGGTATCCCACGACGAAAATTCAACAATACACCACAAAAACTAACATAATAATTAAACAAGTAAAAAAGGTAGAATTGGTCTAAGACCAATTCTTATGATACCCTAGATGAATGCCCGTATTAAATTTCGTATGGTCACCGATTTATTCAAGTATTGATTTTGAAGTTGTTTTTCGCATATATTTCTGGAACAGTTTGTTGCAAATAAAAAATGGTAATAACCAATTTTATAGGATTTCGTATTCTGCAGAACTTCTTAGTACAATAAAAATGTCTTGGACTGATCGTTTTCAAAGTATACGTAAAAAACCGAAATTTTTATATGGCAACACCAAGAAGGAGTTGCCCGATTTAGTCCATTTTTGACATTTTATTTGCTAATGTAGTAAAAACATCATGTACGAAATTTCACCTCTCTACGTCGATGCGTTCTCAGGCAGTGTCCAAATATATAGCGGAAAACGAAATTTTTATATGGCAACCCCACGAAGGAGTTGCCCGATTTGTCTCATTTTCGAACTTAATTTTAATAACTTTTAATATTATGAATGGGTGTCCAATCCATTTTGCTCTACCATCATTATTTCGAGGTGTTACAAACGGAATGACAAACTTAGTATACCCCTATGATTTCATCTAGGGTATAAAAAAACAATAAAAAACAAATCGCGCGCGTTTGACGTTTGTCGATTGGAGAGCACGGCGAAACTTCATGTTCTCATGACATTTGACGTGTTAATTCAGGGTAGAATTTTCGCGCGATTCTAATGGCTGCGTTCGTTGCGCGATATTTTTCGCGCGATTCGCGTAATTCGCGATTTTTATAAATTTCATTTACACTAACGAGTGCGAAAGAGAAATACTGTGCGAGCAAGACAAATCAGCAAAAGTCATGAGAGGAATTTATTAGAATGAACCAAAAAATGGCGTGTCGATAAGGCAGATGAAATATACATTGGAGTACAGAATATAATATATTCTGCCCCTTGAGGTCGTTGATTGTCGCTTGTCTACTAATCCGTGCATTAAGACTGCCGTGAGATTAAGGTTTAATAGCTAGATGCTCACGTATTCATGCAGAAAACCTATTCAAATCAAACTTTTGTTAGTTTTACATAAAAACACTGCAAATTTAAGGAATACGATAGAGCTCCAATGTATTAGCGAGGGAATCTGTTTCATGGATTGGGTAGTGCTTCTCGAGGATTTTCTGCAGGCCAATTTGAGCACAAAGTCAAAGATAAACTAATAAGAAAATAAGGCACATCCGAACAAAATTGGAAATTTTTCGTGTTTTTTAGACCGAAACAGGTAATCTCATATTGTTCGAACCAAATCGCTTCGAACATATTTTTGTAACAGATACCTTCTGAAAAGAAAACATCCTGAAAACCAAGCATCAAAATTTTTTGTAAAATTAAATCTAATTTGTTTACACTTAATCAAAAAACAGATACTCAACCCAACAAAGTAATCTATTTGCCATCTACATGACACATTGCACAAATACAATACAACAGTATAGCCTCATTGAGCAGATAAAATCAAAATTATCATCACATTGAGTGCTGAAAAGAATATGAATTCAATCTAATTACAATTGTCAGAAAAATAAGTACAATATCTAACAAAAGCATGTGTTGTCATATAGCATACAATGCATGGCAGAAATGCGATCAGATTAAGCAGATCAATTTCCAGCTCTATCATTATCATCATTACAAGTACAATCCAACGGGAATTTTTTCTCAACGTGATAGAGAGAACATTTTTACAAATATAATTTAATTTAACACAGCAGCATGTGTAGCTCTAAAATTCTTGTTGCTATGCATTTTGGTTCGTTGCTATACATATTGTGCCGCTAGTACCGTAAGATAACAGCTGCACTCCCAATTCTTGTAATCATGCGCCTCTGCTACTCCATCAGTGGTGTCGTGTGCAAACAAGGTCTATATAAACGACAAGCTGACTTATCTCGATCTCTTTTTGGCATAGCTTGGGGTAAGTTGGCTATTTAGGGACTATCATTTATATAGGGTATCGACTGATATATAATTTTTTAACAACTAGCAAAACAAATCATTTCTGGTCTCTACGGAAATAAACGCATCTTATTTCGGGTCTCGACTGAAGATAAGGTAACACTTTAATCGGGGTCTCGACTGACTTAAAGAATACCATCTCGTGTCTCGACTGAGATAGTATCTTACTAACATTAACACTTTATTTCTGGTCTCGATGGGCATAAAGAATTGTTCTAACCCATGATTAGAACGAAGGGTCTTAACATTAGCTTAAAGCCAACCCTCAAGCGCCAAGTTGTAGATCGGTGGTACCAGTCACTTGTAACAAAATAATATTTATTCATATATCTATTTTATTATATATTAACTGATACATATATTTACATATTCTACATTTCTTGCACACATTTATTAAATATCATAATTTTTCTTTATTCTATATTAATTTTACATATTTATATTTTTATGTATTACGCTATTGGCGCTTTTATATTGCAACTATTCTGCCAATAAGTGTTTTCAGTGTGATACAAAATTCTCTGACCCAAAACTTATATGTATATGGAGTTTTATCCCAGTACAACCATTCTTGTTAATCGTACATTCTAAGTCTGTGTAGTGTGACTGAGACAACGAGTAAAACACAATGATCGAGAGAACGTAGGGAACGTAGGATTACCCAAACGACAAAATCTTCTTGAATACCTTTAAAATTCTTTCAAACTATTCATAATAATGTACATCAGGTAACACTATCTCTAATTTTTTATGAAAAAGATAAATTTCGCTCTGGCCAAGATGCTGAAAGAAGATATAAAATTCCTTTCAAATGAAATTGTCATTTTTGTCGAAAATATCAGAGAATCCAGCATGAGTTTCTCCCACTTAATCTCTGCAGCCTAAAATGAATGTAAAGAAAAGCACGTGCTTTTAAAATATATGACAGCAACAATAGGGGCTTCCGCAAGCACTGTCTCAGTGAGACAACTGAAACAAAACTTTGAGCAATCGTCTCAGTTGTCTCAGTTCAAACCTATCAGCTGATTTGCCAATTTTGACATTTAAATAATTTTGAACACATAAAATGGATAGTAATAAATTGAGGAAAGTGTTGTTAGTTTATTCAATTAGCTTACTAAACTTCAATTATTAATTAAAATCACAAAATAACGAAACTGAGTCAACTAAGACAAGAAAATTCAGTTTCACTTGTCTGAGTTGCTCAGTGGTTGGTAGCTCAATATGGAACTGAGACAGTTCCCCGAAAGTGCAGTCACAGTGAGCCAACTGAGGATATCTCACTTGTCTCATTGAGAATGTGCTTGCCGAAAGCGCCTAAAGTGTCCATTCCAGCAACATCATGGAACAATTCTGTCAATATTTCAGAAAAACGTATTTTCATAAAAGCTCGGGAACATTTTATTTCATATAAGTTTTAAAGAGAGTTTTATTTTTTTACTTATATTTTTCTGCCTTCCTTTGCCTGCCGTGGGCATTTTAATGTAAAACAATCGGATATTTCGCCTGCTTCTTAACTTATTGTTAAGTTAACTTTGACATAAGTGAGGGTGATGGTAAGTCATAGAAAGAAAAGCCTTGTCTATCTCAATTTGGTATAGTTGGGGCTGAGATTTGGGTGAGGCAAATATGTTTTTATTCCCTAGTCGTCGGAAACACGATGATGCACACTCGTGACTAGACATGATGTAAAAACCGGTTTTTGTGTCGAGTGTTTGTCAGCCCTTGGTACAGGTAGTTGATACATAGTTGACAGCAAAGTTTGGTGACACAAGATGATACACACTCGAAGCTAGACACGACATAAAAACCGGTTTTTATATCGAGTGTGTATCAGCTCAGCCTATCGAACACGTAGTTTATACACGGTTGATACACGCTTGAGACAACAAAGAAAATTCATTATTTTCATATGATTTACATGCACACAAACTAAGTACACGCAATCAAATGTAAAAAAAAAAACACTCGTGTATCATCCGAGTCTAACTCTCTGCTCTAAATGCACGAAAATATTCTAAAATAGTGCTAAGAAAACCAGTTTTTAGTACAGTGTATCGAGTGTGTATCATCATGTGTCATGGGACCTAGATAAAAATCTATAGGGTGTACTAAGTTTGTTATTTCGTTTGTAATGCATAGAAATAATAATGGTAGAGCAAAATGGATTGGACACCCAAAAATTATATTAAAAGTTATTTTGATTTTTGCATGTTTGTCTGTCCGTCCTCACCTTAACACGAGAGCGCGTTCATTTTTGAAAAAAAAAGAAAAAAAAAATTGAATACCAAAAATGGGACAAATCGGACAACTCCTTTGTAGAGTTTCTATACAAAAATTTCGTTTTTAATATATACATATATTGGACACTGCCTGACAACACGTCAACGTAGATAGCTGAAATTTTGTACACGGCGTTTACATAAAAATATGAAATATAATTTCAACAATGGACTAAATCGGGCAACTCTTTCTTGGTGTTGCCATACAAAACTTTAGTTTTTCAATATATACTTCGGCATTATCCGACGTAGAGAGCTGAAATTTTGTACACAGCGTTTTCTTAAAAATTGTAAATTAAATTTCAAAAATGAACTAAATCGGGCAACCCTTTCTTTTTAGGCTGCCATACAAAACTTTATTTAACTTTTATTTTCATCTAGTGTTGCCGAGGCTGAGAGGATACCTTACGATGCCGTAGCACAGCTTTGGAAGGAAAGGAATACAGGGTAGGGAATTGAGGATTATTGGGTAGTTGACGGAGCGCATTACGCTTGAATGTTTGTGGCTCATAGCTGGGGAGGAAAACAGAGGATAGCAAACTCTTTCACATTTGTACCGTTTTGCTTATGTAGGATTCGCGGAATTTCACGGTATGGTAAAATTTGACTTCAAGGTTGAGGGTGGGCCCGGGTTACAGATCGTGTGGTGCATATAGGAAGAATTCTACAACTGATCAGGCTAGAGATTTCGTCATAGCAGTACCCATAGAAGTAGCGATTGATATGTCATCCCTAACAAGCCGGAAGGCCTTCTTCTGGACTTGCAGTATGTCTAGACCCTGCAAAAATATGGGAATTATATTCTAAGCTAGGCCTGATATGAGACTTATAGATTTGCGCCAAGTCTGATGGAGTAAAATATTTCTTGCATCTTTGCAAGAATCCTATTTCATAGCGTTTTTGGCAATTCCAAAAATGTGGTCAGACCAAATAAAATTATTGGATGGTGAGATGGTGAAATGGTGAGATCCACATATCTTCTCCATCGACGGAAATGTGTTGAGTGGGAGTTTGACTACGTCTGAGTGATAACAGACAACATTGCATATTGGAAGTGTGAGTTCTAGTCTCGTTTTTATAATTCAAATATAAAATTTTATTTAATACTTAAAGTACAAATTCATTTGCTTAATCTAATATCACAAAATTAATAAATAAATTCAATTCAATCTAAAACTACCCTACAAACTAATATAAAATCCAATAACAAAAATTCAAAAAAAAAATAAATCCAGCAATTAAAAAAAAAACAAATAGACTTGCCCACGCAGTAGAATAAAATAAAGTCCGCCACCCTTGAATTATTTATTCTGAAAAAGAAGAAGAAGCGAAATGTTAATCTTCTATGAATCAACTAAAATTTTCTGAAATAAATTTCAAAGGGGTGCTACGTCTAAGCACACGGAAGTAAAAATCTTCTAAAGAGTTCAAGCACTCAGATTATCCCTGATCAGAATTATCTTCTGTAGTAATAGGGCGCTCAGGTTATCCCTGATCAGAATTATCTTCTGTAAATATAGGATGCTTAGGTTATCCCTGACCAGAATTATCTTCTGTATAATGGGAAAGGAAATTCAGGTTATCCCTGACCAGAATTATCTTCTGTAATAAGGTAGGAAGCACAATTCTTTTTACTCAGATTAGCTCTGATACAGATCAACTCTTCCAAAAGAATGGTGCCATCTACTGAAATTCATCGGCTTTATATAGCCGCTGTAACCAGTTACGTCTTCTCGCCTCTTCGTGTTGCCCTAGCAACGACTGACGCGATGTCTGAATGTACCACAGACAGCTGGCTGCTGTAATGTCATTTGCTGTCATCAAGAAATGTAAATATTAGGAGGTAAGTATACTTTGCTGAATTTTGATATTGATTTGTTGATTTCATTGATGACTTTTGATTGTTTTTAGGCGAGATATCGTTTCTAGGAGTACTATCTGATGTTCTGCACTATGTGTACAATGTTCGGGTGAATTTAATTCGAATTTTCACTGAACTTCCCTGGAGTTAAACTGTGTGAAGTGAAGATTAGATAAGTGTTTTTGTCATTTATTAATTTAACTTGATGTTTTGTGGTTCTTTTGTTTTATATTTCAGGACATCATTCGTCGTAGGAAGGCGCAATCAATATGCCTCTGGAAGTACGTCGAGGGAATATTTTAGTGAATTTAAGCTGACAGCAGGAACTTCATCGTGGGATATTTATATTTATATGTGAGGACTGAACAGGAAGCATTAAACGAGACCCGATTTGCTCTGCCCCAAGCGAGTATTGTTGTTAGGTCATAGTTTAGTGAACTGAACATATGGCTGTTTTTGCCAGCTATATTATTCCAACGGGAATCAGCTATATAGTCGAACGAGTACACGAAATCAAGGGTGCTGTCCTCTGCAAAACTATGAATAGGATTGAAAGTGAGAGCTAGCAGATCATTAATAAAAGTGATAAAGAGAGTAGGAGAGAGCATGGAATTTTGCGGTACACCGGCATGGATTATAGAACGGTCAGAAGTAACTCCGTCTAATATAATTTGAGTTGAGCGGCGAGAGAGAAAGCTTTCAATCCATTTTAAGAAAAGAGAGTCTAGATCTAATACCTGCAGTTTAGGTAAAAGAGCAGGATGCCAGATACTATCGAATCCATTCGAGAAATTGATTCCAACGCTCACTAACGAATGTTAGTAACTCTCCAGTAGAGCGGTCAGCTCGAAAGCTGTATTGGCTATCGTTAATTAGGTGATTAGTTTCTAGATATTTCATCAATTTATGGTTAATGAGTGTTTCGACAACCTTCGAAAGAATCGAAGTAACGGATATTGGTTTATAATTTGAGGGATCCCTTGGCTCACCTTTTTTGGGTATTGGATGAACATGTGCAAGTTTACATGATTAAGGAAAGACTCCTGTCGAATAAGACAGGTAAAATAGTTTACGTATAGGTTGATCTAAAGAAGAGGCGCTGCACTTGAGTACCAGGGGCGAAATACCATGGGGCTTAGCAGTCTGAGACATAATGAGACCTGCGAGCACTTTGAAGACTTCAAATGTGCGGAAATGCAATGATCTTTGACATAGTTGCATGTTGGTGGAGAAGGAGGACTTTTCGAAGAAGGGGGCAAGAAAGAATTCGCAGGAAAGGTACCTGCAAACAAATTACCTTTATCCAATGATTTTGTGTACACATTCTCGGCACCGAAGAACTGACGAAGTTGTTCTTTACTGTTATAACAAGAGGTCAGAAACTCTCAACCTTTCCGACTAGTAAAGATTTTCCGTCATTTTTTTTGGTCGAATTAGAACTTAGCTCGCTGAATAATGGATTTGCGGTGTTACGTGCTTCTCTATAGATCTGTCTCAATTCCGCTGAATGACACAGTTTATATTCCTGAAATGCACCTGCCTTATTCTTAATCGCTATATAACAGTCATTGTTAAACCAAGATGGATTGTTTGGTTTAGTATTCTTGTATATGTGCAAGATGAAGCTGCACATCCCAAATGATAAGATGTTGATAATGGATTCAGAGCAGCACTCAACATCTCTCGAGGAAAAACACTCAGACTAGTCTAGCTCTCTAATGGATTTGTTAAGTGAAGCCCAATCAGCTTGATCATAGTGCCACACCAATCGCTTTTTACGAAGGCGGCTGGTGGGTTTCAGTGATGATATGTACAATTGGGCTGAAACGAGACAATGATTCGAGCTGTCAAGAGGAGATGAGACTGACATTGAGTACTTGTCAGGATGAGATGTTAGAAACAGATCCAATTATATGAAACAAACGACTCTATATATCAACTAACTGTTGTAAGTTACAGGACTCGTTAAATAGTTCAATATGTCTCCCCGCTGGACTTGTGGTTGAAGAATGTCTGAGCCACTGAATGTTATGGACATTGAAATCCTCAGGAATAACGGTCTTAGACCAACTATAACAATTTCTCTTGTTATTTGTAGATTTATTCATTTTAGTGTGTTACTTTACTTAAGGTTGTCTAGCTTGGGTATAAGCTCCTTTCGACGCGTGTACCGAGATTAATTGTGAGATTCTTCAATTTCTTACTGTGATTGTTGTTGGTATTTGGACCTAATGTGAATATTCCTTTGTTTTTATAATTTTGTTATTATTCTTCATAAAGAAATCATTCCAAGTTCTATCACGTTGGTCGTAACACAACTTGTCTCCTATATACCGTGCCTTAGAGTAAGTGAACTCTACTGACCCAAGGTATATAGAATACAAGGTATTCCCACTACGAACCACGTTCCGCCATTATTGGCGAAATATGGTGAAAATATGTAGAAAAGCACGGTACAGAGAACACAATACTCTCGGCGCTCTCTCTGTCTTTCCTATAAAAATGTATATACATTAGTCATAGAATTACGTCACAGTCTGTCAGCTGCAATGTGTCAAAATTTTAATGAGAATAGCTTGTATTCTATATATCTTGCTGCTGACCATCGCATTTTGTATCAAGCTATTTTTTCTGCGATAGTGAAAACAACTGTTGTGCATTCGTATAGATCATTGATTGACCTACATGCACCTACATATATGTATATTGTCTACTTTCCAACCCAAAGTTGCCCTCAATCACAAAAAATAAACACAAACCGCCATCATTTTACTTTCGAAAAAATTGACGGAAATTAAAGACGTTTTGTTTACAAAAAAATGTGAGGCACGAGCTATGACGGACGGCAGAATGGAATTTTGTTTGAGTTGTAAAAGTTATAGCGATTGATATACATACATACATAGGTTGGTCTAGCTGCTCCTAGGATATTACGGTTGTAAAAACACAATCAGTATCAGCAGTTGGTACAACAACAAATTGGCGGCATATTTCAAAAAATGTCATGCGCGTATTTCGAGGGGAAAACATCCATCCACTACTACTACTACCGTCAGCCAGTCAAGGAATTGGAGCTTTCATCGAAGCAAAGCTATTTTATTATTCACTGCTTTTGCAACAGAAGTAAAACTCTTGTGTGTAACGGCAGTATCTAAAGTCCTGAAAGTATTTTCATTTCAAAGATGATAAGCAAGAGGATTTCACAGTTGCATGTCAGTTTTGTGTTGAATCTCGAAGCGGTCGGTTGAGAGAAGCTCTGAAATTCAATTAGCGCCAAATTATCAGTGCCGCCTCACAAAGTGTACCTAGTCCGATAATTTTTAAAGTGTTTTACTTTCGACGAATTTTTGGTGAAAGTGTTTTTAGCGCCACTGTTACTGTTTCAACAGAATTCTGTGTGCCGCTGGCAAATTATAAATTTTGTTTTTTTTCGTTACCCTTATTTGGTCCAACTTTGAGGCAGTCAGGTGTTTTGTGTGTTTGTTCTTTGGCTAAACATAGTCAGCGATTTCGCTCCTGGTGAATTTTATCTTTTTAACGAGTACGATGTGTAACTAAAAAACTGTTACTCAGCTAATTATGTACACCCTCCTCTAAGTGTTGCAATTGTTTTAGCTTTTGTTCATGGATTTACTATTTGAACCGTCGAAAGTATCTAATTTTCTGAGTGACAAATTGCGGCAGCAGAAACGATACAACATCTACTAAAAGGACAATTCAGAGTGAGTATGAACATTTTTGATTTGATTGTCCCAGGGGGGGGGGGGGGATTTTATAGATCTCTGGTCGGCTTAATCAGCTTACCAATCTTATCACGATTAGATGACTCCAAATAGCCTTGACACTGGTATCTTTGATGATGTTTCATTCTCGTCCAATGTAATTTATCTGTGACGAGGACCTTTTCAACTCAGTTCTCAATTTCACGTGACTTCTGTCCGTAATAAAATGTGCACACAGGATAATTTCGGTAATCGACAGAGACAGGATGTTCATTTAGAAGGAGATTTATCAACAACTTAAAGCAATTCCGACCCTTCTAGGTTTAGCTGCTGGGTTCCGAGTCTGATTTCCTGTTGTATAGCTTTTATATATATAATACTTACGAGCATTACATGAACACGATAGTCAAAAAGATCTTGACTGTTTCCAAATACTCGTAATGGGTTGAATATATCCTATAGTAATTTTATGAGGATTTCATTTTTATGGTGATCGGTTATATGAAATTTTAATGTGTATTAATCCTGTCGGCTTGACAAAATGCTCCCTTATTGGTAGCAAATTTCATGTTGGTCTCTGACTGAATTATTTAAGAACGTTTTACCGTACTTAGATAGCTTCGGTACCAGGAGCCAGTCTACTACAAGCAATATTTGACTTATCCTTGAGCTGGTTTATGACTTCCTTTTGGCAAAACAGGTCGATTGAGTCTGGCTGAGGGTGATTCCCCATTTTTTTTTGTCGCTGCCAAAATTGGTCAATAAAAAAATTTTTTTTTCTTTCAAATAAGTGTTATGATGGATTTGTATGTAGGCATATATGCATGTATATGTAGGTATGTATGCAGGATAGTAAACTAAGTTATGAGCGAAATATGTAAAAATGAAGAAATATTGATGACAACCTTCATATATTTGGCTAAGTAAAGTGCTGAAATTATTTGGAGAGTTATTGCATTTCAACAGGCAAGGCACACAATATTATTTTTGCTTAGTTAGTGCAAGACGAATGAAGAATGAAAATTGTGGAAAACTCTTAACTTGTGAATTGTGTTTATCGACAATTTATCAATATTTGAGTAGAGTTATAAATGATTTAATAAAATTTGTGGCACTCATTAGTTATTTCCCAATTGCGTACGCCCGGCCATGTATTCTGAAATCTATATCTAAATGCCAATATTCACCATTCGCCATTTAATTGAACTTTAATTTGTGTTTTAGTAATCCCGTTAGAGAGGTTTCGAGGGCCTGCTTGAATTAAAATTGAAGTTATATATGCGTTAATATAATATAAAATAACACAAATTAAATTTCATTTTATTTGTAAGTGTACCCTAACCCTATCTTACAGGAGTACCTACTAATACAGAGATTAAATTAAATTAAAATTAAATGGTTTGGTGAATTCGGCTCTAAGCGTTTACTAATTTTTGAAATTATTGGTGAATTCGGCTAATTGCTAATTTGCTAATTGCTAATTGTTTACTAATTTTTGAAATTATTGGTGAATTCGGCTAATTGCTAATTTGCTAATTGCTAATTGTTTACTAATTTTTGATACTATTTGTTATACTTTGTATATATGTTCCTATAATACAAGGTGATTTTAAATTTGTGGTTATAAATGAAACAGGAGATAGGTAGATAGGTTAAAGTCTTGGATGGGGGGGGGGGGGAGTGCGATCTCCAAGGGTTCGGAGTTATAGAGTCATTAAGAAAATATGCTAGTTTTTCACAAAACTCCCAGTAACTTCTTTGTTGTAAAGCCTATGAAGAACATTTTTAACTCAAATGATAGTAAACCGCCTAAGCTTTCCAACGAACGTCCAACTATATAATAATAAATAAAATTAATGAATAAATTTATATATTTATTAGCAACAATAGCAGCATTTTTTTGCTATAATTATAAACACGTACGGGGGATATTCAATTAAATATATACTATCACTAACTTTTTGAAGCTTTTTACATTGATTTCTTCTTTATTGCAACTGGTAAATTATTGAATAACTGAATACTTTTATACATGATTCAATTTTGTACCCTAGTTGTTCTTAATCGATCTAATCTGAAATGTTTGTTATTTCTCAACCGGTGTGTAAATAATTATTTAGAAACAAACAAACAATATTTAAATATATATAGTTTTCATTTTTTTCCCTCTTTTGTAACAATGACTTACTGCGATTCCTCGTTTCTCCTCGGTGAAGAAGATCTTCTCACTCCAGAACGCTGAAAGGCAATTTTTTTTCCATCTTTTTTTATTTTTTAGATTTTTTTTTGTTTCATTAATTACTCCTAAGCTGGTTGGTTGGGAGCGCACGCCCTTTAACTCCTTAGTAGAATGGAACCTAATAGGACCCTACTGTACAATCTACACACTATAGATAACAATGCCACTCAGTTAATACTCATGCTCACTAGTTAAACAACTGTCATATCACATGAGCCATCTGCGGCGTAGGAATTTGGACGCCCATACAAAAAGACAATGCACATCATTAAGTACTCATCTCCAATGGAAGCATGATTCTCATCTTCTTCTTAACCCATGTGTCCACCAGTGCCGCTTTTTGAAGCTGTCCAGATATTTCGAATAGTGTGATTTTCTAGAATTTCCCTATTGAGGCTCCTGCTTTATCAGTGTGACCGTATTTATTGCTTGTTTCACTTGACCTTCTCGAAATTACCAAGTGCTTGGCTTGTTCCAACTACTTTCACTAGAAGGAGAAGATTTAATCAAACTTAGGCCCTTGCGGTACTGAAATACCTTTCACTTTCAATATATAAATATATATTTTTATATATACACAAAATATCCAAAATATTCCAAGATGCACACTGATTCCCGATAGGCACTAAAGATTCGCTGTGCTGTTTAGTGTTTAGTCTCGGTGGTTATCAGACAAAAACTGATCCTAACTAAATGATGTCGTGATAACAGATGACTGACCAAGCGGCGGCGCAGCTGTACATGAAAATTTTTGCTGCAGCCTATGCTTACGAGTAAACGGATCGATTGACCAAATGAATTAAAAAATTCAGACTGTTGCCGAATTTTTAAAATATTTGGGGATTTGCTTACAAAAATTGTCATTGTCTGCCAAATTAGCCAAATTAGCCTGTTGCCAGCTCGGTTGATAGCGGCGATTTATTCTGCACGACACAAGAATTCTTGTCGCTTGGTTATGACTATATGCGAAATGAAAATATTTCTTGCCCTCCCGTTGCGCGGTGGCGCTTCTAGTGTTAAGAGAAAACTAAATATTAAACAAGTTAAAAATAAAAAAATAAATAAACGCATTAAAAATACGCAAAATATTTTAGTCATAATATACTACTTCAGGTGGGGCGACTAATAACGCCTTCTTTAATTAAATGCGTTAATTAAACACACCTGATTCGACTAACATCTAAACACAAACACAACAATTCACATTAACGCGAATTACTTTGACCCCCTGCAAATGTTTACACAATTTCTGTGTAAAATTCCTCTTTAGAGGGAACATCTTTTTGTTGTTGAAAATTCCAATTATTATCGATTTATGCGCAGTTTTCATTTTTTTGGTATAAAAATTGCTCTTATGTGGGGAAAATTACACGATAGATGAGTGCCTGGAGGATTTTATATATATTTCATTATTTCGTCAGCAATTGTCGAGAATTTCCGATATGCAGTTTCATTTATTCTAAGATTTGTTCCTGAATGAAAATATTTTTTTACGAAAATTTTACCAAATCTCAATGAGATTAAATTCGGAACTAGTTTTTTTTTTTGTAAGTAATACAAACTTAAAAGTGCTAGTAGCTATCTGCAAAGCTACTGTATATTTATTACATTTTATATGAGATTTGGAGGAACTTTATGAATTTGAATAAAGCCAACAGCGTCGTGGGCAAGAACTCCAGAACGTTGAAATTAATGTTTTAGATAGATTGCATGAGTTACCAAATTGTGTGGGGTATTTGATTTGATGTTGAAAATGATTAAACTAAAAATATTTTGTACATACTTAAAATTGCAAGAATAGGTGTATTTATTTTTCATTCCAAAAATACATAAAATAATTTTTTAATTTTTCATCGCAAGTATCAATACCCGCATTGCAATTCTGGATCAAAATCATTCACAAAATCACTGATTACTGTCATTAGTTTTGTTTTAATTATGATTTATGACTGCAGGATTAATGTTTTTTGCATTGCCCAAAAACTTAGTCCAGTAGGTCCCAAAATTAATAATAATTTTTTATGCAGTCTGCAAATAATGAACTTCTTTAAGATTAAAATTTAATATTTAATATTTTTTTTTATGACACCCACTTTTAGCGCTATTATACTTCTCTTAGCTAAATTTTCTGCGCCTGTCCTTCTTTTTCATGGCACAATTGTTGCATTATAGCAGGTTTTTAAATTCCTCATTTTGTTTTTCATAAAGTATTATAATATTTCTTTTACTTCTGGCTTCATGTCCGAAATTTTCAAACTGTTGGTTTCTGAATAGCGAAAAAAAATAGTTACTGTTCAATGTTTTCCTCTTCTCTTTTATAAAATTCCTTGTCTTGTTCTGTTTCCAACAATTTGTTATGGAGTCTTCGACAATTCCTGATATTCATATAGCTTTTCTAAAATCGAGATTATTTAATCTAATCAAAAGTTCCTACACTTCATCAGTCATAATACTAAGAAGTCTACTAGGTGTAACTTTTGGAGCTGTCATATTTTGACATTTGACAAGTAAAAACTACGCCATTTATAAAAATGGAACGATACACGATTCAACAACGCATTGAAATTATTAAAATTCACTATAAAAATGGTGAAAATGTGGCAGAGACCGTTCGTAAAACTCGAACATTTTTGGGTCGTCGTGAAGCACCTTGTCGGACCGCAATACAGAAATTGGTAGAAAAATTCGAGCTGTCGGGACAAGTTAGTGATGTGAAGAATAAAACCCGTGCACGTCGCTCAAGAACAGCCGAGAATATTGCTGCTGTAGCCGAAAGTGTTGAAGAAAACCCAGGTTTGTCCATTCCTCGTCGTTCTTTGGAATTAGGCATTCCACAAACGTCATTACACCGTATTTTGCATAAAGATTTGGGTCTTAAGGCTTATAAAGTTCAGTTAACACAAGAACTCAAGCCGGTCGATCATCAGCAATGTCGAGTCTTTGCTGATTGGGTCCTTGAAATGCATGAAAATGATCCGGAATTCCATCGAAAACTCATCTTGAGTGATGAGGCCCATTTCCACCTCGATGGCTTTGTCAACAAGCAAAATTGTCGCATCTGGGGCTCGGAAAACCCAAGAGTTATTGTTGAAAAGCCTCTCTATCCTCAACGTGTGACTGTTTGGTGCGGTTTATGGTCCCGCGGGGTCATTGGACCTTACTTTTTCGAAAATGAGGCTGAAGCAATAGTTACGGTTAATGGATTGCGCTATCGACAGATGATTAATGATTTTTTATGGCCGGCATTGGATGGTATTGATGTGGACAACGTTTACTTTCAAAAAGGCGGCGCTACGTGCCATACAAGCAACGAAACCATTGATCTTTTACGGGAAAAGTTTCCGGATCATGTTATCTCCCGAAGAGGTGATCACAATTGGCCACCGAGATCTTGTGACTTAACACCTTGCGACTTCTACCTTTGGGGCCACGTAAAAGAGAAGGTCTACGCCAACAGCCCAGCGTCGACTCAAGACCTCAAAGATGGAATTCGTGAGGCTATCGAGGACATAGGGCAGCCACTTTGCGATTTGGTTATGGAAAATTTCATGAAAAGGATATGGTCCTATAGGCGTGGTCGTGGTGATCATTTGGCTGATGTTATTTTCTGTTATTAACGGCATACATTCCTCTTTATAATGAAATAAAGATCCGATCATTTATCTCAAAAAATGGCATTTTTCTTTGAATATCAAAATAACACCACTTATTGGAAAACCCTTGATTGATTGATTGAAAAATAGGTTGAGACCCCGAAGGGAGTCCCCTGAACGTAAGCCCAAGCAAGGCCCATTGTTCACCCTCCATACCCAAGACTAAACGCTCATATGTCCCAACAGGACGCTCTTATAAATTTAAGTATTTGCCCCCAGCCCTAACTGCCGGCTTCATGCAGCTCATCCAGGAGGTGAGAGCCAAGGAATCTATATCTAGAGTGTCGGATAGTGACAAAGAAAGTGAGTCACCGTTTCGGATTCCTCTCCGAAACCTCTACATATAGGATCCTCAAAAAATCTCATACTGTAAAGGTGAGCCCGGAGAAAGGAGTGCCCAGTGAGAATAGACACTAGAGTTCTCAGGGTTGGTTCGTTAGATCACAAGAACTTATTCGTTTGATTAGAGTTGAGTTTCCCCCCGGGGTTTCTTTGTAGTTCTGCCCGAGGGGCCCTCTAACCAAAGGCGACTGTGTTGGCGGTCAGCTCAAGTTGAAATAATTTAGTCAAGGTGTTTTGGAGCAATCCTGATTATGGAGGCTAGGTTGCACCAAGACGAGCAAGCTTGTCCGCCCTTTTATTCCCGCTAATATTGCTGTGCCCTGGCACCCACTGAACAATTACCCCGTTTTTCGGAGAGAGAGAATTCAAGGTGGTTTTACATTCCATTACTAGTTTAGAGGTTATAAAAAGTTTGAGCAGATAGCTATCTCCTGGTTCTGAGTGTCTGAGTTAAGAAAATGCCTTCCTGCTTCAAGAATGGTCTTAACTTCTGCCTGGAAAACCATGGTATGCCTTTCAATGTGTATAGCGATTTCCATTTGAGGCTCCTCCCAGAAAACGCCTGTTCCGGTGTTTTCTTCGGATTTGGAGCCATCAGTCTAGATAATATAATAATAGGATTTGTGAAGCACAGAATGTGACTCCCATTCTACCTTGGATGGAATTCTAGATTCAAAATTACTTTTCAGCATAGTCTCGAGGCGTTGGTCACTGTCCCTGTCGACTCCAGGTGCAATAGACTTCACGCGCTTATAAATAGATTCATGTTGGACTTTTGTTCCAGCGCGAATCCAGCTATGATTAAGATACAGTCTTAGCGCTGCAGTTTATATGTATTTGCATCGGGTGTATGTTGAGGATAACGTCAAGGGCACGAGTTTAGAGCGCCGCTTGCGTTGAGGAGGCAAAGTCCTTGGATCTTCTCCAATATCTTACGATGATTGGCGAATTCCATTGATTTCCACCACACCACAGAACCGTAGGTTAACATGGATGGGATGACGCTGGTGTATATCCATAGGATCATTCGCACTTTTTCCCCGCGGTTCTGCAGCATATTGCGAGGACTCTAAGAGCTTTGTGCGCTCTGTCCTCGAGGTGTGATTTCCAGTTTAGCTTTTTATTTAATATAATACTTAGGTATTTTATCCTGTCCTTTAGCTCCAAACGTGTGGAACCAATCGAGGGCAAGATTAGACTGGGTATGTTTCTTTTCCTGGTAAAGAGGCATAAATCGGTTTTCCGTGGATTAATGCTCAGTCCGAAATTCGTAGCTCAGTGTATGTCTAGTCAGATCGCATTTTGCCTCACTTCATAGAGTTCAGGCTTATAACTCCCGGAGACTGAGATAGTCAGATCGTCTGCATAACATACTGCTTTGGACCCCATCCGGGTTAGAGTTAGAAAGAGATCATTCATTATGAGTATCCATAAAAGAGGTGATAGGATACCACCTTGCGGGGTGCACTCTTTTAGTTCTACTTACCCTGCCAAGATCAGCAAAGACAGTTCAACACGTGTTCAATCAAAATATTTTAAAGATAGGTTCACTCCATGGTTTGTTACCATTTCAATAAACTTATGTAGAAGAATATTCATAAAGGCGTCTTACAACAGCCAGTGTAGATTGTTTAAAGGGGAAGCCCTTTTCTATTGACTGAATCACCTCGTGGGGGGTCGTCTTACTAAGAAACAAAATAAAACAATATTCAAGTTATTAAAACACTCTATATGTTTCACAGAGCTTCCATGAGAATTTAAACATTAGAAATTATTTTTGCAATATTTATAACCAAACTTATACATTTATATCGGTTTTTTTTTTTAAATAGGAGATAAGATTTTTTTGAGTAGACTAACCATTTTCATTCTAGTTTTTCTCCTTTAGGCAAAATCCTATAATAATGGATGCTTGAAAAATCTCTTCTAGAATACTTTAACGGAATATTAGTATTTTTTGGGTTGCACTGGTCCCCTTTTTTAGCAAAATCTTTTATTCGGAACCACTTAAAAGTCTTCATGATTGTGGGTCACTGTCAAGGTCCATTATTTCAACCTCCTTGATCTGATTACTCAATATCTTGCTGGCTCTTGTCGAATTTGGGATTTTATTTTACATCGTTACCAATAATATTTTCTAATGCTGCTCTTGTAATATTTTCTATTTCGTTGGCATATTCTCTGCCACATTTTTATTGAGTACTGATGATTGACAGTGACTTGGATCTCCTCATTGGGGCAGAGATGTTTTACATTGCAGACTTTTCTGGGGAAAATCCCATATTTGTCTTTATTTATATAATAATTTCTGAAAGGTTTTTCGTTTTTGGTCACTCATGTCATGGCTAATATAGAAAGATCAGATTTTGCAGAGCCAATCGGGTACCGAAGGCTTATATAAAATAATAACAACAAATTCAATAGATAATATTAATTGAGGTATAAACAATGCATTTTCCAATTAAAAGTTATGAATGAATTCCTTGTACAAATTACCAAACATTTTTATCCATTTCAAGTCAGCAGTGACATTTTTGGTATTCTATTTTTCAATTTTTGCATAAGTTATCCTATAATTAATTATTAATAATTATGTAAGAAAATTCATCATTTTGTTATTCATGCGTTTATTAAAAAAATTCAGTATGAATAAATTCGACTGATTTTTCTATGTCATCTCTAAGGGATTATTTTGATGAATTCCTCAATCTAAAATTCGATAAGTGTGACCTGTTTACCCACGTTTATATAGACAGTGAAGTTGTCAAGTTATCTGGCTGTAAACTTTACAGAGCGGGTCGTTACTACTCAAGCGGGGGTGGTGTTGGAGTCTATACCCGGGATGGCTTACATTTACACGTTGTTTCATCATCCAGTTTTCAATGCCCAAAGGTTGAACTTATTTTCCTGGAGGTATCCATTTCTAGTGAGAAAATACTTTTAAGTTGTATCTAAAGCCTTCCAGGATTTCTTCTTTAATTATATCCTACGATGTTTTCATGCTTCATGCGAGCCAATATCCTTCCAATTTTATTTTGGGGGATCTAAATATTGACTTTCTATCTGAAAGCAGCTCTATTAGTGGAACTGGTGTAATTATGATTAACAGTATGCCGGCAAGATATCACTTTGGAAGAGGTTATTATTATCACCAGCCGTGCAGACATTTTTTATGATCTTGGTCAGCCCGCCTTAAGGACACCTTCCTCCAAAAAACGTGATTTTTTCCAATAAATTTTATTCATAGTACAAAACACGTTGAGTAATCAATTTTTTTTTACATATGAAAGCACATATATGAAATACCTAAAAATATTTTTTTTTTTTTTTTTTTTTAAATGGCGGTTTTGAAAATGGCTGCTGAAACTCATCCGATTAGTAGATGGATGACATCATTTCTTCGAAACGAATTATCCGAAAGCAAAAAACAAAACGGTTTCATGTTCTGTATCTAATTGGCTATGGCCTCAAGCAGAATGAAACATTTTCAATGAAAAAAAAACAAAATGGCCGACTTTGGAATTTTTTCACCCTTTTTTTCACTTTTAATTGCTTATCACTTTTTTTAAATAATGATGAATATTTCTGATTCTGCTTGAGGCCATAGCCAGACATCTAAAGAGTAAAATGCCGTTTGGTTCATATCGATAAGTGCAATAGTTTTGAAATGAGAGTGTCATCCATGCGAAAAAACGTGGTTCGGAGAAAAATCAGTTTAAAGTTTTTATTCGTGAAGCGAACAACCATCACCAACGAAAATTTCACTTGTATTGCCGTATTTAGAGACGCGGTAGAGTCTTGACGCCAAGTTATTATATACGAAGGACGCTCTCTAATTGTAAAGGACAGAATATTTTCGAGAAATAGAGGGGAACATAACAATAAGACGATCCGAAGGCACGCAGCAGCTGCAGCTACCGAAGGCGTTCGAGCGCGGCCGGATTTACCGCACCGCTCCCCACTCTTTTATACATGCTTCTCGGTCTTGCTGACGTTCGGGACTAATTCTATACTATTTCTACGAGTATACAGTAGCAATTTATGAAAAAAAAAAAATTTCGATTTTTTCAAAATTGTTTGGAGGAAGGTGGCCTTAACTGGGATTACTCATCACGAAATGGTTAGTGCATCTTTCATGGTTTCTGTCCCGAGCATATATTGTATTGGTAGCCTTTTATAATGTATTGAGGATATTTATTGGACACTTCTATATGAAATAAGTGATGTAGTTTTTAAAATTGATTATTTCAATAATGTAATCCTATTCTTATACTATGACTTTATTGTTGGGTGTTAGATAGTAAGCGACCCTAGTATAAAAGCTCTTATGCTGAGGAGGGACTATACTTACAGGTTTTGCAAAGATCATAAAAGAGAATTTTTGATAAGTAACTAACAAAAATCTCATAATAGAACAACCGATATCAGAAAGTGGTTATTCCAACATCACAACCAAGCTAAAAACTAATTTCATCAGGGATTCCTCAAGGTTCACTAGTGGACCCACTCCTTGTTTTTTGCTTATAGTATGTCAATGACCTGGGACAATTAATGCATAGTTTTAATCTTCTGATATATGCATATGATGTTGTACTTTATTTATCCACTTCCATTGCTCATTTATAGGATGTTATCTCCCGATGAATAATGTCCTTGTTTGTATTTTAAATTGGTCGCATGAAAATAAACTCGAATTAAACGCAGGTAAATCAATTTTACTCAATATTAATTGGGTTGATACGCATAGTTTCAACCATGTTTATCTTGATAATACAACGATTCCTTACTCTAAGTGCATAAATAATCAAACCCTAACATGGAAATTGTGTTTTGCTAAACTGGTAGGCCATATGTATGGTACTGTACGAAAATTGTAGCTTTATGTCAAATATACACCTCCAGCTATGCGATTGCGACTATCTTAATTATCTCATATGACTGTTAAATTTGATGTCGTTTGGACCGTGTCAGTCATAGAAAGTTGAATGTTATGTACAATTCGTGTGCGCGCTATACTTTTAATATTAATCGATTTAGCCATATTTCTGAACACTCTCATGTTCTCGTAGTACTTTAAACTCTTCATTGGACAATTATTTGAAGCATGCCTGCATGGTATTAGTACCTCATAGATTGCGTTGTGCTGCTCTGGCTTTATTTTTGGAAATTTTCCTTAATTTTTTGAAAGGGCGAACCTTAAAAAGTTTACAATGCTCTGAATCCATTCTGCTCTTCATTTGAATTATCGTTGACGTGTAAATCTGTTTCTGTGCATTATATCCAATATAGGTGCATGGTTAGAAATTTTGATATAAATTTTATAAGATTTCCTATCTATATAGGTCCTCTCGAAAATTCGTATAACTCTTATAAACTTAAATCCTAGGAAGCTTTATACTAAATCTTTTATACGAATTATAATAATGTAGTATAGCGGAGTATGTATGTGCGATTAGATTGCATTCTTATATGAGAAAAGGAATACACGTATTTAAAATTCTGGCCTATATATTTTATACAACCCTTGCATACAAGGGCTGTATAAAATATATATGTACAAAATAGATTAAATAAATTTATCGGAAAAATGATATGCACTGTAGAGGAATCAACGATAAAATAAGTTTATTCCAGTTATTATATATTTTTTATTTATATTTTGAAAATTCATTTTTTGTTAACACGTACACATTGCTGTGCCTCTTTTGTTGTGAATCCTGGCTGAATATTTAAAGCTTAAATATAATTTATTTTTTATTTTTGTTAAATTGCTTAGCTTTTTAAAAATAAGAAAACGATTAACTGCTTCTTCATCTTACACAACTCAGTTATTTTTTTTTTGCTGGACAGTACCAAGAGGTTAATAAATATAATTTTCATACTTACCATTTTCTCTAAGAGGTGATGTGTAAAGAATTGATTTCCCAGAGTCCTAATAGCCGTAAACACTATATATAGCTGGGATTTTAATTATCATATATATCAATTTATATAAAAGAAAGTATCAATAAAAATGCATTTATCTTAAACTACACAATAAAAAATTTGTACAAATAGTTCCCGCAAATACAATATTAGGGAATATTCCATAAAATTTTGGTTTTGTTTTTCCCAAAATTTTAGGGAGTATTCCCTACATTTTAGGGAATAGCCCTAATATTTTTTACAGTGTAGTATAAATGAACAGACAATATACAATGTGTATTTTCGAAACTTGATCAAACGAAATGTGTGGATACTAGACTAAGTGTCAAACAAGTGGCAAACAAAAAATCGGTTGGCAGGGGGGTCCATATCAACTGTTTGGGAGTTACAGGATGATTAAGATAGAAAGCTAGATTTTCACATAAAATCCTGTATCTTAAATCACAATAAAATCACAATTAAAGACTCATTGTATGCAGAGCTTCATGACCTTCCCAGCGACTGCTCAACCAGCTCCGTACCACACTTGTCTCAGGAGTTATAGGGGTCTAAAAGAAAAATTTAAGATTTTCTTACCTTTTTCTTACCTTTTTTTTTGCAAAAAGGTCATTAACATACCTTTTTTTTTTTATAAAAAGTGTAAACCGTAGACTTTCCCCTTTAATTTGACATGTAGATCCTATGTGCTACCTGCAGCCGTTAAGGAGTTATTAGCTCACATGCTATTCAGGTCACACCGAAATTAGCCGATATTTTTTAAAATGACGTGTTATCAGTCAGTAAGGGAGCGAATTCAAATTCGAGAATAGTTTTCAGAATAGCTTTTGAGTTAATAATTCTTTAACGGCTGCAGATAGCACATAGCCTATACTACTAGGTCAAATTAAAGAGGACAATCTACAGTTTATAGTTTTTATAAAAAAAAGTTATGTTAATGACCGTTTTGCAACAAAAATGGAGGTCAAAGTAAAAAAATCATAAATATTTTGTTTAGACTCCCATAACTCTTGAAAGGAGGGAAGTATGGGGCTGGTTGAGCAGTCGTTGGAAAGGCTTTAAAGCTCTGCTTGCAGTGAGCTCTTAACCATGCGCCCAGTATTTTTTAAAATATAGCATGTTTTGTGAAAATCTGACCTTTTATACCCTAGATGAAATCATAGGGGTATACTAAGTTTGTCATTCCGTTTGTAACACCTCGAAATAATGATGGTAGAGCAAAACGGATTGGACACCCACGCATAAAGTTAAAAGTTATTTTGATTTTTGCATGTCCGTCCGTCCGTCCGTCTGTGCGCACGATAACTCGAGAACGCGTATACTTAAAGAGCTGAAATTTTGTACACGGACTTTAAAAAAAAAGTAAAATTAAGTTCGAAAATGCCATATAAAAATTTCGTTTTCCGCTATATAGTTGGACACTGCCTGAGAACGCATCGACGTAGAGAGCTGAAATTTCGTACATCATGTTTTTACTACATTAGCAAATAAAATGTCAAAAATGGACTAAATCGGGCAACTCCGTCTTGGTGTTGCCATATAAAAATTTCGGTTTTTTACGTATACTTTGAAAACGATCAGTCCAAGACATTTTTATTGTACTAAAAACTTCTGCAGAATACGAAATCCTATAAAATTGGTTATAACCATTTTTTCTGTGCGACAAACTGTTCTAGAAATATATGCGAAAAACAACTTCAAAAATCAAACTCGCATAGATCGGTGACCATACGAAATTTAATACGGGCATTCATCTAGGGTATCATAAGAATTGGTCTTAGACCAATTCTAGCTTTTTTACTTGTTTTCTTAATCACCCCGTAACTCCCAAATAGTTGATGTGGACCCACCCCCTACCATACAATTTTTTGTTTGTCTGCCTAGGTATACACCTATCCGCACATTTCGTTTGATCAGGTTTCGAAAATACACATTGTATAGCTCAGTACAGATTTTATATGCCTGTCATATTATTTTTATCTGATTTCCTATAAAAATCATGCTACTCTCTTATAGTCGCAATAAATATAGTTATATCCCATAAATATTTTCCAAGATATTTTATAATTTTCAAATGTATGGGGGTTATACCAAAAATTGTATAAATAATTTCATAAATTTTTTGAATAAAAAAATTTGTAAATTATACCAAAATTTCTAACCGTGTGGATACCGTGTTGCAAGGTACTGTTGCCAATCCGGCTAACATGTTCATCCCTATGAATGATTTTATTTTTTTCGGAGTCATCTTAACATCAGTCAATCTCATAGTTCTTGACGGAATTGAGGTTGGCTTGCTGAACTATATTTTCAATAATATCACTATCGAACATCGACTCCCAAAGTATTCCAGTGTAGTTAGGGTGCTCGTCAGATTTTCAGGTGATGTCTCAAACATTCAGTGCACTTGCAACGGTTCCATGGGAATTTTTCAACACTCCTACGGTTTAGTCTATCCACATCCACTGCTTCTCAAAGACATTCTCGAGATCAATATTATGTGGAAACCCTTTTCTCCAAGTAAGAAAGCTAGAATTGGTCTAATTGTAAGACTAATTCTTATGATACCCTTGATGAATGCCCTTTTGTAATTTTGTATGGTCACCTCTCTGTGCAGGTATGATTTTGGAAGTGGTTCGTCGAACTGTAAAAATCATTATAACCAATTTCATAGGATTTCATATTCTTTTCAATACATTAAAACCGTCTAGGACTGATCGTGTTCACAGTATATGTAAAAATCGTAAATTTTTATATGGGTGCACCAAGAATAGGCTACCCGATTTCGTCCATTTTTTTACTATTGCTATAATAATATCATATGCCAAATTTCAGCGCTCCATGTCGACGCGTTCTCAGGCAGTGCCCAAATATATAGTGAAAAACGAAATTTTTGTATGGCAATTCTACAAACGAGCTGACGGAGTCAGCCCGTTTTTGAACTTTTTTTAAAAAAGCCCATGTGAAAAATTTCAGCCCTCAGACGGATACATAGACGGACAGACGGATGGACAGACGGACGGACAGACGGACGGACTGATATGCAAAAATCAAAATAACTTTTAATATTATGCGAGGGTGTCCAAGCCATTTTGCTCTACCATCATTATTTCTAGGTATTACAAACGGAATGATAAACTTAGTACACCCTATAGATTTCATCTAGGGTATAAGTATATACCTTTTTAGATATAAGAAATATTCTCAAGTGATTGTTTTCGAGAGAATCTAGGTGCCAGTATCCACATCAGATCTTTTCTATAAAGGAAATAGCTATTGATTTTAAGGGACCAATAGCATTCTCTCAACAAGATAACGATAACAAAGAAATAAACAGGAAGGAATTGGTTTAGAGACCGGCAGGACAAGGAGATCAATGTGATCCCGAGAAAGGTGTGATAAATAAAAGGACGGCGGATTTGTTGTCGTACTACAGAATTATATTCACGAGTGTTTAACCTCTTGTGAAATAGAATGATCTCCAAAACCGTAAATATTTGGTCATATTTGTGCGCTTTAAAAATTTATATATTTAAATATATATTCTATTCTATTCTATCTCAGGAAATCGTTATAGGCTGTTTGGCTTACAACTCCTGGTACTGCATGATGCCGTAAGAGCCAAGTTTGAACTTTTTAAAGCATCTGGTTGGGACTTATGATCGATTACTGATAAGTCTGCAGGGTGAACAATGGGCCTAATTGTGTCCTACGTTCCAAGGACTCCGTCGGGTTTTTAATCTTGTTTCAATCAATCAATCAATATATTCTATTTTAGCAGTAACTTACCGGTCGCAGATATTTCACTCTCCATTTCATCTCTTCTGCATGTATCCGTTGAAAGCTCTTCATCCCTATTCCTTCGAATGTAATTCACAAAATCTTCCTATACATCGTACGTTTTTTCTCAGCTTCATCTTCATATTGTGACTCAGGGGCCCAATATTGTCCTAAACAATATATTGATGTATCAGAGGTATGACCCTGAAAACAAAAAATTATTTCATTTATTCCAATTTAATTTCATTCAAAACTCATTTCTATATTATAATCAGATGCAATTGAGCATAACCTGCATTTTATTATCAGGCACACATTCCACTCTCACGATATGCATACTTATTCCTACATACAGTGTCTTCTTCTTCTTTTTCTCTTTTTTGTATGTACACCATATTTGCATATATAATTTTAATTCCTTCTACATACAATTATTCTTGTCGTTTTAAAATTAAAATTTTAAGGCGACAACTGTATGTCACAATTAAGTTTTCTTGATGCAATTGCACTGCATCAGAAGTTTTTTGCATTTTCTCACTTACGATTTTCCAACGTCATGACAAAGCAATACGAATAAGAAAGCCTTCATGGGTACCTGCGGGCAGCGAGCCCAAACTCCGGGCAGTTCCCATTTTTTATTTATTGAGTTAAGTAGTGATCAATCGGTTTAATAAATTCCAATAAATAAAAATTAAAAATAATAAATGGAGTATTATACGGAGAAATTAAAAATTAGCAAAATCAAGGACCCAGCCTCTCTTTTTATACCTGGAATCGGTGACCGCTCTCTTCTTAGTAGCATGGAGTGGCATCTACGCTTTAACATTCACTGAATTCTTCTTCAGATTGATCGCCCAATAGCTCAAATAATACTTGTTTTTTTTTTTTTAAATGTAATAAGTTGCTTCCGGAAAATTGTATAAGTGCTCGTGGGAAAACGAAGAAATTTTCAATTCAAATTACACTTTTGTGAGATCAATTGAAATTTAAATAATCCAAATGTCCACCATATGACGTAGCTGATAATTGAAATTTCGAAAGCCCATTGCTTGGTAACATTTATACTATGGAATCTCAAAACATATGAACTCAAAAATTGGCAGCAACAACATCAAAAACCATAAGACTTAGGACTCCGTGAAATAACGCCCAATGAAATAATACCCAAAAGTGAACGCCCAATGAAATAATACCCAAAAGTGATAAGAGAAATAAGACCCAAAAGTTTCATATAAATTTTAACGTGTCAAATGTAAAATAATGTCCAAAATTTTTGGGTGTTATTGCACACTTTTGGCTTTTATTTCACTTATCGGTTTTGGACGTTATTTCATAATGATATAAAATTCAAAATTCGTAAATCAAATAAAGCGCAAGAAACAAAATTGATCCTGATGAAATAATGCCCAAAAATCATTTCAGAAAATGAAGGAAATATTTTCTGATTAAAGTAAGAACGCCTCTCCGGGTAGGGGAGGAGCGATGGAGCGGCGCTTTCTCGCGTTGGGACGATACATTTTCGGACTGATATTTGATTTAAAGAAAGAACGCTACGAGCAGGGGGCGGCAAGGACTGCAGCAACCCTTGCCTTAGCCTCCCTCACCGCGCGACGCGTTCTTACTTTAAATCAAATACTAATGTGCGGGCGCCCTTACATTTTCGGTCAAAACTCATATAACGGTACATAATTTATCTGACATATGCATATTAAATCGCATTTACGTTCTTTGGCGAACGTTGTCGTGTAATTTTCTTTTCTCTGTGTTAAATAGTTTAGAAGATTATTGCACTTTAAGTATTTCTATGTAAAAAAATTTGACAGGGAAAAATTGCAAATTTTTATTTCACATCAAAACATTATGCATTTTAACTATATTCGTATGAAAAAAGTCTGTCATAAAGTTACTTACAGAAGAAAAGGAAAATGCTATTTAATTGCACTCAGCAATAGCTTTAATTTGATATCACACACGGTCTAAATTGGACAAACCAAAGTGGTGTAAGTACCACCCCCACCACAAAACCCTCAAAACGTAATTTTTTTTTACCCAATCGGAAAGCTCCCCATTCACTTATTCTAAATCAAAGAACCCCATGTACCACGTTTACTACCTTAAAACTCTTTGGTCACGAGCCGCACCCTTACGTGCAAAAGTTATTTAGTCAGGAGTTTGTGAGTACATAGATAAAAATTATTTAAAATCCAAGTATGGAGTGAGTTTACAAACGTCAATAAGGCTTGTTAAGCCAACGATTCGTTTATCGGCCGCTGTATTATGACAATGTACCGTTTAGTTGCAATACCTATGCGTCGATTGAAAATAAAAAGGCACTGTTTAACTGAACGGTTTTAAAACTTCTATGTGCCCTTTCGGGTCTTAATTTATTTTTGATATATAACGAAGTCATGTATTTTTAAGCTAGACACCAGCAAAACCGAATTGTCTAGTAGTAGTCAAGCAATGTTAGGCAAATAAGTAAACCACAACACAGTAAAGGCTTAAACACAATTGCCACGAGCGACTACAAACAACGACGAAATTCTGTTGTCAAATTTCTAAAAGCATAGCGTCTAGTGCGAATGCTCCAGGTTTCGTCGGGATTGATCAGTTTCTTATTTTGCCGTCGTCGCTGCAGTACTACCAACAAAACGGATCGATTGATATTGTTTTGGTATTCAGTTTTGTCTTTTTTAAGTGGTAGCATGCCGCGGTAATTTTAAAAGAAAGAATTTAGATGAAAAATTGATTGGAGAAGTGGGAAATCATAGAATAATTTATGATTTGCATGACAGGCAAGACAAGTGGACAAAAAAGACGTGGTTTGGATGGATATTTCAAGGCGTTTAATTTAGTTCAATTCCGCATTTTCAGTTTTCTTTTTCACATTTGGTCCATTGCATTTCTTTCAATATAATATAAAACATTCTTGTTAAAAATCTCCTTTTAAAACGCTCGAAACATTTAACAAATGAAATTTCAGAATCTTTTTCTTTCACAATCGTCGCTCACTGCCTGTCGTTGCAATTGTGTTCCCAAATTTTCGACTGCCTGTTTCGACAGCGAATTTTCGGCTGTCATCTGTCGTTCTGTTGCTCTGTCGTCGGAATTGTATTTAAGCCTTAAGCCAGCTACCGACAGAGGAACACACTCCTGATTAGCAGTTCAGTAGTGCCCCATGCTGGTGGCGTGATAGGAGAAGCAAGCATTCCGCACACGACACCAGCAGTCAGAGTGCCTATAAATAGCCGACTGCCAGTAATGAAATCACTCAGTTGATCACAATACATTTAGGCAAATACAAGTCAAAATAAATCTCCAGACGTCGCAAATAATCCGACACCGAGTAGGCAACTCTAAGCCAGAAGAAGTGACCCCCACCAGAGGGCTACCAGTGGATTGACTATAAAAGTCAGTCAACCCCAGAAACATTGGTCAGTTGGCTCCCAGCAGTACGACCTAGCATATATCCCGTTCAGTTCTATCCGCAAGTTGTGTTGGCTATTTCAACGGCAAGCGCCCGTTAATCGTGTTGGCTCGAGAATTAGCAAGCGCACGCATATATTCCGTTCCCGTATCCCCGTGTTAGCTACTCTGACGACAAGCGCACGTTAATCGTGTTGGTCAGAAGAGTAGTGAGCGCACACATATATTCGGTCGCCGTACCGTGTTGGCTAATCTGACGACAAACGTACGTTAATCGTGTTGGTCAGAAAAGTAGTGAGCGCTCCTACCCCACACCCCCGCCGTGAAGTAATAAGGAAGTGTGAGTGAGTGTAGACTACGTCCTGTGAATTAGTTAGAGTAAAAGTCCGCAGAACTAGAACAGCGTTCTGAGCCTAGAAACGTCAGGAAACGGCCCTGGACAATATCCTAACTGCTCGCACATTAGCACCCGACGTTACATAGTTGAGATGGCTATTTCTCCACACTCAAAATCGATTTGGGAGCAACACAGGAGCGGAGCTGCTCTAACAACAAAAGCTTTTGCAGGTAAAAATTGTGTGCTCGTAATTATATCTATAGAAAAACAAAGCTTCAGCAGAATTATATTATTTTATGTGAATTACTTATGTTTGCTATATGACTATCGTAAATATTTCTAATTATGAAAAATATATGATATCTTAAAAATATCTAACGCTCTTGATATGCGTCTAATCAAATTTGTAGTATAAAATGAATCTGTGGTAGTCTCCTATAAGGGTCATAGCTTCGCGTGAAATGAACAATTTCGAGGTCTTAATGGATCACTTAGCCAGAGCATGCATACCTTTAGTTATTTACTTGCATTAAGAGTGGTAAACTTTATAGTTAATTATCTTGAAATGTACGTGTAAGCTACAATTAACCTTGATGTAGTTATTAGTTGCCCTGACAATGAGTGAAGGCCCGAATGATTTATTGTTCGGAACGTATAAACGTAATTACACCGGACACAGCTGGTTTTGTCAGCTGTACAGAAATATTAGGGTGGTCTTTCAACATATTTTCCTCTTTGGTATTAAAGTGATGTTTTTTTCCATAGGTATATATATAAATTGAAGCCTTTAACCGAAAACGGTATATGTACTTTTATATTGATGGGATTTCGGTATAACTAGGCCATATTAAAGCCCAAATATATAATATACTTACTTATAGACGATTTCAACACCTATATAGAACCTAACAATATTCCAGTTTGCAGTCGCCCCCAAACCTTAATCAATCACTTTCAGGCAAGAGCTTTTGCTTCGAACTGGTGGTTCTGCCGCCCTTAAAGTATCTAAAATTCAAAGCTAAAATCGGACCCAGTAGCCAGCAGTAGATGTTCATATGTGGCCTGGGAAATTTCATTAGGAAATTAATTCGATTGTATCTTGTGTCTTTGACATAATGTCTGTTCGTGAAGGCTCTTTAATTCTGTAATAAGTGGCTTTACAATTTTCAAATGTTATTTGCATTAGTTCATTTTAAGGCATGCATATCACTTGTGAAAAATTCCACAAATGGAAATGGTGTTCGGCTCATATTGAAATGCTTGACACAAAACGTTGGAAATGTTTGAGAGGCAAATTTTATTTAAAAAAAAACAGAGTATAAAATAAACAAAAAAAATTTGCTGTCTGAAGAGTTAAAAAAAAGGGTATATGCCATAAAGCTGTGGATGTCCTTCGTATTACTACACTATTTAGTATGTATTTTTCTTTTATTCCAAAAGTCCCAATCTAAGATCGTGCAATTAACGTACCGTTGGTCTTTATTGCAAAATATAACCTTTATCGACATTGATTGCGCGTAGACTTCATCTATATAGAAAAAAAATTCTTCCGGTAAAATAAGAAATCGGGAAATTCTTTCTCAGTCACACAAATTTTCTGCTGTCATAAGAAAAGAGACGGCTACTGCTGCCCTCGTGGGCTGTGTGCAGATTGTGCTCATGGCGATGTCGGGAGGATGGCTAGACTGGCTTTTCTCATTGCTCTTTAGCGTGTGGGCTGGATCTGGAAAATCCTCTGGCCAGCTTGCCATTTGATGCGATGGTATCGGAGCTTAATTTTGGGCGTCGCTTCTCTGTGAGTTTTCCTGTAAGAGACTCGTGGACTGAGGGAAGAGCCTTATCGAGCATTCCTCAGTCCTGTCTAAAATATTTTACCAACAGCTCTCTCATTAATGAGGGAGCCGGGGTGGCCGTTTACTTTCCTGAACCTAGCATTGGGATGGATTACTCACTTGTGTAGTGCATACTTTGAGGGAGCAAATATTTGCCCACTGACATCTTACTTAAATCAAAACGAAATAAAGATTTGTCGCCTGTATAAACTTTTCAATCGACTTCCAGCTGGAAGCACATAATTAAAGTAACAAGCATCTCTCTCGCTCGAAGAGTATGTCAGTCGTTCACAGTTAGTCGCAGTCGTTCACAGTTAGTCGCAGTCGTTGCTTGTCCCAAGCGTTTAATTAAAGGAAACAGTTTCTTGAATTTATAGATTAGTTTTTTAGAAGTATTTTATTGTCGTGTAATATCACAGTGAATTTCTTATGATATAAAATATGTGGGTAAATATTAGCTCCCGCAAAGTATGCACTACACTTGGAAAACACACCACTGGGTTCCAGGCTGAGTTCCTCGCCATCGCAAAAGCAGCGAAGATACTCCTTAATATAGAGATCAAGGGAAAAGACATCGCCATCCTTTCGGATAGTCAGGCAGCCTTGATGGCTCTGAGTGGCCCTCGGATAACATCTAAGTTACTGGGAGAATGCAGGTCGTCTGTGGATAAGTTGTGTATTCACAACAAGGTCTTCAGTGAATTCTTGGTCACCTGAGTGTCATGGAGAATAAAAGGGCTAACCTCTTAGCTAGGACTGGCTCTTATTCTCTGTTCGTTGGACTGGAACTCCCCGTAGGCGTTGCCACCTCGAGTATCAGGTCTCTCATCAAAGTGGATGTTCATAGGAAGCATCACCAGAAATGGGAGAACCTGAGTACTTGTAGGTGTACAAAATTGTTTCTTGATGGGCTCAATAGGAATATCTCTGATTTTCTCATGCGGCTCGGAAAGAAACAATGTGTAACTGTGGTTGGAATCATCACCGGCCGTCACTCGGAGCAGCCTGGATATTCTAGATTCTGCTCTTCAATCTGTAGAGGAGTTCAAAAACCTTCCTCATCAAGACTTTATGTGCATCGTTGAGGACCGGAAGGTTTTGGGCTTCTAGTAGGACAGCAACACATGTGGTAGCATACCCAATAACGTTTGATCATTAAAACGTTCAACGCATCGCTAGGATCTTCTGAGGCGATAGAATCTGCGCTATAAAGATGGTCGGATCTCCTGACATTGTAGGTACAATTATCTTGTTCATTTCCAGCTTATGAGCATTTGTTGGAGCTCGTTTCGCTAATTCCTCAACAGACATTTGCTGAATGTTGTCTCCTTAGATCGATGCAATTAGGTTACCCCCATTAACCCTTTCTTGAGGGGTTTCAATTATGTCGTCACAGTTTAGTCCAGAAATTGATGAATGGTTTCCGTTTCCAACATCTAAGAGTCTATTGTCGTGCTCATAAGGTTCTTCGCTAAGCATGTTGCGAGTGATAGTGTCATGAAATCTACCACAATTTACCTTTCGTCCACATTTCATTCGAGTTGCGGCTATTCCATTGAATAAATAACAAGGAAACGACATCGGGTGGAAACCTAACCCACTCGACGAAATGCATTAGTGTGCTCTGTTTGTATTCATTTCGTCATGGTAGTGATAAAATCGTGACATTTTGAAGGGCGACATTTTCTATAATTCAAATGGCTATGTATTAGGTCAAAGAAATATAGAGCTGCCATTGGAAAGAAGAAACCTTCTGACATTCTCAAATTAATAAATCGGACATGAGTTAAACTTTCGTATATTTTTCTGTTTCTGTTGTGTCTATGTTTAAAAATGTTTGCACGAATAATTATAAAACAGAAAGATATATTTTTTTAAAATATATTCACTTGTCTAAAAAACGATTTTTTGCCGATTCGGCGATTAATATCTTAACAGCTTTAATTTCACAAAATACTGAGCTTAACACAACACAATTTCAATTATATGATTTCTAATAAAATCGTTAAATATCTCTCTAAGTTTTTCTGAACTCCCGGAACTCTGAAATAATTACTTTCTGAAACGTCAAAATCTCACTGGCTCAGTGAGGTCCGACTGTCATTGAATCACTTAAACACGTACACTGTATTCGCACGATACCCATTGAATAAATAACTAATAAGGAAGCGGGCTATCATGCAAATACAGTGTACGTGTTTAAGCAATTCAATGACAGTAAGAAACCTTTCAGCGGGGGTGAAATGACAAGAGGGCTGTGCATTATTTGACAATTCTGCTTGATTTTTGACATTTCAGATTTCATGAAAAGAAAATTATCGACTTTGTAGTAAATAACGAATTAAAAGTGATATTTACTTAATAGCAGTAGTGAAATATTGTTTTGTGCATGGGATTTTATATAATAGAGACTGCGGATTCTTGCAATTATGGTGTTCAAGTGCACTGTGCTGTGCTGTAGAAAAATTTAACATTTCCCAATGCCGGTTTGTTTGGTTACAATTGAATTGTGACAAGTGATGCATTAAATTATCAAATGCAACTACAAGAAATATTATCTGAAAATTAGGGGGCGCTAAAAATTTGTTTATTTTACGTAGCAATTTGGATTATACAAAATGTCCCCCTTCAAAATGTCACGATTTCATTACTGCCATGACGAAACGAATACAAACAAAGCACACTAATACATTTCACCAAGTGGCTTAGGTTTTCATCCGATATTCCGTTTCCTTATTAGTTATTTATTCAGTGGGCTATTCCGGTTATAAAAAAATCTGTTTAGATTTATATTTTTTTAACGCTTATACCAATGATATAAAGATAACAAATATGGCCGATTCGAGAGGAATTTTTTGTGTTGCTACGTCATGAGGTGACTAAAGTCATTTCCAGCGAATTTTTTTAAATATTTTGTATTTTATTGACTGAAATACATTTTGAATATCTTAAAATATTTAACAAAACATTAGTTTTTTCATTTAAATCACTTCGGGAGAAGTAATTATGTGTCAGGGGGAAAGCAAAGAAATTTCTAAATAGAAAATGTTTTTCACAGTGATAAGGATGATTGAAATTGAGACGAACAAATTTCTGACAATTGTCGTCAAAGTAGGCAAGCAACCAATTGACAGCTTTTCCGACCATGGCTTATACCCATGATACAAAGATAACAAGGTATGGCCGATTCGAGAGGAACTGTTTGCGTTACTACGTCATTTGGGCACAAGTCATTGACAATGATAAAAGTAATTTTCATATTGTCAAATTTCCAAGCAAAGTAGACAACATCTTGTAATCTTGTATCGAAAATGGGTGTTTCTTCAATAGAAATTTTGTGGACAGCGTATAAAACTGAAGGAATATGAAAGGGAGTTTATAGAGGAAATATTTAGACAATATTGCAGAATATTTCCTTTTGGTTTGGTATTTATTGGAGCTGAACTTACTCCTTTCAGTGTAGCTTGTCGAAAAGACAAGAATTAAGTCAACTGATCATGCAACAGACAGCAAAATAACTTATGTCTCATGCAGTTAAAACGATAATTCGAGAAAAAGGCGTGAGAGAGCATGTTTTATTGATTTGAAATTGGAAACTTATCTATAAATAAGTTACAATTAGTATATTTAATATAATAAATATTAAAACGCTTGATATACGACAGCATTTTCATTTTTTTTTTTCAATACTGAAGTCTATTCAAAGGCTGTCATGTATGTTACCTTTCTAGTTTTATCAATGAAGTAAACATTTATGCCATTTGGTTTTGGTATAGCATAAATAATTTTTTAGTATCATTGAACATGGCATTTATTCCTTCGGCACACAGTTATTATCCAAAGCCGTACTTGCCGCTATAATCAACAGATTCCAATATTCAGAAAACAGGCTGCGCTGCAGGATCAGTGTTCTTTCTCATTTCGTAGATTGTCGGCAAGCTAAACAGGATTAGTGTTTATAGTTTGATAATTGCTCATGTAAATTAATTACATCTTGAAGCCGTAATAGCATCATGTAAGTTATTCTTTAAAAACGTTGAGTCCAGAGGGGTGACTCTGATCTCTTTGTCGTAGCTTAGGCGTATATTTTTGTCACATATTTTGACACTTCACCTCAAATTTGTCATACTTTTATATTCACCATATTCATTTTGATTTATCCTTTTCATCAACCACAAAATAAACTAAAATGAATTTGCAATGAATTAATATCAGAATATACGCCTAAAAGTACGACAAATTAGTCAACTGCTTCCGAGGTTGTGACAAAAATTTTATATTGTGATAAGTTTATATTCTAGATCTAATTAGAGTAATACAAATGCTTAAACTCGAAATAATATTTTGAATTTTCAATGCGAAGTGTAATTTTTAGTTCATTCTATGTAATGCTAGACTTGCTAAGCTGGATAAAAACACGATAAAATCAGTAGAAAAGTTCATTTCATTTAGGCGTATATTTTGACATTAAAGTACGACAAAAGATCAGAATCACCCTCCAGTTTTGTATAGTTCACTGCCATTACATTTATTTCAATTAAAGTTGTTCTCCTGCTGTCCTTACTCTCAAGATTCTCCAACAGATCAGGACATTGTGCCATTGTCAACACAAAATTAAAAAGTTGTCCGATTGTTGGCAGTTTTTCGGGATTAGACTGCGACATTACAATTATTATATCAAATTGACATAACGATAAATTTCACTGAATGGCAATAGTCTCCACATGACGTAAGCACGCAATTGACAGAAAAGTCGGCCTATCTTGTTAATATTTGTATCATGGCTTATACCTAAGTTTATAAAAATAAAAAGCCTGCTACGATTCATAATTTAGTTAGCTGCTTCGTTGGGTTTACACTTCATATTTCGGTCGGTTGCATTCCTATCAATTGCAGACATTAATTGCATATGCTGTGCCTTGGTTTGAGACAATCTGGGTCGATACACAAAATTCATAGAATAAAGATTAACATTCTGTCGAACTAATAATTTGGACCGGCTTTATATCGTGGATATTGCACTCGTTTCAATTTCAATCGTTCTCATTCATTTAAGTAATAAAACTTATTCTAGATAAATCAGACAAAAACTTTTTTACTTTTCCCTTAGCGGTATACAATTATGAAAATTGATTTCGTAATTTACCACCGCACTGTACAATTCTATATGATGAATTTCAATTTACATATAACATGAAAAAAACTAGAAACAAATTCGCATGTAAAAATATTCCATCAAGTGACAAGTGACAAAGCACCATGAACGTTTTTCAGAAAGTTATACGTTTGCGAGAAAGGTAATGGCATGGTACAAAACGGTTAGACGTTTGAAAATATTCAATTTTAAATTGCCTTACTTGAACTTTTTCAATTTCTCCATTTTAATTAACCGAATAAATCTTTTTGTCTTGCTTTTGATTATATTGAAGCCAATCCAATCTTATAGTAGTACCTGAATAAATTAATAGCATCCATGACGATTCTGGCTAGTTTCATGAGTTTTATTGAAACCTGGCTTAAGGAAACCGCGTGTGTCATGCGATTCGATGAATTTCAATAAAATCGTATTTGTCTAATTTTAAAAACCAACTTGCGATTCTTATGTACTTGTGATTTATGTATATACATATGTAGTTCGTTTGGTTATTGTTTGCCCAAAAAATATATGTGGAAACGCTATAATGTTTCGACAATATTTTATTGCATCACCAGATCATACCTAACTGTGGTAAATAATTTCAGTTTTGGTACAGCAGAACTTGTCAGTCTTTATATGTAGTTTTCTATTTGTATGATCAATCCGAATCGTCTAAATTTATTTTAGCCTTCTATGATGGCAATACTAGAAATAATAGCTTCATCAAAATGAATTAAAATTTACAAAATCGAGTAATCTCATTTGTATGCAAACATCTTGCTTGGGGAGATATTTAGTGTTCAAAGTATATTTGGTTTAAGATACATACTTAAACCAAATCTCCTCCCAAGTAGCAATCTGTCACCGTGGTTACAAAATAACTAGCATTTATTTAAAAAAAAAATGGTAGCTTCTCAGTTACTTTTACACTCATTCAGAAAACTCAGTCAATTTTAATGTCAGAAAAACCTCGTAGTGTATGAAAACAGACATTGAGGTTTCAATGTGCCTTAAAAATAACTGGTTTGCAATTTTTAGGTTCTTTATAATTCTAGCTTGAAATGGTATTGAGAAATTCAGTCATATTTTTCCCACATTTATGCCAAATTAAAAAAAAAAATGAATCTTCAAAATTGAAAAAAAGACCCTACTGTTTCCAAGAAAACACTGCTGGTGAATTTGAAGTTCCATATTGACCTCAGAGCAACTGACGCATAATGTACTTAAATGCAGACTGTACCGGTAGTTCTGGTAGTAAATTAAGTAAAATAGTTGAAAAATAATATAATAAATAGTAAATCCACAGGAAAAAAGATTAAATTAATTAAATTAATGTCATTTGTTCGGTGACAAAAAAAAAAAGAAATGAAAAAAGTTATAATAAGACGCAGACTTTTAAGTCGACAAACATTTAACAGGCGTGTAGCTAAAGTGATTCTTAATAACAAACAAGTAAAAAATCTAGAATTGGTCTAAGAACAATTCTTATGATACCCTAGATCAGTGTTTTTCAACCTTTTCCATTGAGTGACACCCCTGACTGAAAAATAAAAAATCGTGGCACCCTTGACCAGGAGCGGATCTAGAATCTGCATAAGGGCTGAAGGGGCTAATAAGCCAGATGAATTTTGTGAGAAAACGAATATCACGCGAAAGGTTAGGATGCGGTTCGGGGGAAGAAATTTTTTAAAAATTCACAGTTTGAAGTGGCATTTTAATGCAAAAACAAAGCGTTTCTATATGCCAAAATCAAAATTAAAGTCCATTGAATTTTATCGAAATACTTAGAGATGCGAGTCTGACGTGATGTACAAACGTTTTTAATTCTGGGCGGAATATTGGAGTGGCACACTCTCATATCTTCTTCAAACGTTCTTTGTAAATGTTCTCTTTTATTATTTTTGATGAACGTAACAGCTGAAAATCCAAATTCATACAAATATAAATTCGAGAATTGCAATAATATTGTAAGAGCTCGTTCAGCTAATTGAGGATACTCTGGCTTTATGTGTATCCAAAATTTATTAATTTTCAATTCCTTATATTTGAGCTTTAAATTGCCATCAGTCTTTAAATCAATTAGTGCTCTGTGCTCTTTAAGATTTATTTTTGCTTCATTAACGTCCAAAATGAATGGATTTCTTATCCAATCGTAATCCTTAACACGTAAAGAAGCAGGGGCTTTCCAATAAGAGGTGTTATTTTGATCTTCATAGAAAAATACCATTTTTTGAGATAAATGATCGGATCTTTATTTCATTATAAAGAGGAAGGTATGCCGTTAATAATGGAAAATAACATCAGCCAAATGACCACCACGACCACGCCTACAGGACCATATCCTTTTCATGAAATTTTCCATAACCAAATCGCACAATGGCTGCCCTATGTCCTCGATAGTCTCACGAATTCCATCTTTGAGGTCTTGAATCGACGCTGGGCTGTTGGCGTAGACCTTCTCTTTCACGTGGCCCCAAAGGAAGAAGTCGCAAGGTGTTCAGTCACAAGGTCTCGGTGGCCAATTGTGATCACCTCTTCGAGAGATAACACGGTCCGGAAACTTTTCCCGTAAAAGATCAATGGTTTCGTTGCTTGTATGGCACGCAGCGCCATCTTGTTGAAAGTAAACATTGTCCAGATCAATACCATCCAATTCCGGCCATAAAAAATCATTAATCAAGGCACAGTTGATCATGTGTAGCGAGTAGACGTATTTTTGCTGGTCTCCTTCTAGTTTGCTTTATACCGTGAGTTTTCCAGTCGGTCAGTGCTAAACAAAAATAATTATAAAAATACGAACTTAACAGTGTTGTGACAGCATTAATACCATATAAGTTTTATACTGTCGGTGTTGCTTTGCATTTTTTCTGCAATTTAAGACATGGGTAAGAATGATAACATTAAGTCGACCTCTAGAACAACAGCTCAAAATGGTACGCCCGTACTAACTAGAGGTGCGATGAAACAACAACCGAGTGGAAAAGTTTGTACTAGCTCTTCCTCAACCGCTAGATCTCATTCTATATGTTCTGGGCATTGCTTTGAATTACTGGAAAAACGACTGTTTAAATCCTTGGAGGAATTAATATCCGATCAGTTTTATCAATTTGAAGAACGCATAGCTGTGAAAATCGAATCATTAGCTGCCTCAACTCAATCTGAGGTAACTAAATTAAGTAACGAAGTGGAGCAGCTGAAAGCTGAATTGGCTAACACTCGTCATGAACTGGATGATGTCTCCCGCCTGAACAGACTTACAGATGCTGTTATCACTGGTGTTCCTTTCTGCCGTGACGAGAATCCTAAACAAATTCTTTCAACCATTTCATCAAAAATTAACCACATTCTATCACCGTATGCAAATGTGTTCCGTCCAAAATCATCTTCGCATGCTGTAAATATATCTAGAAAAAGTGCACCTTTGATAGTAAAATTTTCTTCTGTCGCTGAACAACGAGAATTCTTGTTTAAATATAAGAGTTCAGGCCCCATAACTCTTAAAAACATCTCCCCAATTTTTGTATCGGATAGCAGAGTGAATATATTTGAGAGTCTTACCCCGTACAATAACAGAATACTGCGGCAAGCATTAAAGTTAAATAGAGAAGGTCACTTAAATTCTGCATTCACTCGAAATGGTGCAGTTTTCGTGCGTGTCAAAAGAGGAGAATCACCGATTAAAGTTGCCGTACTGGATGCACTGGACGACATCATCGCTGTAGCGGGCAATGCGGAGACCTAATTATTCGTCATGTTGTGTTTAGTTTGTAATCTAATTATGGTGTTGTTTCTACTTTTAAATTTTACTATTTTCCTGTGCTCATTTCAATGCAGTTGTGAATATTTCTCTTTAAAGTCTCTCTTATCAATTACTTTGAACTTTCTTTTTTTCTTTTATTATTCATTTCAATGTTGTACAACTATCTCTTTAAAATTCTCCTTATCATTGAACAATATTCAATTTGCAATTAATAGATGGGAGGCACTCAAAATTGCTGCTGAAAAATTAAAAAGTATTTTGCATCTGCTGGGGTTCTGTCGGGTCTTGCGTTTTAGTGATTGTGGCCGTTAACATTTCTCCGCTGGAGAAAGTGAGAATGCTTCTAAATATTTTTACTGCGCGCTCTCATGGCTTCAATATATTATATCTGAATGCTAGAAGCCTTAGAAATAAAATTGGTCTATTGCAGGAAGTTCTAATGAACAGCAAAATTCATGCCCTGTTGATCTGCGAGACTTGGCTTAATAAAAATGTAGCATCCCAAGCAATATCCCTACAACACTATAATATTTTTCGAAATGATAGGGACGATCGCATGGGGGGAGGGGTTGCTATTTACGTACACAATTCTCTTAAAGCGACCGTGATAAATTCCTCTGCACCAGGTGACAATCTGGAATTTGTCAGTGTTGAAATTGACTCTGGAATTGAGAAATGTATTTTGATAAGCACTTATTGTCCACCGAGTAATTTCAATAACGATACAGCCTTAAATTTTAAGGAATCTGTGCTGCCGCAAGTATCTAAATATCATAACGTTGTCATGTGCGGTGATATGAATGTCAACAATCTCAGTTCCGGTTTCAATGTGGAAACATTGCGTTATTTATACAAAACCTTGAGCTTTGATATGGTTAATAACTTACCGACATATTTCAATAGCAATAATCCATCTCAGATTGATCACGTTCTTACGACAAACATTGGCAAGGTGTTATTTCATAATCAGATTAGCCCACCAAGTGACTTTGATCACGACTTCTTGTTTCTCTCTTATGATCTTAAGCTGGAATCGTTTCCCAATGAAGTTACTTACACTTACCGTGATTTTAAAAATATTAGTTACGACCGGCTTTTGACTGAGTGTCGACAAATTTCCTGGAGTGATGTCTACGCATCTAACTCTTTGGATGATAAGGTTGATGTTTTCACAGGTGTGCTGGCTGATTTGTATGACAGTAATGTTCCACTACTGACGCGACGCTCAAAGACGAAGGGGTGTCCTTGGATAACAAAAGAAATACATACCATACTGGCTGAACGCGATTACTTGTATAGGCGATATAGAGTCACACATTCAGTTGAGATATACAGGCGATATAAACTCGTTCGTAATAGGGCCAATTGCAGGATCAGGTCTTCTAAGTATGCCTATTTTGGCGGTAAACTCGATGTCAATTTGCCCCCGAGGAAGTTGTGGCGAAACATACGTAATATGGGCATATATGGAAATGATCCTCCCAGGGTAAATGAAGATCCTAATATTCTCAATGATTTTTTTGCCACGAATTCCATGTCAGCGTCTCTGGCATTTGATTGCAGCGCTGCTACGGAAAATTTTCCAGTTGATGGCTTTGCCTTGCGGAATGTTGACGAAAGGGAGGTATTGTTGGCCATGTCTGCAATTAAATCTGATGCAACAGGGCCGGATGAACTGCCCTCTCGTTTCATTAGAGCAATTGCACCGGAAATAATCAAAGTTTTAACACATATATATAACTACTGTTTAACAACATCTAAGTTTCCCACCAGGTGGAAGCAAGCGCTTGTAATACCTATCCCGAAAAAGTCCTCTGCTTCTGCTATAAGCGATTACCGCCCAATTAGTCTTCTTTGCTTCTTAGGCAAAGTATTGGAAAAGATTATGTATATGCAGACTATTGACTACATTAATAAAAACGGTTATCTGACTACCTGGCAGTCTGGATTTCGTCCAAATCATAGCTGTGAAACTGCTATGCTTAAAATTTCGTCGGATATTCACGAAGCTTTGGATATGGACCATCTTACAATTCTCGCATTGCTAGATTTCAGCAAAGCATTTGATTCTATTGATCATCGCAAGCTGCTGAAAAAGCTATCTCAGGGGTTTTATTTCTCATCATGTGCTGTTCAGCTTTTCAAGAGCTTCATAAGCGGACGTAGCCAATTTGTAAAAGTACAGAATACACTCTCTGACTTGGCGAATCTACATTGTGGTGTTCCTCAGGGATCAATACTTGGTCCCCTTTTGTTCAGCCTTTATATAAACGACCTGACCGACGTAATCCATGATGCTGTGATACATCTGTATGCCGACGACGTGCAGATGTATCTCAGCAGGCCAATTGGCTTAATGGAGGATTGCGTATGCAGACTGAATCACGATCTCCAGCGTGTTTATGATTGGTCTGTGCAAAATAGTTTAGAACTGAATCCTGTCAAATCAAGTTGCCTAGCGATCTATAGAAAAGAGATTGATGTCAATAATTTACCGCCGGTACTTATAAATAACACCAGACTTCCCTATGTGGATTCCGCAAAGAGCTTGGGTTTTGAGCTTAATTCGAAGTTCTCCTGCTGCAACCATATTAGTTCTACAATTGGAAAAATATATGGGTGTCTACGGCGGTTGAGGCTAAGTTCTGGGCTGCTTTCGCTTTATATGCGAAAAAAACTGGTTAAAGCCCTGGTGATACCTCATTTTACTTATGGTTGCATAATTTTTTCATCTCTGGACTCAATTTGTCGTAGAAGACTCTTGGTTGCATTCAATGATGCGTTACGCTATGTATTCAAGCTGCCTCGGACCAGTCACATATCACCCTATATATCGACCTTGCTTGGTTGCCCTCTAGAAAACTACTTAACCCAACGCAGATTAAAAGTTCTTCATAAACTGATTTACAATCGGAAGCCATTGTACCTTTTCGAGAAACTGAACTTCTTGCAATCGACTAGATATAAGAAACTTTTGATCCCTCGTTGCAGGTCGCAGTATGGACAGCGTTCTTACTTTTTCCAAAGCATCCGCAAGTGGAATCTTCTGTCGTATGATCTTCAACGCACGGCTGTCGGCAGAACTTTTGCAAAGCTTATAAAATCTTCAAATATTTGTTGAAAGTTATGCAGTTTGAGTGTTTCCCAGATTTTAGTCCATATCTGTTTTCAATCTCTCTATCTTTTTTCTCTCTCTTGTGCAACATTGGTTTTCTTATGTATAAGTTTAGTGTAATTTATTTTGCTTTTGTTCTTGTTTATCATTTATTTTTTATTAACAAATTATTATTTTTTTCTTTCTTGCACTAGTTTTGTTTCGCAGTTTGTATATATACATATTGGGTTTTTTTTCCAGTATTCATTTTTGTCCTATTTTATTGATTGTTGATAAGTTATTATTTATATTTATTCTTACTTATTTTGTATTGCTTTTATTTATTTTTTTTATTTATTTATTTGATTTTATTGCTTTTTTTCTCTTTAGTTCATCTGTTTCATTACTTTCATTAGGTTGTTCTCCTCTTTTTGTACTTAGCTTCTATTTTTCTTATTGTAAGTTTGGTTAATTTAGTCTATTTGTATTTTAAAAGACTTCTCGTCATTACACCATTGCACTTTGTACTTTTAAGATCATGTAATCTTTGTACATTATCCAAATAAATTATGTTAATTAATTATGTTATCTGTCGATAGCGCAATCCATTCACCATAACTGTTGCTCCAGCCTCATTTTCGAAAAAGTAAGGTCCAATGACCCCGCGGGACCATAAACCGCACCAAACAGTCACACGTTGAGGATAGAGAGGCTTTTCAACAATAACTCTTGGGTTTTCCGTGCCCCAGATGCGACAATTTTGCTTGTTGACGAAGCCGTCGAGGTGGAAATGGGCCTCATCACTCAAGATGAGTTTTCGATGGAATTCCGGATCATTTTCATGCATTTCAAGGATCCAATCAGCAAAGACTCGACGTTGTTAACTGAACTTTATAAGCCTTAAGACCCAAATCTTTATGCAAAATACGGTGTAATGACGTTTGTGGAATGCCTAATTCCAAAGAACGACGAGGAATGGACAAACCTGGGTTTTCTTCAACACTTTCGGCTACAGCAGCAATATTCTCGGCTGTTCTTGAGCGACGTGCACGGAATTTATTCTTCACATCACTAACTTGTCCCGACAGCTCGAATTTTTCTACCAATTTCTGTATTGCGGTCCGTCAATGTGCTTCACGACGCGACGACCCAAAAATGTTCGAGTTTTACGAACCGTCTCTGCCACATTTTCACCATTTTTATAGTGAATTTTAATAATTTCAATGCGTTGTTGAATCATGTGTCGTTCCATTTTTATTAATGGCTTAGTTTCTACTTGTCAAGTGTCAAAAAACGACAGCTCCAAAAGTGACATCTACCAAAATAGCGGCCTAATTAAAATAACACCTCTTATTGGTAAACCCTTTTGTAGAAAAATGTTTAAACATGTTTACATTCCCTTCCGTTACTTTTCTTAACCATAAATTTAATTTATCTTGCAAAGTCTTGATTTTGCCAGTTGCCTTGCATACTTGTATTTGCGGTATTTGATATTTCAAATATGTCTACCAAGTATGCTAATTTCCTGCACCAATCACTACTAGCAAGCAGCCAACAGAATTGTTCTTTATTAGTCATCGCTTCTTTGCTTAGGTACTAGATATCTCATAGAAAAATAGAACTGACAAAGAGTTATCTTGAACTATACTCCCAATCGTAGCGCCATGGCACCCCAAAGAGCCGCGGCACCCCGGTTGAAAAACACTGCCCTAGATGAATGCCCTTATGGAATTTCGCATTGTCACCATTCTGTGCAAGTTTGATTTTTGAAGTGGTTTTTGGCCTACATATATTTCTACACCCAGCGAAATAGCTATATGTGCATACCAATATTTTCAATTTCTTCCAACATGAAAATAAAATATCTTGAAATTAATTCTATTTTAGAATGGCGACAAAAAAAGAAATCAAAAAATAATTTTGTTTATTTTTTCGCTTTATTATTTTTTTAACAAATTCATCATTTTTACTAAAAGCGAAGGAAATAATTATATGTGCATAGCAAAAAAAAAAGGGAAATTCAACATGTAGTTATACAGAAAAAAAAAAATATAATAAAATTTTAATAATTTGTGTGTCCTCCATTGTTTATAATAACGTGACATAAGCGATGAGGCATCGAATTAATGAGCGTCTGCAAGACAGAGATATCAATTCTTTCCCATTCTTCCTGGATAGCTCTTTTTAGATCCTGCAAACTGTTAAATTGTCGCCCATTTTTATAAACCTGTTGAGAAAGTATGCTCCAAAGATTTTCTATCGGGTTTAAATCTGGACTAACAGCGGGCCACTGCAATAACGGTATATTTCTAGACTCAAAGAAGCTCTTAGTGTACCGTGCAGTATGTATAGGTGCATTGTCTTGCTGGTAAGTCCAGGTTTCATCATAGACATCTTCAGCATAATTGATCAGCACATTGTCCAATAAGTCCACATACAGCTGTGCGTCCATCTTGTGTGAAACGAAGCAAATTGCCGTCTTTCCCCGATACCCGAATGCAGCCCATATCATAAGCGATCCTCCTCGAAAATTCCGAGAATAGCGTGATTAACGTGCCTCCCTCAAATCTCGCCAATACTTTTGGCAGCCATCAGGGCCATCCAAACAAAATTTTTTTTCATCACTAAAGATAATAGATTGCCACTCTTCGTCGAAAAATTTATGCCTTTCCGCAAAATTTAACCGCGCTTTCTTATGCCGTGGTAAAAGTCTAGGTTTAGCCAACCGACTTTGGTATTTGAGGTTCTTATTTTCATGTAAAATTTGCTGAACTCTTCTTTTCGTGATGTTAAGAGATAATTCCCGTTTGATTTCAGCAGGACTCATGTCTTTTCTTACAGCAAGACGCTTAATTGCTCTTTTACACCTTTCATCGACTTTCGGCTTAGCTCCTGGTCTTCTGGTTGTAGCATAAAGTTCGGGATGTTTTAGGAAATTCCTGATAGTATTCCTATGCCTAGTTATTTTTACAGCTATTTTACTAACTAGCATACCTGATTCCTTATAGGCTATAATGCAAGTCCGTTCATTTTCTGTCAATGTTGTACCTCGAGGCATTTTGGTCTAAACAATTGTATTTTTGATTTATACATCAAATTATTTTATGAAAATAACGGTTTACTTACCCTTTAATATCTTTTATATGCTTTAGAAACTTTTATTTGAAAAAAAAACTCAAGAACCTCACTGTTAAATGTACCAAACTGCACTGCAACCCACCCTGCATATATAACTATTTCCTTCGACAAAAAATAGTTTGCAAAAAAAACTAAATATAACGGTACCGCGTAAGAGCGACAAAAACACATTTCAATTACAGTTATATTCAGGATGAATAGACAAAATATTTCTGAGTATTCATACTTTAACTGAGATAGGATTTTTCCAATAAAAACACATAAACTATTTTGCACATATAGCTATTTAGAACGGCTCGTCGAACAGCAAAAATGATTATAACCAATTTTATAGGATTTCGTATCCTGAAGAAGTTTTTGGTACAATAAAAATGTCTTGGACTGATTGTATTCACCGTATTCGTAAAAAACCTAAATATGGCAACACCAAGAAGGAGGTTCCCCATTTAGTCCATTTTTGAAATTTTATTTGCTAGTACAATGAAAACACGACGTGCCGAATTTCAGCTCCCTACGTCGACGCGTTCTCAGGCAGTGTTCAAATATATAGTGGAAAACGAAATTTTTGTATGGTAACCCCACGAAGGAGTTGCCCGATTTCTCTCAGTTTTGAACTTAATTTTACTTTTTTTTTTAAAGTCCGTGTACAAAATGTCAGCTCTCTAAGTACACGCGTTCTCGAGTTATCGTGCGCACGGACGGATGGATGGACGGACGGACGGACAGACGTTTATGCAAAAATCAAAATAACTTTTAACTTTATGCGTGGGTGTCGAATCCATTTTGCTCTACCATCATTATTTCGAGGTGTTACAAATGGAAAACAAACTTAGTATACCCTTTAGATTTCAACTAGGGTATAAAAAATACATAAAGGTAAAATAATTTCAAGTAGTGAAGATAGCAGTGTAAATTATTTGGGAAATGGTGCAGGTACTTTTTGGAGTTGTTGGACATTTGCATAGCAAATGTACCGATAACGACGGGGCGCTGTTCTTCAAAGAATACTTAAAGCATTATAAAACTAGGGTGGAAAGAAAAAGGTAAACAGTTCTTGCCTGATAATATTTCGACAAATTTGATTACGCATATTTAGTTGTATTATTAGGAAACGAGAAGATGCTACATGGACAAGCACATCCACTTCAAATCAACATTCTACCGACGTAAACCAAGCGTAAAAAATTACTTTTGCTAATTCCTGACGGGTAACCTTAAATTAGAATACTTAAATTTTTATTGTTTCGATTCAGCTATATACAGGGTGATTCATATCAAGATACCTTCCGGTATATCACGCGATTCCTTGGAGGTTTATTGGCACATTCAAGCCAGATCATAAAATTGCATACAAGCAATAATCACAGTCAGTTACGTCAGGTCTTTTATGACTGAACCAACAATTGCTTTGGTTATAATTTTCCTGTGCCAACACTAATATAGGTATTGGCATGCGGTTTTTTTGCCAGTGATAGAGGGTAGTAGGGGCATTAATAAGAAGCAATAAATTTGGGTACATGGAAGAAAGTTTTGGAAATAAATAACGGTATTTATGAAATTTGTGTGAAAAAAATCAAAATCTTGGAATTATTTGAGAATAATTTAAAGATGCTTAATTAAAAAATACAGAGTGATATATTTTTCGCCAGCTACTATTCTTGGCTATTTAATAAGCCAACAATTACGAAAATCTATAGAGTGGTTCAAAAGTTATACTCATTTATTTCCATCAGGGTTCACGAATATTGGCGAAATCTTCAACTGGCCACAACTCCTAAAGGAAGATTTCTAGGAGGGGGGGGGGGGGGTATGTGTAACAATTTTTTGATCAGCTTACCTCAAGGAATCGCGTGGTATACCGGAAGGTACCTTGATCTGAATCACCCTGTATATTTAGTATACTAAATCCTGTTGAATATGATTTATTTCATAATATTGAATTTTTGCTGTATTGATTTATTGAATTATATTATGTTAGCATATTAACCTTAAGCCTATCATGTTATTTAAAATTATAATTAACATAAAATGATGCCATTAAATCTACTATAAATAATTATACTTATGGCTGATTTACATTACTCGAGCATTTCTAGAAAACAGAGTAAAGAGTTTCGCCTTATCTGAAAATACTTTAGAACGATAAGGACAAAAGATAATCCAGCAAAATTTTACTGAGTTAAATGTCAAATTCCCCGACGAAGGGGAAATTTTTACTGCCATAATTAGCCATAAAACGTTCTAGCCAGAAATATATTTTATGGCAGTAAATTTTGCTATTATGGCAGCAAACTCATACATATAACTACAAGCGGTACAAATATAATTGTTTACACGCACACAAATTAAAAATATTTGAAGAAAGTCACAGCACATCAGCTGGAATGTGTCAAAGTTTATTAAAAATTTTTTAACATTTTTTAAAATTGTTAAAAATTTTTTATAAAGTTATTATAATTTTTTTTTAAAATTTGTCAAAAAAAAAAAAATTTTTTATAAAGTTATTATAATTTTTTTTTAAATTTGTGAAAATTTTAAAGGGAATATTTTGTATTCTCTATTGTATTCTGTATCTATATTGTTCTTGAAAATAGTGCCTTTTTTTATCCGATTTTGAATTGACAAATTGATGAAATGCCACAAGTGACAATTCGCTATAAAATAGTGGGAAATAATGCTTTGACAGTCGATCACCTCTTCCTTTTTTTCTAACAGTGCAAACTTATAAGACCCTCTCATTCACTTTCTCAGTAAAATCGCATGTTCGAGTAATGTAAATCAGCCATTAGATATTTTCTGTTGTGATTTATTTATATTTATATAACGTTGTTGTTGCGCGCAAACATAGAACCTTTCTACAAAAGACTATTATATCAGTCTCACTAGTTTTAGACTCTTTCCCGTATCTTGTGCATTCCGGAATATCCTTTAGATACCTCAACGAAGTGTTATATGAAGATAGACGCCAGGGTTTTTATTTAGATCAATTTAGCCTCAAGAGTCTTGCCATTGATTCCATTGCTCAACTGTGGCACTCTTCATAAATGCATGATTGGGTACGTTCAAATTTGTTCAGTAATTATGGTCATGAAGTTTTATAAGCTGAGCTGCACGTAATCATGCATGTATGTACAGTAGATGCTATAATCAAGGCCCAATGCAAACTTTTCAAACATCTTGAAAAAAAAAAAACGTTTTGGTAACGTTGATAATAATTCTCTTATTTACCGTGCGGATTAAGTTACATTTACACCGAAAGAGTTAAAAAACGTCACAGCAACCTTTATTCCGATAGTTTCTTTACCGTGGCGAATTGGTTATTGTTTCACGTAAGTCACTGAAAAACGTCATAATAACATTAATACCACAAGTTTTTTTTACCATGAGTTATAGGTTACATTATCACCGAAGTTATTAAAAAACCGTTCAAATACAGTTGGGCTAGTTTATACTGTATCGAGTTCGGTAAAGGTTCAGTAAGGGCCGAATTACAATTATGACTACTCAGTCAACTTCGACTTTGCCCAAAAGGTAAATGCCAAGATTAAATTGCAATTTCGACTTCGACTTCGATTGCAACTGAACTTTGCTCAAAGTGCAAAGTTGGTGTCGGATGCGGCTAACTTCAGTTCAGAAATATCCAAGTTAAGGAAAAAGTGTGGAAGGAAATCGGCAAAGACGAGGTCGTAATTTAACTACAAATTTGACCTCAGCGTCGAGTTCGACTGAAAATCAAGTCGATGTCGACTGAGAAGTTGTAATTGCAATGTCTGTAGTAGGACAGGTGTTTTAAATACCAATAACTCCTAGTCAAGTGGCTTAATTTTTTTGCAGTTCGGTTTAGATTTTTTGTCTGTTTAGTTTTTAGCTACCATGCGTCACGTAGATAACGTTGGGTAAATTTTTAGTTTAAGAACTCATATTCAGCGAACGAAGCGAGCGACCCCTGAGCTCTTTTAATTGCACGCAAGGTAGAAGTGAATCACAGGTAAGTTTTTCCTGGAGTAACCCTTAATTTTGTTGCATAAGTGTTGTGCAAGGCTCCATCTATATATGAATGCATATGAAGCTATTTCTTTTACCTTTATAGATTTTAGGGGTTTCTTCCTAAAGTGTGATGCCTGGCTTAGTTGAAGTGACGAAAGTCTAGGATTTTTCCATGAACTTAAGGAGGACAGATGGAGAGATTAATGGGTCGGAATGCTTTGTGCTGGACTTTTTGTCTGTTCTGGATATGAAAACAACTTTGAAGTTTTTTCAGTATTGAAGGATATCACCTAAAGCGTAACTAACTGAAAGGATGTTTAGTAATGTTAGCATAGGGGTGGGGGTAGGGGGGAGGGGTAGTGTTATTTTTTCAATACCTTGTGGTAAGAATATTTGATAAGTTTGAAAACTAAGTATAGTTAGTGCTGAGTGGTGAGAAGGACAACCGGGCATTATCTTAGTCACAGTCTCTGCAGTGATTGATAGTAGAGAAGCCGAGGTTAATTGTGATGATGTTGAATGTGAATGAGAGAATGTAACCGAATAAGACTGAAATACATTTTTATTATATTTTATAGTAGTTTATATGTTGGGATGAGTAGGTCCAGGTTCCTTCTGTCTCTTTGAAGAAAAGTAACGACAGGGATGTAAACGGAGATGTGCATTTAATGTATTAGAGGGCGAATAATTAATAAATTTACGCTGCATCTCTCTTGAGTTTTATACTCAAACTTAGAATATAGAGAGAACAGGAGTTGTTGATACATATAAAATTCGTGTACATGAGCGTGGCTCTTCTTTGAGTTACTTGAAGTTGGAGAAATTAGAGAAATGTATATTCAGCTGCCTACAATTGAAACAGCTGAGAAACCATCGAATTGCTCGGCGTAGTCGCAGCGGCTAAGAGCATTTTTGGTAGGAGCAAGAGCAATATTTTCAACCGTATGCCTTGTTGCATGCTCTATATGTTTATACCATTACACGCCTGTACTGAGCTCTCGTACAGCGGTTCCCGGATAACAGCAGCTAGATATTAGGTGAGGTACTACCTAGTCGTCTTCTTTTTTAACTGAACTGCATTTCTTACAGACTCTAAACCTAAGTGTCACTAACAACTTTCCAACTTATTTTAATGCAACCAATCCCTCGTTACTAGATCTTCTTTTGGTTACTGATAGAGATAAAGTACTATCGCAAAATCAACTTGATCCACCTAGTACAATGGATCACGACATTCTCTTCCTAAGCTATGATATCTCAGTTAATCAAGAACCATCTTCACTCGTGTACTCATACCGTGATTTTAACAGCATTGATGAAAGTTCTTTATTTGAGGAATGTTTTGACCTACATTGGGATAACATATTTTTGTGTGATTCAGTAAACACTCAAGTTGAGATCCTCTCCTCCCTTATTGACTACCTCTTTGCAAAATATGTACCTATAAAAAGGAAATGCAAGCCTGTTTGCAGGGGTTGTCTGTGGTTTTCACCTCATATTCGATCTCTCATTTCTGAGCGTGAATACCTGTACCAACGGTGGAGGCGTACTCGGACAGATGAGTTTTATATAAGGCCGTCCGCAACAAGGTGACTTCAGAAATTAGGCGAGCAAAACGACTATATTTTAGCCCTAAATTTGACCAGAGTCTCAGGCCTAAAGTTTTGTGGCGAAATCTACGCCATGCAGGTGTCTGTGGAGGTAAAAGGAACAAAACTACATGTGATTTAAATCCCGAAGACTTAAACATATTTTTCACGTCTATCAGCTCTGCCCACAGTGGCAATCAGTTGGCTGCTTCTCATACATCAGCTGGTAATCCGATAAGAGATATCTCATCTAATACCAATACCAGCTTCTTCTACTTTCGTGGAGTCGACTACAATGAGGTTGTGTATGCTGTGAATTCAATTAAGTCTGAGGCAGATGGGCCTGATAATCTTCCACCTTGGTTCATTAAGCTTTTATTTCCCATTATTCGTAAATTCGTTTTGCATATAGTGAACTCATGCTTTACATCATCCTGTTTTCCAGCTGCCTGAAGATGGCAACAGTCCTTCCTATTGCAAAGAATTCTTCTCCTGAAACACCAGCTGACTTTCGACCAATAAGTTTATTATGTTTCATATCCAAAGTCTTAGAAAAGCTATTATATAAGCAGATAGTCGAATTCGTCGAAGCCAATAATTATCTTGCGGGTTGTCAATCGGGTTTCCGACGCTTGCACAGCTGTGAGACTGCAGTTCTGAAGGTGACCTCTGATTTAAGGAAGTCTTTGGATCAGGACAAGTTCAGTATTTTGGTACTTCTGGACTTCTCGAAAGCTTTCGACAGTGTGGACCATCGTATCCTTCTCCACAAACTTGACGCGTCTTTTAATTTTAGTAATTCTGCCATCGCTCTGGTAAAGGATTTCTTGGCTGACCGCAGCCAACGAGTGCATATTGATAATAATTCATCTTCTGCACTGCCTTTACTTTGTGGGGTGCCTCAAGGTTCAATTCTGGGACCTTTGTTATTCAGCTTATTTGTCAATGATCTGCCAGATGTAGTTCAAGATGTACAGATTCACTTATATGCCGTTGATGTACAACTCTACTTAAGCCGACCGATCGGTCTTCTGGAAGACTGTATTGAACGTATAAATTGTGATTTGGAAAGAATTAACACCTGGGCCAAATGTAATCGCTTGATACTGAATCCTGTAAAGTCTCATTGCATTAAATTCTATAATAACGGTTTAATTGAAATCCCACCAGTGACTTTAAATAATGTTTCGCTGCCTATTGTAAATAAAGTTAAAACACTTGGAGTTGTCTTGAATCAACACATGAAATGTTGTGATTACATTAAAGCCATGGTCAGCAAAGTTTATGCAGGGCTGCGATGTCTATGGCTTTCATCGGGTCTGCTGTCTGTTAGCATGCGCTTACAATTAATTAAAGCTTTAATCTTGCCCCACTTCACCTATGGCAGAAATGTGTTTCCCAAGCAGGATAGCATCTGTGCCAGGAAAGTAACAGCAGCATTCAACGACTGTATTCGGTTTGTTTTTGGGCTGCGAAGATTTGATCACGTTTCGCCTTTCCTTTCGCGTTTGCTCGGATGCTCCTTGGGCACTTATTTGAAGCGGCGAGCTTTGGTTTTCTTATATACTCTTCTTAGCTCGAACAAACCAGGGTACTTACGCGAATTATTTCAATTTACAACGTCACAGCGTAACAGGAACATATTGATTCCACCATTTCATGAGTCCTGCATGGAAGGTTCTTATCTTGTTCAAGCAGCTCATTTATGGAATAATCTTCCGTTGAATGTTCAGAGTGTTGGCACTGTCGGCGCGTTTAAGAGATGCATTGATACACACATAATTTAACACTATTATTTTCTTTATTATCTAGTAGTCTCGTAGTACAATTTTTTTAACTGAATTTAACTTCTTCATTAATTAATAAGAATTTGCTTGAACTTCCTTTAAATTTATAAATCTTATTTTAAGTAGTTACTTTTCTAGCACCGCTTTATATAACGTACAAGAAAAGATGTGAACTCTTGTGTACAATAACCGTAAATAAATATATATTATTATTATTATTATTAACTCATGTCATAGAGATTATCTTCTGGAGGTCCTCTTTGTTCATCTTAAGGATCGTTTCAATTTCTTGATGTATTGTCCCCAGTTTCTAGGCACTTGGCCCTAACTATTCAATCTGTCCTCTGTTGCTATATTGCGCAGTTCTCTGTTTCACCATATAATACTTACCGGCTACACATTTTTTGCTTCGCATAGCAGTCGTGCTCCAACGAGGTCATTACAGCCACTTACTGCTGCATAGTGGCCGAGTCTACTCCCTGGCTATACTAATACTCTTGTCGAGGGAGTCGAGGCTTGAAGAGCTCTCGGTAATAGGAGCATTGATTAATTTAGGGTTTCATTACTTCTGAAGTATATTAGATGTGACGTCTCTATATGGAATCTGATCAATGATCAGATATACAACTCTTTTTGTCAACTGTGCTTTTTTCCCAGAAGACCTTTGTTTGGTTTTTCCAGTTCTGGATACTCTTTTGGAGTCGTGCCTAGTACTCCCCATGATGATCGATATTCGGAGTCTAACTTTCTTTCAGAAAGCGGTCTGTTATTGCCACCCTTTATTTCCTAAGGAAGTAGAGCAGATTAATAATTATACCTTGTTGATTAATCTCTGCATGTGATATACTGACGCCGCAAAATGGATTCATCTTTCAAATTAAAATTTCGAGATGCGTTTTTTTATTCCGAACTATGTCCATCAATAATGATGACAGGTATAATCTTTTTAAAGATTTTTAAATTATGATTCTTCCTCCTTTCAACATCAATAACTGCACCTGCGAGTCATTTCTTTACATTTTTTTTCATACTAACCATGAAGCCCTCTTTACGGTTAACTGTTAATCTTTCAAAATTTATACATATTTTTTCCATCACGTTGATAAAATGTTTAAATTTCAGTGAAAAGTCATAGCAACGACATAAATAGGACTCCTTAAATAATAATTAAAGTTTTTCCGTCCACCTTCCCGTTTCTCTCTCGGAAACGTGATTTCCTCTAAGGTTTCGAAGATAATGGACTCAATTTAATTCGAGCAATAATTTTGGATCTTAGGTGGGAAAGCTTCGACAAATATATTTTTCGTAAATTCTAAGTAATTGCTACCAACGTATTTTGGGTCCTGCTATATAAAGGATTTGCAAAGATTGTTAGGTAAGCATCTTAGAGCTAGCGGTGGACAGATTTGTGCTGGCAATGAGCAAATTTATTACGACAGGAAACATGATAAATGAGAATTGCTACTGCCCTTTGTCACAAGCGCGATGGAAAGTGTAGGAGTCGTTAGCAGAGATGGCATGAATCTTCTTTGAGGTGTCTATCACATTGTAGGCATCCTATCCTGTCTTTTGACTTTGTGATTTATCGCATCTCAAAGCGTTGTTTCTATGTGATAAGCACATGACATCTGCATTTATATAGGAAAATTTCCTTGTTTGGAAAACATGCTCTAGATATTCCTTGGCATCCTTAAAGTGAAAAACTGACTTTCCTGGGATGACTGTCGGTCTCAGTGTGAGTGTGTGTATGTGTGTATTAATGTTTATGTATGCAATGCAGACATATTAATGGACTAAATTTGCTTTAAATCTGGTGAAGTGGAAAGGAAAAGATTTCCAGTCGGTTTAATCTTATGTCTGGTAAAACGTATGTTCTGTTGTAGTTCATTCAGAAAAGGCTATCAGGAATTATCAGTAGAAAAATTCATATTTAAAAGAGTTTTACTTCTATGCGTATCCCAAATAAATTATGTGGGGGAGATAGAGTTTTTTAAAGGTCTCTGCCGTTGTATGCTATGTAAAGGGATATTATTTCTTTGTATAGTTGTCATTTTATGGTTGGGAGTTGGGACAATTCTGAGAGAAAAATCATTACATTTACATATGTATACCTACACGACTTAGTCGAAAATTAACTAAGTTGTAGTGGAAATTAAGATGAGTTAGTTTTCTCAACATAGGACTTAGTTGTTAGATTTTCATATGTTTCCATATTTCTGTGGAATTTTAGAATCGTTTCTCTTGAGCTGCTGACATGAATCATGGCCGTTTCAAAATTTTCATCGTATTAGATGACCAATTTCTTTTATTTGTATCAGTGACTATAATTATATAAATGCAAGAATGTTATTGGATTGCATGGATGAGCTTAGTGATTTATTTGTAAGTGTGATAAATGATGCGTTTGAGCATGGGATATACCCAGACACATGGAAGGAAAGTCTAGTCATACCTGTTGAAAAGGTGAAAGGAACGATACAGTGTGAGGAATTTCCTCCAATATAAATATGTTTCCGTTGTATGAAAAAGTACTTGAGAAGGTTCTACAAACGCAGCTTGAGGAGTGTATTGAAACAAAGAAGGTATTAGGAGAACAGCAATCTGTACTATGTTTCCATGAGACAGAATTGAGTTAGGATTGAGTTATCGTTAAGTTTTGCTGGCTGAGTTAACTCGATGTTGTTTCCATGGAGTTGAGTTGACAGTTGGAATATTTCATATAAATCAGTGGGATTTATAAAATAAAGTGTTTCATAATGGACTAAAAAAAAAGAGAATTGAAATTTTATGTTTAGCTTATAAAAATAAAACTTTTGATATGTGTACATAATATTTTCAAAAAGGCGATTTATTTCCAAAGTGTTAAAATCGAGAAAAAGATTTGAAAAAAGACTTCGCAAACGATTAACGCAATGTGCTAAATCATACATTGACATTTTTAATAATTCTTTGTCGACTCTATTAGTTTCTTTTTCTAAAAGAAATTCACCAAAAGTGTGGATGAAAAAAAGGTCTCAAAATTGGTGGAATATAAAATCGTTAATTCCAATGATTTTGATGAGTGGATTGACAATTTTCGAGTCGATAAAGAAACGCACAGTTTTTTATGTGAAAAATTAAAGACAGAAATACAGTCAAGCCCTCAATATGTGCGAAAACCTTTGAGCACGGCAATAAAAGTTACAGTTTGCGGTTCATAAGACCTCAGTACATAGAAGCATAAAACAATTTTGTGCAGCTGTAATTAAAGTACTTCAGCCGGATGAGATTAAAGTGCCAAATATGCATGAGGCATGAGGAGTTTGAAAGGAAGAGTAATATGCCACAGGTACTAGGAGCTATAGACGGATGCCAAATTCCTGTCAAACACCCTGCAGATGGATACCGTGAACACACGAATAGAAAATCGTGAGTATCTGTAGTTCTCCAAGGAGTGGTGGATGCTATAAAATTCCATAATATAGTCACTCATTTTATTATATCCAGATTTATAAATATCACTATACAACATCCAGGGTGTACACATGATGCAGTAGTATTAAGAGATTCGTCCCTCTGTAGAAATATGGAAAGCTATCAAAAGGTATTTTGATTTATTAATTCTTGCAATTGTCAAGTTTATTTTTTTTCTAATAGCCAGCTAAACGCATTAATGGTAGGGAAATAAAAGCATTCCTAATTGGTGACCCCGCATATCCTCTGCAGCCCTAGTAACCAAGTCCTAGGACGTTCAACAGATGTTCTTAGGAAAATTTCCTGTCTGAAGAATCAGTTCCGTAGAATATTCCCAAGAATGTCAAAAGAATTTTATAGGATTGTCACGGGGCAAAAGTTACGCTGTCCAAGGAAAGTATGACGTCATAATTCCAAGGAATTTTTTCAAAAATAATAAGGAGAATGTCTTTGGAAACTTAGCGAATATTTTCCGCGGATACTCTATGGAGAGTTTGTTTGGATATTCTGCAGAATTATTCCACAGAAATACTTCAGAAATCATAAGAATAATATCTTTGGAAATTTAACGGATATATTCCACGGATGCTCTGTAGAAGGTCTTTCCGGATATTCTGCTACAATAAATAAAAAGCATTTTAAAGATATTAGTGTTAAAAAAAAATAATATTTATTTTTTAGAAATTCATTAAAACAAAACAAATCAATTCAGTTGTAAAAAGAAAGAAAAAAAATCTTAAATTTATGCAATGCTGGGTGTTTTTCTTCCAGTTTCTCTGTGAACGAAAAAGTTATTAGTCTTAAAAGTAATAAAATAACTAAATTTACATCTTACTTTATTCTTTTCCTGTTTATTTCTTTCCTTGTGGAGTCTTTTAGCCTACACAACACTAAATGCAAATGATTTCACGTCTCACGACACCATTCAGTTCCATACCAAAACCCTAAATAATTTTCCTAGAAACAATAAAACATTGGAATTTCATTGGATAATGCTTGGATGTCGTGCAGACTCATTCTGAAGAATATTCATAGCATGTACAAATTTTTCAGTTCCACTGTTAGTCCATACTTTTTCCAAGAAACAAAAAAAAACATTGGAATTTTATTGAATAAAGCCTGGATATAGTGCAGAATCATTCTGAAGAATATCCATTATGTCCAAATTTTTCAGTTCCACTGTTATATTGGAATTTGAATGGATAAAGCCTGAATACAGTGCAGACTCGTTCTGAAGAATATCCATAGCATTTCCATAGCATGTCCAGAATTTTCAATTCCACTGTTAATCCACACTTTTCCATCAAATAAAAAAAAAAGTTGATAAAGTTTATAAAATAAAAAGAATAGCAAATTTATCAAAAATTTTGTCCAGAAGTTGTCCGCTGTTTTTCCAATGAAGAAAAAAGAATGGAGATTTCTTTGGAAAAAGTGAAGATTTCAATTTTTGCTTTTTCTGTAGTTTGTCCACACTTTCACCATATATTTTCATATAAGGAATTTTTCAGAAAAATAATGGACAAATCAAAGAATATTTTTCAATATTGTCCACAATTGTCCACTGTTGTTATCTCATATAAAATTTCTACGGAAATTTGCTAGATTTTCCTAGGAATGGCAAAATAGAGCATGGTCAAATATAGGAACACGTAAAGACATCGTTCTATGTTGGAATTTTTCGGATAAATATTGGAATACCGTCCAATGTTTTTGTAGTACAGTTAAATATTGGATAAATATTGGAATACCGTCCAATGTTTTTGTAGTACAGTTTGGAATATGTGGGGACATCGGAATTGTGGTTACTAGGGAGGAGTGGCATATGAAGGGATATATTGGACCCAGGACTGCAGAAGAAGAATCGTTTAATGTTTATTTAAGCAGAGCACGCATTGTTGTGGAAAATGCCTTTGGCAGACTAAAAAGCCGATGGAGAATGATTCAGAAAAGAATTGACACTGAAATAGAGTTCGTGCCGTCAATAATTGGTACTTGTTGCGTCCTACACAACATAACTGAAGAAAACCGGAAATTGCCAGTTAGAGATAGTTGGATATGAGCTGCTAGTGAAAACGAGAGACAATCTTCACAGCCTAACTACTCGAACACTTACCAGGAGTTATCTGCAAGTCAAATTCGCGATCATTTGAAAGATTATTTAGCACAAAATTTTCCAATTATTCAAAGTGTTAGGATTTAGAGCAAAACAAATTATAAAATATAATGATTTTTGTTTAAATATACTTCATAATTCTGTATTATATTAGGATATCCAAAAAGAAAAAGTTCATTTTTTAAATTCATTTGTACAGTTTAATCACATAATTTACTATTACTATTTAAAAAAAAATCACAGCATTTTCATGCGAAAATCAATTAATATTAGTTAGGCACTTAATCTATCAACACTTTATTTATCATTTTAAAAACATATCACACTTAATATACTGACTCATTTTTTGAGCTGAATAAATTCGTTTAGCTCATTTTCCACAGTTTCATTTTCCTTATTCTCACTGGATTTTTCACTATTTATTACATTTTTTAATTCACATATAAAATGTTTGTTCCTCTTTTCAAGCATTTTAGTGGTTTCCTTGCAAACATTTTCTATTTGTTTCTTTTCTTCCTCTGCGTACAACTTGAATTCGTACTCAATTAATTGTTTCTGCTGTTCGTGGAATTCTTTTTGTGAGTCCTGGCACATCTTTTTCACATCACTGATCAGATTTATAGATTGATTTGTCCTTTTTGGTCTTGCCCTGCTAGTTCCGGCCTCTGGCTCATCATTAATGTCAGGAATAATCTCCGGAATGCTTCCTTTAACAAATGAGAAATTATATAAAATTTTGGGGTAATTAAATACACGTTACCTGTATTATCAGAAGAATCGATTGCATTGGGTATTGTGAATGATGAAGGTCTTGTACCTAATAAGCGATCAAGTGTTTCATAACATTCACATGTAGCTCTTCCTTCACCACTTCTTGAATTAATTTTTTTTTCTACTTATTTTCTATTTATGTGGAAATTTTATCCGCGAATCCTCTGGTTTTGTATTCTTCCTCTATTATTTTGTATATTTCTTTCCTTCTGTGTCGTTTTCCGTCAATTAATTTTAAAATATTTTTTTTTTTATCACTGTCAACAATAATTGAATTTCTTTATCCATCCAAAATACCCGGGCTGTCGCCATTTTTACCACAAGATAAAAACACAAACGCACACTCGTACACTTGGACAAAATTCAACTCAACCCGACTGGTTTCGTGGAGTTAACATGGATTGAACGAAACTCAACTCAATTCTCGTTTCCATGAGCACTAATTCGGATTCAATTCGGATTGAACTGCGCATGGAAACATAGTAGCATATTGCGGAGGGCTAAGCTTCTGCGATATTTAGCTAAGTAGGGTTTTTGGAAGAGCTATGTATTAAAAAGTTGGCTTTTGCCAAATTAACAGGTAAGAATCCTTGCAACAAACAGCCACTGAGAGAATTAGGAATAATTAAATGTTTGCGTGCTATTTAAATAGTAACTCAAACTATAACTTTTTTTTTATTTTAGCGCATTTAAAACACTTAGTATTAAATTATTTATAACATATGTAAAGCTAGAAAATAATTATGGGTCACAAATGTGGTGCTTATGTTAGGTTAGTTAAGAGGGGAGGGGTGCTGCTAGAAGTGCCTAGCCTTCTTCACTTAGACTATCAGTAAGTTCATTGTGCCCTGGTCCTCATGGGATAACTTCTAAAGTCGCCATAAATTTATTAAGCTTCCCTTAGGAAACTCAGGATGAACTCTTCACTTTGCAACTCCCCCAGACTTGAAAAGAAGCAGCTACTTAATAGCCTACCTCTTTTATTCATTAGAACTGGACTCTTGCAAAGCACGTGTTGGACGGATTCGGTTTCCTCCGAATCTTTACAGCTCCTGTAGAGATCGTTTACCACTATACCCAGTCTTCTAGCATGGCCTCCTATGGTTCAATGACCCGTAATGATCCCCACTAGATTCCTGGTATATGTTTTGCTAGCATTAATCAGTTATATTGTCCTTTTCCTGTCATATGCAGGGATGATCTCCTCTATTACAGCTTCGATCGGGATTCTCACATAAGCTATTGCTGCGGAGTTATCCATTTCAGAGCCCTTTTTGGTCAACATTTTAGCCATCTCGTTGCCTGGAATATCCCTGTAGCCAGGTACCCAGCGCCTGCCTGGCTGTCAGTGTATATGCAGATATGTCATGCGAACTTTCTGCACAAAGATGCCAGTAGTGCCGCCTGGTAAATCGCTACCAGCTCTGTCTGAAAAATACTACAATTGTTCGGCAGCCTATAAGACTCGTGCCACTAACAGTCTCTGGAGTACACTCCAGCCCCTGTTCCCGCAGTCGTCTTGGAACCATCTGTATCGCTCATGTTGGGCATCAATGCATTGACATCCCCAGTCAGTTTCTTCTCTGAAATCACTGCAGTATATCTTCTGGAGTATATTGGAATGCTAAAAACTCCACTCCGTCCTCCAGCCCCTCGGTCTGAGCCTGACAGCGCTAATTGCCATATACACCTGTAATGAAGATCTAGCGGTAATAAATCAAGCATGACCTCCAGTACCCCCGTGGGCGTGGTGCAGAAGCACCCTATTATTTGCAGACAAGTATTATATTTCTTCGTCAGTGCCGTCCACCAGACCGTGGAGCCGTAGCAGAGGATCAACTGAACTATGGCTGTCTACATCCAACGTACCACCCCAGTTGCAACCAAACATTCTCTTGCACGCGTAGAAGGCTACACTGGTTTTCTTAACACGTTCTTCTAAATTAGTCTGACAGCTCAGCTTGGAATCGAGTATGATTCCAAGATACTTTGCTCCTGCCTTTTTCTTGTAAATAGTACTAGCTTAGTTTTCGAGGGGCTTAAACTCAATCCGCTACTTTGCTGCAGCTATTCAGCAGCACATCCTCGAGCCTTTCGCTAATAGTAGAGAAAAATTTGCTGCTTGTTAGGATGCATAAGTCATCCGCAGAGGCAACCGCCTTAAAACCCACGCTCTCTAACTTAATGAATATTTCATCCATTACCTGTATCCACAGGAGTAGTGATAGTATCCCCTCACCTTGCGGCATATTCCTGTAGATTTCTCTTCTTACAAACACACCCAGAGTGTACTCCTTATGCTCTAGAGATTTCTGAACAGCGGACACCATTACTTGTAGTACCGACTCTACTGATTTTCCTTTTGGGTAGGCATGCGGGCTACCACTGCTGGGCTGTCATACACATGTTATAGCACCGCACTTGGTCTCTCCAATACTTTGAGAATGTGGGGCGTACCGAGATATATGTACGTACTATCGTTGACGTCTGCTAGTGACGGAGGCTAAGATATATTTTGAATCTTGTTGAATGCTTCTAAAAAGCAATGCTGTCTGTTATCACTCAAATGTACTACAAAACCCGCTCAATTCATTTCCGTAGATAGAGAAGATATCTCGAACTCGCCATCTCTTATTATCTTAGGCATTGAAATATCGAACAATCTCAGTTGGTCATATCATATTTCTGGTATTGGCAAAAACGCCATGAAATGCTTGAGCTGGACGCACTGAATTGTCCACGTTAGACACAGTCAAAAAGGAGGCTTACTAGCGATAACATATTAATATCAACTATTGATTTTCTAGAGCACCGGCATAATGCCTGATGTTTATCTCTGCTTAACTACTACTTGTATGGCTATTGCTCTGCCAAAACTCTACCCTCATCCCTTGTAACCTGAGCTCACCCTCATTCCCTTGAAGTTAGATTCGGCCATACTGTAAAAGTCCGCGAATCCTTCATAAGCAAAACAGTACGATTGTGGAACAGTTAGCCATCCACTATTTTCCACCTCAGCAGCAAATATTCAAGCATAATGCACACAGTCATCTCCTTGGCTCAACCCAATAATCCTCAATTCCCTAACCCTTCTTCCTTTTCAGCATAGGCTGTGTGATGGCATCATAGGGTATCCCCTGAGTTTTGGCAACATCATTGAACAAAATAAAGTAGCTTCGTGAGCGGAATAAGTAAGTAATCAGAGGGCTTTGATCAGACGTCAGTAAAACCGTTGGGCTTCCTGCTCATCACCTCTGACTTTTCGAAATCAAGTGTGGATCAGAATTTGATTATTATTTGCTTTGACAGTGAAAAAATACATCATGAGGATCTCTGCATGTCTAAGGCCCCGGTTTTATTTCCCAAAGTGGGTCTTATCCTCGGACGCTAAGGACGTTAATATATACTCTTGGGCCTGACGATTTGTTTCCAGTGAACAGTATCTATATCGCAGTATATATTCGGAATGATGTGGCCTTTACTATTCTTCAAGATTTTCCTTCTGCCAATCCAGAGTTTAACTATATCTGGATTAGGTTCAAACTTCACAAGCACATCATTTACTTCTGTTTCCTTTATCGCACCCCAAATATGTCTGATGACGACACGGTATCCGTATTTGACAATATCTCCAACAATATTGATCATTTGCTTTATGTCTTCCCCACTTCCGAAATCATCCTGGCAGGCGATTTGAATGTTCATAATATACCGTGGCTCAGACATTCTTCTATCACAAGTCCTGCGGGCCGTTTCGTTGAACTCTTCTGTGAATCACTTAATTTACAACAGCTAGTGGATGCACCAACGCGAATTCCTGATACAGCTGGAGATAAAGCTAATTTACTCGACTTGTTTCTAACATCTCATCCGGACAAATATTCCATCTCAGCCGGATCCACTCTAGGAAATTCAGATCATTGTTTAACCACGGCTCAATTTACCACCTCAAACCTGTGCCGCCTAACTTCTCCGCCTATAAGTAGCCTTCTTTGGCACTATAAGAATGCTGATTGGGAAAATCTCAATAAGTAGCTTAGTGAAATTGATTGGTCGGTCTGTTTTGGTTCGAGGGATGTTGATGAATGTACATTGGAATTTAAGATACTAAATCTTGGCATGCGTGAATACATTCTGTATTCTTACAGCAGATCTCAACAACAGCATGATCGCTCCTGGTTTAACGATAAGTGCAACCAAGCTATAAAAGCGAAAAAGTCTGCTTTTTGTGCCTATCAATTGCATACATGTCCGGAAATGAAACAAGTCTACAAGACTGCACGGAACACCTGCAAGTCCATTATTCAGAGAGAAAAATTTCTTTTTGACCAGAATATTAGACAAAGAATCTTGGCAAGCCGCAAAGGTAGCAAAGGTTTCTGGTCTATGGTCAAAACCATCAGGAACAACTTCACCAGTTCCACTATACCTTCACCACTTAATAATGGTGAAGTGATTGTTGACTCCCTGGATAAAGCTAATATTTTAGCCGCTAGATTCGCTTCAAATTCTTGTCTCCCACGAACTTCACAAACACCTGTTTTGCATCGCCCGTGTGAATGTGTACAAGAGCCAATACACCTTCGTACGAGGGATGTGTTCAGGGTCCTTAAGGGGATCAATGTCTCCAAAGCCGCAGGTCCTGATGGTTTTTCCCCCCTCTTAATTAAAAGCTGTGCCTCATCCTTGGCTAAACTTCTGCGCAAACTATTCTACTTGTCTTATTCGACAGGAAAATTCCCAACTGCTTGGAAATTAGCTCACGTTCAGCCTATTCCCAAGTAAGGAGAGGGTAGCGATCCCTCAAATTATCGACCAATTGCGATCACTTCGATTCTTTCAAAGGTTTTTGAATCTATCATAAACTCAAAATTAATGAAGTATCTAGAAACTTATCATCTCACGAACGATCGCCAATATGGCTTCCGAGCTGGACGCTCATCTGGAGACTTGCTGACCTTTCTTACGGAACGTTGGAACCGTAGTCTTCACAATTTTGGTGAGTCTAAAATCGTTGCCCTGGATATTTCAAAGGCCTTTGATAGAGTCTGGCATCCAGCCATTTTAGCCAAACTTAAAGCACTTGGTCTCTCTCCTCCTCTTCTATTATGGATTGAAAATTTCCTATCTAGTCGCCAAATACGTGTTGTATTAGATGGCGTTACATCTGAACCGCATCCCTTACTTTCCCTTACTCCTTTGACACTCTTGCGGACTCCAGGGGGAATGCCGCATATGTTAAACGAGATTGCATGATTAGATCATTGAATAACGATCTTAACAATATCCTCGCTTGGGACAAAGCGAATCGAGTCGAATTCAATGCATCTAAAACCCAAAGCTGTCTCATCTCATTAAAACAAGATCATAGCTTAACCACACACGTTTCTTTTGATGGAGCATTAATTTCTGATTCACCGTCACTAAACATTCTTGGCATTAATATTTCCAGTAAGTTAAACTGGACAGGCATTAATATTTCCAGTAAGTTAAACTGGACAGATGACATCTTCTCTTTTGCCAAAGAAGCATCGAAATGTATTGGATTTCTGAAAAGGTGTAAGAAATATTTCAGCCCATCAAATCTAGCGCTGCTCTACAAGTCTTATATTAGAGCTAGAATGGAATACAACTCCCATATATGGCCCGGGGCTGGTCGCACAGCCTTAGCTTCATTGGATATTGTCCAAAAGAGAGCCTTCAAGCTCATTGGCGATTTGGCAATAACTTGTCATATCGACTCACTCGAGCACCGCCGCAATGTTGGATGCCTTTCGCTCCTTTATCGCTACATGCATGGTCAATGTTCTGATAAAATATCTAGTCTAATCCCTTGTAAAATGATTCCTGCACGCAATACACGCGCTGCAAACCGCGCAAATCTTTTAACCCTTCAAATTACTTTCGGCCGTACAGTAAAATTCCGTGATACTTTTTTATCCCGAACGGTGCGAATGTGGAACAGCTTACCATCTTTTGTTTTCCTTCCGGCATACACAATCTGCGGAAGCTTAAGAGCGACATACATTAGCACCTCCGCCACTCTCCTTATATCCCCTAATCCTTACCCTATCTCCTTCCTGCCATGCTGTACTTTGTATCATAGGGTATCCCCTGAGCTTGGCTTAATAATATAAAAAAAAAACATTTGTGCCCCACAATTATTTTCAAGATTTTCTCTAATCATCTAATGTAAAATAAAATCGTTTAACTTAAAAGTTTTGTTTACCTATTTTATTTACTGAACTAGCTCATTGAAATTTTCTTATTGATTTTATGCGATAAAGCACCTCTAGATAACCGTGATTTTTTTATGGGAATAAATTATCAAATTGCCATGATTTCAATCTTCATAAAAAAAAAAAATCTGAAAAATTTGGTTCAAGCTTTGAGGTTTCTATTCTACAGAATCATGGCAATGTGATGCTTTCTTATCAATCTGTAAACCGTCTTTAATATCCACGTCAATCGGTCATCTCCTCAAATTCGAATCAGGAAAAAAGATAGCAGCTATTGTCGAAATGACATATATAATTAAAGAAATCCTCTAGTGGTGCTTTAGCTCCAGTGAAATTTTAATTTGAACAGATTTTCCCATACATTAATAAGGAAGGAAGACAGCGATAGGCCTGGTATAACCTTCAATAAAATCTTGAAAAAAATCGAAAAATCCAATTTAATTTTCAAAATATTTTGCACATTTTGTTAAATATACATACTTTCCCATAAATATCTCTTCCATTTATATTAATTCTGTTGATTATAATATCTGCTCCCATTGTGCTTATCAGCTAATGGCTCTGTATTTTTTACTGAATAGACTCGAGGCGAAATTAGCCTGAATGCCTGGACCACTTCATCATTATTAAATTTATCGTCTGACTGTGCTGCCTGTGGTCCTCCAAGCTTGTTTTAATTTCTAATTTTATCATTTTTATGTGTGTATGATTGTATGCCTGTATAGATCCATGCACTTATATAGCTGTATCCTCGAGGATGTAACAAATGTATTTGCGAAATTTCGTAATACTCGCAGCTATACAAGTACCTACATACATTTCTTACTTTACTATCAATCTGTAATTTATAAGAGAGCTCGAGGGCGTAAAAGGCAAAAAGCACAACAAAATGAAGCTATCAAAGCTTCAAATTATGTTTCAGCGAACAGAATAAATTCATGTATATTCAAAGCGAAACATAAATGTCCCCCGCCCTCTGCACAAAATCTCTTTGACTTAACTCTGAATCCCTGAGGAGTCACAAAAAATCTGGGTTGCCTCGCTTGGAAGGAATCGTAAAACAAAATCAAGGAGGCAAGCGATCTAAGATGAATTTATTTTTATAGCAAGGATGCTATGTGAAGGGAGAGGGGCTGATTCAAATGCTCAGTGCACATTCATAATCGCATTTAAAGCGTCTTGATTTCTTATAAAGGGAAAGCTTTAGACCAAAGCTTAGAAGAGTCGAACCTGTTTTTCATTTTCCATCTAGGTACTTATGCATATATATAAACGGGAATACATATACCGGGAATTCCTATACCTATACCCACATTTGATATTTCCTAACGGTTTACCTGTTATTGTTCTTAAGGGGGAATGAGAGCTAATCATATTTTGAAACTTATTTCCCAAAAAGGCAGGTTTCTCTCATGTTTATGTAAGCAACATATACCTACTTGCCCAGCCGAAATAAGTCCGGAACAAAGATTGTTCCTGACTTGAAGAGTTTATCGTTTTGGGAGTATTTTTCATTTCTTTTTTTTTTTTATTTCTACAATTATTGCTGGGAGTGATGTTCATTTAAAATTGACATGAACCGGATGAGGTTTTTTGTTCAAAAGAAATTAGAACGTCTCTTGAGTTTCACTGAATACAAGACAGACAGGCAGACAGACAGACAGACAGACAGACAAGCTAATTGTGCCCCAGATTATGGATTGACTGTAAGGGACACGGTTGAATTTTACTGTTGTACTTATTTCAAAATTGAGAGGATGCTTGTTATCAAAATAACACAACTCTCTAGCCGGAAAATGTCTTGCGTAACCGCAGTAAAAAGGAAGTCAGAGAAAATTCAAAGATTCATTTTGCTGAAGCCTTGCGGTGGAGATGGAGATACAGAAAAGTTTTGGAGATGACAGTAAAAATACATCCACAGTATTTTTTCCCCTCTGAAATGTGGAATAATTATTTCGGAAATTATGAGTTTTTAATATTTTCTCGGAAAGTTTGGAGTTAAGCTCTGGAAATTACTTCTTCAGTGGATGGTTTTCTGGATGGTTTGGATATGGTCAGATGGATATGTTCTCATTTTGCATTTTATGTCGAGCGCTTTAGTTTTCAATTATGACTGCATATGAAATATACGAAGTTTTTACACTCGTTCACGGTCTATCAATTTAGTGCCTTAGTGCACTTGTACTTTTCGCCCAAATTAGATTTCAACAAGGTCTTCATTGTTGAGACCTAGAGTGAGTGGAGACACAATATTATGCAGGAAACAAGTTTCAACATCAAGCGTGGAAAGAAGATTGTATTAATGTTTTACACTATCTATCTTTGCTTTTTAAATAACTTTTATCATCTCATAAAGCCCTGACTAAAAAACTATGTGTCCGAGCGCCTGAGGCTGGCTGCCGTTCATGGTGAAAGAGTTTTAGGGTAGTAAACGTGGATGGACTTACATGTGAGTGTGTTTTTTTTTTATATTTAGAATGAGAGAATGGGGAGCTTTCCGATGGAGTAAAATTTCCTTACGTTCTGTGGGGTTGTGGGGCAGGGGTGGTAACTACCACTCTTGGGGCTGTAAAATTTGGGTCGTCTGAGATATGAATGGAGATTCGAGATTTGGGAGTAGAGATTCGAGCTTCGAGATTCCAGAGTCGAGTTTCGAGAGTCGAGAGATTGTATAGAATTTATGACTAAAAATTAGCAAATAAAATTTATTAAAAAAACTTTTAAATTAAATAACTTTTGTGAAAAAATGCCCTAAAAATTAAATTTTTTTTTTCTTTTTCACACTGTAAAAAATGTCCAGTTAAGTTAACACATTCTATAGGGTTCGTAAGAAATATGTGTTCAAGGTCATTAAGGGGATCAACGTCTCCAAAGCCGTAAGTCCTGATAGTTTCTCATACCCCTGTTAACTAAAAGCTTGGCTAAACCTTTGCGCAAACTATTGCAATTGTCTTATTCGACAGACAAATTTTCAACTGCATGCAACTGGTTAGAAACTAGCTTACCATAAGCCTATTCCCAAAAAAGAAGAAGGTAGCGATCCCTCAAATTATCGACCAACTGCAATCACTTCGATTTTTTCAAAGTTTTTGAATGTATTATTAAATCCTGATTTATGATACACTGTTTTTATACATTCTTGGCATTATTATTTCCTGTAAGCTAAGCTGGACGTTTCTGTTGCAAAAGAAGCATCGCAATGTCTAGGATTTCTGAAAAGGTGTAGAAATATTCAGCCCATCGACTCTGAAGCTCCTCTACAAGTCCTGCATTAGACCTAGAATGGAATACAATTCCCATATATGGACTGGGGCTGGTCGCACAGCTGTAGCTTTACTTGTCATATCGATTCACTCGAGAACCGCCGCATTGTTGGATGCCTTTAGATCCTTTATCGCTACATGCATGGTGAATGCTCTGATGAAATATCTAGTCTAATCCCTTGTAGTGTGATTCATGCACGCAATACTCGCGCTGCAAACCGCGCACATCTTTTTAACCTTCAAATTACTTTCGGCCATACAGTAAAATCGGTGATTTTCTTTTATCCCGAACAGTGCGAATGTGGAACAGTCTACCATTTTCTGGCTTTATTCCGGCATACAATCTGCGAAAATTTAAGAGTGACATACATTAGCACCTCTGCCACTCTCCTCACGTTCCCTAATTTGTTTCCCTATCATCGTCCTATATTCTGTGCTTTGAATTATAAGATCTGGGTATCCCCTGAGCTTGCGCTGCATTTCGCAAAGTTACAATTTATGATTAATTCGTCAATTTGTACAACTAACAACTAACTACTAACTAAAATGAATGATTTGGAAGTTTTCCACTACCATTATTTACAAACCAAAACCAATTTAACGCCTCGTTTGACATTGGCCAGTGGCAAAAGTTGGATGTTGAGCAACATTCTCCGTTTCGAGTGATAGCCACTCACTTATCTGTTCGACACGTATCTTTTCAATGATAAATTTTGTGCATTGACATTTGTGAGTGGTGGCGAGTGTCTTCGAACTTTTGAACTGTTTCCAGCTTATACCGTTTTTAAACCAAAGTTACGCCCGCCCTCCATAGGAATCCTGGATCCGCCCCTGTCATGAGCTCAACAATAGTATAACACTTGTCACCGACAATTTTGTGATTGACGTTTTTATGAATATATCTGGTCAATCTCACTACAAAATTATCACATGACCCTAAGTCTGATTCATTTGGAAGCAAGTTTGTCTTGTCCCCGCATAAATTTCAAATTTATAGGGATATCCATCGACTTTACTAAGTACATGTATTGTACGAACCTGCGGCCAGGTTGTATTAAAAAATTAAGTAAATGAAAGGATGCCAGTTGCAAAAAATAGTCAGTCAGTTTCAAGAAAAGTGTTTAATGCTACAAAAAACAAAGCATACAACAATATAAAACTTATTATTAAAAGAACAGAAATTCTTTGGGTTTAATCTGAAGTGAGACAGAGAAAGAAAAGATTAGAATACGTACAAGAAAGGATCGTAAACGCTATTGCGCTTTACGTCAATATAAAAAAATGGATTCAATACATTTTAATGCAGTGTATAGAATTGGGGTAGATGCAATAATAACTGTAAACGTTAGTGCGATTTACAGTCTAATAATTTTTATATACCTTAATGCGGTGTATAGAAGTAGAGAAGATGTTACAATAACTGTAAACGTTAGTGCGGTTTGCAGTCTAATAATTTTTATATACCTTAATGCGGTGTATAGAAGTGGAAAGGAACTTGGCAGTTTAATGCGCTACCAAGGATGGCTGAGAAAGGAATGATGATTGTTAAAGTGCTACTTCGGCTTTTTGTAGCCACTCTCGAACCTTAAATTCTCGAAACCTTCATTTTTTCATCGAAGTTTCGATAATGCATTGGTTGTCTGGTGCAGCGCCATCTATTTGCTCATAGGGAAATATTTTGATGAATAAAACTGTTGTATGTATGATAGTTGTTATCTTAGTATTAGTAGGTAACGAGTAGTCATAAGTATTCTGATAACGTTGCGGTACAGCTGCTTTGGTCGATACGGGCAGTCACTCTAATATCGTAGACCAGTGAACTTCAATAAAGAAATTGTGAATATAAGCGGGCGTTTTAATAAACAGATCATGGCGCAGTCGGTTAATTAAAAAAAAAAAAAAAAAAAAAATAAAAATCGACGGAAACTACAAGTGTTTAATAAAAAATTCCAAATAAAAATAGAAAACATAGACGAGGATAATAAAAACTCCATTGAGGGTATGTGATTGAGATCGCATCTGAAATAAAAACAATTAAAATTGGCGATAAAAAGCAAATTGTTTAGTGAAAAATTAAAAAAAAAAAAAAAAAAAAATAATAAAACCTAATTTATAAATATAAAAGTGGAAGACTGATAAAAATCTGATCCCACGTGTAACAGAAGCATTGTGCGAAAACCATCCCGCTATTCTAATAAAACTGTAACGCATACTATAACACACAAAGAAAATGGATACCGTTTTTAAACCTCCTCCTGCATTAAATCTGAATGGCAATTTAAATGAATCATGGAGACGATTTAAGCAATTATATAAAATCTACATGAAAGCTACCAAAAAAGATAAAGAAGCAAAAGATATACAGGTAGCAATGTTTTTAAATTTAATTGGTGAAGATGCAATGGAAGTATTTAACACCTTCTCACTAACTGAAAATCAAAACGAGGATATCGACGATGTAATTAAGCAATTTGATGATTATTGTAACCCTAGAAAGAATATTGTTTATGAACGATATCTATTTTATAAAAGATGCCAAGCTGAAAATGAACCATTTGATCATTTTTTAACTGAGATCACCACACTGATAAAAAATTGTGAATTCGAAAATCAAGCAGATTCAATGCTACGTGATCGCATTGTTCTAGGAATCAATGATCCAGATGTTCAGAGGAATCTACTTAAGGCGGACGATCTGGACTTGAAGAAAGCTGTCGAGTATTGTCGTGTAGCTGAGGTGACCAAATCGCAGACGAGAGCTGTTCAAGAGAAGTCCACAGTAATGCAGATTAACAGAAAACAATTTTATAAGCCGAATGGTATCAACAAATATCAGCCAGAAATGAAATTAAACAAAGAAGGTCACGGTAACAGTATATTTAATACAAATAAAAGCCGGAATTTTAATAAATGCAACAAATGTAATAATTTTCATTCTTTTAGGAAATGTCCAGCCTACGGAAAAACCTGTCTGAAGTGTGGATATAAAAATCACTTCGCAAATGCGTGTAAATACAGAAGCATCAGAGAACTCCAATGCGCTGAAAATACAGAGACAGAGGATCAATTTGAAGAAGAATCATTGTTTATAGAAACAGTTTGTATGGCGGTAAGTGATAGCAAAAAGGCAAATTTCTGTTGGACTAAAGATTTTGTGATAGAAAATAAGATAGTGAAATTTAAAATAGATACAGGCTCCGAAGTAAACATCTTACCGCTTTACATATTTAAAGACTTATATGGGAAACGCAATATTAATAACGTGTCATTAAAACTAGAGGCATATGGTGGCTTCATCATAGATCCGATCGGAAGCGTTGATATAGTTATTAAAGATGGAATAAATTCACGAAAAATCAACTTTATAGTAGCGGACGTTAAGTCAAAACCTATTTTAGGACTTCCTACTTGTATTTTATTGAATCTTATAAAAAAGGTTGATATGTTAAGCACTGATGAAGAAAAACATAAGTTAATCGATGAATACAAGGATAATTTTAATGGCATTGGCCAATTTCCATCAAAAGGACATATTTATTATGATACAGCAATTCCTCCTGTTGTTAAGCCCGCGCGTAGAATTCCCTACAGCATTCGTGAAAAAGTAAAAGACAAATTAGACAGTATGGTTAAAACTGGTATCATAAAAAAGGTTGACGACCCCAAGAGTTGGGTTAGCAACATAGTAATAGTTCAAAAACCCGATAAATCTTTACGGCTTTGTATGGATCCTCGTGAGTTGAACCTTTGCATCCGAAAGCAAGCTAGTTACATTCCAACTTTAGACGACTTACGATACACTCTCGAAGACATGACAGTGTTTTCCGTATTAGATTTAAAAGATAGTTTTTGGCAGGTTAAACTAGATGAAGAATCTAGTGATATTTGTGTAGTTTCAACGCACTTTGGGTGTTACCAATTTTTAAGACTCCCATTTGGGATTAAGCCTGCAACGGAAATTCTCCAGAACATGATTAAAAAATATTTCGGTGGCCTCAAAGGTGTAGTACTTTACATTGACGATATATTAGTGGGAGGTCGTACCATTCAAGAGCACGATGCAAACCTAAAGGCTGTAATGGAGAGAGCGAAAGAAATTGATGTCAAATTTAATAAAGCTAAATTTCAATATAAAGTAGAAGAGGTAAAATATTTGGGGCATGTCTTTTCTAAACATGGGATGAAACCCGATCCCCAGCGCATCACTGCGATCCAATCTTTAAAAACACCTGAAAATAAAAAAGACCTCCAATGTATACTTGGAATGATAAATTATGTGCGAAGTTTCATTCCAAACCTTAGTGACCTTACAGCAGATTTGAGGGGTTTGCTAAAAAATAATGTAGTCTTTAACTGGCTACCTACTCATACGCACTCTTTAGAGAAAATTAAAAAAAAATTATCCAGTGCCCCAGTACTTAGGCAATTTGATCCTTCTAAGGATATTATAATTCAAACCGATGCATCTAGGAAAGGCGCAGGTTGTTGTCTTCTGCAAGAAGGACATCCTATATCCTATGCATCAAAAAGTTTTTCAGATTCTGAAGTAAAATATGCCCAGATAGAAAAGGAATTCCTGGCGATTTTATTTGCTTGCATTAAGTTTCATAATTACATATACGGCAGAAAAATACAGATTCATACGGATCACAAGCCACTTGTGTCCCTGTATAACAAAGATTTGCATAATATATCTTCTCCTAGGTTACAAAGAATTAAATTGAAACTACTGAAATATGACTTAAATCTACGTTACGTACCAGGCCGCTTTCTACATATAGCAGATACGCTATCCCGCAGCACTGAGGCTGAGCCTCCAATAGAGAATTTAGATGATTCCTTGACTGATATTGTTTGTTCAATAGACATAAGTCAAGAAAAAAAGGAAAAATTTAAAGTCGCTACTGCAAGTGATCCAATCTTGCAGCAGGTGCAAAAGTTTGTTACATTAGGATGGCCCAATGATATATCTAAAATCCCATCTAATATTAAAGAATTCTGGAGAATTAGACATAACATATACTTCATAGATAAAAAAATTACTACATGAATCTCATTTTGGTCTAACGAAAACTAAAGCTCGCGCTGCCTCGATTTTATATTGGCCTCATATGAACCAGGACATTTATGACCTAATTGCATCTTGTAGGACATGCGAAAAGTATAGATCATCAAATTCGAAAGAAAAGATGATCTGCCGAGAAATCCCTGATTTACCCTTTCATGTTGTAGGATGCGACCTGCTACAGTTTCAAGGAATAACTTTTCTAGTTCTAATGGACTACTTTTCAAAATGGCTTGAGGTGAAAATTGTTAAAAATACTTCATCTTTCGAAGTGATCTTAGCCCTAAAGAAAATATTTTCATGTCACGGAATACCGAAAGTTGTAGTTAGTGATAATATGCCTTTCAACTCTTATGAGTGTCTCGAATTTAGTCGGGAATGGGGTTTTACGTTCGAAACAAGTAGTCCACATTATCCGCGCTCTAATGGTTTGGCTGAAAAAGCAGTTCATATCGCGAAAAACATACTACGAAAATGTTCAGAGGAGGGCAAGGACACTTTTGTGTCCATGTTAGAATACCGGAGTACACCCGTAGCGGGTACACAATATTCCCCTTCACAAATGCTGATGAGTCGTCTTTTACGTACAAAGCTTCCAATTAAGTCCTCTTTACTAATTCCAAGAGTGATTTATTCAGAAGCTGTGGATAAACTCAAAGATAATCAAATAAAAAATCAATCAAGCTACAATCGTACAGCTGTCTCACGCGATCTAAGTTTAAAACAGGGTGACAATATAGTATATCAAAATTACAATAAAGATACTTGGAAGCCAGCCCAAATAGTACACGCTCACAAAAGCCCAAGATCTTATATTATCCGTAACGAACACAACCGCGAGCTTCGTAGAAATCAAATACATATACGAAAGTCACTTAACGCTCCGAAATTTAGTGATGTCTATGATGAAGCTACTGCTATTCCTCAAACAAGTCTTACAGACATCGAAAATCAGCGATCGGAACCACAACAGCAAAATGTAGCACTACATAATGAACAGTATGTAACTCGGTATGGAAGATCGGTGAAACAACCTGATAGGTTTACTTATAATTAAAAATACACAAATGTGCCATTGCTAACACGTTACAAAAAAAAACTATATATATTTATAGATATATATGTATATATGTAGTATAGGTATAATAAAAGTACGTCTCGTATTTTCAGCGATGGCGAGGATAAATTATAATTGAAGAAGAAATAATAATATTTTAAATTTTACAAATTTTATGAAATTATCAATTGAATTTAGACAACAGTCCTACAAGCTTCAGACTGGTTTTCTAAGGGGAAGATGTTGTATGTATGATAGTTGTTATCTTAGTATTAGTAGGTAACGAGTAGTCATAAGTATTCTGATAACGTTGCGGTACAGCTGCTTTGGTCGATACGGGCAGTCACTCTAATATTGTAGACCAGTGAACTTCAATAAAGAAATTGTGAATATAAGCGGGCGTTTTAATAAACAGATCAAAAACTGTCTGGACAGTCCTGGTAAAGAATTTAATTAATTTTTATTATGGTTTACTGTCAGTTTGATGTACGAATGTACATATATTTTGTAACCCCACTTATGAGGCTTCATTGGAAGGTAACTTTTAGCTTTTATGGCACAAAGTTGTTCATCTAAAGATAAATGCTCTTCATATGGAATGTTAAATAAGTGGTCTGAGTTTGAGCCATCCTTTGCATTTATTTTATTGTTGTTATTGAAACGTAGGCAACTTCTGATTTAAAAAAAAAAAAATTGACTCATTGTCTCCTTCACTTTTTCGAACTCATAGTGGTTATTCCAATATATCCTTACATTTGATATCGTAATGATGACCGTAAATATGCAAATGCCGATATATTTTTCTAAGTCTTCTTTTGTAATGACTTCAGCCGAATTGATATTTTTCTGCGTTGCATATAAGTTTGATTGCTTTACGATAACCTCCAATATTTCATTAGTGATGGAGTACCGGAAAAATTCCGTATGAGTAACTAGTTCCTTCACAGACGTAGATAGAGATGTATTCTGAAAACGCAACACTGTTGGGCCAATTTCAAGGTTCCGATGTCGTCATATCAAATTATTTGCTGTTATTTTTCCTCCATTATTCCTGAATATATTCTGTGGTTCCATATTCTCATATTCTTGAATCGAAATCTCTGCAATTTCTTCGATTTCATCAACAGATTCACATGCTAAAATATCAATTGGCATATTTACAATATCAAAAAGATCTTCAGTGGCTGCTACATCATCTTTGTCCGCATGTGAGAAATTTAAGTCATTTTCACTATCGTCAAGTCTCATCAAACACTGTTCAACTATAGTTCCTGAAGTTTTTTTTATCCTTTCTAACCGCAGTGCGCAATGTTGATAATATGATACATAGCGATAAATTGCCAGTGAACAAATACTAGTTGATATAATTTCATTGAATTAAAAAAAAACGTGTCATACAAATCTTTTTATAATAGATTATAATTTTTCTGGTAAAAAAAAAAATTCCGGATTTTATTAAATATAGGCTTATAAAATTGACACAGTTTTTGATTTGTGGTACACGTAACAAGACGGATGCACTTTGTATACAGTTTCTATAAATGCAATAATACCGTTATAAATAAATATTGCCTGATATATATTTCCACTTTGTAGCTGACCATCTACATCACATAGAAAAGGCATTGAAAATCAATTGCACGATTTATTTCAGCTGATATGATACATTGCTCATTGAAGGGTTAAATTAGTTAAATTATGCTCTCGAAGACTGTAAAAAAAAGGCTCTCACTTTGCTTAAATAATCTCAGAGAATATTTAGAGGTACTGCTACAGAGTTGGTGGTCCATGCCTAAGAAGAAGTAAGATCGTCAGACGCCCACCCAGATATTACGTGGCAAAGTAACCCTATATCTGCACATTCCACTTACAATATAACCTTCAAAATGTCGATGTCAAATATAAAGACAAAAATTGATATTGATGTTTCGGGAAAAACACATGGCGGTATGAATCAATTATTTTCTTTCATCTCAAATAGTCCTCGCTTATGGTTACTAATTTTTATGTTTCAATTACCTAATAATTTTTAATTTGATTAAGTATTATTTTCTGAGAATAAGTTATTGTTGCCTTTGAATGAGAAAATCTAAATTAAGAAAATTTCGAATTTGCTGCTAAAAAGAAATCGATAGTTTAGTCTTTTCGGATTTACATAAAATAAATACAAAAAATAAAATAAAATGGAAAATGCTAATAATACGGGCACAATATTTGCCGCAGTGAAAAACTTTAACTCAAATGAGAAGAGAATAAAGTTTTATTTGCGTTTTCATAGTTAAATAAATCAAACGCAACAATAAACTACTTCTTATCATCATCTACTTATATATGTATTGCGCATACGTTTGCAAATCGTGAAAATTCTCATTTATCTAAAACTAAATCTTGAAAATCAACAAAAACTTTTTCTCTCTATGCAAATTTTCCATCTCGTTGGCCAAAAGTATTTAATTTGACTGCTTTTGGTTCAATATTTGATGGTCTTACCATGGACCGAATAAAATTTAATCTTCTCTCCCGGCCGCGATTGGATTCGTTTTACGTATTTGCAATAAGAACTGAGGAGCCATTATTTGAAATTCAATTAGATCGATCTACTTTAAAATTGATTTTCGAATCTACTGAACTTTTGATATCTCTCACAGTTGTGGGTTTTCCGAAATGAAAAGTTCCAAGTTATCTATATATAAAACGGAAGAATTAATTTTCAATTTATGAAGGAAATGAAAAAGTTTAAGCGAACTTAATTTATATATTAATTTTGTCTTTTTGAGATTCTATATTAAAAAAAAAAAAAACCCCATAACTTTGTGGAATACTTAATTTTTTCGAATAAATGAATATCTTTCCCATATCTTATAGCTATTGAAATTGGCACATCCGCTAGTTAATTTCTTAAAATATTTCTGAGTATGTGTTGATACGGTATTTGATTTTTTCTTTACATTCAAACCAACTTTAAATCATCCAACTATACTCAAGTGTCGTATAAACATTAAGTGACACTCAAATTTAATACTATAGATTGGTGACATGCAGTAAGACACCGCTGTCTACTCAAGGCCTTCCATCTCAATAGCCTGTTTGTTATTTTTAGGATATTTATTTATTTATTTAAATTAAAAGTTAAGGCGACAGTATACAGATTTTTCAAGTCCAATTATTTACCACCTCAAAAAGTTTTCATACGAAATAAAGAGAGATATAAAAGTGAACTTTAGTTGCTGTAATACTTCGGAAAAGTACTTTTTCAGTCATTAAAAATAAAATAATTTCGCAACATTAAAGCTATTATAGTGACAAAAAATTCAAAAATAAAAGAGAAATTGCAGATCTTACAAGGAGAGTAATGAGAATTCGGGAAATGAATTTGTGGTAGAAGATGACTATGAAATTATTTCAGTTTATTTAGAAGACACGCTTCTGAAAGCGGAAATACGAACCAAGATGCGAAATTTCATTGGGAAGGCTTATTAATTTAAAGTTATTAATTTAAAGTTTTTTTTTCTGACAAAACCTTGTTACATTAAATAAACATTGCAGAGCATTGGGTTCTGGCGCGTATACATGGGGAGGGTCACGGGGGGTCATGACCACTTTACCTTCGAGTGAATTGAACATGGCGCTGGACTGTAGAATGACTTGTAAAAGTTTAACAGGACGATGTTCGTATGGTACGGACACAACGTGTAGAGCTGACTCTGGTGATTGATGCTGGTTCTGTAACGCACTTTTCCAATCTACGGCGACAGCTAGCTCTGGTTTGGGTGTTTATCTTCTTTTCAGTAGTAATAGTGCAGTCTGGAGTGGGTATAATAGTCATTCGCTCGTATCTCTTCGTCATTGAAACGCGTACGATTCTTTTAGGATTTTCTTGTGTTTAATATAAGCTGTGTTATTTTGTGTCTGCAGAACAGAGCAGAACAAAAGATACATAAAAGAACAATTCATATATAGTGTCATAGAAAGATTTAAATGTAGCGAACGGTACAAATAGTTCGATTCAATTGACAGAACAATTTGTTCTCTCCAGTATATGGGAGTTCTAGAACAAGATACAGAAAATAATACAGCTATTGTGTCGAAAAGTTATCCGTCATACCTATCACAGGATGGTAAGTACTTTTAGAATGCCACATATTTATTTTAGTGTTTGATTGTTTAGAAAAAGTCAAGCAATTAGCAGCCCGGTTATTATGATCCTTTTATATTTTTGTTGCACCGATTACTCCTATACACTGTAAAAAATGTGCACAATTGTTGACGCAAAGCTTAGGTATTTTTCCCTTAAATGTAGGAATTATTCCCTAAAACGTAGTGAATATTCTCTGTATTTTGGGCATACTCCCTAGATTTTAGGAAAAAATGCCTAAGCTTTGTGGCACCAATTGTGCACATTTTTTTACAGTGTAGATGAAAAAGCGTACAATTTCGAGATTTGAAAGTGTCATTGTTTTCACTGATCATACATTTTTTTACCTATCTGATTTTCCGACATAAAATCAATGACAGAACAACTTGGTGGGGAGCTCGCAATAGAACGAGATTTAGGGTTCATCCAGTAGAACCCTAGTTCTATGCAATCATCAACGTAAAGCCAGCCGTTGATTTTTCATAGCGACACTGGTTCAAGCCTGAGTTGTTCAAGACTTTTATGTTCGTAGGGAAGCATTAAATTTTTTTTAGAAATTTACTTGCAAATTGTTCTTAAGAATTTTAAACAATAACTGAAAACGGTGCAAACGAATTGGTGGATTAATTCTGGTGGTTCACTCTTTCGGACAAGGGCACAAGCACTCAGTTTTCTTAGAAAGATCTGAAAAGTTTTCTTTAGATTTTTCATGCACTATTGGCGGTGGACAATGGTTCCAAAGAGTTATATTGATTCAGGTACCTTGGATGATCTGGGTCGCTAAGCGTTGGCAACCATACATTTTTTTCTTAGAAATTTACTTGGAAATTTTTCTTTCGAATTTTCATACACTATTGGTGGCTGAAAACCATCAGTTGGATTTATTCGAGTGCCGCTAAAATTGATTTCCACAATTTTTCTTCAGAATTTTGACAGCAAAACTATAAAAGTCAAATTCATTCAGTTTCCTCTGGGGTAGTTGACATTGCTTTGCTTGTACTTTCGTATTAATTCAAGTAGTGTTGTTTAATTTAACTTCACGTTTGCTTTTAATTTCTAGCAGAAGGGCACACTTCACTGACATGTATAACATAGACCGCTGACACCACTGAAATCGCTTACATTATGATGGATCATTTTTCTATAGTTATCTCTTATTGGTTTAACGACTGGATTCCACTGAACTTGAAATAATAAGTTCTATACGAAATCCACCATAGTTCAGTTGCAGTTCAGTGGATTTTCCAAAGGAATATATAGAATAGAAATAGATGGCAATATAACATTTATAATCCTTTCTCTGTCTCCCATAGAGCTTTAGGGATAGGCAGACAAAAATTGCGTAATTTTATTTCCTTAAAAATCGAGTTTAAGGAATATTTGATGTTATAGGAGATAAGCTTTCAATAAAATAATAATTTTGAATATATTTGGAATTTGTTGAGCTTATAACACGACTGTTAAAGCGAAAATGAAACTTGAAATAAGTTAGTTTTCACACCCCTGTCAACAAATGTGGACCCATATGAAATAGAAGATCAAGCAGTCTATTTTATACATGTCAGTGGCACACTTCCTATATTAGTTAGCGATGGAGGTAGAAATAGTAGCGAAAGTGTAAAGTTTCTGATAAGATCATTGACAACTTTTTTTAAAAGAAATCAGGATCAGTTAAGTTCCCATTAGAAGAAATAGTTAGCAACATATAATGCACTCTCACTCCCATACCTTTAAATGTAACTCAAGCTTCAAGCTCACTCTCAGTCAATTAGTTCACGCGTAACAGAATCGCTTGGGTCAGCGTTTATTTCTACAATCTCTGAACGAAAAGGCATATCTCGTTATAAGTCCTTAATGTCCACCTTGAGATCGACATTGATGTAGATAATATTATCGATAGATTTTCCAAATCAAACCAAAAATTGGATTTTGTCATATAACGTAAATATAATTAAAAAAAATTTTAAAAGCGACTTCTTCCGACTTTTTCCACCCCCTCGAACATTTTAGTTGTGCGCCCCACTTAGGCTGCAGGTCTGGATACGCTGAGTTGCTAATTAAGTAATTTAATTCCCATAAAAGAAAAACAACACGGGTTTATTTCTACAATTTATTTGAAATGCAATAAATGCAACGTCAGCCTTTCGTTGTTAACATCAAATGATACTTTTGATGATAATATCAACCTTAACGCCATCGTAGGAAAAATTGCAGGTGGATCCGGCTATTCTCAATTACAAGAATTTTCTGCCATCCTATGGATGGACGTTAAAAATAAATTTTGTTTGGTTTGTTTAAGATCTGCAGCCATATTCCATTGAGCCTCGTGATCATGAATGCAGTGAAAATTTGAAAGGATCTTCGACAGCAATGGAATCAGCTATATTATTACAGAAGGATTTACAAAAAGTAAGGAGTTATACGGTGCACGCTATCATAAATGCATTGGAGATGGTGACAGTAGGGCGATTCCGCTATAGACGATTCTCGACATTAATTTTAAAATCACAGTATTTGTTAGTTTTTGTTTTTTGGCTTAGCAAATGGAAAATGTCTAGATTCTTCTTTAGCCCAACCTAATAGAGTCTTACACACGTTACACAACATATATACATATGTGGAATCCAGGATTTATCTTCGTGGCGCAAAGAAAAACCAAAATAGCCTAAATAACACTCGTCAATTAATGGTGTACATTTTCGACGCTGAGATATAAAAGTTAATTCTCCACACACATAATAAAAATTGTCCGGTTTATTTGAATACTTTCGTTGCATATTTACAATGTAGCAAACGTCAATAAAATGTAAGTTAGTCGAATACGATATAGTTATAAAGTCGCCTAAATTAAGTTATTCAAACAAAAAGACGTAAATGAGGTCAGAAATGAATATATAGTTGTTACGAAAAAACTGGATGTGACTGGAACAAAATAATATTTTGTATTTAATAATCGTACACTAAAACCAACAAAAATCACCACAAAGTTCGTGTGACAAAAACAGTGTTTACCAGTGTAATTGATGTAAAAAAAGCAATTTGATATTATAAATCGCCGGACTGTTCTCTTCAACAAGAAATCGAAAAATTGCGGAGTAATATGTGTTCGGCGATAATACCAGTTGTGCTGAATATTTCTGTGACAAAACCATCGACACTGAAAATAATGTAATAACTTTGAGGTGAGGAGGAATTTTTGAACAACTGAAGCTTTTGTGCATAAATATTGCTCGACACTCCGAGAGTTTAATCTATAACAAATCTATACAAATCAAACATAAATTTCGTTCAGTTAAACTAAAACAATCCTAATAGGTCACCAGGGGTCAAATTGACCCCATTTTTTTCAAACTTCTAGTAGAGATCTTTATTCGTGAAATAGGCCTTGGGCCGCCATCCACCATTAATCCGTCTAATAAACTATACTTCTATGCTGTTATCGTGGTTTGGGAATCATCAGTGTTCGTCTAGCGTTCATTCAAAGTAGACCTTAAAAATTCGTGGGGTCACGGTGACCCTATATGACCTAAGTGTATTTTGGACTGAAAAATTATAATTTTCTTTCGCGCTGCTAATTACTGAAATTAATTTTCTGTAACGTAAATATGAAATTCCAAGCGAAATGAATTTGTTCAATGCAGTGATTATATGTTTTTAATGCTTTTTTGCAGTAGCTTATAATCCACGATCAATACATGTGCGAGTTTTATTATTTGAACAAGATGAAAAATTCTGTTTCTTATCCACTGGAATAACGCTGCTGTCCTATACACAAAAACAAAAAACAAAAATGTTCTTCTGGCTTCCTGTTACTCACATTCTACAAAGATGGAAAGCCAGGTACATATTATTGCATTATAATGCAACTAAAGGGGGTAGAGATTGTTTCGATTGTGTCATTCTTCTACCACCTCTTGAAAAACGAACCGTTGGCCGATGTGGATATTTACGGTATGTTGGACCAGGCTACTGTAAATGCGCGAATTCTTCTTCAATGCCAGGAATTGAGAACTGGCCAAAATATACACCTAACTCTTTTTTTATACGGTCTTTTTTTACACGATTTTGAAATAACACGGTCCCAAGAAAAGAAAAAAAAAATTTTTTAAACGAATTATTTGCTCTAATACATCGAAAAAACATTTTTGTATGTATACGCAGTGGTGGGTCGAATAAAAAAATATTTATTTTTAAAAGTTTTAGTGCCAATATAAATTCTGTTTTGATTTATTTACAATGGCTTCTGTGTGGATTTTCTTACAACGCAAAGGTTCTATTATTGCAAAAATCTAGTTTAGAAAATTGAATTGATTTTTATTTAAATTTTGTTATAGCCTAATAAGATGTCTGAATAATCAAAAATTAACTGGAAGAGACAAGCTATTTATTTAGACACTGAAATTAAAATCTTAGACTCTCTTGAGAGAGGTGAAATTTCAACATCTTTTGGCAAAAATTTTAGATTGAATGAAGCGACAGTCTGAAAAACAAAAAAAAAATCAAGATTCCATTCCAAAATCAGTAATTTATAGATCGAATGTCAGTTCCCAAGCATCATCATACAGTCGAAATACTATCTTAGAGAAAATGGAAAAACTTTTAGTGTTTTGGATAGAGGATCTACTGCTGAAAAAAATACCTATAGATGGAAAACTTATAACAGAGAAGGGATTTAGAATATACGAACGACTTCAAGAATCGGAGCCATCAACAAGTCTCAAAACAACCAGGAAATTGAAATTTAATGCAAGCTTTCAGAATTCCTAAAAAGACACGAATTTCACAATGAAAAAATAAAAGGTGAATTAGCGTCAGGTGACAAAAATGCTGCAAAAACTTTCCCGGGAAGCTAGTAAAAATAATTCAAGACGGGGGTTATACGCCAGATCAAGCATTTAATGCCGACGAAACGGAAAAAAAATGCCTACCAGAACCTACGCGGCTAAGGATCGCGTGACGTTCTTATTGTACAGCAACGCATGTGGTGGTAAGATTTTAAAGCCTCTGTTAATCAACCGATCACTCATGCCGCGAGCTTTGAAAGGAAAAAAAAACATTAAACAACTTCCAGTTCATTGGATGGCGATTCATAAGGCATGGATGACGTCAGCTTTATTTAAAAAATGGTTCCACGAGTGCTTCGTTCCTGAAGTAAGAAAATATATGGAACAAAAGGGGCTTGAATTCAAAGTACTTTTGCTCGTTGATAATGCGCCCAGCCATCCTGTGATAGATCATCCAAATATTCAGTTGGTGTTTTTGCCGCCTAATACCACTTCACTGATTCAGCCATTGGATCATGGTATAATAGTAACATTTAAAATTTATTACATAAAACAAGCATTTAAATATATTTTGGATTCGGTCGAACAAAGGGATTTGACGGTCGTACAAGCATGCAAAAATTATACAATTATGAATTGTATTGCGGACATCTACTCTAAATGCTTGTTGGAGAAAAATTTGGCCAAAATGCGTCAAAAGTGACAATTCTGTAACAGAAGCATCAATTGTGTGTTCTGAAATTATTAATCTATCACACGCAATTGGTGGTGAAGACTTTGAAAACCTTGAAGTTGCGGACATCGATGAATTGATGATTGATAAACCTTTGGATGAGAGGGATCTAATTGAAGCTAAAACGGTTGATGCTATTAATGAGGACCATGATGATGAAGACGAAGTTGAAATTCATCAATTAACAGCTGATTTAATTCGCGAGGGCTTGAAATTTGTTGCAAATATGGAACATCATTTTCTCATTTATGATCCCGACATGAAACGTGCATTAAAATTTCAACGTAACCTGCAGATCTGTCCGGCTGGGTATCAAGAACTGTATAAGCAACTTGACAAACAAAAAACGCAGAAGCTGATAACAGATTTCCTAATTAAAAAAAGCCGACATCAGAAAACATTAATAATGAACCAGACTCTTCACTGGATTCAGACTCATCAGATGTGTTAGACATCTCTAGTGATGAAGGCGATTTTAGTCCAGTCGGTAATAAACGCTCGTACTTATAATCAAGGAGCGATGAATAGTCTAAATATGTAAAAATTTTATTTCTATTCTAATTTTGATTTTTTATAATTACATATGGATTAAAGTTTCTCTTTATTATGTACTTATTTGAAATATTTTTTTTAATAATAATATGTACAAATTCTATTTCGTTTTTGTTATTTAATTAATATTTTTTAATAATAATATATATTAATTTCATTTTGTTTTTAATTATAATTTGTGTGGTTGTTGGTTTTTAATATTACAGATACTTTTTCTGCACGGTTTTTAGGACAACATATAGCGCTTTTTTTCGTCTTAGGCGGTTTTTTAAAGTTTTAGAACACATCCTGAATTTTAATATGTGCAGCATGTCTTTTTACACGGTTTTTTTTGCACTGTTTTCGGTGGAACATATTTACCATGTAAAAAAAGAGTTGGGGTAAAAGTAAGCGCTTAGGATTGTCTGCGTGAGTTATATTTAGAAATATAACGGCCGCAGTTGAAAGACATGCTCACTATGACAACTTTGCGAGTGAATTTAAGGTATGGCATCATGGTGATCTTGAAAAAAGACAATACCTATCCAAATGCTAATGTTGTAAACTTTGTAAAAGAGCCAAGGATAAAAAAACAATATACACTTCTGCCATCTTGTAAACGCTTAATTTGCGACGAACATTAGAAGTTCATGTGCGTTGAGTCTGTGATAAATGTTATTGCTCCATTTATAATCTTCATGCGACATAAAGACCATTTTTCTTCTTTCGCGGCCTCGATCTTCAAAATTAATACACTTTGAAGCGGGCAATGTTGAAATTAATTTTTTTTATTAAAATATCAAGTTTCAAGATTAGATTCTTGTAGTTTTTTTTTATCGAAATCAATTTTGAATGAAAAGTACGATTTAAAAAAAAAAAAAAAAAAACAAAACAAAAAAAAAACAAAAATGTTTTTTCCTTCTCTTAACTTCGCCGATATATGACAACATTTAAACAATTAATTTTAATTAAAAGGACTATAAAATCTCCTTTCGGGAACCTTAAACAATACCTAAATATTTTTTTTAGAATTATAGAACTAATTGTTGAAGTTAGCCACCTTTTTGAGAGCTGGGGTCACATTGACCCAGTGTGACCGTAATGCAATTCTACTGAAGTGTGACCTATTAGGGTTGTAAGAGAAGTTTATTCTCAGAAACTACGTTTTATACTTGTAATTGATTTTCTTATATACAAAACCTATGCAGACTTTTGTTTTAATGATTTAAAAACCGTTTCATTATTTTTTTCTCTCATGAAATCCGTATTTTCCATGCTTTTTACAAATTTTATTTATTTGAAAATGATAAACATATTTATACTTTATGTAGATAACTGCAGTTTTGAAAGAGATTTATTTTGCTTTTTTATTCCAGAACTGTGAACTTATTTCACTTGCTTCACATGAATATCGCTCACCTGATTAAAGTTCATATAGGTACACAGAATCATCCGCTTTAATACTATTCTAATAGAAAGTGGTTTCAATCCCCTTAAGGAATATTAAACAATTCGTTCAACAGAGTGCACATAAATCTCTCCTCGACAAAATAGTTTCGTGCCAAAATTAAATTTATCCACAACCAAGTTTCCTCTGGAAGTATAAAACTCTCTTGTAATAAGTGTGACTGGGAAACTTTTCTTCGTGGATATCTTTAAAGTTCGCCAAGATTTCTAGTGAGATAAATGTTTAATTAGCTTATTTCTCACATTTTCCCAAATTTCCAGACACGGGTAGATGATGATGATGATGCTGGTGAGGGATGAGGGGAAATAGGAGGAGTAGAAGAAGAATAAAGATAATGGCTGAGTTGAAATTTTCTTTGGATTGTATATATATTTCTTGTTGAAATCCTTTTCTATGATTATGCAAATATGTAATTTTTACTGCTTGTATTCATATTAAGCTAACATCCTTCAGGACTCAAATCGCAAACATTTAGCATGATATTAATAAATTGTTTGTTAAGTATGTACACATTTACTGTGAAGTACACAGTTACATTGTGATCTGCCAACATATCCCCCTAAGCACTGATTTCAAAGTAATAAGAAGACAAAGCTTTGCTGATGAAATCGCAATAAAAAGATCCTTAAGGAACACATTTCTGGCTGCTGCTACACATATCCTTTGCTATCTCCGAAATGAAATATATGTAGGTACACCCCGTTTGACTAGATGGTTCGATGTGTGGTATGGGTATGCGTTTATAGATATACTATATAGACTTGAGATGAAAATCAAAGGGCGAAAATCGTCTAGCAATCACTTCTCACAAATTGTTCCTTGTTTAATATCCATCTCGTATCTATGGGAAGGAGGGGATGTAAAAATATATTGAGAACGACGTTTATTAAATCATAAAAATTGTATGATACGACGGACGCGCGGTATGGGATGAATTCTGAACTTTGTAAGTCTTTACCTTCCCAATAGCATCTCTGTAACCTGTTGGCCAAATCTTCCTTGCTCCAATAACTACATAGTAGAAGAGTGTATGTATGCATGTATGTAATTGTACATATGTAGAAGCAAAAAAGTGAGATAAATCCTTCTCAGTTCAATATATGTCATCTTTTTTGTTTTATGTGTGTCGAATCGACTTACTGTACAGCATCAGATCATACATAAAATTACTTCATCCGACAGCTGGTGGATGTTAATCTTTCAATTTTTCTCTGATTTTTCAGGAACGACATAAGGTAGGTGACAGCCTTGCTAGGATAATACTAAAGAAGGAGGGAAAAGTATAAAATTTACACAACGACCATCTACATATAAATTTGTGTTAAATTAGAATCCCATCAATTTCAGTTTTTGGTTATGAAAAAATTTTGGGAGAGAGAAATTGTTGGAATTTATTGAAAATAAATGAAATGTAAATGCAACCAAGCGTGGTACTTTACAAATTAAAATATTATACCGTTATTTCCATAATCTATGGTTGATTTTAAATGTAAAAAGAGTATCGGAAACTAGTTTCTAAATATCCTTTTAAATTCTTCAAGATGGTCATCAATAGTCTAGGTAAAAACTATTTTTTCTCTAATTCGAAGTTTTGTGAAATTTGTGAGAACAGAGAATTCAGTTTAGATAATCAGAAATTGTCAAACTCTCCGTTTGGCTATCATTTTGAATTAAAGCCGACCGCTTACTAACTTTATTACATTCATCTTTTTTTTTATCTGTATATTCGCATATTTGATGCGCTTGGTTATCTGGGAGCTGTTCTGATCTCTTTGGTGAGCCTACAGCTCTGCAGCATTTTATATTGTGAAAATATTCCTAAGCGATCTTAGTCTGTCAGGCTTACATAATAATAAAGGGTTTTCCAATAAGAGGTGTTATTTTAATATTCAAAGAAAAATGCCATTTTTTGAGATAAATGATCAGCTCTTTATTTCATTATAAAGAGGAAGGTATGTCGTTAATAATGGAAAATAACATCAGCCAAATGACCACCACGACCACGCCTACAGGACCATATCCTTTTCATGAAATTTTCCATAACCAAATCGCAAAGTGGCTGCCCTATGTCCTTGATAGCCTCACGAATCCCATCTTTGAGGTCTTGAATCGACGCTGGGGTGTTGGCGTAGACCTTCTCTTTCACGTGGCCCCAAAGGAAGAAGTCGCAAGGTGTTAAGTCACAAGATCTCGGTGGCCAATTGTGATCACCTCTTCGAGAGATAACACGGTCCGGAAACTTTTCCCGTAAAAGATCAATGGTTTCGTTGCTTGTATGGCACGTAGCGCCGTCTTGTTGAAAGTAAACGTTGTCCAGATCAATACCATCCAATTACGGCCATAAAAAATCATTAATCATCTGTCGATAGCGCAATCCATTCACCGTAACTGTTGCTCCAGCCTCATTTTCGAAAAAGTAAGGTCCAATGACCCCGCGGGACCATAAACCTCACCAAACAGTCACACGTTGAGGATAGAGAGGTTTTTCAACAATAACTCTTAGGTTTTCCGAGCCCCAGATGCGACAATTTTGCTTGTGACGAAGCCATCGAGGTGGAAATGGGCCTCATCACTCAAGATAAGTTTTCGATGCAATTCCGGCTCATTTTCATGCATGGACCCAATCAGCAAAGACTCGACGTTGTTGATGATCGGCCGGCTTGAGTTCTTGTGTTAGCTGAACTTTATAAGCCTTAAGATCCAAATCTTTATGCAAAATACGGTGTAATGACGTTTGTGGAATGCCTAATTCCAAAGAACGACGAGGAATGGACTAAGCTGGGTTTTCTTCAACACTTTCGGCTACAGCAGCAATATTCTCGGCTGTTCTTGAGCGACCTGCACGGGTTTTATTCTTCACAACACTAATTTGTCCCGACAGCTCGAATTTTTCTACCAATTTCTGTATTACGGTCCGACAAGGTGCTTCACGACGACCCAAAAATGTTCGAGTTCCACGAACCGTCTCTGCCACATTTGAATTTTAATAATTTCAATGCGTTGTTGAATCGTGTATCAATGGCGTAGTTTCTAGTTGTCAAAAGTCAAAAAATGATAGCTCCAAAAGTGACATCTACCGAAATAGCGGGCTAATTAAAATAACACCTGTTATTGGAAAACCCTTTATATGTAAAAAAAATTGTTTTTATACAATTTTTTTTTGTCTTTATATGCATTCAAGAGAATAGTTCTATTTTAGAATGTCCCTCTTTAGATTGGGCGCTGATTAGCTACTTTCTGCCTAGCAGAAAAATGATCGTGTATGAAAGTATGCATGCAGGAATTCATCGAGGATAATAAGTAGGTTTGTTCGATGAAAACACCGTGTAAAAATACCGTATAAATTTTCCCCTACAAATTTCCCCAAATTTACCCGGGGTTTTGTGCACTCATCAAACAAGTTTTTAAAACACCGGGTAAATCTAATGTAATTACATTTCTCTGACAGTTCTCGTGAGCATAATTTAACTTCTAATTTCCAGTGCTTTATGAAAATATATTTATAAAATAGGTGAAATAATTAAAAATTTAAGAATAAATAAATATTAAAATGGACAAAAAATATTTCTCAGTCTTTTCTTAGTTACATATTTTTTTATTAGCTTTTTTACATCGATATTATCGCCTTTTCTGTAACTTTACTTTGAAAAAATGACAATTGGTTCATCTGTGCCCAGATATAGCTCCATCATTTCTGCAAGAAACAGTTGTGCTGCACTATTTTCACTTTTATCATCAAATGTATTGTCATTAGGTATAAAATTAATAGGTTGGATGATCAAAATCTACAGAAATGATTTTCTCTATACCGTTGGCTTCTTCTCGAGCCACTATTAAACCCTTTCCTGACATCTCATTTAAGAATTTCTTATATATTGTTTGCTTCAAATCTATTTGTTTGATAGCTGCAGGGATAACGTGAAGTCTATAAAAATTACTTGTTAATAATGGCAAAGAAACATTTTTACGATCAAATTTCTTACTAGAAAGGCAGATCTTAAGATTTCATCCATGTTCTACGACCTTAATCGCCTCCTCAAATATTTCCTTATAATTATTATTCGAATTTCCTATGTGCATATTATCGATGGGTATTTTGTCATCTAATTTCTTATCCAACTTCCTTATATAATCTGAATTTGGTATGAGCTTCACGATTTTTTCACTTTTATATACAGCACTCAACCGCAATCACCGAACAAATTCCATATGACAGTTCACAAGTGATAAATGTCAAACGTTTACCCCTAGACATTTTTAGTGCAAGTTCGGGGTACGAAATCAGGAACACCGGGCTTTCATCGAACAAGTTTCTGTAACCCCGTGTAAGCCCAGAGTTTTCAAAAAAACAAGATAGTGAAGCCCGGTATAGCCCGGGGCTTCCCCGGTGTTTTCATCGAACAAGTGTCTGTAACCCCGTGTAAGCCCAGGGTTTTCAAAAAACAAGATAGTGAAGCCCGGTGTAGCCCGGGGCTTACCCGGTGTTTTCATCGAACCAACCTAGTATCAATGAAAAATATATGTTGTACATGTCTTGCGGAAAAGAAGCGAAACCCGACTTTGAAGTTCAAAATTTTGTTAGGACTACAGTGGCTGTCTATACACGATTATTTTTTTATTCTTTTCTAGTTGGAATTTCATTGATGAGTCATTTGCCTAAATACCGTTGCAGTTTCAATTCTCAAGTTTTAATCATATAACCTGTTGTTGTGAAAATTAACAAGATAAAAAAGTGATTTTCTTGAGGGAATTAATTGTTAGTATTATTATTTTCTGAAATATACGTGTAAAAATCGATCTACACTTGCCAGCACAGAACGAACCGGCACAGAGTATTATTACTACATACCGATGTCAGATGACTAAGGAAAATTTCTTCAGCGATTTCTTGATTTATTGCCTGAAATTATAGATTTTCTTTACAAACAAGATGGAAACTGTGAAAATTTAATTGATGAAACTTGGCTTAGTGACTTACCATTAGCTTACCGATTTTACTTCAATATTAAGTCATTTAAATTTAGAATTACAAGGTAAAAATAAAACAGTAATTGATGTGCTGAGCTGCATGGACGTATATAAAACAACACTTATTTTGCTGATAGAAGATATGCAACAAAAAAAAAAAAAAAATCTTAATCTTTTTCCAAATATGGCGGATGACGTACAAAAACATAAAAATATTAATGATAAGAACGACAAATACAGCGCGGAAATCCAAAATGTAATTGAAGATTTTGAGGTAGGATTCCAGGATTTTGATGAAAAAAATTAAAGAAATTGTGGAATTTATATCTTTTCTTTTTAAAAAAGATTTAAGTGTGAAACGCGTTAGCCAAGAAATTTCAGACATATTTATATGGTTCAAAAGGCATTAGAAAATGAAATTATAATTGTACAAGCTGTGACGGCTGGATCGCTGTCATAAATAGGATAGATCGGTGCACAATTCGCAAGATGGGGCGGGGTGTTAAGATTTTTGAATATTTATGTAAATACCTAAGGCAACAACATAACGTTTTCTAATTTTGCCCCCCAATTTTTATTTAAAATGATTTAAAAATGAAAATTCAATGAATTTTTTTAATTTCTCTGGTTTTCGGAGGGGCGCTTCCAAAAATTTGAACTAAATTAAAAAAATGTTTAACGTAAGCTTTTTGAAGTTAATTAGCAGAAAATAACGATTTCTGATTTTTAAAATTCGACTTATGTCAACTACAATTTGACGCAATAGATTGCTTTACCTGTATTTTACCCATTAAAAAAGCAATCTACTGCATCAAATTTTCATAAAAATAAGTAGAATTTTAAAAATTGGAAAACGTTATTTTCTGCTTATTAACTTCAAAAAGCTTATGTTAAAAATTTATTTAATTTAGTTCAAATTTGTGGCAGCCCCGCTCCGCAAACCAGGGAAATTAAAAAAAAATCATGGATTTCAATAAAAATTGGGGACAAATTTAAAAATTAGATAACGTTATTTTGTTGCCTTAGGTGTTTAAATAAATATTCCATTAATCAATTTGCGGTTTATTTAAAAATCTTAACGCCAGCCCCATCTTACGAATTGTGTTCCGAGCTGTCCCATTTATGACAGCGACCCAGCCTTCTGCCTCATTTTCTTCGTTAGGCTAATTAATTTGACTAATTTTCCTGTTAATTTTGTCGTTCTAAATACTAATTTGGATTTCTATGAAAGAAAAGGTGGGTTATAAAATAAATATTTTTAAATATTGACTTTTCGCAAAATTATTGTAAAATTCCTTTATCCTAGTAACTTTAATAAGATGAATAAATAATATATTTTCGCCGTACGTGTCGCTATGTGTTAATTTTAAATGAAAAGTTTGGCTGTGTCAAATAAAGGGTTTTCCAATAAGAGGTGTTATTTTGATATTCAAAGAAAAATGCCATTTTTGAGATAAATGATCGGATCTTTATTTCATTATAAAGAGGAAGGCATGCCGTTAATAACGGAAAATAACATTAGCCAAATGACCACCACGACCACGCCTACAGGACCATATCCTTTTCATGAAACTTTCCATAACAAAATCGCAAAGTGGCTGCCCTATGTCCTCGATAGCCTCACGAATTCCATCTTTGAGGTCTTGAATCGACGCTGGACTGTTGGCGTAGACCTTCTCTTTCACGTGGCCCCAAAGGAAGAAGTCGCAATGTGTTAAGTCACAAGATCTCGGTGGCCAATTGTGATCACCTCTTCGAGAGATAACACGGTCCGGAAACTTTTCCCGTAAAAGATCAATGGTTTCGTTGCTTGTATGGCACGTAGCGCCGTCTTGTTGAAAGTAAACGTTGTCCAGATCAATACCATCCAATTCCGGCCATAAAAAATCATTAATCATCTGTCAATAGCGCAATCCATTCACCGTAACTGTTGCTCCAGCCTCATTTTCGAAAAAGTAAGGTCCAATGACCCCGCGGGACCATAAACCGCACCAAACAGTCACAAGTTGAGGATAGAGAGGCTTTTCAACAATAACTCTTGGATTTTCCGAGCCTCAGATGCGACAATTTTGCTTGTTGACGAAGCCATCAAGGTGGAAATGGGCCTCATCATTCAAGATGAGTTTTCGATAGAATTCCGGATCATTTTCATGCATTTCAAGGACCCAATCAGCAAAGACTCGACGTTGTTGATGATCGGCCGGCTTGAGTTCTTGTGTTAACTGAACTTTATAAGCCTTAAGACCCAAATCTTTATGCAAAATACGATGTAATGACGTTTGTGGAATGCCTAATTCCAAAGAACGACGAGGAATGGACAAATCTGGGTTTTCTTCAACACTTTCGGCTACAGCAGCAATATTCTCGGCTGTTCTTCAGCGACGTGCACGGGTTTTATTCTTCACATCACTAATTTGTCCCGACAGCTCGAATTTGTGTACCAATTTCTGTATTGGGGTCCGACAAGGTGCTTCACGACGACCCAAAAATGTTCGAGTTTTACGAACCGTCTCTGCCACATTTTCACCATTTTTATAGTGAATTTTAATAATTTCAATGCGTTGTTAAATCGTGTATCGTTCCAGTTTTATTAATGGCGTAGTTTCTACTTGTTAAATGTCAAAAAATGACAGCTCCAAAAGTGACATCTACCGAAATAGCGGGCTAATTAAAATAACACCTCTTATTGGAAAGCCCAGTATTTGGCTTTGTATACTAAGTGCGGTATTCTTGTGATTTAAGTGAACAAAATGTGAGATGTGCAAGGAAGAAAAGATTATAGGAACTTTTGCAAGAGTTAGAAAAAGATGGAGATATTTTTCAATTAGTAAAATAAATTAACTTAACGATGAAAACTTCTTAGCCAGAAAATTTACAAAAGATTTTTGGAAATATGTCAACCGAGAAAAATATCATCCCAGTATCACCAAATGTAGCGAATATATCTATTCTTGTTTCGGATCTATGCGAATCGGCATTTTCATGCTTGAAGCTAACGAAGAATAAACAACGTTCTGTCCTGACTGATTCCCATACTGAAGACTTATTATTATTATCTTTATCAGGATATACACCTAATTAAGATTCCTTGGTTAGAGGACATGCAAACTCAGACTTCCAATTAATATTAAGGCAACAAAGTAAATTCTAAATCTGTCTTTATCTGTAGCTACTTTCAATTAATAAATATTGTTAATAATTATCCATGTTCTTTTAATTCCCCTGGACGTGAATTTTTTGGCCCTTTAAATAATTATTGTTGTTGTTTTTTACGTAGATAGATAAGCCTTATATCTATATTTTAGTACGAGGTGTACTCAGCGAGCTATTGATAGTTTAGTAAAAAGTAAGTCATACTATTCTTTCATGATAAATATTCCTGGCCCAAAAAAAAAAAAAAAAACGCGAAAGTGAAATATTGAAATCAATTTATTAGCCATATTGCGCATTTTTCTAATAACTTTTTCATATTTACGAACAAATAGTACAACAACTTATACATTGCAGTTGAAAAAAAAATTAAATTGCATTTTAAGTTAGTAAAAATCTATCTTGAAAAAGTGTCGGAAAATCGAATTTTTTAGGTACCGCATGTACGGAATTCTTCTATCAAAAGTTGGGTCTGGAAATTTATTTTCTTCATGAGCCTATATGTCGAAAACTTAATAATAAGTGATTTAAAAAATAAAAAAATTGCTTTGAACATATATTTTACTTATCTACCCATACCTCGCTGGAATACACCTTATACTGAAACACCTCCCCCTTAGTCTACGCCTATGACAACAAGTCGATCGCGACACACTTTTAAGATAAAAAGTAGATTTTCTATACAGAAAAGTTGGCCACCCCTGCCGTAGATGAATGTCCGTATGTAATTTCGTGTGGTTACCCATCTGTGTAAGTTTAATTGTTGATGTAGTTTTTCGCATATATTTCTAGAACGGTTCATCGGACAGAAAAAATGATTATAACCAATTTTATAGGGTTTCATATTCTGAAGAACTTTTCAGTACAATAAAAACGTCTAAGACATTTTACAGTATACTACGTACAAAACATAAATTTTTATGTGGCAACACCAAGAAGGTGATTCCCACTTTAATTCATTTTTATACCCTAGATGAAATCTAAAGGGTATATTAAGTTTGTCATTCCGTTTGAAACACCTCGAAATAATGATGGTAGAGCAAATTGGATTGGACACTCACGCATAATATTAAAAGTTATTTTGATTTTTGCATGTCCGTCCGTTCGTCCGTCTGTGCGCATGATAGCTCTAGAATGCGTTCACTTAGAAAACTGAAATTTTGTACTGGGACTTTAAAAAAAAAGTAAAATTAAGTTCGCAAATGAGACAAATCGGGAAACTTCTTCGTGGGGTTGCCATACAAAAATTTTATTTTCCACTATATATTTGGACACTGCCTGAGAACGCGACAACATAGTAGGCTGAAACTTGGTACATGGTGTTTCTATAGTAATAGAAAAAAAAAAAAAAAATCAAAATGGACTAAACCGGGCATCCTCTTCTTGGTGTTACCATATAAAAATGTAGGATTTTTACGTATATTGTAAAAACGATCAGTTCTTGACATGTTTATTGTACTAAAAACTTGTTTAGAATATGAAATCCTATAAAATTGGTTATAATCATTTTTTCTGCCTGACGAACCGTTCTATAAATATATGTGAAAAACCACTTCAACAATCAAACTTGCACAGATATGCGACCATACGAAATTTCATACGCGCATTCATCTATGGTATCATACGAATTGGTCTTAGACCAATGCAATAAAAAGAAAATGTATGAGTTAGATTGTGGTATTACGTACATAGACTAATAAAAAACTATATAACGCTGTATGAACACAATATAAAAAAAAAAGATCAGGAGTGAAATGCACTGGCAAAGATGGCTATTGTTTCAGTGAAGGGTAGAAAACCACAGCCCCTCACACTAATTCTGTCAGCGGTAAACCTCAGCCGACCAGAATACATTAAATACACAGGGGAAAAATCACTTCCTGTAATCACTGTAAGAGACAGAGGGAAAAACCACACCCTGCCTCTCCTTTTAAAACAAACAATAACCACCAGTTCGCACTTAATTAAGGTAGAAGGCTATCGATCGAACTGCCAAAAATGTTTCCGTAAAATTTGCACCATATTTAAAATAGAAGGCTATCACTGGAACTGCCAAAAATAGCATGTATAAGACTCCCACCCTATTTAAAGTAAAAGGCTATCGATCGAATTTTCAAAAATTGCACCTGTAAAATTCGCACCCTATTTAAAATAGAAGGCTATCACTCGAACTACGAAAAATTGCATGTATATGACTTGCACTCTGTTTAAGGTAGAATGCTGTCATTCGAACTACCGAAAATTGCACTTGTTAAATTCGCACCTTATTTAAAATAGAAGGATATCACTCAAACTGCCAAAAATTGTACCTGCAATATTAGCACCCTGTTTAAAGTAGAAGGCTATTACTCGAACTGCCAAAAATTGTATGTATAAGATTCGCACGCTGTTTAAAGTAAAAGGTTATCGCTCGAATTTTCAAAAATTTGTACCAGCACCATTCGCGCCCTTTTTGATGCAGAAGGCTATTACTCGAACTGCCAAAAATTGCATGTGTAATATTCGCACCCTGTTTAAGGTAGAAGGCTATTACTCGAACTGCAAAAACTGCATGTATAAGATTCGCACCCTGCTTAAAGTAAAAGGCTATCGCTCGAATTTTCAAAAATTGTACCTCTAAAATTCGCACCCTATTTAAAATACCAGGGTATCATTCAAACTACCAAAAATTGAATTTGTAGAAACTAAAATATAACTAGCAGTATCACTTCTAGAAACAACGTGCAATTTCCGTCTACATAGCTAATCAAGCAGCTACACAATTTAGATTTTCCACATCACAGACTCAGTGAGAACACTCACCTACATATTTGCAAATAGTTTATTCCTCAACAAACACTTCTATATCAAAATTTATTTGCTTCTTACTTATAAACTATACTATCAAAACTGATTAATTCACCTTCCGACTTCGAGTCACGCACTTTTTAAGCAAGTATTCATTAATGAATGACTAAAATCTCAAAGTGCCAAATAGCTTGAAGCCAGTTTCCCCTATCTAAATATTTCCTCGCTACACAACCCCAAATAAAACACTTTACAACCTGTGCAGGGTCATGAAGGTTTAAAAAGCAAAGAGTTTTCTTCCTGGAATCCGTGGCAGTAATTTTGTCCATACATTCGTGCTACCAATGTATCTCTGGGATTTATGATCTCGATCCTTTTTTTTTTTTTATATATATAAGGGAAAGAAACGTTTAACGAGAACCAAAACTACATTTACTTACATTGTCGTCTTACAAAAAGAAATTACATTAAAACGTTTTTACAATTAATTTTTGAGGGGATCATAAAGTCATGTATACACTAGAGTGTATATCGGTAGTGAAAGGGATAATAAGCTTAATGGGAACACTCCCCTCCCTCCACCGAAGCAATCCGACAAGATTACTGGAATCCGGGTATCCGGATAATAATCCGAACTATCCAGATCCGAATTCGAACAATCCGGAGCCAGACTAAGCAAAAAAAGTACAACATTTTCTCCAGATTGCATTGTATCATTGGCAAAATATAAATTTCATGACATTTCCATTTTTCCAATGAAACAATGCAATCTGGAAGTCATTTTGAAGTTTTTTTGCTTAGTTTGCCTTCGGATAATTCGGATCCGGATAATATGGATTCGGATGTGGATAGTACCATAGATGGCATAAGAACTAGATGTCGCATATAGTACCAGAGAAAAGTATACAGATTTTAAATCGCTGGTCCATTCCGGAATAGAGCACAACATGTTTCAGAGGTGCTGAGAACAAATGTTCCTTTTAACATCAGTTTTGTATACATTTGGTCGACTCCCTCAACGTGATAGATGCAGAAAAATGTGAATCACTCGAAGTATTTATCATCATTTCTCTATTCATGTTGCTTTACTGATCAAACTAAAGGAATGATGCACAGCACAACATATTCGGTGCGGTGGGTGGATCGTAAACGCACTCACAGCTCAATAGATGCTGGCATCGGTCGCTGTGGTGACTGAAGACGAGCGAAATCTACGAGAAGTAAAGGAATGGTATCGCAATGTTTGTGTACGAGAACGAAGCATTTTAATTGTGTGCAAATGAGATGGCGGCAAAGGACAGGGCCATAGACAAACTGTAACATGCAGAGTAGTGCCTTGCTCCAATATAAAATTAACAATGCCTCGACCTGATGCAGGTAAGGCCCCAATTTTTTCTTAGAAATTTACTAGAATATTTTTTGCTTATTGCTTGGCTACGCGTCTACGCCACTGACTTATAACAATGGACTGAGCGTATTGTCATTTTCCTATAGGAAAGCATGGCACAAGTGTTAATAGTTCTCTCTTTCGCCCTATGGCAGAGTTGGAGCTACCAACACAAAATATTGTATTCTGGAACGTTTGCTTATGCCATTTGATGTTTTTATGTTGGCTGCAGATGCAATCACCTCAGAAGGAATAAGGTAAAGATAGTGTTTACCATGCTCCGTCTCTTTTGCCCATAAGCAGGATTCAGTTAAGAATAACTTTAGAAAATTAAAGTCGGAATGAGTTTAATTCCTTATAAGCGATTAAAATATCAGTTGAACACAAGAAAGATATTTTTTTAAGTAAATTCGATTTACGGGTGTAAAATTTCATCTGATTGGTTGAGTTTAATACCCTAGACAGACTGTGTCCATAATGACTTAATTTGAAATTCAGTCATTTCAAGGAAATGAAGAGTTGACAGACTATGGACGAAAATTATTTCATTTGGAATGTCATTGACAGTTCCTCGATGTGAGTAAAGATCATGGCAGAATTCAATAATTTAATTAAATGCTATCAAGAAATTTTGCGAGTATTTACTGTAGTTGCAAAGCATTTAGTAGAAGACAATTTTTGTTATTGAAAGAGACCAAAAAGAGAAAAAAGCGGCAAAGAATTTTTTTTTATGATCAGCTGATGGCTGTTATTGGAAAAACTTTCCACTTTCCAATAAATTCAACTCATTTTAATGGCGGTAGATGGCACTTTTACTGTAATTTCAATAAATGGAGTAAAATTTGGTTCATTTGAAAATGAAGCAAAATGTTGCAATTGGGTCCTTGATGGACTTCATTTGTGTGACACACTGCACATATTACACCATTTAATTAAAAATTGAGTCATTATGGAGACAGTCTGGCTAAGGTTAACATGTTTTTTATGTAATCGTTCTAACGGTGATATACAGAAACACAATATTTTTTGTGTCACGTGAAATAGCAAGTCGCTCAATCCATTGTTATAAGTGTGGTCTACGCTAATAGCAATTTTTGTCGGCTTCCAAAAGTACGTATAAATTCTAGGAAAGAATTTTCCATTAAATTTCTAAGAAAAAATTGCGGCCTTCCTTCCATCAGCTCGAGGCATCATTGATTTTATATTAGAGCTCTCGGCCAATGCATGAAAATTCGAAGGAAGAAATTTCCAGTAAATTTCTAAGACAAAATTGTGGCCTTACCTTTATCGGGTCGTGGTAATGGTGATTTTGTATGGAGCGATGGCATTGCTGGCTTACCCTTTGTGCACGAAAAGCGTTGCATATTTTTGTTCTATTTACGTGTCTAGACTTTGTATGTTTAGTTCGTCAAAGACAGGGCCAATTGTAAATTTCTAGGAAAATTGTTAAGTTCGATAGGAGAATACCTATTAGTTGGTTCAAAACCGTCATGCAATACCATTACAAAAAATTACTCTCAGGGGCAAATGAATTTAATAAAGTTGTTGTTTCTTCTAAATCAAGTCAAATCCTAATAACTACAACAAAATAAAAAGTATTTCCAAAAACGAGACAAGAAAGAAGTAACATTTACGTCCCTCCCACCGAACCAAATATGTTTTGTTGTGCATCATTCCTTACTTAATCAGTACAACAACATTAAAAGAAAAATGATGAGAGTTACGTCGAGTGATTCATATTTTCCCGCATCTACCATATTGAGGCAGTCGACCAAATGTATACAAAACTGCTGTTAAAGCAACATTTGTTCTCGGTGCCTCAGAAACATGTTGCAGTCTATTCCGCAATGGACCAGCCATTTAAATTATGTATACTTTTCTACGGTATGCTATGCGACATCTAGTTCTTATGCCATCTATGATAGTACAGATCCAAATTCGAATAGTTCGGACCCGGATTTTAGGAATCGGTTCATAGATCCAGGTATCCGATTAACCGGATATTAGCAAATCCGGATCCAATTTTCAGCTCTAATGTGGACCCCTTCCATTTACAGTATAGTAATGTGGGTAATCACAGAAAATATTTGGTTCTCGGTGAGATTCGAGCCTGTATACTTGCATTTCGATTCTGCGCCCTTCCCACCTATAGGACATCTGCATCTTATCTAATTCTTCTACTAATTTAAGATTTCATAGCGAAACCTCAATCCTCTATGTGTTTTTGTTGCCTTTGAAGATATTTTCTTAAATGGTCTTTCGTATATTGATGCATACGGCCATCTGGAGACTCTAATGGGTACTTGTGTTTATGTTCGTATGCGGATTAAAGTTCCGTTAATGACAATATTGTATTTTTAGTATATTTCTGTGAAGAGCTCCCCATCGTCCTTAATGGTACCCATTCCATTTGTTTCCGATACTCATTTGTACGTCCTTGGAATTCGATTGGTAATGATCCTATTTTCGCATTAAAGTCATCAATTAATAATGTCGATTCTTGGAATTCTTTTTATAGTTGCACATAATCAAAAGTAGAATTTATCTTTTGTTGTTTATTTGTAATTTCTGTTTGTTTTTGCATGATATAGGACAGATATATTTTGATCCCTCTAATAAATTCCCTCACACGCAGTCCCATCTTTACGAATGAGCCCGCTGGGCCTAGCCCATACTTGGGACTGTGCTTCATTTGAATTAGAATAATTATAAGGTCGTACAAAAGTCTTCGTTATGTTCGGAAATGCTTTCGACAAAATTTATAGAGTACATAAATCGTTTCGATGAAATTATGGGTTTTTTTTATTTGTGTTGAGGATTGATTCCATTATGTACAAGCCCTTGAACAAAGTGGATATTATGAACCAACATTTTTATCAAAATGTTCATTTAGGTTTTATTTTTCATATAAGTTTTCACACGCACCTGACAAAAAGCAACAAATTGTCACACTAAAATATTTTATTATTCCCCGGTGAATAAAAATTTTTTTTTTTTTTTGTATATTGTGCGTGCAATAAATAAAATTTTTTCCAATAAATTGAATTCGATATGAAAATTTTGTTCAACAATAACTGTTCAATCGAAAAGCGGAAATAATATCGGTTGCTTTCCTTTCTGTCGCCGCATACAGTAAAAACATTTCCGCCGGGTTGAATTTGCCTTTTAAACTCGTAAAAGCTTGCGAAGGGTTACTTGGTGACGACAGTCATAAAAATTTTTTGGAATTAAGGAAAAACTTTCATGTCTGACAGGGATTCACAGGATTTTTCGGGTTTTGCTAAGCCTATGGAATATAAACGACAGCCAATTGACATCGACAGGTAAAATAACCACGGGTGCTGTGGTAGAGCAGCATTGCATTGATTTATTTTGAGAACACCCTGACTTTTGCACTTGGGGATTTCGGGTAGCAAAAGGTTTCGACCATAAAACACATTTCACTGAACTGTAAAGTTTCTCGAAAGATATAAAACGCTTTCTCGTCATTCTACTGTTTGTGTCTTAGGTTGAGGTCCCTTAGGTAATGTCATTTTACTTTGCTGTCACTTGTCAGCTGAGTTGGATTTCAAGCGCATTGAAGACAGGATGGAGAAGGGACATTTCTAGACACAACATAACTCATGATATACATAGGCTCTACATAGGACAGAAATTTTATAACCGTGGAGATGTATTAATGTCTCCCACATTGCAAATCATGATCCACCATGAACCACGCATTTTTAAATCTTAATACGGGTAAGGCAGCGGCGATACAAATTTAATGCCCAGAGGATTAGGATAAGGTGTGTATGTGTGCATAGGCTCCCATAGCCCTAGTTTCCACCTCTTAATTCAGCGAATAAGTAATGAGTCATCGCATGACTGAACCAGGGTAGGTGTTTAAATGTACATAGTAAGTGTAACTGGGTGTTTTCTTCATCCCGTAATGTCTGACATCCCTGAACACAATCTTTCTGTATAATCTGTTCCCGTAGTTAGTGACAAGTTCTTGGAATTTTACTATGCTGATAAGATATACAAGAAGGAAGTACGCCATTTATCCTTAATGGTTTCAAATAGTTATTTATGCTCTGAGTTGAGTGGACGGCTTTCACTCGCAAATATAACAATTACCCTACTTACTTTGTATGCATATGCTTTACTATGATGAGATGAGCTCCGCTAGCTGAAGGTGAAATGCATAAATCATCAAGGATTTATTAAGGAGTTTCTTATTGCATTTCGTATATATTCTCAATTCAGACTAAGTAGATATACGGAATTTTGCTGTTCAAGTTGTAGTCACTTAACTTCATATTTTATGCTGAAAAGATCTTGTTTTTGATGGAAATGTTTTTGAATTAAGTCGATAATTTACAAGTTTCATTCTGCCTTCAGCTGAACTAATTTATTTAGTTTTTTACTTTTCTTGCAATATACAGGGTGATTAAAAAATGTATACACAAAACCGTACTGGCTCTTTAAAGGCAAAAATTGTAAAAACTAGCCTACGATTTTTAACCGCCTTAGAATTATAGGGTGACCAAGAGTTCTGACACATACTATACATAGAACCGCTTTTAACATACTCGTATAGCAACAATCACCAATACAGAGTTTAACTGACTACACTCCCTTTAAAAAAAGAAAAAAATTTAAACATAAATTTGAAGGGAAGGAGTAATTTTAGGAGGGTCTGCGGCGAAGCGTCGATGCCTTGTCACCACGTTTCTGAACGCGTGACCAATTAGCGTGTAAATCGGGAAATTTTATTCATCTAAATTTTTACCCGAGGGTTAGACCTGCAAGTACAGCTTGCATGCAAGCTGCACTGCCATACTTCTTGCACGTGTAACCTCTACTGCCCATTGAATAAATAACTAATAAGGAAACGGCATATCGGGTGAAAACGTAAGCCACTCGGCGAAATGTATTAGTGTGCTCTGTTTGTATTCGTTTCGTCATGGAAGTAATTAAATTCTGACATTCTGAAAGGGAACATTTTTCATAATCCAAATTCCTATGTAAATTAAACAAATTTTTAGCTCCCCTTTATTTTCAAATAATATTTCTTGGCGTTGCCTCTGTATGACTGGAATAATTTAGGCACCAACTGACAATTCAATGGTAAACAAAAAAACCGGCACTGGTAAAATGTTAAATCTTTTGCCAGGGCTCTTTATTTTTATAGATATTTCACTTTTATTTTGTTTAAAACAATATAATTAATAAGTAAAGCTATTAAGCTTACTTGAAGAATGCTTTCCCACGACAATAACTCCATTCGTTTCTGCAGCACAGCACAGCGCACTTCATTACGGTTTTTTAAGATTCTGGAGTCTCTATTACATAAATAATCCTTAAAAGTATATTTTACACTAATTTTACACTACTTTTAAGAAAGTATCCTGTTAAATTATTTATTTATTAGAATATCGCGAATTCAAATCCGATAAAATCTTTTCAAAATAATGAAATGACAGAATGTTGAACTGACACAAAATAGCGACGACGCCCTCTTGTCATTTCCCCCCCCCCCCCCCGCCGACCTTAGGTCACACTGTCACTGAAATGCTTTAACACGTACACTGTATTCGCACGATACCCCGCTTCCTTATTAGTTATTTATTCAATGCTACTGCCATGCTGGCAGTTCAGCTTTCAGTGAACTTGCATGATGAAAAACCATGGCAGCTGAGGTGATAGTAATTTGATATTAAGGTGCGTTTCATATTTATAACGCCACTAAAAAATTTAAGATTTCTGGAAAACCATTTGTTCTAGCGGAACACAATATTTGGCGAAAATGATGAAATTCACGAGGAAAAAAAACTTACTCACAAATTGAAATCACACCACTTTATTCATCGGTTCTTGAAAGGAAATAGCGCTTTTTTACTATTTCATAATTATAACGCCACGTACATTTTCGATAAAAGTAACAATTTTATTTCTTCAAAAACAATAATAAGATACAGTAACATAAAATTCATTAATCAAGAGCTCCTCCTTGCTTCAAAATTGTATTAAAAATTCTGGTTTTCATGTTACTAAAGAGGTTTTTAATCAAACTCAAATCAATAGCATTCCATTCTTCCAAAATTGCCCGTTTTAAGTCTTCAACGGAGTTGTATTGTCGATTTTCCTTGTACACCCGGCGAACTAAAACTCCCCAGAGATTCTCAATTGGATTAAGGTCAGGAGAGCATGCTGGCCACTCCAAAACCTCAATCGAATTAGAAGAGAACCAGGACCTGGTTTCGCGACTAACATGGACACGAGCATTGTCCTGTTGGAAAATCCAGTGTGTTGCAGGATTTTGCCGCATGAAAGGGACTAAACTCATCTGGAGTACATCCGTGTAATCTTTGCTTTTCATTCTTGATGAAGTGAATTGCAGTTCTAAGCAGCCGGACACAGAAATCGCACCCCAAATCATCACGCTTCCGCCGCCAAAATTTCTTTTGGAAAAATATAACGGTTCTTTTCTCAAGTCACGCCAATATCCTCGAAAGCCATCCGGTCCATCTAAGTTCCACTTTTTCTCATCGGAGAATATCGCCTAAATATGTTTTTTTTTAATTTAAAGGCGTTTTAATTTTAATTTTAACTAAGTACTTACAGTTTCCCGGAAGTTTCACGGAAGCGTGATGATTTGGGGTGCGATTTCTGTGTCCGGCTGCTTAGAACTGCAATTCACTTCATCAAGAATGAAAAGCAAAGATTACACGGATGTACTCCAGATGAGTTTAGTCCCTTTCATGCGGCAAAATCCTGCAACACACTGGATTTTCCAACAGGACAATGCTCGTGTCCATGTTAGTCGCGAAACCAGGTCCTGGTTCTCTTCTAATTCGATTGAGGTTTTGGAGTGGCCAGCATGCTCTCCTGACCTTAATCCAATTGAGAATCTCTGGGGAGTTTTAGTTCGCCGGGTGTACAAGGAAAATCGACAATACAACTCCGTTGAAGACTTAAAACGGGCAATTTTGGAAGAATGGAATGCTATTGATTTGAGTTTGATTAAAAACCTCTTTAGTAACATGAAAACCAGAATTTTTAATACAATTTTGAAGCAAGGAGGAGCTCTTGATTAATGAATTTTATGTTACTGTATCTTATTATTGTTTTTGGAGAAATAAAATTGTTACTTTTATCGAAAATGTACGTGGCGTTATAATTATGAAATAGTAAAAAAGCGCTATTTCCTTTCAAGAACCGATGAATAAAGTGGTGTGATTACAATTTGTGAGTAAGTTTTTTTTCCTCGTGAATTTCATCATTTTCGCCAAATATTGTGTTCCGCTAGAACAAATGGTTTTCCAGAAATCTTAAATTTTTTAGTGGCGTTATAAATATGAAACGCACCTTATGTAGTTTTCAAGAAGGCGAGAGAAATTGATAAATTTATACTGGGAAAATGAGATTTTCTGGGATCATTTACCAACACCTTTCTCTTAACTTTTTCTTTGGTATTTATCATTCAGCTACTTCCTTTATTGCTATAATTTTCTAATATACGCATGACTTTACGCCTCAATGCCATTTTTTAAATGAACTTACATGCAAGGTGATAAGAAATCAACCGAACTGCCTTCTGCTGTCAAGTTAAAAATCGCGTTGGAAGGGAGGTTGGCATGCAAGCTGTACTATTTATCTTGTGTAATCCCCGGGTTAGCTACTAATACCTTGCTGAGTACCAGTAATGCCAGATTGGGCGTTTTTCCGCAAATTAAGCTATCTTTTTACAAAATTTGCGGTTCGATTGTCATGAAAAGTGCCCAATGTTCAATTGAGCTGTTTTTCTGTGCGCTTTTTGGGCTATATTTATTATATAAAAATTTGTTGTGAAAAACTAATAAATTACATCGTAACTCATAAAGCCATGCTGACGTCGGCTTTGCTAATGTAGTTTAGCTAGTCCTCTTTTAGTGTTTGGAACGCAACCTTTGGGGAACATGAACAATAGAAGTATTTTAAAAATTTTTATTTTTAATGATTCTAAATCAAATCATAAATACTATAGAAAAAACAATCGCCTCGTCCGGGGTTTGAAACCGGGACCTTCCGCTTGCCGGGCGACTGCTCTTACCACTGAGCTAACGAGATAGATGATTTTCCCTCTTGCATTTATCAATTTGTTACTAGCCTACTAAGCCACGATTTGCTTTCAGCTCCCATTAACCAGTAACGATGAAAGGGCACAAATAAATAGTAAATTCAATTTTATTTATTTTTGGGAACAGGCGATTTTGGGATCGACATGACATTTGAATTGACGCAAACTTCACTTTCACTTGGTTGGTGGTGCGCGCCAATAAGGCAAGCAATAAGAAGTTTTTCACTATCCTTCCAATTCGATTACGATTCGAGAAGTTAAACAGAAATGTACCAGTTAGTTTGTTTTTGTTTGTTTGTTGGGATTTAATATCAAAAGTTGTGATTTCAATAAAGTGATATTAATATTTGTACAGGGGCTGGATTCCGCAACTGTGAAGAATTTGCAAGTGTACACGATTTGAAAAACTCACGTGAGCGCTAGTGTACACTTTTGAATTTCAAGTGATTCCGTACCAAGTACGGAAAGTGCTAAGTGAAAATTTTTCACTAGTATTAATGCGACTACGGCTTAGAAAATGGTAAAATAAATAACATAACAAATAATTTTGAAAATACCGCTTGACAAAAACTCACAGGTACCTACTTCTTCAAAATTCTCGAAAAAAATGGCCGTGAGAAATTATCAGTTAAAGTGTACACAATTTTGACAGAAAAATTCATTTCTACTTTTGTGGAATCGGAAAAAAGTGGTGTAATAAAATTTTGTGTACACGCGAAAAGTCATAGTTGCGGAATCCACGCCCAGAAAGTGTTCAGTTCACAGCAAAAACAAAAGAATAAGAGAGACCGGGTACAAAAGTAACAGCGGGTCAAAAGTATCAAGCGCTCTGTAGAATTGTCCAATGACCGAAACGACGCACGCAACCGTTGAATGAATTACAGTTCGCGATGCCCCCCGAGCTTGCGATCAGTCTTCGTGTACGCGTTGCGCTGTTAGGTTAAGGTAGAGGACGATAGATGATTTTGCGGACCAAAAGTAGGTTTTCTGATGTTTATTCATTTAGTATTTACGTAGTGTTAATGTGGCTATGTGCCTAGTAATTTGAACTAATATTGTCTGTAGCATGTTATAAATGAGTTTTGTGCAGCACACTCCATTTTAAGGCCCAACCCAGACGAGAACTTTTTCGGGAAGGAAGGAATTTTCCTTCCCTCGGCTTAGTCGTGCCATAAAAAATTCACAACACGTAATGATTATTAAATTATTATATTATCACCTCAAATCGCAAATAAACATCTGTACAGCCGTCCGATGAGAAATTGCAGAAATTTCGCAATTTCAAAATGGCCGACTTGCTATAGTATTGGTATGTTTCCCGTACTCCCGATCGAATCTTGGTAGCACGGACTTTTTCGTACTCCCGAGTACTTCTCACCCGTAAAAAAGTGACAAAATCCTCCCCTGTGTGGGCTATGCCTAACGTACTGACATATGCAGCAACAGAAACGTCGTTGGGTACAAAAGTAACATAACATGTTGATTTTGTCCTCGTTGAATTATAGAGTATATTCACGGCTTGAATGTTTTTGTTTTATTTATATTTGTTGAAACAGAATGCCGCGTCAGCGAATTTGAAAAACAGATAGAGGCACAACGGACAAGGCACAGTAGCCCAGCTTAGAATAGAAAACTGAAAAGTGAATTTAAGAATTTTAAATACAAAAAAAAAAATCTCAACATTTCTCCCAAAAGAGCGAATTGATAAGAAGAAAATGGGCGAACAGTAGCTAGTTGCACAATTTACGGGAAGAAGTATTAGTGTTATGTAAGTGCTTATCTCGTCAAATCTATTTACAAATGTGTTGTTTCATTACTAAACTGCTGTTTGACTGTAAAGTGGTGTTCATTCATAAAGATGCCATGGACAGTGTAATAGGCTAGACGGCTGTAATAATGTTTGTGGCAGTTTGACAGTTCTACAAAGCAGAATGGCATGGGAAGTGGTTTGTTATCAGCTTGTTTTTTGTTTTGTTTTTTTGCTGAAATAGTTTTCTTTGTCATTTTGCCTCTTTTGCTCTAGTACAAGTTTGTGCATGCTGTAAGTTCTCTTTCTTCCACTTTAGATTTACATAGGAACCATTGTATTAAAAATTGACTAGTGTGTTAATTAAGAATGTTGAAAGAGACAGAATAGTCATTATAGAATTATCCTACTCATGTGACAGTTTTGACAGAGCTGCTCTGCTGTATGAACATACTGCGGCAGCAGTCTATAAAAAAGCGGCAGATGAGCCTTTGAAGCACAATATGAAGTTAGAACACTGGCAAAAAAATACAACATGTGCCATGTCACATCATATAGATTCATACAAAAACTCAAAGCAGGGAATATTAATGCAAAAGTTGGCTACCGTTGCGTCAACCAAGTCTTTACTCCTGAAGAAGAAAAAGTTTTACAGTACTATATAATTGAGTGCTCTAAGGTATACTTCGGATTGGTCCCGACTGAAGTGCAAAAGTTGGCATATGAATTAGCGATTAAATATAAAAATAAATTTCAGGAGAAGTGGAATGAAAATCACATGGTGGGCAAGGAATAGTTAACTAGATTTTTAAAACGACACACAATTCTATCTCTGAGAAGCTTACAGGCAAGTACTCTGTCCAGCGCTTCGAGCTTTAATGAGCATAACGTTAATAAATTTTTTGATAACCTATCAGACATTATGGATAGGTATAAATTTGAGCCAACAAATATATGGAATATGGGCAAGATAGCGGTGACGACAGTCCAAAGGCCAAATAAAATAGTAGCTCAGAGAGGAATTAAGCAAGTAGGTGCAGTAACCTCTGCCGAACGTGGGAGGTTAGTAACTGTTGCTATTAATGCTCAAGGAGGCCACATATCTCCATTTTTCTGTATTTCCGTTGAAGCGATATCAAGACCATATGATACGTGAAGGTCCTATTGGGTCTGCTGGTGCTGCTAATGTTAGCGGGTGGAGGTAAGAAGCAGAGTTCTTGCTATTTTTGGAACACTTCAAAAAACAAGCCAAGCCCACTATTAATCAAAAATGCTTGCTATTGCTCGTCAATCATGTATCAAATGTATCTATTCATACCCTCGATTATTGTAAAAGAAATGGAATCATGTTGCTGTCATTTCCTCTCCACTGTACTCACAAACTTCAGCCCCTGGATAGATCAGTTTTTGGACCATTCAAGGAAATGGTAAACACTGCCACAGATAAATGAATGCGAAATCTTCCTGGTCAAGCAATGACTATATAGATACAGATAGTCGCCTTTAAATTACTTTTGGCCGTATAGTAAGATCCCGTGATGTTTTTTATCCCCAGTTGTGCGAATGTGGGACAGTCTACCATCTTCTGTCTTTCTTTAGGTATAGAATCTGTGAAATGTTAAGAGTAACATACATTACCATCTCCGCCACTCTCCTCACATTCCGTAATTCCTTTCCTTAGGTATGTCCTTCCTGCCATGATGTGTTTTGCATTATAATATAAAAAAAAAAAGAATTCAAACTTTCTTAACTTTTTCATTATACCTACAATAGAAGGTATGTATTGAATTTGAATTCGTGAATTTGAAGAAAATATATTTTCCTATTTTTAGTAATTAAAATTGATTATTCGAAAGTTTTACACGTTCACCATTTACAAACCAAAACAAAATAACGTTTGACTTTCCCGAGCGACAAAAGTGAACAACTTTCTTCTCTGCAAGTGGTAGCTACTCGTTTATCTATTCGACCTGTTTTTTTTTTAATGATAAACTCGTGCATTTGATTTTTCCGAGTGGTGGCAACTGCCTTCTAGTTTATACTGTTTTTTAAACCATATAGTTGCCCCCCCCCCACAGGAATCTTGTATCTGCCGTGTCGCATATGTTATATGTTTTCATGAATTGCGAAACGCTTCGACTCTGTGTACATTGTGTTTCGTTACCTGTACTTTTTCTGACTACGTTTCCTCAAAATTGAACCCACAATGTTACTTACACGTGGGGGAACTCATCCGCCAACTATGAAGATTATCCTCTCCGTGTCAGTTCGTCCATTTTAAAAATCTGCCATACCTTATAGGGAATGTGAAGTTTTGACTCAGAATGAGGATATTAGATGGTAGGACTGCTTTATTCCACTTGGACCCTCCGAAGGCTCCTTACGGGAGATCATTACTTTCCACAAAGATTTCTTTTCTTGTAGTTTCTAGAAAGAAATCACCACTCTACAGTGCGTTAAATGTTTTCATTATTGGCATCTTTTTTAGATAGGTATACACCCTATATATTTCCGATCTACCTACTATTTGCTTATACACCAATTCTTAATATCTACCACAGTTGTATTTCCATATATATTTCGGTATTCGAAATAAAATATATTGAAATGTTCTTTTACTGGAGGAAATTTGTAAAATATGACACCGTCTCACTTGTATTGACATCCAATAAAGCAATATTTACCTAATTACTGTATTCCCGGTGGCAGAGGACGTGTAGAGATCTCATGCAATGCAATGCTGCAAAAATCAAATTCAAATAATCGCAAAAATCATTATTTATCGCTATGTTAATAAAAATTCTTCGTACATAATTAAATAATTGCAGACTGCATGCCTTTTGTTATTTTTTTTTTTTTTTCATTATTATTTTATGCAAACTACTTCATCCGATGTGAGCGTTTCAGTGCCACACGCCTGCAATTGATCACGCAAATGAATTATACAACGCTACAACAATTCGTCACGGCCATTGTGAGTTTGGTCCTGAATATTGGAAAATTGTCAGAAATTTCATGAAAATTTACTCCTCGATTCCAGCCATTTACATATATTCAGATATTTATTAATGGTATCCTTAGTGGCACGTTAATGGCATTGAAAATTATTTTAAACGATGCGATAATAATGTGGCAGGAATTGGTCGGACACAGTCTTTAATAATTAAATTGCCTAGAGCTAAGTAGATATTATCGGAACTGTTCCAACTAGCAATTTCATTGCAGGTCAGTTCCACGCTTTTTCATATGAAAGGGTAATTTGAAGGTGGTTTTGAATGTTTTTTTTTTTTTTTTTTTTTAGTGCTGAACATGTTTTTAAAAGTTAAAAATCAGGACTTTTCTTGAAATCACGTTATGCATATATTTCAATCACTTCCTTGTTGCATGCAAACTGCCTAAAAAGTTGAAAATAATGTTGTGTATCGCGTGAAAATGTTCTTTGTAATTAGTAGAGAGAAACTTTTATTGGACGTTAGAAGTTCTAAGAAGAAATATGATTTTGTTTTACTGTAAAAATCTTCTTTCTTTTTCTTATATCTAATTACAATGTATAAAAATATAGAGTGTCTCTAGATACAATGTGTTCACAGAATTTATATATACAAAACAGATTTAGTTAACTAGTCTCTAATTAAATCGAGAAGTTTTTTGATTTTCTCCAGGGAAATGTAATTTCAAAAGGCGCTTTATAATAATTCATAATTAATTTATTACATCTATTAGTACACAAGTAAGGGATGAGTAAGAATTCCTGTCCCAAACTTCGAACGTGAATATAAGGAAAACGAAAACGAATTATTGTGATTGAAAGATTATTTATTAACATATAATTTACAATGATTAAATCAGTGCCGCGATCACCAACCAGCCGAAGGTTTTGTTTGAAGTGTCTAAACAAATTTTCCCATGTTTAAGAGCCACAATTTTAGAAATTGAATGCAGCTACATTGGTGGGATTTTTTTATTTTTTAAAATACTTCATTTTGCAAAGTTCCCAAAATATCTCAATTAGCCTGCACTGAGGCATATTCGTCGGATTGTCCGTTTTCATGGAAGCTGTCTGTAATCACAGGGGACATAAGTTTCGCCATCCATAATGATAAATTTTCCACCGCCCGATTTCACCAATTACTTATAGATATTTTTACAACCCATTTTTGTCCTTTCATTCTGAATTTTTTTTATATAATGGAACACTAACCTTTGCCCTTGTCACAATTCCATCTTTCTGTTTCAGTCTGACAATGCCTGATTGACTGATCTTCAATTGAACACCGGCTTGTTGAGGTGATAAGCTTGGATTTTTTGTCATCTTACGCTTCAGTTTGTTAGAATTCTTGGTGGTGCAGATAACTGGTATTCGACCACTCGATATTGCTTATATTCAACACTGCCAGTCTTAGAATACTGCTCTTGAGTTCGATTGATAAATCTAATGTTAAATTTCTGCTGTAGAAAGTGATTTCTGGTAGCTTCTTGATCCAGATCATGCGCTAGGAAAAATTCGATTATTAAGTTTCTTTTTATTTGATTGTTTACAATTTTCATTTTAAACTCACTTAATATTCGTCTTCACAGTTTGAAAGTTAACAGTCTGATGAGCACACTGATCAGAAAACAAGCCATGCGCAACAACACGTTCAGAGTTTAGGACAGGAATTCTGACTCATCCTTTACATAGCACCCTCCTAAGAAACATTGGAGGTTGAATTTCCTATCATCGAGGGCCGATCAACCTAGTTAAAATTACGTTAACTAGACTTAAGAATTTAACCTCCAAGGCCAGTCTCTTTTGAGGCAAATTCGGAAGGGAATATTACTTAATAATTCCTTAAATTAGACCTTCAAAGTAATCTTAACTTTATAATTTATTATTAGGAAAAATAACGTAATAGGGGTATTCACGCAATGTTGTATAATAGAGTGTATCGTTGTAAAAGATGTATTTGATTACAACCCAGTAAAGTCATACAAGGCTTATGCATATAAAATGCAATACAAGAGTCTTGTATTTTTACATTCAGAAATTGGCAGTGTAAACCGGGTTGTATAGTTGAACTAAGCAGCTGAGATTGAACGTCAAATGTCAGCGGATACAGCTGGGGAGGGGAGTGTCCTAGGAAAATTTCCAGTGTGCCAAATGAAAGATGCTTTTGAGGACTATCGACTGGTGTACTCGTATTTTGTCTAGGTGGTACTCGATTGATTTAGCAGGGTATTCAATTTACATCTACCCGCATCATCTTTTTCCCCCACAAAAAAAGGTATTGCAAATTTGTGAGCCCAAAACATCAGTAATGGCGCATCAAACAGCATGAAACTTTCTGGAAAACTTAATAAGACATCACCGATAAACAAATTGGTCCGATCGATTTTCTTTTTCCGCCCTAAATTACTTAATAATAGTATTTGAAGTTCAGAAATTAGCTTTAATTATTTTCAAAATTTGAACCTTTCTTGCGGGATGAGGAGGGGACCGTTCAAAAAAGAACTTGATATTCGTGTTTAGTTCGACAAGGCGATTAAATTTATCGAAAAAAAGTTTCGAGTGGGGGTATTTTGGGGTGCGGGGTTGTTACCCCCACCCTCCTCAAACCCCAAATATCACATGTGGGGCGTCTACTTAAAGACCCCGCTGAGTTCTATCGAATGGCGTTTTTTTAATTTCAATCCGGTATACTCCATAGTATATTTTTTTTACTCTCTAAAACTTGATTACATTTTAACTGAAAACCACTTTTTTACTTTGTCGGACCCTGCATCATAAGGGATGCCCTTAGAGAAAAATATTTACATCCAAATTAAAGGTAATAAAATTTTCTATCTATTAGAAGGTTTTTATTTTCAATTCGAGATATTTCCATGCTGAGCTTTTACTCCCGAAGTTCACTGTTTTTTCCCATCTGGGTCGCATATACGCCATTACTATATATGAGTTATTTTTCTAATTTGTTTTCAGTCATGGGCATAAGTGTTCGCTTACGAAACTTTTTCATCTTTACAAAAAAATCCTCCGAACCACCGTTATTCCGTAAAGGTAAATTGTAAATTTTTACGTTTTCTCATGCAAAAAGCGGCAAAGATTGCCGTAAAAGGAGGTTGTTCTACTATTATTAACATTTCTCCTAAACTATTAGCCTGAGCTTAAAACTAATTAGAAATAACCGTTCCCAACAAAACAGGCTTCATTTTATCCGCTGACATTATACTAAAATAGTGTATAATTAAATAGTAATAGTAAAAATAACAATTTGGGAAACAACCCAAATGGCTAAAAAATTCTATCAAAAATCGGCATTTCCTTAATTTAAGCCGTTCTTTTCATAAATGTTGAGATAGTTTAGTTTTTATCTCAGCTTATTTTTAATCGGATCTTCACAATTCTTCTTTATATGATAACTATGAATCCTGGGAATTTTGAGGATTTTCACAATTTTTTCGGGGCCGGGGAGAGCTCCTACGGTCTGCCATTTGATCACCCTGTTCCCATAATTACATTTCGAAAAGTAAGCTAAAGGCTAAAGAGTGTGTTCACTCTTTGTTGTAAATTCTTGTTGTATATTTACATCGGTTACACTGAAGAGTGAATACCCCTAATAATTCCTTTTTCATTTACCACGTAGGAATGAGCAAAAATTGGAAAACAAAAATTTCCTGAGACAAATTTCTTTATTATTTTACTTAAATTTTACTTAACTTTGAAGTCAAATTTAAGGTAAGGTATGGAATTTGTAGATGGTTATACATATTCGCAAAATCATTTTCTAAATAATTCCTTATTCGATTGCATTCGCCTTTTAAATTTAAATTCTCAAAAAATTTAAGCTCAAAGTAAATTAGACTACATGGGCACGTTTAGGGAAATCCCCTCATATTGACCAAAATTTAAAGTTTATTTACTTTTTGTTCGGCTTCAGTGTCACTGGCTGTTTAATTCACCGACGTAGTTACGTTCCCGAGACGAAAGATTTCCTGAAATATAAAGTAAAAGAAACCACAAAGTATCAAGTTTAGAAGAACAAATCACAAAATACTTATCTAAAATAAAACGAATTATATCCATCCCTCCTGATGTCACAATATATGAGCTATTGTTTCGATTTATTATAAATTTAGTTGCTATAGCCAGAATAAAGCCACCACTGTCACATCCTAGGTTGGAAGGCGAATTATCTATCATATCGGTGTAGTATCTATGTATGTACTACTCCAAATACCTGAATAATGCTTGGTCTAATATGAATCATTCTTACATACATACCTTATACGAACATATTTCAATGGCAATGCTTAGAGGCTTTTCTGGTATCAATAACGAATATTTGTATCACATGGTCAAAATAATAGGTAAGAGTGAAATAAAAAAATTCTTCACTCTATTGTGATTATTGTTCAATACTCTCGAAAATACTTCTCATACAGTTCGATGCTTTGTCTAATTACATCAATCTTTTCATATGGTAACGCCGGTTCTTCTGCGAATTTGGTACCGTTAGTTTACAAATTTTAGGAAATCGGTTTATGTCATGTGGTCAAAATAATAGGTAATTTACTCTAAATGTGCTTTTTGCTATGTATACTAGGTACTGGTTGATTTTAAACTCTTATTGTTATTTTTCAAAAGTGTGTTCAATTAAATTATTTGTAAACAAAATGAAGTTGTCCTATCGTTAATTACTGCTTTTAGTAGTGCAAAAATAAAATCGAACGATTTCAGTGTCCATTTATATCCAGCTGTGATCGAGTGCGGACGGAATCTTACCTGCGATAGATATACTGAGACCTTTGTGAAATAATTGTTGATTTTTAAAATGGTTTTGAACATAGACTAACAAAAGTTCATTTTAACTTTTACATAAAGATTATTCTTTTTCTACCATACAGAAAATGTGTAGAAAGAAATCGTTTAGTATATCAAAGTCTACATTGTCTCTATACAAAAGAAACGGAATTCCAGCTTTGAGATCGAGCGAAAGAAGGAGTGGCGGCGGACGGAAGCGTTTACTGACAACCGTCCAACTGGCGTCTCTGAAGAAAATGGCTTCTAAGAAAAATCCACGAACACATAAACAGTTGTCAAAACATTTTAATGTTTCAGTTGGGGTCATACGATATGCCATAAAAAATATATTGAAGTTTAAACGATTAAAAAAACCTAAACCTGTGTGAAGCAACCGTTGAAAAAAGGTATCGTCGTTCTTGGGGGCTGTACAACTTGCTCAAATGTGATAAATGGAAAAATTATATCTCAGTGGATGAAGCTTGGTTTTACCTTACTGAGAACTAAGAATTTGGACGTTTTAACAAAACCCTCTCATCCACGTGGTGTAATGGTGTTCATGGGTATTTCATACAACGGGCCAACAAAACCAATTTTTATTGACGCGGGTGCCAAAATCAATAGTGAATATTACATAAACAAGTGTTTAAAACCATTTATAAGAGAAGCAAATCGTTTATACCCAGAGAGAAATTGGATATTTTATCAGGATTCAGCTCCGGCCCACACTTCAAAAAGGACTCTTGATTTTCTGGAAGATCAAGGAATTCCGTTCATCCCTCCTAACATATGGACACCATCATCGCCAGATCTCTCACCATTCGATTAGTTTTTATGGGGCTATCTAAAAGCACAAACAAGCAAGCACAACATTAAAACCATCCCACAGCTTAAACGAGTTATACAGCAGGAAGTTAAGAAAATACCGCCCGAAATGATGCAAAAAGCATTGAAACGGTGGCCAAAATTGTGTAGAGTAGTCCTACAATAAAGGATTTCATGTCAAATAAAATTAATTTAAAAAAATTAATAACTGAGTTTTAATTCAATTTCGAAATCGTTCGATTTTATTTTTACACTACCTGTAGTTCTGTTTGTTTACTGTTCTTCGGAGGAACGTAAAATCATTAAAAAATTAAGAGGTACTGGCAAAACGTATAAGTTTATTGCAAATTTGTTGGATCAGGAAATAAATTTTGTTGCACATTCGTTAAAACACAAAGAAGCACGGAAAACCAGAGGTAGACCTTAGAAAACGTCGACTACCAAAAAAAGAACCGTTTATTTCATCGAGAACAATTGAAATTAGCGCTAGAACTGTTCGAAGACGTCTCCAAGACAAAAAATTACCTGGTAGAATCGCCCGAAAAATTCCTTTGCTAAGGAAATCAAATATTAAGGCACGAAAAGGTTGTTTAGGAACATTTTATTGAGTGATAAAACAAAAATTAATTTGTTTGGTTCCGATAGCAACCGCAATGTGCGAAAACCACCAGGAAAAGCATTTCATGTTCGTTTTACCAAGAAAACGGTCAAACATGGCGGCGGAATTATAATGATATGGGGCTGCTTTTCTTGTTACGGTGTCGGTCCAGTTTTCAAAATTAATGATACCATGACCAAGGATCAATACAAGAGTATCCTGGAAGAAAATATGTTGCCGTATGCAGAAGAAAATATGCCACTGAGGTGGCATTTTCAGCGGGGCTATGATCCTAAGCATACATCCAAATTAGTGAACGCATGGCTTAAGGTTCATAAAGTCCAAATGATAAAGTGGCCCTCTCAATCCCCTGATCACAACCCGATTGAGAATTTATGGGGTTAATTGAAGAAAACTCTGGCAAAGCAACAATTCCACAATAAGCAAGAGTTGTGGGAAGCAGTTCAAGCAGGCTGGTATGCAATTATAATTGAAAAGTGCCAAAAATTAGTTGACTCCATGCCTAGGCGAATTAGCGCCGTTATTGCTGATAAAGGAGCTCACTCTGGATATTAATTACTTTTTTAAAGATTATTATAATTTAATATTATGTAAATTCACATTTTTCTATCTTAAATGTTAGCTTTTAAATTGTTACTTGAAAATTCCCTATTTTTTTGACCAGATTTTTCTTCAATTTTGTTAGCTAGAGCGAAAAAATTACAGTTATATGATACTAAATATGCGTTAGGCTAATAATCTATAGCTAACCAAAGTAAAGGAAAAATTTTGAAAAAAAAATAACGGAAATTTATATCATTTTTAATGTTTTTCTCTTTTACCTATTATTTTGGCCATCTGTGTATATAGAATATTATGGAAAAATTCTCTATTCTTCAGAGTACTTATTGTTGTTATTATATATATAGGTTGGTAAAAAAAAAAAATTAAATAAATGATAAACGCGCCAATTGCGATACCTACTACCAAGGTGGTGTGGAAACTCGTAAATTTTTAATGTTATTTTTTTATTTTACTTATTTTTTTTACACCTTTTAATTTTCTCTAAGATATTTGTTCTAATCAATAAAAACAATTTTCATACTAAAAATAAATGATAAAGCACACAATTTTTGTTATTATCTTGAAATATTACTATAAAATATCAAGCTAATAATGTATGTGCAATAAATAATATCCTTTTATGTGTAACAATTTCCTTTGTAGAAATATATTTCTTACTTTTTGTCAGCACAATTCGCGCGCAACATAAAGGCATATTTTATGCTGGCTTCACTTTTTGCGAGTTGTCATCAGTCTATATATTGAAGTCTGTGGGATTCTCTGATATTTTCAGTTTAAATGAGAATTTTATTCGGCAGAAATTTTACATCTCTTTTCAGCATCTTGGTCAAAGCGAAATTTATCTTTTTCTTAAGAAGATGAGGTAGTATGACCCGAAGTACATTATTATGAATAGTTTGGTAGGATTTTGAGGGATTCAGAAAGCTGTCAGAATTTACGTGAGCACCTGCCATTATGGCTGAATCTCACGGCAGTCTTAATGCACGGATTAGAAGACAAGCGACAATCAACGCCCTAGAGGGGCAGAATATATTTATGTTCTGTCTCAGAAGTACCAGTTTATGTCAGTGCATGCTTGATATTGGACTTACTGGTCGAAGCGAGACCTACCTAAAATCTCTTCCGATCTGTGGGTCACGGCACCCGGTTGATTTAGCGCAACTACACGCCGAGAGCCAATCCTCTAAGCATACATTACCAAGCGACGATCCTTCAAATTCACGGATGCAATATGCAATTATGACAAAAGAACAAACTACTCTGTTTAGAGAAGAATGTTCGCCTAAGTCATGCAGACTCAGATTTAGAATCGTTAAAAATAAAAGTTCTTAAAATTCTTCTGTATCCATCATTGACTGATTCTAACAAGTGTAGGTTCGATTCCCGTCCGGGAAAAAATAAATAAAAAATTGAATTTACAATTTATTTGTGCGCTTTCATCGTTACTGGTTAATTCCAGCTGAAAGCAAATCGTGGCTTAGTAGGCTAATTACAAATTAAGAAATGTACAAAAGAAATACAAGAGGGAAAATCATCAGTCTCGTTAGCTCAGTGGTAAGAGCAGTCGCCCGGCAAGCGGAAGGTCCCGGTTTCAAACCCCGGACGAGGCGGTTGTTTTTTCTTCTTGTATTTATTAATTTGATTTAGAATCGTTAAAAATAAAAGTTCTTAAAATTCTTCTGTATCCATCAGACAATCTCACTCTGCCGCATATGAGCTAACCTCAACTACTACGATGTTCCCACGAGGAGGCCTTCCCATGTTGAGGCGAATATTGCTACTAAAAGCAGCGCTATTCGGGGCTCCTCAACCCCGTAGTGCCAAGTTAGCAATGTCGGCTACCCAATTGGTATGGCTTCGCATAACATGATCGTACGATCATGAGTACTCCCGGTGAATATTCATGCAGATTCCTAAACGTTACTGGTACCTCCGTTCGGGCTTAATCATATTAGCACTTATAAATAAGTGACAGCAGTGGATCACGAGAGGGTTATGATCCGCCTTTCAGGTTAGGAGAGGCTTGAGACTACAGCCTGTAATCTTAAGCTATCAAAGTACTAATTCCAAGTAGTTGTACTAGGTCGTATACATGTAGGCTTCACTAGGAAAACGCACTATCATCACTAATCAGAGTATGCAGTCTGTTCAGCACACGAAACTTGGAGCATATATACGGCCTTTCCTTTGCTTGTATCCTCCCTTGATAGCACTGCCCTTCACTTACCCTTTGCACCGCATTTGAGGGATTCAATAAGATTTTGTCGTTCGGGTAATCCTACATTCTCTCGATTTTTGTTTTAACTCGTTGTGCCAGTCGCACTACAATAATGCATAGCCAAATTCATTTCCCCCATTCATACAAAAGACGACAGTATATGACATTTCCTGTTTCGGTCTAAAAAACACGAAAAATTTTCAATTTTCTTCGGCTGATTCTTATCTTCTTATTAGGTTATGTTTGCTTTAGGTTTTGCTGTTGCTCGAATGCTCATATGTTATGGCATGATATTTGTGTTAAGTTACAGAGCATCCTCATTTCAAACTTCAAATCCAGAGTGACGAGTGCACCACTCTTGGACATATTTTATGCAAATTTGAACATTAATTTATTTTTATTTTTTTAATAGGTAGCTAAATGTATTCTCGTGTCTTATTAAAGAAATATGTTTTTTTATATAATAATTTTGGTTTCAATTTCTGGTACAGGTTTAATTTTTTTCCATACATTTCTATTCGCACCACTCTTGAACATGAGTTGCGCTACTCTAAACCAAGGGTGTTGTTGACTGGTGAATTTGAGATTGGACTAGTTTTTTTTTTGTATGGTTTTATCGCTGTGTAATATTCCTCTTTTATTTAAACAACATAATTTTAACAAGAGTAGGAAATATTTAATAACAAGAGGGTTATGGCTCGTATATAAAAAGTGTACCACTTGTCAACAGGTTACATCCGCCCACCCATAACGATCGTCTTCAGTATGATTTTTATTTCTTCCAGTTCAATGATTGCCATCATGATAACCTCTCCGAAATTGCTGTCATCTAATGATTATAAACTTGGTTTAATTAGTGAAGATAATACCGCCATTTACCTATATAGTTCCTTAATTCTATAATTTTCTAATCACATTATAAGGAACTTTCTGCTGTTTTCGTAAGTCCACAAAAAAGTATATTTTTGTCAGTTTATTTCATTGAAAACATCTAATTTTTCATTTGAGGACTTTTGAAAAACTTTAACGTTGAATTATAATAGTTTCGATGCATTTTGTGGAGGTTCATAGCACTATTCTCTATTGTTGAAACTTACGTTGAAAAGCCCCTTGAAAGTAAAATCATTCAAATGATTCGAATTCCAAGTATTTCTATTTATCGAAACACGGTTGGGAACAAAGCAATGCACACCTACCGACAAGCACGTCGATAAAATAGCTACATTCCACACAAACAAAAGCGGGAAATAATCCAATTAGAGGAAATTAACTTGTCATCAATAAACTTTACGCAAATCAAATGTAATTAGATTAAGTCTTATTTTCAGTTAACTGTATGTTTTAAAATCTATCAAATTAAGTAAAATTACAATAAGTATCCAATCGCATACTTTGTAATCATAATAATTTTACCTAGGCAAAATCATGAACGGCAACTCACATATTCAGAATTGCAGTTGCTACGCATAGCCGCTAAGGTAGAGTAATTTGTTGGTGCCGTGCGCAATTCAGAGGCAATATAAGTCGCAAGCTAACTTGAATCTTTCTCTTTTTCCATCTTGCACTTTGTGATACCCTACATCGGAATTGTCTTGGCTAGTGATAATAACTTAAAATTATTAAGAGATTTACTTTATTGTGAGTAATGACTAGAATAAAGTGTACTAACACCAACACTAACTTTATCTTGGGTATCGACTGAGATAAAGATATTTATTCTGAGTCTCGACTAGAATAAATTTTGATAAAATAATCTCTGTATCTTGGGTTTCGACTGAGATAAAGATAGTTATTCTGGGTATCGACTAGATCAGGGGTGGGGAACCTGCGGTCTTTTGCAATATTCTTTGCGGCGTTTCCACATAGTTTGTATTTTATTACAAATTACAATTGAATTTCTTTTTGTGAAAGTTTTTGAAAAAATTATTAATACTAATAATATTTTTCAAATATTTTTTCGGTTACTTTTCTATAAGATAAACACAGTAATAATAATAATACTTTATTTGGTGCCATACTGAAGATTACAACATCTTATGTTAGTACTACTCAAGGAAATATGTAGAAAAAGTACCAAAATAAAATAAAATAAAATAAAAATAAAAATATAGAAAACTTCAATTCAATTCTTAAATATACTAAACTACTAAACTATCTGTATTATGATTTAAGAAATACTACAACTATTCTAAAGTATAAAGGCCATTTCCAAACTATAAGTCCTTTAACAACTTGGCAAATTCCCTGCTGGACCCAATGCGCTGAACATTACTTGGAAGAAAGTTCCACATTCGGATAGTCTGGACAAAGTAAGAACGCTCACCATGTCGAGAGGCACACCTCGGAACAAGAAGTTGAAGATTTCTGGCCGACTGCAGGAAGTGCAGTTTCTCATGCAGATACATTGGGGTTTTTCCTATAATTAGCTTATGTAAGAATATTAGCCTACGATGATCAAGATAAGTCTCAATTGAGGATACATGAGCGTACCGCGGAAACTTGTAAATGTAGCGCACCATATCATTAAAAGCCACTACCAGTTTTCTTCGACATACAGAATCAAGCCCACTGTAAACGAGACTACCATAGGTAAAATGAGGCATAACAAGCGTTAGGGCTAATTTTTTACGAAGGCATGTTGGTAGACAGCTAGAGCTAATCCACAATTGGCGCAGACTGCCATATATTTTCCCCAACTTTTGAGTGGTATAGTTACAGCAGCTGAGCTTTGAGTTAAATTGAATGCCCAAGTTCTTTATGGAATCATCATATTCCAATATCATATTGCTGAGCATCACCGGTGGGATGTCAGATTTTTCAATAGCTCCTCTATACACAGCTAAGCAATTTGATTTTGATGGGTTGAGTAACAGTTTATTGTCTAGTGACCAATTGTGTATTCGCTGCAGATCCTCATTAATGCGACACACACAATCTTCCATTAATCCGATTGGCCTACTAAGGTATAGTTGAACATCATCAGCATACAGATGTATAGATGAATTCTTTACAATCTGCGGAAGGTCATTTATATATAGGCTGAATAAGAGTGGACCAAGGACTGATCCTTGAGGAACACCAGAATGAAGGAAAGATGGAGTAGAACGAGAGCCTCGTACCACTACAATCTGACAGCGATTTGAGAGAAAGCTGCCAATTAATTTTATAGCTGATGATGAAAAACGAAAACTATTAGATAGTTTAAGAAGTAAATTAGAGTGATCAACAGAATCAAATGCCTTAGAGAAGTCGAGTAAAACTATAATTGATAGGTGGTCATTGTCGAGAGCCTCGTGAGTATCTGTTACTACTTTTAGTAGTGCTGTCTCACAACTATGCTTTGGCCGAAAACCTGATTGCCATGGCGATAACATGTTGTTAGCCTCAATATGACCCATAACTTGCCTATACATAATTTTCTCTAATACCTTAGCAAGGAAATTCAGCAAGCTAATAGGTCGAAAATCATTTAATTGTGAGGAAGAGGTCTTTTTAGGAATTGGAACCACTAGAGCCTGCTTCCAAATGGTAGGAAATTGGGCGGTGGTGAGACAGGAATTAATGACATGCATCAGCGGACTGCATATATAAGGAGCTAGTAGTTTAATGAATTCTGGAGGTAAGCCATCAATGCCAGTGGCATTGGACTTTATTGAATACATTGTTCTTAAGATTTCATGATGATCAGTGCAGTAGAAAGCGAACCCCTCAGTTGAGCTATCTGGGAATATACTACTTTGAACTTGCTGACTAGAGGCCACTGAGCTAAAGAAGCTGTTTAAAGCATTAGGATCGACATTCACTTCCGGTGGTGTATGCCCATATATTCCCAAATTACGCATGTTTTTCCATAGAGTTTTCGCAGGCAAGTTTGCATTTAACTTATTGCAAAGATAAGTGCGCTTAGAAGCACGAATCATAGCCGATACTTTATTACGCACCATTTTGTATCTGTTAAATGCAGCTACGTCGCGTACCCTTCTTTTGTATTGCCTATAGAGAAAATCACGCTCTGCCATTAGGTAATGAATGTCTCGAGTGATCCATGGACATTTATCTTCCCTGCGTCTACAAGTTTTTAAAGGAACGTATTTATCGAATAAATATAAAAGTTTACCGATTAAGATTTCAACTTTATCGTCTAATACGTCGCATTCGAATACGGAATTCCATGACATTTCACTACATTCAGTAATAAGCTGATCTTTATTTAAATTTTTGAAATCACGATATGTAAATGTAGTGTAATTAGGCAAGGCTGACACATTCATTCTGTAAGTTAAAAATAGAAAATCATGATCAAAGTTACTGGGCGGACTAATTTGATTGCTGAACAATACATTTTGCATGTTAGTTGTGAGCATGTAATCAAGTTGGGATGGAGTAGTGGCATTAAAGTAAGTAGGTAAATGATTTATTACTTTTAAATCCAACGTCTGTAATATGTATGATAAGTCATTTCTTGATGTAGAGCCGCTAAGAGCATTGACGTTGAAATCACCGCATACTATTAGATCCTGATATCGTATAACTAAAGCTGACAATGTATCAGATAACTCAGTAGTACTTTCGTTTTGCGGGAAAACACAGTTGCAGAGGAACTGCAAATGATTTAGTTTAATTTCGTAATCGGTTAGAGTTATTATTATTTATAGTTTAAAATTTTGCATTTACCGTATATTTAACCATCAAGTAAGTACATTTAATTAATTTGTGATAATTATATCTAATTATAATTCTTTTTATTAACAACATATGTATGAATATCACTTCTTATTTTAAGTTATCAACTTATAAACCATGTTAAAAAAAACTTAAAAAAAAACTGAATGAGGAAAACAGATCCTTTAATGAAGAATGAGAAATCCAATATTATGTTATTTCTATAAAAGATATAATGTTTTGTTTACTATCCAATTCTGCACTAACAACATTAAAAAAATACAATGCAAATCAGCATTATTTATCTCACAAAGACCACAAATATGTCCAACTAGAAAGAGAAGCTCGAAAATTTGCACTTCAAAAAATGAAAAAAGAAAGGCAGGATCAAACACAAGCTTTCAGTGCTTTCAGTAAGCAAGGAACCGCTGCAACTGATGTTACGTTCAAAATAGCGTATATACTTGGAAAAAGAGGAAAACCATTTAGTGATGTGGAAATAATAAAGGAGTGCATTGTTGAAGCAGTAGGATGCTTAGATCCTGAGAAAGTTGATTAATATAAACAACTAGCTCTTTCAAGACGGACCATAACTGATCGACAACACGAATTAGCTTATAATGTGACAGAGCAGCTTCGCACAATAATTCAAAATAAGGAGGTATATTTTTCAATAGAGCTGGATGAATCCACTGATAAAACTGACTCGGCTTAAATATTATATTTTATTCGTGCTATAACTGAAGATTTTCAGTGTTATAAGGAACTACTGGCTTTGGGCACACTTACCGGAAGAATTCGCGGAATTGATATACATGATATTTTAAAGAAAAATATCGTGAAGCAGGACTAAATCTTGATGAATCTTCCATGAAAGGGAAAAGAGAAAGTTTCGTTTCATTATTAAAAAAGGACAATGCAAATTTAAAATCATTAATCTCATTTCATTTCATATTGCACCAACAAAATCTTTGTGCTAAATCCACTTCTTTAAGCAATACTCTAGAAAAAATTATTGTAATTGTCAATTTCATCAGAGCAAATGCAACACGACATCGCCAATTTCAAAACCTTCTTATGTCCGATGATGATACGTACAGTGTAGATTTGCTGCATCATTGCAAAGTTCGATGGTTATCAAGAGGATATGTTTTAGTAAAAGTTTTATCATTGCGAGAACAAATTATAGGATTTTATGAGGAACGAAAACAACAATGCGAATTACTAGATGAAAATTTTTGTACAAATACTGCATTTTTGCGTGATGTTATGGTAAAGCAGAATGATTTAAATATTTCTTTGCAAGGTAAAACAAAACATATTTATGATATGTGGCAAAAAATTCAGTCATTTCGAAAAAGGTTATTATTTTTCAAAACTATTTTCTCTCAATCGGAAATTTCTGAAGAGCATTTTCCACAATTAGCAAAAGTATTAAATGAACAGAAATCTGGAAGTGCAACATTTCAAGATTATATTGCTCTTTTGGAATCATTAATTGAATAATATACTGAACGGTTTTCTGACTTTGAAGAACATAGTATCACAATGAAATTAGCATTCGAACCACATCTAGTTGATATCGCAAAGGCGCCTGGCGAACTACAGATGGAATTGTTTGAGTTATGTGAAGATAATATTATAAATTCCCTTTTTGATGCAAAGAAAGATCCTATTGAAATATAGAAAAATGCAACTGAATACCCATGTTTACGTCAACATGCTGTCGACTGCTTTCTTGCTTTGGAACTACTTACTGTTGCGAATCAACTTTTTCATATCTAACACAAATTAAGACCGATTTAAGGACAGAGATAACTGATCTTCATTTGGAACACCAACTCAAATTACGTGTTACTAAGCTCGAATCTAATATCTCCGTCTCACTCAAACTAGAATCTTGAAGTTACGGTCTTACGGCAAGCTTTGGGTACACTAGAATCATTTTTAGTAGGTAAAACGAAATTTTTCGAAACTAGGTTTCTTGAAGGAACAAATTTTTTTCCCGTAATCTAAGAAATACTGTAGAAAGTGTTATACCATTTTAGAATCCTTATTAAATGCGTCAACTTTTAAACTTACTTGCCAAACCGGCGTAGTACATTTTTTTTTTCATTACAGTCAGTTAAAGTTGGGTGAAATATTAATTTTTTATTCTTGGTTTGGCAAAATGTGACATTTTCTTCAAAGCTGGAGCCGTTGGCTTAGAACTCAAAGCAACAGGTTACATAAGCACTATTCGGGATTACATAAGAAAAATTAAATTGTAGAAAAGTAAGAATTTGTAGGAACAGAAGCTAAAAAAGCTTCACAGGGTGTACATTTTCTCGAAAACAAAAGAAATGCCTATAATTTGAAAAATACATGACTTAGATTTTTTTTATACTTTTCTGGTAACTGTTATGATTTTGTCTATCACCCGATTCCGGCTTGACGTCGAATTACGGGACACCCTGTAAATGCGGCCTGCTTACTATTTTCGAAATTTAAATTGGCCTTCCATGGTGAAAAGGTTCCCCATCCCTGGACTAGATTAACTCTTACTAATCTTAAACCCTTATCTTGGGTCTCGACTAAGATAAAGATATTTATTCTGTATACCGATTAGAATAAATACTACTAATACAACTTTGTTTTGTGTCTCAACTGAAACAAAGTATCTTGTTCCGGGGCATGTCTTGAACAAGATAACTAACTATCTATTTACCAATGCCGATTAATCATTTATTACATATTTAGTTTTATATACCACATTTATTAAGTATATTGATACACTTATCTACATATCTTGGTGCCATTCCTAAAATGTGAACTCTCTAAGATATTATCTGAAATTAGCATAATTAGATTAGTGATTGTAAAATTTGGAATAGTGTATTAAAATTACACGGATTGTGAAATAAACCATTAACTTTGAATGTTCATCGGCGTTATCATTTATAGTCCTCAACTTTATATACATATATTTTTTTGAGTCTTTTCGTGGTGCATAATACTATCCTATTACGAAAGCAGGGCGTTAATAATAAATTTAATCCTTGAACCAGATACTTTGAAATTACAGAAGTTGGTTTATGATAGCAGCCACATTTTATGGCAGCAGCGTAAATATTTAAAAAATGAGTAATTTATATAAAAGACTGAAGAGCTTACAACTAAACGACGTCAGGTATGGGCCGGGATAATAACAGTTAGATATCTACCTTGGAAACTTACAATTTATTATTGGAAACTCTTAATTTTTCGTAAGAATGGCTTCTAAGGGTATCATAGACATTCATCTTAATGACACCTTAGAACATTTGCCACAAACGTCCGACTCTAATACTTATTGCGACCTGAATTGTACTCTAAGATATTTCCCAAATTTCATGGGATCAGAAGGACAATTACATCTTTTTCGAAGTCTATTACAATTACGAGAACATTGAACTCTAATCAAGATGGAAGTGTACAATTTATTATGCCTACAAATCACCAATTTCTAGAGATCACTGACGGCATTTATATCTTTCACTATAGTTAGTTAATAGTTGTCTCTTGCTATGCTCAATCTTCAAGATCACCAAGAAGTTTTCTTTGCATTCTTTCAAAGTAACATAGCCCTCATACATATTCGTCCTTTCCTACATCCGTATATACCAACTCCAACCAGATAATGACCATATGAGGTTACATGCAAGGAAGGCAGCACTGAATATAATCATTTTGTCCCCGAAATTCCATTTTATTGATGGCTTACAATAAAATCACAGCAAAAGGCAATAGCTGCTGGCTTTGTGTCCATCCCGAAAGCGAAAGGTCATCCTGTGAATCAATAAGGAGAGTATTTCGATGTAAATGGACTGGTGGGACCATACCATTTTTCTTGGATATTGGATAAGGCGAACCGGAAGGATAATATGGGACCGCATGTTGGTTTGTTTATGTACTCATCATATATTGGGACGCTTTACAGCGTTTATAACGGTTCGGTAAATAAAGTTGGTGCGTTTGTTTTTTTTTTTCTTGAGAAATTTCTCTCTGAAAAGTCCATTTACGCATAAAATATTCGACAGCTGATTGAGCGGATTTTCGTGTTCGTGATTTATTTTTGACCCTTTCCTCCTTGGGGTGATAACTTGCAGGAAATATACGCACGTTAAGATGATTAGGGCAATTTTGCTGCAGGGTTTGTGAAGATGCTAACAACGTTGTTATTTTTATTTATGATTTTAATATTTATGAAATGCTTACTCATTGAGATTTATATAAAAAATCAGCTTTCTTCAAAATAGTGAATATGTCTGAAACAACGCGGGGGAAATTCTTTTCTCTCCTTTTTTTCTGAACATAAAGTTAATTCATGTTTGGGTTTCATTACATCCCGAACTTCAATTTTGATTTCAACATGTTAAGGAAAACGTTCAATCTCCATTTTAAATTATTTTATTTTTCAATCTATCCATAGATTATCACGTTGTTAGCGATAGGGAGTGGCGATACAACTTATTTCACCTTCGTAATATAGACTGAGGAGCTTGCAAATATATCCTGATAAAACTAGCCTTGTTCCATATTTTTTTTTTATATTATTAAGCCAAGCTTAGAGGATACTATATGGTAAAAAACACAGCATAGCGCAAAATAAGGGGAAATAGGGAAAGGATTAGGGGACATATGTTGTATCACTCTTGAACCAGCTTATAACTCGGAGCACAGACAGAAGATGGTAGACTGTTCCACATTCATTGCAGTTTGGTATAAAAAACCATCATGGAATTTTACTAGCTATACAGCCGAAAGTAATTTTAAAGCAAAGGATATGCGCGGTTTGCAACGCGAATATTGCGTGCAGGAATCATTCTACAAGGGATCAGACTAGATATTTCATCAGAAAATTTTTTATTTATTTTATTAATTTTTGTAAGTTTAAAAGATAGTAAACAGAAATTTCCAGTATAACAAATTCCAGGGATAACAAATTTTATTAAATTTACGAAAGAAGAAGATACAGTAATAATAATGTTAAGAAGTAAATGAAAAAATAAACTAATAAGTAAATAAATAAAACTAAAAACAAAATGTGAGAAAAGAGAGAGGAAGAAAAATAAAAAAAGATTAAATACAAAAAATAATTAAACTAAATCTGAAATCTAAAGAGCATGAATGAAAAAACTAGAAGATTAGAAAAAGCAAATAGAAAAGTAAGACTAAAAGACAATTGGATAGCGAAAGCCAACAACTGCTAAAGAATTAGGAAATGAGTAAAGCGAAGTAGTAGAAAGAGAGTAATGCAAAAAATTTTTAAAAGTCAGAGGACTAGTGTTAAAGATAGCTGTATTGTTAAATTTTGTATTGAACTATTTAGTAATTCTGTAGATATGTGATTTCTCCTTAATGTTAGTTCCGCAAGTAGGTAGTCTGACTAGGGACTAATGCATGATAATATACTCGACGATTTAAAATGTTATATAGAAATGTACTATCCAAGTAGATTCCGCGACTTTCTAGTATGATTAAGCTGTATTTTGCTAATCTTTAATGATACTCTAGATTGATATTCTCTAGATTATATAATAAAACTCAATTTGTGCACTAAAGAACAGTATAAAGGACTCCAATCCTGACTAGCATTCTCGAGAATACTCCTTCCTAAAGAATAATAGAGACTGATATAAAAGGATGCCAACCTAAATGATTTGCAGGTGCGAAAGATAAAGCCTAATAAACGAAATGATCTGGAAGTAATAAAATTAATGTGAGGAATGAAGAGAAGCTTTCGGTCAAATATAAGATCCAAATCTTTTATCACATTAACACGAGAGATGGCGGTATAGTGAATGGTATAGTCAAAGAGTATGGAGTCTTTCTTAAGATGAAATCAAATACATATATATTTGCTTACGTTGATTTCAATACAGTTATCGTAGCATCATTTTTCTAGTCGTGGTATATCCTTTTGAAAATGGACACAATCTGTCATATTATTAATTTTTCTAAAAATCTTGGTATCATCAGCGTATATAATAAACAATCAGACATAAAACAAGAAGGCATGTCGTTAATGTATATAAGAAAAATCAATGGCCCAACTATTGTACCTTGGGGTACTCCCGAAATTTGCTTAAATGAGGGGGATTGCAGCCCATTAAATACAACGATATTATCCCTGCTAGTTAGATATGAGTGGAACCAAGATATAGTGTCTGTTTAAAATTCCATCAGTGCCATTTTCGACAGACAGTGCTTGTGATTAATCTTGTCAAAAGCTTTAGCAAGGTCAGTGTGGATAGAGTCCATTTGTGTATTTTCATCGAGAGCAGGTGAGATTTTGTCTGTGAATAAAGATAAGTTGGTTATCGTAGATCGCCCCTGTAAAAATCCGTGCTGTTCTTCAGAGATAAATGGTTTTATTTGGAATAGGAGTTGATGGTAAACAACTTTTTCATAAATAAGTGCAAGAGCGTTAGAGATAGAAATATGTCTATAGTTTATAACGAGTTTAGGGTCACCGATTTATAAATAGGTATAACCAAGCAATTCTTAAGAGATACTACCCCAGAAACATATAGTAGTAACCGCAAGGTTTCCATTACTAAATTATATAACTTGAGTTATATAGACTAACACTCGAAAACTCTTTGTAACCACTATAAACCCCTTATAGAGCTTAAATGGAGGATTATATAACAGGTTTGTTCTAATTTTCAATCAGAAAAGTCACTTACAAAATAGGCAATATAACAAAAAATATTTTAATGGTGTGTACATTTTTGAATGCTCTTTCAACTCGTTGCATGATCACGAAAAATTTGACTTTTTTTATAAAATTAAATAAATATAAATGAAAATAAACTTTTACAATAAAAGTATTTAATAACCGGTAGTTTTTAATGAATATTTTGACTTTTATTTTTCAGTCGAGATGCGGATGAAAATTTGTTTTAAAAAAAATTTAATTGATAGAATTTCTAAGGAAGCATTAAATTCAACTGATAAAAGTGGACGGGTCAATCTGATGCCTTGAATATGATGTTAACATGTTGTTAATAAAAGTCAAAAACCGACTTTTGTTTTTCAATCAAACAATAAAAGCATTTTCTTTGACTTTTATTTTCTTCAGCCAGATATTTAAGTCACTTGTTAAAGAATTTTTCATTTTAGAGTATTACTGAAAGTAGAAACTCATAGTAAAATGTATGCAGAATATGGAAGAAATATTGTAAAAAAGTGTTATATACTGGGTTTTCCAATAAGAAGTGTTATTTTGATATTAAAAAAAAATGCCATTTTTTGAGATAAATGATCGGATCTTTATTTCATTATAAAGAGGAAGGTATGCCTTTAATAATGGAAAATAACATCAGCCAAATGATCACCACGACCACGCCTATAGGACCATATCCTTTTCATGAAATTTTCCATAACCAAATCGCAAAGTGGCTGCTCTATGTCCTCGATAGCCTCACGAATTCCATCTTTGAGGTCTTGAATCGACGCTGGGCTGTTGGCCTAGACCTTCTCTTTCACGTGGCCCCAAAGGAAGAAGTCGCAAGGTGTTAAGTCACAAGATATCGGTGGCCAATTCCGGCCATAAAAAATCATTAATCATCTGTCGATAGCGCAATCCATTCACCGTAACTGTTGCTCCAGCCTCATTTTCGAAAAAGTAAGGTCCAATGACCCCGCCGGACCATAAACCGCACCAAACAGTCACACGTTGAGGATAGAGAGGCTTTTCAACAATAACTCTTGGGTTTTCCGAGCCCCAGATTCGACAATTTTGCTTGTTGACGAAGCCATCGAGGTGGAAATGGGCCTCATCATTCAAGATGAGTTTTCGATGGAATTCTGGATCATTTTCATGCATTTCAAGGACGCAATCAACAAAGACTCGACGTTGTTGATGATCGGCCGGCTTGAGTTCTTGTGTTAACTGAACTTTATAAGCCTTAAGACCCAAATCTTTATTCAAAATACGGTGTAATGACGTTTGTGGAATGCCTAATTCCAAAGAACGACGAGGAATGGACAAACCTGGGTTTTCTTCAACACTTTCGGCTACAGCAGCAATATTCTCGGCTGTTCTTGAGCGACGTGCACGGGTTTTATTCTTCACATCACTAACTTGTCCCGACAGCTCGAATTTTTCTACCAATTTTTGTATTGCGGTCTGACAAGGTGCTTCACGACGACCCAAAAATGTTCGAGTTTTACGAACCGTCTCTGCCACATTTTCACCATTTTTATAGTGAACTTTAATAATTTCAATGCGTTGTTGAATCGTGTATCGTTCGACTTTTATTAATGGCGTAGTTTCTACTTGTCAAATGTCAAAAAATGACAGCTCCAAAAAAGACATCTACCAAAATAGCGGCGTAATTAAAATAACACCTCTTATTGGAAAACCCTTTATTATGGTATGCGAAAATAAGTAGAATACAAACACTAAAAACAGGGGATTCTTACTTTACTTGAAAAATAAAAGTAAAATAATGACTATTTGACTGAAAAATAAAAGTCTTTTTGTGACTTTTGACAGAAAAGTATACGGTTATATAATGACTGTATTTTTTAGTCATACAATTACCAGTTACTTGTGACTTTTAATATAAAAGGCATAAAAGTTATCTGCTCTGTTATATAAAGGTTACCTTGATTTGATTTAGCTAACGTTATATAACTTAAGGTTTTATAAAATGAGTAACAAAAGTATTATGGTTATATTAATACAACTTTTTATATAACCTTTATATAATCCATGGTGGCCTCGAATAACTCATTTTGGTCCAGTGGTTGCAGTAATGTTTCGGTTACCTTTTTAAACTTTGTTTATAATGGTGATGGTAACGTTTCCACAATGCTTGGAATTTTCTCAGACTGATTACTTTTAGTGATGTAACGTTAGAGAAATTACTTTTCGTTATTTTTATAAAACAATATAATGCAAATATTTACGAAACCCATCTTGACATAGAATTTCGATATTTTTTTGTATTACATTTTTATAATGTAAGGGTTTAATATTTTTACATTTGAGAATTACAACAGTTTTTCAGCATGAACGTGGTAAAATTCAGCTGTAATTAAAATTTTAGTGTGAATATCATCATAGATGCTTCTAAAAAATACAGACCCCTCCAAAAATAAGCAAGATTCAAGAATTTTAATTAAATATTTCTAAATTTAAAATTTTCACTTAGTTGATACTAATTCATAAAAGTAACATTACATAATTTAGAAATATTTTATAACTAAGATGATGTATTTTCTTTATATAAAAATAAAACGGAAGTCATATATCTGCAATTTAAAAAATTGGGTAAACCGACATTTTCTTTTTTATCTGCAATGAGCAGATGAAAAAATGGCGGTTTGTACTTAAATGAACAAATTACCATTATAAAACTTCAAATCGTCTTATATAAGCTGTGGCTCTATTATATAAACTTAATGACCCTTATAAAACTTCTAGAAATATTATATAAACTGAAGAAACTACCATACCTCGAAAATGATCCTTATATACCCTTTAGTCATAATATGTTACCTTTGGTAATATTATATATCTTATAGTAACGAAAATCAGTCTACTGTTCTTATATACCCTTTGGTTATATTGTGTTTTTAGTACAATAAAAATGTCATCGACTGATCTTTTTCACAGTATACGTAAAAAATCAAAATTTTTATATGGCAACACCAAGAAGGGGTTACCCTATTTAGTCTATTTATAAAACTTTATTTTCTATTACTATGAAAGCACCATGTACCGAATTTCAGCTATCTATATCGATGCGTTCACAGGCAGTGTCCAAATATATGTATAGTGGAAAACGAAAGTTTTGTATGGCAACCCCACGAAGGAGTTGCCCGATTTGTCTCATTTTCGAACTTAATTTTACGTTTTTTTTTAAAGTCCGTGTACAAAATTTCAGCTCTCTAAGTATACGCGTTCTCGAGTTATCGTGCGCACATACGGACAGACAGACGGACATGCAAAAATCAAAATAACTTTGAATATTGTGTGTGGATGTCCAATCCATTTTGCTCTACCATCATTATTTCGAAGTGTTACAAACAGAATGACAAACTTAGTATAACCTATAGATTTCATCTAGGGTATAAAAAATGGCGGTCAGACTAAATTTGATCCTTAGCATGTTAAAAATGGACTGCAATAGTACACGTTTCATATCGTCAATTATATGAGATTAGTTGTGTCCGATGTTTTTGTTTTGTAGTTTTACAATTATTATCTACGGTAGATACTTTCCTATTATTTACATTCAAGGAGATGAAGCTGGTCCTTTTGTTCGAGCATTAAAGTTTTTCTTAGGTACCTACCCACAGTAAAATATCCGGAATTTTCAATTTGGATTTCTGATGAATTGAAGTTTTTTTTTTTTACTCTTAAGGAATATTGAATTTCGATTATTTCTTGAGGAAGATTTACGGGTTTTAAAGGTTGTGGCGTGGGTGGAGGTGGTGGGTGGGGGTCTGAAAAAACGCTTTAGAGCAAACGCAAATTAGATTCAGAAACATCACCTCCTTCGAAAATATCAATTTCTTTCAATCTACATAAAAAATTGCTTAAATTTGCCGACCAGTGAATTATTGCGAGAAATGAATTATTTTTATCTTGAAAATTGTCTTAAAGTTCAAAACGTTTTCTGACTTAGTAACATGTTAACAAAAAATCCAATACTCTTAAATGATATGAAATACATTTTCCCAATGGCTTCTCCACCGCAAAGGTCAATAAAGAGAATTTTTATCGAACCCTTTACTAAGCACTAATAAAAATGTAGGTAGGCTCGTGCAAACGGTATTGGCATATATGTATAGCACGTCACTGTTGTATATAGAACTTTGCTGGCAGACGACTTAATACATAATTGGATCTTAGAATAAGTTAGTTGCATTTAATCCCAGTTGAGCTTTTGCTCTTATTTAGCAAGTGTCGTTTCAGGTACTTGAATTACTGCCGTCGCCGATGGCACTGGGAGTTCTCCTAAAGAGTTGCCAGTCTCATCGGTAAATGCTGGAAGCCCTTGAAATCTAAAGCTTACGAATCCCTATTCCAATGAAGACAGCAAGCACACAGCATTGACTGCACTTGTTATTTCGCTCAAAGGTCCAATTTAACTTTGCGATGGATTTAAATTACTTTTCTGGTCTAATTAAAGTTTTAACTTTTCCAACATTTTAATTAAAGCCAAGCACCTTAGCGCTCGCTGTTATTTTCGCTGCCTTTTGTTACCTGCAATCCAGGAAGTTTATCTTTCCTGAGTCAAGTGCGATGGGTTTGTTTTTTTTTTCTTTTTCTTCTTTATAAATGCATTAATGAGCGTTTCACCATTGTAATTACGATTTTTGTCCACTACCGGCACAGGTTAATTTTACTAGTAGAAGACTGAAAGTTAGAGTAAGGTGGATGATGAGGAGGAGGAGGAGGAGTAGAAGAAGAAGAACTCATAATTGTTTGGATCTATTCTTTGTAAGTTTGTATATGTATAGGGCTCCATTTTTCGTTATAATCACTTTGAAAATGCTAAATGCTGGATTCTGAGTTTCCGTTTCCTGTTCTTCGGAAATTAAACTTTACCAGAAAATCCCTTGTGGCTGAAACTTATTTTTTTGCGAATCAATCTTCATTTTCTTCCATTGAGAATATCCCAAGGACTTTTGCATTCTATGGACATTAATTTTCTCGGGAGAGACTTTTGAGGGTGAAAATATTATGGGTTAATGCTACTTGACTCAAGTAACTTTATACTTATTTAATTTTTGTTTCCTTTAAAAGCTATCCCTATTCTGTCTTTAGCTTTCATAAAAAGGACGAACTCTTGTGTATATGGCTCAACTTTCAGGCGAAATGCCACTTATTTCGATGGGATATATTACAGATTTATTGTCGGGTGCGTCGTCTAGCTCACTTGCTATTAATATATCTAGCTATTCTTAGGTAAAGTGAGGATATTCTCGCCATTCTCTTTATATCCTCTGGTATTGTAGAGAATTCCTTCAGAGCTTATATTAATAATAATAAAAAAAAAGTTAATTTTCTACATTTTATGAAACTTTGAACGACTTTTTAATATTCAACATCTGTCATCGAACTTAATTACATATTTTGTTTTACAGAAGGAAGTGTTATAGCAAGAAAATTATATCTGTTTTGTAGACAAAACAAAACAAAAAAAACACGTTTTTAATTAAGCAAATTTTGTTTGCACAAAATATAATTAAAAATAATGTTGTCTAGTTTTGAAATTGGTTTATTTACTCAACACGGCCATACTTTTCCTACCAGATTGAAATCACTTTTTTTTTTCTCATAGCAGGGTGCCATTTCTTTGTCCCTCACAGTTACAGGATTACAGAGCATTTCATTTTTTTTTTCATTTTGGGTATTAAAAGCGTCGTTAAGTTAGCGAAGTCCTTCTCTTCTATCAAGAGAAATGAACCATAAAGCGTGAAAATGAATTTGCAATGTGAAAACAATTGCCCTCAAAGGCAAGGTGGAAAAGTTGAATTCTTTGCAAAAGTTTTGTATTATAATGGAAAATGCAATCTATGCAAAACTGTGTTTGACTCTCCTATTTCCAAGTGACTTCATGACGGGAAGTGGAAAATTTAAGGGGAAGCCCAAAGAAACCGGAATGTTTTTGTGTCTGAAGTGGACTGACTCTTATGAAACTCGTTTAGTTCTTGACTAACTATATATATCGTTTACAGTACATATGTAGTCATTACTTCAAGGTTTCAAGTTTGAAAGACGTCCTGCAAGTAGGTATTTTTAGTAGTGGAATTAGAGAACAACCTCTGGGGACCTTTAACATCCAGATCCAGTTAATTTGTATTAAAGCTCCTTTGACACCGCTCATTTGATACGTGTGCTGGTTTTGACTTTTATTAATGATGGACCACATCTTCAGTCATAAGTTAATTAGAAAAGTTTTGTATGCCCGCTGGTAGTAATGATGGTGTTAACGGTTGCAGTATACCCTCTTTCATTAGTTACCACAATATACCAGGAATTTCTTATTTAAGAAGCTTATGAAAACTTGCAGCAAATGACGGTTAATTAGTTGGTCCCAACAAAATTCTCTTCAAGTTGGTTGGAGTGAACAGGAAAAATTAAGAGGTTCTGTGTATAAATGGAATTCTATTTTAGGACATATATTTTCTAATTAAGGAGAACAAGAGATTTAAGTATTACAAAACTACTGGTATTCGTTACATTTATAAATTTCATGGGACTACTTTAAAGTGGAGCAACTTGGACACCTGTTCAGCACGGTATTCATAATAGTCAAATTCAAATAAAGTTTATTGCAACGCTACACAAGTAAGACAACTCTTGTAGCTATGTGTAGGTAAGATAAGGTGAAAAATTTAAACATAAACATTACTGAACTAAACTAAACTAAACTTACAAAATAAGATATCTAATATCTAAATTAATAATGATAAATACTGATAAATACAGTTTGCTTACTATTAGGAAAACAGATCAAATATACCGTTATGCACATCTTAAATATACAATTAAATTATTCCGAAAACTATGCTCCTTCTAAGGTGCAGAGGAAGAGAGTTCCAGAGTCTTGTGGACTGAATAAAAAACTGACGATCACTTGAAAGACAGGTGGACCGAGGAGTGTTTAGAGAAAAACTTCTTACTGATTGAGAAAAATCCAGTCTAGTATACAGGTAGTCAAGTTGTTCGGTAATCATCAAGTTACGAAGGAATAATATCGCACGATATTTAAAGTAAGTTTCCAATGTACAATCCAAGATTGAATTTAAATATTCCGAGACATGGTCGTATCGCCTCAAGCCAAACACAAACCGCACGGTAGAGTTAAAAGCCACATTGAGCTTACGCAATGAAATTCAATCGGAACCACGAAAAACTTCACATCCATAAGTCATGAGGGGAACAATTAACGATTTACCTAACATAATCCGCGTGTCAAGAGGAGTAAAGACAGCACTGACAGAAAGTTTACGCAGCATTCCATAAACTTTGCAGACGAGCGCGTTAATGTGATTGGACCAATTTAACGTACGATCCAAAATTATTCCAAGACTCTTTACGGTACTACTGTAAGGAATACATAATTACATTGTTTAGGATAACATTCGGAAAGCAGGAAGTGTCTAATTCACTTTTATAGATCACGATAGCATTGGATTTAGAGGCATTTAAGCTCAAACTATTATTAACAGCCCAATCAAGCACATCAGCGAGATCTTCGTTCATACGGCAGATGACATCCTCCAGCAATCCCAACGGCCTAGAAATGTAAAGTTGTATATCATCAGCATACATGTGGTAATCACAATTTCTCAGAACCATTGGAAGATTATTAATAAAGATGGTAAATAATAAGGGACCTAGAATGGAGCCTTGAGGGACTCCATTCCGCAAAGGTAGGAAGCCAGAAGCAGAATTAGAACAGACCACACTCTGATGATGCCCGCAATGGTAAGACCAAACCAACTTGCATGCAGAATTAGAAAAATTGAAATTAAGGGCCCGCTTACGTAATAGCAATATGTGGTTAACTGTATCAAAGGCATTGGAAAAGTCAGTTAGGACTTTTACGTTAACCCATTTATATCGGTACTGAACTTTAGGTTAAGTACGGATGACTTCAAAACTAAAAAAAATCCAGCCAAAAAACTAAAAGCAATAACTAAAGGTAGACGCAAATATAGTCATAAAAGGTTTCAAGTCTACCCCTTCAATATTTGTAGTACACGCATTAGTCTCCCGTTGTATCTTTTTCTTTTGTTTTTTTTTTTGCAATAGCTCTATCAAAGATTTTCCCATTTAATAACTATTAGCTACTAGTCCGTTAGGATTTTTTTTAATTCATAGATGCAATCTAGTAGCGCTGAAACTTGAAGCTATATTTTAGACCACCTCTAATCTATATTAAGCAAGGAAATTGAGGCATAACCAGGGTATCTACTTTGAAGTCCAAGGGCGTTCTTGTTTTCTCTCCACTGTCATATCTAGGGATCACGACGTGTTGGCCCCAGGTTTGCCGTTAGTGGATATTAGGCTCATAATTGTTAAATAGATTTATACTTTTCACATCCTAAAGAGCAAACTCAGACTTATTGAACAAAACAAAAAAAAAGTCGAAATCTCATTATGATTTATAAATGATGGGTGTAATTCTAATGGAATTATTGCAGTCAACTATAAAAGATTCGAGAAAATCTAGACCTGGGGTGAATATTTTCTCAGAATATCGCGAATATCGGTATGGCTAAGGGGAAAACCTTAATTTGCTACAACACTAAGCGTTCCTGAAATGAGGGCCTCCACATCTTTTCATAAAACAGTTGGATGTTTAGCAGGTCTAGCATTCCGACTAAACATGTTTGGATTAACAGTCACTAGAGGTTCTTTGATTTTTTTTCACTTCTGCATCCTCCTTCTAATTGCCTACATAGTTTTTCCATGTCTGTGTTTTTAGTTGGCGTAGGGCTGGAATTCGAGAGTTTGCAGGTACCTTCTCATTATTTTCCAGTAAGAAAGAAAAAAATTATGCAAACTTTAAGAAAAGAAAAAAAAAGCATTAAAAATATTGAAAAAGTGTATTTTGTCATGTTAATGTTGTCATGTTAATGTAAAGAGTAGGCCTCTAGGACCTTGCGGACACCGCGATCATAGTAAGTCGATCTATTGTGCCTTCCTTTAGAGCGGTTAGGCAAACCCGAACCTTTTAACTAGCTCGATTATTGCATTTGGGGTTAGATTGCAGACATTATCCGGAGAGACAAGTGCTCCTCCAGTGATTTACAGCCTTAAACCTATAAGTGCTGGGCCCTCACATATAACATGCATCGCGGTTTCATCTCCCTCTTTGCACAGTCAACACATTTCACTGTCGGATTTGCCTATCTTCTTCAGGAAGTGACAAAATGGGTCATGACGAGTGACTGCGTTAGCAAACAGTCTGAGCGATTATCTGCTAAGTCACTCCAATAAGTTGGCGTGTCTAGAGATGAGACGGGTTAAAGAATTTCTTCACCTGCCTTATACCGGGCATGCTACGCCGAGATTCAGTTGCCTGTTTTCCCACTTAAAAAGTTCCCCCTACAGTAGCTTTTGGGTAGGCCAAATGTCGGGTACAGACCAGTATACGGACATCCTGCTCCAGTTCTAGCAAGTTCGTCCGCTTTTTCATTATTGTCCACTCCTTAGTGTCCAGAAACCCAAACCAAGGTTCCTTGGTTGTCCCAAGACAGTTGCTGGAGTTTCGAGTAGCAGTTCCAGACTAGTTTCGACTCAAACACCTGACACGAAAATGCTAAGAGCGCAGCTTGGTCGTCTCAACAGATGTAGATGTGGGAGCTCTTGCAGCTCTTTTTGAGGCTTCCCTGCACCCCAACCATGTCATAGAGTTCCGCCTGAAAAATGGAAGGTGGGGCACCAACGGAATGGATAGTTCCACTTCCGGACCAACCACCCCTGCACCTACTTTGTCATCCTTCCGGGATCCGTCAGTATACTAGCCCTGAGCCCGTCGCGAGAATTGGAGCCCTCTGTCTAGAATCTGGCTTCTGTCATAATTTAGCAACCTCAGCCTGCTTGATGACTGACTCTGACTGGCTCTGCTGCTCCTACGATGTATCCATGCACGATCCATAAGCTCGTCCTGCTTCATGCCTGCGGCTGTGGCTGGCTCTGATAAAAACCCTCGAGAATACTTCCCAAGCCATGAAACAGAAATCTATATGTATGTGTTGTGAGTCCGTTTTCTAAAATGTTTTATATTGATACTTACGGAAAAGTGCCAAACATTGACTTTATATTTGGATAGAGCCTAAGCTGCTATCTATTCAGGAAAATAGTCTTTTATTAATTTGGAGCTTGGTTCCTTACCTTCTCAAAGGCTACACTTCCTTTATACGTTACTTAACAAAATAATGAAATATTTTTGAGTACAAAGTAACCTTAGCATTTTACGCTCAATACCTCTCAGCTGAGTGATAATTGCATGTGTGTATGCGCAGCCGGAGTCCGCATCTGTATGCAGCGACATTCGATCTCATCATCCCACGGCATCCCATGACGACACAGCGACATTACAACGATTACTCAGCTGAGAGTTTTTGTTTGAGCAATCGTAGTCATTTGGTTCAGATAAATTGTTCTAAATAATTTTGTTAGGAAAGGTATAAAACTTTTATTTTGGTTCGGAAGATAAGAAAGCAAGCTTAAGATTATCAGAAGAGCGTTTTTCTGTATGAATAGTAGTTTAGGGCGGAGGAGTTATTCAAATCAAACTGTTGTCAGTTTTACATAAGAACACGGCAAATATTTTAGAATACAAGGACTCCGTTCGGCCTCGCATGTGGTAGGGAGGGAGTCTGTTTCATGGTTTGTGAAGTATTCTTGAGGGTTTTGCTCTGATCCTACCATGATATACGTAGTGTGCGTGGGACGTTGCCGCAGACTGGCTGCGAGTGCTAAGCAGAAAGGAAATTCTTCCATCTGTATATAGTCTGCGCTAGTAGTATCTGTGTTACCTGCGCAAAGGATATAGAACTTAAAACCATAAAGCACAGATAAGTTTTTTCCTCATGCTCAAACCATTATAGTAGTGGATAGGATAAAAATTTGATTTTCCTGTTCACTGGTATTCCCCCTTTATGGTTACCTTGTAACCATAATTTAAGGGCGCCAGTGGCGCCTCAACATGCCATCTGTTGCACCTTATCAAGGGCTCTTCAGGTGGTTGCCTGCAATGTTTTAGGCCACCACACATTTACTCCATAAGAAAGTATGGGTTCGACTATGCCCCGGAAGATCTATAAGATAATTTTGGGGTTCAGACCCCACTTTTTTCCGAAAAGCCTGTGGTAAGAGCTGAAAGCCCACATGGCTTTGTTAGTTATCATTTTCAGGTGGGAGTTCCAGGTAAGCTTGCTGTCTAGGATTATTTTTAGATATTTTGCTTCTTTGGAATATTCCATTGCAATTCCATTTAACTTAGAAGATGAGATCTGAAGACTTCTTTTCCCAGTAAAGGAAACTAGCACTGTTTTCCCTGGGTTTATTGATAGTCTCCTGTTCTGGCACCATCTGGTAACGATGTTAAAAGCAGTTTGCATAAGCTCGGGTAGAGCCATAGAAGAGGTTATAAAACCCGGCCTTGTGGAGTATTTTGTCATAATATATATCCGAGTAGATCCGGGAGTCCAAGTGGCCTCGCTTTACGGTATGTTTCAAATTGCAATCACAAATAAATGGGAAGAAAGTCGAACACAGCTAAGACTAGAAAAACAACTTGCTTGCCGGTAATGGATCTATGGAAAAGGAAAAGAATTATTGGATGATGCGTTCTTCTAAATGATTGAATCTTTGCCAAGTATGGATTTTCCTTGCTTTTGTTCATATTTTTCCTTATTGGTCTTGATTCAGGATCAGAGGAGAGGTACGGAGCTGGTTTAGTAGACGTAGGAAAGGTTATGAAGGTCTGCAGCAAGCTGTTCATAGTGACGCATATCCTGCCCTTTAAATCTCCTCCTGCGCTATGGACCACCACGGCGAAAATACCCTGTATATACCCAAATTCACAAAACTTTGGTTCCTTCTAAAAAGGGCGTAAGGCGTCAAGCGGCAAAAAAAAACAAGAAAAAACAAGAAAATATGGGTCGAATATTTTTTCGTTCTTTATAATTTGAACAAATATAAGTTTGCCCCGGTAAAAAATCTTAAAGAGTAATCTCTAATTTTGTTTCATCCTCCTTGGTGAAATGTAGGTGTTTTTGCTTCATATAATCCACACCCAGAATTTATTTTGAGTTTATGTGAGATAAGATCAATTTGATCTGTTTCAAGCGTCTACGGCAGGCAGAAAACCAAGCCGTACCGATGAGTGTAAGGTTTTCTGCTAACACGAAACGCTTCTTCTTCTTCCTTTTTCGTTTTTCAGCCCACTGCGGGCGTACACAGGTTTGATTCGTTTCAAATGAATCTAGTTTTTAAATGTTTTTTAATAACACATTTGTTCTATTTTTCTCAATTTTTTGGTTTTCTTTTTAATTTTTTCATTTCTTTTCTTTGTTCTATTTTTTCATTTGTTTTTCAAGTCACTCAATTTTTCGCTATTTGGGACCTGCTGATGAGTCAAAACCAAGACTTGAAACTTATCAACCAAAATAAAATGGGTTGTGTGATGAAATAACAAATAAAATTTTTTTAGCTTTTGCTATATACCGGAGAATCCAAAAAAAATGTCTTCTTGAAGAAATATTTATCATTTGTGTAAATTTCATCAAAATCGGAGTAGTCGATGTGAAGTATTCGGTACATTTGTATTATAAAACATGAAAATTTGTGAACATTCTAAATTTGTTGACAACAAGAAAATACAAAATTCTCTGTCTCCAAGGAGCAAATGGTGACCACAGTATCAAGGCCATAGGAATACACATAATCGTTTAATCCAATAAAACCAGACAAAACCGAATATTAATTAATCACTTTGACTATTCCTGGTTATGAAACTCATCATAAAAATTAATTAAACAAAATATCGCCATAGTTGAAAACAAGTCATTCCCGAAATATGTACAGACGCACACACAAACATATGTATATAATATATACACATATGCGTGTGTATATGTCGGTACGCAAATACCATTAGAACAGCACCTTTGAGTGCTGTTCACAAAGCTTTATCAGAACCACAAAAGCCTCGTTCACACTGAAATTTTCCTTGTTCTACTTAGCAGCGAATGTGTAGTGTGTAGGTACCTAATGAAATATTTCCGAATCCTGAATGTGCCACTGTCACCCTAATGGATTTCACTAGCGACGAAGGACAATAAAGCGGTGTCTTTTAACTTCTAGAACAAAATTAAATCGCCAGATTTTCTCGAAAAGTGCTCTAAAATGTCTGCGTTATCCAGTCACACTCTACGGGCCAATTTACATGCCACCACCATCCAACTCCTTCCATTTTCTGATCTCTGTTCTAGCTACTACACTATAGCTAGTCCGTCGATCTCTGAAATCTGGCTAAGAGTTAATGGCAACGAGTGAACATTTCCCGACCCTAATTCACTTACGGTGATTTTATTCTGAAATCATTCATTGTTCTTCTGGCGTTGCTGCCGCCTCCGCCCGGGTGAAGTTCATTAAACGGGGGATGTACGTACTCTCTCAGACCCCTAGCATTTAAGGATTAGAGGATTACATGACAAATTCAATCAGTCTCTGGCATTTCATGTTGAATTTCGCTAACGGCCTTCCACTTATTTCCTTAATGATGTTTATAGTTTTCAAGAGTTGTTCTATATTTCCTTCTTGTGGTTTTGGATGGTAAATTGAATTTTTGTGGTAAACAAGATTAAGATTAAGATTGATTCGTTGAAATGGAAAGATTGTAACGCTTCCTGTTTTGAAAATGACTTTGTTTTGACTTAGGATATTACGTAATTCCTGGGGTTACATAAGCATAGTGATAGTGAGAAGTGACAATTAAGAAATTCCCATGCAATTCGGTGCTGTATTTTAAAACAACAATTTTAAAGTGACAGAAATTATTTTTAAAGTAAAGATTTTCCCTCCTTTTTTAGGATATATTGGAAATTAGAGCTCAGATTTTCATGTATGGATTGAACTGCACGCGTAGGTACTCGAACGTTTGAATTACGTGCAGTTATGCCATTTTGATATACGAACACGAACTATACGTGTATCTAGTACCACGTGGCTTTCAGTACATATTAGCTCATTCCTGTACACATTTATCTGCATAAGTTCATGTAGACACAACTTCAAAAACTGCCCTGGTAGCCCAATCATCATGAGCGCACTAATGAGCTCATGATGATTGGTTGGATGAATGTAATGGTGATTTTTATTCTAACACCGGGACTAAACTCATTTATATACTTCGCACTTCAATGATTGCTCAACACCATTTATCTCCCTTTAACTCGTGCATTAGATGCACTAGACATACAGATCTGTATCCGTACCAATTTATTGATGAGATGATAGATGAGTTGTCGAAAAAATTCATCGGGATGCTCAGTATAAAACACTTGACTAAAAACTTATGTTAGTGAACGTAAAAGCCGCTGCCCGCACCGGTATTACTAAAATTTTGTAAACTGATGACCGTTGGCTACCAGGGTGAAACCTTTAACACTGGGTGCTGATTCTGAACTTTTGCCGTACGAAAATAAGAAAATATATGACAAAATTAAACGGAATTTTGTTCTACTTCTTTTGTGCTTTTACTTAGCTAAGCAAGTTAGGGGTCATGACGGGTCACTGGGCCATAGGGGACCATGCTAGAAGACTGGGAATAGCGACGAACGATTTCTGTAGGAGTTGTAGGGACTCGGAGGAAATTGAATCCGTCAAACATGTGCTTTGCGAATGCCCCGCTCTGATGAATAAAAGAGGTAGGCTACTAGGTAGCTACTTCTTTTCAAGTCTGGGGGAGCTTCAAAGTATAAAGTTCAGAGACATCCTGAGTTTTCTGAGTGAGGCAGAATGGATCTAGGTTAAAGGTCGTGGATATATCCTGAGTTTCCCAAGGAAAGCAGGATAAATCCGCGGCTTGAAGGGTTATCCCATGACCGTTCGGAATAATTGGGTGATTAGAATATATGCTAGTTTTCTAATATTTTCAAATGTACAGCGTGTGCGGTCATCGTCCAGAGCTCATTGCATGATCAAAGCTATTCTCAAACCTATGCTCATAGTTAATTTGTTCCCATTGTGACTGAAAATACGTCATTTAAAAACAAATATCGTATAATTTCGGTATAACTTGAATAGGTTATGAGCTAATAACTCTTTAATGGTTACAATTAGCACATAGCAAATTAAAGAGGAAAGTCCAAGTTTACAGTTTTTATAAAAAAAAAGAGGTCAAATTAACAAAAAGGTAAGAAAATCTGAATTTTTGGTTTAAATCACCATAGCTCCTGTGATAAGAGGAATACGGTGCTGATGGAGCACTCGTTAGAATAACCACGAAGTTTTGCATATAATGAGTTCTTGATAGAGACCATACACCTTGAAGTTTTGAAGATAAAGGGTGTTTTGTGAAAAAATAGCATATTTTTTTAATCGCCCTGTAACTTCGAAACTGTTGATATAGCCTCCTGCCATACAATTTTTTGTTTGGCTAGGTGAGTACTATCACCACCGGCTCAATGAACTTTCATGGACTAAGCACCGTGTTTATGTATTTTAACATGTTCTGTAATTACGCCAGACTTAAGAATTGATGGATAAAGAAGAATTTTAAGAACTTTTATTTTTAACGATTCTAAATCAAATTAATAAATATAGTACAAGAAGAAAAAACAGCCGCCTCGTCCGGGCTTCGAAACCGCGACCTTCCGCTTGCCAGGCGACAGCTCTTACCACTGAGCTAATGAGACAGATGATTTTCCCTCTTACAAAATCATCTGTCTCGTTAGCTCAGTGGTAAGAGCAGTCGCCCGGCAAGCGGAAGGTTCCGGTTTCAAACCCCGGACAAAGCGGTTGTTTTTTCTTCTTGTATTTATTAATTTGATTTAGAATCGTTACAAATAAAAGTTCTTAAAATTCTTCTTTATCCATCATTGACTGATTCTAATAAGTGTAGATTCGATTCCCGTCCGGGAAAAAATAAATTAAAAATTAAACTTTTGTCGATCACATTCTACTTTGAAATGCGCACAATTATGCAAGTACTACTGTAACTACTGTATTTTACTATATTTTCCTTAAGTTTACAAAAGAATATGTACGAAATATTCATAATTTTTGCATTTTATGTCACATTTTGTAAAAACTAAGAAGTAAGCTTTCAACATGGGAAGCGTACGTTCGTAGCTTTTGGAGGAAATACTTTATAAATTTTTACAATATGTTTGTTAAAATGCGTTATAAATTGTACAAAACAAAAATCAGACCTAGATTGTACGACAGCTTTCGTAAATACTTTACGAAAAGCTTTTCTGATTATAGGAATTATTTTCCCAAATTTATTTTATTAAGTGTACTATAAATTGTGTCCAATACTATTTTATGTGCAACACATAATTATGTTCAGACCTGTAAAATTCCAAGTACAAGTACCAGTACAGTACTAGGAATTGGTACTTTAAATTTCAAGTATAAGTCCAGGTACTGGTACTGGTACTAGTACTTAAGTACCAATGTACTTAAGTACTTTACAGGTCTGATTATGTTTCATATTGCTTAAAATTATGTACAAGTGTATCAAATTTCGTATTGTGCCAAATACATTCATTCTTATATTTCAAAAGATTACTCTATTTGGACTTTTTACCGGGTTAAACTTAACTTTGTTCAAGAAAGAATTTTTTGGGATATCTCCGGTATATAGCAAAAGCTTTAGCTATATACCGGAGATATCGCAAGAAATTCTTTCTTGAATAAAATTGTTAACAATGTGCTCATATTTTTATAAATGTAACCTGTCGTGTATAATAAGTAATATAATATACTTAAGTAATCGATGTGCCAAATGCAGGCTATGGTTGATAATGTATTTTTTCTTATTTTCAATTATAATTTTAATTTTTTAATTTTGTCACCCTCCTCGTAAAACCAACAGAAGTTGAAAGAAATAAACGATTTATTGAAACTTAAGGAATATGGTATATGACTGCATCATTTATAAATAAATTCTCCAAGGCTATTTCGTGATTCAAGATATTAGGCTTTTGTGATCTGGCTCGAAGGACCAATAATTCAATATGTTGAGATGCATCACTGAATGTACAAACTTTAACCTTTCATGCAGTTTTAGTTGTTTTTATAACTATCTGTTTATCCTCAAATTTTTCATTTCCGTGACTTTGTTTTTGAATTCTTTCCATCAATCTGCTCTTAATCATTTCTGAATGTTATCCATCCCATTCTAAACCATGATTGCATCAAAATCTTTGCAGATATGATAGGTGAAATATTATTTCTCAGCTTCAGAGGATACCTATTGGATATTTCCCCATTGATATCGACTCCGACCTTATAACCAAATGTATCGGGTCTTAGAAACCAGTTTATTTAGTCCCAATGACTTAATTTCTTTATCGAGATGTAGGTCTACATTAACGTGAATGGTTTGATCTTGTGGTACTTCGTCTGTTGGATTATTTCTCGAGACTATCCTTTGAATTTATGTTGTACTTGTTTACGTATATACCTTGATCTGCCTACACATTTTCTCGATGTCATTTATTTTTTGATGTCTCCACTAAAATATTGCTCGTTTTGCCATTTTGTATGGCACGACCACTTACAAGGGCACTACTCTAAATTTCGTCGTTGTACTGTATTTGAAAATCGTGTGGTGTGGCAAATAATTACAAGTGTAGAATAATATATACATCATTATGCTTTAAGTGTAATTATTTGGGGGATGTATTATATTTCTTAATTATGAGGAACCCCTTAAGCGGCATAGAAACTATAAGAGTAGCGTCTTCTGATGAGTAGTAGCTCGGGCTGAAGCCGCAACGTAGCTAATATCTTCGACAGAGAACTGAAGAATCGTCTTAGAGTTAGTAGCTTGGGCCGAAACTAGAGTACAGCCAATAACTTCGATAGATAACTGGAGAGTTGTTCTTGAGATGGTAGTTCTAGTCGAAACTACCCAGCGGGAAATCTGGTCAGGCCTTTCACGTGAAGGCTTGTGGAAGCAGTTAAACTTATTGTGCAAATATATGAAAAAGCCGAATAATTGTCGATCCATTCCACATTAATCCCGTAAAAAGCTTGGTGGAAGGAGCAGTGCACTTTTCAAGCTCATTCTTGTTTTGCTAAAGCAGTAAAACCTTAGTGCAAAACATGAAAAAGCTTAAACTGCTTCCTGCCTAAGACATACCTGTACAAAAGTCCTACAAGGTGTCCAATGAAGAGGCATGCATCCTCGTTCCTTCCAAGGAAGCTAGAGTACACGAAAAAGCTTGAACTGGTTCCTCCCTAGGACATGCCTGTACAAAAGTCCTACAAGGTGTCCAATGAACAGGCATGCATCACAACTTCCAAGGAAGGCATTCGGTTTGGGTGTAGTATGGTTCCATTTCCCGCTGGGTAGAGCACAACTAATGACTTAGATAGTGAACTGGAGAGTTTTTCTTGAGTTGGCAGTTCTGGTCGAAACTAGGGAGCAGCTAATATCTACGGCGGAGAACTGATCTGCTGTAGGCACCTGGAATGGTTTTCTCGTACCCCACCAATGGAGTTACGTAGGCCAAATCAGAGCTATGTCGACTCGATGGAAGTTGAAGGATTTACTACCACAGAATGCTTCAATGATAACGTTAGACACCAGATGATCAGGTTACTACAGTAAGAGATGTCTTCTAGTAGGCACATTTAGTGCCAGCGTGTCGTCAGAATTAAGTACGCGCCGTCTACAGAAGGTACTTCCCTGTCATTGAGTCGTCTCGATATTTAATGTGCAAGCAAGGCGGTCCTGTCGACGTTGACTAACTGGAATGCGAACTCTGAAAGGAAAAGTTTATCTATTCCCTGAAATTAATACCAAAGAAAACATTCATTCTCCTTATGCAAAGAGGTTGATTTTTCCTTGTTTATTTTTCTTGATAAGTTATTTGGTTTTTTTATAATTTATAAGTTGTTTATTTTTCTTTTCTTTTTTATTTATCTCTCATGAAAAACTTTCTAAGACTATTTACAATTTTGTTTTTTATAATATTTTAATTTAATCGCCTACCTTACCCCCTGTCTACACTGGCCATGAAAAATTGCTTACCATATTTTATGGTAATGTCCATCTTGGAAAAAAATTTTTGGTGTGGGCAAATTATTTTATAACATTTCATTTTTGGCTGGCCGATGGCGTTATCAAGACCGAAAAAGACTGCGACAAAAGATTTGATTGCATAAAACAATTTGGTGCTCGCCGAGTTAGAAGGAATGAAAAGATTAAGAAAACGAATATGCACCTTTATAGTTCACAAGCACTCCTTTAGTTCGTAAAAATTAATTAATTTAATTAATTCCGCACGCGTTAGCTTCATTTCAGCCATTTTGATGATAAACGTCAAATTTATTGCAAGCAATTTTCTTGGCAATATATGGTATACAATATGGTATACCATATATTGCATACCATGGATTATTGCCATGACTACACGGTCTACACTGGCAATTCCGTAGCAATTACATATTGTATACTATAATTTATGGTCAATGTAGACGGGGGGTAACTAATCTCCATTCTGTCATCAACCAAAATGTTTCAAAGTACTTTTTATATTTTATTTCTTTACAGCGGTTTTAAGCTGTACGGTCTGAAACGAATGCGTAGTCACAATTCTTCGTTGGCTGGTTAGGTCTAGTGTTGTGATCCCAAAATCACAACCATATTCATATTACTTACCTCCCATGAACTTTCCTAAAACGCATAGATAAATATGCACAAATATGTACAAAAGAGATGTTGTGATCCTAAAATCACAGCAATATACATAATTACTTACCTCCTATGGATTTTCCGTAACATGCACAGAGTATCATACCATGCATTCATGTGTATAAATTTCTTACCATGCATATTTCTAATTATACTTACCCCATAAATTTCCATAGACCTCTTAAAAATGTACAAATCTTCAAATTACTTACCGCCATAAATTTCCTGTAGCATGAATAGTCCACTTGCATAAAATACTTATTTGACACTTTTGTACACACATAACTCATAGAGTTAATATGCTTCATATTGCTTATCGCTCAAAATATCAAGAGCAAGATCCAATTACAGACCCAAGCTAACAAATTAACAAAGGCACATGTCTTGCCTAGCAAAACTCGATCGCCTTATTTTTTTCTATTTTTCCGATTGGTCAGCTGAACGCACCAATGATAAAATACTTTGTACTTTTTGCTGACGCAAGGCGTCACCCATTTCCCGTGATAAAATATGTTGCACTGCTAAGAGGGCGGCAGTTCAGGAGAAGCACTCTTTCAATATACGCACGCGGTCGGAAGTCGGGATTAATTAAAGTTTTAATTCGAAGTCTTGCTAGTTATAAATTTTGTAATTGAGTTTTAATTCGAAGTCTTGTTAATAATTAATTTTGAAATTTGTTTAAATTAAATTAAAGTAAATCAATTGGAGCTAAATCTAATTGTTTTTTTTGAAGAGTGTTTATTATTTTTTTATCCCACCTGAATCTCCCCCTGTGCCGCTCTTCTCCACAGGAAAGCACGGCGGTACACGGGTTACAACAACTGGTGGCAGCGGTGGGATGCCTAAATCAAGCTAAAAGAAAAAATAAATAAAAGTCTGTGCGTATATTTCGAAATTAATTACAAGTTGATAACAACGCGATCGCATTCAAATTTTTTTTTTTTTTTGTGTGCTCAGCAAGCCACTACCAATCAACAAAATTTTAATTACATGTTCTTGTAAATTTTTTTTGTATACCAAAAGTTGTGAACAATATAAATAAAATATAGCTAACAGAGGTGTTAATAAAAGATAAACTAAAATCGTCAAATTAAGACATACTAACATACATATATATATATGTGCAGCAGAAAACGGGAGAGATAACACGAACCAGAAATTGATCTCAAGGAGAAATAAATCAAAAAAATATATATTTAAATTCACCAATCCAGTTAAGTCACTCTATTTGAAAGAGCTACAGAGAAAAATTTAATTGCGTAATTCAAGATGTGTTTCCTCCAAAATAATCCTTAAGTACCAAAACGGATGTGCTCTTCCTTACGGATTCCAATAATTGTTTATAACAGACATTGTTGAATTGTGTGTGTTAATTAAATGAAAAAATTTTTAAACAGAATAACTCCTTTAAAAAAAAAAATATAAAAAGACTTTGTCAGTTTTAAATGAAACTATCTAAACATTCATAACAAAAAAAAAACTTTTTATAAAAAAAGGGAAAACAACAAAATTTCCTTTTTAACAATTCGTTTGTAACACAACGATTTTAATGAAAATAAAATAACAAAAAAAAAGTTTAAATTAATAATTCTTCACGCGTCTTGCAAAAGAGAAAAAAAAAGTTTTAAATTCTGAATGAATAAAAGTTCTCTGTGGACTCAAAAAAATTTTTTCTACAAAAATAATAAATATTTTTAACAACTTCAACTAAGATAATAACAAATAACAATAACAACCAAAAAATACTTCAAAGTATTCAACAAAAAGAAGGAGAGTATAAATAATAAACAGTGAAGAAAATTTTTTTTAGTCAGAGGTAATATTCCTGACTCGTACTGGTGTGATCCAGTGGGAGACGTGCCCACACTCAAAGAAGGAAGGACGTTAAATTTAGGAAGGAAGCCGAGTGAAGCCATTATTCAAATTTCAACACCTCAACTGATTAAAAGAAGTAGGTCTCCTCTTTACGTTACAAATATATACATATATATATATTTCCTATATTTTTATTCTTATTATTTTTACATACACATATCTATATTTTTATATATTAAGAACAATAAGAGAAAACAAAAACAGAAAACGAAATTTTTTTTTGTGAATAATAGAGAAAAGTGTTTTAAGGAAGAGAGAATGGTGATCTAAAGGGAAATTCCCGCAATTTTTACTCCCTTTTTGTGTAAAAAAATACATATTGAGTGAAATCCTATACGAGCCTGTTTAAATTGTGTTTTAAATGAAATATGTATAAATTTCTTTTCTCGTGATTTGATGCCCAAAATCTTAACGACTACGTACCACTTATAAGTACCTCAGTTTTCTTTTTCATTCTTTGCCATGAAGTTCGAATAATTAAAGTACATTTCGTTAGTCTGTAATGCTGCGATAAATAAATACTTACATCGTTTCGAACAGCCAAATTTATAACAATAACTTACAAAGTTTAAATATTTAAATTGAAAAGTGGTCCTTATAGTGCGCATGTTTTCGTAAACCACATATAAAGACCGAACTCCAACGGTGGTAATGGAAAGGAAGCAATAGTAATAATATCCTTTTTCTCTCTGTGAAGTAATGTGGAATCTATCGCGAATAACAGAAACAAAGTTTGCATGATTTGTACCAATCAGACATTTTGAGAACTAAATACCTACCCGCGAATTTTAGTGTGGAAATTTTCTTTGCGCATATATGTAAATATATATATATATATCTAAAGTGCAAAATTATCTCGCATTTGCAGCCAATGTGCACTTATTTTTGACTGATGTTTGGATACGTTGATGAAGTCGTCGGGGACAATTATATGAATAATTAAGTATAACCTCTGAAAAAAAAAAAAAAAATTTTTTGTTTTTTTTGCCCAATTCTTAGCACACTCCTTGGTAGTAGTCTTTCTCTCTCTCTCTCTATTTTTTATCCCCTAACCGATTAATCGATCATACGATCTCAAAATTTTAACCCGTTCGCGTTATCCCATTGTATATTTGTTTGAGCAGTTGCCGTTTCACAGTATGGCACCTGATAACCAAAGCTCAACAATGGAAATGAAAATAAGTATGAGTGACGTATACAAAATGATCCCCGAATTTAATGGAGATCCTGCGGTGCTAGAAAAATTCATAGCCTGCGGAAATGTGTTGTTCTCTTCCACAAAAACTGATGCCGAGCAAAAGTTATTCCTGGACATTGTGAAAACTAAGCTCCAAGGCCCAGCATTCGAGTTGATCCAGTATAAATCATGTAGTAAGTGGCATGATTTGGCAAAGGCCCTGAAGGAGCAATTCCAAGAAAAAAAGTCCAGAACAACATTTCAAAATCAGATTAGATCTGCTAAACAGAGTTATAGGGAATCTGTGCAAGAATTTGGCGAGAGGCTTGCGCAACTACTCACCTCATTGAACTCAGCGACGTATACAGGTGTAACGGATCATGCGGTACGTGAGTTTTTAATTAGCGAAAATAATGAACTAGCAGTCCAAGCCTTTGAGGATGGTTTAAAAAACCAAAACCTTAAATTATTGGTTAAGGCACATGGTGAAAAAAATCTCAAGGGGGCGATATTCTACGCGGTCGAACAGTTTTCACGTCTCGAGCGGCAAGAGACACCCTCCACAGCTTTTGCACGGACTTTTCCTAAACGTGCGCCCACTTGTCAAATATGTCATAGAGAAGGGCATACCCAGGAATCTTGTTTTAGGAATACGAACCTACCAAACTTTACACCGAAGCAGGTGAAGAGGGAAGTTCAATATTTGACCTGTTCTTATTGCAGGAAACCAAACCATGTTTCCAGAGACTGTCGATTGCGATTGTCCCAAAACCCCTCCACAGCCTATTTTGGCAACACTACTTGGCCTCACGAAAATCGAAATATTTCTTCTCAGTATGGCAATGCAAGGCAGATGAATAACCCTGCGATAATGATGCCGCAGCAGCAACAGGGAAGTAACACACACGCACACTATGTCCCCAATCAAAATAGAAGGGACATGAGGACAAAAACAATAAACAATAGTTTACGTTTAGAAGCTGATGAGCCAAACATTCAAGAGACGGGAATCGGAGCCTCCCGGGTGGAAGCGATCGGCGTTCCATCCCGAGTTACGCACAAAGCCGACGTTCACAACATGTAAATTGTAGGACAAACGACGAAAATAGTAAAAATTTTATAAAAACCACAATATCCCTTTGTACATCAGAAGGCGAAGCAATTATATGCGTACCATTCGAACCCTCTTTAAAAAAATATTCAACATTTCTAATAGATACAGGGGCCGATGTGAGCCTAGTAAAATCCGAAATTAATTTTAAAAACGATAGAAAGCATCCCGATGGATGTATCTTATCCACTATTTCTGGCGAATCAATCGCAACACTGGGGACTATCTCTGGATATCTAAATCTAGCATCGGAAAATGTAGATGTTACTTTACAACATACCTTCCACTTGCTGGATAACAAAGCTAATTTAAAATATAACGGTATCCTAGGAAACGATTTTCTGCGAAAATATAAGTGCACACAAAAATGGAATTAGAACCAGGAGTCTACATAGCTAGCACCCTCACGAAACCTATTAATAAACGTCTAAAAATTTTAATGATGAATTCAAACGAAAACGAGGTGGAAATTAATAAAGATGAGATCAACCTAGAATGGGACGATTTCGATCGATTCGAAATCGTAGAGGCTAATTTCGATGGAGACCCGGTTGTTGATCGCTTAAAGAAATTACAAACATTATTAAATCTTGATCATTGTAACGCAGAGGAAAAAACTTCAATATTAGAAATCTGTAGACACTACAATGACCTATTCTATCTCGAAGGAGATTGCTTAACCTATACAGATGCGTTTACGCATAAAATTTCAACACGGGACGATAAATCACCCATTTATATACGACCCTATAGATTACCCGAAGCACACCGCAATGAAATTCATAAGCAAGTCAACGAGATGCTGCAAAATGGTATCGTCAAGCCAAGTTCTAGTCCATGGAACTCACCTTTACTCCTTGTGCCAAAAAAAGCCGACGGCTCTGGCAACAAACGATGGAGGGTGGTAGTGGACTTTAGAAGGCTGAACGACATTACTATTGGTGATGCATATCCCTTACCCAATATCACCGATATATTGGATCAGTTGGGCAAAGCCAGGTATTTCAGTACGCTCGACTTGGCAAGCGGTTTTCATCAAATACTCGTCGATAAGAAGGATAAAGAAAAAACTGCCTTCAGTACTCCATTTGGGCATTACGAATACAACCGAATGCCCTTTGGATTAAAAAACGCACCTGCTACTTTTCAGCGTTTGATGAATAATGTGCTCATGGGATTGCAAGGCATACAATGCTTCGTGTACGTGGATGATATTGTTGTATACGGATATGATTTACAAGACCACAATTCAAAATTAATAAATGTTCTAAATCGTCTAAGGCAACACAAACTGAAACTTCAGCCTGAAAAATGCAATTTTATTAAACGGGAATTAACTTATCTAGGTCATGTAATCTCAGAAAATGGTCTCAGCCCAGATCCAATGAAAATTCAAGTAGTTAAAACCTACCCCAGACCCAAAAGTGCTAAAGATGTAAAATCCTTTCTGGGTTTTGCAGGTTACTATCGGAGATTCATATCTAATTTCGCAAATATCGCTAAACCACTAACGAAGCTCTTAAAAAAGGACACTGAATTCAAGTGGGACGCGTTTTGCGATGAAGCTTTTAAAAGTCTTAAAGAGAAATTGATTGAATACCCAGTATTGGCATATCCAGATTTTAGCAAAGAATTCTTGGTAACAACCGACGCTAGTGACCTAGCGATAGGGGCTGTCTTATCTCAAGGCGAAATTGGTGAGGATCGGCCAATATCCTTCACAAGCCGCACGCTTAATCCCGCAGAAACAAACAGTTCCGTCCGTATATCTATGGAAAGCATTTTACCATATTAACTGATCACAGGCCACTCCAATGGTTGATGAACCTAAAAGAGCCAACCTCTAGACTGGCCAGATGGCGAATATTACTCGAGGAATATGAGTATGAGATCCGTTATAGACCCGGAAAGTGCAATGCTAATGCTGACGCATTAAGTCGGATTACAAACCAGGATGAAGAAGAACATCAGATAAAAATAAAAGAAAACATCGGTGTCGTAACAAGAAGCCAAACAAAAATAACGCATAAGGAAGGGGATAACAAGCAAATCGAAGACGTAAGAGTTAGTACATCAATCGAGAATGATTCATATAAATCCTCTAATCAATTAATCATAAAGGAAGTACCAGATTCTATTTTTAAAAATAAACAAATACGTACCAAATTCATTTTGCTGTCTGTGATTGAAACTTCCGAAGAAACCGCACTCAAAAATTACGTGAACAACTATGCGAGTCCCGAAATCGGCGAATTAAAAATCTTTCACCACAAACCCACAAATGCGAACTTTATCGCAGCAAAGCCATAATACCTTTAAGGACGGAGAAAGACAGGAAAATAATCACTGACATAGTTACAAAAATCCGCGAGTTTTGTATAAAAAAACCGGTTAAACCGCATAGGTATATCAATTCCGGCATCTGATGTGTCCACGACGAGCGAAATAAAACAGATTCTCTCAGAAACTATAAAGGGAACGAACATTCAAATATATTTATTCAACAACAGGAAACTATATCTAAACAAACCCGAAGACATAATGAAAATCATAAATGAATATCATAATACACCTCTGGGCGGACATCAAGGAGTGTCTCGTACCCTAAAGCGCTTAAAACCAAACTATTTTTGGCCCACTATGCTTAAAGACGTAACAAACTTCATTCGCAAATGCGAATCATGTCAGAAAAACAAGCTTCTAAAAAACCCCCTTGTTCCCATGAAAATTACAACCACTAGTTCCAGACCATTCGAGAGGATGGCGTTAGATATTGTAGGACCACTGCCCGTAAGTTATGAAGGTAACAAGTACTTGTTAACCTTTCAAGATGACTTAACCAAGTTTTCAGAGGCGCTGCCTATAAAAAACGCTGAGGCAACCACTGTTGCCAGAGCTCTTGTCGAAAATATTATTTGCCGACATGGCATACCGGAATCCATACTCACGGATCAAGGAACTAATTTTCTAAGCAACATATTCAAGGAAACTTGTAAGTTGCTTAAAGTCCGGAAAATAAATACGACGCCCTACCACCCGCAGACCAACGGTGCACTAGAGCGCAGTCACCGAACCCTTGCGGAGTACCTTCGACATTATGTCAACCAGGATCCTCTCACTTGGGACACCTGGATACCCTACGCTATGTTTGTGTATAACACAACACCTCACAGCAGTACCAACTATAGTCCATATGAACTCTTGTATGGATACCCAGCATACCTACCAAACAGCCTAGGACAAAAACCGCAAATTTCGTATAACTACGAAAACTACGCAAATGAGCTAAAATCTCGTTTACAGCATGGCTACCAAATTGCCAGAGAAACATTACATAAGAAGAAAATCCAGTCAAAACAGTATTATGACAAAAACACTTCGGAAAAAAAACTCAATATAGGAGATAAAGTACTTATCAGAAATCAGAATCGTAAAAACAAATTTTCCTCCCTTTGGGAAGGACCTTGTGAAATCATTAAGGTATTATCACCGGAAAACTCTGTCGTCAAAGTGGGTAACAAAATAAAGACTGTACATAACAATGACCTCAAACTCTTTATAGAATAGACATAATTGAGTCTGTCCTCTCTGTAACACAGAAACACATAACGAAATCTATACAAATAAAAATCTACAAATTGCGAATGTTGCATTGATCAAAATCCTTTACAGATCATGCGGCCTACGATATTAATTTGGGGTCTCCTAATTATTGCATATGGGAGCACCCTCAACATAACAACAATAAATCAGAATCCCGGCATATATTTCGAAGAAATCGGAAGAGTGGAGCTTTACTCGAATGAGTGGAAGGTAGCTGTATTTTACGATCTCAGGATTTTGGACACGACACTTAAACACATTTCAAAATACGTAGCAGAAATAAATAAGCTATGTGGAGTGTTAAAAGATGACACGGGCTTCGGAATTATCTGCAATAGCACGGTTATTGAGGTAAATCACTTACTATCCGATATGAAGGACAAATACAATCTACTCCAAAGTAACAACGGTAGACAAAAGCGAGGACTTTTTGATGCCATCGGTATTGTAAGTAAGACATTATTCGGAACCTTGAATGAGGAAGATGCAAAATATTATAATACTCAAATCGAAAAACTGCGTTACAACGAAAACCATTTACTATCTCTCATAAAGAACCAAACTATCATCATGGAAACGAAAGCAAACGTCTTTAATAAATCCCAAAGTGCCATTAACGGGCAAATCTCAGCGTTAAATACGAGAATTCTTAGAGTCAGAACCATGGTTGAGGAATTATCCAACACCACTCATAATCAACGAACAATTTCCGAAATGGAATCCCTTACTTCTCTAACCATTCTTATTATCTTGCGTTACCAGAATATAATTAACAGTATCATTGATTTGGTAACTGACGTGCGACATGGAAAACCGCACCCAGCGATAGTCACACCAGCTCAATTGGAGACTATCTTAACCACCATTCGAAAGGAAATTTCAAATGAGATAAGGCTCCCTACGAGCTTAAAAGATGAAAATTTTCTCTCTCTTTATCGCATAAGTCATATGAGTACATCCATTCAGAAAGATAGGATTATCTATGAGTTAAAAATTCCCCTACCATATAAAGAGAATTATCAGTTGTATAAGCTAATACCTCTACCTACCGAGCATCAACAGAAATTTGTTTTCATACAACCCTCCATAAAATTTCTAATTATTGACTATAAAAAAGAACATTATTATGATCTAACCTCGGAGGAACTAGCAAATTGTGTCACTGAGAATCATGACTTATACCTGTGTCGGATGGTTCATCCACTTTTTAATATCGACCCAAAGAATAGTGGCTGTGAACTACAGCTTATAAAACGAGATAAAATCCTACCTTCGTCTTGTAACATAAGACAATCTAATTTTACAACTGTTTGGATCCAATTATCTCAAGCAAATAAGTGGCTGTATTCCACTCTGGAGAACCTTAGTGTTGACGAGATCTGCCAAGATCAAATAAAGCCTTACACCCTAACTGGGGTTGGAATAGTCGAAATTCCTGGCAACTGTTACCTAAGTACGCCAGATTTGACTATACGGGGCTATAATTCAAAGACAACGCAAATTAAGAATTCATTCATACCATCGTTAAATATAACGGAAGCTCTATCTAAATTCAGCAAGTCTCCGAGAAACTTTACAAATTATACTAAGAACATGACTCACATAAAATACACAGTTGAAGATGGCTTTTCAACCTTGTCAGACCAAATAAAATTTTTGAAAGAAGAAGAACAAAAAGAATTAAAACCCCTAGATGGACATACCATACACCACTACACACTAGGATACGTGGTACTTTTAATAACATTATTAATTATAATTTTTAAGGCTTATAAACACTGCAAGAAAATTGCTAATGATAGAAGGAACGTGAACACTACCTCACTCAAAATTACAGAAAGAGACGATGCAAAAGACGCATCCATAGTTTTCACTTGCCAATCAAGTTAGACGCCAGTCTTTCTCTTTAAGATTCTTTTCTCTCAACCATTTATATATATATTGTTAAGGAATAATAATAAATATATAAAAAAAAAAAATATTTTAATAAATTTTAATTTTAAATATAGAACATTTATACATTTACCCAATATATGTAACAACCTAATGTACACTTATACTTAGTCAAAAAAAAAAAAACAAAAAAAAAACAAAAAAAAAATGTTAAATAGAAATAAAAACTATAAACAGGGAGAACTTTATATAATAACAACAAATTGCTACTATATGCAGACTCATTTAAACACTAGATAACAGGAATAAATATGAACAAATATCATATATAAATAATAAATACAAAACATTTATAAATATAATCAATTTCTTTTAAATACTTACCTTTTATGATTAAATACTATATAATTTTTTTGCACTTACCATTTTGTGACTATAAGATAATATCATTTTATGCTTATATTTTTTGATTACATATAAAACATAGATATCATTTTCATACTTACCTTTAAGACTAGATAATTATACTAGATAAGTACTATCTCATTTTATATTTACTATATGTGACTAGATATAACATATATATAATATCATTTTTACAAGACTATTTCGACCCGACCGCTATACCACGTAAATTTTGCTTTTACCTATAAATAGTAAATAAAAAAAAAAACTTTTACCTATAAATAGTAAATAAAAAAAAAAAAAAAAAAGGCTTCCTGACCAATACATCTTGGGTCTTATTCGTACAGAAAATTCTTGTTGTGATCCCAAAATCACAACCATATTCATATTACTTACCTCCCATGAACTTTCCTAAAACGCATAGATAAATATGCACAAATATGTACAAAAGAGATGTTGTGATCCTAAAATCACAGCAATATACATAATTACTTACCTCCTATGGATTTTCCGTAACATGCACAGAGTATCATACCATGCATTCATGTGTATAAATTTCTTACCATGCATATTTCTAATTATACTTACCCCATAAATTTCCATAGACCTCTTAAAAATGTACAAATCTTCAAATTACTTACCGCCATAAATTTCCTGTAGCATGAATAGTCCACTTGCATAAAATACTTATTTGACACTTTTGTACACACATAACTCATAGAGTTAATATGCTTCATATTGCTTATCGCTCAAAATATCAAGAGCAAGATCCAATTACAGACCCAAGCTAACAAATTAACAAAGGCACATGTCTTGCCTAGCAAAACTCGATCGCCTTATTTTTTTCTATTTTTCCGATTGGTCAGCTGAACGCACCAATGATAAAATACTTTGTACTTTTTGCTGACGCAAGGCGTCACCCATTTCCCGTGATAAAATATGTTGCACTGCTAAGAGGGCGGCAGTTCAGGAGAAGCACTCTTTCAATATACGCACGCGGTCGGAAGTCGGGATTAATTAAAGTTTTAATTCGAAGTCTTGCTAGTTATAAATTTTGTAATTGAGTTTTAATTCGAAGTCTTGTTAATAATTAATTTTGAAATTTGTTTAAATTAAATTAAAGTAAATCAATTGGAGCTAAATCTAATTGTTTTTTTTTAAGAGTGTTTATTATTTTTTTATCCCACCTGAATCTCCCCCTGTGCCGCTCTTCTCCACAGGAAAGCACGGCGGTACACGGGTTACAACACTAGGGATTATGCATTTTTATTATATTTTTTATTCAGTGTATAGGTTTCCTCATGAAGCTGTTTTCTAAATTGAAGATGCTTCCGACTGCAGAATTTCTCTATATTCCTAAAGATTTGTAATGTTCGTCGTCAATAAAAGGTAGTCGTATAGAATATACTCCACTTTCTGATCATTCATAAGTGGTCATAGATAATGGACCGCAGTCGCGCAGGTAGAACATAACTTTTCAATACCCGCTTTCAAATTAATTAAATTATTCCAATGCGAACATGAGTAGTGGTTTATAATTCTAGTTTGAGACAGTTTTTTATGTATGTACATAAATACCAATCTCTTTATCGAAACGAAAGATTCACGGAAAAGTTTTTTCGTTTAGGGTAAATTGCAGACAAATATTGGTCAGACAATATCAGTCATTATTATACCTTAGATGAAATCTCATAGGGTATTCTAAGTTCGCCATTTAATTTGAACAGCATAGAAAAAATGATGATAGAGCAAAATTTATTAAACATCCACGCATAATATTAAAAGTTATTTTGATTTTTGCATATCTGTCTGTCCTAATGATAGCTCGAGAACGCGTTTACTTATGGCCAGTTTCATAGTCGAATTTAAACCAAGGTTTAGTTTAAATCATCTTCCAAGTTTAAACGTAGTTTAAAACAAATCGGGTTTCACAGTACATTCTTTTAGTAATGTTGGTAGTACTGATTAAATTGTGAACTAAATTAGTTATCGTCACCATTGTGAAACAATTTTTCTATCAATCAATCTGTCAATCGGAAAAAGTAAACAGATCAGAAAGTAAAAAATAAAAAATATGTAGTTATATTTGCTAATTTTAAATATGCCATCATTCAAAAAGGATGCAAATTTTAGCATAAGTATTGCCTTCCCTAGTGGATAAAAAGGATATATAATAGAGCGCAAGAAAACGGATAAGAATAGATTCGAAGACAGAGTTCTTTACTTAAACGAAACCTAGCATAAAAATCAACGTCGTACCACTCATTAAAATGATTTGGCTGATTTCTAATTACTCTCAGTCGTCGACAGAGTTGTAAATTTAACTCAAAAAAATCTTCTTCATCGCTAGAAATGTCTAAATCTAAATCCATGATAAAATAATTTTCTTGATACAAACAAACAATGCTGCTGTCAAAATAAAATGTCACACTTTTCAAATACTTTTATATTGAGTTTAAACCGAGGGATGGCATGGTTTAAACTCTAGTTTAAACCGGGGTTTAAACAAAACTGTGAAACTCATTCGTCGAGTTTAAACTAAATATTTGGTTTAAACTCAGACTGTGAAACTGGCCATTAGAGAGCTAAAATTTTATGGATATGGACTTTTTAATAAAATTGTAGCTTTCAACAATGGGACAATTCAGGTAACTCCTTTGTACAGTTCCCATACAAAACATTGATTTTCACAATATATTTGGGCAGTGATAGAAAACGTGTTGACTTAGAGGATCCAAATTGTGTACAAAGAATTTTCGAAAATTAGCAAGTACAATTTCAAAAGTGGAAGAAACTGGAGAGCACATGCATGGCGTTGCTATACAAAAATTGCGGTTCTAATTACGTATACTATGAAAATGATCTGTCATAGATGTTTTTATTGTATTGAAATATTTTGCAGAATATAAAGTATTATGAAATGGATTGTAATCATTATTACTGACCGACAAACCGTTCTAGAAATACATAGATGTGAAAAACCACTTAAGTAATGTAACTTGCACAGACCATATGAAATTACATACTAACTAGCATTCATCTATGATATCGTAAAAATTGGTTTTTCCTTGTTTGACAGAAAATCATAGTTTGCAATCTTTTGTTTAAAATTAATTCAAATGTGAAACACATAAGTCATGAATATTAGTGATTTCGTGACCACATTTTTATCGACCGTTATAATTATAAAAGTACATGAATCTATGCATATTCATACAATCACCATTCTGCGGTGAATATAATGTGGAAAGTTACCCTCAGGAATTTAAACAACAGACCACCAACAAAGCATTAACCACACAGTAGAAATTTGGGTTTTTTCATCGAAACCCATCACCATTGTTTTACGCGGTCATAAGAACACTTAAACCGCATGAGAGTTGTGTATTTATCTACCTTAATTAAAAGCAATTTAAAGGGAATGCAGCATTCCAACACATTCATAGGGTAGATAATAAAGGCTGACCTTTGTAACCTTAGGTGCTGAAAAATAAATTTTCAAGGTTTTTCGCAGGCTCAATTAAGGTTGGGGGAATATAAAAGAATTTCTCTTGTTATAATCGCACATCATTTATAGTCCCAAAAATTTAAGCAGTTTGGGAGCGTGAAAACTTTGCTTAAATGTAAATTGAAAAGCAAAGTTTTAATGCGATATTAAAAATTTGAAAAATACAGGATATACAAGGGTGCAAAAGTTAACTTATGGGTCTACACACTTTGATTTATAGTACCGGAAGTTAACTATTATGATATTTATAGTAGTGGTATAATGGATGAGACATTAACATTAAAGGAACTGGGATAGGAAACTTTGCACGCATATCCGTGCGCAGAATTTTTTTAAAAAACCTAGGGTGGAGGGGAGGTGGGGTAGCGATAGAAAACTACAAATAAATTCTTTTATAGTTATATACTTTAGTTAATATCATAGGAACCCGTTAATGACAAATTTTTACGAAGAACATGTTCAAATCATATACAAATTCTTTTCTTCACTATTTAAATAAATTGATACGCCAAGGTACAGAAGAAAAAAATATCATTAGGCTTTACATTCACGCCTATGCTTATGTCTCGATGTATATATGTTTAGAGTAGCTAATCCGTTGAAACGATCTTCTGCAATTGTGGACCTTAAATATGTTTTGAGAACACTAAAACTGGAAAGTAAGCCCCATTCCAGAGTTGTGGTCAATAGTAACAATGCCAATATTTTTAAAAGTTTGTGGATATTTGGGAATGCATGCTTGCTGCAGATATCAAGAGCCTCGAGACAATTGTTAATTTCAATTCATCTATAATTTGGAGCCGCCAAATCTTGACTTCATTGATCCATGCTGGAGGTCATGTAAATTGTCGTTTACAATTGAAGTGTAAGTTTCGAAGAATTGTCCACACGCTGCCTCATCTAAAGTTTTAATTTGCTCCGGAAAAAGACTTAAGAAGTTTTTCAAAATTTTGTGGTATTTCAAAAAACGGTTCTCTAAATAAGTAATAAATAGATAAAGTTACGGTATCAAGTTCGACACACGATAATAATCTTTAATTGTTTAAGTCGTTGCATTGCGCCATTTCGTTTGATGAAATACAAGCGTTGACTTCGCATCGGTTATGTCATACTATACACAAATAGTTTCCATTTTTTGAAAAATCGTCCTGAAACTTTCTGTCACCTTTTTCCCTCTATAATCAAGTTCGTACCTTGCAGCATCTGCCACTGTGATAGCTTCTGTTGAGTCTTGATTTTCTATTTGCTAAGCTCAACTCAAAGATAAAGCCAAAGAGTGTATTGATTGAAGAACCAGAATCGATATTTGAAATTCACTATTTTCGTTCGTTTTTCGTTTTCATAAAATTCAAAATTTTGGTTACGATTGGCACACTAAAAACGCTTCTGTTCTGCAGTCGATTTTACCAAGAAATCGGATGGAATTTGGTCATAATTTACTTCAAAAAAGCAAAGTGTAAATTTTCACTATTTTTGTGTATGCTTACAATTACAACATAATCTTAAATTATATCGGTACTTTCCAATTGTGGTCTTTTACAAAAACAAAAAAAATTCCACGGATATCCATTTGTAATACTTCGAAATTGGCATCAACATATGTTTTTCCAAGCCTTGATTTAGAGCGTTGGGACAATGTAACATAAAACGCAGCACAAGTGATTCAACAGTGTTTACATTGTCCGTCGATAAGTTTCTAGGTTAAGCAAATTTAGGTGCATTCACATTGAAGCAATTTGCATGAATCTCGTTGCGATTTACTGCGCATAAATTTATTATTGATAAATCTGTGTCACGCCGATGTTAACACGAAGAATTTTTTTTCTTTCGATCAAACCTTCAAAACCCCCTTTGGGGTATGAGCCTGCAGCACACGGAATTTTGCGTCTGTGTTCAGTTTAGAGTTCTAGTACCATTTGCCAGAATTCGATATAAGTTTGCGAATTCCAGTAAAGAAAATATTTATTAATGTTAATGACGTCCCTTGACTTACATCGTATTAATGAAGAGCCCACGCATTTTACTAGCCAATCGTCTTCACTTCTCGATGCCTTTTTTGCTCCTCATGGGAGTCGCATTTTATTTCATGATCAGATTTCTCTTCCAGGGATATCTGATCATGACTTAATATACGTATGATATACTTTTAGATGTACAAGACGTTCCTCATACATTTTCCTTCAGATGCTATCAACATATCAATCTACAAATGTTATTTCAAGACGGAGAGTCAATTCCATAGCATACGGTTCACTCATCTTCATCTGTCGATGAGCAGGTTAATTTTGTGTGTTCTGCCCTGAATTATTTATTTGCATGACAGGCATGTAACCCTTGTTACTAAAACTATTGTTAGTGCGCACTGTCCATGGCTGTCCAATGGCATTCTTCCTCTAATCAGTGCACGAAACCAAGCTTATAGTCTGTGGAAGCGGTTTCGGTCATCCAATTTTTGGGAGGAATACTGCATTCTACGTAATCGTGTTTCTTCTACCATTAAATTTGCAAAGAAAAGGTACTACTGTTCGGTTTTGAACATCAATCTTCCTACAAAACAGCTCTGGAGCAACTTAAAATCTCTAGGCATAAATTCCAAGAAAAAGATTCGTTGTGAGGCTGATCCCGATGAATTAAATAGCTATTTTCTCTCTAACCATAATTCTTCATCTTCCGAAGTCGTCATTGATTTCTTATCACTGATTTCATCCCAATCACGTGAGCACTTCTCCTTTTTGAGGATGACTGAGGCTGATGTATTTGAATCCTTTAAGTGCATTAAATCGTGTTCTACCGGCGTCGATATGATAAACCATAAATTTGTACGATTACTGTTGCCCTTTATTCTCTCTCCTATTGCTCATATATGTAATACATGTTTCATGACCTCAATTTTTCCTCGTGCCTTTAAATACTCTAAGGTAATACCTATTCCGAAAAATCCATCGTCAGAGTTTCGTCCTATCTCTATCCTTCCTTTCTTATCTAAAATTATAGAAAATATTATATCTGCACAAATCGCAACCTATGCTGTGACCAATGGATTGTTATATGAACACCAATCTGGACTTAGAGCCAATCATAGCTGTATGGCTGCCTTACTAAAAATAACTAGTGACATTAGAATCGCATTAGATGACGATAAGTTTACTGCTCTTGTATTCCTCGACTTTTCTAAGGCTTTCGATTCCGTTGATCATGGAATTCTTTGCAAAAAACTTGTCAGAGAATTTAAGTTTAGTTATCATGCTGCTCGTTTCATCTTCAGCTGCCTGAGTGGTCGGTCTCAGGCAGTCTTTTCCAATGGCAGGCTTTCTTCTTTTTTAGAAATAAATTCTGGAGTACTACAAGGCTCAATATTAAGACCACTTCTTTTTGTAATGTTTGTTAATGATATATTTGCTCGTGTTAATCATTGTCAATTACACCTTTATGCGGATGATGCTCAGCTGTACCTGTCCAGACCGGTTGGATTGGTTGAGGATGCAGTATGTTGCCTGAATCTGGATTTGGAGGCTTTCACGATTTCAACAATTTGAATCAGATCCTGCCAAAATGTGTGAGTGATATTTTCCAAGCCATGAAATGGATTAACTAGTGCATCTTCAAAGTAATCCTTAGTTGTATACCGTGGTTTTGATGTGTGTACAAGCGGAACCGTTTTTTCTTGTTTTCTAAAATGGCTGACATTTAAATATAAAATGGCATCTTTTAAGTTTGGTACTTTAACTTTCCAAAGGTAGTGTAACCAGGACTAGTTTCCGAGAAAAAACTCTCAGCTATGCCATAGCACAGGTCAAAATCTTGTTTCTCTGGGCTGATGTGCTTTTGAGTTTTCGCGGGGAAATTCTAGTTTTTGAGGCCAGCCCGTCCCTTTAACTGTCTGTATATTTATATATTTCTTTTTTACTATTTTCGACACTCTCGTAGACCCACTTTTCGTCATTACAGCGAGCTGAAATTTGGCATGTCGCGTGACCTATCAAAATTTCAACCGGAATTTTCCATGGAAAACCCGGAAAATCGGGAAAAAACATTTGAAAATTTGGTACAAATTTGATTAGTGATAAATCCGTTTCAGGAAAAATGCAGAGTTTTCCGATTTTTCCTGAATTTTCCGACATTTCCGGAAAATTTTCCGGTAAAAAAGTTTTCTATATTATGCAGGATCAAGTACCCTATCAACTGGCATCATTACTTTCTCTCCGACAATTGCAGAAAAAAATCGAGGAAAATTCATGTAAAACGCTCTTTCGGAGTTTTTCCGACCAAGGAAGCGTTTGAGCGTTTTGCAACCTAAGACAAAGTTGTAGAACGAAATGAGTTGCATAAAGTTGCTTTTGTGGAAAACTTTATGGAAAACCCGGAAAAGCGGGAAAATCATCGGAAAAATTTTCATCGATATGGTTAGTGATAAATCTGTTTCAGGAATAATGCAGAATTTTCCAATTTTACTGGAAAATTTCCGGAATTTTCCGACTTTTCCGGGAAAATTTTCCGACAAAAAAGTTTTATAAGCTATGCGGAATTTTTTTTCCCGTCCTATTGGCACCAATACTTTCTCTTTAACAATCATGAAAACTTGCATGAAAAATCGAGGAAAATTCATGTTAATTTTTACAAAAATTTCATAGTAATAAGAAAAGTCTGTGGAAAACATGGAAAATCGGGAAAATTCATGTTATATGGGATCAAATTGGAATACAGCTAAAAAGCGCTATTTAAAACATAATTTTAATTTCAGAAAACCGTTGCAGTACTTCAACGATATGATACACGAAAAATTTTTGTTTTCGGATCGGCACCAAACATTACTTAAAATTTCGGTAATGATAAGCTGAACAAAAACTCCTAGGCAACCACGTAACTGCCTTTAAAATTTCAAATTTTTCGAAACCTCGGTAAACCGTAGTCCGAGTTATCGAAACTGTTCGGATTATGTTCGAAGTACGGTCAGTCGATTGGAAATTCTCGAGTCGTATGGACGTAAAAAAATTTCACTGCGAATATTCAAAAATTTACTCAAAATAAAGAAGAAAGAAAGAAATATAAGGAAAAATATAAGAAAAATTAAAGGAAAACGGAAAATTAAAAGGAAAACGGAAAATTAAAAATGAAGTAAGAAACTACAAGTAAATTAGAATTAAGTAAAAATATAATTAAGTTCGGTTAAATTGATATTAGAACAATTTAGTTAACGTCAAAAAGGCAGAAAATAACACAAGTAAAAAACGAGTTTTCAAACAAAACTGAGGTCAAGCCGCATGAAAAAGTAGAAAATAAACTTTTCTTCATACACAGAGGTGGACTCAGATTTTTTTATGGGGACATTTCTCTTGAATATTCTTTCTCTTCATGAATCAAATCACTTATTACCTCTGATTGATCTTACTGAAATATATCGGTGATGTCAGCGAATAAAATCTGAGTTAACCTCTGTGTGTGAAGAAAAGTTTATTTTCTACTTTTTCATGCGGCTTGGCCTCAGTTTTGTTTGAAAACTCTTTTTTTACTTATTTTATTATCTATTGAACTCATTTTTGGTAAGCTAAGGATTAAATCCAAAACTGGAGGTTAGGACCAGTGATGTAGCTAGAGCTTTTGCCAGAGGCAAGAGTGGTTATTAACAATAATTGAGTATAAATAAATAATTGAGTAAAACCATTTATTTATTTTGTTTAAACAGATTGTACACTTGACATAATGTGGAAATGTATGTTGATTTATATATTTATTAATTTTTTGATTTTTTTTTACAAAAGTCTTGAATCACATTGTCAAAATTTATATCATCTGTTAGTTCGCTTTCTATGGACAATATCGTTAGATTTCGTACTCTTAAATCACTCATTATGGAACGAAGATAATATTTAATGAATTTTAATTTGGAAAAGCTCCATTCACAACTGGCTATTGTTAAAAAAACTCTTAATAATATTACTATGTTGGGAACAGAGTTTTCCAACCTATATTTTTGGATAAATATTAAAAGTTCAACAGGCCCTTTCATGGTTTTCAATCATTTGCTTGTTCTTGTACATCAGGTAGAGACATAAAATTCTGGATCCTTCTCTTTTCAATATAAAAGTGTTCCTCGTCAGTGTCAACAAAGTTATTTGCTTAACTTTCAAAATTTTCACTTAAAATATTAGATGGTATTAGGCACGAATACTTCGCTGCAAGGACATGTAGGGTCTCAAACCATACTCTTATTTCCTGAATAACTCTATCCAATGGATCAAACCATTTCTTTTATTATTTATTCTTTTAAAGATAGCCCCACGTCTCGCGAATTTCCATCAATCATAATTTTTTTTCCTTCTAACTCGACGGTCAGTGAATATCCCAACCCTTCACATATTTTGCTGGCTGTTGTTACTGGTTTTTGCACTAGGGTTTCACTTTGAGCAATGAAATAAATTTGTAATGCATTCAGTTTTAAATCACATTGATAGGTATTTAATCCCTTTGTTTGCAGGTATTGTTGTGCGGCATTAATTTCCAAAAGGACGGATTCCATAAATGGAGGTAACGCAGAAAAGAAAAAGTTGCATTGAGTTGAGTAATATTCCAGCGTCTGATCTCATTTTAATATTTTCTTCCTCAGATGTCAATTTATCCAAAGCACTTAAAATGTTTAATTTTGTTCAAGAAAGAATTTTTTGGGATTCTCCGGTATATAGCGAAAGCTAAAAAATGCTCTAATTTGTTATTTCATCACACAACCCATTAATTTTTGGTGACAAGTTTCAAGTCTTGGTTTGAATCATCAACTGCTGACACGAAACGCTTCTTCTTCTTCCTTTTCTTCTTTATTTTTCAGCCCACTGCGTGGCGTATACAGGTTCGATTAGCTTCGAATGAAATTTTAAAATTTTTTTAATAAATAAAAAATTGTTTTTTCTATTATTCTCAAACTTTTCATTTCTTTCTTCTTTTTCTCATTTTTTTTCATTTGTTTTTCAAATCACCCAATTTCGCTATTTGGGACCTGTTGATGAGTCAATAAAAGACTTGAAACTTGTCACCAAAAATTAATGGGTTGTGTGATGAAATAACAAATTAGAACATATTTTAGCTTTCGCCGCTATATACCGGAGAATACCAAAAAATTCTTACTTGAACAAAATTAAGTTTAAACCCGGTAAAAAGTCCAAAAAAGTAATCTTTTTATTTAAAATGTTTAGTAAATGTTTTTTTTACACAGTTACCACATCTCCTCTTGTTTTCCACTCTCCTCTTGTTTTCTACACTGTGCAACACCTGACAGAAACTCTCAAATTTTGCAAAAAATCATCAAAATTTACAAAAAAAAAAACAATCAAATTTTGCAAAAAAAAAAATCATCAAAAGTTACAAGATTTTATTTTATTTATTTTTTGTTTTTCAAAATTTGATGATTTTTTATTTTGCAAAATTTGCTGGTTTTTTATTTTGCAAAATTTAACTGAAAATAACTTCAGTCGACCAAAAAAAATCAATTAAATTTTGCAAAATTTAATTTTTTGTTGTTGCAAAATTTGACTGAAATTAACTCCAGTCGACAAAAAATATGAATTAAATTTTGCAAAATTTAATTTTTTGTTGTTGCAAAATTTGACTGAAAATAACTCCAGTCGACTGTTTACAATAACAGCAATGGCGCTACTGAAAGTATTAACAGTTGATGTGTGTTTATTTACGTGATTAAACTTAAAGTCGATAAGGACTGCCGAGGTCAGCACACATTTTTTTTTTTTTAATTAAGTACTTATTATAATAAATGATTCTGTGGATTACAACGTTAGGATTTTTATATTTAAATAATTTAGACAGAAATATAAAGAATGCCGCCACAAAATATGTGCCGACCGGGCCGGATCATCCCCACCGCCCCCTCTAAATGTATTTATGTTTTTTGGCTTTGGAAGTATCTTCAGGGGTTTTGTGTCGGCTCATCATCATTTTCACCAGACTTTTTCTGCAAGATATATTATCGCACTTACAAGTAGAAATGTTGTTCAGACGCCAAGTGTATGGTCCAACAAACTTTGCCCATTATTTTGTTACGTGCAAATTAGAAGTCACTTCGGACAATCTCACATGAACTCTTTACAACTCCAAAAAATTTTGTTCTGAAGGATATCAAAGTGGCGGAAAATTGTGTGAATTGAGCACAACTTATTAGGCTTCAGTCTCACAGGAACATGGCTTTTACAGAGAAACTCTGCTTGTATTTGCTCTATATTTTATTCCTCTACACACATCTGCATGGATAGTTGAAATAGCACCCCATAATTATCTCAGGCATTTAAAACAGACAAAACCATCTTGCTTTTTCCCTCACTTCTATTCTATGCTTTTCTTTATCTATATAACTTTGATTGTAAAAATTTTCAGATATTCTTACTATGTTGTAGAGAGGGGAGAGGCAAACACGAAAATTAATGAAAACCAACGTAAGTAAACTAAGATTTCTCATTCTGAGCGTATAGAAAATGAAAATTAAACATCTGCATGTTACGCCCAAGAAAAGCCTTGAGATTACAGTTCATCCATATCTGGTCCTTTTAAAACAAAACAAAAATTCTTCTATATAATATCCTTGAGGAAAAAAAATTTTGAAAAAGATGTAAAAACAGAAACATCTTGAAAATTACGATTCGTTAGATGTTAATAGAATCGTTTTTATAGGGCAAGAAAGAAGGTCCTTTCGAAATACCGCAAATAAAGTTAAGTGGCTCGTGATCTAGTAATCTTATTTGTATCTAAAAACCGAGACGAAAGTACCTTGTTTAAGTCCATTGCCCCAAAATAAGTAAAGTAGGTTGCTGCCGGCTGTCCATAGCATAAATCTAAATAAACCGCCCTTTATCCCACCACAATTCGGAAGAGAAATTTCCCGAGGAAAGATTAAAGGCAAATGAAAGCGACCGTTGAATAATTTTTTTTTCCCCTACCTCCGTTTTTTTCTTTCTCATACCACACCAAATTCAAATGTAATTCTAATCCAAATGTTATTATTCATCTTAAAATTCATCTGGTGGAATTTTTAAATCAGATATTCTGTATTCATGGCAAGCCTCTAGCCTCCAGGGAGCAAATTTTTTGGGTAAATTTTTATATTTTTGTATTGCAAATAAGAAAAGGACTTAAAATTAATCTAAGAACTCTCACTAACTCAGTTATTTGTGCTTTGAATGAGTTTTTCATGTACAGTGAGTATTTAAGAGTGTGGTTTTTGCCCTCCCTATATATGTATAGATACCATGAAGTAGATAATTTTATCTTAAGATATTTTTACATAAAATTCTTTTGGGCTCCTTTGCCCGGACGTCAAGAGTAACAAAATGTATCATTGCAAGTGAAATAACCCATATCAAAAGAGGAACTCCAAAGTACACATCATATCTTCTTCGGTTAATTAGTACCAGTAATAAAGTCAGTCATCAAGTCTAATTGATGCCAGGCGGTTGTACTACGAAACCCATTTTCATAAATTGAGTTTTTACAACGAAACAACGATATTAACCCGAGATACAAGTGTAGCTCGAGATTTAATTTATCCCCCACGTGTTAGTACGTTTGTTTTCATCAAGATTATATAAGATGTAAGTTAACGCTCTCAACGTGCTAGGAATTTCCAATTTAGACTGTCGGTCTCTTCTTGGTTTTATAGTAAATAAACACCGCAAACAAATTTCTATGAAATGATATGTAACTAACTATTTGCCAACAATTTTTGGAGTATGTCACCGTAACTATACCCTATCAGGTCTACCTTTAAACCACAAGGGCATCCAAGCAAACAGTCTTTTTAACCATGGAACCCGAGAATCTGAATTTCGACAAGGAAATTATTTTGGAGAAATCCTTTTCTATACATAGACAAACATCCTCGTTGAGTTGATGATTTCTCGTTTATAAGACGGCAATTTCATGTTAATTTAACTCAATAGGTACGGAGATTTCAATTTGTTGTAATTAACCTTGTCTTACTAACTAATTAGTAAGTTGAGAAACCTCTAGGATTGAAAGATTTCAATTCGAATTATTTACATACATACATATATGCTGGCAATTTCCACGAATAATATTTATTTAATAATATTTTATTTCACTGAACATCGAACTTGCACACGACATGGGGCTTGTAAATGAAATATCTGTTCCTGTTGTATTTTTGAAAAGGTTATTATTCAACTCGGTGACTCATGTTTCAGATATGTTACAATTTTAAGAAATACCTGGAATGGAATATTGATTTGTACATCAGAGTTGTGTACTCAGGTAGTACCTATACCGGTACAATTTTCCCTATACCGATTTTCAATTTTGATGTAGTATTAAGAGTGAACTTGCAAGTGCTTTTAACTTCACTTCACAACAAAAAGAAACATGCAAATCGGTTTTTACTTATTAATTTTAAATATGACATTAGGGTTAAGGTTAGCTTAAGTTAAGCAAAATTTAGCCTATTTACGAATACGACATTTTACCTTTGGAGTTAAATTGTAAATCTTATTTGAAGTAATAAATGCTTCTACAGTGCTTTGCATCCTTAAAGCTGTAAGCGCATCTGGAGTGTAGAGACCATGAAAAATTTCTTCTTTTGCGTGTCCTTCAAATTTTTGTAGTTCCCTCTAAAGTGGCTTTTTCGTAGACCACATATTGGCTCCGACTCCTGTTTTAACCAGATTGTCCATTTTTTTCTTTTCCGTCCACACCTTCGTAACCCAGGGGACTTAAAACAGGGTTACTTTATTACTTCCAGGCAGCTGGTTGAGTTTTGTGTGACAGCTCAAGATTAATTTCTACTCTTGACTCTATATGTATTGTAGACTTTTGCCTGAAGGATGGAAGGTGAAGCACCAAGCGTTATGGAGAGCTCTACTTTTGCACCCACCACCCATCGGTCTGTATTGTTATCCTTCCCGGATCCATCAATATGCCATACATGAGCCCGTTACTGGAACTGGAACTAGAGATGTGCGCGTATAGTAATCATTCGGTACAAAAGTATTCGTTACTTCTCTTAAAACTGGGAACCGAATACATACCCACATAATTATTCGTTACTTGTACTCATATTCAGTTCAATGTTTTCATTTTATAGTAAATTCGGTATTCTATTACATATATGAATACCATGTAATGATGGAAATCAAATAACTACAATTCGTTGTATGCAGGTAACCGTTTAAAGTTTTCGATCATATTTCATGAGTATTGTACCTACCTATACGATCACCAACAAGATTAATTACACTTTTTTCCCAGTTGTTCACGTAAGTAGGTACCGAATCTTTTTTTTTTTTTTTTATCACTAGTATGACAGTGGCGGTGAGAAGGGAGCAATAAGCAGCGGTGGTGGTGCCAAAGTTAACCTAATAAGAAGTTAATCCTAGTATCGATCTCTGGCAAAGTAAAATTTAATGCGGTTTCTAAATATTTCACATTAAAATCGCTTGTAAAATTTTGACAGATGTTAATTTGGAGAAAACAGTTATTCAATTTTAGATTTTTATAAAACAATTTTATCCTTCAATCAATAAGAAAAAATTAAAAATGTAAATTGCCATAGAAATAGGAAATGTCAAAATTTTACCTGTCATTTAATGCTTTAAGCCTAGTATGGAATTCGAGTAAAATGTAACATTTCCATACAAATGCTACAACTGGTAAAATCGCAAGCAAAAATTTTATTGAAGATTTTACTAGTGCAATACGGAGTTCACCTGTAAAAGTGAAGGTTTCCTTTTTGTAAAGTAGATGGCACTCCACTCATTTTACTAGGCATTTTATTTCTAAGACTTTAAATTGTTTTATCAAAATGTAAAAATGAATTATTTTGTTTTCTCCAAATTAACATAAAGGCAGCACCAGGAAAATCTAGAGAAGTTCACGATTTCTGCACAAAAGAGGCTAATGGCCGGTTTCACAGTCAAGGCTTAAGCCTCAGCTATGGCTTAAGCCAAGACTTAAGTGATATAACTGGCTTAAGGCAAGCTTAACTTAAGCCCGTCATCTCGAAGGCTTAAGACTCAGATGTTACTGTGAAACAAATAGGAAATTATTGCTGAATATATATTTTGCCTAAATATTATATTTTTTGTTATTAAACGAACGTGCATATTTCAAAAATTTTACTTTAAAACTAAATTGAGCTTTTCCGATCGAAAAATAGTTATCTAGTTACCAGTTTTGAGTACTGTCTGGCAGCTAGTGTCAGTATTCCATGTGACGTTTTAGGAAGAAACCAAACAGTTTAAGACAAAAATGAGTTATTTATCCGATGCAAAGGATATAAGCGACGAAGAAATGTATAATATAATATCGCAAGGTGTGACTCGTGAAAAAATTATAAGAAGGCGCCCGTAACATTTCGAGAAATGGGATGACGTTGATTTTTTTTCTCGGTTCCGACTATAAACATATTCGGCCATGATGGTTTACGTTGTCCAAAAATTCTACAACAATGTTTTGTGGATTTGATATCCTTCCAGATAAAAACCACAACAAACCTACGAGTAAGAAACTAAAGGCCATTGCGTGTATATGTATGCCATTTTTGAGTGGCGAGCGTGATGTTTTTTCTCACTTTCTAACATATGGTTACATATCTGTCTAACTATACCCTAGGTGTCAGTTTTGTTTATGTTCGGTAAAGAAATTTACCTTAGTACAAAAGCAGTAAGTAAGGTTAAGATGGGGAGGGTACTAAATAGAACAAATATTTACATTCTTTTATGTGGAGATTTAGTAATACTGTACTATTTTTTAATAATAAGCTGGGAATTAGAATAATGATAAATGTTTGTAATTTTGATAAAAGTAAAAGAATTTTAATATATTTTCTAATTATGGATTTACCAAAAATGAAATTTTAAGGTAAGTTTTTGGGCAACGGAAGATGTAAATAGGCTTACTGGGGAACCAGGAATGTCAAAAAGTTGTTTTGTATTACTAGCGCTCACTATGCTGCTGCTAGTATACAATCTTAGCTCACACGTTCAAAAACAGCGCCAAAATCCCTTGCATAAACTTTTTTTTTTCATCCGTCTGCAATGCGAATTTTTTATAGTATATGTATAAACTTACACATTGTTAATATTGGCACGAAAATTGTTGTTGATGGTCCTCTCCTTTACCCGGGGGTTACACCTGCAAGTACAGCTTGCATGTAAGCCTCCCTTCCAACACGATTTTTAACTTTGTCTTATCAGCTTGTATGCAAGTTCATTTAAAAAATGGCATTGAGACGTAAACTCTTGCGTATATTGGAAAATTTTGGCAATAAAGGAAGTATCACAATGATAAAAACCCAAGAAAAAAGGAAGATGAAGGTGTTGGTAAATGATGTATTGCAAATGATCCCAGAAAATTTCATTTTCCCAGTATAAATTTATGAATTTCTCTCAAGCATTTCGTTTTCGCCATTTTGAAAACTGTATAAATGTCAAATTACTATCTCGCAGCTGCCATGATTTTTCATCCGGCAAGTTCGCTGAAAGTTGCATGGCAGTTGGATTACACGTGCAAGAAGGATGGCAGTGTAAGTTGTATGCAAGCTGTACTTGCAGGTGTAGCCCGCGGGTTAGCTTCTTACTCGTACCCACAAACTGGTAATTAAAAAGTTCTTCTTCTTTTTGCTTGGTTTTTAATGCACAATGGCAATTTTCCTTTACAAAAATTCACAATTACAGCAGTGCTGACAACTTTCATCTGCGGCTTAACTAAGCCTCAGCTTACCGAGTACTGTGAAACCGAGTGGGCTTAAGTTCTGGGCTTAAGCCATAGCCGTGGATTAGTAAAGCTCTGGCCTAAGCCTGGACTGTAAAAATTTTACTGGCGTTTTTAGTGTCAAATATTTGCAGAACGCATTAAATATTATTTTGTCTGAACTCGATACTAGGCTTTGTGCATTAAAATTCATATCAAAATGTGTGGAGAATTTATAGTGTCATCTATTATTATTTCATATAGAGGGAACCGTTAATTTTTACCTAAGAACTCAGTGCTGCACTAGTAAAATCCTCAGTAAAACTTTTGCTTGTGATTTAACGGCGCTAAAATTTGTATGAAAATGTCACATTTTAGGTGAACTCGATACTAGACTTTCAGAAACTGCACACAAAACTTTAAAAATTCATCGTTTGGAACAAACAAAGAAATATATGCAGGCGATTTTTACATGAATGAAAAATGCATAAAAACTAAAATTGAGAGTAAAAAGCATTATCCGAATCATAAAACATTCTTGAATAACTTCAAAATCCTCTCAATTATTTATAATGAAAGATTTTTCGTACATCGGGTCACCCTACCGCAATTTTTTAGCAAAAGTTAAATTTCGCTTTGGCCAACATTCTGAAAGGTGTATATAATTTCTTTAAAATCAAATTCTCACTTTCCCCAAAACCATCAGAGAATCCAGCATAAAATATTTGGGATCAGATGCAACTTCTCTTCCTTCTGAAAGAATATTTTCAATATACAAACTATTAATTTTCTTCTGAAGAATGTTATTTTTTGTTTTGTTTTTTATTTTTCAATTCTTGAATTCTTATTGTATACTTTTATTGTCATATGTAATTAAATACTCCTTTTCACAAAAAGATTGTTTGATTAATAATAATTTACATTTTACGTAAGGTACCGAATTTGAAAATAACGAATCAAAAGTAACGAATATTTTTCATAGAGTAATACCCTCGACAGACGATAACCATAATTCTAAATTACCTTTATCAACAAGATAATCTCTGTCGTGTGCCACCCCTGAGCTTTTAATTATCCAACAAAGTAATTACATAATCGCCCCATCTTGACATTGACATAATTGAGTTTGGTTTTGAGAATTATCTCCAAAGCGCCACTAAAAACACGTAGTAGTGATTCTGTAAACTAACAGCTACTGCTTTTAGACGCTGCTGTTCGTGGCGTTTATGACAAATTACATCGTTTAAGAACAAGTTTTTTGGAGGAATGGAAAACGGTGATAAAACTTCTCCTTTTTATAGCCGAATATCGCCGCACACTGCTGCAAATAGTAACATAGGTCTTTTATTTGCTTTAAATTTTCGTGCACTATTATAAATAAGTCTTTTTAACTTCTTAGTCTATTTAAAAGAACTATTAGATCACCTAGTAAATCAGTGCAGTTGGTTGCTGTCTACTAATACTTTGGCTAATGGAAACAAAATTTGATTTAAATGTCAAAATCGTCTGTCACCATATATTTAATTGGAAATTAGAAATAATTTTCAATTACATAATTAGAAATTATTTTTGGTCATCTGTCCACATTATAACGAATGATTATCGGGTAACAAAAGTAAGGAGATTGCACATGCCTAACTGGAACCCTCCGATTAGCATCATCTAGTTTCTATCGTTAATGGTTAACCGATAACCATTTCCAATGGAAGTTTTTTTGGCCATACAAGTTTTTAGAGCTTCTAGATCTTTAATATGGACCTGCCGAAAGACCTCAAGTTATGAAATTAATTAATTAAAAATAGAAAAGATTTTCAAATTCTCCAGATGACATTTGTTGTATTTGTGTAGAATTTTTGAAAAAAGTATAGCGTTTTACATTTACAGGCAACGTTGAAGCAGCCTATATAATTTTTTTTTCTTTTATAATATAAGCGAAAAAAAGTAAAAGCTATTGGTACACAATTTTTGTTGTTCGACTTTATACGAAAGGATTGGAACACAGTTTTGATTATTAACAAAATGAGGTTATAGTAAAAGCATAAAAACGTTGTTTGATTTGAAAATTCTCTTCCGTTACTCTTCTGTCATTAACTTCAAAATTTATCAAACTCTTATTTTTGATTCAGATAGCTCCAAATGGTTTGTTAAGAAATTAAGAAGAGCGTAAGAGGCTTTAACAATGTTAATACTTGTTTCAGGCTGTTTTGCAATCGGATTGACAAAAATTCTCTACTTTGCGCCAAAATTCCGACCACGTTATAAATTATCTACTTGTCAGGCTGTGCAAAGTTAAGTATTGTATTGATCTTTCTGAAGATCCTGTCGAGTACACATTTGTTGCGAAAGGATGCATTATGTAAAAATATGTCCTTAACGGACAATTGAAGTATGAGGTGTTCCTTGATTTTGATCAGGAAAATATTTCTCGGCTATACTTCGAACAAACCGCGTTCAAATTTCATCTCTATAGCCAAAGCACTTCCAACTCCTGCGCACTATTTTTTAAGTAAATTTTTATTTGAAATCAAAGATGGCCAGGAGCGCCGCACCGGAAAAAGATTAGTTGCTTTACGCCAATGAATTTGTTTCATCAACAAATAATATGAGTTGATTTTCAGCTTACGAATCATATTCGTTCAGAAAATTTATTGTCATTAGTTGATTGAGCTAATCTTGTTTAGTCATAACATTTGTGAGTTCAACTAATTGTTTAGTTAGTTTTGATAATCTTTCGGAATTTCGTATCCGAGGATGTTTTGTTTTTTCAACTAATCATTCTGTTGAATTAATTATATACTAAATTTCGAAAAAATAGCAATATCAAATAAAACAGTCGTTATTTAATCCAGTCTTTACAAGCATTTATTAGAACAATCGACTAATTAACATTGCTATTTCAACAAATTCAATTCTCCAAATTAGCTAATTGATTGGTTGATTTTGCATACCGCATTATTTAAAATAACTGAAACATTATTTTGAAGACATTAGTAATCAACTAATCGAATTTGTTAAAATATGTAATGAAATTGGAAAGTTCAACTAATTTTTTAGTTGATCGTAATAATAAAATGCTATTGTTATGTACTTTTTAAATTGCATACATTGTCGCATTTTTCACGATATAAAATCTTGAAAATTAATTATTAATTTTCTTATTTTACGTAAAACGCATTTCAAAGTGCAAAGACGCACTTAAAAATCATTGTGAAATAATGTAAAACTTCCCTAGAAAATCTCCATAAACAGCTTTAGATAAACATTTCTTCAGAATCAAAATCTAAATCTTTTAAAATTTATATGAATTAATAAACAAATAACTAATCATTCAAATGGTTAAGTGATTCATAATGATACCATTAAGCGAAAATCCAAATACAATAAACAATAAATATCAAATTTCAATTTAGCGTGAATGTTTATAATAAACATTCTTCCCATCGCTACAATAATATTTGAAATTAATATTGGAAGCTTAAAAGCTTTCACGTAAGCATAAATGCTTGACATTGAAAGCATTAATGTAAACAAAATCTTAGATTAAAAAAACATAAACATGAACACTTGGAGACCTTAAATTCAAGATCAAAACATAAACATGAATTTCCAATTGAAGTATGCATATTCAATATTGAACAAATCATAAACATAAACATAAATATTCTCGCCGTGCCATTTGTTTACGCGCGCGCATAGTTATTTGTTTGTGCGCATAGCCATTTGTTTATGCGAATAGCTATTTGCTCACGCGCTTATTCATCGATAATTGTAAACAAGGGAGATGGTCCCTTGGATGAAATCATGATACGGGTAAATAAATGTATCATGTTACATATCACGCGAAAACATATTCAAGGTTTTGATTGGGGATTGGTTAATTATTGACCAATTGAATAAAGTTTTATATCTCATGACGAGATAATTGCCCAATCAAATAAGGGTTTCAATTTCATAATTGGGAACCCACTAATGAATATATCCCTCCAGATATGCTCTTTTTGATCGAGCCTCTACCCTTGTAGTATTCTAGATCCTTCTAATTGCGTATTGAGTTGGTATAAAAACGGGAGCCTTTGCACTGCAAATCGGAGTTTGAAAATTAAGTTCGAAGTTTAAGTTTTGCAAATTGAGTTTGAAAATTAAGTTGGGTTTAAGTGCATTTAGTTTGCACATTTGTTTTTTGATAGTTCAGTTTAAATTTGAAGTTTAAGTTTTGCAAATTGAATTTGAAGTTTAAGTTCGAAAATTGAATTTGAAATGAAGTTGTGTTTATAATATAAGAGTTATAGAGAATAGATTTATGAACTAAGAAAAATAAAAAGTGTAAACTTAACAGTGTGTTTATAAATAAATCAAAAAAAAAAAAAAAAAAAAAATCTTAATTAAAAATATATATATAAAAACTGGTGTCAGAAGTGATAAAATTATTATTGTTATGCGAAAAAGTTATAACACTATTTATTAATTATTTTTGTAATTATTATTTTTATATGATTTTATTATATGCCCGCAGTAGGCTGACAATATTTTTAATAAAGAGGTAAAAAGGCCTTCTGTATGGGCAAGAATTCTATGTGTACTCATTAATACGACTGAGAGTTTCTGCCTACTGTAGGCGCTGAAGAAAATATTAAGCAAACCCCATATATGCACTCAGTATAAGTTCTAAGTGTGAATTATATGAGGCAAAAATTTCTGATTTGTTAATTCATCGAATGTATAAGTCGAAATTACGAATTGGGTTTTAACATGTCCAAACGAAATTCAAATCGAAAAAAGATCTGTCAAAGAAAATATTCAGATTTTTCGATTCAACAAATGTATTAGTTAAATTTAATGGTTTTGCTCAGAAATTTCTAGAGCGATGAAGCGACAGTAAAAATGGTGATGATTCATTTTGCAGGTAGTTTCTAAGTACAAGAACAAATTGGGCCTAAACGTTTTCCCAGAACACTTAAAACATTGTAAATTATGTGAGACAACACCACGGGTTTCAAGATTTCTTCCATTTATGAAATTATATTTATTATTGTTTCGAAAATGCTATAGACGAACGGATAAACGGACAAACGGACAGACATGCATAAATCAAAATAACAATTATACGTGGGTGTCCAACCCATTTTCCTTTATCAGTAATATGCGTTACCAGCGAAATGATAAACTCAGTATGACCTATGAAATTTCATATAGGGTGTAAAAATAAATATTAATGATGCAGTGATTTAAAATTTAAAGTTACGCGAAAATTATATTGTTCATATGAACTAATGTAAGTCGTTAATTGAGAAATTTTTGAGGTTACATCATATTAAAAAAATCTATCAATTTATTTGTTGAATTTATTAATTGCATAATCGCTAATACAACAAATCATATTCTTAAAAATAAACAAACAGTTTCGTTGTTTCTGCGAAAAAATTCATAATTTTATATGTTGATTTTACTAATATGTCTTCTGAAATATGATTAGTTAATTTATCATCAAATATCTGTTACCTGAACTAATTGAATTCGAAGCTGCTACTAAAGTATTTTCCAAAACAACTAAGGGCAAATCAACTAATTCCAATTAAAAATTGCAACTAATTAGCACTTACAATTTTATTAATCACTTAATTGTTTTTCCAAATCAATTTACAGGAATTACTGATCCCTAATTCTCCATTCGCAATTCACTAATATGTGTGGAGAATTAGGGAAATCTTCAGAAGTATGAAATAGTACGAATAGCCAGGACGATAAAAGATATCAGTTTTTAGTGTATAGGGTTGATTGTTTTTATATTCAAGGTACATGGGTCTATTAGCTCTCAACATTGAAACAAACTGAAATTTTTTCTTAGTAGGCTAGTTTTTTGAGGGATGTATGGGGTATGTTTTATTTTGTTTTTCATGGAATAACTGGAGAATGGAGATGGGGAAAGAAATGTATGTGGTATAAGAAAAAATTTGAGTTATGGGCAAATATGACAGAGGAGGAAAGTCGGGTGCAACGGCGAATCCAAACATTTGCTCTAGGCGGGGGAGGGAGATATAATAAAAAAATTAAAATTAGAATTGAAAATAAGAAAGAAATGAATTGTTTATATTAGCTGTGTTCTTTTGTGTACCTTGTTCTAGAATTCTCATATGCTGTAGAGTACAAATTGTTCTGTCAATTGAAGCGAACTATTTGTACTGTTCGCTTCATTTAAATCTTTCTATGAGAATGTATGAGGTGTTCTTTTGTATATCCTTTGTTCTGCTCTGTTCTGCTGACACAAAAGAACACAGCTATTATAAGTCAAGTTAAATATTATCTGCGCTTATTTAAGCTATCTGACTTTCAAGATTTCTCAAACAAGCTATTTTTTTAGTGTCAGATCTATTTTCTGACAGTCTTCAAGACAATATTTAGCTAATTTAAGCTATGATCAGGCACTGGAGTTAAAAAGTAGCTATAGAAATATTTGTGTAAAAGATACAAAATTGGAATGCAGCCATTTGCATTGGATTTCATTACTATAAATAAGTTCCCGCTGTACCTTTTCTTCCTAATTAAATTTATTACTTACGCATAAAGTATATTGCAGAAACTAATTCGGTCGTTCAAGATTATTTTATGTAGATATTACCTTATTTTGCCTGCAAACATATAAGCTCCAGCCTGCACAAATAGCTTAATCTCTAGAGAATACATTTTGAACGCGGCCGTGGAATTTAAATTTTCGCTATTTATGTAAATTTTAATAGAATTTTTCCCCCACTAAATATATTATATTATATTTGAAACATTTCTAATGAAAGAAAGAATAATTATTTCAAGTTAATTTTCTGTTAAAATATGGGGTAGTCAGGAAAACTATGGAATACACAGAAAAATAGTGATAACGGCTGCTAATCATGTAATCTATAGCCATGTCACTAACTTTTATTTTAATGTTGTCTCCTTCAAAGTAATCGCTCTCAGATATAAAACACTTGTGCCAATGCTTTTTCCAATCCTCGAAGCAATTTTTGGTATAGCCTTGAGCTGTTCCAGCGATGCAGTTTTATCTCCTCAATCGTTGTAAATCTCCCTCCTTTCATGGGTCTCTTCAGTTTTGGAAAGAGAAAAAAGTCACAAGGGGCTTCGCCACCAGTTATGACCATTTTGAGCAGATCAGGATCATAATTGACGTCATTCAACAACTCCTGAGCGATGCCCATGCGACGGTTCTTTTGTTCAAAAGTAAGCTATTTCGGAACAAACTTCGCTGGCATACGTCTCATGCCCAAAACATCCGACAAATTTTCATAGTACGAGCCAACTGAAATGCCGATGTCATCAGAAACTTCGCTAATAGTGATTAGACGATTTCCCAAAACCATTTTCTTCACTTCTTGGAAGAGCTTTTACTATTTATAAATATTTATTTTACACAGAGTAGACTCATTGTATTCCACTGTCAATATTTCGAGTGTTTTGAAGCACTTAATTTCATTTTTTACACAAAATTTGATGCAAATTCTTTGGTGCATTTCTATTTTTTTCGACAGCAGAAAATCACGCCGAGCACACCAAACATTTCTAACCTTAATGCCTCTCGCAAAATCGTAAATCACACGTAGCCCGCGAAATTTTAAAAGTCACCTACTTTTTGAACACAACTCGTATACTCACAAAATTAATTGTTGAAAACATCGAAAATAAATTGTTTACTAACAATTTCTCAATTTTAGTTAAATTCCTATTTTTTATTCCTATTTTGCAATATAAGGCGAAAATATCTTCAAATACACTAAGAATTGGAAAAATATTTTAGAATCCTGAATGAATAAGCATATTTAAACAAAATTATAGTTTTTCGCATCTTTTCTGAGCTTTTCCCGGTTAAACGAAATACGAACTACTTCAAAGTACTGCACTGCACGTACTTCAATGTACTTCAAAATACTTCAACGTACTTTATGTACTTCAGAGGCATTACCAAGTATTGCATTAGGAGTATTTTGCAATACATACTTCAAAATGGAATGATGAATTCTAGTCCAGTCATTACGTCGGAAAAATCGGGTTAGAAATGAAAATGAACCGAGAAAGCCAAATTTTAGATATTACGTCGGGGGCGGCTAGAAAAGCTTAAGTTCAAATTGTCGACCAAAATAACCTTGTGCGTTTTCCGCCATCTTGAAAAAACGGTTAAATTCGGTTTTTTCATCATAACTCGGTTCCCCGTTGAGATACGAAAATTTGTATGCAATACTTTTTTGTTGCTCTTTGTACGATCTACAATTAAGTTCGTATACATTTTTCACGTATCGATCATCGTTATCGAGATATCGATAAAAAAAACCACAAATTTGGGGAGAAAAAATTGTTTTTCGCTATTTCCTTTTTTCTCGTGAAAGATATCGAAAAATGTCCAGTATGAAACTTGTAGAGCGTGTTCAGACCTACAAATTCGTTTTTTTATTTTTTATTTTCGAGAAAAATTACGACCTCTAGCGCGGCGCATAGTCAGTAAGACTGTGCCCGGTTTTGATTTAGCCGCTCGCACGGTTGTATGCACACGTCAAAATGGATGAATGGTTGTTCAGGGAATTATTGCAATACAAAATATATTAATAAACCAGCCAAATTATAAATCAAACACATGAAATTTATTGATCAAATAATTTTTATGCAACAAAAAATAATAATTACAGGTGGTCATTTTTTTCACATGTTTTTCGTCGTTTTGATGGTCCTGGCTGTAGAAGTTCTTCCTCGGTAGACTCTTCGAGTCGTGAAAACTATTCAATCGCAGAAAATGATGCTGTGACGGTCGAAAAATCATAATCATCATCATCATGACCGTCGTTGAATAAAATCTCGACTCTGGCGACATTGTTGCATGTCTGTCCGCTACAGTGCAGGCAAATAACGGAGCAACTAATTCCTGCTGCTTTCCTGCACCCACAAACAGCCCCACACTTTCCTTTACATTTGCACGAAATGAGTTTTAAAAGTTCAGGTGGAGAGGGTGCGGCTGTGGTGCAAATTGGTTCTCAGGTAGTGCATGATATACATGAGAAATACATGTTCGATGGTATCGAGCTCCTACTGCGTCGAGGTCAGGTATACCATGAATACGCTCGATGATTGAAGTGGCAAATTCATCGTCATGTCCAGACAGGTATCCCATAACTTTTTCATTCATTGATATTTCTACCACGGAATGAATTTTTTTCCGTCTATGCATTGGCAATTTTGATTCGTTGCAAAATATTTCTCCACAAAATAAACATCGATTTTTAAAATCAAAAGTGGGAATGACCTGCAGTTGTTCTTCGGGTTCTGGTTCTTGCGATGGAGACTCGCTTCGTCGAGAAGCAATTGACGCTAGCCGTTGGTTTCCAAATTTTTTGTAGCACGAACTATGAACACTCACTGAGTTAATATTTTGTAACATCTGTTGATGCTCCACACGTCCTCTTTTCACGCTCGCCGCTAAGAGAGTCTGAACAGCTCTCTTTTTAGCCACATAAACATCGTCAATCAGAGGTTTTTTGCAAATGAAACAATCACCCATTTTCACACAAATTTTCAAACACGTACACTCGCTTCAAAAGACTCGAGACAACTGACTGGAATGCTACGAATAAGGAGCAGATGTTCCGGCACGAACACGAGAAAAGGGTCTTTTATACCTGACCCATGCCCAAACTCTAACGGTCGCCGTAGCTCGATAACGATGATCGATACGTGAAAAATGTATAGGACCTTAATTGTAGATCGTACAAAGAGCAACAAAAAAGTATTGCATAAAAATTTTCGTATCTCAACGGGGAACCGAGTTATGATGAAAAAACCGAATTTAACCGTTTTTTCAAGATGGCGGAAAACGCACAAGGTTATTTTGGTCGACAATTTGAACTAAAGCTTTTCTAGCCGCCCCCCACGTAATATCCAAAATTTGGCTTTCTCAGTTCATTTTCATTTCCAAATGTATATAATGACTGGACTATTCTACTGAGTGAAAATACTGCCGTACTGCAAGATTTGAAGTACATAATTATAAGTGAAGAATCATATTTAAGTGTTACTTCATATAAATTTCAGTACTTCACAAGGAATGCATTACCAAAGTAATGCAGTATTTTCCAGCTCTATTTGTAAAGTAAGTTTTTGCTTTGATTTACTGTTTAAGTAGAATAGAATTGTTACTCATAACCTAATAAGTAGGTCCCTTTTTTCAATAATTTTTAAGGTAAAATAATCCTTTAGTACTTGACTTATTATGAGCCGGTGCTAATAAATTTAAAGGGCCGAATCACTAAACATATAATTCCCCTATTACATTTCTTTGCATATTTTAAATTTTAATGAGCTCTGAAATGTAAGGAACTTTTAAATCACTAACGGCTATGTTTCACCATGAAGGGTGAGTTTAGTCAGCATAAATAATAACACTACACTCACCCTGATGCAGTGCCGAGAATTAAAATTAATAAAAATATTTTCGCCACGTATTCAAAAATTCTCTAACGTAGCTAAAACATGTGCCGTGTAGCAAAAGCAGTAATACTGCACCAAATATAAAAAAAAAAACTTCGCAAGATATTCATAACCCAATCTACTTCTACTATAAAATTTACCTTTCTAATGACCAATATTATACCTTTATGAAGTCACAAAATTCGGAATTTTGCAGTAGGAACACAAAATTTTGTTTAAAAAAAACTTATCCACAGATGCTACCGCCGCGTTAATTCAATTAAAAAACTTTCACAACCTTAGATATAAACGAGTTCCATGAAAAGATTCAATTTCCTTTGCTGTTATCCCCTCTTAACAAAAGATATTTTCCAATTTGAAGAGTTCTCTCATATTGGCGTATCGCTTTTCAGCTTCTCTTACCCCGGACCGCTCATTTCATTACCATAAGTGGAGTAAACGCTGGGAAAGATTATCAACCCAGCATCGCATATCACGTTAAACACCTTCCCGTTATTACCTACTGTCAAGAAAATTCTTAGCCCGACTCCGGGTATCCTTCTTATACTACTGCAGAATGTACATAATAAAATCGATCTGAAAAGATATTCGGTTGCTTCCACTCCAAAAATCCAATTTCACGCCAAAAGAGATCTGGTTCCGCCCGTCAGGATAAGTGGAAACTGTGTGCTCTCCTGTTCTCACACACAAAGGTGGATTCAAAGGTAATTGAGCTTCCCTGTGCCCTTTTGTGTATGACTACAGGTTTTCTGTAACTACGTCATTATAATATTTACTTACGTTCATACTTTCCATATCTCCCAATATACCTATTACGGTAGTTTTAATATATCAAGGAGCCAGAGTTCGTGTATATGAGCGAACGATTTTTCGCGGAAATTGGTACTCGAGATCAGGCCTCTGGCTGTGATAAGGTAAGCTGAACAAATATGGTTGGTAGCTTTATGATATCAAAAATTCTTAGGTGAAAGGTTCCATTACAATGTTTAACTACAAAAGATACGGAGACAACAAATTTTCTAACTACGATAAATATGAAATTCTTAACTCAGTATTTTAGAGGAAACTCCCTCCACCAAAAGATGAATTCTTCATTTTACACGCGAAGTAAATGTAAAAATACTCGAATACTAGTGAGAAAATATTTTATTCAATGGCATAATATTGGGCATAATAGTGGGAGAGGAGAGGAGGATGCATTGTTTCGGTAATAGGGGAGCTGTGTAATTTTTAATGCCCCATATCTTTCTTATTATATACCATATAAAGATATTTATTTATGACAAATGGCAATAAACAGTCGGGTACGTGTACAACGAGGCGTGGCGAGGCGAGGCGAGCCGAGGCGAAGCGAGCTTGTATCGAGAGTTGAGTGAGGTGAGGTGAACACTCTCATAGTATAGCCAAAGTTAACTTAACAATAAGTTAAGAAGCAGGCGAGATTTCTGAGTGTTTTACATTCAAAATGCACCCAGCAAGAAAAGGAAAAAATAAAGTAAAAAAATAAAAAAAAAGTAAATCTTTGAAACTTTTATAAATAAAAATAAAAATGTGAAAGCGAAAATTGCATGCAATGAAACTGAATGGCAATGCTGTAAATGGACACATGTTGTTGCTGTAATCCTATGATATTTGAACAGCACGTGTTTCTGTTTACATTCGTTTTGCTATGAAAAGATTAAGTTGAAGAGCTCATGCTGGATTCTCTGATATTTTCTGGAAAAATGAGTTTTTTATTAGAGAAGAAACCGAAATTTATCTTTTTCTTAAAAATGGGAGGTAGTGTGACCCGAAGTACATTATTATGAATTGTTTGATAGGATTTTGAGGGATAGTGCATAGCCAAGTTCTTTTCCCTCATTCATTCATTACTTGTGTCAATCTAAAAAACAACAAAAAATTTCCAATTTTGCTCTACTGATTCTTAACTTGATATTAAGTTAACTTTGGTATAGCGTGCAATCATTTTATCTCTTAACTCTTGCTATAGCCTTGTCTCGCCTCTCCTCATTGTGCACGTACTCTAATATTTCCAAAAAATAATATTTCATCGGGAGTTATATGACGCTTTTTAAAACGTTGATGGCTTTCCTTCACATCATAAAAATTTTCTAGCAAGACTTAGAATAAAACCTACCTTTCGATTATCGAAAAATATGGTTTCCTTGGAGCTAAGAGCAAAATTAATGAAATAATGCATAATATAATCAGATTTACCTCAAACATAATAAAATAATAATGTAAAATTTATAAACATTGCTAGAAACCAAAATTTTTTTGGTGAAAAACCTGTCAATATTTGAAACAAAAAAGAATATTTTTTCCAAGTTTTTGACATTCATATGCTATAACCCACGGATATAATAACAATGGCGAAGAAGTTGGGTAAGTTTTGGAAAAGAAAATTTAATGAAAATGTAACCCCACTACAGTCGAATAGATGAATCTTATAACACCCCCGCTTTATTCCTTATCACATAATTAATGTTACATATCTCCACCTAAGCTAAAAAGTGCTTCGAGATAGTACAATACATACACACCGGTCATGGTGATCCAGGAAAAGTAAGCAATACTGAAAATCCGGAAAGACGAGGTGATTTTGAATTCGTATAACTACTGGCTTTCATTTAAAATACCTTTCTTTCAATAAAGTTAATAGATAAGTAAAAAATTAATTATTAACTTTTAGGGTAAAATATCTCCTAAAGTAGCCATTTTATCAAATTATTCTGTACCCACAGAAAATATTCCTGATCTGTTACCTTTCAGATAAATTCGAAATTGCTAATCTATCTCAAGTCCCTGAGATACAGCAAAAGAAGTCTGGCAACATACCTTGCTCAAATAAGCATATCGAACGAGATTTCCATGTCCGATCACAAACATACCAGTTTCAATATAGACGCTACACTCAACACATGTCAGGTGTACCGAATCCATAAACTAACCAACTGGGAACTCTATCGACAACACCTTAAGGCTATAGTTGACTCTCACGGCAGTAGCATTACAACAACGGAAGAGCCAGACCCAACAACTGCAGCTGAAGATACGTATCAAATGGTGGAAATGACTTCATTCGAATACAACTGCCTTCTGAAGCAAAAGACCTGCAATCGGCAGGTACCTTGGTATAATAGGGAACTGAGCTTGGAAAGAAAATAAGTCAGGAAAATATACAATAGAGCTAATTCTCTGGTATCTGGGGGGGGGGGGGGGTATAAAAAAGGCTCTTACGAACGAAATACAATACGGAATTAAGGAGATCTCAAAGACGAACCAGGCGGACTTTCTGAGATTGCATAGATCAATTGTCCGCAGCTACCAGGCTCCATAAGGTACTTTCAAAGGACCATACGAGTGGTATAGGCTTACTTCAAAAAGAAGATGGGAACTACACCGAGGGTTGCGAGGACACAGTTAGGCTCTTATTAGAAACTCACTTTCCCAGTCAAGGACTAGTAGCTCCAAACCCAACTGAAGGACAAGCACAGGATCTCTAACATAAGCAGGAGCCTTGCGGGTAGAATGTTCACTCCTAACAAGGTAAGACGGGCCATTGGCACCGCTAAGATCTTATAATCTGCTGGAGGGGACGGCATCTTCCCCGCCTGACTACAGCAAGGTTTTCAAGAAATACACCTTCCACTACAAAACATTTTTCGATTCAGTTACGCTCATGGGTACATTTGCCAATGTTGGAGAGACGTCTGGGTGGTATTTATATACTAACCAGGAAAGCGTTCCGGGCCATCGGCCTCTCCTCATTCTTACTTAAGTCCATGGAAGAAATCCTAGACTTACATATTGAGTTTCTAATTAAATCACAACTTCATTCTAAGTAGCTCGCTTATTAAGTTGGCAAGTCTACCGAGACTGGCATTCACTCATTAGTCAAAGATCTCGAATAAGCAAGCGAAGCAAAAGAGTTGGCCTTATGTGCATTTGCGGACATATAAGGATCCTTCGATAATACCTCCTTCAATACAATTAAATCAGCTGCGGAGGCTACAGACTTTGAGCCCTTCGCGGTAAGTTGGATAGCCTCCATGTTTAGAAGCAGGAGGGTAGCCACAACTCTAGGGAACTGTTCAGTCACTATCACCTCAGCAAAAGGCGGATTTCTATCTCCACTCTTATTGGCGATCTTGATTGATGATCTGCTAGAGAAGCTCACCAGTTCGGGTTTCAATGTACAAGGCTACGCAGATGACCAAGTAGTCACAATATGGGTTATGCATGATCAAGTCATATCCGACCTTAGTACAAACACCAACAAAACGGTTATCGTTCCGTACACGAGAAGATCGAAGCTTTCACTAACGGCTCCTCTTCTTGATAACATGGAATTGATGTTTTCAGACGAAGCCAAATATCTGGGGGTAACTCTTGATAAGAAACTTACCTGGAATTCGCATCTGTCCAGAGTGACGGATAGAGCGATGCGATCTCTGTACACATGTGATTGCTTCATTGGCAGAGCATGGGGTCTGAAGTCAAACATGATGTACTGCATATACACCGCGGTTGTTAGACCATTGGTCACCTATGCGGTCCTCGCATAGTGGCCAAAAACTAATCAAAAGATGACTGAGGCTCTGCTTCACAAAATCCAACAGCTTGTCTGTCTAAAAACAACTGGTGCCATGAGAATCTGTCCTACATCAGCCATAGAAGCCTTATTAACCCTTTCACAGATGAAAACGGAAGCGATATCTAGTACTATTAGAATTCAAAATTAGAAACAGTTAAAGCCAAAAGATCTGGTTGCTCATATAAGTATCTTAAAATAGATATGCTTCGAGCAAATGAATACAATATTTGATTTCAAAGAAGAACAGTGAAGTTGGACTGGGAGCATATGGCTCCAAGTGCCAAATAAAGGCTCTGGTCTCTACCTCTACCGTATTCCAAGCCGAGGTATTGGCCATAGAAGAATGTGCCAACACCTGCAGTAAAAGAGCCATAAATGGGCTTGGTTGAGACTACATCCTGCCCCTGCTGCCAGGATGATCACGAAACCTCGGAGCACTTGATCTACAACTACGAAGCATTGGTTTATATGCACAAAAGGTACGCTGCGTATAAGCATGTGCATAGAATGCCATGCGAGGAACCTTCTACTCTGCAAAGGAATGGATTACATCACTACAGACTGCATTATTCCTGACTTTGTTTACAGAACAGAGAGTGAATTGAGCCTGATCTCCTATGCGGTGAATATTTAATAGCTCTTCACTCGTTTTAGTGGTGAAAAGGACCGTTTTGCCGAGCAGTTTGGCTCTGGTGTATACAATAACAACATCCGAAGCGATAATTCCAAATTTTTATAAATGTCCAAAAAGCCTTTTTCCAGGATTTCCTGTGGTTGGTGGTAATAGGGCAGCTCTCTTCATAAGCTCGAAAAAGCTTTGTTCGAAGTTGATCTGCTAGGAGCTCCACTTCTTCGATCGATTTGATCCTTTCTGGATGGCCTATTAGTTCGTCTTGGACCAGGACCTTGTATACTGCCCATTATGTCCTTTTTGGTATTCTTATGTGTTCCTTCCTCGTTTGTAGAGCCTCAAGATTGAATCTTATGTATCTATGATCCGATAGTGCGGCTTGATTTGACACATGCCAGTTCGCGACCAGTTCAATACCTATATATTGGTTACAAAGAGACTTCGAGTACTAGTTTATATAACTCAAGTTATATAATTTGGTAATGAAAACCTTACGGTTACTACTATAAAAAAAAAATGGTTTCTTGGGATGGGATCAAGCTTATCTAGCATCTTAGCAGAATTCGTAATGGATGAACACATAGATGTTGCAATAGAAAAACTCTTTGAAAGACCCAAATTAATTAAGAAATATATAGATGATCTAATTATTCTTCTAAAAAGGGAGCTAATAGATGCAACGCTACAAGCTTTCAATGACACACATGAAAATATCCAATTTACATTGGAACGTGAAGTATAGATGCCAAGATAAACTTTTTAGATCTGACACTTAAAAGTAATACAAGTAACATAGGAGTAGATTGGTACATGAAATCATTGGCATCTGGAAGAATCTTAAACTATCTCTCTGTGCATCCCAACAAAATCAAACAGAACAAAGGATAAGCTCTAGGCAACAGAATCATTAGATTAAAAGATAATCACTTACACACTAAAAATTGAGGAATATTAACAACAACATTAGACTTGGTCTAAAACCAACATAGAAATTAGGTAACCTCTTTAGTAACACCAAAACAAAAATAGATACACCTTGCTGCGTTGTAGTGTATAAGGCGAACTGTGAATGTGGACGCACATACATAGGTGAGACAGGTAGGGATATTAAAACTAGGATAAGGGAACACAAAAATGACTTCAAGTCAGCTACGCGTCAAGATGCGATGGAAGAGCAACACAAATTTAGTAGATTAAGATCTACTGATATCTACAATCAATATAAAATTGTACGTAATGTGGTCAATTTGAGGATCGAGATTAAATAGTTCTTTACCTTTGGAAAAATTATGGGATAACCTGCGTAGGGCTGGTGCCTGTGGCAAAGACAAGTTCGATTCAAACATTGGTCCCAATGTAATGAATATGTACTTCCCTAATATATATTGCTCCTTTGCCAGTGGTTCCCCACTTCAAGGCGCTGTGTCAGATACTAGTGCTACTAATGATCTGCCTGCTTTCTATTTTAGATGTGTTTTGTGTCTGAGGAAGTTATTGCTGCGGTCAGAGCTATTAAGTCAGAATCATCCGGCCGTGATGGCATACCTCCTCATTTTCTAAAAAAAAATTTACCTTGGATACTCCACCCTATAGTTAATATTATCAATACCTCCATCACTACTTCTCAGTTCCCTTCTAGCTGGAATATCGCAACGGTGGTACCGGTGGCTAAAACCAATAAAGCTAAAGATCCTGGGGACTTCCGACCAATCAGAGTGTTATGTTTTCTAGTCAAAGTGAGGAAAAAGCTATTGACCTAGCAAATCGTTGAATATCTTGAGACCAATAATATGCTAAAGTGATGCCAATCTGGTTTCTGCAAATCGCATAGTTGCGAAACGGCTCTATTAAGAGTTACAGCCCGTTAGATAAGGATGAGCTATGTGTCCTAGATCTACTTGATTGTTCTAAAGCTTTCGACTCGGTAGGCTATCTAAGTTGTCCACTAACTTTCAATTTCATTCAACTGCAGTTTCCCTTATCGGTAGTTTTCTGTCTGGCAGGTTTCAGCGTGTAAGAATAGGGAACAGTTTTTCTGATGTCTTGCCTCTTACTCGTGGTGTGCCTCAAGGATCTATTTTGTGCCCTTTGCTTTTCAGCATGTATATTAATGATCTTCCTGAGGTTATTGAGGATTGTAAAATTCTCATATATGCTGATGATGTGCAGTTATATATTGGTCGTCCCATTGGTGTAATGGAGGATTGTATCGACCGTTTAAATTCTGACTTGACGAATGTCTCGAGTTGGGTGACTAATAATGGTTTACAACTGAACCCCCAAAAATGCCAATGCATTCCATTTTATCGACGACCGATTAAAGTTTGTGATTTACCGCCCATATTTTTGGATAATCAAGTATTAGAATTTACTGATCGTGTGCGAAATCTAGGGGTTTTTCTCAACTCTCGGATGAAATGTTGTGATCAGATTAGTGATATTTTGGGAAAAGTTTATGGTTGTCTTCGACGGTTGTGGTTGTCTTATGCAATTTTACCTTTTAGCATTCGTTCAATGCTGGTTAAGTCCCTTCTTCTACCCTACTTTACAGCTAGCTGTCTAATATTCCCGCACTTTGATTCTGTATGCTCAACGAAATTAATAGTTACATTCAATGACTGTACGAGGTTTGTGTTTGGCCTAAGAAGATTTGATCATGTTTCACCACATAGTACCCATCTGCTTAGTTGTCCCTTGAGGCGTAGACTTCTTGCATCCCTTCACAAAATTATACACTCCAAAAAGCCTCGGTACCTTTTTAACCAACTTGAATTTCTAAACTCTGGCAGACATTTCAACTTATTGATATCTAGGTTTCAACATTCCATAATGGAGGACTCGTTATTTTGTTCGACCTATTCGGGCCTGGAATAATTTACCAACTGATGCTCAGCGTTTGGGTTCGACTGATAGGTTCTGGAGGTTGATGGCACAGAGTTACACTGCCACCACTTAAAATGTTTCCGTTTTGAAGGGGGTTGTCCTGGCAATGATCGAGTATATATATTTTCTGTAATATTAGTTTGTTGTTTGTTAACATTATATCCTTTTGTATTATTTTTTTTACTTATGTCTTATTTTATATTTTATATTTTACATATGCATTTTACAACTTATTTAAGTATTTAGTTTAAGTTTTTAGTAAGTTAGTTAGTTCAACGTTCTTTGTACTAAAAAGATGTGTAATCTTATTGTACGTTAAGCCTTTAATAAATCTAAAGTAAAGTAAAGTAAAGTAAATGTGATAATTCTTAACATGGAAAAATACTGGAAAAGGAGGAAAAACATAGAATCCCTATATACGCATTCCACAAACCGGAAGCAGTTAATATTAAATTTGACAGAGCATACATAAACCATCAATATAAAAACCTCATTAATACACACAAAGAAAAGGGACGGAATTAACTGACAACATATTCTACACAATAGCATAGGCATTTAGTGTACTGACGACGTACATACCGATCTTTTCAATTATTGTCTGTTTATTTATTTATTTAATTTATTTTTAATATATTTACCAATTATTTTTATTTTTATTGACTGTGTTAGCTTTTTACTTAGTTCTATGTGGAATATTTGATATGAACATTAATTTAAACATGTAAGAAAAAATTAATTGTCTGTAAGACAAAAGACTTTATTGCAGTATTGTATGCCTTGAGGATGGCCTCAACAAAAGACCGAAATATAGGGAAAAAAAATTAAAATAAATAAAAACGTTCACAAGGTCGTCAAACCCAACTTTTTATTCACAACGAAATGATTTTTGGTATGATGGTCGAACGAACTGAATTAGGTTCTTTAACCAATTATTATTGTTTGAGATTTTACGCTAATTTGAGAGAGTTTTATTAAATTACCTTAATGCATACACAACCTTCCTTAATATCCCATGCTTCAGAAGTTAAAGACTTTTTTCGTATAGTACACCTGTTTATTGACCGGTCTGCGGAACGGCTGGAAATCATACAAAACCCTTAAAAAATATATAAAAATGAATTTCAAATTAAATATTAATTCAATAATATCATTGGAAAAATAAATAAATAAATTTAGTTTAATAAATAATGTAAAGGAAAAAAGTAAAGCAAAAATTTCAATTAATTCATTTCTCCATTTTTGTTCGGGACACATTTAATTCATCGAAACGGTAGTGCATTTCTATTCAGCATTTTCTTTATTTACTTATGTAAGTAATCACTATTCACCAAACTTAAGTTAAATTCACCTCCATATATGTATGTGTGTGTACAAATGTATATATGGTGATAAAGTCTTATGTTCATTCTCAGTTCACCAAGGCATTCAAGCGCTCCAAAAATTCACCACTTCATACAAAAAGTAATTTACTTCGATTTCTAATTGCATCCAACTTAAGTAATTGACTTGACCAAACTGCAGCATCTGCTTGGAGCTGCTGCCCCCCAAATAATGTCCAAATCTCAATCCCTTTGAAATAGTTCACATTGTTGTGATGGCGACCCCACGTTAATTGGATAAGCGTCTGATCCGTAATTGCGAAAAGCTTTCAGCGGCTAGTTCATCAGTTTATCGATTAGATGTAAATAGAGACTCATTTGCTGTGATCACATAGGACGATACATGGTTCTGTGGTGATATGGTTGTATACCCTCTCCTGCAAGCTCCGAATCTAATTACAAAACTTACTCTGAACGTTTCACATATCGGACAATAAGGGATAAAGCTGTAGCACTAACCACACTTTTCATTGCAATTTCAGATTTTCCATGGGAACTCGATTAACAAGAGGAACACATTCAGGATGCAGTTCACAAATATAATTACCTTAAAGGACGATGCTGGATTCGTTGTATGATTTTAATCAACTTTACCATAAATGGCAATCGAACAATCGCGACATATACAATCACCGGCTGTCAAATTCACAAAATCTAGTTTTATGATCTTGGACTCGTATGTAAGGAATTGCAAAGATAAATGAGTGAACGGTACTACAGAGTAAGATGTCGGACGTTGAACAGGCTCCGGGTGAGGAAATTGAAATTGACAGTGAAAAGACGGTGAAAAGTACTTCCGCGGGACAGAGTTGCTTGAGTTTAGCACTTAAAATAGTTTTCTCAACGCCCGGCCTTGTGGTTCTTGTTATTTTTTATTCAATAATGGGAGCGTTCATTTTTCCTCTGCTGGAAGCACCACGGGAAATCAGAAATAGTGCTGTAATTGCAAAAAGCAGAGAAGATTGCCTGAAGGAGTTGTGGACCATAACAGGTAAGTTCTTAAATTCTTCTAAATTGTGCATTTCTTTTAGTAAGAAGATTTTCTTGTTATTTTTCCGGTTGTACTCTATTTTTTTTTTTATAAATGCGCAAGCATTAAATAAATTGGAAAAAATTACTTTTATAAGCTCTGACTGCACTCAGTGGGTACTACCAACAGCAGCGTTCAGATGAAGTGCTTTGTGCAAATTTAAACAAGTGAAAAAATCACCCTTGGTTCTGCCTTAATACCACATTGCATCGCAACTATAAAACTAGAGAGAGGAAATATTATGGCGCAATTTCTGTTTCATAAACTGTATGGGACTGAACAGGCGCCACCCCCTCACCATTTCATTACTCGGGAAATTTCTGCTTCATAATACACATACAGTCCATACACCTATACTAAGCTGCATACCTTCATCGTGAATTTGCATTGAAGCGTGATGTAAAGTATGAAATTATTTTAATATCATAATTTCGGAGTAACATCATGCGACATTTTCTTGTAGGTAAAGTTCAGTATCATTATCTAGTAGTCCAGGCATCTTGTCCGGACATGTTCCTCGAATAACACTGTAAAAAGTAGCAGGACGACGCGACGTATTTTTTTATGTTTACATAAGCACTTACAAGACTTCAGTAGTTTTTGAAGCAAACGCTCTTCTCATTATGTTCGCGTCATGTTACTTTTCATTTTTTTGCACTAAAGAATTAGCTCAGGGAAATTTTTCTGAACAACCCTGAACAAAAAAAAAAAAATAATTAGAAGGTCCTTTGTCCTTTTGACATATTCTGATGTTTAAGATGACACAGATTTATTACACTTTGTCGTAAAGATTTCTAGTGGACGTTTTTTTTTGTTTCAATGTTGCAGGGAAGAGGTTATTAAAACTTTCGTACCTAGGGGTCACATGTGTCCCACGGAATGTTTAAAAAATCATAAAATGATGAAAACTTATAAGAAAGTATAAAAAGTTATCCGTTTCGTACTAATATTTCGTTTTTAAAAGTTCTCCATATACCATATACATAGGAACATGTGTAGTAAGTTGGGCCGCGCCGCAGTTCGTTAGTAACTAAGGTTTGTGACATAAATTATAATTTTTATTACTGAATTTTGTCAGGAAATGAATAAAAATTAATAGACAATGTTCCAACTGCCCACTGCTAAAATATCGTACCTTTTCGTATCTTTTCGTCCTGAACTTACCCTGCAAACATCATGATTCGAAAATGATTCCCTAGCATGTCGTAATCTCTCGCTTAATCGAGATCGAACTCGATATCGAACGGAAAACAGACGGCCAGCGTAATAAAAGGAACATGATTCTCGACTTATCAACCCGAGATTCCCTCTCGATAGCGAATTGCTTGAGATGCTAAGACGAACCGAAATTGATATTAAAACAAAGTTATGCGCACAATGTGTTTGTGTTAATGGTGTTACATATGTATTTCTTATATATATATTAAGAGAAGCGAGCTATTCTCGTATCGTAAGCGATTCGGGCAGAGCGAGTTTTTATGGACATTTAATTAGAGCCGTAAGAATGGACATTCATTTTAAGTGAAAAATAAGGTCAGTGAACATTATTGTCTTGGCCACTTAATCGCACCTTTAATTATACCAATAATCATATAAACACTAGACATTTTAGCACATTCCACAAAACATAAATTATTTTTGTTTTGAATAAAGGGTTTTCGAATAAGAGGTGTTATTTTGATATTGAAAGCAAAATGACATTTTTTGAGATAAATGATCGGATCTTTATTTCATTATAAAGAGGAAGGTATGCCGTTAATAATGAAAAATAATATCAGCCAAATGACCACCACGACCACGCCTACAGGACCATATCGTTTTCATGAAATTTTCCATAACCAAATCGCAAAGTGGCTGCCCTATGTCCTCGATAGCCTCACAAATTCCATCTTTGAGGTCTTGAATCGACGCTGGGCTGTTGGCGTAGACCTTCTCTTTCACGTGGCCCCAAAGGAAGAAGTCGCAAGGTGTTAAGTCACAAGATCTCGGTGGCCAATTGTAATCACCTCTTCGAGAGATAACACGGTCCGGAAACTTTTCCCGTAAAAGATCAATGGTTTCGATGCTTGTATGGCACGTAGCGCCGTCTTGTTGAAAGTAAACGTTGTCCAGATCAATACCATCCAATTCCGGCCATAAAAAATCATTAATCATCTGTCGATAGCGCAATCCATTCACCGTAACTATTGCTCCAGCCTCATTTTCGAAAAAGTAATGTCCAATGACCCCGTGGGACCATAAACCGCACCAAACAGTCACACGTTGAGGATAGAGAGGCTTTTCAACAATAACTCTTGGGTTTTCCGAGCCCCAGATGCGACAATTTTGCTTGTTGACGAAGCCATCGAGGTGGAAATTGGCCTCATCACTCAAGATGAGTTTTCAATGGAATTCCGGATCATTTTCATGCATTTCAAGGACCCAATCAGCAAAGACTCGACGTTGTTGATGATCGGCCGGCTTGAGTTCTTGTGTTAACTGAACTTTGTTAACAAATCTTTATGCAAAATACGGTGTAATGACGTTTGTGGAATGCCTAATTTCAAAAAACGACGAGGAATGGACAAACCTAGGTTTTCCTCAACACTATCGGCTACAGCAGCAATATTCTCGGCTATTCTTGAGCGACATGCACGGGTTTTATTCTTCATATCACTAACTTGTCCCGACAGCTCGAATTTTTCTACCAATTTCTGTATTGCGGTCCGACAAGGTGCTTCACGACGACCCAAAAATGTTCGAGTTTTACGAACCGTCTCTGCCACATTTTCACCATTTTTATAGTGAATTTTAATAATTTCAATGCGTTGTTGAATCGTGTATCGTTCCATTTGTATTAATGGCGTAGTTTCTACTTGTCAAATGTCAAAAAATAACAGCTCCAAAAGTGACATCTACCGAAACAGCGGGCTAATGAAAATAACACCTCTTATTGGAAAACCCTTTACATATATCTGTAACTAAGCGATTATCTAACTGATTTCGCCTTGTATCATACTTCCACTTAAATAAATCTATATGCCGAGAAATGTTTTCGATTTCCCTGGTGTACCCACGCAACTTAAAAGTGGTTACGCTCTATCACCGTTCATATCAACTCCATTTAGTTTCCTGCTCGAAGTCTGAATGTGATTGAGACTGAGTTTTACAATACTTTACAGCTCCCATCGTTATCGTTTTGACAAGTATTGTAATCATCGTGTTTTTAAGTATTTCATATAAAAATTAGAATGAATCAGACTGTTAAAAGTTCTGGATTATATGAAGTTAAAATTTTTTAAATAAATCAATCAAAGAACAAGTAAACCCAAAATCATGTTTCACACACACACATATATATATATATCAAGGTAATCAAGTACGCTCGGATCGCCTGTATTGTCTTTAAGGAAAAAATTTTAAAGGTGCCCATACACGGTTCAATTTTATGCATGCGCTCTGCTAGCAACATGTACGCATGCTTTGCGTAGCGCATGTCTCTTCTGAACATTCTTCCTGCGCTTTTACTACTAACAGATGCAGCAAATATTAGTGTCTTTTTGTTTTTTTTTTGTTAATTCAAGAAATTTAAGCAAAAATTCAAAATCTTTTTCGGACATTCTGGCAAAATTTTTAAATAACCAATCTTTATCTTCTCTCAGCTCATCTATAATATTATTTTTCCTTTTTTAAAAAAAAAAAACAGTTGGCTCCAAATTTTTCGTTTTCTTCCTTTTTGAACTTTTTCTTCTTCTTCAAGGGTAATAAATATACGAGGACATGTTTATCTAAACGCAATTTCGAATAAACTAACTGGTGATAAAAATCCCCATGCGCTGCGCACTCATGTAAATAATTTGGAATCTTACACAAAAGCGCATGCGCTACGGAAACAAGTTGCGTGCGATTTATACCTAGTAGCATGAGCTACTCATGCGTATTGTATGCGTATAATTGCACCGTGTGTGGGCACCTTTAGACTAAGTTTAGCAACACGCGACGTTTAAGAAATTCTGACTTTTACAACAGTTTTGTCTTGAAGATCTTAAATATTCTTATAGCCCAATGCTATAAATACAGATTTTTTTTTATGCTTGCTATGCACCATTTTTCATAATACAGGGTGGACCAAAAGTCCGTTTAAATTTGAATCAGTAGCTGCGTCGAGTAGCGACGGCGGGGTGGGATGGAGGGGCTACGAAGCGCAAGAGCGGCCAATGGGAACTCAGTACCATGGCGTCGTTTAGTGATAAAAAAGTGCGTTCTGTGTACGCGAGTACTGCCGCAACAACGATTCTTTTACACTAACGCAACGAAAATTTTGGGCTCGTTACAACATACAGCGTAAAAATGAAGCTCCATCAAATCAATTGATTAGAAAATGGGTACAGAAGTTCGAGGAGACAGGTTCAACAATGAATCAACCAGGATCCGGCCGACCTAGAACATCAAGATATGCCGAAAACGTCGAGAATGTAAGAGCGTCTATTCATGACAATCCTGGACTCTCTACTCGGAAGCGATCTAACGCCTTAGGTGTGCCCAGAACATCTTTGATTCATATTCTTCACAAAAATTTACATTTACATCCATATAAGATCCGAATGGTACAGGAATTAAAGCCTCAATATCACGCTCACAGGCTCCGATTTGCAAAGAAAATGTTAGGGAGGTTCACCAGCTTCACCAATATTTCTTTCTCAGACGTGGCACACTTCCATCTAAAATGGCATGTGAATAGGCAAAATTGTAGGTATTGGAGTGACACTAATCCTAAATTGAAGCATCAGAAACCTCTGCATTCACCTATAAGGTTACTGTATGGGCAGCTTTATCAGCAAGAGGCATTATTGGTCCATACTTTTTTGAAGATCATCGAGGAAATGCTGTAACAGTGAATACAGAGCGGTATATTGCCATGCTACAGAACTTTTTCAACAGCGCTATAGGATTTCGATGGTTTTAATGAACGATCATGGTTACAGCAAGATGGGGCAACATGCCACACTTCCAACGACTCATTAATTGCTGTTCGCGAAGTTTTTGGACAAAAAGTGAAATCCAAAAGATATGCCATTAACCTCGTAGCCCGGACTTATCCCCCATGGACTTCTTTCTTTGGAGATAACTTAAAAGTAAAGTTTTCAACAGCAACCCAGACTCCCTCGATCTAGAGCAATGGTTCCCAACCTTTTGTGGCCCATTTCCCCATTCTGGAGGTTGACTAACACCTATCGCTCCCTTTTCATTTTCATTGTATGCCAAATTTTAATTTGAAGTAAAGTGTAAATAATAAAGCAATTTTATTATTTTAATCAATTTTATTACCGTTTATAGAAGTAACCAAACCAGTTTTATCCGGTTACTCTTAAATAAAATAGAAAATAATACAAAATAAATTGTACTTTTTTTTACAGATTTTTTTTTAAAAACGAAGAAGTGAAATAATCCAATCTGGAATTTGTAACTAGGGAAATATTCAAATCTTGTTTCCATGCCAATTTTTAACTGGTCAAGGTGATCAGTAAAAATTATGATATTGTTCTCTGGGAGTTCAGGAGTCTCGTTATCTGACACTGAACACTTTTTAAGGATCGCAACTGAATCGGCTCTTTATGGCCAATATTCACCTTGTGAATATCAAACTTGGCGACGAATGATGAAATAATTAATTTAGCCCTGATAAGGTTCATCTTCGTTCATTTTTTGTAAAATATCTGTAAGGTATGCAAGTTCCAACTTGCGTTGCTTCAAATTCTCACTTAAACAGGATCAGACGTGTCGAGAAACTCGGTAACCGTGTCAAATAATTCGACAAAACGGCGCAAACAGCTTCTTTTGGAAGGCCGTATCTAGAACCAAGCGTTCGAATTTCTCATCATTTTCATTATCGGAATAGACGATCATTAGGAATTAGGTTTGATTTTGTTGACACCCGTAATAACCAGTTGTAGGGTTTCGCCAATTGTATTAGGCTTACCACATTTAGCGATCAATAAAAAAACCTCGTAAGAAGCGGGAGGACTTTTGTCAAGATCGGTAGCTCATTTGGGGGTTTAGTCACCAGTCAGCCGCGCTGAGCAAAAACTAGTGGGGACTTTGAAGAGAGGTGAGTGCAGTGAACTCGCGACTGAGAATAGCCAGTGACTCTTGCTACCCGGCAACTTCTACTGTACAGTGCTATTTGAGTTTTTCCCCCTTTGAATACTCATCGCCCACAACTTATTTATTGCCCCCCTGATAACCGTAATCGCCCAATTGGGGGCGATCGCCCCCAGGTTGGGAACCACTGATCTTGAGGAATTAAAGGAAAATATTCGAGAGGAAATGCAAAACATTTCACGAAACACTTGTGACGCCGTCATTGAAAATTTCCACTTCAGGTTGCAGCAGTGTCAAAATAGTCAAGGATTACATATGGATGATGTAATTTTTAAAAAATAAAGTCCATATTTGTGTACTTTAATAATAAATAACCAGTTTTTATCTCACATAACTAGTTTCTTTTAAATCATCATTTGAAATCTAAACGAACTTTTGGTCCACCCTTTATAAACGTAAGCACACACGTCTTATTCACAAGCATTCTTTCAACTGCTTATAAATAGAGTGGTTGCCAGCTTTACATATTTGCAATAATTGGCGGTAATGGTTTAATGAGAAGGTAAAAGAGAGAGTAGAGAATTATCAAAGAAAATAGATCGGAACATTTTGAAAAAGTGGAAAACGAATGGTTAAAAATTATGTAGGCAACAGTATGTCGTGGATAACTGGGTACGTATTGAAACCAATCGGATGAACATACATAGAAATTTCCTAATACAAACAGAAAAAGGCAAATTTTTAAAAAGGCATGTAGATCAATTGGTACATAGGAGCATAGATGGCACAAGAACTAGAAGTCGCATGAAGCACCAAAAAAGTATACAAAATTTATATGACTGGGTGGTCCATTCCGGAATGGACCACAACATTTGAAATTATGTATACTTCGAGTTATTAATATTTGTTCATATCTGAAAGTGTCGATCAAATCTATACAAAACTGCTATTATAAAAATATTTGCTTTTAGCACGCTCTAAAACATATTATGGTCCATTCCAGAATGCCAATTTCACAATCTGTATACTCTGCTCTAGTATGCCATGCGATATCTAGTTCTTGTGCCATCTATGATAGGAGTTATGGGAGACATTATTTCTGAGATCAAGGGTTTCAAAAAGAAGTGGACAAGCTAAATGAAGCTTTATCTTCACCCGAATTTCAAAGCAGTCAAAATCATTCGACAACCGGAAATAGTAAGCCTTTAATAAGTAATTAGCCAACAACAGCTCAGTCCCCTAACAGAAACAAAATGAATACATAGTAAGAATAATAATTAAAACAAGAGATGTACCTAAGGGATGTTCATTGATATCCGTCTCTTTATTTGTATTTGTATTCACTCATAATTATCGACTTATCGATTATTAAGCCTCAACAGCCATACAAAAGACAAGAAGGTTCGTAGATAACTTCAACAACGATGCAAATATCATGGAATTCTTGAATTTTTGTTGTCTTCCGTTCTCCTCGCTCTTGGCTCGAGTTGGCTCTGGATAATCTTTTGTAAATCTAAGTAATCGATTTTAATAAATAATTAATTTTAGCTCTGCAGTACACAGTTTATTAGTAATCCAGTTAATAGGGACTAAATAAGGCCTTTGCCCTACAAAAGCTGATGTAGCTGTGATTTTTATATATATTATTTACTTTCGGTCCCCGATGAATAATCCAAGTTTTCTCCCTTGGGGGGAGAGGTCTGCGCGGTCCACCATCTTGGTTTAAAAGTCCAAAAAAATGTTGTTTTTTTTTTTTTCAAAATAATTCCTTAACGGTTGAAAAAAATGGCTGATAGAAATTTGAAGAAGACTAAATTCCGGCGGAAACATGAACATTCTTATAAAAAAATGTATGCGTAACTCGTTACACATCAGACTTACAAAGAAGTGTTTACGCAAAAAAGAGTAGGGAATTTAGTCTTCTTCAAATTTGAATCAGCCATTTTGGTCGTAAGATCAACCGTTGAGGAATTATTTGGAGGAAACCAATTTTGAGTACCTTTAAACCAAGATGGCGGACTTCGCAGAGCCCCCCCCCCCCCCCACCCTTCAAAGGGTGAACCTGGAACTAAATAAAATATATAAATAACCACAATTACCCCACCTTTTGCATGGCAAAAACCAATACCTATTGAGGTAGGTACAGTTTTTCTTTTAAAATTTCACGGAAATTCCAGTCAAAATGCTCCATTAATAGCCACATGCATTTTTGTTGTAAAATTTTGGATTCTTTGAAACTTTACTTTTAATTTGGTATCGCATAAATACCTATCTAAATGCAACCGTTGTAAAGCTATGAGATACTTTTTACCTCATTAAGCCTCCACAATTTAAAAATAATAAACTCAGTGCTGGAAGGTAGTTGTTTTTGTTGCAGCTGATTAAAGCGAATTAAGGGCAGGTAAAAAATGCCGCATAGCTTCACAGTGGTTACATTTAGATAGGTATTTGTGCGGTATGAAATTAGAGGTGATGTTTTGAAGAATTTAAAATCTGACATTATCTTACTGTGAAGGATTGTTTCAATATTTCCATTTTCAATTTTGTAATGACCACTGCAAGTATATTTGTTGTAATTTTTACAGGTGATTGAACACACTTTAATCCTGCTTTTCGACAACAACACTTTTCCTTGCATTTACACGAAATAAATTAATTTGAAAAATTCCAAAACCCTCGAGAAATACTTCCCAAGCTATGAAATAGAATTCCTCAGTACTAGATAAGAGCCCCAACGGAGTTCTAACATCATCAAAATTTATAGTGTTCTTATATAAAACTGCGCCCTAAAATACTATACATAAAGAAAAATGGCCTCCTAATAATCTTAAGCTTATTTTCCCACCTTCCCAACCGCTTTCAGATTTTTATATCTTTCCTGATAAAATTATTTAAAAAAAATTATCTTAACCAAATGACTACGATTCCCCAAACAAAAACTCTCAACTGAGTAATAATTGGATTCATTCACATATCCATGGTCCGATGAATTCTAATCAAACTGCTTACTCGGACAACGGCCACATATACGCTATTGTAACTATTACTGAGATGAGACTTATTGAGCGTAAAATTGTTAGATTACTTTTTAATCAAAACTATTTTATTATTTTGTTAAGTAAGGTATATAGTAAGTGGAGCCATTGGGAAGTAAGGAGCCAAACTTAAATCTATTGGAAGACTATTTTCCTGTATGGATAGTAGTTTGGGCTCTATAGCTTCTGTTTCATGGCTTGGGAAGTACTTCTCGAGGGTTTTAGAAGCTCCCGTGGTTTTTCTGTATTGGTCACTGGTCATTGCCAGCCAAATTTTTCAGCGTTAATGGAATTTCTAAGCCACTTCTGTATTTGATAATAACCTGAAGTTGCAGCAGTTGAGATCGATGGAAGTGATGCCAGATCGCGTTGGATATTCACCGGTGAGTACAGCTTTTCCTTTTGCCAATCCAGAGTTTAATTATATCTGGATTAGGTTCAAACTTCATAAGCACATCATCTACTTCTGTTTCCTTTATCGAAGGCCAAATATGTCTGATAACGACATGATATCCATATTTGACACTACCTCCAACAATATTGATCATTTGTTTTCTGTCTTCCCATCTTCCGGAATTGTCCTGGCTGGCGATGACATACCGTATATCAGAAATTCTTCTACCACAAGTCATGCGGGCCGTTTCGTCGAACTTTTCTGTAAATCTTATAATTTGCAACAGCTAGTGGATGCAGCAAAGCAAATTCCTGATGCAGCTGGAGGTAGAGCTAATTTACTGGATTTGTTACTAACATCTCATCCTGACAGATATTCCATCTCAATCGATTCCCCTCACGGTGATTCAAGACATTGTTTAATCACGGCTCAATATACCACCTCAAACCTGTTCCGCCCCATTTTTCCACCTACAAAAAGGCTTCTTTGGTCCTATAAGAATGCTGATTGGGAAAGTCTCAATCAGTAACTAAGAGAAATTGACTGGTTGCTCTATTTAGCTTCGAGGGATTTTGATGAATGCATATTAGTACTTAGTAACATACTACGTCTTGGCTATGATCTTACAGCAGATCGCAACAACAGCAAAGTCGCTCTTGGTTTAAAGATAAATTCAACCAAGCTATAAAATCCAAAGAGACTCTTTTTCACGCCTATCAATTGCATCTCTATCCGGAACTGAAACAACTCTACAAGACTGCATGGAACACCTGTAAGTCCATTATTCAGAGAGAAAACATTTTTTTTAACCAGAACATTATACAAAGAATCTTAGTAAGCCGCAAATGTAGCAAAGGTTTCTCAATAATGATCTACATTCCCTTACTTTCAATCCTATCCATAGGATCGCTGGTGTCAGTACCCTTGATTTCGTTTACTCGTTGTACACTCTTGCGGACTCCAGGGGAATGCCACAAGTGTGAAACGAGATTGCATGATTAGATCATTGAATAACGGTTTAAAGAATATCCTCGCTTGGGAACAAGATGGGCTTGGCTGAGACTTCATCCTGCCGCTTTTGCCAGGATGCTCATGAAACCTCGGAGCATCTGCTCTGCAACTGCGAAGCATTGACCAGGCGGAGATTACTCCATCTCGAACATGCTTTTCCTACACCTAACTACGTACGGAACCTCAATCCCAGAAGGATCCTAGACTTTATTAACAGTCTGAACCTAGAAAGGGAATAAATTCAACGGGGACTCACAATAGATCTTTTAGGTCGCGGTGATTGCGAGGCTGTGCCTACACACCCCTCTACGAATCTAATCTAATCTAATCCTCGCTTGGGGAAAAACGAATCGCATCGAATTCAATGCATCTAAGACCCAAAGCTCTCTCACCTCATTAAAACAAGACCATAACTTAATTTCTGATTCACCGTCACTAAGCATTCTTGGCATTAATATTTCCATTAAGTTAAACTGGACAGATCACATCTTCTCTGTTGCCAAAGAAGCATCGAAATGTCTTGGATTTCTGAAAAGGTGTAAGAAATATTTCAGCCCGTCAAATCTAGCGCTCCTCTACAAGTCCTACATTTGACATAGCATGGAATACAATTCCCATATATTGGTCGATGCTGGTCGCACAGCCTTAGTTTCATTAGACATTGTCCAGAAGAGAGCCTTCAAGCTCATTGGCAATAACTTGTCATATCGACTCACTTGAGCACCGCCGCAATGTTGGATGCCTTTCGCTCCTTTATATCTACATGAATGGTGAATGTTCTGATGAAATATTTAGTCTAAGCCCTTGTAATATGATTGCTGCATGCAATACGCGCGGTGTAAATCGCGCACATCCTTTTACCCTTCATATTACTTTCGGCCGTTCCGTAAAATTCCGTGATGCTTTTTATTCCAAACAGTGCGAATGTGAAACAGTTAACCATCTTCTGTTTTTCCTCCGACATAGAATCTGCGGAAATTTAAGAGCGAAATACATCGGCACCTCCGCCAATATCCTCATATCCCCTAATCCTTTCCCTAATTCCTATCTACCATGCTGCGCTTCGCATCTTTGGGTATCCCCTGACTTTGGGTTAATAATATATAAAAAATATGCCCTGTGTAAGTCCTATAAGTAGTACTTATTAGAATGAAAATAATATCGCCATCTTTCCAATTTTCAACACCGCACAAATGTGAAGTTAAATCGTAATTTGAAGGTGGGGTATTTTTCAATAAAATGTCTATGACATTCCAATTTTCGAAACTATGGTGAACCGTTGCCTTTTCTATGAAGTTGTTCCGCCCAGGTGCTCCAAAAGATCAGGCCGATTGTCCGTACAACAAGAAATGATCGAAAAGGGTTGGCTAAATCTTGTAAGATATCTCCCGTACAGAATTGATGTTTAAATTGAATTCAATTGGCCAGACAGAGTCTGAATTCTTGTTCGATATCGCGGTAAGCAGTTACAAGTATCCACCCCGGGCGGTACATATTTTGGGGCGGCTCTTTTTTATATTTCTGTCTAAATTATTTTCAAATAAAAATTAATAACATAATGTTGTAATCCACAGAATCATTTATTGTAATAAGTATTTAATTTAACAAAAATGAGTGCTGACCCCGGCAGTCCTTATCGACGCGACCGACGCGACGTTGAGATTTTTAGGCTTAATCACGAATGTAAACAAATATCAGTTTTAATACTATCTTTAGCGCCATTATTGTTATTGTTTACAGAACCCCCATCGGTCATGGATATGACCAATAGGAAGAGGAACGCATTTGTTATCTCATGGTGGTTGAAGCAAAGTTAACTTTAGAAGGAAGAAGATATTTCCTTCACACTAGATTGCCTTTTAATTTCGTTTAAAAAAAGAATTATGTCTATAACAATACAATTTTTTAGAATTTGGAGACTTTGTATACATAATATAAATGCATTTATTAATAGTTGTATTTACCGCCCCCTCCCCGCCATTTGGTTTCTGATATATGTATGTGTTATACCTACATATATTGCCCAAAAGCAATAATTTAGATTAATTAACACTTAGCCGAACGATCGGGCAGATTTCACACTTTGACTTTAGCCCTTATGTATAGAACTACATATGTATAGTGATTGCGAAAATGCTTCCTTGTTATAATATCAGATGGCTCCACTTGTACCATTTTGAACAGTCTTAAAGGCATAGTGCGTAAGAGCGTACAGCCATTATACACGAAACCAATCACCTTGGAACCCGACCATCTCCGATTTGGATGAGATTTTAACTATTTGTAGGGAATACCAAATAGCTCACCCATTTCTTTTTTGTTTTACCCTACCACCCCTTACCCCCTGGCCCACGCTAGGGAAGTAAAAAATTTCGTGATTTTACGATAAAGCAACATTTTCAAAAAATCATATCATATCATATAGAGAAAAAAAAAGTGCTAGAAGTACTCTCTAGTGAATAATACTATTTTTTTGAAAAAAAAAATACTATTATTAACAAGTTTTTTTTTTTTCGTTCAGTGCACACAAATTCTTGGGAGATTCTGAAATGTACTCATGCATAATTTTTAAATATGGTCTCACTCAACACCACGGTGGCCTTCGCTATATTCTAGTCGTCAAAGTTCAGTCTTACCTTTTTTTTTTAAGTAAAACTTCTTATGTTGGTTGTAAACTGCCGCGAGAGGGGAAATGAGTGACAAAAACCTGGCCCTTCCCCTCTTTGCGGCGTTCATGCTCATATTTTTTGCTCATCTACTAGTCTACGCTCGTAAAAATTGTTAATAGCTCGACCACCCGTTCTCGTCTTCCAATAATTCATAACAATTCTATGGAAAAAATTTCCAGTAAATTTCTAAGAAAAATTTGTGGCCTTCCCACATGTTCTTCAGAATTTGTATGCATTTGGACGGCAATGGGTGCTTGGGGCACGACTAATAATTTTTATGAGCTTAGACGCTAGTTAACCAATAAGCATTCAATTCTTCTCAGAAATTTACAGAAAATGTTTCGGCAGAATTTATTATAATTCAATCGAAGTGTTGAGCGGAGATTTTAATACAAATTTCGTCACAGATGCCTCGTTACCATTAGTGAAATTTTTAAAACATAAATTTAATTTAACTATGCTTAACGATCCTAATGAAGCTACAACTAGAGGTGGTACTGCTATTGATGCAGTATTCACGAGATTTATTCATAAAATTAATTCAATTATATTTCTATCCTATTATTCCTACCACAAACCTATTGTAACTTTTATAGAAAATACACGTAAAGAATCAACACTAGCAATAGTTGAATATGATGATGAATAACCAAGATTACTTTTATATTATATTTCTTTTATAAAGTCTTTTACTAATAATGTGTTTTTTTTTTGTTTTACCCTACAACCCCTTACCCACAACTTGGGAAGTTAGAAATTTCGTGAGTTTACAATAAAGCACTATTTTCACATCGAATCAAATAGAAAAAAAAAGTGCTAGAAGTGCTCTCTAGTGAATAATACTATCTTTTTGGAAAAAAAAAATTCTATTATAAATTTTTTTTTTTCATTCAGTGCTGCTATATTTTTTTATAAAAAATATAAAACTTTAAACTTTAACCTTCATTTGGTATTTGAATCAGAAAAATCTGTTGATCCGTTCTCAAGATATGGTTTTTTGAAAATGACGCTTCATCGTAAAATCAAAAAAAAATTCTAACTGCCCTAGCGGGAGGGTAGGAGGTGGCAGAGGAAAACAAAAAAGTAAAGGTGAGCTATTTTGGTATACTCTGCAAACTGTAAAACTTTCCTTCAAATCGGATATGGTCGGGTTCCAAGGAAATCGGTTTTATATGGAATGGCTAAATTATTATATACGAGTGCGACAATATAAGACTTTATTTTTTATCTTATTATAAAAAAGCTTTAAATAAAATAAATTATTATATATTTTTAATTCTATGCTTTGTATAAACAATATGTGAAATCGTTATACGAAACCCAAGATCGGGTTGCCAAATTTAGTTCATTTTTGAACTCGTATTTGCTATTGCTATGAAAACACTATGACCTAAATCGGTCAAGCCGTTCTCATGTGATGATGTAACATGAAAAATGCTCGGTGGACAGCGTAGTTTGACTTCCCCGAGGGCGATGGAAACCGTGTAGTTCACTGTGGCGCCCGCGATCGGCTAAGTTTTAAATGAATTTTAAATGACTAGTCCACCCCTGTATTGCAATTTCATATGCAATGAGATGAGCAATAAACATTCATTTCTTCTTAGGAATTTACAGAAAATATTTCGGCAGATTTTTTATTTACTTTAGTGGTCGACTGGACTGATTTTCAGATACTTTCATGTGTGCCGTTGCCGGCCACCAATAAATAATGCATACAAATTGTAAAGAAAAAATTTTTCTGAGAGAAAAATTGAGGACATCCTTGCTTGTAACTTTAAATAATATAAAATGACATTAAATATTAATTTTAAATACATTTCTTCTGCATTGCAGAAAGAAGTCATTTGCTTTTGGCCAATTTAGGTATATAAAATAGTTCGGTCTTTCTAGTATTAAATGTTGATAAGTAGAAAAAGAAATAAAGAAGAAGAAAAAATAACAAAAAAACTAATTACTCATTTAAAATTTTACGAATAGAGTAAAAAAATGTTGATTTGGATTAATTTAGAAAGGGCGGCAAATTGCGGACCGCCCCAGGCGGCAAAAGTTCTATCTACGCCACTGTGAATACTATAAATTATCTACTACATATAAGGCTAAAAATTAGTTTCCGTCCAGGACCACATTCATTCCAATATAACCGTATAACAGCATGGTTGGTCTTTGATTCTTCTACACTAAGCTAGATCTCTCTTAGCCATATCATAGTTTATCTGCATTTGTGGCTTATACTATAGGTAGACTCCAAGACACGTTATTTGGGAAGAGTTATAAAGGTAAACAAGTAAAAAAGCTAGAATTGGTCTAGGACCAATTCTTATGATACCCTAGATGAATGCCTGTATAAAATTTCGTAAGGTCACCGATCTATGAAAGTTGAATTTTTCAAGAGGCTTTTCGCATATATTTCTAGAATGGTTTATCGCACAAAAAAATGCTTCTAAGCAATTTTATAGGACTTCGTATTCTGAAGAAGTTTTTAGTACAATAAAAATGTCTTGGATTGATCGTTTTCAAAGTATACGTAAAAACCCTAAATTTTTATATGGCAACACCAAGAAGGAGTTGGCCGATTTAGTCTATTTTTGAAATGTTTTTTGCTAGTACAATGAGAAGACTATGTACCATATTTCAGCTCCCTACGTTGTTGCGTTCTGAGGCAGTGTCCAAATATATAGTGGAAAACGAAATTTTTGTATGGCAACCCCATGAAGGAGTTGCCCGATTTGTCTCATTTTCGAACTTAATTTTACTTTTTTTTTAAAGTCTGTGTACAAAATTTCAGCTCTCTAAGTATACGCGTTCTCGAGTTATCGTGCGCACAGACGGACAGACGGACGGACGGACGGACAGACAGACGGTCAGACATGCAAAAATCAAAATAACTTTTAATATTATGCGTGGGTGTCCAATCCATTTTGCTCTACGATCATTATTTCGAGGTGTTACAAACGGAATGACAAACTCAGGATACCCTATAGATTTCATCTAGGGTATAAAAATAACCATGCCCTCATCTCCTGGTGAAGAATCAAAACCAATTTTGTCTTCCTCAACCAAGAATAGAAGAGAAAGGACTCAACTGAAGAATTTGTTTTTTATCTTTTACCGACATGTTCTACGCATTATGAGTCAGGGTGGATTTATGAATTTCCCCCAAGTATTCAGACCTATAAACTTGTCCTCGTTCATAGATCAAACGCAATTATTGGAGCGTCGCCGTTTCTCTTGATTGCCTCCTACGTGCTGCAGTGTGAATTATTGCACACACGGTGATAAAGCTTTGAAGATACCATTAAAAATTTTGGCCCTCATTTTAGCTTTTAAAAGGTTAATGTTAGTACCTACGCCATTTTACTTGACAGATGTAATGCGAGTTAACCTGATAAACGAATCGAATTTTTGTAAATGAGTTGAATTTTGTTGCACTCTTTAGCTTCGGCTCCTTGTAGAAATGTCCGGTTTGGGCAGCACTCTGAGCTTAGCTGCCAGATCACTGTTCAGTATCCTGAACATCCTTACTAATTTTCGATATTTATGAAGATCTTCGCAGATATCTATACAAAGGTATTTTGTTCGAATACCTTCACCACCATTTCATAGTTGTCCGCATTTCTTTAGATAAATTATCATAGCCATATTCAATAGATTCTTATTCCACCCTGCAGAGTTCATCCAAACTGCTGTTCCATAAAACGTCCGGATGTGTCCAAGTGTACTGGTATGACTGACAGATTCCAAAACTAATATATAGTAGCACTATTCCCTTATTATATTGAAGAATATCATCATCATACACAACAACAGCTAGTGGTACATGCCATAATATATAAAATTAAATTCGCCCATGGCGTAGTATCCTCTTCAAATTATTACAAAAGAAGTCCCTTCTGATCTGCATCAACGCGTCACGTCTACATTCATTTAAACAAAACAAAAGAATTTTTTTGCCCGACTTTTAATTCTAAACAAATCGTAAATAAGTCACGATGTGAAGGTCCTTGTTTCACAGAATAGCATTGTCCCTCTGAACAATTTGGGATTAAGCATAAATGTTGCTTTTAAAAATTTAAATAGAAAAAAAAAGAAAAACAAAAAAAAAATTTTACAGCTCTATTCGTGTATGAGAGTCCAGCGGAAAGAATATAGTAAAGCAGTGCGCTGCAAGCTAGGGATTTAGGGCACTTTTACAGACAAAAGCACAGCACGCTCCTAATGCTACGCTTCAGTAGTGGAAACAATAGAGGCTACATGGGAAGCTTTTCGAGCTAAAACTTGCCCTGTAGAAAAAAAAGAGATTTTAATGGCTAAGAGCTAAGAGGATGTTTGCATTAATTCCTAGTACCGACCTACGTGTGTACGCTTAGTATATGTGTATATGTGTAAATCTGCAGTGCTTTGCACCAAAACTGAATACAAAAGTGTTCCACTCACCCTCCATCGAGTCAAATTCTAATTATCTTCGGGTACAGTGCCTAACTATAGTTAAAAGAGTGATGAACTCTATACGAGTGGGAGTAGGTTATTTTCAAAAGGACATGAAGGTTGCATTTACCTGAAACATGAAGGACTTTCGACAGCTGCATTGGATTTCTTTCCTGAACTGAATTATTTAGAATTTCGTCGAGTTGTGATTTTTTCCAAATATAAAAAGCTGTCCCTAAGGAATTTTGTAATAACTTAGTACATCATATCATGGCATGGCATAGAATAATAAATACCGTTTGCTTTAGAGAGGCCCCTTCAAAGATCACCCGACATTTATATATTACTCGGTAAGAAGACTGCTGTATGTTCTAGTGGAGGCTCCTATTTAATAATGGTAAATGATGAAGTGGAAGATAAATATTGTGTCATTCCATAAATAATACCTCTTTTTATACTTCGTTTATTTTTATAAATTAGGATAAAAAAAATTTTGTTTTATTCTAAAATATATTCTCCTTCATTTCTTACAATGATCTTCCATCTTTCTGGTAGACTTTCAATCACTCGCCTCCACTTTCAAAATTCACTTGTCTGTGACGAAGAAATACTTCTCCAGTATTATTTTGACACCTCGTCTATTGAATTCATATTTTTCCGGACAAAATATTTTAACGACTACAGAATAAATCATAACGTGCGATGGCCGGCAGGTAGATGGGGCTTGTAGTAGATCGGTTTTTTTTTTAGCTTGGATTGTATTTAAAAGTTCAAAGTGAACTAAACCTTTCATATCCCAGCAAACAGATAACAATACTTTACGTGGGTGAAGACTTTCGTTAGCTTCGGATTCCGATGTTTCTCCTTTCTCTACCCATAGCATCTTCGATGCCTGATAGAAATGCCAGTCACCAGTCACTACTCGGTAAAAAAAGGGTTCATTCTTGAGACCTGACAGCAAGGAAAAGCACACATTGTCCGATCGCCATACATTGATCACATTTATCAAAAATTGGAAAGAGAATTTATAAATCTCGTTTGTGATAGGGAAACAATTTCAGAAATAAATTCGAAATAAGCAAAATCCCCCGTCGAACGAAAATGTTATGATATACTGGAAAGATATCGCTTCGATAATCGCCTTCGATGCGAAGTTCTAATATGTTGCCCAGAAAATATTATAGCTGTAGAAAATTCGAATGTGAATGTATTATTTCGAAAATATTTAATAGTAAGGATTTAATCTATTGGCAGAAATTTTTCGGTTATCAGTGACATTGGAAACTCATTTAAAATTGATACAAATTACAAACAAGTATTAAATTCATAAATGTGCAAGTATATTTGCTTTTTCACACATTCGAAAATTTTCATCGATTTCGAATATTGTTTGAGTCATTTATTAAAACATCAGGAATATGTGTGTGTGTGTGTGTGTGTGTGTGTGGATTTCTTGCTTGGACCTAGCAAACATGGCGAAACGCAGAAGATTCACTTTCTTATCACCTGGACGATAAAATATATCGTGGATGATAATCATATTCGTATTGCATTCTGAACTTCCAACGGGAGAAAATGTTACCCCGAAGACAAAACATCTTGATGAAACGAATGCCTATCTTTTACGACCTTTCCGGGCGAGTTATTTTCATATCGTGTATAAGAAACGCATTCGTTTCTTCAAGATGCTTCGCTTTCTTATCATCAAAGCAAATCAATTCAAGAATCGTCCAAATAAATTCTTTGGTATTTGTAGGTGGTAAGGGAATAAAGAAGACATTTCTTTAAAGTAGGTATATATATATATACAGTTTCTTTTTTACTATGAATTGGTAGAATTAAAATCAGTAGTAAACTCACAAATTAATCACTGTCATTGAGTCTAACGAGGCTTTCTTCCAAATGATAGATTCGTGTATCATAGGGATGGCGAAACAGATGTGTGATGTGAATTTCTTTTTAGGAAGATCTCCGATCCATGTCCAATTAAAAGAATAAAAGGAGTGTAGTTGTTTTAGAACATCTTTTATTTTTTGTTATTTCCCAACGTTTCCACCCTTGGGTTTATGGGTCCTCTTCTTGGGGCTACAAAGCAATAAATATTTAAGAAACAAGACCACATTTGTATTCACAACTATGTAAATTACCCTATGAAAGTAACAAACTAAAATATAATAGCACTTATTACACAAAAAAAAGACAAAAAAAAATGGACAATGAAAAATTTTACTGATGAGATGAGAGCTAAGTGCGAATGTTGGTAATGTGATTATTATGTGAGGTTAAACAATTGAGAATTTGGCAATATTCCTTGTGGATGGTCTCTGTATCTAGTCGTATATTGATTAAGTTATGTTTGTTCATGTATATGTGGCAGGATTCTTTGGTTTCTCTTTTTATTATATTACTTTCATTGGCAATGATCATGGCATCATCAAAGTTGATTTTATGCCCTGTTTCAAGGGAATGTGTAGCAAGTGCTGATAATAGACAGATAGCAAGGAGAAATGTAACCAACTCAATCACACACCATCTAAAATATATCAAAATATACAAAGTCAACAAGTTCATTTCTCATTCCTACAAAAAAACTACACAATTTCTCAGGAACAATCCTCATATATACATATAATGTCAATTCCGACAAAGGCAACAAAATGGCGATCATGCATAAAACTACTTATCAGAACAAGATCATGGAGTTGCTTAATGATCCCAACACATACACACTCATGGAAGCAGATCCCACACCTCTTCTACAAAGAAAAAACAACAGACCGGTTCAAAAATTATTTGACAATAAATACATCAACAAGTTTCAGAGAAATTGTCTACGCACAGACACAGCTACAAGTCCCAGATTTTATGGGCTCCCTAAAATACATAAAACAGCCTCACCAATGATACCAGTTATTTCTAAATACATGACTAAAATTTTGCAACTCATCAACACAGATAATCCCAACATAATCTCAACATAAAAAATTCCAACTCCCTAAAAACTGATCTTGAAAATATTCAAATTAATGTCAACGACATCCTTGTCTCATTAGATGTACAGTCCCTCTACACAAATGTTGACGCGCAGATGGCTCTACAAATCATTGACAATAAACGGCATCTCATCGAAAACCACACACCGATTAACAAGAATCTATTCAAAGACATCATCCACTTCTGTGTCGTAGAATGTAACTATTTTTCTTATGACAACAAGACATATAAACAAACATTCGGTTTTGCCATGGGAAAGCCATTATCCGGTATTCTCCCAGACTTCACACTGGACCACATAATTGTCGAAGCATTAAAACTCACCACACATAAACCTACTTTCATTAAAAAATATGTAGACGATATCATTTGTACTATTCCACGTGAACATATGAATAACTTACTACAGGCGTTCAACAGTATCAATACCAAGCTCCAATTCACGCTTGAACCAGAAAAGAACTACTCCTTACCATTTCTCGACATGCTTCTCATCCGGACAAAACAACGTAAACTTATCACCGACTGGTATTGCAAACCCTGCAGCTCCAATCGCATGATTAATTACCATTCCAACCATCCAATATCTATGAAGATCACATGGCTGAGGTTTTTGTATACAGAGTTCTGGGCCTAAATGATAAGAGTTTCCACTCAAAAAATATACGCATTATCGAATCTATCCTCTCGAAAAACAATTACCCCTTCAGACATAAGGAACAAAGCTGTAAAGAACGTAATAAGAAAGACTAAATTTACTACTTCCACCAACAGAGATATTCATCCAGCTCATGTAGAAATAGAAAATGCCCATAGCAAAATGTTTAATTCGATCCCATACATATACCCAATAGCACACGAAATAAGACGTCATATTCATGCGGTGGATAATCAAATAAATATTACTTTCAAACCCATCAGCAGATTTAACAATATATACACCAAAACAAAAGACAAAATAAAAACCCCCGAAAAAAGTAGAGTGGTGTATAAAGTTAACTGTGACAACTGTCCCACAGCATATATTGGCTAAACTTCTAAAAACTTAAAAACACGTCTATCTCAGCATGCTAAGTACATAAAGAAAAAGACCCCGCACTCAGCACTGGCTACACATTCCCTTGAAACAAGGCATAGATACAACTTTGATGATGCCATGATCATTGCCAATGAAAGTAATATAATAAAAAGAGAAACCAAAGAATCCTGCCACATATACATGAACAAACATAACTTAATCAATATACGACTAGATACAGAGACCATCCACAAGGAATATTGCCAAATTCTCAATTCTTTAACCTCACATAATAATCACATTACCAACATTCGCACTTAGCTCTCATCTCATCAGTAAAATTTTTCATTGTCCATTTTTTTTTGTCTTTTTTTTTGTGTAATAAGTGGTATTATATTTTAGTTTGTTACTTTCATAAGGTAATTTACATAGTTGTGAATACAAATGTGGTCTTGTTGTTTGAATATATATTGCTTTGTATTCCCAAGAAGAGGACCCATAAACCCAAGGGTCGAAACGTTGGGAAATAACAAAAAATAAAAGATGTTCTAAAACAAGTACACTCCTTTTATTCTTTCGGAGATCTTCCTAAAAAGAAATTCAGATCACATATCTATAAATATAAATATTTAATTTCGAAGTAATTTAATTGAATCAAGAAGTAATTAAGTTACCAGAACACCACGTATTTCGAATATCTTCTTAGTGCTGGAGAGTTTTCTTTCGCAAGATGCTGCGTTTTTTCGTTGGACAAAATGCAGAAACGACAGAATTTATTGGATCGAAAACTCTGATGGAAGCCTAGAAGGTTATTTCCGCCCAAATTATCATGCGCAACTGAAATTAATGATTCTTTTAATGTCTTGAAAAAAATACTCTTTTGAAGTTCTTGCCACAGCAAAAATTTACTATGTTTTCTGCGCTACATTGATATTTCACTCCGACAAAAATTCCTTAGAAATGTTGGGTTTTCAAAAAATGATTTCAAAGTTTTGATACTAGAAATGTTCTGAAAATATGATTGAACTTGTACATCAACAAATGAAGCCTTTTCTTTTATGCATTTTTTATCCCAACGAGTTCGTAAAAATTTTGTTACTGGTTCAACAAAAGTAAATTGAGCTGCATATCGCTTTTCTCGTCTATATTTCGATTGAAAGGGTTTAAGAGTTTCAGAGAAGGAATTTTTGAAATTAAAAAGAATGTCAGTAACTTAGTTACTTCCGCAGTCCCTGTTCTGTGTGCAATAGGTGACAAAATGTTGGAAAGTATTTGAAAAATATCTTGAAAAGCATTTGTAAATTAACTATGAATTTCGTCAATTGCAGAATTGGGTATTCCCAGCAAATTAATTCACTCAAACAAAGTCCACATATTGTCGGAAACTTCAGTCGGTTTTTTTTTTATCCGAAGCGCTTTGGCGAGTACCTCATTTTCTTGGTTTAAATTATTACCGTTATTCTGGTTTCTATGAACAATGACATTAATTTTCATATCATAATTGAATGAATTGTTATCAACTTAGCAAGAATGACTTGTATTAGAAAAACTTTGCTTCAAGCATTTTGTACCTCTACAAGCCACAGTATATGTCTAAAGTTTTATGACATGTAGCAGAAACAATACAATTTAAAATTATACGGCCGTTGCTTAAAATGTGTGTAAGCTCTTTAAAAGAGAGAAAATAAAAAAAAATGTCAACGTTTTCTTACAAATAAAACAAATCAATTTCATAGTGATCTAAAAAATAGCAAATCAAACCTCTGTTATATAGTTTATAATTAAAAGTATAATATAATAATAATAATAATATATTCAAAACAAATTTCATGAGTACACAAGATCTACAATCTTATATTCGTACAACTAAATAAGCGGATGTAAAATTGCGACTGCGCATTCAATAAAAAAAAAAAAGAAAAACTAAAACTAAATACAAAATAAAATAAAAAGGGTAACTATTCATAGTAGACTAAAACAAGAAAGAGAAAGAGAAAAAAAAAGAAACTAATAACAAACATACAAAATTACATGAAAAACTATATAAAGTAAGAAAAAATAAAAGAAATGGGTCATGAGAGAGTAAGATAAATCAAACAAAAATTAATCTAACTTGTGCCAACCGAAGGAAGAACTGATAAACGATCCTTGAACAACCTCTTGAACATGTGCAGGGAACCAGCGTTTTGAATATTTGTTGGTAAATTATTCCACAATCTAGTATCCTGAACAAAGTAAGAACATTCATAAGCAGCTGTACGGAATCGAGACAAGAGAATATTTGCGTTTCTAGCAGAACGTAGATTTTGTATATGTGTAAACAAATAGCTTGGGGTTTTTGATTTTAGCAGATTATATAGGAAAATCAGTAAATTGAATTCAAGATATTTGAGTATGGAGAAGCCGAGCAAACGATGATTGAAAGGAGAGATGTGGTCAAACCTTCGAAGGCCATAGATAAATATGACGCAATCATTGAATGCGACGTTAAGTTTACGGGAGCAGGTACTATCCAATTTCGGATATATTACATTTCCAAATGTAAAATGAGGTATCAAAAGAGTTTTCACCAATTTTGACCTTATCTCTCTAGCCAAAAACGAAGCGGTTAGCCACAGTTGCCTGAGTCCTCCGTATATCTTACCAAGAATTGAGCTAACAAGATCGCAGCATTTCAGAGATGAATTTATAGTTATACCTAGATTTTTAACAGACCCTACCAAAGACAGAGGAGAATCGTTAAGTAAAATGTCGGGGAATTCAGTAATATTCAGCTTCCTGTTATTGATAATAATGTAGTGAGATTTACTTGGATTGAGAGTCAGATGGTTGGATTGTGCCCATTGATATATCTTATTTAGGTTACTATTTACTCGAGCAAAGCAATCCTCAATCAGACCGATAGGTCTGCTGAAGTAAATCTGCACGTCATCAGCATACAAATGAATATTAACGTCCTCCACAATTTCAGGCAGATCATTTATGAAGATACTGAAAAGCAGGGGTCCCAATATTGATCCCTGCGGAACACCACAAGACAGTGGAAGGAGGCCTGAGAAAGTATTGTTTACCTTTACTTGTTGATATCTTTCTGACAAGAAACTTTGAATTAGCTGAACAGCCGTAGAGGAGAACCTAAAATGAGTAGATAATTTCTGGAGAAGCATCATGTGATTGACGCAGTCGAAAGCCCTGGAAAAGTCCAGAAGGGCCAAGATACTGATACAATCGTCATCGAGAGCAGCTCGCAAGTCATTAGTAACTTTTAACAAAGCTGAAGTACAGCTGTGCTTTGCGCGGAAACCTGATTGCCATTTGGTTAAAAGTGCATTTTCTTCCAAGAATTTTGACATCTGGGTGTACAGTAGCCTTTCCAGAACTTTGGAGAGAAAGGACAGAATGCTTATCGGGCGGAAACCACTCATGTCAATAGGGAAACATTTTTTCGGTAGAGCCAGCACTGTTGCAATTTTCCATCTATTAGGAAAAGTAGAACGAGTCAAACACGAATTAAACAGAAAAAGTATATTGTCAAATTTATAAGCTTAGTTTTAAGAATATTTTAAAAAATATATAAGTTGTTACATAGAAAATCTTAAAAAACACGTCAGCTAAATAAATAAATAAAATAAAGAAATATTTTTTTTTTTTCTTGAATGAACTTCGCGACTCACCTTTCTTTCCAGTGGCTGCCGTTGGTAAAAATTTAATTAAAGCAAGGAAGGCCAACGTACATTTATTGCACTCTATTAAATAAAAAAAAAATCCATGTAACTATAGCTCATTTGTACTTTAATAAATTGATAATTATACTTTTGCATTCAAGTATGTTGGCTGCCGATTCTTTAAGAATGTCAAAAACTTTGACTTCATATGTAGGCCATTTCTTAAAAAATTATAAGTTTGTGCAGAAAATTGTATTTGGAAGTCATACAAAATCTGAAGATTGCAAAGTTTCTGCTCATCCTTACTATTCTTATTTAATAAAACTAATCAATCTATAAGTAAAACATATCCAGTAAAAAAAAGTTTTAAATTTAAAAATCAGACCTATGTAAGAGTATAAAAATAGCACTGAATATATTTTATGATAAAAACTTAGAAATAATATTCGAACAAGTCATTTCCGATTTTGTTTATTAAGTCTCTTCGACGATCACCTGCTTGTTTCAATGCTTCCTTTATTAGATTTATTTGCTGTGGAACAAAAGCATTTTTCAGTAAGAGAATATCTTCTTCGATCTGTTCCTCGCAGATTTTGTTGATATCATTTTATATATTAGTACCTATTTTATTTTTCTGTTTGCACAGATTGGTATGTATCAGAAAATCTCATTCTTTTAAATTTTGAATTTTTTGTTTGAGATATGAGTTATCCTGTTCCACCGACTTTGCTGTTCTCTACTCTCATTTCCAAAATGAATGTGGAGAAATCGTGTAAATTTGTATATATAAATATTTTTTATTTTATTATTAATAAAATATAAAATATGTATTGTTGCATTATTTATTTTAATTGAAAAATTACATAAATGCTCAACTGTCACTTATAAAGTGGGTGTACTGATTCTTCTCTAATTAATTATGCATATTAAATTTATTGTTATAATTGTTCGACCAAAATGATGCCTGTACGGTCAAAATGTTGTGTTCGTATGACTTTTCAATATTAAAAACATGGCAACTCTGTCACCATATTTGCTCTAATTTCGCGTAGAAGATATTTTGGAAATATCATCGACATATCGTCCTGAAGATTTTTCATCCAAATCTTGGAAAGGCCAAATAAATTTATTACATTACTTTCTTATATGTATAAACAATTTTTCCTACTCCATACACTTTGTATCAATATATAGATAAACTTATGTAGAGAAGAAACTTCTATGGGGTTTAGATACCTGTGTACGTATTTTACTTCAAGTGGGTAAACGCAAATCTCAATTAACTCGAAGATCTCTTAATAAGTAATTGATACTCGTGGACTATCTATACCTACCTACCTACCTATGTAAATCTGATTATTTCCAATAAATCTTAAATGAATAGGCCTAATGCTAACTACTTCGTTATTGAATATAAGAATCAGTACACATATGAATTCAAAGGAATTAATGAATATTTATGCAATATCAATGCAAGCCTTACAGTCAGATTAATCCCTTTAATGGGCAAAACAGTTGTTAAGTATTCCAAAACAATTAATTATTTGTGCAGTTATGACTGGGTATATTTTATTCAAGCTTTTAAGAAAATTTATAATCTTAATGTTTAATCCGGTAGAAAACATCCGTTCCAGTTACAGTGGCTCAACCAACAAGTAAAGGTCCTTCGTATACTAGTACTAATTAGTATAAAAAATGAATTAATGATATAAAAAAAAAATGCATCATGTCGCCTACTACCACGAAAACATAAATTATATGGCTGATGTCAGCACACTTAATGATATTGTTATTTTGCGTATATGCGCTGCATTATTTTTCTTTCTGCTTGAGGCCTATTAAAAAATTGCTGAACATTCTTTCCGTGCAATTCTGAATTAATCAAATGAAGTCACGTAAACACGTTAACATTCTTAGTATATCCAACAATGTAGTTAGTTTGTGGTTGTATTTAAAAGCGCAGCGGATGTATTAAGAGTTTACATGTATAAATGCAATTGTAAAAAAAAAGACATGCGAAATTATGAAGAATGTATGTTGCCCGTAATATGTAGTAAATATTAATCTACTAATTCTAGAATTTTAAACGAAGAATGCAAGTGTTCTATTTTATCTATTTAGCACAAACATATCTCTTTGATCCGCAATTACACAATAACTGCGTTCAATTAGGGAATTAATTTAATTTCATTTCGTTTATTTAGAATTTTTTCAAAGATCTGATTACTGAATTTATAATAAGTATGCATAACAATAATCCGGAACAAGAAAGGTATCTTTATCTAAGCTGATCTCTTTTTTTGAAAGATGAAAGTCAATGCAATCAAACTGATGGTTAAAGATACGAGACATTGATGAAATCACGCCCTTAAAGCTGGTAGAACCAAAATGGCAGAACGGGTTTCGAGGTAGCGGTATATTTAAGGCTCATTTAAGGCTAATTTAATGCCCAAAAAATAAATTTACGGCTCCCATAGTTTTCCAGAAATCACGGCTCTGCTAGCTTTAGAAAAGGTTAGCAGAACCAAACAAAAAAACTTATGAAACTTATTATTTTCGATGTAAAAAGTATATAAGAATTTAAGGCTAATTTAAGGCTGCATTTATAACGACATATAAATAGTTTTAGTTAAAGATACAACAGAATTCATTCAAAGGACACGAATATTGGAGTTGATAATTTATAAGAGAATATCAGTACCGCACTAAATAGCCCTAAAACAAATTTCCACGTACAAATCGTACAAATTCCTGGCGGTTCAATTTAAGCTGTTTTCGAGTAATAGATGTCGATTTGACATGGTTCTGCTAGTAAAACGCGGTTCTACTACTGAGCCTAGTGCTAAAATGTAATCGTTTTGTTAAAAGGAGTCACATTTTAGCACTAGGCTTAGTAGCAGAACCGCGTTTTGCTAGCAGAACCAGGCCAAATCGACATCTATTATTAGAAAACAGCTTAAATTGAACCGGCAGAATTTAAGGCCCATTGAATTCTAATTAAATGCTGAGAAACCAATGCGATTTGTACGTGGAAATTTGGTTTTAGGGCTATTTAGTGCGGTACTGATATTCTCTTATAAATTATCAACTCCAATATTCGTGTCCTTTGAATGAATTCTGTTGTATCTTTAACTAAAATTATTTATATGTCGTTATAAATGCAGCCTTAAATTAGCCTTAAATTCTTATATACTTTTTACATAAGTTTCATAAGTTTTTTTGTTTGGTTCTGCTAACCTTTTCTAAAGCTAGCAGAGCCGTGATTTCTGGGAAAACTATGGGAGCCGTAAATTTAATTTTTGGGCATTAAATTAGCCTTAAATGAGCCTTAAATATACCGCTACCTCAAAACCCGTTCTGCTATTTTGGTTCTACCAGCTTTAAGGACGTAATGAAATCGTCATACTTTGTATTATGCTGAAGAACAACGAAGAAGTCATATTTCCTCAAGGAGCATACAGGAACAGATAGATTGAAAGTATTTAAGAGCTCAGAGGAATTTATCGGTCCTTATATACAGAGCCGAACTAGGACCGGGCGATTGTGCGCTAGCCCGATGGGCCGTTGCTCGTGGGGCCGGCGGTACTTGGGTTAATCGCGATCGCGACCATATAAACTTACCATATACTCTAATCAAACGTTGCAGCTGCGGTGGGAGGAGAGTTATTAGTTAAAAATACTCAGAAATGACCCCACAACTTATAAACACTTACAGGACTCGAAGACAAGGAAACTTGTTAAAAAATAATGTAATTTTATTTCATGCAAATCAATTTTGAAGTAGAGTATATACATATATCGCACGTCACATAGAAAAGTGATCCAACTCAAAAAATGTAACTTTTCAAGAGAGCGAAAAAACGAAACACTATACACTGAGAAAAATAAATTGAAATTTACTTCTTTTTAAGTAGTAAAAATGTTACCCTTTTTTCCTTAATTTTACATAACCCTGGAGTAAATTACTAATAAAATGCATTTAATATTAAAGAGATCAGGGAATTTAAAGTCGAAATAATTTAAAGTAATATAATTACGTTTACATTAAATATAAATCACGTAATTTTGTCCACAGTTTGAGATGCTGTGCACATTTATACCGTAAATTCAGTAAATTTTATGTATATTACAAGTTTAAGAAGTGACGGCATTGAAAATAAACGTGAAGTGAGAGGGAAGGGTTCGTTCTTGCAGTGACTTTGGTGTCAAGCGGAAACGTTTGATAATTATTTTGCTTTTTTAATCTAAATTGTCGGGTTTTAAATAAGTGTTATATTGTAATTCCAACTTTATAAAACTGCAGAAAGTAAGGAGAAAAAGGTACTCTTTATTATAGATCGGAACAAATATGGAAAGCATAAGTTGTCCTTCGCAAACTCCCTGGTTTGGTATTGTAGGTAAAATCAAAACAATCATTGTTTGTAATGTATATATATAAAAATACTTTAATTTTAGAAAGTGGCTACTTGAACATATTTTATGTGTTTTCTGATTCGGAAATAATTAATTCCAGCTTTGCAAATTTTCAGGAGGCTTTGTATCAAATAATATCACTGTATTATATATATAGCATCCAATATCCTAAATCTTTATCTCTAACTTTAGAATTTACTGAAAAGTATTTCTTTAAACACTACACAGATATAGGTCGAGGCGAAAAAAAAGTCTTAATTCAAAATTCAAAATTTTAAATTTTATATTGTCATTGAATAGACTCACTTAGCTATAAGTTTTTAAGTACAGACGGTCCCTGCTGCACTTACGTCAAGCTCCCTTCCTTGGAAAGTGACTTAAGTCGAATAATGGTCGACAAAAATATATATGAAGCCATATTTTGTGGACTTTGGTTTTTCTATAAAGGCTTTTGTGTAATGTGCACTAATTGTTTTTTTTTTTAATATTTTGTTTTTGTTAATCTTTTTTTAAATAAAGAAATGGAAAAGAGATTAAGACTTGTAATAATAAACAAAGAAATTTATAAAGTACCTATTTTTCAACTATTTTTTGTGACATTTCAGGCATCGACTTGCTTCCTTTGCCAAATAAGCTTTTGAGGGAATTTTTCCTCAAAATAGTCCTGTTTCATCAAAATTATATATTTGTTGGGAGACATTATTTCCTTTTTTAACTATGCCTTCTAACATTTTTGGAAAGTTCTTTACCGGTAGGGAGACCCCTGGAATGAACGAACAGGATTCTAGAATTAAAGACTGGTAAGCTGGCTTATCACAGATTAGGAGAACTAATCACATGTGCGATTTCAAGACAGATATAGCCCAAAATATGTCCTAAGTTGACAGAAACTTCTAATAATCGCAACGTCCAGAGCGCTTGCAAGCTCCACACAAAGACTTCTGAAGAAGCTGTATGGACAAGGAAGAGTTTGAGATCGTTCAAAACCTGCTGTGTAAATGCCCCAACCCTGCCAAGCGTGGAGGAATACGCTTGGTAGCTACTTTTTTTCGGAGTGGAATTAAGGGAATTAAGAGACTATAATTTTGGTTATAAATCCGTCAATTTGCGCATTAAAGAGGGAAAATTATATGTTTAAAACTTATTTCCTTGCACTATTCCAGGTGCAATTTTACTTGTTAATCAATTGATTTGCGCAGTAAAGAGGGAGAATTACATATTGAAAGCCTATTTCCTTACACTATATAATATGGCAATTTTACATAATTTTTTGGTAAATCCGATTACAGAACATTTGGGAATATTACATATCGAAACTTACTTTACTATTTTGAATGTAGGAAAAAAAAAAAAATGCCTACATTCAAAGTAGTATTTTTTTCTCTCAGTGTAGAACTAATTCTAGTTTAACGTAGTAATTGTTTGCTTAAAACAGTCTAAACTCTTAACTTTGTTAGAATATTTATATCTGTAGGCTTTCGTTACCGCAGTTGGCCATGTTAACTGTTAATACCGGATGCTCTTAAGTCTTGTCGATTTTCTTTGTTACTAACAGACGGTTTCGCAGTCAAGTTGTAAGCCACAGCGATGGCTTAAACCATATCGCAAAGTGTGACTCGTGAAAAAATTATAGAAATGGGAATACGTTGATTTTTATTCTCGTTTCCGACTGTCGAAACATTCGGCTATGATGATTTTGGAACTAATACACTCGCTGAAAAAAAGCTCGTCTGTCTGGTAAAAACTGAGCACAGTTTAAAGAAACGAGTGATAACAATATTTTATTTAGATGTATTTTTCTTAATCGGGACTCACAATGGCAATTTTCCTTTAAAAATTCACAATTACCGCAGTGCTGACAACTGAAAATTTTTCATCTGCGATTTAACTAAGCCTCTGCCACTGACATATATATATATAAATGGACTGCTTGATCTCCTATTTCATGTGGCATCAATTTTGATTTCAGAAAGTATGCTCTCACTGTCAATGCTACCAACTGTCGTAAACTGACGTTATATTTAAATTATTTGGGAATTTACGTATATGCATGCCAGTGGGATTTACCGAATTTACCACACAGGTTTTTGGGACTATTTGTATCGTTAAATTTTAGTTATGAGTCGAAAGAATTGTTTTTTATAAGGATTTTTACAAACAATTTCTCGTTCCTAATCGTTACAGTTCAGTGGGATAGTATGCTCTCACGGAAAGAGACAGGAATATGAAAGTGGTGCCATTTGCTTTCATGCATTTTTGATTCAACAAGCAGTCCATTTATATACATGTCAGTGGCCTCTGCTTACTGAGTACTGTCAAACAGACTGGGCTTATGTTCTAGGCCTAGGGCACACCCATGGATTAGCTAAGCTCTGGCTTAACCCTGGACTGTAAAACCAGTCATAAATAAATATTTTCACAAGCTTTTTTTTTAAATTGGCACAACTCCAAATAAAATTTTTAAGAATTAAATTCAGTTTTGTGGAAAAATGACACAACTTAAAATAATAATGTCGAAATATACTTACGTTTGTAATGAATATCGTTACAACTCAAAAAGTGACACTGTTCTATGAAGAATAAAAATACGCCGATTTTACAAAATGATAGAATTAAAGCTTGCGAATCTCAGGGTGTAATTAAAAATGAAAAATTTTGAGTTGGATCACTTTTCTATGTGACATACGATAATAAACACTAATAAAACACTGTCAGTACCGGCGAAATATTGGCTGAAAGTAATCAAAATACTTTTGGTTTATTCATTTAAATTGGCACCGTCCTACCCCAGTGTGAAAGCTTAGCTTAACCAATGAAAGTAACCAAATATTAGAAAATTCTGAATTTTTCTACATTTGGTAAACAGTGGCATTGTTTTTGTTGCTATATATCACCACAGGCGCGGATCTAGCGTTAAAATTAAGGGGGGGGGGGTCATGGTCATCTTACTGCAAAACAAAAATTGTAAGGTATTTAATTTACCAAAAACGAGTATGTATTTCAACATTTATATAAGAGATATGTATTTATATAACATTTAAATAATATGGTTATGTGCCATAGTGCAATAGAAAAGAAGACATCTATTGGAAAAGGATACTTTGATTGAAAGACTAATTAAGAACGGACATAAACAACTTTCGGGAAGGAAAGGCAACATTATGGGGAAAAATTTTGGCTTTCATCTGAACACTTCCAAAATTTTGCGAAATGCTCATGGGCCAACCAACATACTTCACTTCTAGGGAAGGAAGGAATTTGCTGGCCTCGTACAGAGACGTGTTATCACAATAGTTTTGCTACACTATATTCCTTATATGATTACCAGGTTAACTGTGTAAACGTTCAAACAAGTAACAATTAAAGTGTATCACAAATTCACAGCACATAATGAGAACTTTATTATATTATCACCTCAAATCGGATGTAAGCCAGGGCCAACACGCGGGTGATTATAGGCAGTTTTTACGGGTGAGAAGTATTCGGGGGTAGGACAAATTCCGAAATGCTAAATTTCGATCGGGAGGACGGGCAGTATACCAATAATACTACTGAAAAGGAAATTGATTCGGTCATTTTAAAATTGCGAAATTTCGAATCGATCGGTTGTATAGTTGTTTACCTGCGATTTGAGGTGATAATATAATAATTAAATTATCATTACGTGCTGTGAATTTGTGATACAGTTATTGTTTATCTCAAAAACTCTATATATTTGATGGAATCTTTCGTGACCGATTTGTGAAATATTATTAAAAGAAATTAAGGAGTATTCTACTTGTTTTTACATTTATTTCACAAAACATTGTTCTTGTTATAAATTTACTGACAGCTGCTTCGATCTCTATCGGATCATCCTCAGAGGAGTAGCACTTGTTTACTTCTCTGAGGATGATCCGATAGGGATCGAAACAGCACTTGTTTACTCCTCTGAGGATGATCCGATAGGGATCGAAACAGCTGTCAGTAAATTTATAACAAGAAGAAAAAAAGTTTGTGAAATAAATGTGAAAACAATTAGAATACTCTTTAATTTCATTCAAAAACTCTAACTTAATTGAACACGCACACAATTAATTTTGGCAATCATATATGGAACTACGCGTAACAAAATTATTGTGCTGGTATGTCTAAGCACAAGGGGAGGAAAATGCTACCTTCCCTAAAAACTTCTCCCATTGACCGTAAAATAATGAGATTAAGATTACAAGTATATTTGTGCTCGATTACTGTCACTGATATCGACAGATAAGAAATACAAATAACCTGATATCGACGGCTGCACTACAATTTTTTTCAAATTAAAACATGAAAAACGTCAAATTATATGATAGGGAGAGAGACTGCGAGTGATACTCGCAAAGTTCGCGAAAGGCTCCGAGTAAAAATTTGTGTATCGTCAAATAATTAAAGCGGATTAAATTATTGAGTTATTGTGCTCCTATTTGAAATAAATATGCATGCCGGAGAATTACTTTCTATAGTACAAATACAATAAACATTTAATTTACTACTTTGAATACGTAAAATGTTTTTGTAGAACATTCTTCTTCCACTGGAGGAGGAATAGCAGGTTTATCTATTTCTTTTAAAGTAAACTAAAAACTTGCAAAATAGCGAAAAACTCAAAAATAATTAAAAACTAGTGGGAGCTGTCAAATCTGACACTTTTGAAGTTTTTACTTGACGACTTTTCTCTAGTCAAATCAAGTAATAAATTGAACGGAGGGGAAAAGTGATGTCAACACTTTCTCACGCAGTGTTCGAGTACGCGAACGCCTTCGAGCAAGAACTTACAAAACGACTTGAAGCTAGTACGCGAACAGACCTAAAGTTTATGAGTATACTGCACGCGGATTTTGCTACACTTTTGTGCCTAGACGTGTCAATGTCATCAATAGAAAGGAAATAGTTCCGGAAATAATGAAATTTTGAAATTTCTGATCGGACGGCTTATTTAAGGCCAAACCACACGAGAAGTTTTTAGCGAAGGAAGAATTTCCTCCTCATATGCTGAGACGTATCAGCACAATAATTTTGCTACGCGGAGCTCCGTATATGATTACCGAAATTAATTCAGTGCGCGTTCAATGAAGTTACAGTTTTTGATATAAACCTAAATAGAACGCCATATAGAAGTGAGTTCACTTTCTGCAGTGTCTTTCTATGGACATTAGTCATTATACATGTCAGTAGTTCTATATAAGAACGCTGCAAATATTTTAGAATGTTAGGAGTTAGGAATAAGTTAGGGCTCTGATGTGGTAGTGAGGGAGTCTGTTTTGTGGCTTAGAAAGTGTTTCTCGAGGGATCACACAAAGTTGGGTCCCAAACTGAAATTCTGAGAAGAACTTATACACATACATCACATGCACACAATAATATTCATTTAAATAAATTTTGGTTTTTTTAAGTTTTAGAATAAAATTTTTTTGTGAAGTTAAAAAATATAAATAAAAAAATACAAAATAATAAATATATTTTTTTCAAATAACTCAATTAATTAAATATTTTGTTCTTCAAAATTAGGGGGGGGTCATGACCCCCCCCCCTGTATCCGCCACTGTATCGCCATAAAGTAAGTGAAAAAGTGATTTAAGCGGTTACAAAAACTGTGAAAAAACGATGAGTAGGGAACAAGGGGTTAAGAGTTCACTTCGGTCCTCATTTCCTTCACGCAGAACCATAACGACTCGTTTTGGCGCCTGAGCCAAACGTATAAATTTGAACCTCTGATCTATAAAATTCTCAATATAGCCATATTGAACAATCCGTGGTCTATTAGCTGACTGAACAAAGTTGAGGAAGGATTTATCATGAGAAGAAAAGGACCTAAGTAATATTTATTGCACACAAAATTATTTGATGATATTCATTTTTCGCGAGTACGTACGTTTAAAGAGGTGAATAAGTTCGGTAGAAATATTTCTAAGATTTTATAGAAGGACTTTACTAGCCTTTTTTTTTTACCGCGAACTATTTTATAATATTTTCGAAATTCAGAAAATTTGTCCTTTCTTTTTGGATGCACAAAACAGCCATATTCGATAATTTTTCTTGACCCATTGCACATCGGAGGTAATTCTTTATAAAACTTCAACTTGGTGCAACTTTTTTCACATGAAGGTCTTTAGCAATGTCAGAAAAACTCGGAGAGTGATTTCGACATTTAGATAGGATTCCTGGAGGCTATATGTAGTCGAGAATTGATTGGAACAAATTCAAAAAACGATGTTTCTCAGACTCTTGGTGTCCATTTTACTAAGAAGATCACCGGAAAGGAATCCGAAATCTGCGGAAACTTATTTCAATGCTTCGTACCTCCACGTCAATTAAAAAAAAGGAACATCAATCGGTTCAAAAATTGGCATTTGAAGGTTTTGTTTTACGAGTATGCAATACTCATCTTGTGATTCAAAACGTTTGAGTCGCTTCTTTTCTTGTTTCTTTAAAATTTGCTAGTATATTTTCATATTCAGCAAATTTTGTAGGACTGTCAAAAATTTCTCGCATGTCAGAATCACGACCGAACCAATCTTAGCCATATCAGACTGGTAAATTCAATTAGAGAACAAAATATTTAATTGAATAATCAGTCATAACTCAAAAATAATTTATATTTTGTGAAATGCAAATGTTGTTAATATTTTTTTTTTGTCCGCAGTAAATACATGTATTTTTTTTTTTGTGTTACGCCCCATTTTCCTCACTATTGCTACCACTCTGCTTCACAATTTTAACATCATGACCTGGTTTTGTCAATTTTTTCTTTATTAAATCTTGCAAATTTTAGAATAAATTCCAATTTTTTCTATTATTTATGATTATTGGTTCTGTATTTCGCATGGAATCTAGCACTCCTTGTTTGAAATTTAGTATTATTCTTTTGTGAAAGGACTCATCTTCGTTTTGCAAACATTTTAACTTTGTTTTGTTCAGCGGAAAAGGTTCTATTTGCGCCACACATATACCGAGCGCAAAAATAACTTCCTAATAGAAAACGCTGTCTTGCTCTCCTTCTGCTCGATTCAGAAGGGAAACCGGCATAATAGTTTGGATTGTTCGCCTCTTATAAAAAAGTAATTTTTGAAAGCCCAAAGGGCTGGTTTGTCGCCATTTGCCCGGGCTGGTTTTAAGACCCAGTGCGGCCTGGTTTTAAGACCCAGTCCGGCCTTGTTTATATACACTGAAATGCAAACACAACTCTGAAAGTTTTTCGTGTATTCTCAATAGAATCCACTGGAAAGAGATTAAGCCTGTCAACATATGGTGGCAAGGCAAATCGAACGAATCTCCGCTGCACAGCCTCGATGTGATTTATGTTTACAACATAGAAGGGAGACTAGACAAGACTGGCACAATCCAAAATGGGTCTAACGAGTATGCGGTAAAGGACCTTCGTTATGAATGGTTCATTAAACTCCTTTGACCATCTCTTTACAAACTCGAAAGTAGCATTGCGTAAATACAATTCTTGAAGGAAGGACTAGTCTTAATGAAGACACCCAAATATTTGGATTTGTCAAGTCTAGTTAATAAGAATCCATCTAAAATATAACTGGAGTCCAAAGACCTCTTTTTACGAGAACAGAACATAGCAGTACATTTGCTGATATTAAGTGGAATATATATATTAATAGCACACCACTTATGAAAGGTATCTAAGTCCGGGTTTGAAATTCCACACTTGTTTCCAACATTTGAAACAATGCGGAAGATTTTGGCATCGGCAGCACACCAACCTATTCTTGAATTAGTCAAAATCAGAGATACTTCATTGATGTAAATTATAAAAAAATAGTGGTCCAAGATGACTGCCTCGAGGTACATCAGAACTATGATTTCGTCACAAAAAGTTGCGCAGAATGTAACTCCCCGCATGCGATCATATAAATAAGAACGAAGCCAATTGGCAAAGACAGTAGGAAATCCAAGAACAGTGAACTTATGAATTCAAATTCTGTGATTGATTCATTCGAAAGCTTTACTGAAATCCGGAAAAATGCAATCGACTTACTTACCGCTTTCAATAGCAGAAATGCAGAAATTAGTAAACTGCAAAAAATTATTCGTAGTGGATTTACCATTCATGAAGCCATACTGAAAAGAGCACAGGAAAGGCTTCAGTGGAGGTACAAAACATAACAAAGAGGGCTTAAATATTTTACCAATACAACTTAAATTAGTGACAGGTCTGTGTAGTTAGAAATGCCGTACTTGTTGCCCTTCATGTGCAAAGGTATAATCAAAAAAAGCTTTCATTGTTTCGGACAAATACTAAAGGTTAAAGTTAATTAAATAAATAACACAAAATTGAAACGATGGACGTAGCACAATATTTTATTAGTGTTCAGCGATGAACGTAGCTAAAAAAGAAAAGAATGAAAATCAAACAAATTTAAATTACTTAACTTAAGTACAAGCCAGGGAAATCAACTGGCATATAAACTCCTCCAATCAAGAATTGGTACTTACGTACCCACGTGCATACATTTACACAGGAATGAAAAGAAAATATGAATTAAATAAAAGTTACTAATTATAGATACGAAATAATAACAATTTACATGAAGAACTACAAGTTTTCCCAACTTCCCCCATGTAAAAGTACACATAAACACATATATGCACAGCAACAACACCAATATGGGAAATTGAAACTACGTAATAATGAGTTAAATTTCAATGTCCACCACATGAAATTTAAACTAAGCATTGAATTACAATCATAGAACACAATAATTATGATAAAACACTTTCCCCCGAACAATTTCGAGGAAAATTACACATAAATTTTCACCTTTGACAGTTGTCACAAGGGAAATCAATTTACTCAAAAACAGAATTTTTAAGGGATTTTAAATTGTAATAACTCAATAAAACCGAAGTTCCTGAGTTATTGAAGATATTTCTTATAAAAAAACAACTTCCCGTAAAGATTTTCCGCGAAAATCAACAAAAGAAAATTTCAGGTTAAGATTACAAATGCAATAAAAAAGAAATGAGTTTTCTTATAAAACAGGCACACGCAAACACTGAATAACACACACAACATAATTTTCACAGCTTACCTTTATGCAAAACAAACTTGTAATTATCGCGGAACTGTCAAATTTCATGTATTGCCAACTATGGCACATGAATTTGGGGTATTTTTTAACGAGGAATCTGACGGAGGTATTAAAAAAGTGCTAAAGTATCTCAGCGAAAAGATATTTACTATTTTATGATTTCTCATATAACTACTGAGAAGGAAAGAGATACCAAGTGGAAGTGAGATGGATAAATATACGTTCCACATCGAATTCTCTCAACATGGACGACAAGAATTTAATTGCGCCATGTTATAGCACAATTTGGAATTTTAATTTTCATTCAATGAAATTCAATTATGATGTAGGTCCTATAATGAGGAACGATAGATGTTAATATTCCTCATCGAATGAGATAAATCACACCTGATGAGAAATAATACATTCTGAGCAATTTCCATTATGGTTGCGGGCTCCGCACACAAAAATTGCGGTTCAGACCCTATATAAGGCCGAGCATTTGGATAGATTTCTCTCTTAAAATTTTCGAATTCAAGCAGTTCAGTTCGTGATATATTTTATTCAATTTCTTCCTTGCATTTTTAGAGTTTTTACTTTGTTAAAATCGTGAAAATTGGCTTACAATTTGCCTACGGTATGCGTCAGTAAATATGCGATTTTTGGTGAAGGTGAAATTTGTTAGGTGATTACAAGTTAATTACATTATTGTGGTTAAGTGACTCATTCTTTCTTTTCTTAATAAAGTGCATCAATTTAGGTTTTAATATTTAATAATTTTTTTTTATATTAAGTCAATATTAAATTAAAGTGCCTTGTACAGAATAAATTCGAGACAGTTTTCTTATAAAGGGTTTTCCAATAAGAGGTGTTATTTTAATTAGCCCGCTATTTCGGTAGATGTCACTTTTGGAGCTGTCATTTTTTGAAATTTGACAAGTAGAAACTACGCTATTAATAAAAATGGAACGATACACGATTCAACAACGCATTGAAATTATTAAAATTCACTATAAAAATGGTAAAACTCGAACATTTTTGGGTCGTCGTGAAGCACCTTGTCGGACCGCAATACAGAAATTGGTAGAAAAATTCGAGCTGTCGGGACAAGTTAGTGCTGTGAAGGATAAAATCCGTGCACGTCGCTCAAGAACAGCCGAGAATATTGCTGCTGTAGCCGAAAGTGTTGAAGAAAACCCAGGTTTGTCCATTCCTCGTCGTTCTTTGGAATTAGGCATTCCACAAACGTCATTACACCGTATTTTGCATAAAGATTTGGGTCTTAAGGCTTATAAAGTTCAGTTAACACAAGAACTCAAGCCGGCCGATCATCAACAACGTCGAGTCTTTGCTGATTGGGCCCTTGAAATGCATGAAAATGATCCGGAATTCCATCGATAACTCATCTTGAGTGATGAGGCCCATTTCCACCTCGATGGCTTCGTCAACAAGCAAAATTGTCGCATCTGGGGCTCGGAAAACCCAACAGTTATTGTTGAAAAGCCTCTCTATCCTCAACGTGTGACTGTTTGGTGCGGTTTATGGTCCCGCGGGGTCATTGGACCTTACTTTTTCGAAAATGAGGCTGGAGCAACAGTTACGGTGAAGGGATTGCGCTATCGACAGATGATTAATGATTTTTTATGGCCGGAATTGGATGGTATGCATTTGGACAACGTTTACTTTCAACAAGACGGCGCTACGTGCCATACAAGTAACGAAACCATTGATCTTTTACGGGAAAAGTTTCCGGACCGTGTTATCTCTCGAAGAGGTGATCACAATTGGCCACCGAGATCTTGTGACTTAACACCTTGCGACTTCTTCCTTTGGGGCCACGTGAAAGAGAAGGTCTACGCCAACAGCCCAGCGTTGATTCAAGACCTCAAAGATGGAATTCGTGAGGCTATCGAGGACATAGGGCAGCCACTTTGCGATTTGGTTATGGAAAATTTCATGAAAAGGATATGGTCCTGTAGGCGTGGTCGTGGTGGTCATTTGACTGATGTTATTTTCCATTATTAACGGCAGACCTTCCTCTTTATAATCGGATAAAGATCGGAGCATTTATCTCAAAAAATGGCATTTTTCTTTGAATATCAAAATAACACCTCTTATTGGAAAACCCTTTACATCGTCTAACAATAAGACATCTCTCATGTTTGTTGAAGTCGGGCCTAAAATGGGCATTCCCCTTTAGATGCAGTTATTTCCAAAATTTAGTATTACAGTTTCATTGGTAAGTATATATTTTGAAGACCACAAAATTTTATGTTGTAATTTTGAAGTTAATGTTTATTAGAAGTCCGGCTTAAGATGATATCACATAGAAAATAATTTCCTTAATAGAATGGCAACGTTGAGAAGAGATGTCATTTTGGCTGAAAATTACTAAATTTTGGAAGAAATAGGTTGAAATGCATTTGAATACAAAATATCTGAGGATGAACATGCCAACGACTTAATTGATCGAAGTATTAATCAAGAACTTCTTGGAATTTATGGGTTGTAAGCTGGAATAGGCCTAGCATAAGGAAGGGAATGCTTTATTGAAATGAAGGCATCTTATCTGGGTGTAAAAATTGAACTGAAAAAAGAAAGATTTGGATGTTGAAGTAATACATGCCCTAGACAATTTCATATTTTTTGTCGATAACATGATTTTGTAAAATTGACTTAGATACTAAGAACGAAAAAAAAAATGAATATTCTTTGGTAATACCTCAATACAGACTTTAATGGAGTTCCCATTACCTACCATTTCACACCAATAAATGGCACAGATAGGGGGCTACGCTAAATTTATCTAAGTGAAAATTCTTAGTTTGCGAAAATATTATTTTTAAAATAGAGACCCCTCCGAAAAATCAGAGTTACCATTTCATAACATACAACAGCAACAAAATGCAGATGTTCTTAAGAATGTGGTTATACTCATAATGAGAGAAACGATAAAAAATCTAGAAAGGGAAAGCCAAATTTAAGGAACCTAGAAAAAATCCAAGGCAATATGGGCTATGAAAATCGGTGAATGAAAATGAATCATATGCGTATTTCGGAGTACTGTTGGTAGATGGCGCCTATCAATCAAGTGTTGGGCATTCTTAAAAATTATTACAAACCAAATGTAGCAGAATTCAGAGCAACAATGTCGCTCCAATGTTTCTGACCTATCAGTCGTTCCACTGGAATTGATGACCGAAGGACTCGAGAAGGGGGAAATGGCTGACAAAGCTGTACCAATTCGATGTACTATATATTCCTAATTTTTAACGGCCAATTATAATCAGGGTGTACATTAAAAAAAATATTCAGAGAAATAACAGGTGCATACGACAGCAGATATAATCTTATTGTACCTTAAAGCCTATAGTGTCGAGTTCAAGCAAAGTCAAATTTAACGCGGTCTTCAAAAATTTCACATTAAAATCTGTAGTAAAATTTTGATATATGTATGTTAATTTGGAGAAAACAAATGTTTAAAGATCTTTGCGCTGAAAAACTTCAAATTCTTTATGTCAAAAGAAATTAAATCCTTCAATAAAATAACAAAAACAATTTGCAAATTTCCAAGGAATATATACGGGTGATTCAGAACAAGATACCTTCCGGTATACCACGCGATTCCTTGAGGTAAGCTGATCAAAAAATTGTTTCACATACCCCCCCCCCCCCCCTAGAAACCTTCCTTTTGACCCTGATGGGACTAACTGAGTATAACTTTTGAAGCACCCTATAGATTTTCGTTTTTGTTGGCTTATTAAATAGCCAAGAACAGTAGCTGTCGAAAAGTGTATTACTCTGTATGTGGAACAATTTTTTGATCAGCTTACCTCAAGGAATCGCATGGTATACCGGAAGGTATCTTGATCGGAATCACCCTATATATAAAAAAAAAAGCAATCTGAAAATTGATAGTAATGCTCCGCGCATTAAAATATCCAATAAAATAAGTGGAGACATACAAAGCGCCATCTATCTTAAAATTGAGAAATATTCACTTTTTACCAGTGAACTCCGTACTGCACTAGTAAAATTATTAGTAAAATTTTTGCTTGTGATTTTATCAGCGCTAATATTTGTATTTTACTCGAACTCGATACTAGGCTTAATCCTTTAATAAATTTGAATTGAAATGTGAATTTAGGAGTATAAAATTCAACTAAGTGGTTAGAGTTAAAGTAATTGCAGTAATTTGGCAGTTGAAGTAAGCACAATGAGTGCATTGCTTACATCTCAGGAAAACTTCTTACGCTTTCAAAAATTTACTTTTTATATAGGTACTTATCAAAAGTTGGTTCGGAAACAAAGGAAACAAATTACCAAGAGTTTCCTTATTTAATGACAGATGTAAACTTTCTAAATAACTTGCTCTTATTTAAGCTTAAAACCGGAAATAACCGGAAATTTCCTTACCTTACCGCACACAAATCCGCAACAATCGCACAGGATTCCCATTAAAATGAAAGCAGAAAAAAAAACCCATCTGAAAAGGATTCTGCACCTGAACGTTCCGCACCTTAGACTACAACGTAAATCTTAACTAGAACCATCGGCGTGTGAAAGCTTCACGTTTAAGGCTGTATACGTACCCATTAAGAAAATTACCGTCTTTGAATGTGGCTAAGTCGAGGAAGCGTAACCATAACAAAGTCTGTTTAGCATCTGTCTGCATTCTTAGGATTTACAACCGTTGCGGGCTGATTCCAATGAACGTACTTCCTTCAATGGAAAATTAAGATGGAAATTCTTCGAGGCATAGACGATGGCTTGCTACTTGGTATTCTTATCGCGGATTTTGACAATTCCTTCTGAGAGTTATGTTCCCAGATATTTTATATCTAGTAGGGCTGTTCCACCATGTTTGGTTCACCTTAGCAATGCCTGATCCAGCGGAATTAGAGTCACAAATCATAAAGATCTACTTGTGAGCGCCTTTTTTTCTTTCACCATCGCAGCAGGTAAAGGACTTCCATTCTAAACTTAATTGAATTCGAGTGAGATAATAAAATTTGCATAGCTCACTTTCCGCACCATTCTGAGAAGTTATCAGCGAAAGGTGGTGAAAAATTGTTTCCTTCCTTTACGTGTAAGAACCACCCTTGGTAATATGTTATATATCAAGGTAGAACTCCCAACCATATTAACCAGTTTGGAACGTTGGAGCGGGTGGATTGTCGAGGAAGAATTGAATTGGTGTAAATGCCCGGCAACAGGAGTTAAGATTGATTGTCCTTGAAGGAGGTAATTCCATTCAATTACCTCCGCGTTACATTTATAAGCATTCAATAATGGAGTGATTTAGCACTTTTGTTTTCTGTAGTAATTTTATGTCAGGCGTTCGAAATAAAAAAAAAAACTGAACCAATCAAAAACTTACACGTGTTAGCATACTAGCGCGTGATTAGAATGTAATTAAAAGTAATATTTTATAGGTACAGCACGTCAGATTAAATTACACTGGCATTATTCTTCACCTACTAATTAGATAAAAACTGAGCTTTTCCTTAATGATTGCTTTTTACATGGGTTTTAACTTGCGTGTTAAAATTAACGAGGAGGAAAAGCCGCCATAATGAAATGTTTACTCAGAAAAACACCACGCTATTAATGATGCCACGTACAACGGTATTCGGTGCAGTGCAGTTGAAAACACATTTTAACGCATAAATGATCCGGCGATCATTAAAATCGGCATTGAACTTTTGCTGCTGTTTGGACAATTTTCGAAATTTGTCCTTATTAATTGTGGGGACATTTTGAAAGCGCGTATTGCAATCAAATTTTAATGTGAAATGAATAAAAAATATTCATTAAAGTCCTCCGCTCATAAAATTTTATCGTTATTTGTCCATGAAGAAATTTTTGGTAACCAACGCTTATTGATTTTATTAAGTCTTTTTTTTTTATAAATGGATGTTTTTTGTAGCCTCAGACATGATATCTAGTAGTACATATACCATACCACACTAACCTTCCCCACGCTAGGCGATTAGAGATTTCGTGATTTTACAATGAAACGTCATTTTAAAAAAATCTTATCTCGAGAATGAAGCAACCGATTTTTCTGATTCAAATGTCAAATGAACCTTAATACTTTACATTTTTTTATAATAAAATATAGCAGCACCGACCGAACAATTTGTTTTTGTTAATAATAGTATTTTTACAATTAATAGGATTATTTACTATTTATGGCTTCTAGCACTTTTTAGAAACCTTATCTATTTATGTACAAAAAATTGCGATGACGTTTGGCTTCGTTTTTGAGATATGAAATTTTTAAGTCAACGTAACCTTTATTGGACCATTGCACTGAGGGGGGAATGTAATTTTTTTTCTACTGGGGACCTCTAGTACTTTTGTGTATTTTGATTTTGAAATAGCATGCAAACCAAGGAATTAATGCCTATAATAATATATTGAAAATAGTTCAAGAAAGTCCCGAGAGATGGCATCACTTAGTAAAATATGTATTCGGTAGTTTAAAAATAACGGTTTTTGGCCCAAAGTGGGGTGTAAAAACGGCCACTAATTTTTGGTTATGTACTCGCGGCGACCATTCTAAAAAGTATCTACAACGGAGTATGAAGAAAAGTACAAATCGCAACTTTTTGGAAACTGCTAAAACTTGCAAGTTTTGCGGGAATTGTCATAGTTAAATTGGCGCAGAATTTGAACGAATCTATAACTAACATGTGCATGCGTTTTCAGAGACCACCGGTAGATGGCGGAAATTGGACTGCAATATGTTTATAATTTTTAAATAGATAAATAATATCTGATCTTCCTGAAACTCCGTACAGATAATCTCCTAATAAAAGTGCATCCATTAAAAAGTAAAAAAATTGTTTAATTGAAAATTCGTTAAAGTAAGTTCCGAAATGAATTTTTCAGGCAAAAATTTTGGCGGTCGAACATTAATTTTCACAGCTAATTTGTTAGGCGTGTGAAAATATGCTGAAAAAAATCACAAAAATTTTGCACGCCATCACAAGACTTAAATACATCGATCAGGTTTCTAGCTTCAAAATAAAAATAAAAAAAGAAACAATGCTAGTAGTCCTCAATAGTAATTAATACAACTTTTTTGAAAAACAAAAAAAAAATACTATTATTAACAATACAAAATTTTGTTCGGCGCTGCTATTTTTTTACAGAAAATATAAAGCATTATGGCTGATTTACATTACTCGAACATGCGATTTTTCTGAGAAAGTGAGTGAGATGGTCTTAATACTTTGCACTGTTAGAAAAAAACGAAGAGGTGATCGACTGTCAAAGCATTATTTCCCACTCTTTTATAGCGAAGTGTCACTTGTGTCATTTCATCAATTTGTCAATTGCATAAATTAGTTGGACGTTTATACTGAAGTTCAAAATCGGATAAAAAAGGCACTATTTTCAAGAACAATATAGATATAGAATACAATAGAGAATACAAAATATTCCCTTTAAAATTTTGACAAATTTAAAAAAAATTTATAGTAACTTTATAAAAAAAATATTTAACAATTTTTTAAAAAAATTGTAAAAAAAAATTTTTAAATTTTTTTAAAAAATGTTTAAAAAATTTTAATAAACTTTGACACATTCCAGCTGATGTGCTGTGACTTTCTTCAAATATTTTTAATTTGTGTGCGTGTAAATAATTATATTTGTACCCGCTTGTAGTTATATGTATGAGTTTGCTGCCATAATAGCAAAATTTACTGCCATAAAATATACTTCTGGCTAGAACCCCCCCTTCGTCGGGAAATTTGACATTTAACTCAGTACAATTTTGCTGGATTATCTTTTGTCCTTATCGTTCTAAAGTATTTTCAGATACGGCGAAACTCTTTACTCTGTTTTCTAGCAATGTTCGAGTAATGTAAATCAGCCATAAAGCTTCAATTTGAATCAGAAAAATCGATTGCTCCGTTCTCGAGATATGATTTTTTCAAAATGACATTTCATCGTAAAATCACGAAATTTCTAATCCTCCTGGCGAGAAGGTGAAACTTTCATCTAAATCGGAGATGATCGGTTTCCATGGTAATCGGTTTCGTGTAATGGTTGTAGCCAAAATACATCCTCAGAAAGGATGAAAAAGACCAAACCGAAGATATCCTTTTTTCATGTGGCTTTTGTTTTTTTTGACCATACCAAAAGTTAGCCCGACTTATGATGGGTAGCTTTTGGTATTTTTAGTACTAGCGCTTCTATGATATCTGTTCCGTGAAGAGCACCACGAAGAAGAACCTGCAAAGAACACACAAAGAAAATTGGTTTTAAAACAACAAAGTCAACACTTATCTGAGCATTGAAATTTAGTTCCTCATTCATCCTTCACATGGAGTTGTTTTAGCTTCTATATACTAGTTTTAAATTGCTAAAAAAAAGAAAAAAATTAGATAAAATTTATTAATTACTTTAATTCCAATTAACTATTAAAAGATTAAAGATACCTTAACCAATCTGGCACATATTCATAACACATAACACTTAAAATAAACAAGACGATTGCACACAAAACGAAATACAATGAGAACCAAATCAAACCATATCAATCAAAGATAAATAATAGAAATAAATTCTAAATTACATACCTCGCTTTCAAAAATCCATTATCCGTCGCTGTCAACAACGTCAGTGGCAATTGACTTGTCATGTCGAGTGGCTATCATAGGTGCGATGTTATTCTATTATCATAGTATGCGATCTCCGAAAAAAGAATCAACCAAAATATCGAATTGTGTGATAGTTTCGTTAACAATGATCATTGAACGAACACGAATAATTCATGATAGAGATAGCATGTTGCAAAGGGGAAATGATGTTTAATGTATGGTAATTGACTTTAACACTTATATGATTTGTTAATAACCAATGAAACTCATCTTTTCAAAATGATTGGTTTTACCGTACCTACTTTATGAAAAAGCCGTTTGACCTTACATTTTGAAAGCGAGGATTACTCACAAATTTTTTGAACTCTAGTCACGTCGGTCGGAATCTTTATAAAAAAAACGAAAACTTTATAGAAATCTCGAGAACGGTTGCTTTTGTGTTTTAAATCGTCTTGTGCATTTTTTCTTTACTTGAATTATAGTACATTGAACTCAAACAGTATTTTTCGAACATTGTAAACAATAATTACTAGTTTTAGAATAAATTGCTTGTAAAATTAAGTTTAAAGGAAAAGTGCGTTTTTATCCATTTTTAAAGAACCTATTACCAAAGTGTGATTTGGTGCAGTGGAAAAAAGGGCGAATAGACCTATGTCATGAGAGTTCGATCCCAGAGCGGATAAATTTCTTTTTTGTTCATTGGGGAAATTTTTCATTTTAGAGATTACAATTATCCTCGTATTCTGGAAATTTATTTATTGGTCCTTCGAGCCGGATAAGAGGATTGTAGAAATCCTAAAACAAAACAAAAGTGCATTAGTGCTCCTGTACAACTGTTCTCACAATTGGACTCGCAATAAAGATCAAAGAAGACTGTAACAAGAAACTCTTTGTTTTATAAGATAGTCGGTTTCGGTACGGTTCGCGTGTGAACTCGATTGTTCCAGAACATCGCTTTAGTCCTCTGGGCCCCTACAGCAGAATCAACCGTAAGTCCAATTTTTCTTTATTCAATTACATTGCTTAAATTGCTTAAATAAAATGGAGGCATTAATCTACATGCAATTAGCACAAAAGGAAATCATGGAGAGATTTGTCGAAAATTATAAGAAAGATGGAAAAGACAGAAGAACTCAAAGTTATTATGAAAAAAGAATCAAAGACTTCCAGGAGCATTGGAATGATTTTAACCTCCGTCATAAGCAGATTCTAGCACTTAAATATTCAGATGATACGCTTGCTAAAAAGAAGTTAGCCTATTTCGAACAAGATATATATCTTAGTATGGAAGAATTTTTTTTCTCCAATTATTCGCTTATAGAAGACAGATTCAAAAAGGAATTCCCTCCTACGGAACCAGTAAGTGCAGAGACGGATTTAACACAAACAAGTATATTGCAAGAGTCTCATGGTTCTTCGATTAAATTACCGAAAATTTCCCTTGTTAAATTTTGTGGGGATTATACGACCTGGCCGACATTCCATGACCTTTTCAATACGTTAGTTCATACGAACTTCGCTTTGTCTCCCGGTCAAAAGTTGCAATATTTGAAATTACATTTAAGTGGAGAACCAGAACACTTACTTCGTCATATTCAAATCACTGATGCAAATTATAAAACTGCGTGGAATCTTTTGAAGGAGCGTTACGACAATAAAAGGGTTTTGGTTAATACGCACTTGAAGATCTTATTATCTCAAGGTACAATTTCAAGTGAATCTGCACAGGCGGTTAAAGAATTGTTAGATACAACAACTGAATGTCTTCAGGCGTTAACTAATTTAGAAGTAAATACATTAGGTTGGGATCCAATGATCGTGTATCTAACCGTGCAAAGGCTACCCCAAGAAACCCGACAATTATGGGAGCAGGATGTTAGTAAAAGCAGAGATTTAATAAAGTGGAGTCAATTAAAAGAATTTTTAGAATCTAGATTTCGAACGTTAGAGGCTATCTCTCCAAAGCAAATGTCGATTTATAGGGATCATAAAAATAATTTTAAAAGATCGAAACCATCAACGCAATCCTTTCATATTGCTAGTAATTCTGCCTGCCCTGTCTGTCTCGGTGGTCACAGCATTAGACAATGTCACAAATTTTCTTCGTTGAATCCGTTGAAAAGAATGGAAGTTGTTAAGATGAAAGGCCTTTGTATAAACTGTTTAGGGTCTGGTCATGTTATAGCTAACTGTCCGAGCCAACATAAATGTTACCATTGCAAGCAACGTCATCATTCGCTCCTGCATAGAAAACATATTGAGACAGACAATCAAAAAAATCCAAATGGATTTATTAATTCTAGTAATCATAAAAATTCTAGCAATCATAACAATATTCATATTGATAGCAATTCAGCGCAAGTAGAAACAGCTCAAGTAATATCTGCCACAGCTCCTCCCTTTGTTCCTGGAAGCAAACCGTCCACTTCAGCAAATTTGAGCTCCTTTCTGGTAAGCAAGGTTCATAAAGACCAAGTTCTTTTAGCCACTGCGTTGGTAAAGATGGTCGCTCCGTCAGGTCAAGAGCAAATAGTTCGAGCACTGATTGATCAGGGCTCACAAGCCTCATTTCTCACCGAATGTGTAGTGCAAAGTCTAAAATTGAAAAGAGAAGCTGTAAATGCAAATATTCATGGTGTAGGAAAAAGCTATGTAAGTCATGTAAACTATAGAGTAAATTTTAAAATAAAACCCTTAAAGGGCGAAGCAGAAATATCAGTCTCGAGTCTAGTCTTACGAAAACTTACAAATCTTCTCCCATCAAGAATAATTTTCGAACGAAATTGGAGTCATATTGAAGGGCTAGACTTAGCAGATCCAGAATTCTATAATCCTCGCAGAATAGATTTACTTTTAGGAGCTGATGTCTATAGTGAACTCATAATGGATGGTCTTATTAAGGGTTCAGTTGGTAGTCCGATAGCCCAGCAAACTGCTCTGGGGTGGATTTTGTCAGGAGAAATAGTTGACTCACCTGAAAACTCAGTCAGTGTGAGCACCTTTCACTTATGTGCAGAGCTAGATAATCAATTAAAGCGATTTTGGGAGCTCGAGAAGATTCAAGGTGAGAAAAGATTCACAGAAGAAGAAGAACTGTGTGAACAACTATTCACAAAGACTCATAGACGCCTACCAGATGGTCGCTATGAAGTCGAGTTACCATTTAAGGAAGACACAAAATACAATCATCTTGGAAAATCTAAAAACATCGCCCTGTCCCGTTTGCATCAAATGGAGGCCCGCTTTTCTAAAAATCCGAAACTGAGAGAGGAATACGTAAAATGCTTGGGAGAATACGTAACACTCGGCCACATGGAGAAAGTCTACACTAATGAGGATGATCATAAAACTGAATTAGATGGAATTCCGACATATTCATGCAGTTATCTCCCCCACCATGGAGTTATCAAGGAAAGCAGTACCACCACAAAATGTCGTGTCGTGTTTGATGCATCAAGGGCTACAGCTAGTGGGATCTCCTTGAATGACAAACTCTTAAAGGGACCCGTAATACAGGATGATTTGGCATCAATTCTAATAAGATGGAGAAAACACCAGGTAGCTTTCACAGCGGACATCGAGAAGATGTATCGGCAAGTTCGAGTAAAAAACAAGCACACGGAGTATCAAAGAATAGTGTGGCGGGAATCTCCAGATTCTCCAATACAAGATTATAAGCTTCTCACAGTCACATTTGGTACAAAGAGCGCACCCTATTTAGCAACTCGAATCTTGAAACAATTGGCTTTCGACGAACATGAGAGGTATCCCATCGGCTCCAAGATAACCTTCACGGACTTCTATGTGGATGATCTGCTTTCCGGTGCAGACACTGTCAAGTCGGCTTCAGAATCACAAGAACAACTTTCGAAACTTATGATAGCTGGAGGCTTTTCCCTTAGAAAATGGATGTCGAATAATAATGAGTTATTAGAAACCATACCCGAAGATCATCGTGAAGGAAATTTGTCATTAAACATAAATGGTGAAGAGAGCATTCGAACTCTAGGTTTATATTGGAATCCTCAAGCTGATTTATTCCTGTATTCCATTCAGTTGGAAGAGGAACCACCGATTTGGACAAAAAGGATAACCTTATCGGAAATCGCCAGACTATTCGATCCGTTAGGCTGGTTAGCACCTTCGCTAATACTGGCGAAAATCTTAATACAAAAGTTATGGTTATCGGGATTGGAATGGGATGAAGAGACTCCTTCAGATCTAGAACGAGAGTGGATCAAATATAGAGAAAAAATAATACATATCAGCACGATTCACATAAACAGATGGACTCATTTTTCTGAAACGGACACAAGTATAGAATTACATGGATTTTCGGACGCGTCTGTAAAGGCGTATGCAGCAGTCGTATACATCTGTACCACAAACTCAAAGGGAGATAGAAACGTGACACTAGTAACAGCAAAAGGCAAAGTTGCTCCAATAAAGGCAGTGTCTCTTCCTCGGTTGGAACTGTGCGGAGCAGTATTAGTAGCAAAACTTTTACGATTTGTCATAAAGGCGTTAAACATAACAAAACAAATCTCAATTTATGCATGGACAGACTCGGAAATTGTGCTTGCATGGCTAAGATCACATCCAACAAGATGGGCCACATTCGTTGCTAATCGTGTATCTCACATACACGAGCTACTGGGCCAATGTGTGTGGGCTCACGTCGCATCAAAGGAGAATCCGGCAGATTGTGCGTCGAGAGGTATTTACCCAGAAGAGCTGCGAGAACATAAATTATGGTGGAATGGACCGGATTGGTTATGGCAATCAAGATTGCAATGGCCAAACAATAAAAAGGCATTCAGTACTAATTTAGAACATAGGAAAGTTTCCGTCCATCATGTGAGCATTGCAGTTGAAAATCTTGAAACCCGATTCTCATCATTATCAAGGTTGTTACGCATAACAGCTTATTGCAAACGCTTTATCAATAATTCAAGGCAATCACCAGAGAAACGAGAGAAAGCTAAATATCTCAAGGCAAAGGAAATCCAGGAAGCATTAAAAATATGGTTGAAAACAATCCAACACCAGCATTTTATTGAAGAAATCCATCGACTTAAGGGAAATCAATCAGTTGATCGTAGGAGCCGTCTATTAAAATTGAACCCTTTTCTTGATCCCAATGAAATACTTAGAGTCGGCGGTCGACTGCGATATTCGGACTTACCGTACAATGAGAGGCACCCGATCATTTTACCAGACAAATGCAATTTTACTAAGCTTCTGATAGAAAAAACCCATAAAGATACGCTTCATGGCGGTCCACAATTGATGATGAATGTACTGACAAGGAATTATTGGTTGATAAACGCACGAAACACAATTAGACACCATATACATAAATGCATTCCATGCTATAGGCAGAAAGCATCTGTGCAAACTCAACTCATGGGAGATCTTCCTACACCGAGAGTTCGCATTTCTCGGCCATTTACATCCACCGGTGTCGATTATTGTGGTCCTTTCGACCTCAAGACCCATAAGGGACGGAATCCAAAGAAGTACAAGGCATATATAGCCTTATTTGTATGTATGGCCACCAAGGCTCTGCATTTGGAATTAGTTACAGATTTAAGCGCGGATGGATTCATTGCAGCCTTTAGAAGATTTTGCTCACGACGTGGCTTATGTAGAGACATCTACTGCGATTGTGGAACCAATTTTGTGGGCGCACATAGGCTTCTCACAAAACAACAAAAACAAATGGTCGATCAATTAAATGTCGAAATGGCGACAATATTAGAAAACGAAGGAATAAACTTTCACTTCATCCCTCCTGCTTCCCCTCATTTTGGGGGTTTATGGGAATCGGGAGTACGATCAACAAAATACCACCTGAAACGAGTTCTGGGGAACATTGTACTGACTTATGAAGAGTTCACAACCATATTAACTCAAATCGAGGCTTCTTTGAACTCTAGACCTCTTTGCGAGTTGAGCAGCGATCCACGGGACCTAAATCCTCTGACACCTGCACATTTTCTTATTGGAGATTTGATGCTAACACCACCAGAACCGTCTCTATTGGAACTCAATATTAACAGACTAGATAGATGGCAGCTTCTACAAAGAATTCATCAACATTTTTGGAAAAGGTGGAATGCGGAATACCTTTGTAGGTTACAGCAAAGGCCAAAATGGACAAACAAAACTGAAAATGTTAAAATCGGAGACTTAGTCATACTAAAGGATGAAAATTTACCACCATGCCGTTGGATACTAGGTCGAATAATGGAGACGCATCCAGGCCCAGATGGACTCGTTCGTGTCGTTACGTTAAAAACAAAGAATACAATTCTAAAAAGGCCAATCACAAAAATTTGTCTATTGCCTATTTCCGCGCGCGTTGACGAATCAAACACTAATTGAACAATTACATAATGTAGAGTCTATCTGAATAATTGTAAACAAAACACATATCACGAAACCATAATAACAAAAGACTAATTCTCACCTCACTACACATAAAAATTCCCTTCGAGAAATATCCTATCTATACAGTCTGTCCTTCCTTCAGTGTGTCCTTCCTCTCCTTATAATCCAGAAAGCGAGTACGGGCGCTATAACCCTATTCCGTCTTGGCCATTTGTCCTTCTTTTTTTCTTCTAGATCCAGCAATGGTACGTACTTAATTCACATCACATCATGTCCAAAAAATCATGCTTGTCATCTTCTATAATCATCGATGCCAAGGCGGGGAGTATGTTCCGTAAAGAGCACCACGAAGAAGAACCTGCAAAGAACACACAAAGAAAATTGGTTTTAAAACAACAAAGTCAACACTTATCTGAGCATTGAAATTTAGTTCCTCATTCATCCTTCACATGGAGTTGTTTTAGCTTCTATATACTAGTTTTAAATTGCTAAAAAAAAGAAAAAAATTAGATAAAATTTATTAATTACTTTAATTCCAATTAACTATTAAAAGATTAAAGATACCTTAACCAATCTGGCACATATTCATAACACATAACACTTAAAATAAACAAGACGATTGCACACAAAACGAAATACAATGAGAACCAAATCAAACCATATCAATCAAAGATAAATAATAGAAATAAATTCTAAATTACATACCTCGCTTTCAAAAATCCATTATCCGTCGCTGTCAACAACGTCAGTGGCAATTGACTTGTCATGTCGAGTGGCTATCATAGGTGCGATGTTATTCTATTATCATAGTATGCGATCTCCGAAAAAAGAATCAACCAAAATATCGAATTGTGTGATAGTTTCGTTAACAATGATCATTGAACGAACACGAATAATTCATGATAGAGATAGCATGTTGCAAAGGGGAAATGATGTTTAATGTATGGTAATTGACTTTAACACTTATATGATTTGTTAATAACCAATGAAACTCATCTTTTCAAAATGATTGGTTTTACCGTACCTACTTTATGAAAAAGCCGTTTGACCTTACATTTTGAAAGCGAGGATTACTCACAAATTTTTTGAACTCTAGTCACGTCGGTCGGAATCTTTATAAAAAAAACGAAAACTTTATAGAGATCTCGAGAACGGTTGCTTTTGTGTTTTAAATCGTCTTGTGCATTTTTTCTTTACTTGAATTATAGTACATTGAACTCAAACAGTATTTTTCGAACATTGTAAACAATAATTACTAGTTTTAGAATAAATTGCTTGTAAAATTAAGTTTAAAGGAAAAGTGCGTTTTTATCCATTTTTAAAGAACCTATTACCAAAGTGTGATTTGGTGCAGTGGAAAAAAGGGCGAATAGACCTATGTCATGAGAGTTCGATCCCAGAGCGGATAAATTTCTTTTTTGTTCATTGGGGAAATTTTTCATTTTAGAGATTACAATTATCCTCGTATTCTGGAAATTTATTTATTGTGGTGGTTCCATCCATATCTGATATCTGTTTGCATTTTCGAGAAAAATGGCAAAGGAACAGGGTGCATAGAGTACAATTTGAGGTCTTATATCTCGATAATAGAGGGTTAAACTGGAATTTTCAATATAACATTTTCGTTTTAGTTTTATTTGCGGAATTCAAAAATGCAATCTAAATGTATCCTTAATGAGGACGAAAAGGACATTTTTTAAATATATCCTTTCCCAAGTCCTATTTCAAGGACTTTGGCTATACCAGAGGATACCTTGACTAGCGATGCGTAACTTTTATTATTAGGACTTTTTAGATATCTCCCCACATTTTCGAGAAAAATGCTCAGGGAACACGTTACGTGGGACACCCTATAGCTATGTAGTGTAATTTCGTTGAATTAGGTTACAATTATTTTACTATTTCAGTTTTTGGCATACAGATACATAAACCCTAGATCTTTGAAATAAAAACATAAAAAAAGTTCTAGTTGTCCCTAGTAGAAAAAATACTAGGTACAAGTGTGTATATTCCCCATACTATGTTACTTTGGATATATGGTAATTTTAATAATTCATATCTCCAAAACGAGGCCGAATACCACCAATATTTTTGGCACATGGATGGATAAGGCTAACTCAATAGTAAATAATGCGGTTTGTTGAAAAAAAAGGGATTATCATTCACAAGCAAAACATTTGTTCAGTTTTGCTTTATTTAGCTCCCACCCATGGTAAGTGCAACCTCTTTTTTAACACACTGCGTACTCTGCAGAGTTTACAAGTCCATCGAGATAACCTGCACCAAGATGACCATATTGGAAGTACTTCAATAATTAGTTCCATTTGGAATTTGAGTTAGAAAAACTCATTGCTCTGTTCTCGAGATATAATTTTTTTGAAAATAACTTTGTAGAGGGAAAGAAAAAATATGGATGAGTCATTTCCATATTCCATACAAACTCTGAAAGTACATAGCTTACACTAAGATGCAATACATTGTACGTCATCAGCATACAAATGAATGTAATTGTTGAATAAATTGAATAAAAGTGGTCCAAGTATTGATCCCTGGGGCTCTTCATTGGAGACTGCTTGATTGGCGCTGTAATCTTAAACTTTGATAGTTTAGCTGGCTACGATGAGACAGGATGCTGTTATACATTTTTTTTAGACAGGTCACGAAAAATTAGATCTGTTTCCAAACTTAGAAAGTAGTGAAAAATGATTAACCGATTCAAATGTCTTACACAAACAATTTGTCTATACACAAACTATTTTAGCTGTGAAGTTGTGGAAGCTTCTTGAATATCAGTAAGCAAAATTTATATTAGAAGTTAGAGGATTATCTTCCAAGATAACAAAAATATCTTCTGTACGATTTAACTACCAATTCTATATAAATTTCCCCCTAAATACCTCTTTACATTATTTAATGCATAAATTTCAACATATTTTATTAGCAATCAATAACTCCTCGGAATTAATTAGCAATTTTGGTGCCAAAGGGTTATAGATAAAACTAATGAGCCAAGATATTTTCGGTCGATTACGATAACTTGCAAGTTTCCGAAAACGTAATCGATTTTATTCATTAGCATAATGGTGCTCATGTACCCACAGTAATTAGTGCATTGATAGAGAAAACGCCAAAACGCCATGAATAATGTAGGAGAACGAGAGAAATATTCAGAAGCAGCGTACAAATCTATATGGAAAGGAACTCAAAGCACCGACCTTTGGTAATAACTCAAAGGAACTTTCAGTACTTTCAAAGGATTAAAATTTTGGTTCCTGGTGGTGATGGTATTCCATGGTATCCAACCACAGAAAAAAATTAAAAAAGTTGACTCATCCATAGAGTTGAATTCCTACTTCCGATTCTGGAGGCTATACTAAACACTATTCTTTAATATTGGGTAGTTGTATGGAGTTGGCCCTCATCGATAGATATCTGCTTTTTTAGATTAACACAGATGTGAAAAGGACGTGCAGAAGTTGATAATCCAGACTTCTGCTGGATAGTCAGGCAGGACATATGTGAACCTTTCATTATCATAAAGACATGTCATTTGCATAATACGGACACTATCGGATTATAACAAAAATTTCTTGTACAGAAACACAGAAAGAAAATCATCTCAAATGGAATAGTTTTGGTTAGTGAAAGGTCATTTGTGAGATATGCAGGAGTATTTAAGTGGGTGCTCGTTCTGATAACAGGGTGTGCGATGTTGAGCACGTCTGAAGGACGAAATATATTTGGTGTACGATATCGCATTATTAAAGTGACATATTTGTGGGAGGGTTATGGGATTTAAAGGTCCATTTTAACATTACAAAGTCACTTGTTAATTTCATAATGCTACAAAGGATTGCAGTTAGTTGGAGGGGGGGGGGGTGTTAGCTTGACCAGTAATAGTAACGTTATGTTGTTTATTAGGTTTAAGCACTGCTCAAAAGTGTATAAGCAAAATGTGGTTATTCGGTTGGCAATTCCTGGAATTTGGTTTGATTTTGGTTCTGTTTTTTGTTTTTAGTAGATACATCTATTGCACATACAACAATAAAAATATTCTGGAATAACGGTAAAAACAGTTATTATTTTATTTGAAAAGTTATTTTTAGCCTATTTCTGTTATTGTTGTTTCAGACTTTAATCAGTTCAGCTCATTAAGGTGTGACTTTAAAATTGTGTAAATTAATTAAATTGAGTGTAGAAGTATGGAATACAGAAATACACGTCATCATTTAACTCACAGTGAAATTGTTGACGAAGCCATAGGAATTCTTCGAAATGAAAGAAGCCAAACAGATGTTGCCCGTTATTTTAATGTGAATTGTTCCGTTATATGTAGGTTATGGCGATGGCAATGTGTGACTGGGAGTCCGTACGTGCAGCATCCAGGTCGAGTAAGGTTAACAACTCCATCGCAGGACCGTTATATTCGACTGCAAACCCGCCGAGAGCCAACTGTAACTGCCCGACAATTACAGTCACGCTTGTGCACAGCTGAACACATTTTCGTTAGTGATCAAACCATCAGGAATAGACTACACGAACACAGTCTCCACGGTCTCGCGGGCGTCGAAAAGATTGGAGTGAAAATCATAGAAATTGGACCGAAGATCAATGGTCCAGAGTTTTGTTCACTGATGAGTCACGATTCGGTTTTCATCCAGATACGAGGAGAACAAGAATATGGAGACGACCTGGTAACGCGGAAAGGCTCAGAGTTGTGCAAGAAGTGCACAATTACAGTGGAGGCACTGTTAAGGTATGGGCAGGAATTACGACTGGTAGAAGTACTGATCTCGTTTTTCCAGAAGGCAACTTATCGGCAGTCTCTTACATCAATGAGGTACTGGAACCTGTTGTGCTTCCATTATCATCACAGATCGGTTCAGAATTCATCTTTATGCATGACAATACCAGGCTACACACAGCAAGAATAACAACAGAATGGTTGGATGCAAGAGAAATTAATGTTTTACCCTGGCCAGCACAATCCCCGGATTTCAATCATATTGAATACGCATGGGATGCACTTCAACGAAGCATTCTGCCACATTTAGCATCAGTAAGAACGCGAGTACAACTGTGTAATCTCCTTCAAGATCACTGGAGACAAATTCCGCAAGACAGATTTGATACCTTGATTAGCTCCATGCCAAGGAGATGCCAATCTGTCATAACTGCAAGAGGAGGCAATACTAGTTATTAAAAAAAAATAACTGTACTAATTAATTAAATTAAAACAAAAAAATATCTTTGAATTGTAAAAATTGGTTTTTGTCCCATTATAATTATATAATACCTGTTTTTACCGTTATTCCAGATTTTTTTTATTGTTGTATGCGCAATAGATGTATCTACTAAAAACAAAAAACAGAACCAAAATCAAACCAAATTCCAGGAATTGCCAACCGAAAAACCACATTTTGCTTATACACTTTTGAGCAGTGTATTTATGTAAAATATAGAAATAGGGTAAAATGTGACAATTCAGAGTTTTATCGTTTGATTAAAATATATTTTATGTATTTGCAATAAAAACAAGAAGGTGATATCGCTTTAGATGATTTTTCATGGGATTGGGTATGATATCCCGACTACAAAAATCCCATATTAAATAACATATTGAAGACTTAAAACGGCTTTTTATTTTTATATAACTTTTACATACCATTTGAAAATGTGCGAGATCGCTAAACGTGCTCGTAGGATTGCCATACAAAATTATCGTTTATCGCTCAACTCTTCTTTTAACTGAGTTCTATTTTTTAAAGACTCGATTGGTACACGGTTAGAAATATTGGTATAATAGATAAAATTATTTATACCAATGAATATATAAAAGTATTTATAGGATTTTTCATATAAACTTAAGTAAATTTCAACGTAAACACACGTGTAAAATTTGTTTATCTCATATTCATATAAATTTAATACGTAAAAGTTTATACACGAAGTTATGATAAGGCTTTAGAATAAATTTTATACAAATTTTAGATAGAATTTATATACTTCATATAGACACAGAATTACATTTGAGTATGAATTCAAATGGTTCAGATTTTATATTAAACTCCTATAAATATATACTTAACATATTACTTATTTACTATATAGAAAGACCTTCAGCTATCCCTTTCCGTATATAACAAATTTAAATATATGAGAGAGTTGAAAACTATTCTGCATGCAACTTAGCTGTTCAGTTCTAAGTCAACAGTTGGAGTGTGCGCCTCGTGTTTCGGTAATTAAATCATATGTTGGTAGTCAATAAGTTTAGTTGTATTAAAAATGTTTTCGGGAATGTATTTGCAAATTCAGTGTGGTGAAAACAAAAAAAAAAAAAAATATTAAAGTTTTCTCAAAATCTTCCCCGAACCTTTCGTATGAAGATTTTGTTTCTGCAGGTAAAAATGACTTATTTTTTTCAACATATTTAATTATTTTGAAGGGGCGTGCAAATAAAGTGATTAAAATTTTCATCTATCAAGCTTTAACCGCGTTTGATATCGAAGAGGAAGATTTCTCTGGTTTTGAAACATGTGTGGATTTCCCCGTAAGTCCTGAAAACTTCATGGAATTTGTGGGACAGTACTATATTCATCCATGTTTTTTTGCTTAAAATTAAATTAAAAAGTGTTCCCAAAATGCAAAGTAATCAAAAAAATGTTCATAATTATTCTCGTTCTAATTAGAATTTACAATTATAGAAAATGATTTAAACGTAGGTAAAACTTCCTTTCGTACATCCACTCCAGGCTGTATTAAACGGCATAATGCTGAATATGGACCAAGTGTTTACATAACGGCAGATGTTCGTATCAATTAATAATTTAAGTTATATATAAGTCAAAAGAACAACGGAAAATTATTATTATTAATTTTAATTATTAATTGAAAAATGATCGAGCAAATAAACGAAAATTAGATAAAGAATTTTCATCAATTGAAATAGATTTAGATGAAGTTTTGGAAAAAAGAAGTGACACTAGCCCTTTAAGCCCTACCCCTCACGATCGTGCGGGTCAGCTATTAATATATACTTCCTTCAATAACGTGTCATGGTTGGACTCGAGTCAAAAAGTAATGATTGTTAAAGTTTCTAGGTGGACTGTAGTAACACATTTGACCACCAAAAACTAATTGTATTTAGTAATGTGTGTGTAGTTGTGAATTATTTTCATCGTTAGAAATTTGTATAAATCGTGTAAGATGAGGTATTGTCGCAACTCCTTTGTTATATATTTATTAGTTATTGCAATAGTTTAAATTATTGCGAAAAATACTAACATATAGTAAATTAGTGACATTATTGAATTTTTACCAATGATTCATACATGTATAGACTGAAACGTAACGACCCGCACGATTGTGCGGGTTCGGTTTTATTTACAACAAAGATAAAATTTTCTTTCAAAATTCAATTGGATTGTACAAAAATGATAATAAAATTTATGGCTGCAGAAGACGTCAAAGAATTATTAGAAAAAGAGGATAGGAATGCTAAATTTTTTTGAATATATGATTTTTATAACCATTCAGTTCAGATCATCTTATTTAGTGTTTTGATGCATTGAAGTAAAATTGAGGGTAAGAGGAAAATTTTACAGGAATATTCAAATTAGCATTGCGAAACTAATTTCGGTATCTAATTCTTTTTTCATCTACTTGCCTGTAACTCACACAGGTAGAATTTCAAGATGAGATATTGTCTTTTAATGGGTCATCCAACACGAGTATTTTTGATGCAGTATGCAAATAGCTTTTCTAGGGAAGGGGTAAAAGAAGCAAAGTAATATCTCTTAATTTTGGAGAAATATTTCCTTGCTTCTTTTACATCTTCCCTAGAAAACCGGTTTGCTTACTGTATCAAGATTACTCGTATGAGATGGCCCAATGAGCCTTGTGATTGCAAGCGATTACTAATTTGACATAAGTTTTAATCAAAATCGAATACGCTGTAGGTATCGAAAGAGAGTTCTAAAATTACTGCGTGTTCATTTGGTTATTGGCAAAGTAAAAGAACAGTTTGAGAAAAGCATCGGAAAAGTCTTACGTTTATTAAAATATAAAATAGAACCAAGTAATTGTATATCATTTCTTATTGTATGTATACCCTATTAATTATTTAACAAGAATGAAACCACAACTTCCAGGAGATGAAATTATTATTATTATAAGTTAGCGGAGAACTTGGATTTGAGTGAACTGTCGGATGAAGAAGAAATTGTTTATCCGACCATTTTACCATCTCTTTTGGGGGAATCTAGTTGTAATGATGATGACGATAGTACCGAGGAGTTTTTGCCAATTGACGCCGGAATCATAACATCAATATACGCTATCTCATCTACATCGCAATATACTTCTTTTCAATTGACAAAAGCATCAGTAAAACCAACAAAACGAAAAAGACTACCAGCTATATAGAGATCATGGACAGATAAGTAGTTTAGATACATAGAAGTCGCATGTCCATCTGCGGTTCGCAAATATAATCAATGTATGCGATCAATTAATAGAGTGCTACCGTACATGGTTCAAGACGCGAAAGTGGACATGGAAATGTATTAACAAAATTCCAAATAAGGACCGCTGAAATTTAGGCCAGAGATTTCCGAGGCTATTATTGCTACTCGACGCCACAGAAGAAGAGCGATAGTGAAAGCAGTGATGAGGAAGCTCCAGCAGTAAAACACTCGAAATTTTATAATCTTCCTGCAAACAGTCCTATTATTTTAAAAAGATACGATGGCTACGAACACTTTCCAATTGTAGATAATATTAAAAATCCTCATATGTAGAGAATGGATATCTGTATCAGTCACACAAATACATGTAATAATTAATTATAAGCTGTATATTTAAAAAATAAAATAAAATTCACACCAATGATATAAAAAAGGTATTATTTCTTTCTTGTAATTCATCCTGTTTTTAGTACAGATAAGGCGTATTTTGTATTCAATAAAACCGGACCCACACGATCGTGCGGATGAGCTCAAAAGTCTCACAGAGCTCAACAATTTTTCTTACTAATTTTTCCATTCTTTTAGGTCCCCAATTATTACAAAAATTCTATTTTAATAACTTTTGCGACCACAAATTTCTCCGGTCTTAAAGGGCTAGTGTTGAAACATTTGATGAAAGTCAAATGAGGAAAGATTTTCTTCAGTTAAAGACTGCAGTTTTACCCGATCAAATTGATTATATAAAAAGAATATTGAAGTCAACTCTCATCTTCAGACGGCAATGTACGGAGTTACAGAAGAACCCATTTTAAAATTATAAATTCTTCTTCATTAGTCCTGAGTTGGTAATGTATATATGTATACATATAATATGAATTGATGCAATTTAATTAATTTCTGTCTAGATACATTACGACTTCGATCTCTTCTATTCTGAAAAGCCCTCTCTGTTAACTTACTGGAGAAAATACCATGCAGTTGTGTTTACTGCTGCGAAAAACTCTGGGAAATCAATTTTATATACCGAACCCTTACGAGAAAATGGTTAGTTTTGATTTTCTTAGTAAGAATTTGGAGCGTTATATTTATTTTCTATTATGCTTTTAAAGACCCCGCAACTCTCTCAATTTTGAATATGTTGAAATTACTTCCTCCTCCAGCAAATGGGAAGAAAAAGTTAAGTCGTGTTACCGACGAAGAAGCAGTTAATTTAATAGTTATACTAAAGGAGGTAAAGAAGAAAAAAGTTGATCTCTATATATGTATGACCATAATCTAAGCCTTTGTTGGAGTTATATACAACATTATATTTATAATATAACAGATGGTTTTGACAAAAAAACAAAGAGTAAATGTTCTATTACATCAGTTGTTAAAGAAGTACATCTTAAGTTAAAAAAGCTTTTAAGCTCCAACATTAACGTCACTGAGTAATTAAAGAATTTAATGTAATAGTAATATCTATTAGCTATGCAATAAAATGAAGTATTTTTGTTTTTTATGCAGAGTGGAATCTGCACATTCATTAATGGATTCTAAATTTTTTATTTTTTCTATGTAACTATGTACAAATATGTTATACAATTTTGTTTTCTTTTGTAAAACAGACTGAATTTCTTATTTTTTAAATAAAAAAGGAACAAATTTAAAACATAATGTGTTATTTTATTTACTACACGTAATAATAATATTTAATTTATAATCCTTTACATTCTATACAAGTCGATATAAATATTGTATAGTAATTTGGAGTAGGTTTTATAACTTTTCTTCATTTATTCATTTATAAGCGTTTGAGATTACATTCATTATTTTCTCCTATTACTTTCAAGTATACTATCCTAAGGTAAATTTTATAATTTTTGGATATATATTTCATTTATAGACGTATGGGACAAATTTTAAGCTTTTTTATATCAATTTCAAGTATACTATCCTAGGGTTAACTTTATAAAAAACCTCCTATTAGATTGTATAAAGTCTCATTGTATACAACCAATATGAGATTTTGAATGGACCTATATACATAGGAAAATTTATAAAATTAATATCAAAATTTTTAACCGTGTAGAAATATTTTTTAATAATATTTTGAAATTAAGGAAATAAGCCCACATATTTCGTCATCTCAGAAAACTTTTTGAAAATTATAAATTAAAAACTTTTTTCATAAAACTTATCTTAAAAAAAATCAAAACAAGCAAAAAAAAAACAACGTTGAAATTAAATTGATTAGAGCAAAGTGGACGGTCATAACTTTCATGTCCATAATCCTGATCATAATATTTAAGTACTTCGAGGATATTTCGACCCTGTTTTAAAGTTCATAAATTTTTTTCGATGTACACAGTAAGATAACAGGGTCAGGTGCCTATTAAATTAAAAATGAACTCCATTTTCAAGCATCACTTTACCTCAACTTAATTTCTGACTTTACTTACTCCTGCCCGCCCAGCGAGAGGTGACTCGAATAAATTTTAATTAACGCCACAGTCAATCTCGAAATGATATTAAAAAGTTCTTTGAGGATTCGCGGGCAAATGCTAATGAAGTTTATGTCCTGAAGGCTTTACGTTCCCCCATCTCTCAGCCTCTGTGGAGCAATCAATTTTAGACTTTTACTGGCCCACTAAACATTAATGGTAATCCACTAAATAATTTCGACTTCCCCGTCATGTTATTGCATCTTTAAAAGTAATTAGATGGGAGAATATCTGATTGGAGCAAAACGATTGTGGTGTAAATGGAAAACTTTGCTTTGTCTTAATCGAAAATTCTTTGTAAATCTCTTGTGTATAATGACAATACGGTGGTGGTAGATGAGGCATTTACTTACATTTAATATTAATAACATTTGCCGTATTCTCCGTTTCTTGAATATTTATATAATTTTGTTTTTTTTTTTAACTTCTTTCAGAAAAACTCAATGTCTTGTATGAAAAAAATTGGACAATGTTGGTACATGAGCAGTTGAGACGTTTCGAAGGATCAATATTGGCTGCAACACGAAGTGGATTGAGCGGATTAGAAATGGGCCGATCAACAAGGTGGTCTTTCAGTGAAGCACTTTTGTACTCTATAACTGTAATAACTACAATAGGTAAGAAACATTTATTTCTAATATTTTTTTTTTACTTTTATTTTCGCTTTGTTTAATTGGTTGCTTGTGGCCAATATATCTCAAAAAAGATAATTTAACTACAATATCAGTCGTTTTGTATGTTCATAATTAATATAACGTAAACAACCTTGACCTTCAAGACATTCTCCATCTCCAGCACATACACCGCTAGGATATATGTAATACTTGATAAAAATGCAAAAGACCAAGAGCACCCCTTACCACTCCTAACATTTTTTGTTCTTCTCGCACTTCCGACAATCGCTATGGTGATGTAGGGAATATTCACTACATTTTAGGGAATATTCTCTTCATTTTAGGAAAAATACCTAAGCTTTGTGGTAACAATTGTGCACATTTTTTACAGTATAGACAAACAAATGTTCGCAGCGATATTGGACGTAATTGAGGAAATCCTCTGCATAAAGGAGTTTTGTCCCATTCTCCATTGAAGTTCTGTCCGAAGTATACAGGTTGAATAGTATTCTTTCTAGAATAGATCCTTGGGGGACACAACTTCAATTGCCTAAATCGGTGACTTGTGACTTCACACAGAAATTAGGAAACTGTGTATTAGTCTATGGAGTATAGTCTGTATTTATTGAAATAACTGTGAATTATATTGAAAGCAACCTTTTCTTATAAGTTGTGTTACACATTACACTATTTATATCAAAATGGTTGTCTACATCTCCACTATTCGGCGAAAATTTCTTTCGTGATATATATTTAAAATTAAAGCTAATTCTCAGCATCTCAAGAATTTATTTCATGAAAAAACAAAGCTTGAAAGAAAGTGAATGGATTGCTATGATATTACTTAAGAAAATCCGGCCAAGTGCGAGTCGAACTCGCACACGTAGGGTTCCGTACCGTCGTAAAATATTTAACACTATGCATACGCCAAAAAAACAAGTTTCTTGTATGGGGCCCTTTAATTTTTAATTTAATTTAATTTTTATTATTTGTTGTTATAGCGGCAATAGAAATACACACTCTGTAAAAATTTCAACTGTCTACCTATTACGGTTCATGAGATATACCCGGTGACGGACGGATGGACATTGGAGGCTTAGTAATAGGGTTCCCGTTTTTACCCTTTGGGTATAAAACCCTAATAAAACAGGTAGTTTCTCAAGAAAAATGTTCTCTTGTCCGAGTGTACCTACCGTTTTAAAGGTCATGGGTTTCGTAATCGGAACTATTTTTGTCCATTTTTTTTTTTGACTAGTTTTCTTCATAATCGAACGCGACTTACAAGGTGTCCCGTCGAGATGGTAGAACATTTTAATGGTCGAAAGTATAGCCCATTTGCAATCGAAAACGTTACATAACATTTTTTCGATTTCGCACTATTGTGAAAGTTTTAGGCGATTTTCGATTTTTTCGAAATTTTGAATCTTAAGTCACTTTTTTGACTATAACTTTGAAAACCTTTACACATAATGGAAAAATTGGCGAATTGTTGCCGAAAGTTTTTCTTCGTCAGAAATTCATCTGTTTTTATAGTCATAAATCTCGAAAAGTAGCCACACTTACAGATGATCGGGTTCTCATAAAAAATATCCCTCATTTATTACCTTTTATAAAAGTTCAACCCGATTGATCTATCTCAAGTGTTGCCAGAGTTACAGTAAAAACTTGCCTGTAACATACAATTTGGGCAAAATTAATTCGAATTGCAAGAAATCTTTTAAGAATGGAAGAAAAAATTGCGACCTTCCCTACATCAGGGGTCGGATTCACTAACTCGGAGAGTTGTGGAGTTGTGGAGATGAGAGCTCTTTTGCCACTTAACTCTACACTCGGAATTCTGCAACTCGTAGAATTTGTATTGAGATTTACCAAACTCTCTATTGCACTCGGCAAAACTAGTGCTAGTTGTGGAGAAGTAAGAAAAATATTTCTCAACTGGCAGTAGTGCCTGCTTTTATTGTCCTTTGTGAAGGTACCTACATATGTATCTAGGATTTTCAAATTGAATTATGGATTCACTGCATATCCTGGCTATATTTAAAAAAAAATTATGGACATCCTTTCAATACTTACAGAGAAATAAGGATTTTGGTGTGTCAAGGTACCCGCTAAAAATTGTAATTCATGCGAAAATGTTCAATTTGATCGTCTTCCAGTACAGAAGAGATGCTATAAAAATTTTAAATATGCACGTTAAAGCTTATATGTAAGATGAAATCGCATCTACATTTTGTCCCCTAATTAGATATGTAATTACTTTTTAATTCCGGTAAATAGCTTTCGAGATAACTGCAAAAGAAGTGAATCAGTCCTACTTAATGCTGGGTCTATGTCATAATTGGGACAACTCGGTGCACAGTTAGCAAGATGGGCGGGGCGTTAAGACTTTTGAATAAATCGCAAATTGATTAATGGAATATTTATTTAAACACCTAAGGCAACAAAATAGCGTTTTCTAATTTTTAAATTTGTCCCCCAATTTTTATTGAAAATGATTTAAAAATGAAAATTCAATGATTTTTTTTTAATTTCTCTGGTTTACGGAGCGGGGCTGTCACAAATTTGAAGTAAATTTAAAAATATTTTAACATAAGCTTTCTGAAATAAATAAGCAAAAATAACGTTTTCCGATTTTTAAAATTCTACTTATTGTTATTAAAATTGTATGCAATTTCTTAATGGATAAAATGTCAAATTATCGCAGATACAGGGTGGGCCAAAAGTCACCATGGGGTTTAAAAATTAAATTGGTAAGATATGGTAGGATGAAAAAAGAAAGGGGTGAGGTGGGGTGGGGAAACATGCTTACCTATGAAGAACAGACAGTTGGCTATCATGTAAAAAAGGAATGAAGAGAAACGGTCAACAGGGTGTGGAGCAATGTACAAACGAAAAAGTTAGTTATTTTTAAACCCCATGGTGACTTTTGGCCCACCCTGTATAAGTGGATTTTTAAAAATCGGAAAACGTTATTCTCTGCTTATTAACTTCAAAAAGCGTATATTAAAAATTTATTTAATTTAGTTCAAATTTGTGGCAGCCCCGCTCCTCAAACCAGAGAAATTAAAAAAAAACATTGAATTTTCATTTTTAAATCATTTTCAATGAAAATTGGGGGACACATTTAAAAATTAGATAACGCTATTTTGTTGCCTTAGGTGTTTAAAATAAAAAGATTACTCTTTGGTGACAAAAATCAAGTCTTGGTTTGACTCATCAACAGGTCCCAAATAGCGAAATTGGGTGATTTGAAAAACTAATGAAGAAATGAAAAATGAAGAAAGAAATGAAGAGTTTGAGAAAAATAGAAAAAACAATTTTTTTTTTTTTATTTAAAAAAAAATTTAAAATTTTTTTTAAAGAATCAGATTCATTCCAAGCGAATCGAACCTGTATACGCCACGCAGTGGGCTGAAAAATAAAGAAAAAAAGGAAGAAGAAGAAGCGTTTCGTGTCAGCAGAAAACCTTACACTCATCGGTGCAGCTGGGTTTTCTGCCTGCTGCAGACGCTTGAAAATAGATCCAACTGATCTCTTCTCATATAAACTCAGAATAAATTCTGGGTGTGAATTATATGAGGAAAAAACACTCCTATACAAGCCAAGAACATATTCAGCTTTTGCTATATACCGAAGATATCCCAAAAAATTCTTTCTTGAACAAAATTAGGTGTTTAAATAAATATTCCAGTAATTAATTTGCGATTTATGCAAAAATATTAACGCCCCGCCCCATCTTGCTAACTGTGCACCGAGTTGTCCCAATTATGACATGGACCCAGCCTTAAGATGAAAAAATGGGCGTTTTTTGGGACAAAAATGGACATATAAACTCATCATTATGAAGAACTGGTAAGTGCTGGAAATTCATTTTCCATGAGAAAAATGTTCACAATAGAGTACTAATGGATGTGAAACAAAGAACGGAAGAAATATATGCAAAATATAGGTGCTGGAGTGTATATGACCCAAGTGCAAAAATTCGTCTTTCGGCGGTAAAAAGTCAGTTATGAAGTTAAAATGATAAAAAAAAAACTACACCACTCGATTACCGGTTTCTCCCTCTTTAATGTGATACCAAACATGACGTATTTTGAACAACCCCCAATTGGGGTGGTACGATCCCTATTCCCAAAAGACCCTTTCCCAGAAATTGTTCACCAATATTTTTGTACTCCAGACACTAAATCCATAGAAAAAAACACCAATGCTCTACGATCCTCCCACACAGAGTTAGCCGTCTTTCAATATTTCGATAATTCTCTCGTTTTCTTTAACTCCCGAAGTTTGTTAGAGAATCACGATTGGAGAGTTAGGGAGTTTTAATCGGGGAAAACGAAAATTCTCATCTCCCAAACTAGTGATGTGAAAATACAAGACCAAGACCAAGACTATAATGGTCTTGGTGTTGGTCTTGGTCTTGCAAACTTAGTCTTGGTTTTGCTCTTGGTAAGATTGGTATAATATTGGTCTTGGTCTTGGTCTTGCATAGTCAAGTCTTGGTGTTGGTCTTGGTCTTGTTCTAGCTCTTGGTCTTGCAATTCAGTCTCGGTATTTTCAGTGATCTTGTAGTAGGTTTTAGCTTTGGGCTGCACAGTCAACTTTTGGTTTTCGTTTTAATCTAGGATTTTGTTTTTTTTGCGCAATTCTATAATTGATGTATCATGCCATAAATTTATAAATAGTTAAAACTACCTTATCCCCGTCTAAATAAATCTTGTCTGTACACGGGATGTGTTATTTGTGTCCTTTTAATCTTTATATAAATAAAATACAATAGTGCTTTGACTTGTGCATAATGTGGTCTTGCATAATGAGTCTTGGTCTTGTGGTCTTGGGCTTGGTCTTGTTAACGTACACATGGTCTTGGTGTTGGTCTTGTGAGCATGTTTAATATCTTGGTCTTGGTATCGGTCTTGCATATTCTGCAAGACCAAGACCAAGACTGCAAGACCAAGACTGCAAGACCAAGACCAATTTTGCTCATCACTATCCCAAACTCTCCGAGTTACAGAATCCGGCCCGGTCGAGGCATCGTTGATTTTATATTGGAACGAAGGAAGAAATTTCCAGTAAATTTCTTAGAAACAATTGTGGCCTTTCCTTCATCGGGTCGAGGCAACAGTGACTTTGTATGGAACGAGGCATCATCGAGGCATTGTTAATTTTATATTCAAGAAAAGCGTTGCATTTTTTTTTCTACGTGTCCAGTCTTTGTATATAGTTAGTTTGTCTATGGCCCTGTCCTTTGCTGACGCCTTGTATACATATACACACAATTAAAAAGCTTCATTGACATACAAGAACTTTGCGGTTTGCTTCCTTCACTTTTCTATTCACAGATTATGCTCATTTCCAGTCGCCACAGCGACCGATGCATTGCCTGCATCTATTGAGTGAATTTCTTTACTTTAATCAATACAGCGACATGAAAGAAAAAAAAGTAAAAAGGGTAATATTGGTCTAAGACCAATCCTTATGAGAACCTAGATGAATGTCCGTATGAAATTTCGTATGGGCACCCATTTGAGCAATTTTGATTTTTGCAGTGGTTTTTCGCATATATTTCTAGAATGGTTCGTCGGACAGAAAAAATGATTATTACTAATTTTATAGAATTTCATATTCTAAGAAGTTTTTAGTACAATAGAAATGTTTAGGACTAATCGTTTTGACACTATCCGTAAAAAGCCAAAATTTTTATATGGCAACACCAAGAAGGAGTTGCCCGATTTAGTCCATTTTTAAAATTTTATTTGCTAGTACAATGAAAACACTATGCACCAAATTTCAGCTCTCTACGTCGACGCGTTCTTATGCAATGTCCAAATATATAGTGGAAAACGAAATTTTTGTATGGCAGCCCCACGAACGAGTTGCCCGATTTGTCTCATTTTCGAACTTAATTTTACTTTTTTTTTTAAAGTCCGTGTACAAAAATTCAGCTCTCTAAGTATACGCGTTCTCGAGTTATCGTACGCACAGACGGACTGACGGACAGACATGCAAAAATCAAAATAACTTTTAATATTATGCGTGGGTGTCCAATCTATTTTGCTCTACCAGCATTATTTCGAGGTGTTACAAAGGGAATGACAAACTTAGTATACACCCTATAGATTTCATCTAGGGTATAATAATGAGAGATACGTCGAGTGATTCATATTTTCCCGCATCTACCATGTTGAGGCAGTCGACTAAATGTATACAAAACTGCTGTCAAAGCAACATTTGTTCTCGGTGCCTCAGAAACATGTGTGGTCTAATGGCCCAGCTATTTGCGGTATGCTATGCGACATCTAGTTCTTGTTCCATCTATGATGTCACCCAACTTATATATCTACAATTTCCCTTCTCCCGATACAAAATTCAGTAAAGCCTATAATTCAAACTCCCTATAGATGGGTGAAACTTACCTATCTCCAAAGCCTAAAGTGTAGTTTTCTTCCAAGTTAGCGAAATATGAATAAACTTTGTGGCACAAATTGTTGCTACCGAATTTTGGGAAATATGTTTTATAGTATATCCCCTAGTCTATTCTATTCTTAGGTACATGTATACATATGTATTTCCCTTGAAAGACTTTTTTTCTTAATTGATTTCCTTTTACTTCCTAATGACATGCCTACGTTATAACGTCGTCAAATGGAGCTAATAAAGAGGCCTTCTTCCATCCTAAAAGAACGTTCCCCGATGATCGCTTTTCCTTCTGACAGATATTGATAGCTTTAATTGGTAGGCCTCGGAAGTTATGTCCATGTTGCCTTTCTGACTGTAAATAGCTCTAATATTTTCGATAGGTTTATGTAGAGATCTTCTCGGAAATTTTGTTAGCGCGCTCGTGGAATCTGGTAGTCTGATCAGTTAATTTTTAATTTTTGTGTAGTATATAATTTTATTTAGAAATTATTTTTACTTTTCTTCAGGAAATCTGATCTTATGATCGGTGTTCCTTGAATTTATTCATTTCGATCACCGACACCCATTGATTGTCGGACATAGCTAAACTCAAATGTTTGCTACAGATGTAGCATAGTTCAAGTTATTCTATCACAGTACAAGACCAATTATGGTCATGTTTGCAATTATTGGAATATGATAAAATATAAAATATGAAGAAAAAATCGTAATCTCATATACCTCATAAACCATTTGAAATTCCTAAATTGTTTTATTAACATTCCTTAACTATGGGTAGGCACGGGGAGAGACAAAACACCTCAGACACCTTGTAATGTATGTTACGTTTGACCTTTCTCTTAAGTCTTTTAAATTGCATTTTAAGAGAATTGATTTAGATAGAGATTAAATTAAAATAAAACATTTCGATTTTTAAATAGCTTACAGTATTCCCCCCGGCGGTATGATATTTTTCTTAACGTTTCACAAAATAATGAAGAATCAAAAATCATTGGGAAAAGGTAAACGAGCTGGAGATTCTATCCTTGACGAACAAAAAAAAAAAAAAAAAGTCCTTCCGCTTTACATAGGAAAACTCTTGTACACGAAGCTTCCAATTTGTAGTTCCCGAGGGAAGCTATTATAAAAGCACAAAGGTATAATCCCATAAATCTTCTTTTATTTGAAATTATAAATTCGCCAGGTAAATTTATTGCAAAATTTATGGAGTTTTTTTTTTTTCATCTGATTAAAAAGTAATTTCTGAATATTTCCTTTTTTTTTCCTTTATCTTTCAGGACACGGTAATCTCACCCCAAAAACATCTGGGGGAAAAGTAGTGACCATTCTGTATGCCTTAATTGGAGTTCCTCTAATGCTAATGTGCTTATCTAGTTTGGGTGGGCTATTAGCCGAAGCTCTACAGTGTACTTATACCAGGATATGCTGCACAAGAAGAAGTATAGAGAAATCGAAATCAAATTTCTGCATGGGACAATCACAGGAGGTAGGTGGTTTTTCGTTTTATTTACTTTCACGTATTCAATTTAGTTCTAACGTTTTTAGCTAACGTGTGTTCATTCATATTCGCTAAAGAGCAGCTTAATGTTGTTTTTTCCACGCCCAAAATCCGCCCATGTACATGTATAATGTTCTTTCACCTTTCCAACGGAATAGTCCTGGAGCATTGTACGTTTTCTCGTTAAGAATTAATTAAATGTAATAAGACTCCGCCCGGTGTTTGAATTTAACGAAGCAGAAGACCAGAAATTACTTAACTTAACGCAGCGCTTGTTATACAGGATAGTTTTACAAAAGCTATAATAACTTATATCAGCTGGCTCCCATGGAGTGAAATACTCTAAATACTGCCACGGAGAACACTTAATAGTTCCAGGTGTGAGGATAACTGTGTAATCGTAATTTATGGTGTGTGCAGAATAAATAAAATATTTCGAAATTCCCACAAATTCATTTGTATCGTATTAATTTCGTGGTGTGTAAACTCCACAGGTCGTCGCATAATAATCACATAAATTTCGGGATGTAAAAAAGTCGTGCAAACGACTATGATACAAATGCCCGATTTAAATCTGATTATTACAGAATTAGTCCTAAATTTTGTACTAATTAATTTGTACATAAACATAATTAGCATAGTTTAACTTAGTTCATAGATTACACCCTGGTACAAGATTGTGACATCATCAACATCAGCATATAGATACACTATTGATGGAATTTTGAGCACGCCCCGTGCCAATATTCAACCCATCATCTACAATGATTAATGAACTCGGATTTGGCTTTTGTGCTTCCTCTGCTAAGGAAACCTCTGCTTGAGACCTGATTTCATTTGGGAAACAGGATTACAAAATTACCCAAAAGAAACTCCTCACACGTTCTTGTGGCATAGCTTGTAATTTGATGTTCAATAATTCATCACCACCAAGGGTTGATTGAGATCATATCGGGTTTTGGGCTGCTAGTGCTCTACTGCATGTCTTACAGCAGAACAGAAGTTATTCGAGTGAAAACAAATTGCTCTTTAATAACTCTAGAAATATGTCTGTGTGATTGTTTAAGTTTTGTCAAGGATATGAAATGATATCCAAAGATATTCTCGGTACATTTATGTGATATGCTCATTGACTGAATTGGGGAATATTAATTAAATTTGTGTTTTGACTATCAGATACAGCTTAACACAAGCTCGTTGCATGGACACGTTTAATAAATAAACGGTCAACAATACGTGCGTTTCATCACTTAGTCGGTATTAGTATTAATATGTTACACTAAACATAAACCAAACACCAGATGAAATTACATGCAGAAAACATTAAACAAAATAGATTAAATATTATATAGACGTTTTTTTTAAAAAATGCTTAGAAACGTCGAGAACAAAATGCTCAGCCGTATTATTAACAGTAATACACATGCGATTAACAGGTTCATACTTTAGTTAGACCTTGTTTATTAAGCGACCGATTCTTTTATCAGCCGCTGTGGATGTTGATTTGTCAGGGTACAATACCGTGACACTGATGAAAGTGATGCTTAGGTACAATACCTATGCATCCAGCTAAAATGATGTATGGAGAAGAAAATAAAAACGCACTTTTCAATTTGACTTATTTTTCACTTATGACCCTATCGGGTTTCAGTTTATTGTTTATATAGATTATACAGCCATCGCACAGGTATGATGACCATATTCCCACACTCAAAATCGACTTGGGAACAAAACAGGAAATTATATAATATTTTTATGTTTTTAATTCACATTTTTATTTACGAGCACAAATTTTCACCTGCGTAAGCATTTGTTGTTTTTAATGCAGAAATTTTCTCACCGCGAGTCGGGCGGCTCCGGTAACAAAAGCTTTTGCAGGTAAAAATTGTGTGCTCGTAATTAGATCTATGGAAAAACAACGTTTCAGCAGAATTTTATTATTTTGTGTGAATTACTTATGTTTGACTATCGTAAATATTTTAAATTATGAATATTGTGATGAGTCTAAACATCCTCCCCCTCGTTGGACTATTAGTTCAACCATCGTCTTCGTTTATGCTGACCGTAAACATCTGAGGGGTTGTTTGACGCGGTCTCGGAGTTGGTCTATTTACTTTATGGCGGTTGAGTCTTTTCTTCACATATCTGTATGATATGCTGACACCAATACTGGTTCCCAGAATTAGGGCTATGTATCCTAAGGCGAATTGATGAATATCTGTTGATTTTAAGTCCTTTGGTAGCTTTTGGGTCTCCTTTAGTTCGGTGATCCTTTGCTGTAATTGGGTAAATTCGGCCTGATGATTTTGAAATTGAATTGGTGTGTAGGACAGGTCCGCCAGTTGATCTGATGACATGAAATCCGTGAGATTTACAGTTGGCATGAATGAGGCTCGAAGTGTGCTGGGGTAGACATTGTGCGATTGGAGAGTAACAAGTTCTTGCTTCACTGCACAGTTGGCTTGAATTTTCAAAATTCCGGAACCTTCCAGGATTTGTTGAATTACATCTGTTCCACAGACTACGTTTATAGTGGTTTTATCCTTCATTGCGTAAATCCATTGATTTGGATTATATAGTTGAATCCACTTGGGGATATTTTCAGCATTCATTGTTCGACAACTAGGTGATGGTGGCAGATGATTCATGAAGCTCATTTCGCAGGATGTGATATTTGCCCCCTTTCGGTAGATTGGATGTTTCTGTTTGCATATGTGGGAAGCTTCGCCAAAACATACGCAAGTGTTCAGCTCTTGTTCGCTGAGTGGATAGTATTGATCGCGGTGCAAGTTAACTACCATGAAATCAGTTGAAGGCTTGATAGCCACAATGGTGTTGTTTATTGCTACGGGAACGGGAATGATGCGGAATAATTCGAATTCTTCAAATGCGAACAACGGTAATTTTATTCTAAATATAGCATATCTTGAAGTCATCCGGCCTTCTACTGTCATCAGGCTATAGAGTTTAAGCAGATTGTCACGTTGTCCAGGTAACCTGAGGCTGGATGGCAAGTGATCTTTTACCGTAGTCAAAGCTTCCTTTAATTGCTTCGGAGTGAGAAGTTGAGGGTTGATTTTTCCGTGGTGGGTATCCATCAATACATCAACAATGGCATTCTGTGCGTATCGAAAGCTTGAAGACATTAAAGTTATCTGTAAAGCTAGTGATGTGAACAGCTCGGATAATTTCTGCTGATGCAGCGCTTCGGTAATATTGTGGACATAGTTTGTTATTTGATCAAGATGAACGTCTACTTCTTTAAATTGATTTTGGATACGGTCCTCATCTCTTTTCAGTATATTTGTAGTTGATTCAATTATGGAAGTCTGATTTTTGACTCAATTTAACAGATGTTCTTCATTAATTCTGACTTTGTCAATAGTGAGAGCCATTTTTTCCGCATATTCGGAGTCGAGTACCCCGAACAGAGAGCTAGCCAAATTACCCACAATATTTAACGGAGCTCGTGCAATTCTATTCCGAGGTGTTGCGACTAGTAGCTCATTGCTGTTGCCAAGCTCCTCCTGTAGTAGTGTCGCCTGCCTTGTGATCACCGAGCAGTAGGTTTTGTCTACTAAACGGTCGCATGTGGTATGTAGCTTATGAATGCCGCCTTTTATAGATTGGTACTCCTTCCAATAGCCTTTCATGTCATAGTATACGACTAGGTCCCACTCATTGGAGATTAGATGGGTTAATCCTAGACTCTCGAAGTAGATTCCCGGCTGCGATACGAATGGTATTATTTCTACTGGTGGACTTCCAAGTATGGGCATAATAAGGCATGTTAGTAAAAATGCGCTCAATGCTGAACTTTGAGATGATCGTCTTTTTTTGGCAGGAGTGGACTCAGGATGCTGATCTCTCTCACTGTCTCTTGACGGTCTTGATGGTTCTTCCGTACACGGGTTCGATTGTTGATTATCCTCAGTGTCTATTGGTAGTGGTGCTAGTTTGTGTATTGGCCTTCTCATGATTCCAGACGTAGTTTTAACATCAGCAACTCGCACAAGGCCGTCATTTCCCTTGACAATCTGAGTAATTCGTCCGATCTGCCATTTGAGAGGTGGCAAATTGTCTTCTTTTACGAGCACCATCATTCTGGGATGAGCATTCTGGGATGGCCGCTTCCACTTATGTCTGTGTTGCAAGTCGCATAGGTACTCATTTGACCATCTACGCCAAAATTCCTGTTTAACGTGTGAGACTAGCTTCCATCTTTGCACTAAACTCAATTTATGCTCGCTTGAATGTGGGTCGACGATTGCTGTTAGAGGCTCTCCGATAAGAAAATGTCCTGGTGTTAATGCCGTCAAGTCGTTAGGATCATCTGATAATGGAGTAATTGGCCTCGAATTTAAAATTGCCTCGATTTCAGTTGCTGCTGTTGACAACTCCTCGTAAGTCAGAGAGGCTGATGATAGCGATTTTTGTAGCAGAGTCTTTGCCGACTTTATTGCAGCTTCCCACAGACCACCAAAATGTGGGGCACGTGGTGGAATAAAATGAAATTCTATTCCTTTTTTGTGACATAATGACGAAATCTTTTCTTGAGCTTCACTGGGATATAATATGTGTTGGAGCTCCTCGATTCGATTTCTTGCTCCCACAAAATTGGTGGCGTTATCACAGTACAAATCCTTGCAATAACCTCGTCTGGCGATGAAACGTTTAAGTGCGCCAAGAAACCCATCCGTGGTTAAGTCACTGACAACTTCAAGGTGAGTTGCCTTTGTGGCAAAGCAGCAGAATACTGCCAAATAAGTCTTTTGAGGACGTTTTCCCCTTAACTTATAATGTGTCCAAATTGGACCACAGAAGTCTACTCCAGATCTTATGAACGGTCTTGCGGGTTGGACTCGGGCTGAAGGAAGGTTTCCCATGAGCTGGGTCAGTAGCTTAGGTTTCACTCTGTTGCAGCGAATGCAATTCTGTACAATTGATCTAGCAATTGTCTTTCCCTTGACTGGCCAGTACCTTTGTCGGGTGATTGCAAGTAGTGTTTGTGGACCAGCATGTAGATTGTTGATGTGGATGTCGGTCATTATTAACTTCGTTAAATGATGAGAATAAGGCAGGAGCATAGGATGTTTTGCATCGTACGACAAGCTAGAGTGCTCTAATCTGCCACCTACTCTGATGATTCCGGTTTTGTCGTCAAGAAAAGGAGCTAGGCTACTTAAGGGGCTTCCATTATTAATGGTTCCAGTTTGATTCAATTGACTCAGGTCTTCTGTGAACCCTTCATGTTGTATTTCCTTCAGAATGATGATGAGTGCTCTGTCCAATTCTTCGATTCTTAAGGAGCCATTGTGTCTCATTTGTCGCTCACGTTGTCTTGCATTATGAGCGAATCTCAGCGTATATCCGATCACCCTTTGGAGCCTTTTGAATGAATTACCATGATTGATGGTAGTGATGAATGGTGACCATATGTTGCTTGTAGTGAGTACGACTTTGGACCTTTTTCTCTCTAAATCAATACTCACCTTCGAATATTTGGGGGGCCAATATCCCTCTGATCCATGCAGGAACGGAGGGCCATAGAACCACATACTGCAATTTGCTAATTTTTCTGCAAGCATTCCGCGTGACACAATGTCGGCAGGATTATCACTGGACTTAACATGACGCCATTGCTCTATATCCGATAACCTTTGAATGCTGGCAACCCTGTTAGCCACAAAAGTGTTGTAAGATGAAGACTCAGAATAGATCCAAGCAAGCACAATTTCTGAGTCTGTACAGATGTATGTTGGTATGTTGTGCAGTCTTAGGTCTCTTGTAACCCGTTGAACTAACTGAGCAGATAATTTTGCGGCACATAATTCCAGCCGAGGAAGTGTTACAGTTTTGATGGGTGCTACCTTGGATCTTGCACATAATAGTCGTACAATTACAACACCATCTTGAGATGTCGACCTGATGTAGATCGCGGAGCCATATGCCTTTTCAGATGAGTCGGAAAAGGCATGGATCTGTGTAGACCGCGGCTGTTGATTTGAAAATACATGTCGCGGAACCTTTATATCATTAAGCGCCTTGAGGCCTTCACGAAATATGAGCCAGTTAGTGTGCATTTCTAGTGGTAAGGCTGCGTCCCAGTCCAGCTTAAGTGTCCACAGCTTTTGTATGAATAATTTTGCAGTCACTGTAACAGGATTTACCAATCCGAGGGGATCAAAAATGTGAGCAGTGTCCGATAATACTGATCGTTTTGTAACCCTTTTACTGTCACTCCATGTTGTGTTTATGGAAAACACATCAGATTTCGGAAGCCAAGTTAAACCGAGAGTCTTTATGTGACCTTCAGTTGCTTCAGTGAAGTCCAGTTGTAGCTCGATATCTTCTGCCGGAATTCCGTGCAGTAATTGCGGGTGGTTCGCGCACCATTTTCGGAGGTTGAAACCTCCTGATTGAAGAAGTTCTTTTAGCTGCCTTTGAATTTCCTTTGCTTCAGATAGACTGTTGGAACCAGTCATCACGTCATCAACATAAAAATCTCATCTGAGAGTTTCCGATCCTAGTGGGAATCTTGCCTTTTCTGCTTCCGCTAGGGATTCTAAGCACTTTGTTGCTAGGAAAGGAGCAGCTGTCGTCCCGTATGTCACAGTTCGAAGTTTGTAATAATTTACGGGTTTATTTGGATCTTCCCTCCATAAAATGAGCTGGTACATTTGATCTTTATCATCTAAGCAAACTTGCCGATACATTTTCTCTATATCGGCAGTGAAGACGAATCTCGGTAGCCTGAATCGTAACAGAATGGAGAACAATTCGTCCTGGATAGTAGGCCCCTTGTACAAGATGTCGTTGAGTGAAATGTTTGATGACGTTTTCGCAGATGCGTCGAATACTACTCGGAGCTTCGTGGTACTGCTATCCGGTTTTTTGACGCAATGATGTGGTAAGAAATAGTGTGGCTTCCTTATTTCAAGAGGATTGACTTGGTCCATGTGGCCTAGCCTGATATATTCCCGAATAAAGTCAATATACTGTGCCTTGAGGATAGGTTGCCTGCCAAGTTTCCGCTCCAATGATAGGAATCTGTTAAGTGCAACGGTTTTTGATTCGCCCAATGCCTTGGGATTCTGTGAGAAGGGCAGCCTTACTATGAACCTTCCATCTTGGGTTCTCTTCATATTTTGATTAAAATGATTTACGCATCGCTGTTCTGAAATTGTTATGTTGTTTTCTTCATATGCTGAATCAACTTCTTCCAACTTCCAGAATTTTTCTATTTGTTGTTCAGTCCTTTCATCCTCGCTACAAATGCCACATGTTAATGTATTTGGGGATTCTGCGTCAACCTTGCCAGATACCACCCATCCAAACACTGTATTCTGTAAGGTTGGTAAGTTGTCTGCCAACCTTATTTGACCAATTGACATGATTTGACAATATATTTCTGCTCCGATCAGAAAATCGACTCGACTTGGTCGGTGGAACTGCGGATCGGCCAATGTCACATTACAGGGAATCGGCCAATCTGTAGTGTCTACTAATTGCGTTGGTTGATGAGAGGTGATCCTGGGTAAAACAAAGGCTTCCAGTCTGCTAGAAAACCCATTTGTTCTTGACTGTAATAGAACATTGACTCGTTTTTGTGTGTGTTGCTTGCTTTGTCCAACACCTTGAATTTGCATGAGCTCAGGCGTTTCGTTTAATCCAAGCTCTTTAACCAATTTCTCTGTCACGAAATTTAGCTGCGATCCGGAGTCGAGAATGGCTCTACACTCCACGGTTTTGCCCTCATGATTAACGAGTTTGATAAGTACAGTGCCCAAGATGACGTAACCTCTCTTTTGGCGAGTACCGTGTATTGACAGTGTGGTTGCATTCTCTTTCAATATATGCACATTCTCTTGAGGCGAATTGACGACTGCTTTTTTGACCTTCAATTGTGTATTTGTGTATGATGGCTGGCTCTTCTTAGGAACTGGAGTTGACACCTTCTCTAGGTGCACCAAAGTGTTATGCATTTTTGAGCACTTAGAACATCCTCTTGAGGTACATTGCGATGCACAATGTCCAGGCTTGAGACAATTCGTGCACAAGTTTGTCTTTCTAAGGAAGGTCAGTCGACGGTATGGCTGTATTCGTAGAAATTCTTGACACGCGAACAGCGGATGATTCCCCTTACAAAGCATACATTGTTGAGTAACCTTGGCGATTGAAGTAAGTGATTTAGCTGAAAGTCTCCCTTGATACTTTTCGGGGCCTCTGGCTTTGCTTCCCAAAGCCTCTAATGATTGAAAACGAGTTTCCAAAAAATCTAGAAACTCCTTTATGGGCTGCAGCTTTTTAGGATGGGACAATGACTGCTCATACAATCCATGAGTGGTTTTATCCAACTTTCTGGTTAACAGATAAAACAGCAAAGGATCCCAATTGGTGGTATTGATTCCAAGGTTTTCTAGTCCCAACAGGCATTCTTGAGTGATGTCATGAAGTGATTTGATTGCAGCTGAACTTTCGGACATTATGGTCTGTTGAGACAGTAGTTTATTCAATAATGCCGTGACTAATAGCCTATGGTTGTCATAGCGGTCTTTTAACATTGTCCAGGCAGCGACGTAATTCTCATCAGACAAGCTTAGATGGCGAACAAGTTTTTCAGCTTCCCCGGTTAAGTGTGATTTCAAATACCACATTTTTTGACAAGCCCCTATGGCTTGATTATGGGCCATTTGATTAAAGAGGTCATAGAATTGCCGCCATTTTAAATAGTCCCCATCGAAATTGGGCAAGGTTATCTTTGGTAGCTTCATTATTGAACTAGATAACGTCGCGGTATTCGAAATAGCCGGGGACAACCTGGATAACTTTTCTGAAAGTTGTATTAGAGTTTCTTGTACAAGTTCCTCCAAGTTAAAGTAATCAGCAGAATTAAAACCGTGACTAGTTGGATCATTGGTAAGCTCGCAAATACTTTGATGAAACGTCTCAATTTGATTCCAATAGCGCGTAATAGTTGATGTTTTTGCTTCGCATGCCTGCTTCGAGATGTGCTGATTATCCTCGCTGAGCCTTGTCAAAAGTAGACGCAGAGATTCGATTATTGCTTTCTGCTTCCTTACCATCTTGGCTACCTCTTCTGCTGCATTAATATTATTTTGAGATGGTTGAGATTCAGCATTGTTCTCTTCCCCTGTTTTGTGCACCTCCGTGGCTTGTGTACTGCCACCAGATTCTGGCCATTTCTCTAATCGTTCCACTATTTTTCTTAAGAACGTTAGATATTGTACTTGAACCTTATCAAAGTAATTTTTAGAGAAGTAGAGATTATCCTTGTTCTCAGCTTGCAATTCGCTGAGTTGATTGTCGTTCTTGACAAACTGGGTCCATTGCTCGTCAAGATTACGCTTATACTTGTTTGTGACTTCAGGAGTTCTACGAGCTATCTTTTCTTTGCCGAAGTTTTCGAAAAGCTGCTGAATGGCTTTTCCTATGTTACCTTGGGTTGCTACTAATTTATCTATTGTAGTAGCTTCTTCATGAAGTTCGGATAATTTCTCCTTAAATTGATTCGAATACCTTTCGAAAATTACTCTTATGGCTTCGTAGTAGTCTTTGGAGAAATAGGCATGCTGTAGTTGATCTCCATGTTGCTGTCTGATGTCGCTGTCTGTTTCCTCGAAGGAAACCCAGGCTTCTTCTAGCAACCCTAGCTTCTGCTGGTAATACGCAGAATTCTTGAGACTGGGAGGGTCAATTCTGTAACCTTCGATGATTGCCTGGATTTGCTTTCCAGTTTGCTCTTGTTGAGCGGCCAACTCCTCCATTGTGACGGCAAGTGACTCTATTCTGGATTCAGTACAGTGATGATAACCAACTCGCCTAGATCACGACACCTTAGTTGAGAGGATTGGACCTTTTGTGCAATAATTGTTGATTTTTAGATTTACGTATCACAAGCGTATCGCCTGGATCACGTCTCTTCAGCGTGAAACGATTGAAGCCTTGATGCTATTGAGTGAGCGTATCACAAGCGTATCGCCTGGATCACGTCTCTTCAGCGTGAAACGATTGAAGCCTTGATACTATTGAATGAACGTATCACAAGCGTATCGCCTGGATCACGTCGGGGTCACCAAAATGTTTATTAAGCGACCGATTCTTTTATCAGCCGCTGTGGATGTTGATTTGTCAGGGTACAATACCGTGACACTGATGAAAGTGATGCTTAGGTACAATACCTATGCATCCAGCTAAAATGATGTATGGAGAAGAAAATAAAAACGCACTTTTCAATTTGACTTATTTTTCACTTATGACCCTATCGGGGTTCAGTTTATTGTTTATATAGATTATACAGCCATCGCACAGGTATGATGACCATATTCCCACACTCAAAATCGACTTGGGAACAAAACAGGAAATTATATAATATTTTTATGTTTTTAATTCACATTTTTATTTACGAGCACAAATTTTCACCTGCGTAAGCATTTGTTGTTTTTAATGCAGAAATTTTCTCACCGCGAGTCGGGCGGCTCCGGTAACAAAAGCTTTTGCAGGTAAAAATTGTGTGCTCGTAATTAGATCTATGGAAAAACAACGTTTCAGCAGAATTTTATTATTTTGTGTGAATTACTTATGTTTGACTATCGTAAATATTTTAAATTATGAATATTGTGATGAGTCTAAACAGTTAACATTCAACAAAGGTAGCCTTCTTAAATTGTGCCTACTATCACGGAAAGAGATTTTGTTAAGTAAAAATGGAGAATCAATATTCCCGTTTAAGAGTTGATGCACAAACGTTACATCGGCAACCATACGACGTTTCTCAAGCGATTGCATATTTGAAAGCTTCAAGCCATCCTCATAGGGTGGAAGAATTAATGAATTATTCCAGGGTAGGCGCCTGAGAGCAAATCGTAAGAATTTCCGCTGAACAGACTCCATACGGTCGATGTGTATACCGTAAAATGGAGACCATAGACCTGGCTAGCGTATTCAAGAAGGGGTCTCACAAAGCAAGTGCACAAATGCAATGTAATGGTGGAATTCGAGAACTCTCGAGACCAACGTTTTATAAAGCCCAGCATAGAACTACTCTTTGATACCATGAAGTTTATATGGGAGACGAAATTCAATCTTTGGTCACATTTGACACCCAAGTCACAGACACAACTAATACGGCGAATCGAGGAATTCGAGAATTCATAATCATAAGTGATTGGTTTCTGATTCCTGTGGAAAGTCATAACCACACATTTGTCAATATTGAGTACCAAATTATTGCTTTTGCAAAATTTTTGTAAAATTTGTGTAGGTCACCCTGTACATGTTCACAATTGTTAAAAGATTTAATCTGAGCGAAAAGTTTCATATTATCAGCATAAATCAAGACTTTGAAGTGCTTCACAATAGATACAATGTCGTCAATAGATAGAATAAAGAGCAACGGGCCCAGGTGAGTCCCTTGAGGTACTCCGGACGAAGCTTTCAAGACTCTAGATATGGAATGGCGGAAATGGATTTGATATGTTCTGTTATCTAAATATGACTCCATCCATTTTAGGAATGTTAGGGGAAATCCATACTTTTCCATTTTAAACAATATCACGGAGTGAGATAACTTGTCGAAAGCTTTTCTAAAGTATGTATAAATACAATCTATCTGGAAGCCTTTTGCAAACCCACCATTAATATCCTAGATGAATTCTAATAAGTTGGTGGTTATAGACCTGCCCGAAATAAATCCATGTTGATTTGAAGAAAGCAAATTCTTACAGGATAATGATAGCTGAGAGTAAATGATTGATTCAAATAATTTGGGTATGCAAGATAGTTTCACAATAGGTATATAGTTAGAAATATCATTTTTACTACCTGTTTTGTGGATAGGTATGATGAAAGAATTTTTCCACAGCTGCAGAAAACAACCACTATCGAGCGATTTTTGGAAAATAATTCTCACCGGGACTACTAGGAAGAAGCAACATGACTTCAGAAAGGCTGGAGGTATCCCTCCAACTCATTTGGAAGCCCATTAATATGATCAAGTATATCCTCATGTGTAATTGTAGGGATATTGAATGAAACGTTATGAGAGTCGTTCATATAACTAAAGTAGCTATTACGAGGTTGGAAATTTGAAGAGGAAAATGCATTTTCAAAAAGTGAAGCAAATATATTTCAAATTTCAGACGAAACGTCACTAGCAGAATCTTTGTACCTAATGGTATTGGGGTAGCTGTCGGTTTTTTTTTTCTTTTTTATATTAATAAACCTAAAAAAGTTACGTGGGTCACTAAATAATTTCGCACGCATACTTTAAATATACTCATCACAGAGTGAAGAGGAAATTCGTTGAACTCATTATGGGATGTAAGGAAGTTGCTATGACTTATAATGTTCTTGTCCCGCAAATATCCTTTCCACAGTTTATTCTTTGTATTTTTAAGGCGTTTCAGCTCTTTATTAAACCATGGCGGTGATGTTTTAGAGATCCGCTGGCGCTCACGGGGAACATGAGAAGCGAATAAATCGAAAAGACTTATGTAAGACTATTGCAAGACAATAATGTGTTGAAATCATTAGAGGTAAGTCTACTAGTAAGTTCCGAAAAGTCAGCTTTTCTAAAATTGAAAAAGTATTGTATTTCGTCACAATTTGCAAGATTTTCCGTTTCATGGCAATATGTAATTAGTAGAGGGGGGTGATATTTGTCAAGAGTAGACATTATAACTGAGCTAGGTTCGACTAATAAGTTCCCCGCGTTAGTAGAAAATACCAGGTCTAGCTGCCTACCTATGTCGTTTTTAATATTACTGATTTGGCTGAGACCAAGAGATGAAATATGTCAAGGTAACTTGATTCCCTTGTTGTCAAGTTATTAAGTGGAAGATAGTCCTCGTCATCTTCATTAAGTACCCATTGAATATTGGGTAAGTTTAAATCACCAATAAGTAGTAATTCGTCAATAGGTTTTATCTTACCATAGATAAAATTAGATGTTAAAGTAAGTAGGTCGTAAATATTTATTTATTTATTCATAAGTCATATTTTAGGAGAGACAGCTTAAGAGCTATGACCTCAATATCGAGGTTGTTGGAGAAACAAGGAAGTTCAATTTTGCTGCAATTGTACTTATTTTTGCAGGCGAGAAGTACGCCACCGCCACGAGCTTCCGAAACAGTATGTCTATCTCTTCTAAAAGTTTGATAAGAATTGCCAAGGATTTCAGCATCGCGAATACCATGATGCAGCCAAGTTTCAGTGAAAACAACTATATCGAAGCAAGCTGCGACAGAGGATTTGAAGATATGTGCGGGTTTTGTCCGAATCCCCATTACCTGTCTAAGGTACATGAAGAGCATGATGTGTAATAATGACAGTTTTTGTAAGGTTAAAATTGTGCAATTTGAATTATGGTTTAAATTGACATTATTGAACATCTCTCATCACACGACAATTATCCTTGGCTTTATTTAATTTTTTTATTTTCCCTAGGGAATTCCACATCTATCAACCGATATTGGATGATTAGATCATTGAAGAGCGACCTTGATAATATCCTTGTTCAAAGCAAAGCGAATCGTGTCTAATTCAATTCATCTAAGTCTCATCTCTGGTCTCCTTAAAACAAGGTCATAATTTTTCCATTCCCATTTGTTTTGATGGAGCACTGATTTACGATACATTCTCTTTATGCATCCTTGGCATTAATATTTTCAGTTTAGTTAAGCTGGACAGATCACATTATCTCTGTTGCAAATGTCTTTGATTTTTGAAAAGGTGTAAGAAATACTTCAGGCCATCGAATCTAGCGCTCCTCGACAAATCCAATATCAGATCTAGAATGGAATACAATTTCCACACCTGGGCCCGGGCTGGTCGCACAGCCTTCGATTCATTGGAGATTGTCCAAAAGAGAACCTTCAAGCAAATTTATTGACGATTTGGAAATAACTTGTCATATCGACCCATTCGAGCACCGCCGCAATGTTGGATGCTCTTCGCTCCATTATCGCTACAGGCATGGCCAATGTTCCGATGATATTTCTAGTCTGATCCCTTATAGAATGATTCCTGTATGCAATACACGCGCTGCAAATCATGCATATCCTTTTACCCTTCAACTTACTTTCGGCCGTACAGTAAAATCCCGTGATGCTTTTTAATACCGCACTGTGCGAATATGGAACAGTCACCATCTTCTGTCTTTCCCACGAAAGTTTAAGACTGACATATATCGGAACCTCCCCCACTCTCTTCACGTTACCTAATTCCTTTCCCCTTTTCCATTCTTCCATGATGTGCTTTGCTTTATAGGATATCCTCTGAGCTTGGCTTAATCAAATATATAAAAAAAAAAACAAAAAAAAAAACAAAACCATTCAAATTTGTGAGCGAATTCTCTCAATGCCCGGGGAGACCTAAATATGACATTTGTCAGGAATAAAATTCACAATAGTTGTGTTTAAGATTTTTGCTAAAACTGCTTTTATTATGCTTCTGTTTAAAGTCATCAAAACTATTCGTTTTGCTCCTTATGCCGTCTGTTCTGTACAAGATTTCCAAAAAAATTTCTTTCGCAACTGTCTTTAGAGACACTGGACCGTAAGAAAGAAAGCATCACTGGATACAAAGTAATACTGACGTATATGTGTATTTGTATTATCAGTAAGTTTATGTAAATGACTTCAAGTGCTGGAAATTTGGAATTTTTCCTATAAGGCTCCTATATAAATATCGATCAACATTTAAGCTCTCACATAGATCTTGTAGTTCTTAAAGCAGTAACTAGTGTTATAGCTACATTTTATTTTCTATGTGAGTCTAAGGAGTATAAGTCCTATATGAAGAATTCACTACTCGTATATTAGTGCTATAAACGTGAGTATATAGGACTATAATTCCTATATAATATTCCTATATCAGTATTGGAGAGATTATATATGGGGCTCTTGGGAAATATGTTCGCATATCGATCCTTATATCAAAAATCAATCTCAAATCAACCCTTATATAGAAATACGGGGAATAAATAATTTTAGTAAGAACTCATTTTCGCTATCAACACTCATATAAGCATAAGTATTTAGTGAATTTTTATATAGGATCACGGGGATCACTTGGAAATGGTATTCCTATAGAAAAGCTCATAGGAGATGCCTAAGTGTCGCCGCGGCACACGCGGCTGGTACAACGCCGACAAGAAGTTCAATAAATAACTATTCTTTAGTTGGGAATTTACATCATTTAAGAAGAGTCAGTATTCAGTAAAAGTTTAAATTTAGATACCAGCAAACCTATAGGCAATAAAATTTACCATACGTAGGTTTGTGTCCTGAAAGTGAGAAAATTTATATAAAATTAGTCTAGACCTAGACCACCGACAACATTAGAGACATCTAGCGTAAAAGACAGAAACCGAACATGCGACAATTTAAGATGAAAAATGAATATTTGCTGTTCAACTAAATTGAAAATCTTTAACGAGAATTAACTCTCCTAATTTTTTTTTTCACACAATTGTTAAACATACTATTTTGCTTTGTATTTTAACAAATTTCAACGAAATATTGCAGTTTCTTGTCAGTGAAATATCATGAGAGAAAACAAGTACTATTACAGTTAAATAATTTAAAAAGGTGCAACTAAAAATAAAAAAACTCGACTTTATTTACTAGATCTTATATGGATCTATAATAGTCACAATCTAAAGAAATGAGAATACCTACTAACAGGAATTCGATTTGAAAACTTCAATTTTTACCATTTTTTACAAGTTTCCGAGCTAATATCTCCATTTCAATACACTTTTTTTTTTAATTTTTGCCGGCGTTATTTACTAGATTTCTTCGTTACCTTTAATTTAGGATATAAATATTTATTCTGTTACAAATAGTTTGCCAGAAATTTGCATTGAAAAATGTACGAAACTTGCAAATCTTGGTACTGACTCCTCTTAATAATTTTTGAAGTAACATAACTCGTTTTACGGGTGTCCTGCACAAAAAAGAATGTTTTTCCCATGCAGATGGTGTCCCCGAAAGCCCCTTCTTGACGGTTTCTACTGTTTCCACAAATTTATATTGCAAAACAGTCCACTATAATTTAAAAAAAGAAAACCAAATCCCACCAAAATAGGAAATCATATAGAGGAAAGAAAATTCAAACAAAATTCTACGAAATCTGATAGAAAAAATTCGCAAAATTTGTCGTCTGCTAGTGCTGTTCGATTGTATTCGCATATTGTCATTTTCCTATAGGAAGCAATATCACAAGTTTTATAGTTTTCTCTTTCACGCTATGGCAGATTTGGAGCTACCAACACAAAATATCGTTTACTGAACGTTTTTTTTATGCCATTTGATGTTTTTATGTTGGCTGCAGATGAAATCACCGCAGGAAGAATAAGGTAATGATAGTGTTTACCCAAGGTATATAGAATACAATGTATTCCCATTAGGAACTATGTTCCACCATTAGGTGACGTAATATCGTGAAATGTATAGGAAAGTACGGTGCAGAGAGCACAATACTCTCTGTCCTCTCTCTGCCTTTCCTATAAAAATGTATATATGTACATTAGTCACAGAATTACGTCACAAGCTATCAGCTGCAATGTGTCAAAATTTTAATGGGAACATCTTGTATTCTATAGCTTGGTGACCATGCTCCGCCTCTCTTGCCCATAAGCAGGATTTAGGTAAAAATAACCTTTTAAAAAGTTAAGTTGGAATGAGTTTAATTTCTTGTAGGAGTGCTTGTAAGCGATTAAAATATCATTTGGACGCAAGAAAATATATCTTTTTTATTTAATTCGATTTTCGGTAAAATTTCATCTGATTGGTCGAGCTTTATATGTTTTTTATGTAGTAAAAGTTTTAAAGGGTGCTCTAACGGTGACATACAGAAACACATGAAATAGCAAATCGCTCAGTCCATTGTTATAAGTCATACACTCGACTCAATTATGATATGCCGAGTTCAGTGTTTTAAATGAAAAATATAGTATGTATGTATGCGGACGTTATAGAATTTCATTATATGCGGCTTGTTCTTTCAACTGTCAAGAAGACTTTAAAACCACACCAGGCTGGTCGATCGAAATTCTCATATAGAAATTCTCATCACGAATAAGGAACATAAGCGCTATATGAATGTTTTTGTTTCGGTATTTTCTCTAATATACTTACATAGCACTACAAATGTTATATCGAAATATCTATTCACAATACAGCAATTGACATCTTTGTATAGGAATTTATTACGTATATAATCGTTAATCCTGCTTATGATGGCGTTGAACTCATGGTATGAAATTTTGTGTGTTATATCAACATTTATAATATTTAAGGGAGAACTGAAATCCTATATCATCCCATTTCGATAAACCCCAGTAGCCATATTTTCTGATTATTTGGACGGCTATATTTGTAATAAAAAAGGACGCATTTTTTTAGGGTTAAAGATTTAGGTACAAATTAGCTTAGAAACATGAAAATAATTACATATTGATAAATTAATTGAAAAATACATATATACACACTAGTTCTAATTATTTGGAGAGCCAAATGAACATAACTGTTTTTAATTTTTTAATTAAACTTTTTATTTATTTATTTATTTTGAAGCGCTTTGTTCTTTATCGATTAATTAACAGTAAAATTTAAATCTTTGGTAAATTAAAATATATAGGGAGACCGGGGACAAAAGTAACAATTTAACTTTGAACATTTTTTGTTGGTAAATTATAAAACATATGAAAATGTTAATTACGCCATAATTTTTGGCAAGTAATAAGCAATATTTGCGACTACTTACAATTAAAAGTAATTTGAAATAAAAAAGTTAAATGCCTGAAAGTGTCGGAAGGGAAAATGTTACAACCGTCCCCGAGTCCAGGTCAAAAGTAACAGTTATGCGGACAATTGTAACATGCCATCCTTATAGCTAAAAAAACATATACATACTTCATCACTTTTATGTCATATTTAAAACGAAAACATTAATTAAATAATATATATATACATATATAAACAAAAAAATCAAACCCATTTTAAAAACTTAAACATATATGTATACATAAAGCAAAAACTTTGATTAAAAATCACTCACTCTCGCATTTGTGACAAATGTACAAGGGACCATTCTTAGTACACTGCTCATGGGACCACTGTTTACATTCAATGCACTGAACCTACGTTTCGCCAGGCCTGCTGGAACCATAGGGCTCTAAACATACCAAACAAAAGTATTGTTCTTCATCCCTTGCTTCTTCTATTTGATAAAGAGGCTTCTTTTTTCTTGTAGTGTTATGATTTTTTTTCATTGCTTCTGTAAAATTTCTCTTTACTTTTTTCTTTCCTTTTTTTTCATATTCTGAGCGAATAGCTTCTTTTCGAGGGTATCTGTATAAATGGTAGACTTTCTTTTCTTTTTGCCTTTGTTGGTATTTTTCCTGGCCGGTGCTTTTGGAAACGGTTTAACTTCTTCGGGTAAAAACACTAGCGTATCTAGTCCTGATGGACCTATTACCATGTCCTTTGTAACAAGTGCATCTTTGGAAGTTGTTGGTAAATGAAATAATAATGAAATAATCTCCGAAGCTGAAGTGGGCGCTTTAGCCATAGCTGGCATAGCTACAGCAGATGTTAATGGCATATTCTGATCAACATTTGATGTATCTGTCACAGAACACTGGATACTCAGTACATTGCTTCCTTCAGCTGGAGGTCTGTCTGTAACAAATGATGGTGCAAAGTCCAGTTCGGTGAATATATCTCGGTTAAAGGGGTAGATTCCGGTACATTTAAACCCCCCTTGTATGTTTTTTGCGTCAGTGGCAAAGATTCTTTGATTATACCTGGCATATGGTATATATATATAGTCATTATTGTCCCTGGGTGACTACGCATCCAAGAGTCACATGCCGAATTAACTGCCTTTTTCAATGGGCCATAAACTGAACGATCAAGCGGCTGTAGTTTGTGCGAACAGTTGGGTGGAAACGACAGTGCAACAGTCCAGTTGTCAGTTCAGAAATCCAAAGCATGTATGCTTATATGTGAATGGTGGTTATCTAATAGTAGGAGGACTTTGTTTTCAACAGAAGATTTTGTATGGCTCTGAAAATGCTTCAAAAACATAACGAATTCCTTCGCCTCCATCCATCCGCTCGCATTACCAGATCCTACGGAGCCAGTGGGCCCATCCCTTATAAAGTGGTCTTTGTAGCGGATCCGCGGGAATGTGAATATAGGAGGTATACTATTACCAATGGCATTGATAGCTACAGTGATTGTAAGCAATGTACCCATTTCCGCCGATGTTACAGCTCCTACTTGCTTTTGGCCCCTTTTTGCAAGTACTCTATCGGGCTTCTGGATCGTTGTGACGCCAATTTCATCAACATTGTACACATCTTTTGGCTCAAATTTGAATTTGTCCATGACTTTTGCAAGGTTGTCCAAAAATAATTTGGTATTAGCCTCATTGAAGCTCGTTGCCCGTGATAAGCTAGTTGCCTGTGCTGACCTTATTGAAAGTTTAGGGTGTCGTTTTATAAAACCCGAAAACCAATCCTCGCCTGACAGTTTGTTTTCATCCGATGTAGACGGTCTAGCTAAGTCGTACTTCTCCGCAAGCTCTTATGCTAATCTACGTACTTCTTTTGGAGATAGTCCGTGATATATCTGGGAGGCTTTGATTATATATTCCTCCATGCAGTTTTCTTTATAGTCATCAAAAACACGTTTATAACTATTGTAGCCCACCGACACTTCCTGGGCTTCCATTCCATACAGCCGGAGTCACATGACATAAACCGAGGTTACGTGCTGCTTCCCTTACAGATATTGGGTTGTCTGTATCTATATTTGCTTTATATGCCTGCTCATATACAAAACTTTCTTTTGTTCCACGTTCAGTAGTTTTCTTTCTCGTCCGTGGCATCTTGAATAAAAAATGAGCATAGTTAAATAAATAAACAGAAAACTCATTTTACGATAAGACGGGGACAATTGTAACGTTACAATTGTCCCAGTACGTGTTGGTACTTTTGTCCCCGATGTGAAGATATTTTCCCATGAATTCGCAAATAAGGAAGTGTAAATCCCGTTAGACTATATACTTGAAAGTCCAATACACAAAAGGGAAATAAATAATTACATATATATTACATTCCTTAATATATGAAATATCCCAAATTTAGTGTTGAAATTTAATTTTCCCATTAAAAAAGACACACACTAATTCAGCTGCGACTCACTTTGTTGGCGGTCAAAATGGAACTGAGAAGCAGGTACCGATTTGTTTGGATTAATAACCAACAATAAAGGTTTTCTATATAATTTTCTTAAGTACAACACAGTTCAGGTAAGGTCACAACTTCTTCAAATGCCGCCGAACTCGGAATGAGTTTCTTCCATGTGGTGTTTGTCTCCCGATTCAAGGTTACCTGGAAATAAACAGCTCGTGAACAAACAGGTTCAGTGAGTTTGCTATTTAGAGGTACCTAAATATCCTAGCCTATGGAAGTCTGAACATAACATTCCCAACTACTTCCGAGAAAACATTCTCTCACGCACGCAAAGTGAGTGATACACCATCGCGACAACTCAATACAGTGGTTAATATTACTCGAAGGGTAGCCGAGGGGTTCATGCCATGACAACTCGCTGTAGCAGAACCGGATCCGTAAATTACCCTACAACATACCACCTTGACAAATCAAGGGTGGTACCCCTACAACATACCATCATGACAACTCATTATGGTACCGCACACTCGTACAAGCCGCAAGAGATTACTCGCTCTGTCAGCAATAGAGCGATGCATCCATGCGTCCACAACCATCAATAACCATACCTACAAAGCACGCATACAGTCATCCATTCACAAAATACCTTTCAAGCAATTACTCACCATTCAGTCTTACTTCCGCGCACTACCTATTACGGGCACACACCGCACTTAACTGACCTAGCATAATCAACTAGCTTCATTCCTAAGTAATTATTTTCTTTCTATACTAATCGTGCGAGTGTGCAAAAGGTTCACTTACTTTTATGTGACAGGATGGTGATTTGACGTATGTACGAATTTCTTGGGTTTTGTAGTTATGAAGTTATATGCGTTGTTACTTTTTCCCCCTGTTACTTTTGTTCCCCCCCCCCCTTGTGAATAATTCATTTTAATATTAAGAAATGTTATATCTAATCGTGTTTGATAATTCCATATGTTGTATTAAGTGAAGACTCAAGTAGGATCTATTGTCTTTCAATGATTTTACTTAGGATCACTTTTCCTATATAGGATAATTTGTTTCTAAATAAGTTATCAGATAGGGATAAATTTAATTCCTATATATAACTGAAGTAGACCAATTTAGGAAATCTTACGACAACGTCATAGTACTAGATTTGTACAAATTGAACATATAAAGTCTTATATAAGCTCTGAGCATCAATATGAGATTACGACATAGCTACATTATAGGAATTATTATTTCTATATCAACATTAAATTTTATTCCCCGAGCATGATATGGGACTCTCCACTTTAGGGCTATAATGGCCTAGACACATAGCCTCTTAATGAAGAAATAACTCACAATTCATTAGTCTATAATGATTTCTTATAAACTGCAGACACATAGCCATTTCTTTAAATAATTTGTACTGTCAAACTGGTTTTGATATACTTAAGACAAAAAAAGTTGATATGGATCGAATAAACGCGACAAACTTTGTTTCTATTTATTTTAATTTTCAATTTAACAATTTACAAATATTAAAAAGAACAAGTTTGTGATTTGCATTTCTTGTTCTTATGCATAAGGAATGAAATACAAAACTTGAACTTTATGTTGTACATAGTTTCTAAAACAACTTTCTCTTAAATTATTTAGACATAACGTGCAGTGGAATCAGCGGAATCTAAGGAGAGAAGTTAAACTTGTTCCAAAAAGCCTCCATCTTACATACGTATACAAACAATAATGACATGAATTAAATGAATATTTGATACCAAGAATTGATGCAAGTCTACCTTTTTCAATTCCCTTAAATACCTCGTGAGGAATGGGCCATCATCTATCTATATCTTAACAAATACTCTAATTAGAATATTGGATGGCATCCGACCGTCTTAAAAGTGTGGTGGCTGATAAGCTGATCTCGTTGCATTCAGTGAGAATTTTGTAAATTCATTAATTTCGACCTAAGTGACATAAAAACTGTTATCAGTTAGTGGGCTATTGATATTGAAGATATGCGATTGCCTGAAATTAGAGTCGGTTTTAGTAGTAGGCAATCGTTATGAATATTTGAGGACAATATTATCCCTTCAATCTTCTAACAATGTTCAATATCCTCCATTTGTGGAAGGAATTAGCCTCGCATTAACTGTGATCTGAAAGATCTATTGTGAGTCCCCGTTCAGGTTACTCGCTTTCTAGATTTATACGTTTATTAAGTCCAGAACATATCTGGAATTGAGGTTCCACACACAGTTTGATGAAGAAAAAGCATGTTCGAGGTAAAGTAATCTTTTGTTTTTCCGCCAGAGGTATCGATAAATTTTTTTGGCTGAAGGAGTCCTTGTAGAATTTCACAATAAAGGGACTTGTTTGTTCTCCCAGCTTATTAGGGTAGCTCTGAGGTAATACTTTAAAGGGCCACAAAAGGCTGTGATCTACTCCGCTTTTAGCTAGGCCATCGAAAATTGCATTCCCTTTATGGCTCTCATCTCCAGTTACCCACTTGAACATCACTTTGTTTCTCCTTAATAAAGTTTTAAGGTTTTGCAGAGACTTTCAGACAATAATTATCTTGACAGTGTAGGCTTTGAAGGCCTTAAGAGCGGATGGACTGTCCCACAGTATATTAATGTTTCGAGCTATTTATGGCTCTTTTAATGTAGATATTGACTCATTCTTCTATGGCTGATATCTCGGCCTGGAATACGATACGTGTAGTGCCCCAGGACCTTTGATATACATATATGACATCTGGGGCCGTATACTCTCAGTCCGACTTCACTGTTCGTTTGTGAACGGTCTGTATACCACACCGTTGATCCTTGTTGGAAGGACGGATTAGTGGAACGCCATTATTGTCGGTCTTATAAAGAACACTTTGGTAATCATCTTTTTTAACAAAATTTTTCCAAAAAATATTCAAAATAAAAACACATGTAATACTGTTCTACAATAATTTATTTTATTTGAGTCGCGACGCGTTTCGCCTTCTTAGGGCATTGTCAAGCAACTGAAAAGCAGATCGTTAGCTAAACCTGACTATCGTAATATTTTAGAATTTGAATTTTACTGTAACGGTCATTATAAATCCATACATAAGAGGGGGCTATTATTCATGAAATCTAACTGATCGTTTACCAAAAATGAACCTTTACGACTGTCATTATTAATGTAATATATCTCGTATTTATCTTGGACTTTTCCACCATCCACATTTTTTAAAAGTTGTAATTTATTTAAAGATGTGGTATGACCAGTATCAACTAAATGCTTGCTTATGCCTCATGTTGGTCTATTATAGAGTGCCGATGATACGTGTTCTTTGTATCTAATTTTTAATGAGCGTTTTGTTTTACCAATATAGATTGCATTGCAGTCACTACACTCAATACTATAAATTCCGCTTTTATCTATTTTATCAACTTTCGGTTTTAGTTTGTTGTTAATGAAAAAAAATTTTAAAGTTTTTTTATTATAAAAAGCTGGTGAAACGTTACATTGTTTTAATGCGGATTTAATTTTATTCGAAGTTTCCTTCAAATATGGGATTTTTTTGCAAATTTTTATATCTTGTGTCCCTTGTGGGTAAACAAGGTTAAGTGCATATTTTTTGACCTTAACATTTTATAAATTAAATTATCTGAATAACCATTCTTCATAGCAATTTTTACTATTGTCTCGAGTTCCCTTTTAAAATTAGTTTTACTCATAGGAATCTTAAGCAATTTGTCTAGCATCGAATGGAAAGATGATTTTTTTATAGATTCAAAATGTTGAGAATCATTGGGAATTACAACATTTGTGGAAGTGGGTTTCCTAAATATATCAAATTCAAATTTATTATTAATAATTTTAATGTTAAGGTTAAGGAAATTTAAATTATCATTACCATACTCTAAAGTAAACTGTAAATTATCGTCAATAGTATTTAAAATTTTGTTTAAAAACATATACAACTGTCGTTCAGAGCCCGTCCATACACAAAAAACATCATCAACATAACGATACCAGCACAATACATTATTCACTAAATCACAGCCTGAATGAAAAATTTGTTGTTCTATTTTATTCATATAGAATTCAGCCATTAAAGGTGATAAGGAAGCACACATGGCTAAACCATCCATTTGAATATAGAAATTTCCGTTAAAATAAAAGTAATTTTGGTCTAAACATATGTCAATGAGCTGTTTAATATTTAATGATCTATCCCTTTCCAAGATCTTATCTTCAACTTCAGCATATAAGTAAGTCTTTAGTTTCTTTAACGGAATGGAAGGAAACAAATTACAAACATCAAACGACACAAGCTTAGCATTTAATGGTGAATTCAAATTATTAATTTTGTTAACGAGATCAGTACTATTCTTAATGGAGTATTTGTTTTCAAAATTTAACAATTTGGGTAACATTGTGCTTAATTTTTTTCCCAATTTTTGTGAAGGTGCATTGAAAGAAGAGGATACTGGTCTTGTTGGAGCACCTGGTTTATGCAGTTTGATAAGACTATATACTATGGGAGCAGAGGGGTTATTTACTTTCAAAGAGAATTTATCTTTTTCGTTAAAAATTGGAAATGCTGTATTTATTATGTTTGTTACTGCTCTGCTGAATTTTTTAGTTGGGTCATTTTTTATTTTTGCGAGGTTCATTTTTGATAAGCAATCTTCCATTTTTTTAATTGAAATGTTCTTTTCCAATACAACTAAACTATTTCCTTTATCTGCTTTTGTAACAATTAAGTTGTTATCTCTAACTTTTCTATGTATACTATTTATAATCTTGGTCTCATTAGTTTTTTCAGAGTTTATCAATAATTTAGCATCCCTAATTATTTTTGCACATGCAAATTTACCTTCATTATCGTTATCTGTTAATGCTGCATCGGTATGTACTGCCAATTCAATTAAATCATTACAATCTATACCTACATCTGGAGCGTAACCTAAGCCTTTTTCCAGTAATTCTAATTCATTGTTATTGAAGTTGACTGGTGATTGATTTATTACTCTTGGATAGAATGAGTCATGTATTGCTCTGTTCGGATTAGAGGCCACCTTTCGTTGTCCCATCCATTGCTGCAATTTTTGTTTCTGGCGCTCAAACTGCCTGCTAGATAACGAATTAGCATTTTCATATGATTGGTACCAAACGGTTTCAAATTCTGCTGAGTGAAGTCTAAATGCAAGCTCCGTGTGAACAACCTTCAAGTGAATGCTTATGTTATCTCGAGTGTGATAATGCTTTTTAATTTCAGCATTTAACCAAGATCTTTTTGCTACGTACACGGCATGTTTACATTGTCTAGATTTAATTCTCACCTTCATATTACGATTTATGTAAGAAGGAAAATTTTTTTTGCCTTCTTCTTTTCAGTTGCTTGACAATGCCCTAAGAAGGCGAAACGCGTCGCGACTCAAATAAAATAAATTATTGTAGAACAGTATTACATGTGTTTTTATTTTTATTTTGAATATTTTTTGGAAAATGTTTTTTAAAAAAGATGATTGTTTTAAGATATTTAAATGACCAACCAGATCCCCTGGGTTTAACTGTTTCTCCTGTTACACTCTAATAGAACTGGGCATCGCTTCCTTTTTCACCTGCAAATATACGGGTGGAAGGTTTAATAAGGCTTCTTCGATTTCCTTTAGTCTACTTCAGTTAGTTTGTGCCACCTTGCGAGTCACATAGGTGACCATAGGTCGAACAATAGTGGTGTATATCAAGTACATTATTTTTGGCTTCAGACCCCATGTTCTGCCAACGTGTAGAGAGACCCCAACGCTCTATCCGTCATTCTGGACACAAAGTATATGATCTGAATGAATCCTAATCTGTTGTTATCAAGGTACTTTTGAAGGGCGCCGGTGGGACTCGAAACTACATAAATACATAGATTCATAAACCATATTGTTATCCATTAAACGACCGATGTACATAAATTTTATTTCTCATAAATGAAATGATTTAAAACAAAAGAGTCACAAATAATTTTGCATATAAAATCAATTAGAATCCACCAGCTACATCCAACCACAATCTTCCGTTTACCCGCTTGGGCCATGAATTTCAATTAATTCCATTTCAAAACTTATACTTAACTTCGTTCAACTGAAAAATGGCTTTCAAACCAAGTTAATTTATTTTTAACGTTTAATATTTTATTTACTTTTTTAAAGAAAGACATTCGTTTTACAGGGAACAAGTTCTACTGCCATTCCCACAAATTCATAAGAAGAGACAATGTTAAAAAAAAAGTTACGAACTGAGTTTATAACCCAGATGGAAAAGTTTCATCGAAAGTTTTACCAGTTCAAAGGAGTTCTTTTACCCCATCTACATCAATTAGAGTTGTCCAGTCTCCGGATGAATTGTAGTACTTGCAGTTGGCGACAAAGAGTTTTCTGCAAGTGCAACATAAACTAAGTTCGCCGGAAAGTAGATGAAAACAGCGAAATGTATTTCCGTTGCTCTCCTCGCGCTATGATTCTGTAATTTGAAAACTTTATAGAATCGTCCTTCCATGCTGGAATTAACGTCTATGATTCATGTCAATAAATTGTTAGTAATAAAAGTTTTATGTCCTTGGAATACCCAAATCAAAATCAGAGTTGGAAGTTTGAAATAGATCCCGAAGGACGAAGATTGTATATTCAAGTTATTTGTTCTACTTGAAATTGTGACTCAGTAAAATATTTAAATTCTAAAATTAATTTGAATGAAACTGAAAGTGATTGTTGCGTTTTTTTGTTGTTGTTGTGCAATTCCATTTTCTCCTTTGTGGAACATCCTGTTGTTTGAAGAATGCCTCGAGTATTGAATCCTGTGGAGCTTGAAATCAGATCGATATAATCATGAATGAATGTGCTATTCACCAACAACGTTTTTGTGTGCATTTAACAAAGTTGGTTGACTGCATTCACAGCTCTGAATAGATTAAAATTTTTCGGATTGAAATTTGAAGGCGCTCATTAGAGCTGCATTTTGAGCGACTATACTCATTATAATTCACCTTAGGCCATGGCAATACTGGATTCGATCTGAACCGAACAGATCTGTCCCGAACAACAGAACCGACCCGAATGAAATTAAATTCAAATTCAAAATTTATTTATTACAAACCCCGGCATGAGCGCCATGCAAAAAAGCGTTGGGTATAGCGAGTATAGTATGAATATAACTAGAACTTAAACAGTTTAACAATAGTTAGTTGAGAATAGTAAAGTGGAGGGTAAATAGCGTCTTATTTAAGTTAACATTTCAATGTAGATGACTTATGTGCTAACACTAAAATTAAATCTAAAAATTTATTTATTTATTTATAGCATTTTCAGATTTAATTAAACATTTTCCAGAAAGAATTAAACCTTTTCCAGAAAGAATTAAACCTTTTCCACAAAGAATTAAACCTTCTCCACAAAGAATTAAACATTTTCCACAAAGAATTAAACATTTTCCACAAAGAATTAAACATTTTCCACAAAGAATTAAACATTTTCCACAAAGAGTTAAACAAAATTCGTAAACAATTAAAGGAATGATTTTTTTATTTGGTTTTTTTATATATACAACTCAGATTCATGGATAGTAATACCTAAACTATATTTCTGTATCAAAAACAAACCAATAAAGCAACAAGCTTATTTTTTAGGTACATAAAATCCAGTTATAATTTGAAGCTGTTCTTTGCATCATTTTTGCATCATTATTATTATTTCAGCAGTGCCACTGTTGAATCGCAGTAAGCTTAGATTTCTTGAAATTATTATCCGCGAATTATTAAAGTTATTATTCAATTACAAAATGAGTGACAGGAACTCAAGTGAAAGTAGTGAAAGTGGTGATGTGATGACTAGTAATAATGAGAGAAATCCAAGGCGCTTACGAGGAAGATATCAAACGATTTCCGAACAAAAAAAAGAAATTGTTATTAAACTGTATGAAGAGGGCAAAACTTTGAAGGAATGTGCTAAAACTGTGAGAATAAATTTAAATACAATGCATCAACCGAAACCCCGAGGACATCGACCAAGGAAATTAACTGATGATGTTCTAAATTATATTGAAAAGTATATCGAAAATAATCCTGGAATTACGATAAAGCAAATCCAACGGAAATTATCTACTGAAAAAGGTGTTTTATTAGGTAAATCTACTGTGGATAAAGGGATGCGTGAATTAAAAATAACTTTAAAAAAGGCCGGATTTGAGGTGGATCGTATGAATTCAGCTACTACGATTCAACAGAGAAAAGAATATGCTGTGGAGTTTTCAAGAAATGCTCCAAGCTATAGAGAAAAACTCATTTTTATCGATGAATCTGGGTTCAACCTTCATTTAAGGTGCCAACAAGCTCGTTCGCGAGTAAACACAAGAGCTCGTGTTGTTATTCCCACAGTCCGTGGGCGTAATACTACCTTATTAGCAGCAATGAACAATGATGGAATTCTACATTACAAAATTATTTCAAATTCTACATGCAACTCCGATAAATTTTGTTCATTCCTTATAGAGCTTATAGGTAAAATTGCACATATAGGAGATGCATGGTTAATCTTGGATAATGCCGCCATACACAAGACGAATGCTGTTCGAGAGGTAGTTGCCACCGGTAATAATGTACGACTTCAATTTCTTCCACCATATTCACCTATGCTGAATCCTATAGAGCAAGCGTTTTCAAAGATAAAAGGAGCTGCGAGGAGGATTCTCGCAGATACATCCGTTGAGCACACCCTATCCTCAGTTATAGAAAGTAGCGTTAGAGAGATAAATTCTACAGATGCTGTAAATTTTATAATGGACATGATGATGAAAATTGCTCCTGCATCGCTTGGCAAACCACTTCATTGACGACATTGTAAAAAACAAATAATAAAATTATTTGTTTAATTGTTTACGAATTTTGTTTAATTCTTTGTGGAAAAGGTTTAATTCTTTATGGAAAATGTTTAATTTTTTGTGAAAAAAGTTCAATTCTTTGTGGAAAATGTTTAATTCTTTGTGGAGGAGGTTTAATTCTTTATGGAGAAAGTTGAATTCTTTGTGGAAAAGGTTTAATTCTTTATGGAAAATGTTTAATTCTTTGTGGAAAATGTTTAATTCTCTGTGGAAAATGTTTAATTCTTTGTGGAGAAGGTTTAATTCTTTGTGGAGAAGGTTTAATTCTTTCTGGAAAATGTTTAATTAAATCTGAAAATGCTATATACTTCATTTTCATCTATGACAACAATACTTTACTTTTTTGTTTATTTGGGATCATATTTGTGACAATCAAATGCATTACTCTACCTATTAAGGTTACTGCCCACTTTCAAGTTCAATCAGGGCTGTTTTAAAACTAACACTATAGTGGGTGTGTATTCAGACAGAGGGTGATAGTGTTTGTGAATTGTAAAAATTAAAAAAAATAATGGAAAAATTAAGAATAATAGAAGACCAATAGGCCAAGCAATGACAGAATTACCCAAATTTATATCTCTACAGTTAAACAGTGTAAAAAGTAATAGCGATTAAGAGCCTCTAATGGCTGCCTAAAATCCACAAGAGGTTGGTAGTATTTCAATAGTTTACGGTTTCAAAATTAGAGAGAGATAGTAGTAGGTTTGAATAGATAAAATGATAAGGTATGACTACAGCCTATTAACAGTGTTGAGATCTAGTGGATTTATAATAACTATAAGGTACATAACATATGGCACTGACTAATGCACCATCGTCGATATCTTAAAAACTAACACTGGTAAAAAGTAGACAGTAATTATACACTAAGGTATTATGCTAAATCTAGAACTGACAAGCAGTTGCTATTGCACCGAATCAGAATATTTGGCATAAGGCCAAGCACCTGTAGGACCGGAAATCAGAGTAAGTCTACACAAACACCCCGATACTGGGTGTAAACAGCTCGTAAAATGAAGAGGCGTATAGTGGGTAACCCATATTACATATCCTAAGGGCTGAGAATAGGGAACGGACTAATCATATAAAGCGATGCAGGATGAACAACTAAATAATGAGAAAATATGGTCAGAAGCATAGTATGAGATGATAATGCGAGAGATGGATAAGTCGGTTAAGCCAATCATAAATTCTGATGCCAAGGCTTTAAAGCTACTTAGTGTTGTTGTTCCTATAACGGGTGCAGGTAGCCTGTTCCATAATGTGATCCCCTGTCCATATATGCTTCGTGATCCAAAGTGAGTGCGGGTGCGGGAAAACACAATACGTACTATGCTTCTACTACTCCAATTGAATTTTACATTCAGATACTTAGGAACCAGTTTAAGCTTGGATCGCATTATGAAAGTAACTACTCGGATTGAGTAGAGTTTGTGCAGAGGGCACGGAAAAAATAGCTCCATGAACGGCGAGACATGTCCGGACCATCTGAGTCCATAAACAAATCTGACACAGGCATTAAGGGCCCGCAGAATGTTAACCATCATACCATTACTGAGTAGAGCACGACTATGTCAGTATAAAAGAAGTGCGGGATAATCAAGGATTTGGCCAACATCAGTTTGTGAACGAAGTGGTCCATATAAGCGCGCACAAATTATCTTAATTTTAGGACCCCATTTGTGATGTGGTTCCATCATAAGTTCTAGATTTTTGACTTGAGTTGTGGAGAAAGGGACAACCATGCCTTGAAGGAGCAGCGGAGGGGTCAAGCTGGAAGGGCCAAGAGTCCTGGAGTACGATGAGTAAATCATTGCCTGTGTTTTTGCCGGGTTGATGCTAAGCTGGTTATGCCAACATCAGCGTGAAATGTCTTTCAGGATGTCATAGAATTTGGCTATTAGACGGGGAGATTGATCACCGGTGACATACTATATATTTGTAGGTCATCCGCATATAGATGGAAGTGGAGGTCTGAGATTGCTGCCGATCCTGCGAGAACTGACGTGAAGTCATTTATATACATTGAAAATAGTAAAGGGGCCATAACAGCCCCTTTAGGGACAACTGAGAGCATTACAGCAGGAGAAGAGCTTTTGCCATTCGATACGACGATGTGTTGGCGGTTAGAGAGATATGTAGCTAGCTATGAGAGAACAAGCCTGAGCAGAAAAATTAAACAGCCTGGCTAACTTACTGATCAGAATGGAGTGAGGAACTGAGTCGAAGGCCCTGCTTAGATCAAGGAGAACATGGACCACATTTCCGCCATCATCACAGAGCTCACGAATGTCTGATACCACCTTGGATAGTGCTGTCGTGGTAACGTGTACATATCGGAATCCAGATTGCGATTCATTCAACTGATTCTGGGTATCTGGACAATTTTCTCAGCAATAATTGATTTAAAAGCCTTGGAGATGGCGGGCAATATGGTAATTGGCTTCCAGTCAGCCAGTGAGCTCGGTGTTATTTTTTTGGGTATCGTCGTGATGAGTCGAGTTTTCCAACAATCAGGAAACTGAGAACAGGTGATAAGTTTATTAAACAAGCTGGTCATTTTCGGGAGAATGAGAGGGAGAGTAATGTTGAGGAATCGAACAGGGGTGCCGTCAGTACCGATTGCATTGGATTTTATATGCATCACAGCTGCCAATACCTCACTCTCAGTACAACTAATAAGAGAGGATCCACCATTACATGAGGCTGTCGGATCAACATTCCTATCAGATCCAACGTTAGTTGTACTAGAGTCATAACTCGGTGCTGGAGTGGAAGAATTGGCATGAGAGGCGCAAGGGGGACTTAATTGCTGCACGGCCAATGGATGGCAAAGGAAAACATTGAACTTGTCCGGGTCGACATCAGCCGAGCAGCGAGCTTTGGAACAAAGCCCAAGTTCTCTGATTTTACCCCAGTTTACGCCATTCTCGAAGAATACGCTTTGCAAGACCCTTAGAGCGGATAAGGTAATCAGCTTTCTTTCGCATCCTACTATATTCTAGGTTGTTGAGTGAGGTTTTGTTTCTGTTCCAGCGTAAGTAAGTTATGTCTAACAATTGACATTGGAGTAAAACATCAGGTCGGCTGAAGACTCTTTCATCGGATGATTTAATGCAGGTTTCCACATATCATCAACACGCTTGCATTTCCATTAATAGGGGGACAAGAAATGTGGAAGTGCTTCAGTAGTTGGTAGTACGTGATGCTTTTGACTATTATTTTGTACGACGGTCTCCGCCAATATACTAGCCGCTAGCGTTTCAGTGAAGTGAATGCAAGCAAGACCAGTTTCTCCATAACTAGCACGTCAAACAATATAGACTTGCCTACTAAGGGTGGCAACTTTCAACAAAATTGCCTTTCTTTTAAGAGTCAAGGCCTTATGAAGAAGTGACCAGACCTCGTTTTCAAGGTCTTCGTTGACGTAAATCCGAACCGTTGAGCTACCAGGCAAGATATCGTCCAGTGTATGTGGCTTTTTCGTGAGCTGTCGCATGTAGGCGCGGAAGAAATCAGAACAGCTGTCCAAACTATTAAATTTAAGGAATGCTCGTTGTTTTGGGATGATGGTGGGAAATGAATATCCTTCGACAATCACGCAATTCGGCACATGGTCTGTAAAAACTCGATATCATGACGATTTTTCCATAAAGCGTGTATGCCCATGTACTTTTAGTGCTGACACTTTCTTACAATATACTTATCATTTCTCATCTGAAGACGACGACGTTTTTAAACTAATTTTTAATTAAAAAAACTTTCACTTTACTGTCAGAAGCTCCAAATCAAACTGTAGTTAATACCATATTTCATTAAATTTTCAAACTACATACATCTAATTCGGGTTGGTTCAGAGCATAAGTAAGCCATTCGGACGAAAAACAAGCGCTTCTGAAAGAAACACAATTTAAGCGCTTCTGTAGCCAACATTTAGCAGCTCTTTAGACGAATATTCACTGATCTATCCAGAAAATAAGCAAAGGCGCAAGCACAGATAAGTAATACCCAGATTTGAAAACCAATGTTAAAAATCTGCTTTTCATGACCTTAGCTTTTAGCAAAGGCAAAATCTCTGAGTATTAACCGGCCTACAGGCGTTCGCTTGGAAAGTCAGAAAAAATTTTGAAAGCTATAGAAGATTGGTCAAGATATTGAAAAGCTTTAGCAAATACTTTAACCAAAAGTAATGTACAAAAAACCTTGAACTACGGGACATGAACTGACTATCCTATCTCCTTCGATATCTGGGTATTACTTATCTGTGGTGCAAGTAAGTAACTCAAGTGCTTCTACAGCAATCGTTTGGAAACTTTATAGAAGATTATTTGATTAGCTCGCGCAGAAGTTTAATAAGAGGCGATTTCATCTAATTTTCGACGAATTTAAACTGTGAGCTTTTCCACTATTGTGCGAAGAAACGCATTTCTCATTTTGAGTGTGAAGTTCAGTGTGGAAGTGGACTGAAGTTTTTATTTTTGTTAGGTAATAAAAGTGAGTTGTTATTCAAAAAGAGGGCCAAAAGCTATAGAGATCAAGAAAAAAGCACTGCGATTATTATCCAAAAAGATCATTAAAGCTTGCGAAAAGTCGCATTCAAAAAACTTCTTCGTCCATCACTGAGAGCGCTTCTAGAGCGCTTCTTCAGAGCAGCATTAAGGTAATTGCCTCTGCGGACATGCCTATGTTAAAATACAATGAACTGGGATGGGGTAAAGAAGTGCTACGAGCTTTCAGGTAAGCGCTTTAGGAGAACTCTTAGAGCGCTCTTTTTCCCAGTGTGTATAATGTTAGCCACATCTCGGATCCGAAAAATTCTGTTCGGTTTGGTTCGGACGTGTTCGGCTCCAACATGCATCCAAATTTCCACGACCTTAAATGTGTGATAATCTATCAGAATTCAGCGGGAAATTGAAGCACTCAAAGACGAATGCAACAGCGCTTCCATACCGTGTCATTGTTCATATCATTTTAATGTAAGCAAGTCCGCAGAAGGAAGCACTCAGTTGCAAATTTTTGGGAAACGCTGTTGAGGGCGCTTATAGGGTAGCACTCTTGGAGTGCTTGTAGGGTAGCGGTCTTGGAGCGCTTATAGGGAATACAGAGGTCAAGATAAAACCTTTATTACAAATTTCAGTTTCATTCTGAATGCACCCCGTTTAATATTAAATCTGTATTAATTACAAGAGCATGATTATGCTAAACAAAAAAAAAAGCAATATTTTTATATTATATTATTAAGATATTTTCATAACCACATGTTTCACTTTTGACAACGAAAATTTCAATTAGCCGCACACTTCAACTGACTAAGAAAGAAAGTTCTGCTGCGCTTTGAAATACATATGAGTCATCTTTTCGCAACAAAAAACATATTAGTTTATGAATAAACCTACACTCAGAGAAGAGATCTGCTTCCCCAAAAATTCCTTTGACTATGGTAAGACAGCACTTCGGAAAATGGCTATGGTATGAAAGCGCTTCCCTTGACAAGCACTTGACATATTTCCCGCTGGGAAAGGTCAGAAAGACCAGAGATCTATATTATACTCTATGTTTTTGACCGCTGTAGAATTTAGCTATTTCAGATCAAATTTTTTACTTATTTTCAGGGTAAAGAATGGGTTTCCAGGTCTTGGGTCCTGCCAATCCTGTCAAGCCATTCAAAGAATTCATGTTCGCATTTTATACCCTAGATAAAATCTAAAGTGTATAATAACTCTATCATTCCGTTTGTAATACCTCGAAATAATGATGGTAGAGCAAAATGGATTGGACACCCACGCATAATATTCAAAGTTATTTTGATTTTTGCATATCCGTCCGTCTGTCTGTCCGTCTGTCCGGCTGTGCGCACGATAACTCGAGAACGCGTACACCTAGAGAGCTGAAATTTTGTACACGGACTTAAAAAAAACAAAAGTAAAATTAAGTTCGAAAATGAGATAAATCGGGCAACTCCTACGTGGGGTTTCCATATAAAACTTTCGCTTTCCTCTGTATATTTGGACACTGCCTGAGAACGCATCGATATAAAGGGTTTTCCAATAAGAGGTGTTATTTTAATTAGCCCGCTGTTTCGGTAGATGTCTCTTTTGGAGCTGTCATTTTTTGACATTTGACAAGTAGAAACTACGCCATTAATAAAAATAGAACGACACACGATTCAACAACGCATTGAAATTATTAAAATTCACTATAAAAATGATGAAAATGTGGCAGAGACGGTTCGTAAAATTCGAACATTTTTGGGTCGTCGTGAAGCAACTTGTCAGACCGCAATACAGAAATTGGTAGAAAAATTCGAGCTGTCGGGACAAGTTAGTGACGTGAAGAATAAAACCCGTGCACGTCGCTCAAGAACAGCCGAGAATATTGCTGCTGTAGCCGAAAGTGTTGAAGAAAACCCAGGTTTGTCCATTCCACGTCGTTCTTTGGAATTAGGCATTCCACAAACGTCATTACACCGTATATTGCATAAAGATTTGGGTCTTAAGGCTTATAAAGTTCAGTTAACACAAGAACTCAAGCCGGCCGATCATCAACAACGTCGAGTCTTTGCTGATTGGGTCCTTGAAATGCATGAAAATGATCCGGAATTCCATCGAAAACTTATCTTGAGGGATGAGGCCCATTTCCACCTCGATGGCTTCGTCAACAAGCAAAATTATCGCATCTGGGGCGCGGAAAACCCAAGAGTTATTGTTGAAAAGCTCTCTATCCTCAACGTGTGACTGTTTGGTGCGGTTTATGGTCCCGCGGGGTCATTTGACCTTACTTTTTCGAAAATGAGGCTGGAGCAACAGTTACGGTGAATGGATTGCGCTATCGACAGATGATTAATGACTTTTTATGGCCGGAATTGGATGGTATTGATCTGGACAACGTTTACTTTAAACAAGACGGCGCTACGAGCCATACAAGCAACGAAACCATTGATCTTTAACGGGTAAAGTTCCCGGACCGTGTTATCTCTCGAAGAGGTGATCACAATTGGCCACCGAGATCTTGTGACTTAACACCTTGCGACTTCTTCCTTTGGGGCCACGTGAAAGATAAGGTCTACGCCAATAGCCCAGCGTCGATTCAAGACCTCAAAGATGGAATTCGTGAGGCTATCGAGGACATAGGGCAGCCACTTTGCGATTTGGTTATGGAAAATTTCATGAAATGGATATGGTCCTGTAGGCGTGGTCGTGGTGGTCATTTGGCTGATGTTATTTTCCATTATTAACGGCATACCTTTCTGTTTATAATGATATAAAGATCCGATCATTTATCTCAAAAAATGGTGGCATTTTTCTTTGAATATCAAAATAACTCCTCTTATTGGAAAACCCTTTAGATAGCTGAAATTTGGTGCGTGGTCTTTTCATTGTATAGGGTGGGTCAACTTGGACTGACCGATTTGAAATGCTTATAATTATTTTATTTTATTTTTTTTTGCAGATAATAAAGAATTTTATAAAATTTTATAATGCTATCATACTCAGTGCAAGAACGTGTAAAAATTGTTGAATTTTATTATGCTTCCGGACGATCAATTGTTACAGCACAAAGAAAATACCGGCAGTATTTTAATACTGCGGCGTCCCCCACTGTAAACATGATAAGAAGCTTAATGACCCGTTTTGAGAATTGGTGTTCAGTAGGTGATGAACCACGAAGAAATGTTGTTCGACCTGTTCGCACTGAACAAGCTATAGATGCTGTACGAAAAAGTGTTAACACGGATCCAACTGTGTCTACTCTTCGACGTGCTACTCAATTGGGCATCTTCAGAACATCACTACGACGTATTCTAAAAGTTGATCTGAGGATGTTTCCCTATAAAATCCAATTGGCCCAAGAATTATTGCCGAGGGATGCACCACAACGGCTACAATATGCCAATCAGTCAGTCCAAGTTGGCCCACCCTGTACTAGCAAATAAAATTTCAAAGTGGACTAAATCGGGAAACTCCTTGGTGTTGCCATATAAGAATTCTAAATTTTTTACTTTTTTCTTTTAAAGTTTCGGCCTCAAACTGGAAAAAGCGAAATTAGTAATTTTATGAGGTATTCTGTCTCATCGGTTGGGCTATTTCCCACATATTAAGGTAAAGTTAGGTCGGCTTCTTACTTTTGGCTCTTGAATATAACCCAATTGTATATACAAGCTGGTCCGAAGCAGATTTTCTAATGGTGCAAACTGGGTTAGTGACTCTGATGTATTATATTATTTGTTGGGAGTCCTCCTGTATGTATGTGTCCATCTTTTCAATTCAATATGTGGATGGTAGGCTGCTGTTGGAACTGAAATGCATCACCATGGTTTTTAATCTTCGTTTTTCCAGTACTAGCTACGCTAGTTCGTTCTTGCTCCGCCAGGATGACCATGGTTTGGATTGGCCGCTTCTCGTGCCTGGCCATTTTCGAACTCATCTATATACGCAACATGATCAATTGAAAGGATAATTTTGGAAATGGAGGTGACTACCAACTTTTTATTATCTTATCTCGACTATTTTGCGCATAGGTAATCGCAAATAATTTTTCATTGTGAAACTTTTAGCTGTTCGGAATATATGTCACCAACATCTGCACTTGAGAAATATTACTCTTTCCTAAGGCTTTATATTGGCTCATTGGAAATAAATTTATGACACTAATTTTTCTTAATGTAAATCGTACTTCTCATCGCCAATTCGGGTTTATACTTATGTAATCCGACTTAAGTTGAGGTTCAATTAGTATAGGGTCCTGAAAAACTCTCATCTCCGCCACTATTAGGGACGCCTTTGGGAAAACTGCGGAAAGAATACCTAGCTTGGCACTTGAAAATATCATATGTATATCAAGGACTGCGTTGCCTTTCAAGACCGGCGCCCGGGTGTTTCCTGAAGTATGTACCTCATGAGCATCTTTTATGCTATATCAGAACTTGTAACGGATTACTGATACCTCAGACAAATTCTTGTGCTTTGCGTAATCTGTAATTCATCAAGTCTTCCACGTTAATCATCAGTGTGCTACTCTTCATTGAACTCCTTAGGGGGCTTATCTCGGATTGCCAAGATAGGCATTTATAATTTTGTTTTGATAAAAGCTAATTGTTTCTGCTTCAACATTCAGGATGATACACTTCTGTGCTGTTTTATGCATTTGGTGTAGCATCAGATTTTAAATTTATCTTTTCAAAATCGGCGTTCACATCTGTAAGTAAAAAACAGAGAAATACGTATTTTTACGTGCAATAGAAAATGTCAAGTGATATCTATTGGAAATCGGTACTTCGCGTGAAATGACTAATTTAGTACGGACATAAACAACTTTCGGAGAATTGTATTACGTGCAGGACAAGCGACATCTATAAAGTACTGACATAAACAACTTTAGGTTCGGACAATCGATATTTCTAGAATGGAATCTTTGGGAAGGTTGTAGGACAATTTGTAGAGTATAAATTCAGTAATTGTCACCGCCCGGGAGGCGAGTCTTATCTCAGACAGTGAAGTGAACGCAGTAAACTGTTTGGATTGTAATAATTGTTAATGTTTGTGAATTTGTAAAAGAAACTGAACAGTTAAATATAAGAAGAACTTGTGAGTTATATTTGACATATTGTGTTTTAATTAACGAACTAAGGCCACGTTCGTAATAGAAGTAGTAGAAGCAGAGCAGCTCTATACAATTTGTGAAGAGACCAATATCCAGAGTATGTAGAGATTGCTCTAAATTAAATACACTGCAGCATGGTCGTGCACGTATCTTTGGGTTGAAAGAATTCTTTTAGAGATAGGTACCTTCGCCATAAACTTATAATTATACCTATGGTATTAGGTTGGGTTTATGGATGTAACTTCGCGATTCTCCACGTTAAATTGATATCACGAAGGAAGGAATAGATTATGCCATACTCAGATATATTTAGAGTCGTATGAATTCGTCGGCTCATCATGTTTCTATGTGGTCGAACTTAACTGCTGCCTGATTACACACATTCTGACTTACAATAATTGTGCCTTTAGGCGATTATATTGTTATAATACTAATATTGAATTGACTCCTGCAAAGCCATCCATAACTAAAAATATAAATTCATATTTCCTCGGGATTTGATATTTTATTGTAATTAGAAAAATCATTAGAGACATGAGAGATATTTTCTCGATGCAAAACACACATGCAAAATGGAATGCTTGGTATAATAAAACTAATGAGATAATACGGAACTACATAATTTCAACATCCCTAAGGCATACGAATGGCATACAGATGTATAAAACAAAAGACTTAGTTTACATGCATAAAAACTTTCTAGAAATATAATTAATTATTTGCATCCTAATATCCTTGAATGAATCCTTGAAACTCAGTATTTTCGCTTAATTAGCTCTTTTTGTTCTGTTTTAGATGGACTGCAATGTATGCAAGTACGACGCTGTAAGCAGTGAAACTAAATTACACGGATACGACTATACAACTAGAGGTGCACGTGATGGTAATTATGAGTTATTTATTCAAAAACGTATTTATAAGAATAAAACTAAGATTTACAGCGATATTTTTTAAGTTTATAAGTTTCTATACCAAATAGTCTTATGATAGGGAGCCTTTATCAACTCTGAGGATATATATGATTTAATTAACCATGACAGCCCTGAGTATCTGTCCTGCCTGGAAGGAGAGCCTGAGATAACCGAACGCTTTCTATGCGCTTGTCTGACCTTTGCCTGGAGCAGGCTGGATACGTCTGGGTCTGCTCTCCTATCTGTAGATAAGCTAAAGAACTTACCTCACGTAGATCTGATGCGCTTCATTAATAGGACTGGTAGGCTTGGGTGAGAGTTTGTGATAATTTTAGCATGTTAGCACAATGGGCCATCTTTAGCTCCGTACTTAAAATCTTTCGTCCTCTGCCCTTAATAAAACATAACATAACTTTATTTTTATTTAACAATTAATTCCACAGAAGTGAAATGAAAGACGACCAGACAAACAAAGAGAATTTAAACCACGATGCATTTTTATCAAAATTCGATAAAATAATGACGAGAGATAGAGAGAGAGCGAGAGAGAGAGAAAGATAAAGAGAGAATGAAACATATTAAGAATACATACGAGAAAAATACTGCCATAATGGAACCAGCCTCTCAAAGGGGTCAGCTACTTACAATCATACAACGAAAATTCACAGTTAGAGAGATACTTTCATCAAAAGAACTACAACAAGAGTTCAACTATGATAATGGAAGCTGCAAAATAGTTGTATACTAGTTTGTCTAGAAAACACGCATGTCCAAAATCCAAGTATTCCTGAATCAATCCTTAAGGATTACATCTAGCATATTCAGGCCAAGAAGAATTATGAACACAGAGCATCAAGAGTAGAAATCAGATTATGCAAACTTAATGGTGTTGGACTAATAACAGACTTAAAAACTTATAAAGGCAATTATCCGAAAACCATTAGCGTGGAGCCCAAATGATAAGGAAAGACCGAGAACAACATGCAAAACAAAATAATTTGTATAGAAGGCAAAAGAGTACTCCAAGCCAGATTAATATGGAAAATCTATGTGGATGGAGGTTTTTTCATCACGAATGGTTCACAGAAGGATTTCATCATACCTTACTTAGTCTAGCAATGATAGGCAAGCTGTAATCAATACCCTGAACTCGAACACTATTTGATCGCACCCTGTGCCCAACAGTGTCGCTGTAAATTCGGGTAGCTACGCGCTAACCATTTTCTGATGGGTGCCTGGTCAGAGTAACATTCTTGGAAACGACACAGCCGGTGCTCTGGCTAGAAAGAGCTCCGGTGTGACTACCGCTAGGCAGGTGGAGCCCATAGAATCTGTGAAGAGGATTCTAGACGTACAGGGTTCAATGTAAGCTGGCAAATCGCAGATGGGGAGAATGCGCCATTTCAAAACAGCTGTGGACCGAGGTTTGTCCAAGGAGGACCATATTTCTGCTGAGGAGGAGCCGCAATGAAGTACGTAAACTTATCGCAGTTATTGCATGGTATTGTCTCTTTGGTAAACATGTAAAGCACATGCAAGCACAATACAATGACCTCTGCAGAAGATGAGAAAGAGGTTGAGAGCATTCAGCACCTGCTGTGTGAATGCCTTAACCTTGCCAGGCGTAGGAGTAATGCGCTCAGCATCTACTTCTTTGGTGAATTGGGGAAGATGACAGGATAAGAGCTGGAGGACCTGGTAAAGTTCATTAACTCTTGTGGCTGGTTTCAGCGCACTCCGTAAATCTGAGATATCATCCCCAGTTAGGTTCCCATTAAGGTGGTTTCACAATGGACCGCAAATATTCTAAGTGAGGCTGATCACAGGAGTTCGTGCGATTGTCGCCACTCTAACATAACCTAACTTAGTCTAGCAAGGTACAACAGAGCTGTGTATCTTTATATACGATCAGGTAACAGAATTAATGTTGAAGCAGTCGCCCTGAACATTTTGGCTACGCTACAGAATTTTTGAATCGGTACGTGGGCAAAATATTTCTAATAACTTTTATTTCATATAATTCTCAGCACTGCAGTGTAAATTAAAGATTACCATTTAACTGATTGAACTCACTCTTCATTGTAAGCCATTGGTATAGCTTAAATTTTAAGGTATTTGATTAAAACGGTTTCGAAAGATCCCAGCCAGAAGGAATATGTAAAGAATTTTACAAACCATTTTGATATACAGAATGAAATTGTTGGAACAGAAAATCAAGTAAATATATCATTAGCGCGATGGGTGGGTGCAAGTAATAAATCTAGAGGCAGATTTGGGTAAAACTGAAAAACCAAATAAGAGTTTGTCTACTATAACTACAGTGAAAAGAAAAAGGCGAGTTTTAGTGGAATGAAACCAGAAATTTCTCCTTGAATTAAAGTCGATAAAGAAAATGATATATTAATGCGTAAAGTGTGCTTTGTGAAGCTTACGAATTGTAAAATGCATGAAAATAGCCAAGTTTATAAATTTAATATGAAATCAGTACCAGGTAATCTGGACGTTAGAGATTTAATGAAAGAAGATTATTCTGAGTTGTCCAAATCTGTCTTTTGAATGAAATGCTTAGCATTTATAGTAGAACATAATTTGTCATTTAAGCTAAAGGACCACCTAATAGATTCTATTTTAACACGTAAAATTAATTGTGCAAGGACCAAAGGCACCAAACTCCTTTCGCAAAAAGTTGGTTCATACATCCTGAATAAAATATACGCAGAATTATAAAATCAGAGTTTTTCTAAAATTATTGACGAATGTACGGATATATCGTCTCTGAAATGCTTTGTTTTCTTGGCGTGGATATATTTTGATATTGCTTAACAAAAAAATTACTTATTTTCTCAAAGATGCGTATATCGACTCAAATAAAGATTGTAAATTCATATATTGCGGAGCAAACGTTTATATAGAATTAGAAAAGTTAACTTCCTCAGAATCTGAAATTTTTTTTCCCAATAATGTCAGAGAATACTATCAGGAAACTGCACACCACCAAATTCGATAAAAAATAAATTTAAATTATCATATTTAAACTGCTTTTTAGATGATGAATATGTAAAAGACAAAAAAATTTCTGACATCTTACCAGATTTATCTTTCCTATACAATCGATTTAAATAAAATAAGTAAAAAACGAGTTTTCAAACAAAACTGAGGCCAAGCCGCATGAAAAAGTAGAAAATAAAATTTTCTTCACACACAGAGGTGGACTCAGATTTTTTGATTGGGACATTTCTCTTGAATATTCTTTCTCTTCATTAATCAAATCACTTATTACCTTTGATTGATCATACTGAAATATATCGGTGATTGTCAGCGAATAAAATCTGAGTCCACCTCTGTGTGTGAAGAAAAGTTTGTTTTCTACTTTTTCATGCGGCTTGGCCTCAGTTTTGGTTGAAAACTCGTTTTTTACTTATTTTATTTTCTGCCTTTTTCACGTTAACTAAATTGTATTTTAAAACAATTTTATGACGGCTGAAAAAACACTGATTTACCAGTTTTTCAAAAATTTATTCGAGTATCAAATCGTTGAAGTACTACAACGGTTTCCTGAAATTCAAATTATGTTTTAAACAGCGCTTTTTAGCTGTATTCCAACTTGATCCCATATAACATGAATTTCCCCGATTTTCCATGTTTTCCACAGACTTTTCCTATTACTATGAAATTTTTTTTTTAATTTACATGAATTTTCCTCGATTTTTAATGCAAGTTTTCATGATTGTTGAAGAGAAAGTATTGATGCCAGTAGGACGGAAAAAAATGATTCTGCCTAGCTTATAAAAGTTTTATGTCGGAAAATTACCCGGAAAAGCCGGAAAATTCCGGAAATTTTCGGAAAATTTTCCAGAAAAATTGGAAAATTATGCATTTTTTCTGAAATAGATTTATCACTAATCATATCGGTGAAAATTTTTCCGATGATTTTCCCGCTTTTCCGGGTTTTCCATGGAGTTTTCCACAAAAGCATCTTTATTCAACACATTTCGCTCTACAACTTTGTCTTAGGTTGCAAAACGCTCAAATGCTTCCTTGGTCGGAAAACTCCGGAAAAGCGTTTTACATTAATTTTCCTCGATTTTTTCTGCAAGTTTTCACCATTGTCGGAGAAAAAGTAATGATGCCAGTAGATAGGGAACTTGATCCTGCATAATTTAGAAAACTTTTTTACCGAAAATTTTCCAGAAAAGTCGGGAAATTCTGGAAAATTTGTTCGGAAAAACCGGAAAACTCTGCATTTTTCCTGAAACGGATTTATCACTAATCAAATTTGTACCAAATTTTCAAATGATTTTTCCTGATTTTCCGTATTTTCCATGGAAATTTCCGGTTCAAATTTTGATAGATTCAATTGTCACGCGACTTGAACCTGTGTGTCAAATTTCAGCTCGCTGTGATGACGAAAAGTGGGTTTACGAGAGTGTCGAAAATAGTAAAAAAGAAATATATAAATAAATATACAGAGAGACAAATTCGTGTACGAGTTAAAGGGATGGGCTGGCCTCAACTGAAGACATTCAAATATTATTTACTGAAATGATAACACTATACTAGAATTTAATATTTTAAATGCGAGGCGATTTGAAAGTTGCTCTCATTTCTTGACTCATTTATATAATAAAAAAAAAAATGTAATATATGTTTAGGACATTGTCGACTTTGGCTTCATATTTATTAAAACTGCCCCATAGCAGCGCAGGTGCTGAAAGATTTTTCTCTCTTTTAAATTATGTAAAAATTCAAGTAACGACGTGATAAATAATTCTATTCTAATTAAACAATATATCAAAGAAAAACACTTAAACTGTACAATTTTTTACCCCAACTGAAAAGTTTATAAACTAATTTTATCGTGAGTAATAGACGTAAGTTTTCGAGTTAAATTTAATTAATTACATCCATGTACAATTCCTCTGTTGTCATCTTACGTGTACATTAAAAATATACATATATTATAAATAAAAGTTATTTATTTAATTTTTAAGCCAAGAGAATATTACGGTTTTTATTTTCGTTATATTTTTGTTTCAATAAATTTATTAAAACAAATTTTCAGTTAATTACTACTCTATAGGGTTGTATTTATGTAAGATTTTAAGTTTTCTATAATTTTTTTCGCCTCTGTCTACCCAAACCATATTTGGGCTACGCTAAAAAGCCACGCAAGAAATTTTTCGAGTGGCAACACTGAACAGTCCTATAGTATTGCCAACGGCAGCACCCAGAGGTCTCATAAAGAATTTACTATAAAGAGAAGGATCTGTTAGAACTCGTCCAGGATTTTTGTGTCTACAAACACCGAATTCGTAGTATTTGTTTAATAATATTATTCAAATATTGTATACAGCTATATAATTTAGAAAGGGATCCGCGACTAAAAACTCCTCCAAATAGTTTAGAACTATACTAAAACTGCCTACTATTCCAGTCATGAAAAAATGATAAAGATAGCATTTAATTTGAGGAAGGCTCCATTTTCGAGGGTTGCTGTAGGATGGTCCTGGGAGTATTGTCACAAAAATACGGCATCCCAGGGCAAAAAAAAAGGGGTGAAAGGTAATAAAACACATCCGAACGCATGATAATCAATTTGCCATGCGTGCAAATTGGAAGAGGTAAAGTTTAAAAAACAATTAAAAATGCTATTTTATTCAGAATGTGATTATATATAAAAAAAAACGTCTATGGTGACCAATCCCTATCTCGTAAGGGCGGGAAAGAAAAAGCAAAAGAAGTTAAGGGTGGACACTTCGCTGTATCCACTGATATGTGGCCGATTATTTCAATTCTGCAATATTTTGGTTCAAGATCTATCAACCTAAAGCAGTGTGAATTTTTCTAGCAAGGAACAGAAAAAACGACGTATTTAGACAAATTTTTGATTTTATTTTAAAAATTTTGGCTGCTTGTGCAAAGCGAACAGAAATGTGATGCCAGCATTTTTACCTTAGAATGTTTTTTTTTTAGTTCATTATGGCTGCAGTTTTGCATACACGATTGTGACTGCCCTTTCGTAAGCGTGGGAAAAAAAATAAACAGATGTGATTGTGTGCATTTCTTGTTTGTTTTTAATTGTCGTCGTAATGTTTCATCACGGAAAGGGAAATGGGATTGCAGGTTACAGGGGAGAGTGGGATGTTGGAAATTAATGTTATAGACGAGATGGGCAAGATATTAGATGGTTAAATAGTTAAAAATAGAAGCGTTACATTAATTAAAAAATTGTTATTGTCAAATCAAAGTTGGTAAAGGAGGGGTTAAACAATATAACCTATTAAGATGCCTTTTACAAGAGATGATAGTAAACCATCCAAGCTTTCCAAAAAATGTTCAATCACTTCCCCATCTTATAGGTACATGTGAGGATCAAATACCTAAGTATTACAGCTTTAAGATTTCCAAATATTTCAAGAAAGTGCTACAGTGATGTATTTTGGGGGAAAAATCTTCCAAATTTAAAAAACTAGGAAATGGTTTCAATTTTTTTTTTTATTTTGAAGACCTATAAGTATAGTCGCAAGTCGCTTGGAACATTCGAAAGTCTGAATGGCTTACTATCATCTGAGATAAGAGTGATCATATTAGGGTGTTTCGCACTGTAGTTGTAGTTAATTTGTTAAATTTGTAGAATACAATTTTCACCCAAATGCTTAGGACATAGCCTAGCCCTCCCCCCCCCCTACAACCCGTATGTATGGTCACCTCTCTGAGCTAGTTTGATTGTTAAACTGATTTTCGCATCTATTTCTAGAACGGTTCGTCCTACTGAAAAAACTATTATAACCGATTTCATAAGATTTTGTATTCTGACGGGCTTTTCAATGCAATAAAAACTTTTAGAACTCATCGTTTTCCCAGTATACGTAAAAAAACCTCAATTTTTGTATGGCAATACCATAAATGGATTGCCTAATTTAGACTAGTCTTGGAGTAATATTTACAATTTTTCGAAATTACTGAAATTTTGTAAGGCCTCTACGTCAAAGCATTTTCTACCAGTGTCCAAATATATATTGAAATACCAAAGTTTTGTAATGTAAAATTTTTGAAAATGTATTTACAATTTTTATGAAAACGCCGTGTTTGAAATATGAGCTCTGTACGTCAGCGCGTTCTCAGGCAGTGTTCAAATATATATGTATTGAAAAACGAAGTTTTTGTATGGCAACCCTCAGAAGGAGTTACCTGATTTTTCCCATTTTCGAACTTAAATCTATAATTTTTCCAAAAAATCGTTTGCATCTAAAGAAAAACGTTCTCGAGTTATTGTGAGGATAGACAATAATGTACATGCAGAAATCAAAACAACTTTTAATATTATACATGGGTGTCAAATCGGTTCTCTATTATTGTCACCAGGGGCGGATTTCCCTATAGGCCGAGTAGGCCCGGGCCTAGGGCGGCAGATTTAGGGGGCGGCGATTTTTTCTTGTAGTTGTGTGTATTTCATTACATTTTTATACTTTTTCGTTTTTTTAAATAAAATAATTCGTTGGAAAGTGTTATTTTTAATTCTACTCCATTTTTTTCAAATCTACTCCGATTTATGAGGCAGCCTACTCCGCTAATTCTAGCCTGGGGTCCCTTCACTGGATATAGATCATACAATTTTTCGTGTTTTACAGGGAGTAGGGGGGCGGCAATCTTCCATAGGCCTAGGGCGGTCAAGTGATCAAATCCGCCCCTGATTGTCACCCGTTACAAACGGAATGACAAACTCAGTATGCTATGAGATCTTATCTAGGAAATTTAGGTAGAGATAACTGATTATCCCAAATTAGATTTTACCACTAAGACTGACATGTATATATAGTAAATGGACTGCTCGTTGAACAAAAAATGCATGAAAGCACTGAGCTGTAACGATTGTGAACGAGAAATTGCTTGAGGTTCAACGGTATTTCCAACCAAAACAGGCTTGTAAAAAGCACTTCCTTCGACTCATAATTAAAATTTAACAATACAAATAGTCCCAAATACTTTTGTGGTAAATTCAGTAAATCCCACTGACATGCATATAAGTAAATTCCCAAATAATTTAAATCTAGCGCCAGTTTACGACAGTTGGTAGCATTGACAGTGAGAGCATACTTTCTGAATTCAAAACTGGTGCCACATGAAACAGGAGGTCAGTCAGTCCATTTTTATACATGTCAGTGGATTTTACGTTGAAATAGGGAAGTAATTGATTAGCAGGCTGAGGTTTAGGAAATATTGGAAGGTATTACATAAGTTATTATAATCTTGCAGGTAGATAAACCAACTGCAAATTGAATTTCTGTACTGGAATAAAGTAAATAATATCTGGAGCATCTAACATCGCATCTTCCGCGGGGCACAGATGAGGAATTATACAGAAATTCATTTATATATTACTGCTTTGAAAGATGTTTCTTTGTTCGTGATATAAATGTGTCTCATCGATTTTTTCTCTTATTTAGGAGAGTATCAGTTCGTAGAATCAACATGGTTATTTAACCAATTGCAGTAAAGTTCATTTAACACGAAAACTGATTATGCACGAAATATTGCATAACACGACACAAACGACCATGTGAATTTATCGCAAAATGAATAACACGAAATATCACTTAATACGAAAACATTTGAAATTCTTACTTGGATATTTTGCTGAAAGTTTTTCTATTACCACGAAATAATAGTTATTCTACCATGGAACACCACAAACATTTTAAAACCTTGTTATCAAGGTATCATTAAAAACCTGAAAGCTACATACAGAAAGTTTCTGTTCAGGAAATTTCCAGCGAGTGGTTAATCTAAGGAAAATACTAATTGAGTGACAATTTCGGATTCCTTACAGCTACTAGCTGGCAATATGTAACAACCACAACAATTAAAAATTGTTTCAATCATCCTGGATTTTCTTCCTCACTAGGGGTTTCTTGTCTCGAAGACGTTAAATTACACATTAGCTTATGCGGTGTCTACAACTCTTAATTTAGCCACGGATATGATTCCCTAAGATTATTTAAACCTGGACGACCATATTGATACTGCTCCAATCAAGGCCGTATATATAGATCACGAATGGGTGGGGGTTTAACCTAATTGGCTAATATCCTAAGCAGACAGGCAAAATCAATGATCAGTCATTCGTAATTAATTTTTTTAGAAATCAAGTTACCCAAGATTTTGTGAATTAAAATGAAAGTTTTATCAAATTTATATGTGTAATTGACATCACATTTTTAATAATTGAAATTAAAATTCAAAAGTAAAGCGATTTTTGACAACTCAAATTACGAGCGAATGATCATTGATTTTGTGCGTCCGTCTAGGGGTAAAACACCCTCTAGAAACGAAAGAACGACTGAGAATTAACATGAACTCCGTGAGTCTGCAGTATAAAGTTTCCGAAATTTAAAAAGTTATGTTTGAACTAAGGGACCCGCCCAAATGGGTGGGGGAGGGGCAGTGGCGGATCCAGTATTCATGTAAGGGGGGCGCCACTATGGTATAAAAAGGGTATATGACGAAAACTGAACAAAAGTTTGAAGACACCGCCATCACTCGCAAATGTCAAATTCACAAAATTTATCATTTAAAAGCTACGAGTCAAACAGATTAGCAATTGGCTGCCGATGTATGTCACCCTTATACTTTCGCAGATTGCATGCCGGAGGAAAGACAGAAGATGGTAATCTGTTCCACGTTTGCACAGTTCTGGGAAAAAAATCATCACGGAATTTTACTCCACGACCGAAAGTATTTTGAAGGGTGAAAGGATATGGGCGGCTTGCGTGAGTCCGTATGACAAGTTCTTGCCATGCCATCGCCAATGACAATATCTAATGAAGCTGCTCTGAGACCAGCTCCGGCCTACATATGGAAATTGTATTCCATTCTAGGTTTAACTTAGGACTTGTAGAGGAGCGCTAGAATCGATGGGCTGAAATATTCCGTACACCTTTTCAGAAATCCAAGATATTTCGATGCTTATTTGGCAACAGAGAAGATGTGATCTGTTCAGCTTAACATACTGCAAACATTAATGTGGAACTTAGATGCAATGAATTCGATGCAATTCAGTTCGATCTAAGCGAGGCTATTATCAAGGTGGTTGATCAAGGATATAATCATGCAATCTGTATTGACAGATGTGACATTTCCTCTGTAATTCGCATGAGTGTCAAAGATGTAAGCGAAACTAACGGTACTGTCATCGGCAAAACAATGAATGGGATTGAAAGTAAAGGAATATTAAGAAAATAGATGGAGAGATAGCAGAACCCTGAGGCACCCCGGCATTTATTGGCTGAGATTGAGATGTAACGCCATCTAATATAATCCGTATTAAGCGACCAGATAAAGCACTTTCCATTCATAATAGAAGAGGACGAGGGAGGCCAAATGCTTTAAGTTTGATTAAAAGGCTTGAACTCGAGACACTATGATTGGCCTTTGAAATACCTGGGGCAACGACTAAGGCTTCAACGTTCCATACGAAAAGTCAGACAAATAAAAGCCATATTGCTGATCGTTGTGGGTTTGATTAGTCAGAGTTAATGATAGATTCCAAAACCTTTTTAAGAATCGTAGTAATTGTAACTGGTCGATAATTTGAGGGATCACTACCCTTTCCTTTCTTGAGAATAGGCTGAACGTGAGGCAGTTTCCAAGCAATTGGAAATTTTCCTGTCGAATAAGACAAGTAGAATAGTTTTCGCAGAGCTTTAGCCAAGAATGAAGCATAGGTTTTATTTAACGGGGGCTTGAAACTATCAGGACCTGCAGGTATGGAGATGTTGATCTGCTTAAGGACCTTGAACATATCTCTCGTATGAATGTGTATTGGCTCTTGTACATATCTACAAGGGAGATGTAAAGTGGGTGGAAAAGAAGAATTTGAAGTAAATCTAACAGTCTAAATGTTAGTTTTATTCAGGGAGTCAACAATCAATTCATTGTAAAGTAGTGAAGGAATAGAGGAACTGCTGAAGTTGCTCCTGATAGTTTTGACCTGGGACGAGAAACATTTACTGCCTTTTCGTCTTGCTAATATTCTAACGTTCTGTTCAAAAAGAAATTTTTGTCTTTGGATAGTGTTTCAGTTCTGGACATGGATGCAATTTATAGGTGAGAAAAGCAGACTATTTCGCTTTTATTGCTTGGTTGTACATATCGTTAAACCAAAAGCGATTTTGCTGTTGTTAAGATCTGCTGTGTAAATACCGTATGTATACTCGCATGCCCAAGACTTAGAATTGTACTAAATTCAAATGTGCATTCATCAACATCCCTTGAAGCTAAACAGACCGACTAATCAAATTCTCTAGAATACTCATTGAGAGTTTCCCAATTTGCAGATTTATTTTGTTTTTATTTAACGTTTGGGCTAGATATTCTATAAAAACTATGACATTTTACGAAATAATAGAAAAAAAATTTAAAAAATTAATCTCTTGCTTTAAATGTAATAACACTCACTACTACAATGCACAATGACTTGTTCGCCGTTGCGTAGTTTCGCTGAATTTTTCCAACTACGAATTATAATTGTTTCTTTAAATGTTTGTTTTGTCACGCCGCGCCGGTAATGTTCTAAGAACCCGTCTTTACATGGAAGGCTTATCAAAGACCCTTTGGCAGCTGTTTTCAATTAAAACAAACCTTCCATCGCGTTAATATGAGTAGGCTCTGTCTTGCTTTAAACACCCTGAGCAAAGCGACGCTCATGTACATGAATCCGCGCTTCCTGTTTTCTCTATAGGCTTCAACAACCATGACCGAAGGTTAAGGTGCTAGCCAGGGCTTGCGTTCCTAAATGTATCATTGAACGCTTCCAGAAATTGTTCCTTTTTTTACAAAAGGTGCAGTAGAACAGATGTAAATCATTTTGTTAGGAAAAATTCAGAAGATCTACTGCATTTTTTTTTTAATGGTTTTCAAGGGGCCACCGCCCGCGCCCCTAGCTGGATCCGCCTCTGGGGATGGGAGATTACAGATGTATAATATCTAAGCTACCATCCGTTGACTTGAAAGCGCGTTTCCGTACCAGAGGGTTTCATTCTGTATGTGTCTGTATGTGTGTGTATTTGTGTGTGTGAAAACCAAATTTTTATATGACAGCAGCAAGAACGGGTTGCCAAATTTAGGCCAATTTTGAACTCGTATTAGGTATTACTATGGAAATACCATGCATCAAGCGTTCTCAGGTAGTGCCCAAATATATAGTAAAAACGAAAGTTTTGTATGGCAACCCTACGAGGAAGTTGCCCAATTGGTCCCACTTTTGAACTTAAATTTACATACTTTTTAAAAACGCCATGTACAAAATTTGAGCTCTCCATGTCGATGCGTTCTCATGCAGTTTCCAAATATATAGTGAAAAACCAAAGTTTATGGCAACACCAAGAAGGGGTTGCCGATTCCCGTTTTTCTTTCCCCAAAAACCTTGTCCTGCACGAATACAACAACAAATAAATGAGCCAAATCGGTCGAGCCGTTCTAAAGTGATGATGTAAAATACGTGCGGCAATTTATTTTTATTCGATATTTACATTCCAACTAAAATAAAATATTACGGTCGACTTTTTATAAAAAAAAAAAAAAAAAGAAATAATTACAAAATTAAATTTAGCCCTTTCTTTCTTGCTGTGCAGTGAGAAATTATTTCATTCATTTCAATTTTAACAAATCTCATGCATGCTTACCAGAGCGAGTCCTGTCAGTGATGAAGTCATGTCAGTCTTTCAGTGGAATCGCGGAGCCATGATTTCAACCTCTTCAATGTGGAAAACATTCCCTCGGCCGTCGCTGAAACTGGCTGAGTGGCTGGCTAAGAAACAAAGTTGGATAAGGGCTATGAATGTTTCAATCAAAAACAACTGCCACAGGGGTGTTTCATGTGGAGAAAACTTGTCAGATTTTTTTTGTTGGGCCAAAAATGAAATTAATTTAAAAAATAAAAAAAAAATATTTTTTTTAGGGCATTTTAGATATAACTATGTAATTATCTAAAATCCCCTAAAGTGTAAAAAAATAATGTTTTAAGCTATGTATTTAAATAAAACCATGGGGCGCTCAGGGCTAATTATTAATTGCCATATTAGAATTAGTTACAATAAAAGTGGTTGTTTTTAAAACACAAATTAGACTTAGATTTAATATTCTCCTTAAAATGTGAACAAAGTTTAAAATACCACTGCAGCTACGCTACGGTGTATGAAAGTAAGCTATCATCTATTGATGTATTGTATATTTGTCCATAGGTAGATACTGGACTGCTTACTTTCTTTCCCTATATTGCACACATTTTTCCTAGAGTTGTTTTACTTGAAAGGGTCACGGAGCAAAGATATAAAATGACAAAATAAATTATTGTGAACAGGTACAAGAATTGTGCGCAAAAATTTGGTTTATCAGATTAACAAAAGTTTAAGCTACTACGATGGAGTGAGTTTGAGCCCCAAAAATCCACCCCATATATGTATACGGCCTTGGCTCCAATGTTTTATGAAAGTGTGGAAATAAGTAGACTGTAGCATTTGCCAGTTGTAGAAGGACTTTTCCTGGTAGCCTGTCCAAATTTAAAAAATCAGCCGCGAAGGCTTACTCTTGGGGAGTAGCCATAAAGGCTTTATTTCTTGGGGATGGAATAGCTTGTAAAAAGGGTATGAATTTCGGTTAATGAATGTCATTTACTAAAGATTCTTACCTTATTTATATAGTTCTTAACTTACACCTTCATCATATACATAAATCCATAATTAATCACCAAACGATACCCCTCACACGAAGACTTACCTAACCCTTAGACAGCTATTTACCCATTGCATAATAGCTGAGTCGCTCTATCGTTAGTGGGTCGTACAATTTCTTTATTAGTAAATCCTTAGCTGCCGCTTGCGCTTTGTAACTAGAGCAGGGTGTGCGTAAATTTATGTGGCACTTGTTTATAAATTTGCACTCCTTGCTTACAAGAACTTATGGTATCGAGCTTGCCTTGCTAAGGCTTTTTGCTTGGTATGGTGTGAATTTAAGCTTGAGACATTTGCATCACACGCCACTTGTTACCAAGGCTTTTTCCTTATGCTTCTTTTTTGATCAAAGTACATCATAATTTAGACACATCACAAGACCATCAACGTTTACATCTATAGCTGAAGACTCAGATCAGAATGAAGAAAAAGAGAATGCAAAGTAATACCCAAATTTTTGAAAAATATAAATGTTTTTATATGTGCATATACATATGTCGTAAACATTTGACGTACCTTAGCACTTCATGAGAAGTCTGTAATACTTAGTGTAAATCGTTAAGCGCAAACTGTTACAATACCTGTCTACACTTTATGGAGTGCCTAGACTTTTCATGAAGTGCTAAAATCGTCAAATGCTACACATATAAAAACTAAGAAATTTCGATACCACAAAAACTTTCCGCTGGTCCCCACGATTTTGCGTTAACTGATTTCCCCTCTAAATGAGTTTCTCCAAAGTTGGAACCTAAGGACTGTTTCAGAAAACAACCAACCACCTATGAATTATGAAATCAGCAAGAAACCCCTTTTTTGTTTATTATCAAATAATTTTAATTAAAGTATTACTTAATCATCTACATTATACACAGCCGACATGATATAATTACTATGTACTATAAAATTTGTGAAATTTTTGCTTTACGTTCTTCATTAAATTTTCAACAGAGACAGTATCCCTGCAAACATTTTAACGAACTCGCTTTCTCGAAGTAATCTCGAATTTTAGCCCCAGCAAACATTGTCTGGTCAATAGTACATACAATAGACCGTCCTTCATATTGAAATTTTAAAATGGTCAAAATCAAAATTTGGTTAAATCGAACATCTTTTTGACGTCGACCTGTCGACAATGTACCACCTAAAACACGTCTTCAGACGAAAATAAAGTCGTTATATTAGCGACCAATTATTAATACAAAATGACCTCTAGTTGGCACATCAAAAGACAAAAACGCTTAATGAAAAAAATCACTTTTCCACCCTGGAACGACGAATATTTAAAATAGAACTTAAACTAAAAGATAGGAAAATTCTTATGTTTTTCTTATTCGGAAGAAATTATTAATTTTTTACGTTGTTTATCGAGAAAAGCATTTTTCAATGTTTTCGTTGAATTTTCGTTCACAAAAACATTGAAATAAAACGATGTATCCAAAATGCATAACTTCAAAAAAACTGAATATTATTTCGATTAAAAGCGCACAACTTCGTTAGCGCATAGTACATTTTTGGAAATATGTACTTTTGACCAAACACCATAGAATTGTTGCCCGTACTGCTGCTTGAACAAGACTAAGAAATGACGTGAAAATGACGACAATCAGCGCCATTTTCAAATGTAGTCAAAAATAGACGAGAAATAGACACGCGTGCCTATGCAATAAAAAAAATGACGACAAAAAGACGGCAAAAGTAAGATATCAAAAATAATTTAAGAACAATAGAAAAATTTCTAATATTAGGCTCTAGAGGGTTAACTAGGAAGGATTACGCATAAAAGACGGAAAAACACTGTTAAATGTTTTGAGTTATTAAATGACGCTCTTTCATATATTTCTGTATAATAAATACATGGTCGGACATTTTGTGATCAAATTCCGAAATGAGCAAGGAATTCATAGTCTATTTTCCGTTAAAAATGACGTTCTATAGATCAGACAAGTCTTAAAATATTTGTTGGGAGCAAGAAATGAGAATTTCGAGCTTCTCCCGAGCTTCCTTCGTTTCTCTGATTTCGGCATGCGTTTATGCTTCGAATTTACTGCGAGATTTCTTCTTTTCTCTAAAAACAGATTTAAATGAGTCATCACGTACTGATAATGCTCAAAACAAAAATAATTGATCTATTTAATGTTTAGTGGCACTTACTGACATGTTCAATGTTAACTGAGTAAAAAAGTGATTAATTATTTAAGTGTAATTAAATTTATTTAAAAGAAAAACAATAAAAAGTATTAAAAGGCGTAGTAAAAAAAAACCATTGAACTGTTCCTGTGTTATTAAAAGCAAATCTTAAAAGTATATGTAAAATCTATGGATGACATACATTTGAGAAAATAAATATTTGTCTACCTTATTTTTCGCTTATTTATATTTATTTGTACAACCCAATCATAAAAGGTGCAATGAACAAGAAGTGACCAACACAATAATGTTCACGGACATTATTTCCCGCTTAAATGAATAAATGTCCATTTCCATTGCTCTAATAAAATGTCCATAAAACCTTGCACTGCGCGAATCTTTTACGACACGAGAATAACACGCTTCTCTTAATATATAAGAAATATATAACACCCACTAACACGAACACATTGTGCGTATAACTTCGTTTTAACATCAATTTCGGTTCGACTTAGGATCGAAAGCAATTCGCTATCGACAGAGAATCTCATGTTCCTTTTACTATGCTGGTAGTTTCTTTTCCGTTCGATATCGAGTTCGTTTCGTTCTCGAAGTTTCAGCCAGAGATTTGAATCATAATATTTGCAGGGATCGAACGTATCGGACGCTCTTTTCTAATGCATCTTAAAAGTGTATTTGTTAGAGGAGTGTTCGTTTTTTTATTTTCTTTTTATTTTTTATTTTTGTTTTAATATTAGTCTAATATTTTCCGATTGGCCTTAGTTCTGGACAATTTGGAGAATTTTCTACCTTGGGTACTACGGGCATTGGCATACATTGGGAATCGTATAAATCTTTTGTTTTTCTGCCATAGTAGCAAGTTGCTAAATCCGGCCAAAGGAAAGGTGATGCATCATACTTTCTAAAGCATAGAAGAACGCGCTTCTGCAGACACTCCTTAACCTACACATCCATGTTGATTGTGTCTATTGTCACGAAAAATTATGATTTCTGGCCACACTATATATTGCTTGCCAAATTAAGTATTTACCAGGAAATTTGGTATACCCACTATTCTTAAACTTGGGATCTGCGCCACTGCTCTTTTTTGTCACATCAAATTCCTGTCCTGGAAGCTGTTTGAAGTCCGCTTTCACCTAAGGTTCATCATCCATAATGCAGCATTCGACAGTAGTCGAATTTCGTTAAGGAATTCTCATGGATTTTGCAAATTGGTTCTTTTCTGGGCACACTTTGAATAGTCGTCTTCGGTATTTTCAAATTTCTAGCTAAATCTCTTTGAGACATATTCGGATTTTCCATATGTTTGGAAACAATCAATTTGCGTCGATTTTCTTGGCTGAGTTCCATGTTCACTACACGAGAGGTTTCCACAAAGTGGCTTGCAATTATAAGTGCACACCTTTTTATAGATGCGTTTCCTAATTTTTTTTGCCTGGTGATGAGTAAAACTTATTTAGGTGTAATTAGGGAGGCGATAATACCAGTAGCGCACCATGGATTTGGCTTGGTGGGGGGGCATACGAGTCCCAATTTCAAAAGGGATCAGCAAAATAGAGAGAGCTGTCAAGTCGCGTCCTGAGCACATCTGAGCACCAAGAACTGCTTTTTTTGAAGATATTGGAATTTAAGTGGTGTTATTTGATGAAATGTCGACATGGACCATAAAGTCACTGTTTTCTTTATCTTCAATAGATTAATCATAATTTCATAAACAATGAAATACATTTATTTATTTATTTACAATCCACGCAATTTCTGCCGTTTTCACAATATTGCAAAAAGAAACATAAAACCCCATTACACACATCATTATTTTGGACGTGAGGATAAATCAATACACACAAATACATCCATATACATTTGAAATTATTGTTTTTCTATTCTATAAACATATTCTTTTTGTCAGTGGTACTCAAGTACATCTATTACAGCACCGATGCGTTGCCGCAGGAACCCAGCGGGAAAAAAGCACTTTAAGAGTCCTTTTTAAGCGCTTCTATGGAACAATAAAGCACTTCGATTGTCTTTCAGTTTAATATAAATTTTAATATTGCATATCCGTAGGAGGAGGCGTTTCGTTTTAGCTTCATTATAATTGCTTTTAAAGTACTTTATGATAAACAGATTAGAAGCTATGCACGATTTCTGAAGCTGCTCTGTCGGCCACAAATATTTACTAGTGTTGCTTTCAATTACAGAAATTTACATTTTGACGAAACAGTTACGCTCTGCAACAGCACACTTTATAATTTTGTTTGCATCCTTAACACTTTTCTACTTTTCTTTCAGCAAATTTTTCAATAATCTAAAAAAGCAAACCATCTTTCTCTAAAATACTCCGAGTCACGTAATAGCGTCAAAACAAAATTGTTTTAGATTGCTTCCAGCTTTTTGGAAGCATTTCAGTAAACTGCTATACAAGCGCTTCGAATTTTCTTTTTTTCGAAGCGCTTGGAATTTTCCCCGCTGGGAAGATATATGGCTCATTTGAAAGTTAGGATTTCAAGCTATGTAAGAAAAATTTGATCTCAAAAATATAAGGGAAAAGGGATGTCAAAGATAAGGATTATATCCGTTATCCTTGAATATCCTGGAAAATGTACTTCTAATTTTATTAATTATTTTAATTTAAGTTTCTACCTTATATTATTATCCACTAAAACACTAAAATATATCAAAATTTTAACGAGATCATAGGTTCAAAAATCTTGAAAGCCTCACCAATCATACTTTTGCTCATAATAGTTTCTTATAAATTTCATGAAAATTTGTTTAGTTTCTATGGAAGGGGTGTGAGTTAAAAAAACGTTCTCTGTGGGGAGGCAAGGTTTCCTGTACACCTACCCCCCCCCCTCGATGCACCCCTGGACAAGGCCTGAATTTTAATGAAAAAGTGTCAATTTAATTTTCGGGTTCTAGAAGCTGATTTATCTAAGGACTGTTTCAGATAAAACCGACCACATATCCCCTCCAGGTGGTCGGGTTTTTCTGAAACAGTCCTTAGATAAATCGCTTTCTAGCACCCGAAAATTAGATTGACAACTTTTCATAAAAATTCAATATTACTCGCTCCCTAATTACACCTAAATAAGTTCTCCCGAATTCGAGACCTAGCTAAATCACTTTTTTATGCTTCCAAAAACGTTATAATCACCCACATTTCAAAATTTAATTCAACTTCCTATTTAGTCCTAATTACCCCCTAAATACGCCCAAAAAAAGTTTTCCCGAAATCGGGATATAGTTAAATTTGTTTTTGTTATTTTTATATTTGAACGTGATTTTGAGAATTTTATGTTTAATATCTAAGGCTAAATCGAACCAGTACGGCAGTCATATTAAATGTTTTGAATGTGACAAATAATTTGAAAATCAAATAACAAATTTCATATGTATGCATGTACATACATAATACATACATATATTGAACATATTATGTAAGTCATCCCATAAGCTCACAGCAAGAATTTGCCTTGCACATAATTAATCACCTCACGATCCAGAAATGATGAAATGAAGAACAATCGGAATCATCAATAGTGGCCATAAAATATTATTCAATAATTTAGTATCAATTATCTTTCCCCCCAGCTTAGAGCTAATATTCCCACAATTCGACTATTAGTTATTCAATTATATATACATAGGGAAGTGAATAATTCAGCAAGACATGTGAGCCTGCCAAAATTATATCGATTTCCGTCTATCTGTCTGTCTTTTTGGGGCCAAGGCTCCAGATATGTTGATGCTCTCTATACAAAATATTATTAGTGGTCAATCCTTAAACAATAAAAGCATTTGCCTTATTAGGGTTACGAAATAAATGAGAGGCATGAGTACCATACGAAATAACGGTTTGGGGATACAATGAAGCTATCCAGATCTCTTTAAGTTGGGCAACTACTTTAAGGCAACAGAAGTAAAGCAAAATAATTACAAAATCATTGCTTCATTAAAGTTTGGGGAAGAAAGAGATTAGAAAATGCTCAGAGTATGGGGACTGAAACTGCGGAATATATTTACATCATTTCTCCACTTGGCCTGAAAATTCATAGGCAGACCTCAGATTCTTAAATAGTCGAAATCAATTACTGAAAACACTTCTGGTAACCGTAATATTTGGAGCTTTGTTACTAATTGTGATTTATATAGATTTCTATTTAAATTCAGTATAAACCTTGAAGAGTAATTATTGGGATAAAGATGTCCTTGGAGCTGAGTCTTCTATATAAAATCGTTAAAATCGTTTGCATGGGAATTCCTTGTAGTATGATGGAGATAAATAAGTCCAGATATGGATGATTAAAGCTTGATTTGGCATGAAAAGTAGCTTTTATGAGAGAAAATTTCACGTATTGATAAAGCAGAAAACCAGTCGGATGTCGCTATCTTTTTGAGGCTATCTATCGACCTAAAAATCCAGATTGAGAAACCAAACTTCTAAGGGACAGTTATACTACGAGGGTCGTCCCAGAAGTACTCAACCTTACAAAGAAAACAATTCGAGCCTTGACTCATTGATTTTCTCCATGACAATTACACACGCGTGCACTGGTGCATTTTCTTGAGCGAACAAAACATTCTTTTTCGCCGTTAATTGTTTTCGCTTTCTGAAGATAATCAATGAAAATTATCATTTGCGCATCCCAAAACTCTGACGCCGTAACCTTGCCTGCAGATGGAACTTTTTCACCATTTCTGGCATAGTGACTTCTTTTGGCCGATCACTTCGAAGTTCGTCTTCGCTGCTCATACGGTATCGTTTAAACTCTGTGAACCAATATTTTTGTAAATGAAGGAGCAGATTCCTCCACAGAGTAGCATCTAGCTCCACTTTTATATTAGTTGGACTGACGCCTTTTAAATATAAGTATTGTGTAACATATCGGAGACCAATTTTTTGTTATTTTTCAAAATTCACGTAGAGCGTTCACTATTTTTGGCTTCCAAATAAATACTAAACAACATAGCGTCATCAAAATTCAAACATAAGCTAAGGTTACTACTTTCTTTATATATTATATATATTATATTATATATTATCATTATTTTCAAACCACAAAGTCCATCTATATGTCAGGTCGGGTACTTCTGAGATTATCCAATGAGAATTTGTCTCGGACTGACACCAAGTTTCGGTGAGACAATATTGATATTGTCGGCCTTGACTAGAGCGTTCAAAAAACCTGTAATACAGACTAAGTTTGAAACAGACTCCAAGTAAAAGAGCTATAATTTCCATCCTATACAAATGTGGAAAAACGAATTAAAGGAGAACAAAAATGTTTGTACTCTCTAAAGGAAATTTTATAACATTGCTTGTAGAAAATATGGTTCACAATGGATATCTGTCATGTCCTAGAAGGTAGCCAGGAAGGAATTGTGTCTTGTTTGCTACACCTACAATAAGTATTTTTCCATATAAAGGTAATTGTTATACATTTATAAAAATCAGTTGTTCGCTGAAAAATTTTCATAAACGGTCAAACTTCTTATAGTTCAGTCAATAGGGATTGGAGAAGGCCTTTGTCCTTTGAGATATGATAATCCAAGTTTTCGTCAGTGTTAGTGTTTTCCATCATCTTGGACTAAAGGTACAAAAAATTGGTCTTTTCAAAATAATTCCCCAATGGTTGATCCTACGACAAAAATTTAAAAGTATGAATTTGAAAAGGACTGAATTCCCTACATTTTTTGTACCTATACATAACACTTTATTTTTAGGTCTGATGTGTAACAAGTAATTGCGGCGGAAACGTAAACTTTGTTCCAAAAAATTCCCCAACTCCTCGCTTGTCTCATCCTAACAAATAATTTCTAGCTATTCATTACATAATGAAGGCAGTTTCATCAATTTAAAGCCAACTCATAGTCTTTTCTTAAATTGTGGTATCCCCAGTAGGCCTAATCCACAGATGTTCTCTTACAATTGAGTACGGCTCGTATTCCATAATTTATGTCACCGAGTATGTTTCTATTTTTTTCTTTCTTTTTAATGGTCCGGGTCGGTTGATATTGATGCTTTCATAATTGCCTTCGTTTGTGTTATCCTCTAACCCATTTTCCGCACTGAGAATCTGGGCTTCCATTCATGTCATTGTCTCATCTTCGTCGTCACCCTCGCTGATCATATCTGAAGCATTCTCGCATGATCCACCATTACAGAGTCCTTTCTCTGTCCCTCATATCTACATTTAGGGATAAACAGACAAAAATTTCTTAATTTTATTTCCTTAAAAATCAAGATGCAATATTATGTTATATGAGACAAGCTTCCAATAAAAGCAGCTTTTACTGTTAAACAAGCTGAAGAAGATGCTGATGTTTTGATTATAAACACAGCGATTTTCTTCTGCTCATCATTGGACCCTGCTTTTATCTTGGGCAAAGACGTCGATCTTTTAGTTCTGCTAACAGCATTAAGATCATCCAAAACGATTATTTACCTTCGCAAACCCGGAAAAGACAAAATTGCTGAAAGAGTGTATTCCGCAAATAGTTTGAAAGTGAAAAAAGCAGCCGAAAATATCCTGTTTTAAAATGCCGTTAGTGGCCGGTATACGGCATCATCCCTCTTCAACTAAGGAAAAGTTTAATTTTTTTTTCGTTTGTCGATAAAAAAAAAACAAAAGGTCTCATTGGCATCTTCAAAGACCAGAATGCCGAACCAGAAGACTTCGCAGACGCTGGATATTGTTTTCTACTTGCTTTGAATGGAGGCAACATGGAAGAGGAAATATTTGAAGAGATCCGCTACCAACATTTCCCAAAACCGACAATAGAAAGCAACTTCAACATAGCTTCTTTACCATCTTCGATGAATCCACCACCAAGTCCAAAACTGCTGCGGAGTCGAAAAAAAATCCATCCGGCTGGGGCTGGAAACTTGGTATCAATGGGCTCACTCAGAGAAATCTGCCCCAGATACCTTATTAAATGCTACTTCTTGTAATTGCAAAAAGGGATGCGGTGGAGCATATGGCTGCAGGAAAGGTAGGTTTGAGTGTTTTGTTATATGCAGATTCCGCAATGGTGAATCATGCGAGAATACATTAGAGGTAATCATCGAGAGCGACGACGAAGATGAGGCAATGACATGGATGGAACCCCAGATTATCAGAAAAAAAGGAAAATGAGATAACAATAATGAAGACGATTATAAAAGCATCAATATCAACCGACCTGGACCATGAAAAAATAAGAAAAAATAGAAACCTACTCGGAGACATAAATTACGGAATACGATCTGTACTCAATTGTAAAAGATCATCTGTGGATTAGGCCAGTATTGTCGGGTGTATTGTGAATGCAATGGGTAGTCAGGAGACGTCCAGGGCAAGGTTCCACAACGTTGAAATAATATACTTGCAATACTATTAAATCACTTCAATAGTCATTTATTTGCTTAACTACTATGACACAAAGTTTCACATCTACCCCTATACTAGTTCCATTTTTGTATTCCTTTTATTCTTTGCTTTCTTATTATGTACTGTTATTAATATTACACTGGTATTCTTAATTCGGCAAGTCCAGAACTGGTGTTTTGTTATGTCACTGTTCTTATGAATGTTGTCATAATAGTGAAATGTATTTTTTTCCACTTAGTTCTATCACCTAGGTTACTAATACTATTACACTTGTTTTAATTATTTTGGTTTGTTTATTGTACGGCAGGTCGGCACTTATACTTCTAACACTCATATATTTAAACACGAAGAGATGTATACTATACGGTTGAGGGATGCGTGCGAATATTATCACTACGGCCTATACGGATAACGTACGGATGCTGTAGTTCTAATCAGCACGGTAAGACTAGGGAACGATGTGTTCAGTCGAGATGCTGGGAAGCAACTGACTGCTGGTCTAGTGTGGCTCCTATTTTTATATTTTTCTCTGATGGACTGGGCTGGTCGGCGGCCTACTGGACTTCGAGCAGCTCGTTATCAGACTGGCGGCTTTGACTGGTCTACTGGTCTGCACACTTGCGGAAAATAATCTGGTCTCTCGGGATCTTCACTGGATGAGTCTCTGTTGATAACTAAATTTTCTGCTCTGGCGGCTCCCTTTATATAGGCGTAGACCACTATAGTGTCGGGAGATATGCCCACCGAGAAATGCAATCATCTGCTGATTTCCTGTGAAGAGCTTGTCAGTAGGTGTTCACGTGGATAGTTTATCTGGTATGGACTGGATGTGTTTGCATTAATGGGTGGTCATGTCACTTCGTTACAGGCCTACTGAGGATACCACAATTTAAAAAAAAACACACCATTTACTCTACTTCGTGGTGGTACGAGTATGAGTTGGCTTTAAATTTACAAAACCACCTTCATTATGTAATGAATAGCTGAAAATTATTTCTTGGAATGAGACAAACGAGGAGCTGGACGATTTTTTCGAAAAATGTTTACATTTCCGCAGCTGTAACTTGTTACACATCAGACTTAAAAAAAGTGTATATGCAAAAAAATGTAGAGATTTTAGTAAAATTTATACTTTTACAATTTGGTCGAAGGATCAACCGTTGAGGAATTATTTTGAAAAAACAATTTTTTTGTTATTTTAATCCAAGAAGGCGGAAAACGCTGACTGCCTCCAAGATCGAAAATTTGGATTTTTCATCGGAGCACGGGACTAAATAACATATCAAATTCGTATCTACACCCCACCTTTTGAAGGGCAAAAACCCCTATTGACTGGACTATTATAGTTAGAGTAAAAGCAGCCAGTTACTATTTGATTTCGTCTTAATTTTACAATAAGTCCTAATTCAAGTCAATCAAATTGCTAAATCAGAGTCGAGTTGAAAATTGCACATTCACCAAAGTACGAAAAGATTTTTCCTTTCTCCTCCCCATCAATGTCTGCACAAATAAATACTCGAACCGCATTTTCTCAATTCCGATATGTTCACATCATTGCACACATCGTCCTTTCTAACTCCCAACCAAATTTTCAATTTCCTTCGAAATATATACATTTTTCTAAAATAATATTTAAAAGTTGAAAGAATTCCCAAGACTCAGCGATTTAGTTGTACTGCCATATGTACCTTCATTTAGTATTCATAGATAATTGTTCATCATTTTATTTTGCAGTCGTTAATATTAAATCAAATTCAATTTGCCTTTCAGATTCCTGCAATTTAATACATGGTTCACCGCAAAAATTCAACCATAGTTCACCTTGTATGCAGTTGAGGACTCATCCCAGTATAGCACAGTACACAATTAAATCAGATACATCACCAATAAAGCATAGTCCGAATCAGCAGCAGTCACCTAAGCATTATTTAATTACGTCGAATAACTATTGTCGGAACAGCATAAATAGTCGGGGCAACGCTGATGGTGGTACGGATACTGGAGTCGCAACTACAGCTGTTTACTATCCGGTTGCATCGCCCGGCAACCACTTTTCATGCAGTTCAACAATCCATTTAAGTCAGCCAAATATCAAATTCCAGGGAATACAAGTACATCACCAATTACCTCATAGCAAAAATTTTGACGCTAACGTCCATACGGCCACTGTTCATGGTAAGTTTTATTCTAATTAGAGCGTAGCTAAATATTTCTAGGGCCTCTCTCTAATTTGAATTTTTGGTTAACTCATTCAATTCCAATTTAAATTTGGATCAGATTTTAGTGGTGTGTTTACATTCAGATAATGGATAAAATCTGCAGCCCCGTGAAATATAACCTCCTTCTCGTTTACGATAGAGACTGGGCACATACTTTGCTTTTCTTTGTTTTAGGCAAAACTGACTTCATCTAGTTGTACGATGAACGGACAAACACTAATCTAGTAAAGCATTATACTTATACCATTCCGGTTAGATATAGGTACATATTCCTATATTGACCGAGACTATAGGCTAAAAATCAGGAAACTAGCACAGACTGTCGGGATCCATTTGTTAAGTACATACCGACCTACCTACCTACTATTGTCGAAGCACTTTTAAGTATTGAGGTGAGTTTTATTCTCGCTTTGTCGGATTCTCTTTTATCGCCTATTTACATTTGGATTTGCTCTTGTGCTTTTGAACAGTTTAATTAAGTCCTGTCTTCAAACATCTAACTGTACTCTGGATTAATTTATGTAAAATTCCTTGAAACTGCACTTTGTTGGGGGGAGATTAAGTTCAAATTTCAACCTACTCTCAGTGCCATAGAACCACAATTTTAATTTACTAGATAAACAACCTGATGGAATTCATTCTGAGTGAAGTTATTCTCGCTGCAAAAGTATCCTTTAATGTTGAGTGCAGTAAATATCTGGGAAAACTACTGAAGTCGTATTCTATATTTGCAGGCAGACTTAATTGATGAAGCTTTCCTGTGTTCCTTCAACTCCCTTAAGACCTTCGTTGGACATAGGACATGATGGAAAAATATATCTGAACCATCGAGTCAAGCATCATTTGCATATTAAAGCATTCCAATGACTTTTCAAAAGGAAATCCTGTTACGAGTAGATTGTCTCGACCATTGGTGAGGGATGGTGCGACTTAGAGCTAGACTTAATCATGAGATCCTAACCAACGAGCTTTCGCTGGATATGAATCCTAACAAATTTTGCTTTAAAAAGAAATTTCATATAGAAGTTAAAACTTAAAAGTCATTTTACTTAGATGTAAAAGAAACTTTAGATGCCGACCTACATAAATACCGACGATTCTTCGTGTTCATGCCTCAACCAATAGTTATCGGTTATTCACTGTTATTAATTATTTAATGCTGGTTGCATTGCTGCAATTAGTTGCCCTTTATCACTTTGACTGTGACTAATGACTTATAACGATCTTAATGTTCACATATCCTAGTCGAATCAGCAAACACAGAAATTGCATACATAGTTGATTAGCTCTGGTGTGGTGTTGTATGTATGTATGTACACCATGCTCTATGCTCAGGATTGTCTGTCAGTAGCATCTTGAATAGGTAATCGCACAAGGAGATTTGACACCAATAATGATGACAAACAAGTAGAAAAGCTAGAATTGGTTTAAGACCAATGCTTATGATACCCTACTAGATGAAATTTCGTATGGTCACCCATATGTGCAAGTTTGATTTTTGAAGTGGTTTTTCGAATATATTTCTAGACAGGTTCGTTGGACAGTAAAAATGATTTTAACCAATTTTATAGCATTTCATATTCTGAAGAAGTTTTCAGTACAATAAAAACGTCTCGGACTGATCGTTTTCGCAGTATACGTAAAAAACCTTCATTTTGATATGGCAAAACCAAGAAGGTGTTGCTCCTTCAAAGGGTTGCCATACAAAAATGTCGTTTTTCACTATATATTTGGACAATACCTGAGAATGCGTTAACGTGGAGTGTTGAAATTTTGTGCACGACGTTTTCATAAAAATAGTAAATATAATTTCAAAAATGGACGAAATCGGGTAACTCCTTCCTGCTGTTGCCATACAAAAATTTAGGACTTGGACGTATACTGTGAAGATTTCGCGTAGTAATAATAATTAATAATAAATATTTTGATTTCAGGCCAAGTGACTATATTAGCTTGTATAATTACTTAGAGGATGTTAAAATCTGCAATTTATGCAAATTAGATGTATAACAGTCCTTCATTGATTTCTACCGAATTTTAAATGATGGCATCCTAATTTTGTACCTGAGGTAAATTGCAGAAATAAAGGTTACCCGCATTTGATCTCCCACCCGCTAATACTTGCTCTTGAGTCTAAGGATAGATTTCGTCATTTATACAAAACAAGACGTAACCCTGAAATTTATAGGACATTGTCCTACCTAAGAAGTGTTTCTAAGTAACTTTTGCATGAGTGTTATAGAAAACTAACTACCTTCATCGACAACTCATTAGATGATACCAGTGGCGGATCCAGGATTCTGGTGAGGAGGGGCAATTATGGTTTAAAAATGGTATATGCTGAAAACTGAACACAAGTTTGAAGACACTCGCCACCACTCGCAAATGTCAAATGCACAAAATTTATCATTTAAAAGATACGAGTCGAACAGATTAGCAAGTGGTTACCACTCGCAACAAAGAAAGTTGCTCAAGATTCTTTGCCACTCCGAAAACTCAAAGGGGATGTTAGATTATTCATTTTGTTTTGATTTGTAAATGGTGGAAGTGTAAAGCATCCCAATAATCAATTTTAGTTAGTAAAACTAGGGAAACGTACTTTATTCAAATTCACGAATCATCATAAATTGTATCTATGTAAAATACAGGAAGTAAAAATTTGCATTTATTTAAAATAGCAGCCACAGAATAGATGCAATACATACGTACGTATAAAACTTCGTCGGCAAGTTAAGAAAAAGTGACTTCCTTTGTTTTTTATACTACTAAGCCAAGCTCAGGAGATATCCTCTGAACTATGATGCAAAGCACAGTACGGCAAAAAGGTGATAAACAAAGGAATTAAGGAACGTGAGGAGAGTGGAGAAGGTGCCGATGTATATCACCCTTAATCTTTCGCAGATTGCATGCCGGAGAAAAGACAGAAGATGGTAGTCTGTTCCACATTTACACAGTTCTGGATAAAAAACATCACGGAATTTTACTCTACGAGCGAAGGTATTTTGAAGGGTAAAAGGTACGGCTTGCGCGAGTCCATATAACAAGATTTTGTCACATCGCCAATGAGCTGAAGGCTCTCTTTTGGGCAATATCTAATGAAGCTATGGCTCTGCGACCAGCCTCCGCCTACATATGGAAATTGTACTCCATTCTAGTTTTGATGTAGGACTAGTACAGGAGCGCTAGAATCGATAGGCTGAAATATTTCTTACACCTTTTCAGAGATCCAAAGATATATCGATGCTTATTTGGCAACAGAGACGATGTGATGTGATCTGTACAGCTTAACATACTGCAAATATTAATGTCAAGAATCAGAAGAAACGGGAGTGGAAAAGTAATGATCTGATTTTAAAGAGATGGGACAGTTTTGGAACTTAGATGTATTGAACTCGATGCAATTCGGTTTGCTCTAAGGGAGGGTATTATCAAGGGTGTTATTCAAGGATATAATCATGCAATCTGTAGTCCTCATGAGTGTCAAGGGAGTAAGCGAAACCAATGGTACTGTCATCGGCAAAACAATGGATGGGATTGAAAGTAAGGGAACCCTGAGGAACCCTGAGGCACCCCGGCCTATTTTGGCTGAGATTGAAATGTAACGCCATCTAATATAATCCGTATTAAGCGACCAGATAAAACACTTTACATTCATAATAGAAGAGGACGAGCGAGGCCAAGTGCTTTAAGTTTGGCTAAAAGAGCTGAACTCCAGACACTATGATAGGCCTTTGAAATATCTAGGGCAACGATTTTGGACTCACCAAAATTGAGAAGACTAAGGCTTCAGCGTTCCATAAGAAAAGACATAAATAGAAAAGCCATATTGGCGATCGTTGATGGTTTGATTAGTCAGAGTTAGTGATAGACTCAAAAGCCTTTTTAAGAATCGAAGTAATTGTAACTGGTCGATAATTTGAGGGATCACTACCCCTTCCTTTCTTGGGAATAGGCTGAACGTGAGGCAGTTTCCAACCAATTGGAAATTTTCCTGTCGAATAAGACAAGTAGAATAGTTTTCGCAAAGCTTTAGCCAAGAACGAAGCATAGGTTTTATTTAACGGGGGCTTGAAACTATCAGGACCTGCAGCTATGGAGACATTGATCTGCTTAAGGACCTACACATCCAAACGAGAGATATGTCGTATGGATGTGTATTGGCTCTTGTACACATCTACAAGGGAGATGTAAAGTGGGTGGAAAAGAAGAATTTGAAGTGAATCTAACAATCTAAATATTAGTTTTATTCAGGGAGTCAACAATCAATTCATTGTAAAGTAGTGAAGGAATAGAGCAACTGCTGAATTTGCTCCTGATAGTTTTGACCTGGGACGAGAAACCTTTACTGCCTTTGCGTCTTGCTAATATTCTAACGTTCTGTTCAAAAAGAAATTTTTGTCTTTGGATAGTGTTTCAGTTCTGGACATGGATGAAATTTATAGGTGACAAAAGCAGACTATTTCGCTTTTATTGCTTGGTTGTACTTATCGTTAAACCAAAAGCGATTAAGATATGCTGTGTAAATACTGAATGTATTCACGCATGTCCCGCTTTAAACACCCCGCGCAAAGCGTCGCTCATGTACAGGTATCCGCGCTTCCTGTTTTCTCTATAGTAGGCTTCAACAACCATGACCGAAGGCCAAGGTACCAGCTAGGGCCTGCGTTCTTAAATGTATCATATTGAATGCTTCCAGAAATTGTTACGTTTTTTACAAAAGGTTCAGTAGAATAGATGTGAATCATTTTGTTAGAAAAAATTCAAAAGATATAGTGCAATTTTTTCAGTGGTATTCAGGGGGGGCCCGCGCCCCATAGCTGTATGCGCCCCTAACACCTACCCAAATGAAATGGTCTATAACGATGAAGTGTCACGGTCCGCCACTCAATGATGTGAAATAAGATAAGATAAGATATTGCTTTTATTGTTGGCTACTGTATAAAGATTACATAATCTTATTAACATACAGATAAGAGGTGGAATTTAAATGTACAGAATAATCAATAAAGATTAAAGATATATATAAAATTGAAATAAAGTAGAAATAAAGACGAACCAGGATAAACACTAATTAGATGAAAGGGACCTTAAGAGCGCTTTTTGCACTTAACTCTCCACTCGCCATTCTGTTCTGTAACTCATGGAATTTGTATTGAGATTCACCAAACTCTCTATTGCACTCGGAAAAACTCTCGGCTGTGTTAGTTGTGGAGAAGTAAGAAAAATATTTCTCAATTGACAGTATTGTCTGATTTTATTGTCCTTTGTGAAGGTACCTGTACCTAGGATTTTCAAATTGAATTATGGATTCACTGCATAACCTGGCTATGTTTACAAAAAAATGTATGGGCTGCTTTGAAATACTTACAGAGACATAAGAATTTTGGTATTTCAAGGTACCCGCTAAAAATTGTAATTCACGCGAAAATGGTCAATTTGGTCGTTGTATGTGTGATGAAATCGCATTTACATTTTACCCCCTAATTAGATATGTAATTAGTTTTAGAGTCCGGTAAATAGTCTTGAAAATAACTGCAAAAGAAATGAATCAGTCCTTCTTAAGATGAAAAAATGGCCGTTTTTTGGTACAACAATGGACATATTTTCAACTCATCATTATGTTAAGTTGTGGAAATTCACTTTCAATGAGAAAAATGTTTACAACAGAGTACTAATGGATGTGAAATAAAGAATGGAAGAAATATATGCAAAATATACGAACTGGGGTGTATATGACCTCGGTGCAAAAAATCCATCTTTCGGCGGTAAAAATCAGTTATGAAGTTAAAATGATCAAAAAACAAACTACACCACTCGATTATTGGCTTCTCCCTCTTTAATTTGATACCAAATATGACGTATTTTGGACGACCCTCCATCCCCAAAAGATCCTCCCCCAGAAATTGTTCACCAATATTTTTGTGCTCTAGACCCTAAGTCCATAGAAAAAAAGCCCCAATGCCCTACGACCCTCCCACACACAGTTAGCCATCTTTCAATATTTCGATACTTCTCACGTTTTCTTTAACTCCCAAAGTATGTTACAGAATCTCGAATGGGGAGTTAGGGAGTTGTAATCGGGGAAACGAAAATGCCCATCTCCCAAACTCTCCGAGTTACAGAATCCGGCCCCAGATGAATTTCCAAAACTTTTTTATTATCATATATTGCCGAAGCCCGCAACATTTTCCTAGTAATTTCGGGCAGTTTTATTCTGTTAATAGAAACCCGACTATTAATAATACACCCTTTATAGCCATTAATAAAACATCATATTTTTTTTATTTTTAAAGTAAATTCTCCCGCAAAGTGTTAAAATGTCTGAATGCTTCAGGATATGTTAAATTTCTATGTAAAGTGTCAGTGAAATTCATTAATGTTTACAGGTCGTTCAAATCGAAAATAGTGATTTTTTAGCTGGTTGAACATTTTCCTTCATAACTTTTTAATTTGACAATATTTTTCGTAAGGAAACTTATTGCAGTGAAAATCAAACTTTTGTATTTCTTATAAATTTTTTAAAATGAATATTCGGACCCGGAACTCCAATTGTTTGACTGCACGAAAATTTCTTTGTAAAGAAAAGTTACGCGTGGGTATACTTTTTCCACTATAACGTAATCTACAATCGATTATCTTTCTAGGGACTATAACCAAAGAATATCTGACAGAAAGAATGCGCATCTCGTATATTGAAAAATTTTCTATGGGGGGTCGCTCTATTACGACCCGCTCTCACAAATTATATGAAAACTCTGCGCTTGTTGACGACCCGCCGCTCACCGGTGGTGATATTACAACTAGCTCTCACAAATTTTACGAAAACTACATATATGCTTTGGTGACCCGTTGCCAGTCATTAATGGTGAGTGGCGGACGGTGGGTCGTCAAAGCACCAGCAAATTAATTGAGAAACCGGCTCGCCTCGCCATTTTAGCCAGGCAGCGCAGCGGCAACATAGTGAAACATAAAATTGTGCATGGTTGCTTGCGTAGGCGTGTGTGTACAGCTGTGGGGTGGCGCAGAACAGAGAGAACAGAGCAATATTCTCTCAGTCTCAAACCTTTGCTTCTTCCCCTCCCGTCTGTTACCACCCGACCGCATCAGCAAATAAGCATGCAACTTGTGCATTTTCAGAGGCCAGATGAGACTTCCCGGTAAGTTAGATGCTCTTTGCTTTAACTTAGGCTCGAATTACAATAACAACTTCCAGTCGACTTCGACTTGTTTTCAGTCAAAGTCGACGCTGAGGTGAAATTTGTAATTAAATTTGAGCAAAGTTCAGTTTCAGTCGAAGTTGCAATTTAGTCTTGCCACATGCGTTTATTATTTGCGCAATGTCAAAGTCGACTGAGATGAGAGCTCGTGTAAATTGGGCCTAAAAGAAGTCATGTATTGTGTGAGCTGTTCTCAAAATACGATTTTCAAAGGTTGTAAAATTGACTATAGAAGATGAAGAATTTTACGAGTAGTTAAAATGTGATGACAACTTGGAATTTTTGGAAAATTAACAAACAGACAAAGAGAACTTTGAAGCAGATCGTCAAGCCGGAAGGATGCGATTATTGCGCTCGACGTTGTACACAAATACTTATGGGCAAATGATCTTGAATTAAAAAACCTAGATTTACTCATGGAACGATTTATAAAAATGTTCATAAAGTCCAAGGCACAAAAAACGATTTATGAATCTCTTCAATAGTCTATAGATATATATTTTTTTATATACATTATATACAGGGTGTCCCAAGAAATAGTGTAAAGCGGAAGTCCAGAGGTAGAGCACCCCTAGGGGTATCTGAATCATCCCATGTATGTTCTGCAATTTTTTGTAGTTTACGAGTTATGATTTTTTCGACATCTTTTTACCAAACTACTAATTCGAAGATATTTTTGGGCATAGTAATTTGAATAATTGAAACAAATTCTTGCTTTTTTTTTAGTTTAGCTGAGTGATAGGCCCATCCAATGCAAAAGATTTGATTCCGTAGCTCATACCATTGCGCCACAAGAAATTTTTAAATTCCATAAAGATCAAAATAATAAAATATTGAAAATCGCAGAACATCCATGGGCTGATTCGTATATATTGTGCATGTAATCAGCTATCGCTTACTACCAAAAATTCGATTGCTTTGTGCTTTTATTTTGGGGTTTTTATAAAAACATAAAAAATTGGGCCCTCGTTCATGTGGTTGCATGCGGGGATTACGTAATCAGTTTTAGTACGACGAACTATTCTAGGCGAAAAACCATTTCAAAATCAAACTTGCACAGATGGGTGACCATACGAAATTCCAAACGGGCAATCGTCTAGGGTATCATAAGAATTGGTCTTAGACCAAATCTAGCTTTTCTACTTGTTAATACTCTTAGTACAGTGCCAATTATAAAGCACAATGAATTAGGCAGTTGTTTTTTTTTTATGTATTATTAATTCCAGCTCATGGGATACCCTATGATGCAAAGCACAGCATGGCACGAAGGAAATAAGTAAATGATGAGGGGATATGAGGAAACCGGTAGAAGTGCTAATGTATGTCTCTTTTGAACCTTCACAGATTGTAAGCCCGAGGAAAACCCGAAGATGGTAGACTATTCCACATTCGCGCAGTTCAGGACAAAAAGCATCACGGAACTTTATTGTACGGCCGAAAGTAATTTGAAGGATAAAAGGATGTACTCGGTGGGCAGCGCGTGTATAAATTGCAGTAATCATTCTATAAGACATCAAACTAAATATTTCATCAGACTATGACTTTATCAAAAAAGGAGTGAAAGGCAGCCAACAATTTGGCGGCATTCGAGCGAGTCGTTATGACAAGTTATTACCACATCGCCAATGAACTTGAGGGCCGTCTTTTGGATAATAACCCATTAAGCGAAGGCTGTGCGACCAGTCCAAACTCAGATATGCGAATTGTATTCCATTCTAGGTCAGCTGTTGGAGTTGCAACTAGAATAATGCTAGATTTGACGGGCTGAAATATTTCTTACAACTTCTTTGGCAACAGAGAAGATGTGATCTGTCTAGCTTAATTTACTGGAAATATTCATGCCTAGAATGACGGTGAATCGGAAATTAACCGTCCGTCAAATGAAATGGGAATTTTTAATTAGTGATCTCGTTTTAAAGAAATGAAACAGCTATGGGTCATAGATGCATTGAGTTCGACGCGATTCGCTTTGCTCCAAGTGAGGATATTGTCAAGGTCGTTATTCAATGATTTAATCATGCAATCTCATTTGACATATCTGGCAATCCCTCTGGAGTCCGCAGGAATATCAAGGGTGTAAATGAAATCAAGGATACTGTCATTGGCAAAGCTATAGATGAGATGGAATTGAAAGTCAAAGAAAGCAAATCATTAATGAAAATTAGGAAGAGAAGTGGAGAGATAACAGATCCCTGGAACACACTGGCATTTATAGGATGAGTTTCAAATGTAACACCATCTAATATAACACAAATTAGGCGAACAGATAGAAAACTTCCAACCCATAATAGAAAAGAAGGGAGAGACCGAATGATTTAATTTTGGCTAAAAGGTAAAGATGTCAGACTATATCAAAGGCCTCTGAAATATCCATAGCAACGATTTTGGACTCACCAAAATTGAGGAGACTACAGTTCCAACGTTCCGTAATAAAATACAGCAAGTGTCCAGATGAACGTCAAACCCAAAAGCCATATTGCCAATAGTTGATGAGTGGATTAGTTTATAGATACCTCATGGTACCTTGGAGTTAGTAATAGATTCAAAACCCTTTGAAAGAATCGAAGTGATTGCAATTGGTTTATAATTTTAGAGATCGCCACCCTCTAGTTTTTTGACAAGTAGAATAGTTTGCGCAGAAATTTATCCAAGGATGAGGCGCAGATTTTAATTAACAGAGCCGAGAAACTATTAGGTCCTGCGGCTTTGTAGACGTTGATCCCATTAAGAACCATGAAGACATCTCTCTTGTAAATATAAAGGGGTTCTTGTACATATCAATTCAGGAGATGCAAAACAGGTATCTGTGAAGTGGGTGGAATACGATAATTTGGAGCGAATCTAGCAGCCAGAATATTAGCCTTATCCAAGGAGTCAACAACCACTTCACTATTGTTAAGTAGTGAAGTTATAGAGGAACTGGTAAAGTTGTTCCTGATGGTTTTGACCAGAGACCAGAAACCTTTGCTACCTTTGCGGCTTACTAAGATTTTTGTCTAATACTCTGGTCAAAAAGAAATTTTTCTCTCTGCATAATAGACTTACAGGTGTTTTGACACGTGTACGTAATTTCCCATTCGGGCATTTGATGGACATGCAATTAACAGGCTTTTTGTGAATACAATGAAGGCTGAGCATATAAATAAACTGAATCCAGTCCAGAGTTTATAAATGATTTGGAGTCGGCTATGGTATTTTTTGGATTGTCTATTTATATTCAAAATGATTTCATAACCGCTATCTCCTGTATATCTAAATATATAAATTTTGAAATTCGAAATTCAGAATTTGTTCCAATCACGTACAATAAAACAACAGACAACTTCTGTCAATCATAGCTGTGGTTCTTTCAGAGAAATACAAAAAAGAAATTTTTGGTGATTTTAAAATAATTTCTGACTATTGATTGGCAGCTTATTTCGATGAACAAGTGGTGAAGAAAAATGTAGAATTTCGGATGCGGTAGGAAATTAATTTCCAATGACGCAGCATCAGATATGGCAGGTGTAGTAAACGAACTTTGATTTAAAGTAAAGGAAACTTTCGTTAATGCACGTTTTATGCACTTTTTTGCACATCGTTTGAATTTAATCTTATCGAAATCATGTGACGACAGAATTCATGCTTTATTTTTTACTTTTTTTCCGTTATTTAAATACATTCTAAGATTAGCTACCACGTACTGAAATTTCTATGGTAGACTTGTTTTCTTTTATCATGACAACATTGACAATCTCAAGCTTTTCTGTATAATTAGTCAAAACAGAACAAGATATTTGGAATTTTTTCCACAAACGAAATTTCTTTTTGATATATTTCTGCTGCAGAGAATGACATTTCCTTTTACTTTGAAAATATTGGAGAATTTTAAGTCTAGCTTCAAAACCTAAGAAAAAATTCGATACGATACCGCAGCATGCAAGCGAGTACAGTTGATGACTTTGGAAATTATAATTACGTTTGAAACGTTTATTTTAATTAATTTAATTATAGATTTAATTATGAAAACCTAATTTTCCGGTTTTTACCTCTAAGTAAATGCGAAATTTTTAAATTTCTAAATTTCGAAACTATTTAACCAATTTTTTGTTGATTTGGTTCACAATCTTGATGAATCATACTCACAGTTTTTTTTATAAAAGGTTTTAATTTCACTACCGATGTACAATCTAGTGCATATGACTTGGGACCCATTAAAAATTAATTCTAAAAATCTTTTAGTGTAATTTTTCTAAAACGTAATGAACAATTTATCCTTTTAACGCGAGCCTAGTTACAGAGATGCAGGTGCCTTAACATTTTGAGTCGTTTTCAGATATTTGTTAAGGAAGGTCAAAAAGAGGTTCATTTTTGCTTTCTCAAATTTTAGACATAAAACAAAGTTCCTAAACGTATTCATAGCTACATAGATAAAGTCAGTCTTATTCGTGCACATCTTATAAACATGTCGAAAAAATAGTTTTTGGAATTGATGTTACGATAAGTATTCCAGGGCTGACCTTTTAGCTAAGGCTGGCTATAATTCTCCGTTCCTCGGACCGGAACCTGCCGTAGGCTTTGTCACCTCGAGTACCGGGTCTCTCATCCAAACGGATGTTCCTAGGAACCATCACAAGAATTGGAAGAATCTGAGTAGTTGCACAAAACTGTTTCTTAATGGGTCTAATAGGAATATCTCTGATTTTCTCATGGGGCTTGAAAGGAAATAATGTTGTTGACATCATCACTGGCCACAGCTCGCTTCACGCTCATCTAACAAAGATGGGAGTTGTTGGCAGCCCTGAGTGTCTGTTCTGCCTTGAAGGAGAGCCTTAGACAACCAAACATATTTTGTGTGCTTGTCCGGCTTTCGCCCAGAGCAGGCTGGATACTCTAGGTTCTGGCCTCCTATTCGTAGAAGACTTGAAAAACTTCCGCACCAAGACCTAATGTGGTTCATTAAGAGGACAGGAAGCTTTTGATGATTGGGCTTCTAGCAGAACAGCACAATGGTCCACTCTGGCCTCCGCGCTTGGGATCTCTCATCCCCCTGCTTTTAAGTTCCAGGCGTTCCAAATCCAATGTACATCTTAGTGTATATGGGTAGTCATTGGGTGTAAATGTAGTCATTTTTCCATTAAAACTTGCAATGGATCATCGCAAATCACTTAGTGAAGAAGAAAGTAAAGTAAGTAAAGCTGCGAAAAAATCACAAAAGGATACTACATATATTTCTGAAAACCGATTTCGTTTGAATTTGTGCGTTGCAAAAAATGTTTCCATGGGCACAAGCGCACTTACATCGTCCAGTCTAGCGTTTTCGTTTGACACAAGCATTGATGATACCGAAGTAAGTGTGCCTGTTAAAGTAAATTTTCCTACACGAAATTGAACCGATTTTCTTAGAAAAATTCGGTTTCAGCGCAGCTATTGATCTTGAGTTATCGAATCGAGTACCACGAGGCACGAGTTTCGGTAGGTCATAAATTCTACACAAACAACTTTTTCATAACATTGGTACTCACTGTTGGAAATTAAAGAGAAAAGAAAATACTCGTTGCTGAAACAATTCATGTCAATCTTCTTCAGAACCCAACTCTATCGACTGATACAAAAATGCGAAATTAAGGACGCATCTGTTCGGAGCCAGTGATAAGCCGTGACAGAAAAGTAGTTGTAAGGAAATGGTATAATAACAAAGGTGTACATTTAGCTTCAAACTATGTTGGAATAGGTGTGCTGGATGGATAAAGTGCAGTGAGGTTGTGCAGATCTTTTTGACCAAATTCTGCTGTAGTACCGTATTTTTATAAAATCCGAAAAACGGACTTTGCTTATTATAAAGTATTTCTTCGACTTGTTGATCACGACTGGTTCGCTTGACTACAGAGCAAATGATCTCAGAAATAGAATACTGCTCCAAGATTAAATGGACTTGCTTGCGTTCAGAAAAAAAACTAGTTTATACTCTCCTTGGCATTTCCGTAATCCCGCAAAAGTTAACAGGCAACAAGTAAAAAAGCTAGAATTGGTCTAAGACCAATTCTTATGATACCCTAGATGAATGCCCGTATTAAATTTCGTATGGTCACCGATCTATTCAAGTATTGATTTTGAAGATGTTTTTCGCATATATTTCTAGAACAGTTTGTCGCACAGAAAAAATGGTAATAACCAATTTTATAGGATTTCGTATTCTGCAGAAGTTTTTAGTACAATAAAAATGTCTTAGATTGATCGTTTTCAAAGTATACGTAAAAAACTGTAATGTTTATATGGCAACCCCAAGAAGAAGTTGCCCGATTTAGTCCATTTTTGACATTTTATTTGCTAATGTAGAAAGAACATCATGTACGAAATTTCAGCTCTCTACGTCGATGCGTTCTCAGGCAGTGTCCAAATATATAGCGGAAAACGAAATTTTTATATGGCAACCCCACGAAGGAGTTGCCCGATTTGTCTCATTTTCGAACTTAATTTTACTTTTTTTTTTAATGTCCGTGTACAAAATTTCAGCTCTTTAAGTATATGCGTTCTCGAGTTATCGTGCGTACAGACGGACCATCATTATTTCGAGGTGTTACAAACGGAATGACAAACTTAGTATACCCCTATGATTTCATCTAGGATATAATAAATGGGGTCGCCCCTCAAACTTGGCTGGATTTTCTCGCAATAGAGTAACATGCACCGAAGCGACAAAATTACATTAATTCATCGCCAATTAAAAGTTCTTCCGACCAAGTCGCTAACTTTCCATGCTCCGATTCAACGCAGAATATTCGATGCAAACTATGTACAAGGATGCAGGCAAAGAACATATTTCTATTGTTCGAAATGCAAAGCACATCTGTCCAATCGACGGAATTCGGAATGTTTCTGCGAGTATCATCGAAAATAAGCAAGTTACAAGACCATTTTATAAAAATGTTTATAAATTTGCATTCAGGAGAATTACCTCATATAAAATAAATCATTATTAGATCACAGAGACACTTTTTTCACTCAAAATACCTTTCATTAGATTTCGTATAGTCCCCCATTTTCCTATATGAAGGGTCGTAGTTTGACTACCATGGCTACGCAAGTATACACTCAAGTGTACGTATCTCATCGACCACACCTCTACAACAGGGAGGTAAAATTTTATTACCGTAAAGTGCTTCTGTGATCCCTATGACTAAAACCCATCACTCAAAATAATTCCGCGCATTTCAGATAGGTAGTGAAAGGGTTAAAATCAGATTTTATTTGATGATGACATCAATTTTCAGAGAAATTTTTCGAAATTTTACACAAAACAATTTGCAAAGCAGTTTTATTCAATGTTTTAAGCTTTTACGCTTTATTTTTTTGTCTATACTAAAAAGAAAACTAACTTTAAAAAAATGCTAAAGACTGTAAAAGAAAGTATAAATTTTACTTAATATTCAAATTCCTAACATTTAACAGTTTAACAGTATTTAATATTTCATAAAACAAGAAATAAACACTGCATTTTAAGAAAAGGTTGATTGTTTGTGATCTCTAGGTGCTTTAGGAGCAGCTAACATGAAACATTTAGAAAACTTATAGAAATTGTTTTAAACATTTTTGAAGACTATTTAATTGTAAATAATTATAACTTTTTCAAAATTATAATCTAACTCATTCTCCCATAATATTTAACATTTATTAGATAAAATTGCTGAACCTTGCCTTAAGTCCAATAATATTTGCTTTTTTCGTCCTGTTTTAATGTTATGACCGAAATAATTATTTTAATAAGCTACTAGTTTTCTTCTTCTAAACAGATGTTAACAGCAGTTTTAGTATCGAATTTATGCAGCCCAAAGTTTAGTTTCCTCCAAGGTTTCTTGCGAAGGAGTTTTGGGGAATTTTTCGGCAATTTTTTACTCAAGATCTGCCGATATTTTGAATATTTTGTACCTATTCATTGTTGATAAATTATAGGAAGTTTTGAAAGAAAGAAAAGGCATATATAATAAACAGTGTATAAAAACCGCGAAATTAAACGTATTTAAACGGTATTAAAGATTTCATCTCTTGCGCTCTTCTCAGACGATTCAATTCTTCTTCTTTATTACGGCCCAAGATACAATAAAATTAAAATATTTTATCAGTATCCTATATGAGAAAAAAAAGTTATAACAACGGGGACTAGAGTACTTAAATACACTACTTGAAAATGGTTACCAAACTAAGAGAAAAAATATGTATATATGAAAATTGCAAATTGATATTCAAAAACATTACGAAAAGATGAAAAAAATATATATCACATGTCTAATAGAAAAAAAGAAAACCTAAAAAGAAAGAAAGAGAGACTGAGAAGAATATATGAATTATATAGAAAATAAGAAAAATTACATGCAACTGAACTGTGATTGAATGAATGAATAAGTGCAGATCTCGAGCTTAAATAGAGAGCAGCTAAATCGCACAATTGAAGAGAATTTGCCGGAAAATGCCGAGCGAGCCTACGCATTAAATCCGGGAAGGTAAATTACTCCAGGGGCGAGTTACCTGAACAAAATAAGAACCAATGAGAGTTGAAGTACGACTTCACGACAGTAGCAGCTTGCAACCCCTGGTGGAATGCAACGGTTGCAGAGAATCAACTAGATAAGGAGGCTGGCCCAATTGCAATACCCTATAAAGAAAAAGCAGGTTCCTACGTTTCAAATACGTCTCTAGAAAATATCCCAGCAATGAGAGACTGTAATAGTAAACATGATCGTAAATAAACCTAATACAGAACCTAAGGCTAGGAAAATAAGGCATCCATTAGTGAAATGAGGGAGCAAGAGTAAATTGACCAGAGTCATATATAAGTTTAGTCGCAGTATACTAGCAAATAGCTAAGGACGACGAAAGGCTGCATAGATTTTGGATAGTATTGCACTTACTATGTGATCACAGCAGCTCATCCGGCGATTAAGGTACACTCCAAAAGTGTAATGCAGTGCAATGCAGACGATAAATTTGTCGTGGATAGAATGCAATGTACTGGGATTTACTAGGGTTAAGACTAAGAATATTGTCAATTGACCAGCAGTAAATTCTTTGGAGGTCACAATTAATACGGCTTACAGAATCTTCGATAATATCTATGGGATAACTCAAGTAAAGCTGGACATCATCTGCATATAGATTATAGGTGGATGGTCATTTTTATACATAAACTGAATAATGAAGGGCCAAGAATAGATCCCTAGGGCACACCACAAGAAAGGGGCAAAAGATCTGAGGAATGACCATTGTTCAATATGGTAATTTAGGAAAAAAAAGTATCTAGAAGTAAAATGAGTGTGGCTGTCTGATTAACAGAAAAAAAGACCCAATAAAATTCACAAATAAATTCACAAAATGGTGGCATTAAACAAATTCATATTTCGACTTTTTTGATACTTATATACTGCTAATCCTCATCAAATTTGCAGTCAACTGGACAATTTCGAAATTACTAATGGATTTAGCACATTTAAATTTTTCGATCTATTTTCATAAAGATTTCATAGAAGTCAAATTATGATACGCAGCTTGCCCTGGGTCATAAAAAATATTCGAAAAATTCCTTCGTAACTGACGGAGATACGCACTTTAGTTTTTAATTGGTATAGGTACTAGCGTATTTATTATTATTATTTTGTTATATTATTAAGCCATGTTCAGGGAATACCCTATGATACAAAGCCTAGCATGACAGAAGAAAGATAAGGAAGGGCACGTTTTACAAGTAACAAAAAAGGAATTTTTGAAAATACAGTGAACAAATTCAAAATTCAATAATCAATAGAGACTGAAAACTCTTTCTGCTTTTGAGCAAAGTACTCTGGGAAGAAATTCCGGTACACGGCGGTTAGCTTGACTGAAGTTTACAATATTTTACCGAATATTAACGGTATATTTGTCGTAGACATTTGACGTAATTTAGCATTTCATGAAAAGTTTAGGCACTTTATGAAATCTAGGCAAATAGTGTAACAGTTTACGCTTAACGACTTTTTTCAATAAGTGCCTGAAATTTTTAGTGACTTCATGTAGTGCTACAAGCCTTACGCCGATAGTGTAATACCACGGATACAACCGAATACTTGGCGAAAGAGATGAGTGAAGATAGGGGGCGGTCACGCTCTCGTAAATGTGTGCCTATGTTTTCGAGTCGCATGTATTTTGACACTATGGGCGAATCACTCGCGCGTGAGTGTGTGTGTATGTGTGTGTTTTTGTGGGTGTGACTGTCTCGCTGATCTGGGCATGATTTTCCTATTCACAGCTCATTTCTCTCTCCAAGTATTCGGTTATATCGGTTGGTATTACACTATCGGCGTAAAAGCTTGTAGCACTTGATGAAGTGACTAAGAAATTAAGACACTTAGTGAAAAAAGTAGTTAAGCGCAAACTATTACACTATCTGCATACTTTTCATGAAGTGCCTAAACTTTTCATGAATTTGTAAATTTGTTTGGAATACAATCTCAAAAGCTGCAGTATCCTCAAAAGATGATGCGTGAATTTGATACTCTAATTCGTAAGGCTCTTCAACACTATATTTGTACTTAATTTTAATATAATTTTATGAATCTATTATCCATATTCATGCTATGCACATATGTATTCAGAAATGTCCGTGTGCATGCAAGAATGCGAAGTCAAGTCAAGCCATTGAATAAATAACTGACGTCAAAGCAGCATATCAAGTGAATACAGTGTACGTGAATAAGCCACTCCCTGACAGTCGGATGGAACTTAATTGAACTTGACGTCTCTGAAAGTAAACATTTTAGAGTTCCGGGAGTGCAGCGACTTTTTCAAGTTTATTATTATTAATAAACATTAGAAATTTGTAATAGCGTCATTTCTAATGCTTGAAGTGTTTATTTTCATTCAATTTAGTGTATGGTAAAATAAGTGTGCACTAACACATTTAAAATAAATTTTCTATCAACGAATGGCGTACGTTTTCACTTGATATGCCGCTTCCTTGTTAGTTATTTATTCAATGGGTCAAGCGAAAGGCAGTGCCCTAGAATCCCATCTCATGGTAAAACTTGCATCGCTTTATACACTATGCCGAATTTTCTTTGTTTTCTTTTTATCAGTTTGCTGCCATTTTTGATCAATATATTTCTGGGTGATAATTTGAAAAAAAAAGGAATATTTCACAATCGTGCTCGCTTTATCAAACTTTCCGATTGAAGCAAATTCACCAACCGCTCCACATATTTGAAACTCCAATAACTTCAACAAGTTTGAGAGTTTAGAAGAAACATTTCTGAATCCTTGAAGGAGTTGCAAGTCACCAGAATTAATTTTTTTAGATTACTAATTTAGTGCAATACTCCGTCATTTGCTCAGCCTTAACTTCGAAAAGAATGGGAGGAGCTGGAGAAATATTCTGAAGCTTTGGAAAACTTCAGTGATTATCTATCGAATAAATATTATATCATCATAGTAGCATTTAAAAGTCATAGGGTGACAGGCGCGCGGATCTAGCATTGAAATTAGGGGGTGGCGTCATCTTTACAAATTGAATCGGAGCAAAAAAAAAAAAAAACAAAAACATCCAACGCCGTAAGTCGGCTCGCATAGCCACCGCGCAGTACTACCGTACTTGGAACTAGAAAATCCGCATTAAGCGGTGTGGATGATGTGTAATTTTTTAGTAAACTTTTTTTTTTACAAAAACTAATTTAATAGAATAGGGTGGATTGCTCGATATGCTATTTCATGCGGGCTCAATTTTTTGTATCAAAAATACATACGTCGGTGCCAACATTGAAAAATCCATTGGCGGAAAATTGATGAAAAGTGAAACCTCTCAAATTTCTATTAACCCAAATAATTAATTTAAAAACATTTATTTCGACAAACCCACTTATTTATTTATTGAAAAAACGAAAAGCTGTACATAGAATTAATTCTATCTTAACGTAGTAATTGTTTGCTAAAAACAGTCTGAACTCTTAAATTTGTTAGTAAATATATTTCTGAAGATTTATATAAAAGAAATTTTAAGTTTTTGTTACCGCAGTTGGCGAGGTTAGCTGTTAATCCCGCATCCTCTTAAGTTGTGTTCTTTGTTGCAAAATAAATAATTTTACAAGTTTTTTTTAAGTGGCACAACTCAAAATACGATTTTTAAGAATTAAATTCCGTACTTTGAACTTTGTGGAAAAATGTCATAACTCATAATAAAATTTGTAAGAAATAAATGCTGTTTTGTGGAAAAGTGACACAATTTAAAATAATACTGTTAAAATGTCGAAAACATGTTTACGTTTGTTATGAAGATCGTCACAACTCAAAAAGTGACACTGACACACTGTTCTACGAAGAATAACAGAAAAGTGACACTATCGCTATCTAGCGGCAAAAACAATCAGATAGAATATGCCAATTTCATGGTGTAATTAACTCAAAAACGACAAATTTTGAGTTAGGTCACATTTCTTTGTGACGTGCGAATTAGTAGTTGGTGCTTAGACCGAAAGAGAACGCTATATAGAAATGAGCCCACTTTCTGCAGTGTATTTCTATGGACATAGTCAGTCCATATTTTAAATGTCAGTGGCTTTACATAAGAACGCTGCAAATATTTTAGAATGTTAGGAGTGTTACATGCCAAAATTACCTGAAAAGGGGCTTATCTCTCTTTAAGGCGAAGAAATTGCCATCAGCAATTGATTCAAATTCCTCAGTTAAAAACAAAAAGCATTTCCCATAGAACGACTTGGGACAAATAAAAGTTTTAAATTTCAACCCAAGTCGTTTCAATAGAAGAAAGCCCCACGACAAATCTTACCTTCAGTAAGATTTGTCGAAAATAAAAATACGATATGTATGTACATATACATATGTATACCTACATACATATCAGGCGCAGAAAATTTACTCGGTGAAGATTTAAACGATCAAGTCTTCACCAAAAAGCCTCCTTTCAGCAAATTGTCGCGAGCGGCATACATTGTGGGTGCAACAATGTATGCACGATAGCTAGACGCGATGGTTTGATATTTATGAAAATATCAAATTTCATTTCAACCATTGTCCGCCGCGGTAAGTTGAACACTTATGTAAACAGGTAAAGAAAATAGAAGTTGCGATAAGAAAAAAACGAAAAAAATAAACGTTTTGTGAAAATAACCATAAGAGGAAGTTTGTGAAAGAAAAAGTTTGTGAACAACGCAAAAGTAAAAAAAATATATATAAATAAAATAAAAGTGTGCGAGTTGTCTTAATCATAGCTTCCTGAAACGGCGTAGAGTGATTGCCTTCGGATAAGGTAAGCCCCGAAATATAACAGGAGTTAGGACTAAGTTAAGTTAGGGCTCTGATGTGGAAGTGAGGGAGTCTGTTTCGTGGCTTGGGAAGTGTTTCTCTTGGATCATCCAAAGCTGAGGTCCGAAACCCAAATTCCGAGAAAAACCTATACACATACATCACATGCATACAATAGCATTCATTGAAATAAATTTTTATTTTTTTAAGTTTTGGAATAAAATTTTTTTTTAAGTTGAATTATATAAATAAAAAAAGCATTAAATAAAAAATATGTTTTTTTGAAATCACTCAATTAATTAAATATTTTTTCTTCAAATTTAGGGGGGGTCATGACCCCCACGACCCCCCCCCCCCCCGGATCCGCCACTGTAGGGTGATATATAAAGTATGAAGGAAAAATCTGTAAAATAAATACTACATCCTAAAACTCACCTCGCTCTTTTTATCATTACTGATCTAGACCCCTATCAAATAGAGGAGACCTAAGTCATTATGTATATCAGGGCTTATATTTGAGTCCTGTCGATAACACAATATTGAACAATATTTTTGTGCTCATTTCTGTTTTTCGCATGTAATTTCTTACCGTAAACATATTCGATTATACTGAGCTATTGTGACCTATTAACCTTACAATTCAAGGACATATTGGTGTCGCCAACGCCAACGCCTACTTTTGCATTTTTTTTAAAGATTTTTCGATTGCAAGCCTTTTTTTCCACCAATACAGGGTGTCCTGTAAGTGGTATGATACCCGAAGGCAATGGATAGGTCATACTTTGATCAGCCACCTGTAACTTTAGAACGTTACGCCCTATACGATGATTTAAACTTTGGTAGATAGATAATCGTTGAACCTTTCCAATGGTATATAAATTTCTTCTCTCCTCCTCTCCGTTTTGCAGTTACGGTCCAATAAAGTTAAAATTTCGGAATTTTTACTCGTTTTATTTTTATATAACTACTATTTTTATCAAAAAACACGTCATCACTACCAAAGTCCTTAGCTTTAAAATGACCATCACACTCTGTACCGAAAATGTAAGCCTTTCTGTGCTTTTGCACCTCTTCGTAAGCATATCCAGCGAAAATGGCTGAATAAGGTCATTTCCAAAAGATAATTGCCTACTTTCTGGCACTTATTGAACTTTTTCAGCCATTTTCACTGGATATGCTTTAGAAAATGTTCTAAAAAGCAGAAAGGGTTAAATTTTCTCTACAGAGTGTGTTAGGTTATTTTAAAGCTAGAAGCTTTGGTATTAATAATTTGTTTTTTGATAAAAATATTAGTTAAATAAAACAAAACGAGTAAAAATACCGAATTTTAAATTTGTTGAGCCATAACTACAAAACAGTGAGGTTGAGGGAACAAATGTGTAGACAATTGGAAAGGTCCAACGATTATCTATTATCTGCCAAAGGTTAAATCATGTTCATAGAATGTAAAGTTCAAAAGTTACAGGGTGATCTATAAAAACATACCCAAATATCTTTAAGTCTCGTTATCGCGGAAAGCGTTCGAATCCCCCCTCACACAATACAACTTTTTGTTCGCTCGCCTTAGTAAGACCTACCCATAGCCTTCGGGTATCACACCTTCGGGTACTTACAGTTAAATGAAAAGTTTATCCAAGTATAAATTTATGTTTTGAAATCTTGTTGTTATCTAGAAACCTGAATGTTAGTCGTGGACGCGGGTCACCTACATATATTGTATAGGTATACTCCTACAATAGATTGCTCCAAAGTATCAACAGAAAACAGACATTGTATTGTCCACCACAGCTGCTCGGTGATCAGTTGCATCTGCTTCTTCAATTATTACCAAGATACGATAAGTGCTCGCGATCAGTATTCCTTATGATCTTAGCATCGGGTAGTTGAGAACATAGTCATCCAAGTGGTTACAGCTTAACGTGGTCCATTTCTTGTTTATTCCACGATCTTCCATAAAACATCTGCATATTTCACAATCACATTGGTCACATATCTTTTAATTCCATGTATGTAGTTCATTGCCATTTTTTGGTTTTCCTTGGAAACATACCTACCCAAAGAAATTTAATCCAATTTAGGAATTATCTTGAACTCTTCAAAGTTTTCACCTAGTACCATTCACTATCTTAATGGGATTTCAATATACTTTCAGGGATAAACCCCTAAAGGTTTTCGTCGTACATTTGAGATTTGAAATACCCGAGGCTCTTTAATGAACAAGCAATTCTTAATACTGAAGAGACCAAATTTCGACAGAATACTGTCTTCAAATGACTCCCAAGACATTAACGTGCTTATTACAGAGATAAGTACTGCTCTTAATGCTGCTTGCATTGCACTTTACCTAAGGAGTTAGAAACTTCACGGAGACTAACGAGAGCAGAGCTGAAATTGTTGAAATGTATATAGCGCAGCTATAGAAGTAGGACATCCTAAAGTGGCCCCGACCACTTGAACCCCACAGAACTTCTTCGGATTTCATGAAGGAAATTGTTGTTTTTTCCTTAATTTCAACTCTCGTATTTTGTACAGAAAACTAAGATTTATTTACCATCTCTCATTGCACTGGGATTAGGGATTATCCTGGTCGACACATGAAGAAAACATCCTCAACATATGATACACTACTCAACTTAAGACGTGTAATGAAAACCTTCTTAATACAAGTAAGAACTCCTTAAGAACTCTCACATGTACTGTAAACATATAATACTCGTGTAAATATTTAATATTTGCCACCGTCATGTTTTTTAAAATAGAAAATTCACCTAGAATTGCTTTCTCAAGTTCCAGGATCTATAGAGAATCCGCGATGGAAGCTTCCGAAATGAAATCCCAAAGCCCGTATAATCCCCTTCATTATCCTCGAAATATGGCTGCATAACGTGCATCTAATTATCCTCCAATCCACAACATCTGGTGCAAAGCCACACTATGCAATGGAATTACAAATGAGCGGTTTTCCCTAATAAGTAGAATGTGAGCTCTTAGCAGCTCCAAAATTTGCGGGCTTTTGAATTTCGGATTTCTTCTAGAAAGAGATTCGAGATTCACGTCGAATATAATTAAAAAGTTCTCACGACCCTGAATGTTTTTTGAAATTGAATTGAAACTTTTCTGTTTTGTTTTTTTCTTTTGCAGGCATACGAAGGGGGAAGTTTCTGCCGAAGCCAATGCCTCAGGAAATCAATATGCTCCTAGCAGAAAGTGATATCTCCTCCAGACATGACGTGTCGAGTTCCAACGAACAAACGAAGGCCAATAGCGGAAATGTAGACATCATGGAAGACGAGGAGGAAAACGAGCAGAATCGCACTGGGTAAGGAGAATTAAGGATATCTGGTCCTCTTGTCGGTTTTTTGCATGTTTTCAGGGCTCCTGATTTATTGACAGCCATTTGAAATTCTTCGAGCGCTTAGATGCAGTCTTGTTGGTTATTTTAGAAGTTCGTGCATCGGCTCCTCTTTAAATGACAAATTAGGCCAATAAATTTCATTTCATGGGTTCGATAAATTCCCATTCGACGTAGAATCATAAGTGGATAAGGATAAATTGTATACGACGAACTTGCAAATATTTCTATTTTTGAATCCATGAACAATTCGGACAGTATTCCGCGCTACTGATGGATTGCTTTCTGACCCATGTACAAAACATTTAACTTCCTATATTTTCGGGACTCTCAAGGAAAGTCATATTTTTATCTATGTGCGAAGTTTAACTCTCTAAGGCCTCCTCCATCCGTTAGGATGGAGGCTTATAAAACAATTTATTTATTTTTTAACCTCTTTTTTCATGTAGGCATTTTCAAAACAAATGTGTGAGAAATATTTTGTATGTGACAGGCATAAAACGAAATTACAATAGGTTACGTTACATTGAATTGTGCTAATTCTATTGTTGTGTGGGTAAAATTAACTAAAGCTTAATTGTAACATGAAAACTACCACACAATTGAAATTAAAGATGCTTAAATAAACTGGACCGAATGGTCGAAATGGGGCTGAGAAGCAGTTTATCAATTGCAGGTTAGACAGGAGAGCAGCAAGAGTTCATAAATTACAAAAATGGATGTTGGCCAAGTATTTAGTGTGACATTTGTGTAGGTCAAGAGATACCAATTATACTTTGCTCTTAACGGGGGGTAGAATAGCTTTATGTGAACCACACTTCCTATGTATGTATAGATAAAAGCAAAAGACCATATATAATTTTCTTGAAAACATTTTTTTCTTTCGAGATGATTGGTGTTATTACTAAGTAAAGAAATATTTCGAGAGATAATTATTATTAAAAAATTTGATAGAATCAGAATCAAAAGTTAAGCAGAGATTATTTTGACAATATGTCCGCCGGATTATAATACCAAATACGAACGCAAATTAGGGATCAATCTGTATATAATCCAGCAGCAAGGCACTTTTCCGCAGCAAAGGTTGTCTTTTGGTATATTTCAGAGTTTCGAGTCCTTATGAAAATTTAAAATTTTCAATCTTGGTGATCGTGAAAACATTTCCAGTCAAATACGGTTTTGCGTAATAGCTTATGTTATTACAGAAATAGAATTAGAAATAGAAATATTTATTTAAGGATTTTGTACACAGGAGTTAATAATCTTTTTTTTTTTTTAGATTAGTAGATATAAAGTTTTTCTAAATTATAGGAAATAAGAAAACTAAATAATATTAAGGAACTCTGACTAAAAAGGCTACTAAATAAACTTAGTTTCATTTTAGAGCTTAGTTTAAAAATTTACTGTAAATTTTGCTGTGGAGATCATGAATATAATTCATAATAAGAAAGGTGTAATATTATATTATAAGTGTTTCAATGTGCCACTTAAATGTACCAATACAATGCCTGCAGTTTCGACACTCAAGGGAAAGTTATTCCATAGACTGGCAACTTAGACATGATAAGATTCTTCCAGATTTTTAGAAGCTTGGGAGCATTATATTCCTAGTACGCCGTGATATTGTGAACTGGAAAAATACTTGTAAGTATCTAAGTCTATCACAATTAATTAGATTATATAAGAAAACTAGAGCACGTCGTCGCAAATAGGGAAACAGTGGATGGACAGCCAAGCACTCAACCTGCGAAATTCAAAAACAAAGCAGATGCAGTCGTGGAATGCTATTTCCATCTCACGGGTTCAAAAACTATCCAGTTTAGGAAGAAAATAAAAGACTAGAAAGTGAAGTGGAGCAAAATTAAAGCTTTAATTAATCTGATGCGATTTTCAGTAGATAGGATTCTCGCTAAGAGCCTTCGAAGCCCTGCATCACCTTTTCTGATAATGCTGTTATCACTTCATTTCGCTGTTTCAAATAATATCAAGAGTAGTGACTTTGTTTAGCATAGTCAGCGAATGTGTTCTTTAAGACCATTGGTGCGCTATCAGCAAAATTCAGGTTTTTATTGTTTTATTATTGTAGAAACAAATACAAAAAAACTTGACAGGATATAAAACCAACTGATTATTCTTCGACCAGACATAGATTCTGTTGTGATCACAATTCATTCGTTCAATGTAGACTTCTAAAGACCCAATAGGTCTATCGAAATATAACTGGATACCATCTCCATATAAATAGTTATGTACTTTCTGGAGAACATTAGGCAAGTCATATATTAACAGACTGAAAAGCAAAGGAACCAATATATAGCCTTGTGGAACAGCATTTTGTAACGTCGGGTGTGGTTGTGTGCGGATAGCTCTCGAGTAGCCCACGGTTAGGTTCCTCGACGTTTATATTATTTACAACAAGCTTTGGGTATTTTTATATTGATTTTATTCACTGTCTCTTATTTCTAGCAATTCTACGTGTCAGGACTAGCTTCTATTTTGTTAAGTTTTCATATTTCAATTTAATATGTAGTTTCTTTATTAGATCTACTTTGTTACTTATTAATATAATTCACTTCAATATTACCGACACTAGTTCAGTATTTGCTAACGTAATTTATATAGTTTATCTAATAAACTCTTGCGAGGCTATTTAGTACTGCACTTCAACACTTTAACCACAAGTGATAAATTCTGGTGAGTATGGTGACGAAGTCGGATGCTTTAATATAAATACAAGTGCTGATATTCTTTAGACCAGTACGAAAACGTACGCATGTCATAAGCAGAAACAGCACGGATTAGATTCGTGGTATATATTCTGGCCCAGGCCAATACGAAAATTTTATGCACGTCTCTAGGCCGAAACAGCACGGGGACGGACAGACAGTAAACTTGTGTGCGGATATTCTGACCCAGACCGATATGAAAATTGTACCCACGTCTTTAGGTTAAAATAGCACGGAGGCGGATAGGTGGGAAAAATATTGTGCGGATATTCTAACCTAGACCAATACGAAAATCGTACGCACGTCTTAGGCAGAAACAGCACGTGGACGGACAGGCGGGAAAGTATTATGCGAATCTTCTGACCTAGACCAATCCGAAATCGTACGCATGCCGTAGGCAGAAACAGCATGGATAGTCGAGAGTTGTTGGTAGTCTGATCACTGGTACACTGGCTCTAATTTATACTTCCTCCGGTCTGGTCTACTCGGACGGACTGGGCTGGTTGTCTCGAAGTTTGCTATACTGGACTGGACTTCGATTTTACTTGGTCTCCGGTAGTTGCTGGTACTGGAGCTCTGCTCTGCTCGAACTCTCGATCAAGACTGATTTCTAGCAGTTCCGGGCCCCTTTATATACGCTCGGTCAGTAGTGGTGCAGTGTGCAATAGACATGGCAACGCTAGCTTCGTCTATTCTTCCACTGCTGGTCGACTGGCTTCTTCGATCAGCATCTGGGCGGTACGCATGCGCAGTGACATTGGGTGTATGGTACTCTGTCATGCCCTGGCCGCGTGATCGGCCCTGATGTTGTTAACCTATATATGTGGGGGAAGCTGATCATTAGTCTGTATTATGTTTTATTTCTCTGCTTGAGAGAAATGAATCATGGAGATGATGGGATTATGGATATTATTGTATGTAGGTAGGCAAAATGGGACGGTAGTGTATGCGACAGGGGTTAAATCGCTGTTTACCACCAGCCAGAAATTTGTTGACCAAAGCAAAGAAGAAAGCTGCTAAAATTAAAAGAGTTAGAAATTTTATCCAGAAGAAAGTGGTTGTTTACGCTATCAAATACTTTAGAAAAATCTGCTCACTTGGAGCCACTTATTTATCAACTGCAAAAATGACAGTTACGCAATTGTCACACTATAAGTAAAAATATCTACTTTTATTTAGCCATAACGACAAAGAGTACTTAACGCTTTTTAAATTGCAATAGGACTGAAGCTTTTTTAAGAATTATTCTTCACAGCTTTTTCTTTGCGAAAAAGTATGAGAACGTTTTACTTATTAGTTGTGCGAATAAGTAAGAACTTTAGAAGTTTATCCCAATGGGTAAACTTATTGTTCTACAGCTGTAAATTTGTGGGAAAAAGTGTTAAGTTGCTTAAGACTTTTTAAGACTGTATGTCGTATTTACGCTTTAATTCCACAAAGTTAAAATGTTGCGAAGAATACAGCGGTTTTGTGTATTCATCGTTTTTATTGTGAGAAATTGTGTCTTGTAACGTAACTCGTGTTTGAAGATATGCTTTCAAAATAAGAACAATGCTTGCAGATCAAGAGTCGGTACTTGTAAAATCCAATCATTGAAAAATAAGATCCGCATAAGTTACGTATACGATAGCAAGAAATATGTCTATTTTAAATAAAGTAGTTTTTTTTTTAGTAATCTTTCAAAATCAGATTTGTGTCGCTGGACACTCAGTATCTACGGGGGTATTGCTTAAGTTTTACGATTATGGTATTTTCTGTACGGTTTCGCATTTTGAAATGTTATTTTCTGAACTTTTAATGTTTTCTATGTTTTGTCAACGTAGGGTAAAGTTGAAAGTCAACCAACTTCTGTGTCATGGCTACAATGTTTTTGTTCATTGCGATCACTTAATGGCGCTGTCTTATATCTTACTTCTGCGTGATGTTTGCCTGTGTGGTACCTACGTTCACTCTGTTCCAAGGGTAAGACTTCACAACAGTGTTCACAAAAAAGATAGGATTTATTTAATGAGTAGGCATCAGCTTAAGATGCTGGTTAGTTTCAATATGGTTTTACGTGAGCACCTGCCAAGTATAGCTTAATTTCACGGCATTCTTCTTGCTCGAATTAGTTATCGACAATCAACATCCTCATGTCGTAACGATGAGTACTAGTATACCCAATGTTTGCCGATCTAGGGTCACGGCACCCTTCACCACAGCCACCACGATGCTCCGATAAAGGGGCCATCCGAAGTTAAGGGGAATAATTCCAATTATTTAGTGCTCCTCAACCCCGTGGTACCAAGTTAGCTAAAGAAGGGCTACCCATTTGGTATTGCTTTTGTAAAGCACGATCAACAGACAATGAATTCTCCCAGTGACTATCGTCATGCAAATTATCCTTTTTGTAACGGGACTGGTTACTCCATTCGGGCCTAGATCTTATTTGCAACGTCTAAAAATAACTGTCTGTACCCTATACAGGCAGCACAACCCTTAATAGGCGCTGTCAGGAGGGACCACGTGAAGGTTAAGATATGCCCGTATTCAAGTCTGGATAGGCTTCGAGATTCACCATTTAAATTTTATAGGTGACCATGCATACTAACCATATAAGCACTGCTAACATACATACCAGATTTCCATTATTCATAATCTTATTCAACAACTATAACTTCCTTTCGCCTCCTGCCCAAGAAGCTATGTCAGAGATTTTATTTTTCTGACTATCACGACCACTTAAGTTCTTTGCATAATGACCTCCTGTCATTAAAGCCATACTACAGTACCCACAGAGCCACAAATCTCAATTTTTATTTCACTAAGGTACAGTTATCTCGCCGTGAGAAGTACCAATTCGTGCATATGGTATTTTTCACCCATACTACCCAACTGTTCGTACTCTCGTGGGAGATGCTAAAGCGATCTTCAGTACAACAAAAGCACAAGCCAACCAATTTCTTCAATCAAGTATGCATGCTTTCCTCTTATACAGCTGTCACCTTGGGCAGCATTGCGCTTCACAGACTTATTTATATATGTGCAAAAACTTGCTATGGTGTTCGGCTTCGTTTTTGAGATACCTGTATACCTAAAGTAACCTGTATTGGATCACTGTAATGAGGGGAATGTATTGTTTTTTTTCTACTGGGGAGCTCTAGAATTGTTTTTTATTCTAATTTCTAAATCGTAGACAAACCAAGCATTAATATGCCTATAATAACATATTGGAAATGGTTCAAGAAAGTCCTGAGAGGTGGCATCATTTAGCTAAAATATTTATTCAGTAATTCAAAAATAACTGTCTTTGGCCCGTAAAGTACGGTGGAATAAAAGCCACCAATTTTTTTTATGTACTCGCGGAGACCTTTCCACAAAGACCCATAAGCCGGGGGATGGAAGAAGTAAAAATAGCAATTTTTTTTGAAAATACACAAATTTGGAAATTTTCGTGGGAATTATGGCGATTAAATTGGCGTAGAATTTGAACGAAAGCACCAAATTAATTCGGATAAAATATCGACGACAGAGGAAATATGTAGATTGCTGAGTCTATAAGTACCATGAGTTTTCAAGGACCGCCTGTAGATGGCGGATATAAGCATGAAATATTTTTATAGTTTTTAAATAGATAAATGACATCTGATCCCTGAAATTTCGTACCGATAATCTCCTAACAAGAATGTATCAATAAAAATGCAAAAAATTGGATTCATCGACAATTCGGGTAAGTTTCGAGTGGACTTTTTCAGGAAGAAATGCTGGCCGACGAAAATTAATTTTGAGAATGAATTGGGGGGGGGGGGGGGGGGGGGGTGTGTGTGTGTGGATAATATGCTAAAAAAATTTAAAAAAAATCAGAAAATAAAAGCAAAAGGAATTTTGCATCGGAAAATATTTAGTCCAGATTTTTGGTGGGGTTGGTTTGCTCCCATATAGGTTACTTTGGGTATACGGTGAATTTAAAAATTCATATCCCAAAAACGAAGCAGAGCACGATCGCAATTTTTTGAACGTAGATAGATAAAGGTTAGCTTTACAATTAAAATAAAAAAAAAAACATGCAACAGGTCCCAATACATTCCCCCCAATGCAGTACCCCCATAGAGGTTACTTTGGTTATACAGTGACTTTAAAAGTCATATCTCAAAAACGAAGCCGAACACAATCGCAAGTTTTTGGACACATGTAAATAAGATTTCTATCTTTAAAATAAAAAATAAAAAAAAATGCCAGAAGTTTTCACTAGTGAATAATACCATGTTTTTTAAATACTATTATTAAATAAAGTTTCGTTCGGTACTGCCACATTTTTTTTTTTTTTTTTTTTTTGTAAAAAGTATAAAGCTTCATTTGGCATTGGAATCAAAACAATCGGTTTCTCTGTTCTCTAGATATGATTTTTTGAAAATGACACTTTATCGTAAAATCACGAAATATCTAACCCGCTAGCGTGGGCGGGTGAGGTCGTCGAGGAAAACAAAAAAATTTGGGTGAGCTATCTTGGTATTCCCTAAAATTTTTGAAAATTTCATCCGAATCGGAGATGGTCGGCTCCAAAACAAGCACTTTTTGATCGTTTTCGTGTGGAATGGCTGCATATACTCGTAAATACAGGGTGTCCCGTAAGTCGACGTCAAGCCCGCATCAGGTGATAGACCAAATCATAATATTTACCAGAAAAATATAAAAAAAAATCTAAGTCATGTATTTTTTAAATTATAGACTTTCTTTTGTGTTCGAGAAAATGTACACCCTGTGATGGTTTTTTAGCTCCTGTTGATACAAATCTTTACTTTTTTTCAATTTTATTTTTCTTATGTAATCCCGAATAGTGCTTTTGTAAGCTGTTTCTTTAAATTCTAAGCCAACTGCTCCAGCTTGGAAGAAAATGTCACATTTTTCCGAACCAAGAATGGAAAATTAATACTTCACTCAACTTTAACTGACTGTACTCAAAACAACAAAGAAAAGGTACTACGCCAGTTTGGTGCAAGTAACTTTAAAAGTTGACGCATTTAATAAGGATTCTAAAATGGTATAGCACTTGCTACATTATTTCTTAGATTACGGCAAAAAAAAAAATGTTTTCTTCAAGGAACCCAGTTTCGAAAAATATATTTTTACCTTCTAAAAAGGATTCTAGTGTACCCAAGGCTTGCCGTAAGACCGTAACTTTAAGATTTTAGTTTGAGTGAGACAGCGAGTTATTCCATGAAGTGTTAGTGAGACAGATAGCGATGCATTCGAGTCGGAGATGCTAGGTTTTTGTTAAATTTTTGACAAATTTTACTTAAGTTTAATATAAACACCAAGTATTTGGATGCAGTCCTCATAAATGGAGAGCATATTGGCATATTCGTGTGTGATGGCACTACAAAATCACACGATAGTCCAAGAAAAAGCAAAGGCCGTTGTAAAGAAATCGAAAATGTCAAAATCCAAATCAGAAGCAAATAAGTCCAATAAACGAAGCTAAGTTCGTAAGTACGAAATCACACCAACGAATACGAAAAGATGCGTAGTAAACGAAGGAGCGTAACGTACTGGTCTGTATTGCGTGTGCCAATATTAAAAAGTTTAGCCACTATTTGTCTCGCTCAACCTTCATAAAATGACTTTCTACATATCTGACTCATAAGCGTCATTATCCTTCTCACTCACACTTCATGGAACGAACTCTCCGCCTCACTAAAACTAGAATCTTAAAGTTACGGTCTTAAGGCAAGCTTTGGGTACCCTAGAATCATTTTTAGTAGGTGAAAAGAAAGTTTTCGAAACTGGGTTTCTTGAACAAATAATGTAGCAAATGTCATATACCATTTTTATTTTAGAATCCTTATTAAATACGTCAACTTTTAAAGTTACTTGCCAGACTGGCGTAGTACATTTTTTTTCAGTACAGTCAGTTAAAGTTCAACGAATTATTAATTTTATATTGTTGGTTCGGCAAAATATGAAATTTTCTTCCAAGCTGGAGCAGTTGGCTTAGAACTTAAAGCAACAGGTTACATAAGAAAAATAAAATTGAAAAAAAGTAAAGATTTGTAGCAACAGGGGCTAAAAAACCATCACAGGGTGTATATTTTCTCGAAAACAAAAGAAATGTCTATAATTTGAAAAATACATAACTTATATTTTTCTTTATATTTTGCTGGTAACCACTTTGATTTGGTCTATCACCCGATTCCGGCTTGACGTCGACTTACGTGATACCCTGTATATATTTTTTTTTTTCACCAATATTCAGTATATTATATATTATATACCTAACCTATAAACATCATTGATAGAATTATGTAAAAAAAAAACAAGAAGAAAATCGCCTAAAATGGGCTGGACCATGACAGGACGTACATGTACGGCGATACTCTATCTGGATCACCACACCAGAGGCTGGCCGTACATGTCCTGCGATACCGCTAAAAGGGCTAAAACTCAATCTGCCCTAAACTACTTGTAAAAACTAAGCATTTTTGTTTGTTTTACTTTGAATGAACTTAGGCATATATTGCTCATAAATTACCACCTATTTTATTATGTTTTAATCTGAGACCAATGTACAAAACTTGTCCCATTTGCTTACAGCAATTTTAATGCCACAATTACATGCTTATGTATTGATATGTCAGTGGTTAGACACATTAACATGTGTCAAAATGCCGTAGAAATTTTGAGATAAGGATTGCCATACCTCAATTTAGCATATCTTTTATTTTAAATTCTATTGAATTATTTATGTATGTACATAAAAAAAAAATATTTTTTGAAGTACCTATTTAAACATATTATCATCATGATCACCTCAACTAAAATTCTGTTGAAAACCAATACACATACATACACACAATCATATTCATTGAATTAATTTTATTTTTATTTTTTTAAGTTTTCGTATAGAGGTAGGTATTTTTTATACTTTTTGTGAAGTTAAATTATATATTTTTTTTTCAAATTACTCAATTAATTAAATATTTTTTTATAATTCTATAACCACAGCCCCCCCCCCCCCCCTTCTGGATCCGCGCATTGCTTCATATGTAGGTGTTATCGCTACAAACTTATCTGTCATCTCAAACTGAAATTGCGACCTACACCCATCTACAAGTAACCATTTAGTATTTTATCTTATTGCCTAATCTCAACACTCTGACAAACATCCCCAGACTTCATCAGATTTTCACTCCAGCGCTCAAATCTCATCGAACTTTACTATAAATAATTAGCTCGGAAAATCTACAACAGCCTGCGATTAAAAATCTCTTTGATCCTTAGATTCCTGTTATCATCTAATCATTTCTCATGTGAAAACTCATCAACAACCTCAAAATTCTGAAGAAAATGTTCATACTTCATTGTCACGTATACTCGTACCTTGCATGCCTTTCGCTACTGAATTATGTTTGGATAAAGGAACTGTATCAGTGGCTAAACACCACTCGTAAGAACTTTAGCAATTTTCACCTGTGTGTTTTGTTGAGACAAGGTAGAGCACATTCAGATGACCTACAACATAAGCCAAAGTGCTAAAAATTTCAACCCTTTTTCATCATATTTCCACGTTGACTTTAAAATTCGAAGTAGAACCAAAGTTACAGTTTTCCACTTGACTGCCAGAAAGGTGAAAGGCACACGCTTCCTCAAGACCTATAAAATCCCTGGAATGGGCTGACAATTTATCTTCTGTTTCTGATGTGTTCATGGGTCGGATAGGATTAGGCTAGTGAGTCTCTGTCATTTAAGAGGCCGACAAGCACAGTTCAAGCGAACATTGTTTATCGCTTTCTCATGTGTTTTCCTTCTTTTTCAGATGTCCGCACGGAACACCATCTCGAATTCCTTTGATATCTTGCAGCAAAGCTAATGGAATGGAAATTGAATCGGAACCAACTTGTGAAGAGGGCGACAACAACAGTCATCAGGAAAATAGCAGCCCACAAGTGCCAATCAGCATTGTTCTGGTCATCCTGATCAGTTACATTTTCCTAGGGACGGTCATTTTTGCAATTTGGGAAGACTGGAGTTTTATCGATGGCGCATACTTCTGTTTTGTAACTTTATCGACCATTGGCTATGGAGATTTCTTGCCCCAACAGACTTTTAAAGGACCGGATGTTCAGCTGTTTGCATGTTGCGCTTACTTGCTTCTGGGTTTAGTTCTTGTTGCGATGTCCTTCAGCATTTTGGAAACTCAATTGATGTGGAAATGTAAGCGAATAGCCGTTAGATTGAAACTGGCCAAAGATTGATGGCGCCGCTGGATGCTAATATATTACAACCGTTTCTGGTTTCAAGTCTATAACGGATTGATATGTTCAAAACCAATCGTTTCGGGGATTGTACCTTTTCACCGAATGTTTTGTATATATAGTTAGAGTGGAAATAGATTTAACAAGTAGTAGACCCGATTGGGGAATGTAAGCGTAGTTAAAATAAAAAAAAAAAAAAGAAAAAAAAAACTCAGTCAACAATTGAGACATTTACACACTCGCTAGCACTATAAGAAGAGAGACATATCTTTATGCGCATACATATTGTGAGTTTTTTAAGAAATAAAATTAAATAAAAAATTTTTAACTAAAATTTATTTAACCTTTTTTTGTTGTGGTAAGACTATGAGCTTTCTACGTAGCTAGCCACTCTCACACATCTTGAGTTTATTTTGTTTTGTGTTATTGCAGAAACAGCCCCCGATCATATAGCGCGTAAAAGATTCGCAGTTGCAGCGACAGCTCTCTCAAGGTAAGTGTAATGGATATAGCTCATGCTTTCCAGCCAAATTTTAGGTGAATAGTTTATGTCACCGATTTCGACACGTGGGTAACGACGACAGGAATATATCTAGAAAGTTTCGCTGAGAATAACTAGCTGGTTTTCGGGAAGCGATAAGGACTATAGATTTTTTGAAAGAAAAATATGAAATGCCACAGATCTTGAAGAGCGATGGCTCATTTGACGAGGAATAAGAACAAAAAAAGAGTATAAAACAACTTTTCTGTAAAATTTGCTAGATAAAAAATTAGACCAAACAAATTTTAGTGGAACCCTCGACGAGAAATGAGAGAAGAAAAACAATTTGTAACAGAATTTTTCTTACAAATTTGCTAGATATAGAAATTATAGAACAAAATCTGCAGTTTTTGCACATATCTTGAAACCCGAAACTTTGTAGGTGTACTCGTGTTGTCATTATTCGTCCAATGAGTGTTAACTCGTCAAAAACAGGGACATAAAATTTTCATACAGATTGCCACAGATCTAGTAAAGGAATCGCTCATTCGATGAGAAATGCGAAAGAAAAAAACAGTTATAAAAGAATTTTTCTCAAAAATTTTCTAGATAAAAAAAAATCGGCCAAATGCGAGTCGGACTCGCGCACGAAGGGCTCAGTACCATCGTACAAAATTTATTAACACTATGCACTTTTTATTTATTATTTCAAATGAGAGTAGGTGTCCGTCATGTGAAAAAAAAAATGCTGTCATTTGAAAAAATAATAATGATGTTGTCATTTGAAAATCATTGGAAAAAATAATGCCTACTTATGATAATAATAATCAATGAGAATAAAACGAGCAAAAAACGCCGAAAAATCACGTTTCTTGTACGGGGCCCCCTTTAATTTTTAATTGTATTTTATTTTTATTATTTGTTGTCACAGCGCCAATAGAAATACACACTCTGTGAAAGAGAAAGGGGAAGGTTCATGAGATACAGCCCAATCACAGACAGACGACGGACGGACATAGGAGGCTTAGTAATAGGGTTCCCGTTTTTACCCAGCGAATTTTTCCCAACGAAACTTTGTAGGTATATTTCGGCCGTAATTATGCATTCAACGATTGCTCACCGATGAATAAATATCTAATAAGGAAGCGGGGTACCGTGCGAATACAGTGTACGTGTTTAAGCAATTCAATGACAGTATGACCTATGATCGGGGCTTAGAATATAAAGACAACAGGAAGTTGATACCTGTAAAATTCGTATGCATAAGCGTGGATTATTTCAGAGTATCGTGAAGTAGGTCAGAATAATATTGAAGAAAGAGACAAATGTATTTTCAGCTGTCAGACGATGTTTTCGATTTATTTTTTTCCGAACGGGAATCGAACCTACACTTGTTAGAATCAGTCAATGATGGATAAAGAAGAATTTTAAGAACTTTTATTTTAAACGATTCTAAATCAAATTAATAAATACAAGAAGAAAAAACAACCGCCTCGTCCGGGGTTTGAAACCGGGACCTTCCGCTTGCCGGGCGACTGCTCTTACTACTGAGCTAACGAACTTGCAACAATTTGAATCTGAAGAAAATATACGTTGGAAATCATATTTTAGGCAAGTATAATTATTTTTTATAATAAATTAAATTGAAATGGATAACAAAAACGATGAAATATTTGTTTATTGGAGATTTGTTTAAGTTTGTGACACGTGTGAAACTTCCTGGTTATCTTGGCGCAGTGGCAGCGAATAAGAGCACGACTTAGAGCATTTTCGGTGGGAGCTACTGAAGCATTTTGAACCATACATCTTGTTGCCTCACTCTCTATATTGATTCTACTACACGGCTGCACTGAGCTTTCACTACAGCGGCGACAGATACTAAGACAATCGGAATTTGACTACGTCAAATTTAGCTTATCACACTTCCTGTACTCTCTATATTTTAAAGATTGGGGGGAAAATGACAAAAGGGTCTACTGCCTATTGTGCGTCAGCTCAACATTTCTGACATTTTATATTTTATGAAATTGTTATTGCTGCCTAAATTATGCCAGTCATACAAAGGTAACGCCAAGAAATATTATCTCAAAATAAGGGGGCGCTAAAAATTTGTTTAATTTACATAGCAATTTGAATTATGAAAAATTTCCCCCCTCAAACAGTCAGGATTTCATTACTGTCTTGTCGAAACGAACAGAAACAGAGCATACTAATACATTTCGCCGAGGGTCTTAGGTTTTCACTCGATATGCCGTTTCCTTATTAGATATTTATTCAATGCTGCTCACTCGTCGAAATCGACGTCCAAAAATGTTCCCCAATATTTCGCAAAAATCATGGGCTATTATAATCCTATTGATTTTTCATTGATTTTTTTTTTTTTATGAAAAATATGATACTTCACAGATCTTGACGAGGAGCACTCAAACGACGAGAAATGAGAAAAGATTTTTCACAAAAATTTCCTATATAAAAACAGTAAATCAAAATCTGCTCATGGGACCGGTTTTTTTGGTTTTTTGCACATATTTCGATACTCGATGAAATTTTTCCAGCGAAGCTTATCGTCATTATGCGTCCGTCCAATGAGTCATGACTGGTCGAAATAAAATGGGCGACATAAAATGTTCACCCAAAATTTATTCATTAATTTTTAAGTTTTTATTTATCTGCCGAATATAACAATCTTATAGACTTGCACAGCATTATTACGAAAGCAAAATTATTCATTATTGCTTTATTCAACTTATAACAAATATAATTAACTGTCATAAAAGATCTAGTAATTACGCAGTGACAAAGCATTTTCGAAAATCGTACTTTCATTCCTTTCTCTAAGAGTAGATGTGACGAGAATGAATTATAATTGGATATATAATTTGATATTTGTAGATGATAGCCATAATTGTTTCTGTGCTGAGGAGCATACAACAGATCCCTTGAACGTATCGGTCTTTCAGTCCGAAGAAGAAGAACTGTCATATTATCACCGAAATTTTTGCTAACACATTAAATTTTAAAGTTTTTAATTTAGTTTATATTTTACGTCAGTTTTCTCAATTCATAAAGATTCTGTTAATTGTCTGTTGTGACTGGAATTTCAAGTTTACACCTCAGCTGGGTCCTGGTTGGATTATATTCGATTTTGGCCGAGTTTGGTGGTGCGGCATCTTTGGACTTTTACTACTTATGGCTGGCTGTAACTTTGGAGTAGCAGGTCTCGGTAAAGCTTCTTTTTACATTTTTTGGATGCTTCTCGGCCTCTTTCTTCAGTTAATTTTGGTTCCATTCCTGAAAATTATCTTAATTGGAGCAGCTGAAATAATTTATTTTTATATGCAAATATCATCAACCTGAAAGTGTGAGGTTAGATTAATTTGCGTCTCATCTAATCACGATATCTCTTGTATTTTTGTAGCGGTTACACATCCCATTACGCAACACAGGCTCGAACCTGATCTGACTTGATATACCGTCATTTATTCTCGTTTTAAATACTGTGGTTCTCGCTTCTACTTCCTTTAGCATGGCATCTAAATGCATGCTATGTGGTACTTTTTTTTAATAAGAAAAACATTGGTTTTAAGTGCGTTGATTGCCAGAAACAGTATCATGCCTCGTGCTGTAAGCTTTCTACCGAGTTGATATAAAGTATGACTAGTGGAGCGGTTGGCTTTCGTTGCACAAATTGTGGAATTGCTAACCTTAATAATTCCTACATAGCTGGTGATTCCGACTCTGAAGACACAAGCACATCTGGTCTTCTAGCTGTTGTCTAGCATGGGTGAGGAAATTGAACACATCACATCAAAAGAGGACGAGTTCAACAAATCAGTCCACACCTTAGAAAAGTGTTTCGATGAAATAAAAAAAAATTGCAGTCACTTTAAATGAGCATCAATTGCGTTTAAAAAAGCTCGAACTGGAAAAATCACAATTATGTACACAAATGGACCATATGAAAGATCGTCTAACTTTGCTTGAAGAAAGATCCTTGACAAACTTCGTGGAGATTAATGATATTCCCCGACAACCAGACGAGAAACTTTTAATAATCATTCATAAAATACATGAACATCTTAAAATACCTGTCCCCGACGAAGACATAATTAAAGTCTGTAGGCCTGGTTATAAGCGTAAGGAAGGCAGTTCCAACAGTAGCATCTAAGCTTTGTAAGAACTTAACTACAGATAGTTTGGGATTACCAGGCTCTGATACTATATTTATAAATGAATTTATAACTAAGGAAAAGAAATCTTTATTTTACAAGGCAAGGCAATTCAAAGTTAAACACAATTATAAATATGTTTGGATAAAGAGGTCAGAAGATGAGTGAAAGCCTATAATTTTTAACTTATAAATTATAAGAGGAACTTAGGAAAAATATAAAAATATGAAATGTTACAGATTTTCACGAGCGATGGCTCATTCGACGAGAAATGAGAAATGTATAAGAATTTTTCTCAAAAATTTTGTGTCATCTTCATGCGTTTTCCAACGAGTGCACTCGTTGAAATCAGGAACATAAAATTTCTATAAAAAAAGAACATGGGTTATAGGCTATAGATTAAAAAGACAAAATTTGCAAAGGAAGGTTGTAACGGGTTTTCCTTGTGATTCCTTGTTAGGGGTTCCGGGTGCTCGGGAGTTACGCCAGGGTCAATAAATAACAATGTCAATTTACATAAACAAATAATCAATTATATATTCTTGCTTTACATCTACCCTAATATAAAATTAATAATCATATTTATGAATATATGGTATACATTTATAAGAACAGTATACTTGTTCACACATTTCTCTGTATCTGTACTTCATTTCATTAGAATGGTAATTTTAATAAATGCATGCAAGATGAAACCTTTTCCTGACCAGTACTATATTACTCTGTACGGTTCTACCTTACGGGAAAGAGCGGGACAGAAACACCCACAGAAATACATCACGAGGGCGTGTAAAGGAAATGGGTTAATGGAAACACACACAGAAATACATCACAAGAGTGTATGGAACGGAAAACAGCTACAGAAATAAATCACTAAGGTGTACGGAGGAGAGGACAGTAAACACATAGAGAAATACATCACGAGAGAGTGTGGAGAGGAAACAAGTCACTCACAGAAATACATCACGAGAGTGACAGGGAAGGAGACACTCACAGAAACACATAACGAGAGTATACGGAACGGAAAACACCTACAGATATACATCACGAAGGTTTACGGAGGAGAGGACTTCAGCGGGTTACAACTAATGAACCGGTGTCCAAGAAGAAAAAGTTCCCAGAAATACATCACGGGAGCTCCCATCCTGTCGGCAGTCAGCCACCGACTGAGCTCTCGAATGAATGGTGTGCATGCTTTTATAATTTTTCTGGCGGAAGTTATTTGAACATTTGGATAATTTCTAAATTGTGTTGGAGTAGGGATAGGAATGGGAAGATTACAGTCGGTTATGAAATTATGAGTGATTTATCCTAATCACAGTTAGGTCTAAAATTATACATTCACGTTATTTTGGTCAAGAAAAGAGGTGACTGCAAATGGTTCGTTATAAGGTTACAAGAACTACAACGGACCGGAGGGATCCTTTAAATTGTTTAGCCATACAAGAGATGTATGGTATGTTATTACCTAAAAATTTGTACCTTCCACATAAAGTCGTAGCTTTTCGATGTCCCACAGCATAGCTAAGCATTCGGAGAAGAGATCAGAGATTTTACTTAAACGTTCTAGTGTAGCGGAGTCATTATGTTCTCAGGGATTCAACAAAGTACTTTACTGCATCATAGGTATCTTTAAGGTGAAGAAAGTTCTTCCACCCTGGACGTGAGAACTTGTGGATAATTATGGGAAAACTGCGGTCAGCTGGCACGCTAAGGATCTACTGTCCAGGTAAAGACATGGTAGACTAAGTATTTCATTTAATGTCACCAACTTTCGCAGATATTATTAAGAAGAAGTATACTAATTAAGAACATTTCCTTTTGTTCTGAGATACTATTTTAAAATTACTAACAGGCCAATTCTCGTATAGTATTAGACTTTACATAAGATAAGTAAAGGGAACCCGATATACAGCGTGTTTCATAATTGGTGCACATAACTCATGGGTTCGATAGCTGCTATGGCGACTAGAAAAAAATTTCTAGGGGGGGCCTTCCTGTGGCATTCCGTCGTTTCGGCGGTAGGGGAGTTTAAGATTTTTAGTACTTCTTCCACTTTACATTCTGTAACTTTCTTGATATTCACCCTATCAAGGTGAGATTCCTCTCAGGTAATAGAAAACCGTGTTAGCTTTCTAATGAATGCCCAACTAGTATTTCTCCCATTTCCTAATTTTTTCAAATTATAACGATTTTCCGCCAAAACGCATGATAACTACACAGTTTTAATACAAGATTTAGAGACCTCGGAGTGTTACATTTAATTTTACTATGCACATATATTTGCGGAAATGTAACCGTTTTTCAGATTTTACCGTGTCTATGATGCATTATTTCATTAATTTTGCTAATTTTGCGTGGAATTGCATAAAATTAGGCGCGATTTCTATCGTAAGTAGTAAAATTATCAAGATGAATCCCACCTTGATAGAGTGTGTATTAAGAAAGTTACAGCGTGTGAAGTGGAAGAAGTACTAAAAATCTTAAACCCCCATACCACCGAAATGACGCATCATACCCCCCTCCCCCTCCTTATAAAATTTTGCTTGTCTCCACCACAGCTATCAAACCCTTAAGCTAGGTGCACCAATTATGAAACCACCCTGTACATATGTATATATACATATGTATATAAATATACTAAATATCGCGCACGATTCACTACATAAATTAAGAAGATGTTAAGATGTTTCATACAATTGTGATGATTCATGTTGATTAATGTCTCAAAACAGAATAAAACAGGCTACGAAATTGATAAAAAGGCGACGAGCTGTAGCAAAATCACCATTTCTCGTTCAGACATAAATCAGAGCATTCCCAACCTGAGTTCAAAGTTTAATTTGAAATTCCTATCTTTGTTGCAGAAGCTTAATTCTGTTTTTTTTTGTTTTACATGCCAAATAGACGTTTAATTCTGACATATCTCAAACGTTTAATTTTAATTCTGTTGGTGGAACCAAACTAATAAAAAAATTCTTCTTCTTTCCAGCACCAGGGAACTGCGGATCGTTAAACAAATTAATATAATTTTCTCTATTTTTATTGAACTTGATTGAAGTATTTGTAGATTTAAGGTTTTTTGTAGAATTATTTAATTCATATTTGTTTCGAATTGACTGTGATAGGTTAAGTTTAGTATTGTTGACATTTTTTTGTTTAATTACTTTTGAATTTTGGAATTATTTTGAATTTTCGAGGATAAAAATAAATTTATTGATTTGAATTGCGATTTTTTAAAAAAAAACGGAAACTCCCCCTTTTGCAAGATAACGGGCTTTCCAATAAGAGGTGTTATTTTAATTAGCCCGCTATTTCAGGAGATGTCACTTTTGGAGCTGTCATTTTTCGACATTTGACAAGTAGAAACTACGCCATTAATAAAAATGCAACGATACACGAAATTATTAAAATTCACTATAAAAATGGTGAAAATGTGGCAGAGACGGTTCGTAAAACTCGAACATTTTTCGGTCGTCGTGAAGCACCTTCTCGGACCGCAATGCAGAAATTGGTAGAAAAATTCGAGCTGTCGGGACAAGTTAGTGATGTGAAGAATAAAACCCGTGCACGTCGCTCAAGAACAGCCGAGAATATTGCTGCTGTAGCCGAAAGTGTTGAAGAAAACCCAGGTTTGTCCATTCCTCGTCGTTCTTTGGAATTATGCATTCCACAAACGTCATTACACCGTATTTTGCATAAAGATTTGGGTCTTAAGGCTTATAAAGTTCAGTTAACACAAGAACTCAAGCCGGCCGATCATCAACAACGTCGAGTCTTTGCTGATTGGGTCCTTGAAATGCATGAAAATGATCCGGAATTCCATCGAAAACTCATCTTGAGTGATGAGGCCCATTTCCACCTCGATGGCTTCGTCAACAAGCAAAATTGTCGCATCTGGGGCTCGGAAAACCCAAGAGTTATTGTTGACAAGTCTCTCTATCCTCAACGTGTGACTGTTTGGTGCGGTTTATGGTCCCGCGGGGTCATTGGACCTAACTTTTTCGAAAATGAGGCTGGAGCAACAGTTATGGTGAATGGATTGCGCTATCGACAGATGGTTAATGATTTGTTATGGCCGGAATTGGATGTTATTGATCTGGATAACTTTTACTTTCAACAAGACATACAAGCAAAGAAACCATTGATCTTTTACGGGAAAAGTTTCCGGACCGTGTTATCTCTCGAAGAGGTGATCACAATTGGCCACCGAGATCTTGTGACTTAACACCTTGCGACTTCTTCCTTTGGGGCCACGTGAAAGAGAAGGTCTACGCCAACAGCCCAGCGTCGATTCAAGACCTCAAAGATGGAATTCATGAGGCTATCGAGGACATAGGGCAGCCACTTTGCGATTTGGTTATGGAAAATTTCATGAAAAGGATATGGTCCTGTAGGCGTGGTCGTGGTGGTCATTTGGCTGATGATATTTTGCATTATTAACGGCATACCTCCTTGTTTATAATGAAATAAAGATCCGATCATTTATCTCAATAAGTGGCATTTTTCTTTGAATATCAAAATAACACCTCTTATTGGAAGACCCTTTAGTACAAGGAGTTACTATTGCCGCACGTACTTGCTCAATTTCAACCTTAGAAGCTATACTGGGCATGCTTCCATTGTGCAGCAGAGGACAAAACTTCTCAACACAGGCAATCTGGTTGATTACCTGACGAATTCCTAGAGGACGCAATAGTATTTCGAAATGCTATAACTTTGAAACAATCTTCCTGCTATTCGCCGAATCAATCAAAAATTTGAAAGAGATTTTATTCTTCACGATGTTAAAACACCAACAAGACAGCGCAATGTAAGAAGTGAAGAAAATATGTGTTGCTGCTGTAAAACCTTGTGTTGGAAAAGATTAAAATTTATTGGTTTCTGATCGTTTTCAAAGAATTGATCTTTCAAGATCGACAATTTAGCGTAATTTGTGAAAAAACTTTGGGTTATGTGCGGCTCCGGGAAATAACGCCCCATGAAATAACGCCCAAAAGCAATAAATGAAATAAGACCCAAAAGTTCCATATGAATTTCAATGTGTTAAATGTGAAATAATATCCAAATTATTGGGTGTTATTTCACAATTATGGGTTTTATTTCTCTTAACGGTTTTGGGCGTTATTTCATAATAGCATAAAATGATTCTTAAATGAAATAAAGCCTAAGAAAGAAAATTGATCAATATGAAATAATGCCAAAAAATCATTTCAGAAATTGAAGGAAATATTTCCTAACGATTTGATTAAAGTAAGAAGGCCTCGCCGGGTAGGAGAGGAGCGTTGGAGCAGCGCTTTCTCGCGTTGGGACGGAGCTAGATATTTGATTTAAAGTAAGAACGTGCCGAGCAGGACCGCTGGTGAGGGCGCGGTGACAAGGGGTGCAGGACGTCCGCGAATTGATATTTGATTTAAAGAAAGAGCGCGTCGCGCTACGCGTTCTTACTTTAAATCAAATAACAATGCGAAAATCCACCGCCCTAACGCGAAAGAGCGCCCCTCCAACGCTCCTCCACACCAACGCGACGCGTTCTCAATTTACACACATTATCAATATTTTGGATCTTATTTCATTTGCTTGCTCTCTTGTTCTAAACTTTGGGCTTTTTTTCACTTTTTTTTACCCTTTTTTCATCTACTTTGGATTTTATTTCATATCTGTTTTCGGGCCTTATTTCATTAGAAAATAAGACCTAAACTTTTTGGTTCTTATTTCACTTATCGCTTTTTCCTGTTATTTCATTGGGCGTTATTATGTACACCCTTATAATATTTGTGTTGACTCAAGAACTGAAGTCACTAGAGTAAACGTCGCGGGTTTACTAACTGGACTCTAGCTCAATTTGAAATTGATTCTTATTTGTGTTATATGACCAATCTCTCGTGTTTTCTGGCGCGTCCAGGAAAAAGCGATCGGAGAGGTTAAGAATAGAAAAATACTTTTCACTATTACGTCCTTTATCACTTTCCTTTTTGATATTTATATTAATATTGCAACAAATTCAATTTATTCTTATAAGTTTCTATAAACTGGTCTTGTCCGAAATGACTAATCCTTTATAACTTGACAGAGATTGGATTTTCCGAGGCGATTTGTAGATGGGTCGAAACAAACTCCCAGAAGATTCTAATTATTACCCCCGCACTACCCATGATATCTTAAAAAGTCGTTTTAGCTTTTTTTTTTGTTACTTTCTCACGACGTTGAAAAATCGTACGTCAGAAAATGCGAAAAAGTTTCTATGCAGTACGACTGCATGAACAGAAACTAAAATCCGATATGCCAGTTGTTGTTGTCTTAAAACATTAATTTAAAGACGGCAAGAATCATTGTATATGTGTACATACATGCAATTAGATTGTAGGTGGACAAGTAATATATATAAGTACCGTGTATAAACGAAAAAGAAGAAGAAGGCACTATATATAGGTAAGTAGCCATACCGTGAGAGTGGAATGTGCATTTTGAGAATGAATTGCAATGAATTTCAAAATTGAGACGAATGAAATTATTTTTTGTTTTCAGGGTCATATACTGCGATGCATTAATATATTGTATAGAACAATATATTAATGTATTGAACTATGGCTGTGATTCGAGACATTTGGTACCTGAGTCACAAATTTGGTGAAAAAATCGAAGCTAATTTTTGTTGGATGTTAATAAGCAAAATATCCGGTTTTGCTCTGAAATTAATCCACAATCCAAATTCAAGTAAAGCCTTTGAATCTGAATCTTTTTTTACAATGGTGAATAATCAGCGCGATGCAAGAAGATTTTTCCGGTAAAAATTGGATGAAATCGAAAGATGGTGTCACATTTAAATTGTCGGTTTCACTATCGAGTTATTTCTAGAAAACTTTCGATAATTTCACAAATTATAACTGTTAATTGGCATGCAAGTAGTTGTGATTTAACTCCATTAAATTTATTTTTGTGATGTTATTTTAAATCAATGGTCTCTATGCAAATAAAACTAGAAACATTTCATTAAAAACAAAAATGAGCACTGAACCCTGTATTTATGAAATTATGCCTGATTCATTGCACAAAGTCATCGAAAATTTGGTTGCTCGCATTCGGTTTGTAAACAAATCTAAAGCCAAGGTCATGTTGTTTTTTGAAACCAATACACAAAAGATGGATTCAGGCAATACTTTACAATGCGATAATAAAGACGCAGCTGTTTGGTGAGACACTGGTGGTTCACATCCCCAGGGGCCGGATTCACTAACTCCGAGAGCTGTGGAGTTGTTGAGATGAGAATTCCTTTGCCATTTAACTCTCCACAATTCTGTAACTCTGCGAAATTGTATTAAGATTTACCAAACTGTCTATTCCACTCGGCAAGACTCTCGGCTGTGTTATTTGTGGAAAGGTAAGAAAAATATTTCTGAACTGAAGTATTGACTGCTTTTGTTGTCCTTTGTGAAGGTACCAATGTACCTAGGATTATTAAATTGAATTATAGATTCACTGCATATCCTGGTTATATTTACAAAAACAAATTATGGAAATCCTTGCAATACTTACAGAGAAATAAGTATTTTGGTGTCTTAAGGTATTCGAAAAAAATTGCGTAATTCATGCAAAAAATTTCAATTTCTGAGTCTTCGGCGATAAAAAATCAGTTGTGAAGTTCAAATTATAAAAAAAACTACACCACTCGATTACCCACTTCTTCCTCTTTAATTTGATAGCAAACATGACGTATTTTGGACAACCCGAAATGGGGTAGGTACGACCCCCCCCCCTCCTCAAAAGCCCCTCCCACCACAGAAATTGTTCAGCTATATCTTCGTACTCTTGATCCAAAATCCGAAAGAAAAAGCCCGAACGCTCTACGACCCTACCACACAGATTTAGCCGTCCTTCAATATTGCGACACTTCTCACGTTTTCCCTAACTCCCCAAGAATGTTAGAGAATCTCGAACGGAGAGTTAGGCGGTTTTAATCGGGGAAAGGGAAAATTCTCATATCCCAAACTCCCAAACTCTCCGAGTTACAGAATCCGGCCTCAGGTCGAGACATCGTTGATTTAATATTGGAGCGAGGCATTGCTGTCGGTGTCCAATACTGCATACAAATTCTAAAGAAAATATTTCCAGTAAATTTCTAAGAAAAAATTGAGTGCTTCTCAACATCAGGTCGAGGCACTGACTTGTAACAATGGACTGAGCGGTTAGATATTTCATGTGGTACAAAAAAATATTGAGTTTCTGTATGTCAGAGTTTGAACCCCTTTTAAAACGGTTACTGCATAAAAACATCTAAAACTTAACCAATCAGAGGAAAATTTAAACACAAAAATCGAATTGAATTAAAAAAATATATTTTCTTGTGTTCAAGTGATATTTGAATCGTTTATAAGCACTCTTAAGCCTCGTCTCCACTAATACAAATTCTGCCAACTTGTTCGGTAACATGTTGTGTACTTGTTGAGAGCCGACATGTTAGCTTAAACTTACAAGTGTTTCGATTTAAATAAATTCTCGTCAACTCTACTCCATTGTCTTCCACTAGTTTAGCCAACACAACAAATGAGCGTTTCCACTGAAATGAAAAACTCACTCAACAAATTCTGCGAGTTTTTACAGCCGACATCGAACAAGTTGCCAACATGTGTCTGAATTTTCATATAGCGTTTCCACTTATATAAAATGTTGCCAACTTGTTGCAAAACTTGTCGGGTAAGAAAATTTGTATTAGGGGAAATGAGGCTTTAGAAGAAATTAATACACATTCAGACTTTAATTTTCAAAAGGTTATTTTTACCTGAATCCTGCGTATGGGCAAGAGAGATGGAGCATGTTAAACACTATATTTAGCTCATTTTTCCTGCGGTGATTGCATCTGCAGCCAACATAAAAACATCAACATCATAAGAAAACGTTCAGTAAGCGATATTTTGTGTTGGTAGCTTCAACTCTGCCATAGCGCGAAAGAGAAAACTATAGAACTTGTGTCATTCTTTCGTATAGGAAAATGACAATATGTCCAGTGAATTGTTATAAGTCAGTGAGTCCAGACTGCGCTGGAGGTCATGTACAATGCGAAGTTTTAATAATTTCTGAACAGAGGTGGAATCTCGGACATTCCATATTATTATTTACTGAGACCAGTGCCTACAATATCTTTGTATTATAGAGTCTTTGATGATAAGCTCCAGACAAGCCAAAGAAGAGCCAGGATCCTTTCTGACTGTCTGGGAATCAACTCAGAATGATCACAAGAGTCTTAACCGTACAGTGCAAACTAAACAAACACATGCATCGGATAGGCATATCACCCACTAATGTATATACATAGGTTATGTCTCGAAGGGGATGAAACATCGGAGAACGTCTTATGCCAATACGAGGCCATTGCACAATGTAAATCCCAAAATTTTGGATCACATTTCTTAAAGCGTGCCGACTTTGAGGAAACTTTATTCAAAAAATTACTGATTTTCCTAGAAAGAGTGGGATTGTCGGATGAACTGTAAAGAAACCAGTGCACAATAAGCGAATGATGACTGCAGCGTGAAGGTCACTTGCCCCGCTTAGTTCTAAATCTAAAGCTAATCCGACTATGTTTTGAACCCACCTACAGATTTTTCATTATTCAAGACCCAAATTTAAAAAGCTTCTTTTATATATGAAGTAACCCATTTAAATTGGGTTAGAACTTGTAAATCGTGTTTTGAAAGCTGAATTAAATTAAATCAATTTATAGCATCAGCATAATAGAATTTCACATTTTTTGGTAATTAATTAAGCACCGCTTTACAAAAGTATGAAACTTTCTGAACAGGCGTATGCATAATTAAATCTCGGACACATTGAAACCCTTGAGAGAGGCTGCTCGCTCAAGGGATGTGTACATAAAGCAAAATGACATGAAAATATATCCATTATCCATGGCAATGATTCACGTCGCATCGAGCTCCATTCTTGCATAATTTCTGATCCCACCTTGCCATGATACTTGGCATCACAGCGGAAACAATGGCACTGATATATGGTGGTATACATAGGTAAGGTAGCGCCATCGATTAACAATGATGTCCTCTTCAATTATTAGTAAGCGGACAAGTTCTAGTCAAACTGAACTGGGGTTGTCGCCGGGTCGTCCTTTCATCGTCGTGCCAGTTGTTTGTTACTATCAAGAGCACGCTCGACAGATTTCAACTTGCATGTGGAGGCGCCTTCATTCGCAATTTATGGATTAACAACATTTGGCATGCTATGGTGGAGCTCAGTCGAAATGTAAATATTTGAACAACAGTTCAAGGCTTAACAAACTTCACGAAGAGCAAACTTTCCGGGTATGAATGGTCATTGTTTTACTTGTGGATCACTTTTATCAACACGTCTACTAACCCCAGTTTGGCCTAACTGTTCTATTCAGCCCTTACTATTCATGTATTGCTGTTAGCAATCAGTTGTAAATACGATCCCACAAATAGATAAATCATTACTCCTACTAATTCCAAGGGCACAAATCTTAACTAGATATGGCGAAACTTTGTATTGTGCTAATTTGGTACACATCATAACTTCAGAATGTAATGACATGAAGTCAAAAGAAATGAAAAGGTGAATCCTTTAAATTTGCATATTTTTCTAGGACGGATTAGGTAAGAATTATGTTAAATCTGGAAATCAAGTGGTTCGGCACAGTAGGTATAACCTGAATGTGCATATCCATTTTGTACTCAAATTAGTTTGAAGAGTGGGAAAGCAGCTATATCGATTATGATGATGCTCAGTAATTTGTTGACGTGAAAAGTCTCAAGAAGAATATTCCAATATATTGAAGCTACGAAGATTAGCTTCAAGCGGAAGAAATTCGAAGGTTCGAAGCTATCATGTGACCAGTGTTCAAAGTATCATAATAGTACGTTTACACTAGGCCTGAAATTACGTATCTTTAAGCAGATATTTCGAAATTATTATACCCAAGGTATATAGGGAATACGAACCACGTTCTGCCGAAATATTGTGATAATGTATGGAAAAAAACGGTATCTTTGTATCATGGGTATGAACCACCTTTTAATTTAATGGGTTGTGTGATGAAATAACAAATTAGAACATTTTTTAGCTTTTGCTATATACCGTAGAATCCCAAAAAATTCTTTCTTGAACAAAATTAAGTTTAACCCGGTAAAAAGTCCAAACGTAATCTGTTTATTTTTCCTCCTGGGCATGTATAGGAGTGTTTTTCCCTCATATAATTCACACCCAGAATTTATTTCTGAGTTTATATGAGAAGAGATCAGTTTGATATATTTTCAAGCATGTGCAGCAGGCAGAAAACCAAGCTGCACCGATGAGTGTAAGGTTTTCTGCTGACACGAAACGCTTCTTCTTCTTCCTTTTCTTTTTTATTTTTCAGCCCGCTGCGTGGCGTATACAGGTTCGATTCGCTTCGAATAAATCTGTTTCTTTAAAAATTTTAAAATTTTTTTAATAAATAAAAAAATTGTTTTTTCTTTTTTCTTCTTTTTTAATTTTTTCATTTGTTTTTCAAATCACACAATTTCGCTATTTGTGACCTGTTGATGAGTCCAACCAAGGCTTGAAACTTGTCACCAAAAATTAATGGGTTGTGTGATGAAATAACAAATTAGAACAATTTTTATCTTTTGCTATATACCGGAGAATCCCAAAAAATTCTTTCTTGAACAAAATTAAGTTTAACCCGGTAAAAAGTCCAAACGTAATCTTGTTAGCCGAGCGTGAAGTGAACTGTGACCGGTGATGGTGCCAACTACAGTTCTATATTGTTTCCTTCCGAGCCCCATAAGAAAATCGGAGGTATTCCTATTGGGCCCATCAAGAAATAGTTTTGTGCACCTACAAGTTCTCAGATTCTCCTATCTCTGCCGATGCTTCCTATGAACATCCGCTGTGATGAAAGACCCAATACTCGAGGTGACAACGCCTACGCCGGGTTCCGGTCCAAGTAACGGAGAATCAGAGGAAGCCCTTTCAGCCCTTTAATTCGTCATGACCCCCAAGTGAGCAGGAACCCAGTAAAGGGACACCTTGTTGTGGATATACAACTTATCCACAGACGACCTGCAATATCCCACTAGCTTATATGATATCCGGGGGCTAATCAGAGCCATAAAGGCTACGTGACTATCCGAAAGGATAGCAATGTCCTTTCCCTTGATGTGCATATCCAGAGCTATCTTTGCTGCCATTGCAATGGAGAAAACTTCAGCCTGGAAGACAGTGGTGTGTCTTCCAAGTGAGTACTGCATCCCAATTTCAGGTTCAGACAAGTAGACGCCCGCCCCGTCTCCCTCGTCAGTGAGAGAGCCGTCGTTAAAATTTTTTAGAGCAGATCGGGGAAGACCTGACAGGACACTTCCTTCAGCCCACGATTCATGTAAAAGAAAGCTCACAGAGAAGCGACGCCCAAAACGAAGCTCTGGTTCCATCGCATCTCGTGGCATTCTGGCCAGAGGGTTTTCTAGGTCCAGTCCATACGCCAAAGAGCAATAAGTAGAGCCAGCCCAGCAGTCCTCCCAACATCCCCATGAGCGCAATCTGCACATGGCCCTTTTGGCATCTGCCTGAATGACAAAATTCAGCGGTGACAGGTTCAGTAAGACCTTAAGCGCAGCAGTGGCCGTAGATCGCATGGAGCCCGTAATTGCCAAGCAGGCAAGCCCTTGCAGAACCACCAACTTTCCGATCGCATTCCCCACAAGCATCCTCGGCCACCAGACACTGTGAGCACGGGTCTGACGATGAAGATGTACATCAAATGCACAAACCTAGGTCTTATGCCACATGTACAGCCAAAGGTTCTCCTATATTGAGCGAAGACACTCATAGCCGCATTAACTTTTTCTTCTACGTGCAATCCCCATATCGGCTTCCTAGACTCCGAGTTGTTTAACATGGGGCAGAGAGCTGAAAAATATGTCCAAATAGCTTTGGAAGAACAAAGTACCCAATCTTACGTTTTCTGCAGAAGAGCACCAAACTGGTCTTTGTAGGGTTCACTGTCATATCACTACGGGGGCACCAGCCCTCAACAATATTAAGGCCTCGTTGTATAAAGGCGCAGGCAGCAGCCATGCTATGCCTAGAAATGAGAAGAGGGATGTCATCCGCATACGTTTCACATGAAAATCCCACGTTTTTCATCACTTTGATAAGTGAGTCAATCAACATACACCAGATTACTGGGGACTGCACGCCACCCTGCGCGCAGCCTCGCTCCACTAGCACACTGAAAGAAGTTCGGACACCCACCTCCACAGTTAAGTATCGTCGTCTCAACATTTGATCGATCTATCGCTCTACAGTGCGATCAATACCAGGTCGACGAGCTGCCTCACATAGCGACTCGGGGTGGCCCTGTCAAAAGCCCCCTCGATGTCCAGAAAGGCTCCCAAGGTAAACAAGCCACAATCCAATCTCCGCTAAATGACAGTAACCATTGAGTGGAGAGCCATCTCAGTAGATCTGCCCTCCGGCAAACGTGCTGTGAGATGTTTAAGGGAGAGGCCTTTAAGGCTACTCAAGTATTATATGCATCCACGTGCCTCTCCAGGAATTTCAAAAGGAATGACGAGAGGTTTGTGGTTCGAAAACGCTTCGGGTTAATGTATGAAGCCTTACCAAGTTTCGAATCGAAGGCAATCCTCATATTCCTCCATAAATCAGGACATATACTAAGGCGATTCATGCCCTAAATATGGAGTCGATGTATGGAGATAGAACAATGCTCTCTGCCTTAAGAAGGACAGTCAGAATACTGTCTGGACCCGGGGCTTCAAAACCCGAGACGGTTGAAATTGACCATTTCATCTTCTCGACATTAACTACCTTGGCAGCAGTGGACCAGTCACCACCATTACAGACAGGTAGGGGATGTTCGTCATACAACTGCAGATCTTCTTCAAGCTTGCAGTCTGGAAAATGAGTCTAGAGAAGAAGCCTACAAGCTTCCTCCTTTGATGGCGTAAAGGAGCCATCTGGCCTTCTGGGAACACTCAGTCTTGCCGACGGGTTACTCTTAAGAGCCCTGAGCAGCTTAACCGGTTCACGATAGCCGTCAAGCTCCTCGCAGGAATCTACAAAGGCATATAATTTTGGTTTTCTAGCAAGATTCTTGTAGTTACTTTGAGTCTCGCAGTAGAACTGCCAGTCCTACTCCGATCCAGTCCTCCTGGCCTTATGAAAATGCCGTCTGAAAGCCTTACGGAGTTTACTAAAACTGCCGTTTCACCATGGTATAGGCTTCCTTCCTATGTCCATGCTAATAGGACTGGAAGCTTCAAAAACCTCAGTCACTGCGGATTAGAGCTTTCCTATTGCCTTCTCAAAGGCGGCAAGACTCCTGATTCTTCCAGCCGGAGAGGCGAGCGTGTGATCTAGCTCCCTATGGTATCTCCTCAATCAGTCTGTTTCGGATTCCTGTATGGTTCTACCCCAATGAGGTCCGCACCCATACATAATTCAATGTAGCACTGATCTCGTGATACTTTCCAGCCAGCTGGTTCCAAAAGTTGACTCGTTGCCCAGATTTAGCAGAACCAGGTCCGCTGAAGCTATGTACTCCAGCAGTTGCTCATCCCCACAGTTATTATCTGAGCTAGCCCAGATAATGTGAAGGCCTTCCGAATATTGGAAAATATATATTTGAAACCAAGCGATGGATAACATTATCACTACCTTCAAAAATAGGTTTGAAAACCTACCTTTGGCACAGTCAGTTGATTCATTTATAAAGTTGTACCTGAAACATTAAGAGGCATTTGTAGAAAATTATAAAAATGTTTTCAATGTAGGCATTTCCACGTTACAGGCTGAAACAAAAATAATAAGTAATATGTTCGAAAACAAGAGCATTGTAGGAAATTTAGAAAGACTGAACACAGAAATTAATAAAGACTAAATTTATACAAGTAACTGCAAGCAGCTCTGGGTCTTCCTGTAAGTTCGGCCGACTGTGAGCAGAACTTTTCCATCGAGTTAAAACTTGGTTAAGAGCAATTACTTCAGGGGAGGTTTTCGAACCAGGCACTCACATACATTGAAAATGAGCTAATTAAAAACAAACTAACAGCACAACAGAATATGCTAAATAAGTTTGTAGAAAGTAAGTAAAGCGTATACAGACTTTAAATATTAGTGCTTAATAAAAGCGTAAATAATTGTTCTAAAATGTGTATCTAACTTCAGACCTGTAAAGTACTTAAGTATTAGTACCAGACTTAAATGTTTATTAGGTGCAATTACAAGACGCGGTACTGGTAGTCAAAAAATTCTCAAGTACAAGTCCCGATACAGGTACTTAACGTACTTACTACAAAAACCGCCATAACGCGAAGTACTTCAGCTCTTATAAATTATTTGAATCCGCCTTCTAATAATAGAGGTTATGTGCATCTCTACAGTGCCTGAATAAATCTTACCGCCGCCAGTAAAATAGAAAGACAATTAGGGTAATTGTTGAGAATGTTGGCAATCATGTGCAGCACCCCGCTCTATTCCTCCGTACTTGTTGAGCGTTAATTTTCATTTATAGGTCTTGTAAATGCTATGCAAAGGTAATCAGAATCTAATTGACATTTATTTTTCTAAAGGCAAACTCAAATATTGTATGAACAACTTCCAAAATTAGAAATTAAAACAACAAAATCTTATACCGTTCTGTTTCATTTTATATGTGTTTGCAACATATTTTATAATATTTCGTAAATGGAAACCTCATCCGATTATCTAGCTGGCTACAGATTTTTCAAAATTTCTGATTCGAGTCTCCGAAAGCTCTTGAAGCTTATAAGTTCCAGTACCTGGACTTGTACTTGAAAGTGTTTAAGTACCAGTACCGGACATTGTAGTTGTACTTAAAAGATTTGAAGTATGTGTCCTGATACTGGTACTTGGAATAAATACGGGCATTAGGCAGTTTCTTGTGTAGAACTTGAGGATTCTGAGTTATTTTCCTTAATACGTGAGAGGAGGAAAGGATTGGAAGTGGAAAACAAAGGTCTCTGGTAACTAAACGACACCACTTTCTTTTATTTTTCTTTTAAATCGTGCAAATTTTATTTTATTTTTGAAACAAACACTACTTTCTATTATTTAAGAAAAATTTAAATCGCGTGTATATACTGTAAAGCTACCACCTTTATCTCTCGACCATATTCCAACCGAATTTGAAAATTCTTTTTGCAACGTTCATTGTGATTTTTTTTATGATTTTTTGAAACTATTACAACATTCTTACTGCAACGGGTTACAGAGTGGTAACCCGTGGTGAATTACTTATATATTTTTAATTGATGAAACTGAGGTTTTTTTAGGCACTTGGTAGAACGCTTTGGTAATCATCTTTTTTAAAAAAATTTTTCAAAAAATATTCAAAATAAAAATAAAAACACACATAATACTATTCTACAGGGTGGGCCAAAAGTCCCATGGGGTTTAAAAATAACTAACTTTTTCGTTTGTACATTGCTCCACACCCTGTTGATCGTTTCTCTTCATTCCTTTTTTACATGATAGCCAACTGTTTGTTCTTCATAGGTAAGCATGTTTCCCCACCCCACCTTACCCCTCCTTTTTTTCATCCTACCATATGTTACCCATGGTGACTTTTGGCCCACCCTGTACAATAATTGATTTTATTTGAGTCGCGACGCGTTTCGCCTTCTTAGGGCATTTTCAAGCAACTGAAAAGCAGATCGTTAGCTAAACCTGACTATCGTAATATTTTAGAATTTGAATTTTACTGTAACGGTCATTATAAATCCATACAAAAGAGAGGGCTATTATTCATGAAATCTAAATGATCGTTTACCAAAAATGAAGCTTTACGACTGTCATTATTAATGCAATATATCTCGTATTTATCTTGGACTTTTCCACCATCCACGTTTTTAAAAGTTGTAATTTATTTAAAGATATGGTATTACCAGTATCAACTAAATGCTTGCTAAATGCCTGATGTTGGTCTATTATAGAGTGCCGATGATACGTGTTCTTTGTATCTAATTTTTAATGAGCGTTTTGTTTTACCAATATAGACTGCATTGCAGTCACTACACTCAATACTATAAATTCCACTCTAATCTATTTTATCAACTTTCGGTTTTAATTTGTTGTTAATGAAAAAATATTTTAAAGTTTTTTTATTATAAAAAGCTGGTGAAACCTTATATTGTTTTAACGTGGATTTAATTTTATTCGAAGTTTCCTTCAAATATGGGATTTTTTTCCAAATTTTTATATCCTGTGTCCCTTGTGGGTAAAAAAGGTTAAGTGGATATTTTTTGTTTTTTGACCTTAACATTTCATAAACTAAATTATCTGAATAACCGTTCTTCATAGCAATTTTTACTATTGTCTCGAGTTCCCTTTTAAAATTAATTTTACTCCTAGGAATCTTAAGCAATCTGTCTAGCATCGAATGGAAGGATGATTTTTTTATAGATTCAAAATGTTGAGAATCATTAGGAATTACAACATTTACTTGAAGGCGAAACGCGTCGCGACTCGAATAAAATAAATTATTGTAGAACAGTATTATGTGTGTTTTTATTTTTATTTTGAATATTTTTTGAAAATTTTTTTTAAAAAAGATGATTACTTATATATTATTATAAAAAAAAATCCAGGGGTGAGGGTATTTATTTCATATTCTACCATCTATTTAGAATATTCGTAAACAATCTCATCAAAATCGGATTAAAAATTCGATGTCAAAAGGTAATTCATATTATACCAATGGGAAAAAGTTTCTCATTTCCCGAATTCGGATGTTCTGAGGGAGGTGGGGTAAATATTATGCGATTTGCAAAATTCCTTTGGCTTGTTTATTTTGGGTATTTTTTTCTGATTTTTTGAACATATTTTCGTTCCCCTTCTGATTGAGTTGCGAAAGTTCATTTTCAACGGCCAAAATTTTCGCCTGAAAAATTGATTCCAAATTGTTTTTCTTCAACTTATCGATTAGTTCAATTTTTTGTTTTTTATGGATGAGCTTTTACTTTTTAATAAGGGATTATCTGTACAAAATTTCAGGAAAGTCGGATGTCATTTACCTATTTAAAAAAAAAATTAAATCTATACAAATTTTTCATACCCACTTTTCGCCATATACCGTCGATTTATGAAAACGCGCGGAAATGCCATTTACAGAATTAAAATCTACATACCTCTTCTGTGGTTGGCATTTTACCCGAATGAATTTGGCACTTTCGTTCAAATTTTGTTGCAAGTTAACTGCGACAACTCCCGCGAAAATATGCAAATTTGAGCATTTTCCAAGGGGATAAGCCCACAAAACCCCAGGCTCCCCTACATTATGCATTATTTCGGTTTTGTTTTGTCATCTGGCGCTCCCACTTGCGTCACTTTTATTTCTAGTTAAGCCCTACTTATACTGTGAATTTGGACGAGATTGGTGATGACGAGTAGGGCCCTCTCCTTGTTAGACCAATTCTAGCTTTTTTACTTGTTAAGTCTATGTTGATTAACTTCTGTACAGAAGTTTGCTTTCTTTCTGATATTGCATTAATAATTTTACCATCTTCAACAGTTTTCCTATGATACAAGGATTTTTAATGGTCTATAAGTTGTTTAGTACAAAAAAGCGTAAAGGTTGAGCACCACATCCTCCTACCGATTTTGAAAAAAGTAAACAAAATTTACAAAATGTTCCATCCTCGAATTTGGAATATGCTAGCCAATTCCATCTCAACAACCATTTGTGTATTTGTAAAATTCGGCTTAAACCTTTTCATTATTTTCATCTGATTAGTTTTTTTACTAAATTTTCATTCTGGAAAATAGTCTTTAGATCACATTTTGTGTATAAATTAACATGTTATTATTTTCTTTCCTATAAATTGGTTTTATGAAGGCATTCTTTACTCTAAACTATCCTATTACGAAATTTTGTCTATATAAGGTGATATTTCGGAGTTATGTCTAGAAATCGTCCTATTAGGACAAATTGTCTTTAAAATGCCCTATTAGAGCAATCCGTTTTATTTAGTTTTAAAAAAAAGCACCTGATAAACGTGTTTAATTGCATAGCAGCTCACATTTCACTCTACGAGTGATTAGACGAATGATTAGACATTTTTGTTCATAAATCACAAAAACAAACTTGTGTTCACAACCGTCACTTGGTTTGGTTGTTCCTTCTAAGTTGAATTACTTATAGGAAATAAAAGAAAAATGCTTGCTTGACTTGTTTGGTCTAAAAACGACATAAGGGCTTTTTATTTTAAAGTTTAGTATATTATTTAATAAAAATATGCCTTGATTGCCATCGTAATTCGAACTTGTAAGTCCATCCTAATTTGAAGTCCTTTTCTAAATCTATCTTCTAAAAAGTTTTAAAGGCCCGTTCGAATTTGTAGTGTGCAGCGAGTAGTAGTCTGTGAGCTGCAACGACGGGCAAAAGAAGCACGTGGAATTTTGTCTTCTTTCGAAAATGTGGTTAATTATTTTGTTTATCTTGATCCTCCAGGGGGTTGGATGCGGGATTGGATAAATGGAATTTTGGTCGAAGGGAATAGATCTGAGGGACATGTGGGAAATTTGCCACTTACCTATATAGGGCAGATCTAGTGCCCGAAGTACGATAGTATTGGTGGTCAGGATCTCCACAATCTGGTCGTGGAAAAAGGCGTGCAGACTATGCAGATTTTTGAGGAAGAGACTGCTAGTTACCTGATTTCTTTTAACTAGGAAGGGGGAAACCTACTTCTTTAAATAGGGTCTCGATGAAAGTAGTGCGTGAAGTACCTATAGCTCTTCTGGCTGGAAGAAGTTTTGAGGACGGAGATAGGTCTGGTTTCGGATGGACAGAGAATACGGCTGCTTCCCTTTGGAGTTGCGCAAATTTCAGCCAGTTTCGACTCTTTTGGAAACCTGCCAAGCGCTAATGTACGATCGACCAGTCTCGTTAGTCTTGCGTGCCATATTTCCGGAGCTGCTTAATCATACCAAAAATGATATTATCCAGATCCGGAATGGATCCTTGGAAGAAGTTCCGCATTCGCTTAAGTTTCAGTAGGGAAGCAGGGTCATAGAGAGGAGAAGGGGATACTTTCGAGATCCTTACGTGTGTGCATTACCAATTGCGCCTTTATGGAGTGGTAGATTGAGACGTGGTCTTTGTCTGAGCATAAGTGTAATGTGTGGCAAGATGTTCAGCCATTCGCGCTGGTTAAATTTGCTCTATACTTACTCGACATATCGCCGATTGAAGAATGAGGAAGTGGTCACTAACTCTGCGACTATCTATCATTTGCCATCTAATGGCAGGAGATAGATTTGTGGAGGAGATAGATAAATCAATATGAGCGAGAGCGTTACAGACTGATATGACACAGAGAGAAGAATTTGCGAGGAGTTTAACCGCTACAGCTGTTAGTGGGGACATAAGGGATAGTGAGGTAGCAGGGATATCATTTCTGACAAAAGCCGCCACACCGCCAGTAAAAGCCTAGCGAGGGTTCCCAGAAATTGTGTGAAATTAGAAAAATGTGGGAGGGAGATTCCGCTTTGGGGATGTGTTTCCTAGATGGCCAGGATAGCAGGAAAAAAATTGCTGAGTGGGCAGAGAAAGAGACAGTAAGGCATTTGCGTCATATTAGAAGCCGGCCAATAGCCCACATGAGTGTCTCACAAGGATATAGCAGACTGAAAATTTCAAGTGTTGGGGGTGAAGCGTTTGAAATAGGTGTCTGTGAATGCCTGTGTAATTTTTATTTTCTGTAAGGGTGACTATTGCGTTTTCAGTTGTTTGGAGATTCTGTGTAATAATGCTGGTTTTGTTTTGTTTTGCTGTATTTTGATATTCAGCTCATTCTATGTTTCTTAAAGGTGTAACACTTTCACCTATTCCCTACATTTTAGGGAAAAATTTGAAAATTCCCTATTAGTGAAAAGGAAAATTTTAAAATTCCCTATATTTTAGGGAAAAAATTCTACCTGCATTTTAGGCATAGAAAACTTAATCTACATTTTCCAGGGTAGAGCTTTCCCTAATCTTATCAAAAAATCCCTAAGCTTTATCGCACAAAGTGTTGCCCTCACTTTAAGGAATTTTTTTTTACTGTATTGTCTTCTGTTAGATTTTTCAGGTTAAGAGCATAGGAAGTACCTTTAGATATATTAAGCTTCGTATAGTAAGTCACCTTGATATTCTGTCCCTATATCCACTAGAAATTACGCACAAGCTTTTCTACCTTAGCTTGGGATGGCAGAAGAATGAGGAATTGATTCGTCTCTCACGGTTTTACAGGAACGGACTTATCCGTGATGTTCTTTGTTTCATCTGCAAGCCTAACTGAGGCGTATTTCGGGTAATGAAAAATGCTGCTTGCAGCGAAAGGAACTCCTGCATTAGAGTTCATTTTCTACTTCTTCATGGCCTTCCTAGACGCCTGCCGTTTCCATTATGGATCGTTTAGTTTACTTGTCTGCCTTGAAGTATCCTGGGTTCTCTCTCAGAAGTAAGAAAAAAAAATATCTTTAGTACACATTCTATTTGTAATATTATGTTAAACTCTGCTATAAAGTGCACCTTGCATTCAAAAGCAACAGTAAACTAAGACTATGTTATGGAATTATGTTGAGAGTGATGGACTTTGGACGTTAAGTCCAGACTGTCAGCATGAGCTGACAGATCACCCGATAACAGCGTTGTATACAGGGCGGCACGGTCGTCCACCTCGACTATGGGCGGAGAGTGTGGGGGGGGTTCCACAAAACAACCTGCCGCTGTTACCAACCATATACAAAACGAGATATCGTGCCTTCAACAAACGAACAGCTAGCACACACTCGGTCCTGAAGGGACCCTTACGTCACTTACCTGTATCTAGGTGGAAGACGTAGGTGTTCTACCTTCCTTTGCCATCCCCATCTTTCCGTTTGACTTTGGGTGGCACTATTTTCCCAAGTCCCTTGTTGACCTGTAAGAAGAAAGAGATACTAGGCGGGCCTAGACGACCTTCATCTTATATGAGAAGGCTCCAGGATGTGGGAGGAGAAATAAAAAGCTTTCAGTGAGTCATTACGTTACAAATTCCAGCTATAATATTTCACAAAAAAAATCATATATAAACTTACACAGCACAATATAATGAAATTTCGGTAACCTACGGTGAGAGAGGCCAATGACAAGAAGGCATCGTAGTCTAGTCTTCGTTTAAAAAAAAAAAAAAATTTTTCTTTGTATATAATTTTTGTTTGGCGTAGCCCTTGCGTTATGGAAGTATTCATTAGTGTTCATTCTAACCGGAAAATTTGAGTTCTTCAGAGCTATACGCGACGTTCCTATTCGCTTTCCCTAATCACAAAATCAATCATAATGCAAGCATGGCTTCTAGGTATGTATTCTATGACTCCTGAGAAATTAGTTCAATTCCTAAATCCGTTCCTTTTTCTCTTTTTATTTCTTTTACTAATTATCCGGTTCTGTACTAATTTGACTCTACCAACAATATATTTATTATACACATGTGTATATAGTAGGACCGATATCACGACAAAACTATCAATTTCATTGCTTAAAAAAAATCTTACTTCATATAATACACAAAGTAAGCAACCTTTACAGTTTTAAGTAAAATCTCAGTATCAAAAAAGGATCCTTTCAAAATATACACCTTCAGGGAAGACATAAAAGCAATTCCAAAGCAAGTTATTTTTATAAATGATTCTTGCGCAAAAATGCATATACATTGATATATGAAACAACCTTCCATGTGATCACACTTCTAGTTGTTTAGCCTTCATAGCCTCCCTGCGCTGTCGCAGGAGGTAGTAGTATAGAAAATATATGAGTTTATAATAATAAAAAAAATTAAAGTTATTAAATATTTCTTCTTAATTTAAAAAAATATTATTTAATTATTATATGGAATAATATAGTGTCCTAATAGTATAGACTTCACTATTATCATTAATTTTTCTTTAATAATTCAAGGAATTTTTATTTATACGTCCGCATGTCGCGCGAACTATCTATCATCGTGAAATATCTTGTTTCTAATTTTCATCACAAAATTTTGTAGGTTATACATTGTAATTTTTTTTTGTTTTCAGTTTTTTCTAATATTCCTCTATTTAATTTTCGTTATTAACTGAAGTAATTTCTCTTTTACTTCCGTGTTTTATATATATATGTTCATTTTACAAGAACAAGAAGGCCCTTTTTATGTGGACACTTCCCAACTTCGCATGGTCTCAGGAAATCTACGCATTATTTGGATATCTTTAATTTTCAATATGTATTTTATGTGTCTTTGGCCTTTCTGAACTTATTAAATAAAAATTTAAAACACTAAAGAATATTCTCTTCGTTTCTGACTATTAATTAGTTAGTACTGAAATTGCCTTGTTCTGGGATTTTATCATCGCTCCATTATAAAGATTTATACTGACTGGTCATCTTGTTTTGTTCGTCTGGATGCATTTTGCAACCAGCAACCGATAGGCATTAAAATAAAAAAAAAACACAGGTCGTATACTACATCGACCGCTAATGGTGCCGTGTTAACTTAAGCTATTAACTCTTGGAGGTATAGCCCTATGCTATTAAATTTTTAGATTTATAAATACTCGTATGCAGACTTGGGTGATGTCTTTCGGTGGGATTTCTTTAATTCTGCGGACGTCTCCCAGACTCTTAGAATACTGCGACAGGGGCTCGTACTAATTCCTGAAATCTTCCGGAGCCAGGCACGGTCAAGGTTTCCTCTCTAGGTTCTGGTCAAAAATTCTTCTTATACAGGAATGTTGGTTTATTTCGATTATTACATTGATGAACCGCGCTGGAATCCGTTTGCATTGGCAATGCAAGCATGAAATCTCCTCTCGAAATCCTGCAATTTGCCTTGCGGGAATATTTGCAACGTGGCTAGATGGAAATTTTATGTTTCAGGTTGATGAGAAAAAGGGTCTTTCACTTCTTTCACCTTTTGCTCTCGCTATCTCTGCCGACTACGCTTTTATATTTATGAAATTTATTGTTTGGTTTTATTTTATTAATTTTTCTTCCTATTAGGAGTTCTTCACTTTTTGTTTGTCCATAAGGTTTTCTTTCCTTTCCTACTTATCACGAGCACTTGACAAGAAGAACTTCTTCCGGTATGTCAGGCTCTTCTTCTTCTTTTTCGGCACCAACATGTCATTTTGAGATTGAGGAAATGCATCTCTCTCGGTCGGGGTGCGTTCATTTTTTTTTTTTTTGCGCAGCCGCCTACGCTTCAGTACGTGTAGCATATTGCTATATGCAATACGCTACGACCATAACAACTAGCTCCCACTATAGCTACTAGAGAAAACCAAGGAGGGAAAAATGGCTAATCACTATAAAAACTTTTACTCTATGAATTCTTGACATAAAAGAAATTAAATCGATAATAAATATGAGGCAACCTACATTGTAAAGCAGATCGGTGGTTGTAATCGATAGTAAAAAACAGAAAGTGTGAGTCTAGAATACGAAAATGTGGGGATAATGCCTCCGCTTTTAGCTTTAGGTAAGTTCCGTCAGGCAAACAACTGCCTTGTACTGACTGGATGAAACTTTCCAAGCTCAGCTGCGGGTTCTGTACTTAGTACTATATGTATATCGTGGTGCTGCACTGGGTGGCATGATCTTGATATCTGGGTGATCTCACTATAATGGAACAGTCCCGGAGACTTTTTGCAAGGTTTCCATCGCAAATCGTAATCGATCCTGCTCTGTGGTAATTTCCCGTTGAAGGACTCCAAACTTCTGTTACTGAACGAAGGTTGCAGTCAGAATCTTGGCAAAAACTTAAGAATAGTTTTCCCATATGAATTACATAATTTCAACCTCAAAGTCTAATAAACTTGCAGGATATTTTGAAGGTTCAATTTATTAACTTTAATCCCAAAGAAAATTTCTAGAAGTCTAATGGGTTTTGAGGGTTTCCTGGAAGTTATAATTAGAGTATTATCATCTAGAGCTATGTCTTTTAAGTAAAATGAACTAATAATGAAAAATATCTTAACGCATGAATTGACGTCTTCAGCCATTTCAAAAAATGACTAAATCACTTTCAAACTATATCTTTCGAACTTACCATGCATCTTTTCTGGAGTCGATCTGGAAAGAGTTTGAAGTTTTTTCTAATGAGTTCAGTTTTATAAAAATGACTAACATTTTTTTCCACGTAATCAACTGTCTATATTCAGAAATAATTATGCGCTTATGACTAACTACTACAAACATTAGGTATGCGTATAATTACCGCCTTCTACTCGTATTTCACGTAACGATGCATTAACTAGTCAGAGCATATCTCCAAGCCCAATAAACAAATAGAAAATTTTCTCGTCTTACGAGTAGACCGAACTGAAAAAAAGTAATTGAAAGAGTAATGAAAGCTTAGCACACTTTGTCCGTAAAATCCAAAAATTCTAATTTTTGGAATTGTTCAGGACATTTCCAGGTGTTTTAGTAAAAGAACTAATTCCTCACCCTCTTTTTACATTTTTTAGCTCCTGTTGCTACAAATCTTTACTTTTTTTCAATTTTAGTTTTCTTATATAATCCCGAATAATGCTTATGTAACCTGTTGCTTTAAATTCTAAGCCAACTGCTCCAGCTTGGAAGAAAATGTCACATTTTTCCGAACTAAGAATAGAAAATAAATACTTCACCCAACTTAACTTAACTGACTGCACTGAAAAAAAAATGTACTACGCCAGATTGGCAAGTAACTTTAAAAGTTGGCGCATTTAATAAGGATTCTAAAATAGCATAACACTTGCTACATTATTTCTTAGATTACGAGAAAAAAAAATTTCTGTAAAACTTCTTTTTATCTACTAAAAATGATTCTAGTGTAGCCAAGACTTGCCTTAAGACCGTAACTTTAATATTCTAGTTTGAGTGAGACAGATATTCGTTCCATAAAGTGTGAATGAGACACATAGTGACGCTTTCGAGTCACAGACGCTAGCTTTTTATTAAATTTAGGACAAATTTACCGTAAGTTTAAAATTAAACACCAATTATTTGGATGCTAAGATGTATTAATTACAAAAGAAGTTCAAACTGCCATCCTTCAGCTGCAATACTAGCTCGACATCTTCTTAAAAAAGATCGGATTATCAGATGACCAAATCTTCCGTTGTTGACAATTTGCTCATCTTCCGTAATTCTTTGCCAAAGCTCAGCTAAATTTTCAATTGACTTTACATAAACTTTCTCTTTCACAGCTCTCCAGTAAAAAAAAAATAACACGAACGAATACGGAAAGATGCTCAGTAAACGAAGGAGCGTAATGTACTGATCTGTATTGCGTGTGCCAATACTCATAAGGTGGCGTCACTATCTGTCTCCCTCACATGTCATGGAATGACTCTCCGTCTAACTTAAAATAGAATATTAAGGCTGAGTTACAATGTGACGCTATCACGAGACGCGGTCGCTGTCGCTAAACCTGTCAAAAGTTAAAATGTATGAAAGTTCCCAAGCGCAGGTACAGTGTGTCGCTAAGGGTGTTGCTGACGCTGGTCGCGTTGCTTACAGTTGAAAACATTTCAACTTGAGACGCGCAACTGTTGACATCTGCAGTGGAAAAATTGGAGAGTTGCGGGAAATTTAAATTTATAGTGAAAATGGTAAGTTTTAAATAAACTGTAGTATATTATAACTAATTAATTATTTCCTGTTCGTATGATGAAACAAAATTGACACATGTTACAATTATTAAATATATTAATTTTGTTACCACTTAATATTGAAAAATACATTCGTGCTTATACTGTTTACGGTACCTATAAAATAATACAATTTTGTAACTTCCTTATAGGAAAAACAGAATGTGGAAAAATTAATTGAGGATGTAAGGGCACAAGTTGAAAGTATGGGTGGAGATTGCAGCTGCCCATAAAATGTCAGGTAAAGACAAAGAATGAATTAAATAATACTGCAGTAAATCATAATAAATAAGATATGTAAATCTATCTTTATTGATTTTTTCTATTTCCAGTGGGGGACTCGAAAAAAAATGGAAACTATTAAGGGATTGCTACGTCAGGCAATTAAAAAAGAAAAACGTGTCCGGGCAAGCGGCTGAAGATCCAGAAGAGACCGAGGGGTGGCCATATAGCACGCAGATGTCTTTCTTGAAGGATCAGTTGAGGCGTAAAAAGTAAGTAAATGGTTTGACATGTAAAAAGAAAAACTTATTTATTAGAACTGTATTTGCAGGACCTAGGGAATTATAATTTCGCTGGCATTGAGGAGGATGACGTGATTGTGGAGATGGAGGCCGCAGAGTATCGTCCATTTTCTCCTGTACTGGACGACATTATATTGCCCGGTACAACGCAGACACCTTGCGGACAGAGAAAAAGGAAGAAATCGCGGACGATTTCAGAAGGAGTAAAATCAAAGACATTTTCCAACAAAGACACCTCAAATTCAACAAATGCAATCTCGACCAAATTATAAAGCAGACATTCATGAATATAAAATCGATTATGATAGAAAAATAGACTTGCTTTGAACAATTATTAAGAATTTTATTACAAACACATTATCAACGTCACGCAAAAACTTAGTATAAGTAACTATACACAAACGAAAAATGTCCAACACAAATGCGGAGCTGAATTTAGGGGAAGATTTACTTTATTACTTCGGTTGTGGCTGAAAAGAAACTCTGCCTTCATTCATGAAGTATTCGGTTAATATTTTCCGATACATAAATGCTTCCCTCGTCGCATTATTGCTGCCAAATTTGCGGAGTGCATTTTGTTGAGTGTCAACTTCCTTTCTCCACAAACCTTCAACAATTTCGTGATGCACATTTTCCGAATCGTAGAAACTTTGTGGACAATATACAGATGGAATGTTATTATATAATTTATCCGTCACTTTTAAATAATTATGTAAGACCACACAAGCCAAAATTACTTTGTCCGCATTTTCGGGATGGAAGTCTAACCAATTTCTAAGAACATGCCACCGAGCAACCAAGATTCCAAAAGTATTCTCAAAAATTCTTCTGACCCTGGATAAGTGATAGTTGAATACTTCCTTCTCAATGGGAAGCAACTGCCCTGGATATGGCCGAATTAGGTTGCATCATTTAGGAAATGCGCTGTCCCCAACAATATAATGTGGACACTCACGACGTGAGTTAGGTAAAGTTGAATGCGGGGGAATATTTAAATCGTTCGCAAACAATTTCCTCCCAATAGGAGATTCTCGCAACACGCCGCCATCACTTCACTTCCAAAGGCGCCAATATCCACAGCTGTGAATGTATAGTCGGCATCGCAAACTCCTAGCAGAACGATACTGTAATGTCCTTTGTAATTATAGTATTTACTTCCAGAGTTTGGAGGACACTGGATCTGCACATGTTTCCCATCAATACAATCCACGCAATTGGGCATTTGCCACTTTCCGTTTGCTTTGCTTTTCCAGTCGGATGGATTCGCTTCTGGCATATAAACAGGTGAAAGAACTTTCCATTAAACTTCACATACTTCAATGATTATTTTACGAACAGTGGATAGCCCCATTTTGAAACTCCAAGCGAGGTAGTTCTTAGAAACTCCTTGCGAAACATACCTAAAAAAAATGAATGAATTCAAGAAGCAATCTATTGAGCACATACTTACATGCGATTAAGTACAAGTTTACACTCTGCGCTAACAGGTTTCCTGATTGAACTTACTTCAAGTCATCTTTAACCAAATTTAGCAGCAAATTATACTGAACGTGATTCATCTGTGTAGCTTTAAAAAACAACTCATTATCGTTGTCCTTACTGTACTTAAAAGTTTTCTCATAAAATCCTAAGTTATTCCTTTTTCGATACAGTGGACGTACCCATCACCTGCGTTTCACTTTTTTCTGCCGCAAATACAAGTATGACATGTTAAACAAATAAAGAATAAATTGAAATTCCTCTGTATCCTTCATTTTATTCATTTTATTTCAATTTTGCACATATAATTTCTTGATGACAGCCAACTTTGACACATTAAAGCGACATCATTGGAACAGCAATAGCAACAGGCACTGCGTCCGCGTTAGCATCAGCATCATCATTCGCGTCAGCGTCACATTATAACTCAGCCTTTAAAGTTACGGTCTGAAGGCAAGCTTTGGGTACACAAGCATCATTTTTAGTAGTTAAAAAGAAATTTTACGGTGGGTTTCTTGAAGGAGCTAAAAAACCATCACTGGGTGTACATTTTCTCGAAAAAAAGAAGTGCCTATAATTTAAGAAATACATGACTTAGATTATTCTTTATATTTTTCTCGTAACCATTATGATTTGGCCTATCACCCGATTCCGGCTTGACTTCCGGGACACTCTATAAGAACATATCAGTTAATTTTCTCACCTCTTCGAGAAGATTCGAAGATTTTTCTGATTCATGTGAATGCTGGTTAAGGGATTAGAGATTATGTTTCATCTGTGTCCTTCCAACATTACCAGATGGGTGATTCAAGTAATTACGGTGTACAGTATTGCTACTTATATTCCTCCTGGTAGCCCCGCAGCTTCGATAATGCTGATGAGTATATGTTTGACGAAATTTTCGTCTTTGAAAATTTCAATACTCCAACGTACAATGGGTGAATTACAATAATTATATGTTGATAATTCCTTGATTAAAAAAAAAAATTGATAACACCCCAAGTAACAATTTTCGCAATTTTTGGTGACTGAAGGTGATGGGTAGTTTTATAAGGGGTATATAATGGTTACTCGGTTATGTAAAAATTTCAGTGGTTATATAAGAGTTTTATAATATTACCAATTGGTGACGTAGTTATATTAGAGTTTTTTAAGGTTACTAATGGTTATTGTGGAAGTAGGTTACTAAAGGTTTTGTAACTTGGTGATGGAAATGTTACAATCACCGGTCTATATAACTTAGACTAACCATTACTAGAAGGTATATAAAAAAGTTTTGTAATTGTTTTGATCACCACGTTATATAACTTATTGGTAATAAGGGTTTATTGCGGTATCCGTGGTTACCCTTATATAACTCGACAGCTTTCAGTAATTTCGGTGACTTTAATAAAAATTGGGAACTTTCGGTAATACATATACCCACTATAAAATATCGTAAAATTTTTTGGTGGCCCTTTAGTAACCACGGTGATCGTTATAAAAACAAATTACTTTTATTGTCGAATGGAGCCATTATAACACTACACGGCGCGCCCAACAAAACTTATTTTAAGAATAACTTGACACATCCTTCGGTATTACTTTAAGATATATAACGTTACCAAGGTAACACAATATAACCAAAGGGTATATAAGAACAGTAGACTATAAGATATATAATATTACCAAAGGTAACACAATATAACCTAAGGGTATATAAGATCACGAACGTCTGATTTTTGTCACTATAAGATATAAAACATTACCAAAGGTTACATATTATGACTAAAGGGTATATAAGGATCATTTTCGAGGTATGGTAGTTTCTTCAGTTTATATAATATTTCTAGAAGTTTTATAAGGGTCATTCAGTTTATATAATAGAGACAGAGTTTATATAAAACTACTTGAAGTTTTATAATGGTAATTAGTTCATTTAAGTACAAGCCGCCATTTTTTTCATCTATGCATTGCAGATAAAAAAGAAAATGTCGGATTAGTCAATTTTTTATGTTGCAGATATATGGCTTCCGTTTTATTTTTATATGAAGAAAATACATCTTTTTAGGTATATAACATTTCTAAATTATGTAATGTTATTTTTATGAATTAATATCACCTAAGTGAAAATTTTTAATTTTGTCATATTTAATTAAAATTATTAAAAATTGCTTATTTTTGGAGGGGTCTGTATTTTTTAGAAGTATCTATGATGATATTCACAGTAAAATTTCAATTGCAGCTGAATTTCACCACTTATATGCCGAAAAATTGTACTTCTGAAATGTAAAAATATTAAACCCTTCCATTATAAAAATGCAATACAAAAAAAAAATCGAAATTCTATGTCATGATAGGTTTCGTAAATATTTGCATATTATTGTTTTATAAAGGTAACGAAAAATAATTTCCCTAACATTTCAATCACTGAAAGTAATCAGCCTGAGAATTCCAAGCGTTGTGGAAACGTTACCATCACCATTATAAACATAGTTTATAAAGGTAACCGAAACATTTCCGCAACCACTGCTATGACCAAAATAAATTAATCGAGAGCACCTTGGGTTATATAAGGGTTTTATAAGAAGTTATATTAAGGTAACCAGAATATTTTGGTTACTCATTTTATAAAACTTTTAGTTATATAACGTTACCTAAATCAAGTCACGGTAACCTTTATATAATCCTCCATTTAAGCTCTATAAGGTGTTTATAGTGGTTACAAAGAGGTTTCGAGTACTAGTCTATATAACTCAAGTTATATAATTTGGTAATGGAAACCTCACCGTTACTACTATATAAAAAAAAATGTTTCTTGGGACTGTATGAGCATATGGCTAAAAAGGATCACAGAGTCAAAAGCAAATAAATAAATAAGATATTGCATCCAGTGAATTTCCTATAAAAAGTCGTGCATCCACTACGATCGAGCTGTTCGAATTTTGTTCACAGAAAAAAAAATATTTCACCTTGAAATAAATAGCCTTTACTATGATACTTGCTCGTAATCGAAATAATGAAAAATACAATTTTTATTAAAATATAAAACTACTCTCATTGTCATTATAATTAATTACTTTTCTATTGCCATCAACTTGGCCCATAGCGGTATCAACTTGCCAAAGGATGGAGTCAACTTAACACTCTTTTGTGCGCTTCTAATTCTAGTTTACGAATTTATAATAAATTAAAAAACAAAGGGGTTAATTTCATACTTTTTTTTTGAATTTTTAAATTAAATATGAGAAAATATAAAAATTAAAAACCTCTAAATGTATGAACTTTCCTCGGGTCAATCAAATTAAATCAAATTTCACTTTTCGTTAATTTTACCCTAAAGTTATTGCCGGCGGCACTTTAATTATACGTAAAACCGTTGTGGCTCATGACAGAATATGCTAAACTCAACTAACGTACTCTGCATTAATATTTCATTCAATAAATATAGTTATCTTCTTGAAACTAACTCATCCAATCCAATTTGTTGTTGAATGTATTCAAAATTGCATACTTGCACAAGTATTTCGCCAACTTGTAGATTTCTAATCAAAAAATTGTCAATTCAAAGACAAACTCGAAAAAACAAACTACCACCAACCTTTAATCTCTAAGGAAAATTAATACGAAGTTCCGGATTCTCTGAAAACGTTAAGCATCCCAAAGCATGGTATATAGAGAGACTTCCGTTTCAAAGAAAAAAAGAAAAAAAAATCTTTTTGCGTGATCAGCAAAACGAAAGCGACTTAATGAAATTCTTCTCAAGCAGCCACAAAGCCATATCATAAAAATTTGATTAAATTCAAGTGCTATTCCTTGGCTTGGCGTCATCTCCTCACCGGCTCCTTTTCCTAGCCCACCAAAAACGGTGAGCAATTCACGAAAATTTGTTCGTTCAACAATTTAATTAGAGGGGAGGAACTCGCGAGTGTTCCTTGAGCTCCTGTTTAACGAGCAGTTACAATATTGGCATGTCGACGTTTGCAAATCCTTTCCCATATTATAAAGCGCGCCGGGAATGGATTTAATCAACCAATTACCACCTCGGCAAAGGGTTTCAAACTTCAATGGATGCCAATATTTCAGCATCTTAAAACCAATTGTGTGCACTCACTTGTTTCTCACGGCACCCTTGGGAGCATCCAGCACAATATTACATTCTCGTCCAATATCATTCGCCAGTAAAAGCTCTTCTTTGTAACAAGATTTCTGACAAAGTAGCAAATATTGCCACCAAAGACGAGGGATCTGAAAACTATGTATATATGCTAAAGGACCTTTGAATATTTCAATGGCTGCATACTAGAATGGCGGTGGTAGTTCGGGTGACGTTAAATAGAAAATGCAATTCTTTTGTAAATACAGCGAGTGTAAATGCAAAGAAATTTGATAATTTTTGCATACGGTTGTGGTGCCAGTATCAAGAAAATTAAATTTACTTCACTTACCATGTTAGGTGGCGTCTTTTGATAAAAAAGGATTCAATGAAAGAATACGTCTTACAGGACTTTCAAGTTTGTTCCTCTTGCCCCCCCCCCTATATCCTGCGGCCTTCTGTAACGAAGATAGCACTCCAAAAATTCAAAATTTCAGACTTTTAATTCGGAATTTTTTATGAGTTTTTTTTTTGTTTTTTTGTTTTTTTTTTTTTTTTAAATAGGTCAACTTCATTTTTTTTTAATAACTTTAAACGCTGCTAAGTCGTCCTAATTTGTGCATAAAGTGGGGACTAGAGAATTCAAAATGTCAAACAGATTCATTCAATTATTTCTATTTATCGCAAAATGCTAGCTTAAATCCACTAATTTTTTATCTCAAACACAATTCTAGATCCCTAGTTTCACTTAATGCTACAATTTCTATTCTCACTTATTCGAAGTCTATTTTAATCTAATTCATTTAGTTTTGAAAAAAAATTCTGAACTGTAACGATTGGGAGCGAGAAATAACTTGAAGTTCAGCCACTGACATGTATATAAATGGACTGCTCGTTGAACCAAAAATGCATGAAAGCAAATGGCACTACTTCCATATTCTTGTCATATTCCTGTCTCTTTCCGTGAGAGCATGAGTCTGCTTGAGGTTCAGCGGTATTTCCAACCAAAACAGCCTTGTAAAAAACACTTTCTTCAACTCATAATTAAAATTTAATAATACAAATAATCCCAAATACTTTTATGGTAAATTCTGTAAATCCCACTAACATGCATATAGCTAAATTCCCAAATAATTTAAATATAGCGCCAGTTTACGACAGTTGGTAGCATTGACAGGGAGAGCATACTTTCTGAAATCAAAATTTTTGCCACATAAAATAGGAGATCAGTCAATCCATTTATATACATGTCAGTGGTAGTAGCTTAGAATAAAGAGAATACAGAAGTATGATAATTTCGGCAGGAAAGGCCTCTAGGAAACTATGGATGTACTAAATAAGAGGAAACCCAATATGACTGGACATATAAGTGAAATCAAACTAAACGGCTCGATTCTAACAAACCATTAGGAAATAGCTAACACAATGTACAGAAAACCATTTCAACAGTAAGTCCAACAACAAACAAATCGACGGTAAGATCAATATTTCTAATGCCTACAACTACTGATGAAGTTAGGAATATAGTGAATAATCTCAAAAAAAAAGCAGCCCCAGGAAAGGATGGTATTACGGTTGAGGACATAACAGATGTTATAGATATCATTGTGCAACCACTCACACAACACATAAATGAAACTATCAGCAGTGGGATATTCCCAAACTGCCTAAAAAAACGGTGATTACACCTGTTTCCAAAGGATGGGACATCACAGGACTAAACAATTACAGACCCATAGCCCTAATAAGCAACATAAGTAAAATATACGAAAAAATCATAGAAATCAGGCTAAGAAAAATTATCACAGAAAATGGAGGCATAGACATCAATCAATTTGGTTTGCAACCTAAAAGCAACACAGAGTTGGCTACAGCGGAAACACTAAGCAAGATAAACAACTACCTAGATGAGGGATACTATGTAGGTGCAGTTTTTATCGACTTAACCAAGGCGTTCGATACTGTCCATCATAGTCTAATGTTGGAATTCCTAACCACGCTGGGAATAAGAGGTGTAGCAAACAACCTAATAAGAAGCTACCTAATCGGACGAGAAGTTCAAACTAAAATAGAGGAAACTTTAAGCAGCTCTACAACCTCAACCTGTGGGGTACCACAGGGATCAATACTGGCACCTCTTCTATACCTCCAATACATAAACAATATGCAGTATGCCAAACTAAGTGGAAAATATCACATCTTTGCAGATGACACCAATATCATATTCAACGCCAGAAGTATGGAAGCCCTGGAACGCATGATGAACGAGGACTTGAAGCTATACAAGAAATGGTCAGATGGCAATAAACTAAAAACGAACGAAGAAAAAATCAAATATATGATTTTCAAACAAGAAAATAAAACAGACAGGACCATCAACATAAAAATAGGCATTGAAAGAATACAAAGAACTCGTGAAATCAATTACTTAGGTCTACTAATCGACGAAAACCTAAATTGGAAGCAACACATTGCGAAACTAGGAAAAAAACTTACTCCCCTAATCGGGGTAATAAAAAGAAATATCAAACTGCACAGACCTGTAGCGGATTTAATCTACAATGCACATGTCCTATCCCATATACGTTATAATGCAATAAACTGGTCACAATGTTCTCAAAGGCTGAAAGCAGATATCGAAATACTAATAAATAGGGCTCAAAAAGCTCTATATGGACTCCAGTGGGATACCGCCACAAATCTGGTTCATCAATACACACGGCAGCTTACATTAAAAAAAATAATACAAATTGAAAAGGCCAAGTTTATATACAACACATTAAGGAAAAACATAAGGACAAACTTAGTAGTAGAGTGACACGCTAACATCCATAATCACAGGACAAGAAATAGGAACAACATTGTGCAGGTCCAGTCAAGGACTGAAAGACGGCGACAATGCCTCCTAAACACTGCTGGTCAAATATACAACGCTCTGCCGGAAAATATTAAATCAGCGCCAACAAAATCAATGTTTGTAAAGAAGATGAAAAATCACCTATAATAAATTCTCTCTTAAATGTATAATGTAAAAATAATCAATGTTCTTACAAAAAAAAACTGAAATATAAAAATAGGGAATAGGATAAATCAACCGTAAATAATAAATCTAAATAGGGACCATTAAAATTACCTTGTAAGTACAACTAAACTAACATCAAATTATCTTTACTGTTCTGATAGTAAAAATATAGTCAGTTATGCAAATAAATATTGCTTCAATATAAGCCGAACTGTAATAATAAGCCTAAAATAGAAAATAGTACAGTGCAGGAGATGTTCTCTAACTCCAAGATTCATGCACTAATAGTATGTGAAACTTGGCTTAACTCTAACATTAATTGCAAAATGGTTACAATTCCTAACTATATTATTTACAGAAATGATCGTGAAAATCGGGTAGGAGGTGGTGTTGCTATTTATTTACATACTTCTTTAAGAGCTTCTGTCATTGCTTCTTCGTCTGCTGGACAGGAAATTGAATTTTTGGGGATTGAAATATCTTCAGGCTCACATAAGTGCATTCTATTCAGTGTTTACTGTCCTCCAAACAGTTTTACCATGGAAAGTACTACTGAGTTATCTGATACATTGTCAGCTTTAGTTATACGATATCAGGATCTAATAGTATGCGGTGATTTCAACGTCAATGCTCTTAGCGGCTCTACATCAAGAAATGACTTATCATACATATTACAGACGTTGGATTTAAAAGTAATAAATCATTTACCTACTTACTTTAATGCCACTACTCCATCCCAACTTGATTACATGCTCACAACTAACATGCAAAATGTATTGTTCAGCAATCAAATTAGTCCGCCCAGTAACTTTGATCATGATTTTCTATTTTTAACTTACAGAATGAATGTGTCAGCCTTGCCTAATTCCACTACATTTACATATCGTGATTTCAAAAATTTAAATAAAGATCAGCTTATTACTGAATGTAGTGAAATGTCATGGAATTCCGTATTCGAATGCGACGTATAAGACGATAAAGTTGAAATCTTAGTCGGTAAACTTTTATATTTATTCGATAAATACGTTCCTTTAAAAACTTGTAGACGCAGGGAAGATAAATGTCCATGGATCACTCGAGACATTCATTACCTAATGGCAGAGCGTGATTTTCTCTATAGGCAATACAAAAGAAGGGTACGCGACGTAGCTGCATTTAACAGATACAAAATGGTGCGTAATAAAGTATCGGCTATGATTCGTGCTTCTAAGCGCACTTATCTTTGCAATAAGTTAAATGCAAACTTGCCTGCGAAAACTCTATGGAAAAACATGCGTAATTTGGGAATATATGGGCATACACCACCGGAAGTGAATGTCGATCCTAATGCTTTAAACAGCTTCTTTAGCTCAGTGGCCTCTAGTCAGCATGTTCAAAGTAGTATATTCCCAGATAGCTCAACTGAGGGGTTCGCTTTCTACTGCACTGATCATAATGAAATCTTAAGAACAATGTATTCAATAAAGTCCAATGCCACTGGCATTGATGGCTTACCTCCAGAATTCATTAAACTACTAGCTCCTTATATATGCAGTCCGCTGATGCATGTCATTAATTCCTGCCTCACCACCGCCCAATTTCCTACCATTTGGCAGCAGGCTCTAGTGGTTCCAATTCCTAAAAAGACCTCTTCCTCACAATTAAATGATTTTCGACCTATTAGCTTGCTGAATTTCCTTGCTAAGGTATTAGAGAAAATTATGTATAGGCAAGTTATGGGTCATATTGAGGCTAACAACATGTTATCGCCATGGCAATCAGGTTTTCGGCCAAAGCATAGTTGTGAGACAGCACTACTAAAAGTAGTAACGGATACTCACGAGGCTCTCGACAATGACCACCTATCAATTATAGTTTTACTCGACTTCTCTAAGCCATTTGATTCTGTTGATCACTCTAATTTACTTCTTAAACTATCTAATAGTTTTCGTTTTTCATCATCAGCTATAAAATTAATTGGCAGCTTTCTCTCAAATCGCTGTCAGATTGTAGTGGTACGAGGTTCTCGTTCTACTCCATCTTTCCTTCATTCTGGTGTTCCTCAAGGATCAGTCCTTGGTCCACTCTTATTCAGCCTATATATAAATGACCTTCCACAGATTGTAAAGAATTCATCTATACATCTGTATGCTGATGATGTTCAACTATACCTTAGTAGGCCAATCGGATTAATGGAAGATTGTGTGTGTCGCATTAATGAGGATCTGCAGCGAATACACAATTGGTCACTAGACAATAAACTGTTACTCAACCCATCAAAATCAAATTGCTTAGCTGTGTATAGAGAAGCTATTGAAAAATCTGACATCCCACCGGTGATGCTCAGCAATATGATATTGGAATATGTTGATTCCATAAAGAACTTGGGCATTCAATTTAACTCAAAGCTCAGCTGCTGTAACTATACCACTCAAATGTTGGGGAAAATATATGGCAGTCTGCGCCAATTGTGGATTAGCTCTAGCTGTCTACCAACATGCCTTCGTAAAAAATTAGCCCTAACGCTTGTTATGCCTCATTTTACCTATGGTAGTCTCGTTTACAGTGGGCTTGATTCTGTATGTCGAAGAAAACTGGTAGTGGCTTTTAATGATATGGTGCGCTACATTTACAAGTTTCCGCGGTACGCTCATGTATCTGAATACGCAATATCACTACTTGGAACCTCAATTGAGACTTATCTTGATCATCGTAGGCTAATATTCTTACATAAGCTAATTATAGGAAAAACCCCAATGTATCTGTATGAGAAACTGCACTTCCTGCAGTCGCCCAGAAATCTTCAACTTCTTGTTCCGAGGTGTGCCTCTCGACATGGTGAGCGTTCTTACTTTGTCCAGACTATCCGAATGTGGAACTTTCTTCCAAGTAATGTTCAGCGCATTGGGTCCAGCAGGGAATTTGCCAAGTTGTTAAAGGACTTATAGTTTGGAAATGGCCTTTATACTTTAGAATAGTTGTAGTATTTCTTAAATCATAATACAGATAGTTTAGTAGTTTAGTATATTTAAGAATTGAATTGAAGTTTTCTATATTTTTATTTTTATTTTATTTTATTTTATTTTATTTTGTTACTTTTTCTACATATTTCCTTGAGTAGTACTAACATAAGATATTGTAATCTTCAGTACGGCACCAAATAAAGTATTATTATTATTATTACTAGCTGAAACTGTTAGGAACTGTTAAAAAAATAAGTCTAAAGCAAGAAATATTCTTTGTTTTCTATACATTTTTTATTTTAATCAATCTGTAAATCCATAAGTGCAATTTAAAATCCACAAGTGCAATTAAAAATTACTAGCTATAACATGAAATATGAAATTGGGACTGATTAACCTAGAATTAATGTATATTATACTATATTATATTTATATTAAATCGCCCAACTCCCATGCCAGCTGTGCTGTCTGAGTGGGTTTTAGACTGAAATTTGAAATAAGAAATGTAAACACACAAATAATTTACAAAATGTTTGGAAAATCATTTACAATAAAATTGAATTGAATTGAATTGATATGCCAAATTTATCGTATTCAAATTCTGGTTGTGTTAGTATCTGTTTCCGCTGTAGCGAAAGCTCAGCCGTATAATAGAATCTATATAGGGGGCAACAAGATATATAGTTAAAAATATTGCGTCTGCTCCCATCGAAAAGGTTGTTTTGATTCGGAGTACGTGGAGTCTGCGGGATCGTATATTCCTTTTCGCTATCAACCATATAATGTAGTCCTGGATAGCTCAACCATATGTTTTGATCATTTTACGTCGCACTAGTTAATTGCTTTGAACTCGCGATTTCCCCGGAAGTATCATTTTTGTGAATACTGCATATTTGATCTAGTGTCTTTTCCAAATTCGCCCATCGTCCAACTGAATGACATAATGAAGTTTACCCCCCCTTCTCACAATTTTCCCAAATTTCTATTTTATATTTTTGTCTGAATAGTTACGAACAGCCACTTTTCCCCCATAAAAAGTTGCCTAATTACCAGTTCCGCATTTTTATTATTTTTTTTCGGTTTTTTAGGAATTAGTAAATTGAGCATTGAGGGAGTTTTCCTGTAACTGGGTGAGATGTTTTTCTGTATGTTAACAAGAAAATATTGCCCAATTCGGCGTGCATATTGCTATTTGCTTCAGATAAACATTTTAGCTATTGCTTTAGTGTTTAGGCACATCTCCCCGCCTGTCCATTTGTTACCGGATGATATGGTGCTCCTTTCTTATGGATAACTCCGTTTAAGAATTTTTGAAACTCTTTGGAGACGAATTGAGTTCCATCAACACTTACCAGTATCGAAGGAATACCAAAAGTGCTAAAAATTTCACGACATTAATTGTGGTTTGAGTCGTAATATTATTACAAATTTTTACTTCCACCCATTTCGAGAATGCATCAACTAAAATAAAGATGTAAATGCCACGAAACGGTCCAGTATAGTCTACATGCATTCTTTGAAATGGTTCGTTGGGAATTTCCCTACAGTAGACTGGAACCTTTTTGGTTCCGGTCTGACAGTTTGACATTGTTTCCAATTTCTGGCCATCCTTTTCATGTCTTTATCTATGATTTCCACCAGCAATAACTTCGCGCTAGTGCTTTCATTCTAGAAATGTCAAAATGACCCGAGTGAAGCTCTTATAATATTTTCCTTCTCAGGTATTCTGGCCCAAATAACCGTAATCCGTAATATTTTCACCACACTAGGCTCATGTAGCAGAGCCAGGTTTGTCTCCTCAATTGGGACTTGACAATCGACGTTTTCCTGCTTCCCTTTACTTCGATATTGTATGTCAAAATTGTACGCCTCTAAAAATACTGCATTAGGTTGCGTTCGTGTTGCGGTCAGTGTCGGTCGTCCCTTGTTAGGGGAAAATATTTGGGTGACTGGCTTGCTATCCGCAACCAGTATGAAATACCTGCCCCTTCGAACCCCATATAATATTGCATATGCTTCCTTATCCAAATGGCTATACCATTGTTGGGTTTTGTTCAACGTTTGAGACGCATATTGTATAGGCTTCTCCCTCCCATCCGGATAAATATGGTTAAAAACCGCTCCTACACCGTAAGGGGATGCGTCTGTGGCCAACTTTAGCGGCAGTTTTGGGTTTGGCTGCTTGAAACGCCTTTTCACAATCTTCATCTCAACGAAATGAAATATCTTCCTTCAGAAGATTATTTAAGGGACATAAGATGGTACTCAGGTTTCTAAAAAATCTACCATAATAATTTATTAACCCCATAAAAACCCTAACTTGGTCCCTGTTCGTGGGGCTAGGCATCTTTTGAATAGCATCTACCTTCTTTTGTTGTTTGTGAATTCCCCACGTATCCACTACATACCTGCAATATTCAATTTTGTCAGCAAATAAATCGCATTTTGGAGGCTGCACTCTAATTTTTCACTGATCTAATTTTCGAAACACTTCTAATAACCTATTAAAATAATCATTGTCATCCGATCCAGTTACCCCGATATCACCTAGAAAACATGCAAACCTGAAATTCTTGCGAATGCTTTTCTCATAAGTCTCAGGAAAATGGCCGGTGCAGAAGAAATACCGAACATTATGGCTGATTTACATTACTCGAACATGCGATTTTACTGATAAAAAGAGTGAGAGGGTCTCATTACTTTACACTATTAGAAAAAAAGGAAGAGGTGATTGACTGTCAAAACATTATTTCCCACTCTTTTATAGCGAAGTGTCACTTCCGACATTTTATGAAATTGTCAATTACTAAAATTAGTCAGACGACAAAAACAGTTATTCGAAAGATTGTGATAATTTTGCAAAAGCAATAGCACGTTTCATCAAGGAGGATCCTACATTCCAGTTCATTTATGTATCAGGAATGGGTAAGATTTGTATAAAAAATTTATTATCATAACATGTTACTAAATAGATATACTATATATATTTCAGGTGAATTCCACTTGGAAATTTATGCTCAACGAATGGAACGAGAATGTCCAGTAATTTTGAGTAAACCAAAAGTGGCATTTAGAGTCACTTAGTAGCACCGTGCTCGTTTGACTATCTTCATAAAAACAATATAGTGGATCTGATGAATTTACTCGCATTACAAGAATAATGGAACCGTTACCACCACAACAAAATTCATCGTTAGAATTTTCGGATGATACGATGGGAACAAATGTTCCCAAGCAATTTGTCGACTCCAGTCAGCTAGCTTTTTATTTAGCTGCTTAAGGTGCTGTTAAGGAAGTTTTCAAGGTGTTTTTTATATACCATATATAGCTATATGTTTTCCCTTTTTATAGATCCACGATTAAACAGCGAGGAGAAGAAGTACTCTGAAGTATTAGATGAACTGTCCGGATATGATAGTAGTTATTCGACTACTGACCACTTACCTCGAGTAGTTGTAACTGGTAATCAGAGCAGTGGAAAGATTTTTGTATTAGAATCTATTGCCCGAGCAAGAGCTTTTCCCAGAGGAAGTGTAGAAATGATGACAAGAGCACCAGTGAAAATGTTCGACAATTCAACCAGATTGACTCGTCCCCCAAGAAACATACAACTCATTCAAAATTTCCTTTTCGACATGTTGCGGTGCTATGTATTCCTTCCCGTCATAGCTGACCAGACCCTTTCTGGAATGTGTCAAAGTTTATTAAAAATTGTTAAGCATCTTTTACAAATTTTTTAAACATTTTTAACATTTTTTAAAAAAATTTTAAACATTTTTCAACATTTTTTAAAAAAAATTTAAAAAATTTTTAAAAAAAAATTTAAAAAATTTTTAAAAAAAAATTTAAAAAATTTTTAAAAAAAAATTTAAAATCTTTTTTTACAAATTTTTTAAATTGTTAAAAAAAAATTTAAAAAATTTAAAAGAGACAAAATCGGATCAAAAAAGACACTATTTTCAAGTACAATACAGATACAGAATACAATAGAGAATACAAAATATTACCTTTAAAATTTTGACACATTCCATATTTAAAAATTTTTTAAAATAATTTATAATAATTTTATAAAACAATTTTTAAAAATTATTTTAACCATTTATTTAAAAAATTGTAAAAAAAGGTTTTAAATTTTTTTAAAAAATGTTTAAAAATGTTTTAAAAATTTTTTAAAAATATTTAATAAACTTTGACACATTCCAGCTGACATGCTGTGACTTTCTTCAAATATTTTTAATTTGTGTAGTTGGCCTAAATAAACCTAAATGTGTATTCAGGGTAAGTATTTCCCCACCTGCAGGTTCTACTTCCACTTGCAAGTAAGCAGCAGCTAGGTCTACTTTAGAAAATTTGTTTCCTCCAGCCATATTCGAAAACAATTCTTCCATCACTGGCATAGGACGTTCGGCATATCTGGGTGAAAGACTAACTAAATATGTATGATAATGCGCTAACCAGATTAAAACTGCAATTCTTTAAATTGAGATATCCAGAGAGGAGGAGCACCATCAGAATCAGCCATAGAATTTTCATCAATATTATCAAAATAATCATCGGGAAATAGGGGAGTTACTGCCTGAAATTTAAATATCGGATGAAGAAACAACAAATTATTTCAGAATATTGCACAAACATTGTTCTATAATAATCAATAAAAATATTACAAATAATTACAGGATTAAAATTTGCACGATCCTGGCTGGTTAATTCATGTTGAAATTTTTTTATTATTAAACTTTCCTTCCACAGATTATGTTCACTTTTTTTTTTTTGACTTAAAAGTATACACAATTAATTTTCCTTAGAATGGAGAAAATGTAAAGTAGCATTTTGGCAACACACGATAGAGCTATGCAGACAATTTCCCCAGAATGTGTCACCTAATAGCACCTTTCAACTGAACAAGCTGGAGGACTCATGTTACCATCACATCGTTTGAATCGTTTCAACTTGGAATGTAACCTTCAAGTTTCATCCAGATGTGTGCTCCGCATTGCTATTATGCGTAAGTACGAAATTAGCCCTGAAATACATTCCTGAAACTCCAGCACCCCCGCAATAAAAATTTGTATATTCATCGCCGTGCACGCACGTCTTATCTACATTTCGCCTGGATCAACTCAATTTCTTCCTTTCTTTTGTGAATTTATGATTTTTTTATTCTTTTACTTCACCTATACATGCTTACTATGAGGGAAGAAAATATACATATATTCGTTATACAAAGAACATTAAGAAAGGGATTCAACCAGAAGTCATAAGAAGTGTACCAGGAAAGTATGGATGTTTCATATTCCTATGTCGTCATTCTCTGTGACAAAGGAGTTGAAACAAATGTTGCTCTTAGAAGATAACTACCAGTGCTCCGGGGAAAACTCGTATCTAGGGTTTTGTATTCACATGAGGTCGATGAGAGGTTTATGCAAGTACCAGGCCTGAGTGTTTTAAGACAACATAAGCAACATTAAACAAATAATATTAGAGATGCCGGAGGATAAAATATTTCACTTCAATACCGTCTTGTAGCTTTGATTCGAATATTCCTTTTGTTATTGTTGAATACGGATAAGTTTATTTAGTTGGACTTTACTAAGGCTTTTTACATTTGAGTGAAAGAGGCACCGTCATATGCATGACCTTATTTATTTTGTTTTCTAATAGCTTTAAAATTTGTAGCGGCAGTAGTATAATGGATAAGCACAGACCATATTTCAATAGCTCTGTGTTCAAGTCTCACTCTCAGCAACATGTGGATCAGAGTCACCTTAAATTAACCTTCATGTCCACGGCAGAAAAAACTTTTCAAAACTCCACGACATGGCTCACGAGTGCCACTCTGTGATTATTCATGCATTTCCAGAAATTTCAGAGAATAATTGTTAACTATTAGTTCTTTGCAGGATTATTATGACATAACCTTATTTTTAAAGTCAATTCAACATTTTTGTGAAAGTAACACCAGTTAAGAGGAGTCAGTATTCAGCAAAAATTTCAATTTAGATACCAGCGAGCCTGTAGGCAATAAAACTTACTATACGTAGGTTTGTGTCCTGAAAGTATGAAAGTGCATATCAAATTATCCTAGACCTAGACCACATGTCACATTAGAGACATCTAGCGTAAAAGACAGAAACCCAACATGCGACAATTTAAGACGAAAATGAAAATTTGCAGTTCAAATAAATTCAAAATTTTTAACGATAATTAACTCTCCTGAATTTTATTTTGCACATAATTGTTAACTATACTATTTTGCTTTATATTTTTAAAAATTTCAACGAAATATTACAATTTCTCGTCGGTGAAATATCGAGAGAAAAAAGAAGTATTATTAGAGTTAAACAATTAAAAAATGCACCACTAAAACTGAAAAATTCGACGTTATTTGCTAGATCTAGGCTTTATCTCTCTAAAATAGTCACAATATAAAGAAATGAGAATACCTACTACGAGGAGCTTGATTTAAAAAAAATCAATTTTTACCATTTTTTACAAGTTTCCGAGCTAATATCTGCATTCCAATACACTTTTTTTTTTATTTTTCTCGGCGTTATTTACTAGAACTCTTCGTTACCCTTAATTTAAGATATAAATCATTATTCTGCTACAAATAGTTTGGTAGAAATTCGCATTGAAAAATGTATGAAACTTGCAAATCTTGGTACTGACTCCTCTTAACTATATAAGATTGTGAACATAGCTTTTTGCAAAAAATTTATTAGTGAGACAGATACAATTCTGTAAAAAAAATGTAATTTACAATAGTGTCGGTTATTTTTGACGAAGAAGAATTTTGTAGATGTGATAACGACGGCTGAAAAAGAAATATCATGTGCTGCATTTATTTTGTTTCTTATAGGAATATGTTGAAAGTTTGTAGGATGTTTTACAATCAACAAACAACTTATTTGAACAAATTATTAGATAATTGTTCTGAGTACGAAAGGATTCCACCACCTATAACTGAACAAATCTTGGGGTTGACGAAGAATCAGATGGTGAAGATGTTCATAGAGACACAAATCTTCAAATAGAAATTGAAGATGAAGACCATAAAAAAATAGTAAATAGCATATACCACGTAACGTGATTGAGCAGGTACTTAATTAGGTATGAACAATAACAGAGGTAAAAATAAACAAATATTGCCAGCTGTCAACCGGGTTATTCCTGCCTTAACAAACAAAACCGAAACAAAACTAAAGCACAAAATATGTAAATAAGTATAACAGTTAAAGAATACAGGAACTCATTTTCGCACAAAGCTAATACCCAAAAGATTGAGTCAAGTATCCCTGAATCTTTACGTGACCAGGTGAACTCTGAATCATTCAAAGTAGTACAACACAAGCTTCAACAAATCAACATTAAAGCATTGCAGACACCAGAGCAGTTAAATCACCACTGAAAAGATCATAAAGCAAAAACATAATCACAAGCTAGTCAAGAGGCGGAGGAAAAGCTCAATGTACTAATGTAACTCGGACACACTCAAATGCGCTAGAACCCTGTCTCTAAATGAGCTCATGGAGGCTGCTTTCCTAATTTCCATGGGAAGGGAGTTCCAGATTGTCGCACCACGACAAAAGACTATTCTTGCACCCAACTGGGTTCGTACTCTCCGAAGTATGATCCTAGATCTATCCCTGGTACTCCAATTGAACTTTTCGGTAATGTAAGCAGGCAGCAGACCAAGTTTGACAGGAAATGTAAAACAAAGGGTTCTGAACTCGAGAAACTTACATAACGTGCATGACAGAAATTCTACAGCTAGAACAGATACACGAGCCCCTCTGTTCAGGCGATACACATATCTCACATAAGCATTAAGCGCACTAGACAATTTCGTGATTGCTAGGGCAGGAAGGGGATAGACAGCTACATCTGCATATAGAAAATGGGACACAGAGACACAGCATATAACGTACGAAGACTAAAATAAACTCGCGAACAGATACGATTCACATGAGGGCCCCAAGCGAGCCTCTGGTCCATCAAGAGTCCAAGATTCTGAACTAAATCAGAGGAAAATAGAATGGTTTGACCCCGTTGAGTTATGGAAGTGAGGGCCGCCGTAGAAAGAGCATCATGCCCACTCTTATAGATTATTGCATGAGTCTTCTCAGTATTTAGACCAAGTCCACTAGCACTGCACCAGTTAGAAACCCTAGAAAGAATCTCATTGATGTCAGAGATCAGAAAATTAAGGTCGCTCCGTGGGGCTCCAGCGTAGATTTGTATGTTGTCAGCATAGAGATGGCAATGAGCACTTTGCAGCTCCAGAGTGATATCATTAATAAAGAGGGAGTGCAGGAGTGGAACCAATACAGCTCCCTCGGGAACTCCAGATAGAACTGGCCTGAAAGAAGACATTAACCCGTTAGATACCACGGTCTGAGATCTTTCATTCAAATAGGAGGAAATTAACTTGCAAGCAGAAGATGAGAATCGAAATTGACTTCGAAGCTTGTCGACCAGAAGTGCATGCGGGACAGACTCGAATGCCTTTCTAAAGTCAAGGAGAATTTGAATAACATCCTTCCCTGAGTCACACATCAAAGGCCTTAACTCCGGCTAAAAGGGCTAAATTTAGCTGGCATAAAAATAGTTTTCTTGTAACTCTGTGCTTGTGCCTACTGTCTTATATTCTATCTACATTCGAGGTAGGATTGATGGATGATGGGGAATATAGGGCTCCCAGCCACATTTGTATGATGTTTGAATTCATTTCTTATGATACAAAGGTACACTTTGAGAATTTAGCGGAACTTTTAGTTTAATTAGCTTATATAGACTTACAGGCTTAAATTTAATAGACAGTAGGCTGATTGACTGTATAAGTATAAGCACAATTGAAAGTATGATATGAGCAAAGAAGCTTTAGATTCCGGAAAGAAGACTGAAATGTTAAGTATGGTCTGATAAAATTTTCCAATTCTTGTAATTAGATTTTTTCTCGTTTAGTTATTGGTTCAGAAGTTCCTCGTATTGCCGCCCCCGGGCGCCCTCCATAGATACGGCCCTGCGGATAGCCATGACAACTACGAAGATAATGATATGTATCCTAAATGACAATCTGATCAAAGTATTTTTCGCGCTAAATATGGCCACCATATAGCTTCGCAATCCTTCTTCTATGTGTCAAACATTGCGTTTCAATATCCTACGACAACGAATTGGCCCAACAAGATCGACTCATACTCTTTTTGTACGTGACAATTTCAAATGCTTTTTCGATGATGTAATTTGTAACAATATATTAAAAGAAACAAATAGAAAAGCAAATAGTATATATTCTAAATGCAATTTCCGAAATATTAGAAAACCCAAAGTGTAGAAACCTTTAACTCAAGAGAAGTTTGAAGGATTTTAAGGTGCGTTCTACATTTCAGCTCAGAGCATGTGACAGATATTGATCTTGTTTTTCTAAACTAGAATCTGTTTAATTTTACCTACATATCGTTGCTTCCGAGCAATTCAATAGGTGGCACAAAAGTGCCATACAGAAAACATACGGTTGCAAAAGTTAAGTTAAGTAAAGCCTAGTAGGTATCGATCGGGTTCGAGTAAAATGTAACATTTCCATACAATTTTAGCGCTGGTAAAATCGCAAGCAAAAATTTTACCAAAGATTTTATAAGTGCAGTACGGAGTTCACTGGTAAAAAGTGGATATTTCTCTATTTTAAGATAAATGGCGGTTCTTATGTCTCCACTTATTTTACTAAACATGTGGGAGTCTCAGTGGTCGTGACCTGAGAGCCCACCAGATGTCTTGCGTTACAAGTCGTCGTACAACTGTGAGCACTGAGTCTGTGCTGAAGCTTTGAGGCTGCAGTACTCGTTGGCTTACCGTAGGAGTTCCTGTTAGCTTGTGGAATGTAATGTAATATAGTTACACTTGGGTTTTGACTTGTGTAGGATCCTTCATACGATGGAAGTCCATAGCTTAGTTGTAGAATCTACCGTCTAATAAGTAGATCTTGAACTATAGTACAGTCAACTTGCAGGTTGAATTTAAGAGGAAACTAGAAGCGTGGTTGGTGATCTACCAATAGGTGGACAGTTATTGCCTGGGGTGAACGTAAAAAGCCTATAAATTTAATGGTAAAATTGTAGCCAAAGGAAAATTATATGGTGTGTTTCAGCACACAGATGTTTTCTTGCGGAGACCATTACAGCTCTAAGCAATGGTGTCTTTGTTAACTATGCCGGGTACTACCAGCCGATGTCGATGAGTTTGAAGTCACCTGTAAAGAGCGTTCGACTAGCTCTGCACGTTATGACTCATTTCCTACTTCCTTTTGTAGTCAGACAAGACAGTTAGATGCTGTCCGGGCAGATAGATACTGACCAGAGGAATGTAGAACTGTAACCTTAGTGGGTGGTCATGGTAACTTGACCTTCTTAAGGTTGCCTGTAGTTGGAGCGGATATGAGGAGTTTTCAGCTTCTATAGACACACTTTATTGTTTACGTGATAGTAGCAAAGCTGAAAAGAAAACAAGGAAAGAAGAGGGCCGCTATCTGAGCGCGCATGAGAATACGCCTTCCGAAATGTTGCGATGGATAAAAAGCCTTTTGTTTCTCTATTATTTTATTTTGTCCTTTTTTTTCAACCTTGAGATAATAACATACTGCACTAAAATCTGACACTAGACTGACTTCTTTATTTTTTATTTATTTTAATCAAAATCATAGACTACTAACTACACCTTTTCTAAATCGTAAAGTGGTTTTCGCTGAGCTTAGCGCAAAACTTTATAACTGCGTGTGGTGTTCCCGAGGTCGTTACCGCAGCGCAGTTGGCGGCGTTAAGTCTTCACAAACACTTTAATGCACGGAGCATCAAAATGCCATTGAATAAATAACTAATAAGGAAACGGCATATCGGGTGAAAACATAAGCCACTCCGCGAAATGTATTAGTGTGCTCTGTTTGTATTCGTTTCGTCATGGCAGTAATAAAATTCTGACATTCTGACGGGAAACATTTTTTATAATCGAAATTCTTATGTAAAATAAACAAATTTTTAGCCCCCCCTTATTTTCAGATAATATTTCTTGGCGTTGCCTTTGTATGACTAGAATAATTGAGGCACCAATTGACAATTCAATTGTAAACAAATAAACCGGCATTGGTAAAATGTAAATTTTTTCCATGGCTGTTTATTTTTATAAATATTTCACTTTTATTTTGTTAGAAACACTATAATTAATAAGTAAAGCTATTAAAGTTACTTGAAGACAATAACTCTGTTCGTTCCTGCAGCACTGCACAATGCACTTCATTATGATAATTTAATACTCCGGAGTCTCTATTATACAAAATATCGTTCACAAAAGAATATTTCGCACTTATTTCACACTACTATTCAAAAAATCACGTTTAATTAATTATTTTTCACAATATCGCGAATTGAAATCCGAGAACTTCTTTTCAAAATTATGAAATTTCAGAATGTTGAACTGACACAAAATAGTAACCAGGCCCTTTTGTCATTTCTCCCCCCGACCATAGGTCACACTATCATTGAAATGCTTAAATACGTACACTGTATTCGCACGATACCCCGCTTCCTTATTAGTTATTTATTCAATGCAAAATGCTGGTAAAATTATGATATTTCCTGTTTCTATGACAATTTTCAGATTGTTTTAATTGAATTTTTCCATTTTTAATTGTAAAAACGTTTATCTAAACTTTTTGAACAATTTGAAGTTTTGAAGCCATAAAATTTTTAAACGTCTCTCACTTTGTTTTGTCGAAATTAACATACGTCAAAATTTTACCAGCGATTTTAATGTCAAAATTTTGGGGATTTTGGCCGAACTCAATACTAGGCTTTATCTTTACAAAATATTTTATCATTCATCAATCAAGAAGCTACTGGTAACCATATTTAATAACATTATTGAAATTCGTATAACAGTTTTTTTTAATGGGAGTAAATAAAAATATATAGGTCTCTTATTACTGCACTATGTTGTAAATAATCCTCAGGAAAATGGGAACAGCACCTACCACAGCAGATAACATTTGAAGTACAGGAGTATTTTTCACGGTAAAAAGTGTTCATTATTTAATTTAAAGATAAATCAGAAATTTTCGAATAGTTAATCTAATTTTATTTGTAATCCGCAGACTGACCACGAAGCTGATAACTTTTGGATAAGTTTAAAGGAAAAAAAATGATTTCAACCAAAACTGATATTAATTGATTTTTAATTATATTCAATAGTTAAAAAGAAATAATTATATATCTTTAAGAATATTACAAAGTTTTTGGAAATATTTTTATCAATTAGTACAAGTTCTAGCAGCATTTTTTTATTTACCTCGTTATAAAACTATTCACTTAATGAATATAGTTTTGACATCAAATTAGTTTAGTCATGCGAAACTATATTGTTGTCAATATATAGTCGTAAAATCGAAAAGCGTTGTAACAAACATAGTTATAATTTAATGTAGCTGGTATGGGATATTAAAACAAGTTTTCTTCTTTTCACCAATGTTTCCCGTTGTTTATGACACCGATATCTTACAAATTTAAAGACTTATAAATTAAAAGACTTAATTGCAAGTCATGTGAAGCATGATATATTGGCCAGACTAAACAATTAAATAATATAAATAATCTTTATTAGCAATAAATCTTGCTTTATGATAATACTAATATTAATAATGTACCTTTCTTTCTTATTTTATACTCTTATTATACTATCGAACCGGATAACGTTTGCGTATAAATTCTACGATTTTCTTTTTAAAAAACATAAAATTGGTATCATTTTTGCAATCACTTGGTATACTATTATATAATTGAAGTCCTTTATACATTACTGTATTTTGAGCCCTACTCGTTCTCAGTCGCTCCACTCTGAAGTCTTCCAAGTTGCGCAATCGATAAGGTTGCATATCCGCTACATACTGGAGTTCCCGGCATAAATACTCAGGCAGAAGATTATTTTTCATTTTAAACACCATTTTTAATACATTGAAAATCGTTCGCTGATTGACTGACATCCATTTAAGAGTATTTAACATTGCACTAATGGGCGTTCTTTTATGGCAACATAATATGCTCCTCATTGCCCTGTTTTGTAATTTTTGTAACCTTGCCATTTGTTCCTTCGTACACATAAAGAGAATTGATTGGCAATACTCGAAATGTGGCATGATTATGCTATTATGAATATTAATTGCACTTTCTATAGATAATTTCTTTCTTATTCTTTTCATAAATCCAACCTTTTTAGCTATTTTTGCACATACATAGTCCACATGAGCTTTGAAGTTCAGTTTTTCATCAATAATAACACCTAAGTATTTCATCTCATTCACCTGTTCAATCAACACATTATCCATAAACACATTAACTCTTTCATCCGCATTTAGAACCATACATTTAGTTTTTGTTACATTCAGCTTAAGTTTATTCATTCTTAACCACACATTCAGTCTTCCTAAGTCTTCATTCAACTTTACAACACATTCATTTAAGTTCTTTCCCGTTATAAAAATTAATGTATCGTCTGCAAAAAGTCTTATATCTGAGTTCCTTAACACGCACACAATATCATTTATATATACTATAAAAAGAAGTGTTGCTAGCACTGATCCTTGCGGTACTCCTAGTCTATTTACATTAATATTTGACATTTCATTATCCACCTTGGTTCTTTGTATACGGCCATCCAAAAAACTCTGAAACCACTTCAACTCTTTTCCGCGAATCCCAATTGTTTCGAGTTTATTTTTTAAAATATGTCTATCGATGGTTTCGAAGGCTCTTTTTAAGTCAAGAAACACAGCAACAACCATATCTCCCTTATCAATTGCTTCTTTCCATTTCACGATCAACCCAGTTAAAGTAGATTCGCATGAATGGCCAGATCTAAATCCCGACTGATATTCTGATAAAATCTTATTTGATTCTAGGTATCGTGCAAACTGCATTTGTGTGGCTTTCTCTAAAACTTTCTCCTCCGTAGGTAGCATATTCACAGGCCTAAATTCCTCGCAATTTTTGGTTTTCCCCACCTTTGGTATTGGTACGATTACAGATTCCTTCCACGCTTTTGGAAATACGCCATTTTTAAATGATGTATTTATAATATCCACTAGTGCATTTATAGTAGTTTCTCCTCCATCTTTAATCATTTTAGCACTAATACGATTAAAATCTCGTTTCTGATTTATTTTTCATAGTATGTTGTACACATCTTGATAACTCACTAAGTCAAACACAAATTCGCTTTCAATGTTACAACTTGCATATTTGTATTGCATTGGTGCTATAAAATCATGTATATCCTCAATACTGCTGATAAAAAAGTCATTGAACTCCTCCGCTATTTTCCTTTTATTTTGAAATATCTCATTCCTGAATCTAACTTCCTTTATTTCTGTTCTACCTTGCTTCAGTACTAGTGATTTTATTACTTTCCACATTGATTTTGGGTCATGGGTGTTCATGATTTTCTGTTTGATGCTATTTGCTTTAGCTTTTTTCAGTTTAAGATTGTATGTATTACGGATTTCCTTATACCGCTCCCAATGACTCTCTTCTTGCAACAGAGTTGCTTTCCTATATGTTTTTATTTTGTAATGCTTCATTTTACGAAGCTCATCATTAAACCAATCATTTTTTCTTTCACATATCCGTCTTTTTACCACGAAAGTTTCCGTTACTCTTTTTATTTCCTTGGAGAATATTTCAACTTTGTTGTTTAGGAATTCAACTTTACTTATACTTTTGATCCGACTCGAGTTTAATTCCCGCATATAACTTTCTTTGTTATATTTTAAGTAATCAATTTGCTTAATATCGGTTCTTTCAGCGTAATAATTTCTATTTGGTAGCACTATCTCAATACTTTCATGGTCACTAATTTTCCATTCATTTTTTACATTGGCCTTAATAACGTTGCAGTTTGAAACTACATAGTCAATTAATGTTCGCGTATTCTGAGTAATTCTAGTTGGTTGATCTATCCACTGCTTCCATGCATAGTCTCCAAAAGTCTGTTTCAGTTCTTCTCTATATGTTTCCTTTTCAAGCCAATTTATATTGAAGTCACCAACTAGCACAAAATCCTCTTGCATTTCATCCAACTCTTCCATTAATGTAGTAAAGTTATCACAAAATAATCTCTTACTGGCTTGTGGAGATTTATATAGCACAACGACGTTAATTTTGCAGTCATTTATCGCCAAACTTACTACCAACCACCACATATCTTTATTTACTTCCACTTTTTTCAAAACTTCATAATTCCATCCCTTTTTGAAATAAATTGCCACTCCTCCGGTGCGTTTTGAAATACTGTCACATCTTAGAACGTCATAACCACATATTTCGATTTCACTATCATCTATATCATTTATTAAATGTGTTTCCGCTAACATAATCATTTCAAACTCTTCTTTTCCGACTAACACTTCTAATTGCTCAAAATTATTAATAAGGCCCTGTATGTTCATATATACTCCCCGTATTTCCTTTATTTGCTAGTATGCAATTTTATCTTTTTCCACCTTAAGTTTACGCTTGTACACTGGACATTCTGTAGCTCTTGCATGGTGCCTAGTATCTAGTTTCATATTTAATTTTACATTTGCCGCCAAACAGTTTGCGCATTTCTCTTGATCACTTTGACAATCCTTCTCATTGTGCTCATTAGAGCATCGTGCACACACTTTTCTATTTTTACAGTCTTTTGCTGAATGATTAAACCCCCAGCATTGAAAACAACGCTTCACATTTAGCCATTCATAAACCATGCACTTACTCCATCCTATATTAAGCCTACCCTCTTTCATTATTTCTTTAAAAATTTCCATATTTACTTCAACTATACCATTGTACCTTGTGTGCTTGTGTTGTGATGTCTTACGTGTTTCAAATATTTTTAAAACTTTTACCCCCTTAATATTATTCTGCATGCTCAAAGCTTGGACAATTTCTTCCTCAGTCAATTTTTCATTCATTCCGCATATAATTACCTTAGGATTTTTTCGCATCAATGATTCTACTTCATATTTATCTCCTAATTTACTTTTAACCTGCTGTTCCACCTTTCCCACTGATTCACTGTTATCACACTCAATTGCGATTGCACCGTTATTTTTATTTATTACACCGTTGATTTTTAAAGATAGAGCCCGCGGATCAATCACTTCCTTAATTTCTTCTCTTGTTTTATTGCTATTCTGTTTAGCCTTTGGTTTTATTAAAACAGGTCTCACCTCACTCTTTTTCAATTGATCAGCGTAACTTTTGCCACTATCGTTTTTAGTCGCTATTTTCTTAATTTCTTTAACCATGCTATTTTTTTCTTCACCTAATTTTTTCACTTCTTGCAATAACATTTTCATTTCATCCTCTTGCTTTTGCATGTACCTCTTATTTTCATTTAACCCTTGCAACACACATTCAATTTTATCCGCTACGCTTGTCATTGCATTATCACAATCATCACAAATGAATTTCAAATTTTTGTTTGAATTCATGGTATTAATTAGGTACTCCGTTAAACCCACACATTTGATATGTACCGCACAACCGCAAAATCCGTTACAAATGCATTTTACATCATTTCGACTAAAACCTTTATCGCATTTCTTGCAATTTAAATTCATTTTTAATTTCGACTTCAGGTTACCAGATCACTATTTAAAAAACTATAGCCGTAATTTAATATTTCTCGTTAATTCACAACAAGCCGCACCGCCATCATAGAATATATGCAATATAATCACCGCTACCTATGCTGGCATGCATATGCACGTCCAATAGATCAATAATATCACCTGATTAACAGATTTATATTCTCTTTTTAAAGAAAAGACTATAACAATACGGGAATGATTGCAGAACTCCCAACAGTCACAAAAAAGAGATGACAGCCCTTGCCAAGCATCATTTAGAAGAGAGAGACCATGTCTTTGATTTTGATAATACAAACATCGTGGACTATGAAAATAATTGGTACAAACGGAATATTAGTGAAATGATATACACACAGTTCAATGACAACAACATTAATTTTCGGACTGATACTTTAAACCTAAATCCAGTGTATAGGACACTATTAAACTCATACAAAAAAACTTTAATGAGTTATGATAAAAGAGATTGATGTCATTCTAGTTTTGATAAGGTTTTACTCCCACTTAGTTATACTAGTACTAGACTATCTGTTTTGCTGTATTTTTATCTAGGATGCTATCTGACAGCAGCAAAATTCTTTAGATTTTTTGGATGCTCCTTACAATTTGTTTAATTTTTTTAATGTGTAATTTTAATAATAATTATTATAATTCCTATTTATAATTTCTTGAGGTAATTTATAGATAATTTTAATGTTTTACTGTTGTCAAATGAATTGTAGCCCTGAAGAAGCTTTGAAATACAACGGGAAACGTTGGAGAAAAGAAGAAAACTTGTTTTAATATCCCATACCAGCTACATTAAAATTATTAAACTCATGGATACTACAATTCCTCATAAACATAGTTATGACAAGTAAAAAAGCTAGAATTGGTTGAAGACCAATTCTTAGGATACCCTAGATGAATGCCCGTATTAAATTTCGTATGGTCACCGATCTTTTCAAGTATTGATTTTGAAGTCGTTTTTCGTATATATTTCTAGAACGGTTTGTCGCACAGAAAAAATGATTATAAGCAATTTTATAGGATTTCGTATTCTGCAGAAGTTTTTAGTACAATAAAAATGTATTGGCCTGATCGTTTTCAAAGTATAGGTAAAAAACCGAAATTTTTATATGGCAACACCAAGAACGAGTTGCCCGATTTAGTCCATTTTTGACATTTTATTTGTTAATGTAGTAAGAACATCATGTACGCAATTTCAGCTCTCTACGTCGACGCGTTCTCAGGCAGTGTCCAAATATATAACGGAAAACGAAATTTTTATATGGCAACCCCCCGTGTACAAAATCTCAGCTCTCTAAGTATACGCGTTCTCGAGTTATCGTGCTCACGGACGGACGGACATGCAAAAATCGAAATAACTTTTAATATTATGAATGGGTGTCCAACCATTTTGCTCTACCATCATTATTTCGAGGTGTTACAAACGGAATGACAAACTTAGTATACCCCTATGATTTCATTTACACATTTTTCCTTGCGTTTGCTAAAAATAGGGCCAAATGCTGTATAAAGTGAATGCTTTTAAAGCTACGAGAATGCCACATTTGCCTTATATAATACAATCTTGGCAACACCCACAAGCTATCCTGACTCCGCGTCCTGTCAGTGTTAATAAGTTGTGTGATATTTCCGAGTATTTTTAACTCATAGCTCTCCTCACACCCTAGCCGTGATGTTCGACCAAAGTACGTGGAAAATATGTGTTGTCGCGATTAACTCGGAGATCACCGGCTCAAAGACCACTGGCCCATCGGGCTATAGCCCGATCGCCCATCCTGCCAGTCCAACTTTGAAGATGGTTAAGATTTTCTATGACTTGGGTAGCGTAATCAATAGCAAACAAAGAACTACGGGGATGGCCAGACTAGGATAGCATCTATGAAGAAATATTAAAAAAAAAAAAAAAAAAAACCAAGCTAGGACGGTCAATGAAGTTTTTATAAGAAAACATTTAGCGATGCAAATTGCGCTTAAACCTACAAATTTATCCTCACTAATTGCTTTAATGAGCGCATAGTGTTGCACAATTTTGCCGCAATCATGCATTAATGAAACTAGTCGAATCCATTGTGTAATGAATTGCTAGCAAAGTACTCACAAATCTACCATTAACATTGAGAAGTAAGGACCTTATACGGAATAGAGTAGACCAAAATTGTTGAATTGCATGAATTTTCATAACGACCGTCGCAGAAGCCCATAGCGAAATTATCAGGTCGTTCATGATTTAACTGTAAGTGAGCCGAGTTGAAATTAAACTGAATAAAGTATAAATCATTTTATTTCAAGTCGATTGGGTTTAGTTCGAATCCAGTATACCCACGACCTAATTCAATAGTATGAGCCGAACAACCAGAAATTCATGTCGCATAAGGTATACCAAGCCTCATCAACATGGCCACCAACATTATGAAAACATTTACCGAAAAAGCAAATTTGAATTTGACTACTTTAGTTTTAGTTCCCTTAGCAAACAGAAACTGCGAGTAAATAATTAAATAAAATCAGGCAAAAACAGAATAAAGTTTTCCTTTCAATGCACTTATTCAAAAAAGAAAACTTTACCCACTTCTTATGATGAAGTCCGTAAATGTAGTTTCGGTTTCGAAACTTCGTACTGTTTCCTTGGAGCCAGCCAAATACGTTTAGTGTCAAGGTAATAGCCAAAGTGTTTGAATATACTTCGAAAGAAATTTCCCAGCTGAATGAAGGTGGGGGTATCTTCCGAGTACCGTTCCGAAGAAATGCATAATTTAAAGGAACGCCATATCGACATTTCTGTATTGGAGTTTGGCAACTGCCTTAAGAGTTTTTTGTAGGGTCCTTGATCTTGTTAACTTGACAAATTGTGAAACGAGGGATGCATACCTAAATAAATATGCTGTAGAATTGTACGTTCTCATTGATTTGTTTACTACTCGAAAATATCGAAAAGTTCGTGATGTACACATAAAGCACATTGGATAAGGATTTAATGGAGGAACACCCTCACCAATCAGACACAAGTGGATGTCATTTATACCTTTAGCTTTAATGGTTTTCTATGCAGAGGATAAACTTTTTTGGGTTCGCATCGATTTCGAATGGTACTTTTGCAAACATGTCATTGTGGCTGACATCGTATACATTAGGAAGCTAAAATGGATAGATAAGGCGATTTAGCCCTAAGCAAATAGGTATAACCCTTTGACATGTAGATGTATGTAGGTATATGTATGTAGTACACCCAGCTGTAGATTGAGATACCTATGTCGAAATCCTTTTAGAGCATAAAGGTCTACCGGGACGAGGAATAAAATATTAAGCATAAAAATTAAGGAAAGTAAAACAATTAAAGATGCAGCTATTCAGGAATGTGTAACATGAGATTCGGTTTTCAGTTACAATATTACAGTTGTACTTATATGTTCAGATGTAAATGAAATGTAATACAATTGGTTCCACTAGGACAATTATATATAAATAAGTCGTAGAAAAGGATGTCCCCATTACACCTTAGGGAGATTAATCCAGCAATATCGTAAGACTGCAAATACGAAACTAGCTTAAGACGGCCTGCACTATATGTCTGTTGAGAATAGTTTTAAAACAGCAATAGATGTCGCAGAAAATTTAGGAGTATCGGGAAACGTGGAAATATCTGCTAAAACTACTCAAAGAAGACTTCCAAAGCACGGCTTATATGAGTGGCGGTCTTTTAAACGTTGCTTGTGACTAATCGGAATAAAATTGCTCGCTTAAGATGAGCTCTTTAATCTGATCTAAAACAGAACCACTGGAATAGAATCATGTGTTCAGAAGAATGCAAATTTACCTTACATAGCTACGACAATACAAAACAATAGCAAAATTTATGGAGGTGCATGAAATATATTGTTCGAAAAATGCAACCGAAAATCATTTAGGACTTTCGATGCAGTATTAAGGCAAGCACACATCGACAAGGTGGTGGAGGCGGGAGCGGCAGGGGTAGCGGTGATGATGGCGTTGCGGTTAATGTAAGCGCACACCGATGCGGTGGCACGGTTGATGAAACATACACAAAATGAAGTTAATTTTGAAAAAAAAAAATTTCTATTATCCCGGTATTCTAGACGTGACAAATCATACAGAATTTTGCTTAATTTTACTAATAAAATCAGTTCTTCACTCATTGCGATGACTGAACTGTTTCAACTGAAATGAATTTCGCTATCGCGGTGGCGGTGAAAATGCAACATGCAGCAACTCACCACCACCGCTTTTGGTGTGAACGCTCGCAATCATTTCAATGTTATGCATCCCACCGCCCCACCACTGTCTCTACCGCTACCGCCACCGCGGCGGTGTGTGCTTGCCTTTATGTATACTAGCTTGGGATTAAGAAGCAGTGGATTTCTTAAAAGCCTTCATCGATGGCTAGCATAAAGCAACAAGGAATTTAAGACTTCACTTAGAAATCCTCACCCTTCCGTCTTTTTACATTCACTTTTATTGTAAACGTTTATTTAAGAATTTAAAATTTGGCCTAAATCTACGATTTTCAACGAACGCCCACTAACGAGGAAATAGAGCCTGGATATCCTGTCAAAAACCCAGAGGGCCGTTTGCGTGAGACTTACTGGGTGTCTACACACCACGCCCGCGGCGGCACTGGAGGTCATGCTTGATTTATTGCCGGTAGATCTCCACTGTAGAAGTGTTGTCAGGAAGAGAGGGCGGGGGGAGGGTTGTGGTGGTGGTGGATGGATAAGGGTTTTGAGCATTCCAATATACTCCAAAGGATAGACTGCATTTGTTGCAGGGAAGAAGCACACTCAAATACCTTTCCTACATTTTGCTGGGCGTGTCAAAGCAATGATGGCAACCAGGATTGATTGGGATGGGGTAGAGATCATGGTAACATCTAATATTTCTATCTTCAAGGATGAATTCAAGAGGAATGCGAACACAGCGGCTGGAGTATTCTCCAAGAGACTATCAGTGTCACGGTCTTATATGCCGACCAAAGGCGGCATTATTGGTATCTATGTCCAGAGAATTAGTTCGGCACATCTGCATATACACTGATAGCTAGGCAGCCATCAAGGCGATGGATGCTGTACTGGTAAAATCAAAATTGGTGCAGTTATGCAAGACCGGCCTTGAGGAACTGACTGCATGGCACAAGATGACTTTATGTTGGGTATCTGGCCAGAAGGATATCCCAGGCAACGAAATCGCTGATGAGTATGCCAAAAGAGTTCTGAAATGGATAGCTCCGCAGCGGTAGCTTATGCGAGGATCCCAATAGGAGCTTGAAAAAAGGATATTATCAGGGGGCCTATCAAAAAGAAATCCTCCTGTGGATCAACATGGAAACCTGCCGTATTGCGAGGTAATTGTGACCTATATATGACAGTAAGAGGACAAGAGATTTCTTTAATGGCAGTAGAGAAAATACCAGGAATGTAGTAGGGGTCATCACGGGTCACATGGACACAGAAAATCAGGCTAGAATAGTATAGATAGAAATCAAATCCACCCAACACGTACTATGCGAATGCCCCGCTCTGATGAATAATGGAGGTAGGCTATTGGTTAGCTACTTGTTTTCAAGTCTGGGGAGCTGCAAAGTAATGAATTCAGATGTATCCTGAGATTCTTAATGGAAGCAGGATAGCTCTAGAGCGGTTTTGAAGGTTATTCGAAGAGGTCAAGTGGCATAATGAACCCACTGGAGGTATAAGCGATCCAGGATAGCACGCTAGTCTTCTAGTGGCACCTAACCTAGCGCTACGGTTTCCAAGTGGGATCTCCTACAATTGCGTTCCTAAAAGTTGCACTCACTCTATTGCATCGGCTCGCAAAGTGTTGTTTCCTACGAATTACGTTCCAATCGAAAAACGCTCTATTACCCATCGGAAACAATATAACCTTACACTTGATACTAACAAAAAACGCTAAGCTATGATTTTGCTTCGATTGAATTGCGTCGATATCAAAAACTATTTAAACCCAAGGCAATTGCGACCTGTAAGCCTTGGTAGCCATAGCTGAATATCCAGATCTGTGTCGATGTTAAGAAGTATTCGATATTTAATCAAACTACAGTAAGTGTTGTTCACCTTGACCTTGAACTTATCTGCGGGATCGTATTGCACACTGGATAAAGTCCTTAAAAGATTCTCTTTGGAAATTGGCAATTCTTTATTTCAAAATACTCGGATAATACACATGCAAACATCCTTTTTAACATCCGTTTTTTTTTATCTTCATAATAATTGAACTTTGTAGGAGTAATTAACTGACAATAGGCCTCACACTCTGACCATCTAGACAGTAAATATTAGGCACAAATTTAACCTTAAAAGCAATTTTTTTAATAATTAACTTAACAACGTAACATGTGTGTTCCCTGTATAAAGTATTCGAGTATATCTGCTCTAGATAATTTGCTACAGAAGAGATTCTACAGCCAACCTGCCTTACGTTTTATCATTGTGACATCTGGAACCCGATCAGTAAACCGCGGGCTATTCGGTGGAAGACTACTGGTATCAGATTCTGGAGATGTCGGCCGTAGTACAAGTTTCTCAGTGCTGTCATTCAAATTCAGGAAAGTTATCGGAGGATCAAATGCCTCCGGAACCGAATCGGCTTTTCTTAGATGTCCTTGTAGAGGCAATTTGCGCCTTCCGACTGTATAGCACTCTTCCGCATGTATTGGAGGTGCAGGTGGTGCAGCCTTTTTTCCTGGCTTGTTTAGAGGAGCTTTAAGCGCTATAAGATTACTTGGATTGAGAATCTGTTGATTTTCGGCTTTTGTTACCTTAATTTCAGGTAAAGTTGACTGCTTTTCTTGAGAATTACCTCTGTTCAGGATGCTTGCACCATTTGATTGAGCACTTTTTTCTTTATTTTCAAATATAGGATGAGGTGAGTGTTTATTGGAAAACATCGGAGGTGGAGAAATTGGTCTGTGACAATCAGACACCGGAGACTTTTTCATTTGTGTCTCTGTAGTACCTATTGTTTGTTTAATTGGCCCGAAAAATTGTCGTTGTTGTTGTATGCTCTGTTGCAGACACTGTTGTTTATTTTGTGGCATTATTTTATGTATATTAGTAATTTTATCATTTACTCTCGTATTTCCCCCAACTACTTCGGTGCTTATTTCATTAAGAAGATCCACTAGAGTACTCGCAGCATCATCAATAAATTCCACTGGAGATCTACTTCCGGAACGGGGCTGAGGGCTGTGAAGAACCAACCTACGAAAGCACCGGAAATTACAAATTTATCAGAGCAAATTAAATCAGCATAAATTACTTCTTGGCTTCATCAATGGCTTTCATTAAATTTTGTTGATTCATGAAGCTTTCACGGTTATGGCATCGACCAATTTGGGAGTTTGCCGCTACACCACGAATCACCTCATTCCATTTGTGAGCAACAGAATCATTAGCAATTTGGCGAGCGATTCGTTTAAATTTTGATTTTGGATCCTCATTGGGCGGTGGAGGTTCATCATAGTTTTCCTCTTCGGTTTTGTCGGTTTCGATTGGTACAGGTGCAACTTGGAAATCTTTCATTAATCTTCGTTCCCAGATTTTCGTATGCTTAGCACGTGCAGCTGCAAATAGGGGAAAAATTCAATATCTATGAACGAAATAATACAAAGGAACTTCTCTCATACGTTTCTCCTTTTTGGAGGCGCTTGACACGTCCATCCCATTACGTCCAAATATTTCTAGCATTTCATATCTCATGGCTGAGATTTCGGTCTTTACCTCGTTGATATCATCTTCTGTAACCATAGATTCATCACACTTGCGATGCTGGGCTGATACATAACGCCAAACAAGCGCACGCATTATATTTTGATAACGACTCTCGCCCTGCTCCATTCTTTTCTGAAAAGAGAACCGGGAAAAGTTATTCCAAAAAACAGAATAAGTCATGAGATGATTATAATGTACCTAGGTGAGCATAGATGTCTGTCTGTATGTACATATGTATGAAATGGATGACGAACAATCGTTCTTACGTATATGGAAGGGCTCCGCAGGTGTCACGTAAAAGCAATCAATTCGGGAGGGAAGGAATAATGATATCACTTGAATACACTTTTTGGAAATAGAGGAAGGATCATGTCCGCATGTCATTCTCATTTAAATCGAAATACACTTTACCAAATGGCAGGGTTCAGTTTCGATTTGTCTACTTAAGGAATGTTGGCTGTACGAATGTAGGAAATTTGTCGTTTTGATTTCCTTTTTTCTAATTGAACGGTTCTTGTCTCAGTATTGAATGAATGAGTGAATTTCCGAATGAAAGAGTTTCTGTTGAGAAGAACTGATGATTGGATAAAAATAGACAACTAGAACGCTAAATATAATACTCCCAAGTTAATTTATTTGGCATTCCACATGTTATTTTGTGGAAACCAAACCAAAGAGGGCTCTTAACTGCGGATGCCATATCGCTCGGTGTCCTTCCAATTATTAAATTCAACGTCTACTAAAGCCATTGAAAATTCAGGATATTCTTGGAATTTCCTTAATATGCATTTAAATAGACATTTGATATTTATATAGACTCAGTGCTTTACTGTAATACGTTACCTCAAAGAGGGCTACCCTTGGTGAGCATGTAGCGTCATATGCTGGGTAAGCTCAAGCTAATATCTGCAAAATTGTACAGGATCCTGAAAACTTGTCGGTTATGAAACAGTCCAAAATTGGTAGGGTCTCTCAAAGAGACTATTGCTAAGAGAGCAAAAACTCAAATAAACAATCATTTTTAGTCAAATGAAAATAATGCCGCAGGGTTATGGAACATCGGCGCATTCAGAATATAATATCTGCTACGTCGTCCTCAATCGACAAAATTGTGGTAGATGTCCACAGCTAACATGATCGGTATTGTTCCCCTGTTATTATTTAAGTTTGCGTTTGTTGACCTTGTTAGATGGTTCTAATAATCTTGCCAAAATATATGAATTTGTCACAGAATACGAAAATTGGTTATATTGCTATAATCAAAAGACCAAGCAACAGATGACAAAATGGGCATTTCCATAAAAGGAACGACCAAGGGCAAAGAAGAAAAAACGAAGTGTTAATAAGAAAATTATGGTCTTGTAGTTCTCAAGGAGTTGTCCTGAGGCTGCAGTATATTTACCTACTGGAGCTAAAGTTAATACAGACTGGTACCATACACAGCATCCTGCTTGCCAACTGTTCTCGAAAAAAATGGATAATAACGCAAATATCCATGTACAGAGCAGAAAATAACTGCATTCTTAATGGAAAATAGAGTTGAATTAATGACACACCAACCACCAGTCCAGACCTCTTACCGTATGATTTCTTTCCCTTTACTTTTATAAAAGGAATAAATGCGATGTGTATTGTGTACATTTTCCTCGCCAGAGGCAGCCCGTAGCTACCTGTAATGAACTAGTTTTGGAGGCGCCTTCAGAAAGATGGTCGTAAGGCGTTCAGGGCTCATTTAAAAGGATGGAAAAATTAATTGAAGTTCAAAGAATATGTTTTGAATGAAAATCAAGAAAATATTGAAATAAAATAATTCGGTTAAGTACTAGTCGGGCTAAAGCAAACAGGGTTTAGTACCAGAACTTTATCAACGAACTGACTAAATACTTATTTTTTAATCTAATTCAAATTCAAACAGATTGAAACGGACGAACGCAAGAGTAATTTTAGATGAGTTGTCTTATAAGGTAACATAAACAAAAATCCCAACAACTATGAGGCTGACGAAAAAAATCGCAGTTTTCTTGTTATCTCTGTTATGACCCTATTCCTTCTAGCTCTAATAATATCAAAATTTTAATTTTAGAAATCAGAAACCTAGAAAATCGGCTAGTGTGGGGGTCGATATTTTTTCACATATTTTCGGCAATATTTTTATAACCAATTCACCAAAAATCACTTGATTTTTTAATCCTTATAAGTAGACCTTTCAACAATACTCCACATGAAACAAAAACTAATAATTTTTCGTGAAGGAGCCCAACCGACTCCAATTAAAAAAAAACATATTTTTGTATATCGAAATATGTGCGCCTTGTAATATTCTGCCAAATTTCAAATTCGAGGAACACGTCTGTGAAAGACAGACGGACGGAGATATGAGCGATCTAATAAGGGTTCCCTTTTCTCTTTTGGTTGTATGGAACCCTGACAACAACGTAAAGATTCTCTTTATTTATACTATCTCAAAACTGTCAGTACAGTCATTGCAAAAGTATTAGAGTTGTACGATTTCGTACTTCTCTTAGCATTTGTTATTATGGAAAAATGCCTTACTTTCAATTTCAACCTTCTGCACAATGTAAATAAGGCTTCGTACTAACAGTTTTTTTCAGGAATTGTGTTATTTAATTCCTTGTGCATTTTTCAACATAAAAATCTAAGTACTTTCTTTAAGAAACTTGTTTATATTTTATTACTCAAACATAACACTAGGGGAAGGGCGGATAAAGTGGCCAGGCCGGGTAAAGTGGCCATTGTGATTGCTTCCGTTGGAGAGTGCTGCAGCATTGCGGGAAATGTGTGAAACAATCGGAGCAGATGCCGTCAGTATTGTCAGTGACCGTGCAAGTGAAAGCTGCGCATCTGCGTTTGCAGGTACATTTTTGTATTTTTTCACCTGTCTGATGTAAGGTAAGTGGCTAATATTATTGCTGTTAGTTTAGTACTAAGTAGAATTATATTTATTTGGTGTAGTACTGTTGCAACGCCGGCTTTTTGCCTTGAAAATTGTCTCTTTTGGATATACATAGGTCAACTAGGTTTTACTGCAGATCACATTTTTCGTAATGGCGTCCGAACGGGCAAAGTGGACATTTAATGGGTAGGGTAAAGTGGCCACGTGGCCACTATACCCGACTGACAATTTTTATTTAGGAACAAAGTATATAACTTTATGCTTTGCAATTTATTCATTACAATATTATAATAAATGTATAATATAATAATGTAATAATAACCTAGTGACACCGAAACCATGTTGCAACGATTTTTTCTTGCTATAGGACGATATCAAGATGCCCTCAAAGTATATAAGGAAGTCAAACCAACAGTCATGGGACTCGAAGGCAATGCAAAAGGCCATCGAAGCAGTAAGAATAGATAAAATGCAATTTGCTACAGCAGCAAAACAATTTAATGTTCCACGAAATACACTTAAAAGAAGGGTTCTAAAAAAAAACCGCGATGCGATTGAAGAAAAGAAGGTTCTTGGGAGCTACAGGTGTGTATTTAACCAAAACCAAGAGGAAGAACTCCTTAATCACATCTTTGACATAGAACAACGATTTTATGGCATATCACTGAATGATCTACGCCATTTGGCGTTTCAGCTTGCCGAAAAAAACAATATACCGCATCGATTCAACAAAGAAAAGAAATTGGCATGCAAAGATTGGGTATCAGGATTTAGACAACGGCATCCTAATATTGCTCTTAGGAAACCAGAGTCCACTTCAATGGCCAGGGCACAGTCATTTAATAGAGCTAACGTGAACAAATTTTTTAACATCCTTAAGACAGTGCAAGACAAATACTTTCATCCTGCTCATCGAGTATATAATGTTGATGAAACTGGCCTTTTAACGGTTCAAACAAGAAACACCAAAGTTTTCTCGCTTAAAGAAAGGCGCCAAGTTGGTGCTATTACTTCAGCGGAAAGAGGCTTGCTTTCTACATTTGCAGTATGCATGTCCGCAGGAGGAACCTTCATTTCTCCTTTGGTGATCTTTCCAAGAAAAAGAATGAGGATTGAACTTGAAGATGGAGCTCTCCCTGGAACTGAATTTGCTTGCTATTGCACTGGATGGATGCAGACAGATATTTTCATGCAATGGCTTGATCATTTCTTGAAACACGCCAAGCCTACAGCCGAAGATCCAGTGCTTCTAATTCTGGATGGACATGCTACCCACACTAAAACATAGAGTTCATGGAAAAGGCCAGACACAACCACACAACTGTTGTATGTTTACCTCCACATTCCAGCCACAAGCTGCAGCCACTAGATGTATCATTTATGGCACCTTTCAAAACGTTCTACGTTCAAGCTTGTGAGAAGTTTCTTCGCAACAACCCTGGAAGCAGACTTCTTGGAGAGGCATTTTTCCGTGCAGCTCTGCCAGCTACAGCGATAAAGGGATTCCGCAAGTGTGGGATTTTTCCTTTAGATACCAATGCGTTCTCTGATGCAGATTTTGTTGCAGCGGAGGTGCCTGACATTCCCATGGTTCTTGAAAACAATGATCTTGCTGCCACCGAAAACAGAGTGATAAATGATGAAACTGTAGTGGATGATCGTGAAGATGAAGCTATGGGTGCAGTGGATGGTGGCGGAGATGAAGCTATGGCTGCAGTGGATGATCGCGGTGGTGGGGCCACAGCTACAGTGGATGGTCGCGAAGGTGAAGTGACGGGCAATAAAAACAATTTAGTGGTCGATACACCTAAATTACAACCCACAACATTCTTAATAAGTCCAAAGGACATTGTACGTTTACCTAAACAAACAGGCTTAAAACAAAGAAAACAAAACAGAAAAAGGGCCAGAAAGCGACAGGCCACTGGATGAAAGCCTCTGAACCAATGTAAATGAATTGTCAAAGTTACATTCGCGACCACAGGCCACAGGCCATGCTGTGGCCGTAGCCCAGTTTGAGCAATTCTCAAATTTTGTGGCTCGTGGCCCCGGTTCTACCAACATTGAAATATAATAATGGTAGGCTATTCAATATGGCGGGGGATTTGTAATTAATCGGAATTTTATTTTTTAGTCAGAAAAGTGTGTACCTGTGTGAATTAATTCATATTGTTTTGTAGTAATTCTGCAAAAAAATTAAATGGAAGAAAAAATTATTAATTACATGAAAATAGATACATTTATGCATAATCAGAAGAATGGATCTTGTGGCCACAAGCCTCAAGTGGCGTGTGGCCCGTGGCCTGAGGCCTTAAATCAGATCGACTTTTGTTTGAAACTGATTTTCTTTTGAAAATGTATAAAAACCTAAAGTATAAATTATACTTACTACCATAAAGGCAACAAATTTGCCTATAAAATAGGCTAATATTTGAATTACCTCTGAATTATAATTTAAAAGTTATGAAGAGTTAAACACAGAATACCGTCGCCGTCCGTTCGATTCACAGCGCAGTGAGCAAGTGCAGCTTGTGAAAATATGAGGCGAATGTGTAGCTATGCCGATTCATTAATTAAAAAAATATTTTGAGTCATGTTTGAAATGAAAAAAACTGAATTATTTGATATGGAATGATGGAAATATTTTTAAATTGATAGAAGCATTACGGGATAATATAAAAAAATGGTTAACATTATCTTTTTTTTCTGTATTATACATAAGAAGTTACTGTGTATTAAATATTGAAAGATTTATTTTTTTTCATATAACTCAATAGGCAAGCACAAAGCTCTGATTGCTTTCCCAGTGTAATTTGTGGTATGAAGGTAACAGAATTTAACGCATTTTCTCATTTTTATGTGTAGTTTGAGTAATAAAATATAAACAATTTTCTTAAAGAAAGTACTTAGATTTTTATGCTGAAAAATGACAAGGAATTAAATAATAAAATTCCTGAATAAAGCTTTTAGTACGAAGCCTTATTTACACTGTGCAGAAGGTTGAAGCTGAAAGTAATACATTTTTCCATAAAAACAAATGCTAAAAGAAGTACGAAATCGTACCACTCTAATACCTTCAAAGAATTCGAAGTCACGGCCTGGAACATTAAAACCGCAATGGTATAGTCTATAGACGTATATTACGTATACGTATATATGATAAATAGCAACACATTTATGAATTCTGCGCTGCATTTGACAATTTACCATGCATTTTGCTAGTTCGGAATGGGCAAAATCCGAAATCAATATTGGAATTTTGAGGTTTGGCAAATGCTTAAAGCGAAATGCATACAATTTTTTAGGCCCGATGTGAACAGAAATCAGAGACGTTAAAACGATGCATTATGATACTCTGAACATATTTTATTAATAAATGCTTATTTCAAATTAAGCGGAGGAAAGTTTTAGCGATCGGATGTAGCTTGAGCAACACTTTTGAGTGAAAAACTGGACTTTTCTGCTTCTAGTGATTGCACGGGATTGGTGCTTCGTGAAACTGACTTCCTATGAGAAAAATATTCAAAACAGATCACTACTGACCATGTAAAAATATATACGAAATGTAGTAACTGGGGTGTATGTGACTCAAGTGTATGAAAATGTATTTTCTGGTCCGAGAAAGTTTTCTGAATCACGAAATAAGTACACCACCCGATAGTAATCGGCAAAACCTTTTATTTTATATTCAACATGCCGTATTGTAACCACCCCCCCCCCCCCGCCAGTGGTTTCTTCATACCCACACATCCAGAAAAAAAATTTCTTTTACGAATTATTTGCTAGTAAAAAGCTAAAGCGGACAATGAAACTCGTTTTTCGATCGCACATGACCGTAATGAGTTAGATCCCATTTAAGGTACGAAAAATGTATTATCTCAGTTCGAATAAGAAAGAGAGAGATACTAAAAAAGTGAGTATAATGGATCGCTATTTAAGTTTCGAGTATAGGAGTGTAGGTACTCAAACTTCTTCTGAGGAACTAAGGAATTGGATTCCGTACTAAATATATCACAATATACCAGACCAAGCTTTTAACCCACCCACCAAGCTTTCCCTGGCTTAATTGAAAAAATAATAATTGTTAATAAAATATGTGCATAGTATCATAGTGCATCGTTTAAGATATCTCTCATGAATGTTCATGTAAGGCCCAAAATTGATATTCCCCTTTTGGCATCTGGTATCAAAGGAAATTCCAAAAACTCATCTATTTTTCATTAAAAATTTAATCAAGATTTTTTTTTTTTGTTTTTTAGGTTTACCAAGGAAACCCGTTAATAATATAATGATCATAGTCGTAAACTGTTTTGTCCGTATACGAAAAAATATACTTGGTACTTCCATGATTTTCTATATGGGTAGTTAGGCTGAAATCTAATAATACGTATACAACGTATGATAAAATTGATTAAAATGTCTGTGCGAACGCACACAAAATGAAAGTTAATGCATCAACAAAAACATTTTGCTTCAGCAGAAACAGATGGCACAGTTTCTTAAGCACATAAGTTACAAAACGATCTGTTGGAGTCGCCTTCTGGGAAGTTTACTATAAAAGACCCGCGAAGCAAAGCGATTATCACCAGTCTCATCCATTTCTTGGGACGTATTAAGTTGCAATCTTCTTACCAATCTTGGTCATAACGTATTAACTTGCAATCATCTTAAACATCTAAAATACTTTAAGTTTCAGTTGATCCAATTGTATTATATGTGTACAATCATAGATGACACAAGAGCTAGATGTCGCATGCAGTACCAAAAAAGTATACAAATTTTATATGGCTGGGTGGTCCATTCCGGAATGGACCACAACATTTGAAATGATGTATACGACGAGTGATTCATATTTTTTCGTATCTGAAGTGTTGGGGAAGTCGATCAAATGTATACAAAACTACTATTATAAAATCATTTGCATTCGTCACAATCTGAAACATATTATGGTCCATTTCAGAATGCACTACTCATTTCACAATGTGTATACTCTGCTTTAGTATGGCATGCGACATCTAGTTCTTGTGCCATCTATGGTACAATGCAATAAATTGGGCATATTTATTATACGGACTTTATATACCAGATCCTTAACACTAACTTTGTATACCACATTTATGTGTACCTATTATAAAATACTTGTATGTATTTACATATTTATATAAACTACAAAAGTTCACACTACCTTGAATTCTCTTTCAATTTAAGAAATTATATTAACAACAATACTAAATTTTCTTTTTTGTCCTTACAGCACAACCAACAAATTAATTATACTTAAGTAGCCAGTAAGTTGAAGTATTTCATTATTTGCTCTCGTTGCTGTGATTAAAGCACTTTTTGTTGATATTTTAATTGGTCTGCTTTATTTATTAGCCCGGCACCCCCTACATTTATAAATGCAATCCAGGAGTTTGTACAATGTCAGAAAAGAAAACACAAAAATTTCTAAACCGCTTTCTGATTGTATCGCAAATAGTTCATCTTTTTCATAAAGCGCACAATAATCTCACTACTGAAACTTTTTATACCTTCGGATAAGACCTTTGATAACTCTGGAGATATGTACTACAATGTAGGGGGATAAACATCTGAATTTATTATTACTAGACCGACAATGAGCGTACTAGATAAGCACAATCGTCCACTTTACCAATCTGGAGTAACGTATAGAAAGCTTTTCTGACTAAAACTACAGTGATGGTCCCAAAAATAGCACACCGTAATTGTAATTTCGAAATTTTCAGTTCTTAGCTGATAATTCCAGATGTTTAATAATTTCTTCGTTTATTCTATATGTATTTATTTATTTATGATTTTATAGTGATAGCTTACAGACTAAGGTCTCAATCTCAATTAAAAACTACCGGTTTATTATGAAATCCAAATATTTGTTGTATCATAATTCATTGAAAAAAAAGAAGGAGACTACCATATTAAAAATACGAATTCATGTATAATGTCAAATTAGTAACTACGAATATGGCTATGGAATAGTTATGATCAACAGGATAAGAATTACAAAAACAAAAACAATAAATAAAAAATAAAAAAAATAAAGAAAATAAGAAAGTGATATACAAAGATGAAAAAAGAAAAAAGAAGAAAAAAACTTAAACCAAAAACGATGTGAGAAGAATAGAGGAAAATATATTTAATGGAAAATGCAGTAATATTCAAAAGTTCACCGGTAAGTACGAAATTCTGCAAAAATGTTTCACTGAAACATACTCGTATAATGTCGTAATTATTTGATAAAATAGAAAGTTTCACATCCTCCGTCTAAGTTCTGAGACCTCTGATATTTTGATAATATATTTTAATTAACATAGATGAATGATAGAAAAGATTACTTGGAATTACTCTTCGAAATGAAATCCAGACTTCTCTCATTTTTCACTAAAAAACGTTTACTTTCATCGGTTTGTTTTTTTCAAATAAATTTTTCCTGCTTTGATCCATAAATATTTAAAGTTCTTCTCAATCTTAAAAAATTTGGCTTTATGGAAAAGTTGCACATATCACTTAGAATTATGCGTAACATCGATCTAAGATGAAATTTTCTTTTAATTATAAAATATTATGTATTCTCTCTAGCATGTATAGATGAAACCTGACAGATTATGAGTGTTATTAAAATTTCTTACTTATTTACTTACCATGGAACGCTTCCTGTCAATCTCCTTGCTTGATTTCCTGAAAATTCTTATTAGCCACTTAACCGATGGTAAAACATTAAATGGTGGAGGTAAAGTGGCGCTCTCTTCAAAATAACTCATCCATAGCTTTGTCCTGGCAAATTTCCATTCAACGTCGGAATGCTCCTATAAAATTGATGTTGTTTTAATTATTCTGCAATACTTAACAAAGAATTAAGTAGATATAATACTTACAACAATCATGGCGAAAGAATTCGACATCATAGCGATGAGAAGATTAAGAAGGACTATCACATTGATAACACTGTACGAACCAAACATTAAGAGCCCCCAAAATCTTGTGTATGATTTAATTCCTTCCAATTCGAAATTCTCAAGACCAACCATTCCAAAACTAGCCCAGAACAGAGACTGAGATGATTCAAATAAGCTGCAATAATAATATGATTTTTATTAATAACTGTATTTTAACAAAAAAACAAAAAATATATACATACTTTCCAAATCTTCGCCACTTCATACAAGCATCTGTATTACCTGCCCAGTCAGCCTGACCATCAGGAAGAACGTAACATCTTTGCTTTTCTAGGTCAGCGAAATACCACAAGAGCTGATTCAATCCACAAGCGAAAGCAAATAGTACGAGAGAGTAAATGGAGAAGAACTTGACTATATCAATAACCATTCGACCCAAGGAAATCTGAAGTGGACCAAGATGTGGATTGATTGAGAATAAGTGGACCAGCTTCAGAGCTGAGAAAATGTTGGCGGCAGCAAACAACCCTTCGGCTATGAGTTGCGGATCGAAATCATTCCATTGCTCTCGTGGTATAAAGGCATTCCTTGGATCTCGACGTATCTCTGCAGATTGTTGAATGTAAGCAATAATCCTGTGCAGGGAAGATGGAAAAAGATTGCCAATTTTAAAAGATATTTTCTTGTTTACATAATCAGTGCAATTGTGCAATCCTTCAAGATTTAATATAACTGTAACAAGTACCTACAGAAAACAAATTCAATAGAATATTTAATTGATAAGATTTCTTTTATTTGGGACTTTTATTTATTTTGTCATGAAGGCGTCTTAGCTTAGATTTGTTGTTGTCGAAGATGTAGAGAAGAGAAAGGACTGTAGCAGGAAGTAGGTCTAATCGCTATATGATCACAACTAGCCACAAAATGATGAATAGAATATGAATATTATCCCTCCCCACACTTATAGTGTATATAGAAACAACAAAATTTGTTGACCTATCCCAAGCAGCATTTTACGTCCCGGGAACGTAGCTGGTACAAAATGTACAACCGTTTTGAGTCAATGACTTGGATTAGGAACGAAGCGGGCACTTACCGGGTACGTGCCCGGTTCCAAAATGGGGAATGATTTTCAGGTGGTGATTTATGTGTCTGCTTCGTGGCTAGAACTAATGCAGGAACGTTGCGATAACTTGCCCGACACGTTTCAGCATCGTACCAAACACGCCACAAAAACTTTTTTACCAAATAGCAAACTACCATATTTGCAAATTGCATATAGATAGAATTTTTATTAAATGGTAATATAAATAATTATACATATAAATGATGGTTGATTTAGGCTTTCAAGTAGAAAGTTTCATTTAATTTTTAAATACAAGATATTAAAATATGTACATATGTACTTCGATTAAAGTAAAATTAGTCGATATCTGTATCGAAATAATTGATGCGGAAGGAATTTGTCGTTAAACGTAATGCCGATACCTCGAAAAAGTACAACGCCCCGCACATAAAATCAAATATAAAACTTTTTATTTAAAAATTAATATTTAGCCATAAAATATTTTTGGTAAAATTCCCAAAAATCAATGACTAAAAAATCTAAAAAACAGCAAAATATATCATTTTAAATTTTCCCTTAAGCATTTTTTAGTTATTCTAATCTAATGCTTCCAATTTATCCCGAATATAATGACAAAAAGGAGACATTACATGTTAAAAAATGTCTTCCATGAAAAAGCACCACCTTATTGTCCCATTCACTAAATATAGCCACTATATGGTCGTGGCTCAAAAAGTTTTCGTAGCTGGAACCATGATTTGCTAGTTTGAGGAGACAGCTACTTCAAGGCTCCAAATGAATAACCTTATAGTTCCAGAATGACATTTCATCATCCCAAAACGGAACTTTCATGTATATATCGGGACCTGAAAGTCCCTGCCGCAAAAGTGTGACAATAAAACGGCCAAGTAAAGCTGTCAAAAGTTTATTACGAATATGGGCGTAGATGAAAGTTTGTAAGATGGGTTTTTTTTAAAGAAGAAAACAAACAAAAAAACACTTATATAAGTATGTATTTATTGCTAGGAATAAGAAATCAATAAATGTACATATGAAATGATATTTTTTATTTATTTTTCCAAGTGCATTTAAGTTGGATAAGTAGTCATATTCAGAAACTTTCATAATATTTCGTTTTCTTTAATCTCACTCAAATGGTATTTAAGACAGAACAATTTGCACCTGACTTCAGTAGCAGAGTACAGTTTGGGGGCTTCTTTTTCCCCATTTGACTCAAGTAGCAAAAGATGTTTTTAAGACTATTTCATATGCTGCAATACCAATAATTGCTTTTTCCCATTGGCACAATATTAATTTTATTAGGTGTTTTAAGCAATGTGCTGCTATCCTTTGGTAGTAATACTTCATTACCAGTATTTAACATATTTAATAATCCATTGAGGGCGGTAGACATAAGTCTTTGTTTAAGGTATCTTGCCTCCCGTTTTCATTATTTTCATCACAAATATTGTTATCAGTTTCTTCGAAAATTTCGTTACCAGTTTCATTATCCGATTGATCAAAATTTCTTTCTGAATAGCTCTGCACATTACTTTGACATTCATCCGGACATATTTCGATGCTTTCTTTTTCGGTATTTCTGGCAACTTTAGCAAGTTCACGCTTTACCTTTCTATTAAATGTAGTGGAGTATCTGAACAGCTTTTTCTTGCACTTCATTTCGACCTCTTGAATTTTCGATGGAAAACAAATTTCTCTTTTTACACTTGAACTACTTTCCACCATTAAACTTTACATCAATCACCCAAATAGACGCGTTTAATACTGTAATGTCAATGAATGTTCCTATATTGTAACAGGATCGTAGCACTTAGTTTGTAGTAACACGCCTCAAAGTTGTCTACACTATAAAGTCTCGCGTGAGAGTTTCTGCCACCAAAAACATTTTTTTCAACAAATTGGGAATCATAAAGTACCAATTGAAGGTGCCACAAGCTACGTCGCCACTAAAAAGACCACTATAAATACTTCCACTATAAAGTAGCAGAGAATAGTTTTTAGAACGTCGCTACATCTTTGCAATGCCTCCTCCTCGAGGCAGGAGCCTTGAGGTAGACAAATAAATGTCCCTGGGATGATTTGGGAACCTCTTTAGGAACTTGTTCCGCTCGGGACTGCCAAATGGCTTACTGAAGTGGCGTTTTGGTTCCAAATACTATAGAATGTGTTTACATGTAGGCCATCTATACTGAAGTTAGTATTTTAGTCACTGTAACGTTATAGAAACTTTCTTTACGTCCCAGTCCACCTTAACATAGTTGTTGCTGGATTAAATGCTGCTTGGGATATAAGTACCCTTCATATGTAATATGTAAATGCAGGATGGGCAAAATGAGACTTCGCAAGATTATTTCCCTTCAAAAGCAATGTTTTCCTAAAAAACTAACGAGGCAGAAAATGCAATCACAAGCATCAAGGTAGTTGAATTGAAACCATGAAAGCATTAAAAGGAGCATCGAGGATGGCAGACTCTACCTGCGATCTACAGGTTGATTCTATCAACAAATTATAGAAACTAATAGCAGAGCGTTGGGCTTCCAGTTAAAGGAAGCTCATTGATATGCTTGTTGAGTATCTTGTAGCGAACCCAGGAAAACTAAAATTAGGTAAATATTATAACTATACGAACACATATTGTTTTTATACCGAAGTCAGGTAACAAATCACCCCACGAGGCAAAATCATACAAGCTAATTAGTCTGACATCATTTCTGCTGAAGGCTCTAGGGAAAATAATAGATAACTATATTTGGACGAATGCCTCCCAAAAGTTCTCTACTCAACGCCAATCAACATGCCTACCAATCCGGAAAATCAATCGAGGAAACTCTCAACAGTATAAGCAAAGACTATCGAGAAAGTCTCACAGGACTAGGAAGTGTTGTTATGCACCTTCATGGATATACAAGACACCGTTGACAACATCCTATTTAACTCCATCAAAAGGATAACCTAAGATAGAGGCATCGAAACCAGCATCGTCAGATGGATTGGCAATATGCTGGAACAACGCTGCATAACAGCTTCCTTAAACGGTGAATCCACAACAATTCTAGAGCCTTATAGGCAAAGTCTCATTATGACTATTGTGGTTCTTAGTTGTGGGTGAGCTATTAAACCTACTCTAATATGCGCAGGAATAAGCTGATGACATTGTCATTTGAGTTAAATTGAAATATGAATTATCCAAGATCATGCAAACTGCCTTTGCGACCATAAACAAAGCCAGTGTTTGTCCCTTTCACCAGGAAAAAGAGCTTTCAGGTCCCAGCTTCTAGGCTAAATGAACTTGCATAACAATATTTCATATAAGCAACACATTTAAGAGCAATGCTGGATAGCAGCAAGCTTAACTGGAAGCCCCACCTTAAAATGAAGCTATGTGGAAATTTGTGTTATGCCAAAAGCTTTTCGGACAAAAGTGGGGTCTGAATCCCAAAATGACATAGGGGTAAACGTCTGATGGAGTGAAACTATGCAGACAGCCTCTAAGAAATCGAGTGCTTGATAAGGTGCAATAGATAGCATGCCCGCCATTTTTGGCTTACACCCACTCTACTTCTTCATCTAGAGGGAAGCAGTGGAAAAGAAGGAAAAGGTCAGATGATCATACTTCTTCCGGTGTGGGACAACTTAATTCCTCATGTAGGTCGACATCAAAGGACTAGAGGTGTTATGGCTAAAATTGTTCGCACGAAACAGTTTACCAGGCAACCATTAACGAAAGAAGCAATATATTATACAGAAAGCTCCAATTCCTGCAACGCGTTGACATTTGGTATTCTGACAGATCCAGGAAGGAAGGTAAAACAGGCGCAGATGTGATCGGTCCAGAAGTGGAGCTTTCCATTTTAATTGGTACGTTACCTTCCATTTTTCAGGCGAAACTCTATGCTATAGCGGTTGAAGTTCATAAAAGCCCAAACAGGGGCTCTAAGGACTCCAAGATCTACATTTACTCAGGCAGCCATGCTACGCTCCTGACTCTGTCCTCTCAAAACTTTGAGTCGAAACTAGTTTAAAGCTTTCACTCGAAACTCCTGCGTCAGTCTAGGGACAAAAAAGGTAACTTTGCTAGGGTTCCTGGACACGCAGCACTGGAGTAACAGTTTCATTTGAATCTATTTTTGGGTTCGTGCAGTCTATCTATCTGCACCGGACATCGACAGGGACAGCGACCATCTCCTCCTCCTCCTGAACAGCAAAATTAATTCGAAAATTCCATCTGGGGTAGAATGGGAATCACAGTCTGTGCTTCAGCTATTGAAAAACCCAATTATCTACACAGACAGGTCAAAATCTGAAGAAAACACTGGGGCAGACATTTTCTGAGAGGAGCCTCATATGGAAATTTCCATTCACCTTGGAAGTGATGTCACCGTTTTTCAGATCGAAGTCAAGGCCATCCTAGAAGCGGGAAGATATCTTCTCAAATGAGACATTGAGAGCTAGGAGATAACCAACTGCTTGGACAGATGTGTGGTCACAGTGTTTTCAGCGAGAACGAAAAGGTGAACGGGCTTGATAATCTTAGTTCAGCATGGCCGGCATCCTCCTCTATAATGGCTGACCATCAATACAGTCGTCTTTGATTAGATGACACATAGGGAAGAGCTACAAGGGAACTGTGGGTGTCAGGTCTACCCCCAAACCTGACGAAGAAGGTATTGGGACTAAAAAAGCTAAACCTGAGAACTCTAATGTCAATCCTTGCTGGGCACCTACACAGCATGGGGTTTATTGATGATCTTGCATGTAGAGAATGTGGAGAGGAATCCAAAACGGTAACTCACTTTCTTTTCCACTATTCGGCTCTCTCAGGAAAGCGTTACAGATTCCTTGACTCCCACCTCCTGCATGAAGTCGGTAAGGAGGGTTGGGGGCCAGTATTGAAATTTTGTAAGAGCGTCATGCTGTGACTTATGAGCAATTGCTCATAAGACTGGAGCGTGACCAATGGGCCTTATTACGGCCTACGTTCCAGGGTCCAGTTGGGGCCTCAACCTTTTTTCAATCTATTCATATGTAAGTTCCTTTTGTTTACTGCATTAGAGTTCCAAATTACTGGAGAAACATATAAGATTTGCAATCTAACCCCAAGGGCCATAATCGAGCTCGTTAAAATATTATATTTTACCTACCCAAACTCATTTATTGTTATCTATACGGACGAACGCAAAGAGTGTCTGTAAATAATAAATTATCGGACTCTCTCTTGATACTATCAGGTGTTCCTCAGGGCTCTGTCGTAGGCCCACTTCTTTTCAGTTGCTTCATAAACGATCTGCCCTCTGTAGTAACTCACTCTAAGGTCCACCTCTATGCCGATGACGTCCAGGTATATCTCGGATCTCCCCTTGGTTTAATTGAAGATGCTGCAAGCAAAATTAACGAAGACATTTGCAATATCAATGATTGGGCAGTAAGTAACTTGATTCTCTTAAACCCCCGGAAGTCGAACTGTATTATAATATACAGGCATGAACTTAATACGTCCTATTTTGCTCCCATGATTCTTGATTCCGTGGTTATACCTTACTGTAGTAAAGTTAGGAACTTAGGTCTGACTTTTAATAGAACACTTACCTGGGATGATCATATTAGTAATGTTGTGGGTAGAATATATGGTGTTCTGCGCAGATTATGGTTATCAGCTAAGCTTGTTCCACTTGAAACTCGACTGCGGCTTGTCAAAACACTTGTATTATCCTAATTCTTTTTTTCCGATATTATATATTGCCAAGCTAACTCACAGTCCAAGCGCAAACTCAATGTGGCATTTAATTCATCCGTACGTTTCGTCTATTCGTTGCGCAGATACGATCATATCTCCCCCCACTTGAGTTGCTTAGTTGGGTGTCCTCTTTTTATCTATTATAAGCTTAGAACACTTATCTTTATGTTTAAAGTCATTCATTATAAAGTTCCTGAGTACCTCTATCTGACACTTGAACTTAGTTCATCAACTCGTACCAATAACCTCAATATACCAGTTCATATTATCTCCCATAGATAAACGTCACTGCTAGTTCACGGAGCTTAAGCTTGGAATTCTCTACCTAATCATATAAAAAGTATCACATCGCTCGGTCGTTTCAAGCAGGCAGTTGTTGGTTTCCTCAATCCCACAATTTAATTGTTTCAGCATTTTACTATACTTTACTCTCTTAAGTAGCTTTTTCTTTGGCTTTCTTTACTTAATTTGTGTTGTACCTTAAGTACATTATTAAGTTTTTTACTTCATTAGTTCTTTACTTTGTTGCATTCTATACACTCTATATATTGTTATAAGTTTATTTGATACCGTGGATTGTGCAAACTTAAAGGGACTTTGTCCTAATTGCACAATCTTAATAATCTAAATCCATGTCATCCCACTGAAAATTTAAGCCTAGAGCCTCATGCTTAATAGACTCTATGGCTACTAGCCCCTCCGCACCACGCGAAATTAATAAATTATATGCACAATTACGTGATAATTTTTTTACTGGAAATTAATGTCAATAGCAGAAAAATATTTCATAAGTGCAGTTAAATATATTCCCTCTAACAATGGCCCGAATTAATGATACACATTTACCTATAACAACTTTGAGTTCCAATCTCTAATGAACTCATTATAAATCCCACAAAAACATCAACTACTATGGTAAACAGCAATTAAAACGTAATAATAGACTTTTTGGAGCAATTGGCATACGATAATGCTGTTGATCACGTAAACGCAATCAATTGCAGAGGTGGTTATTAATCATTGAAGGCCTCTGTCACACATCTGCCGCTCTATACAAATTGGGACACGTTCAATAATACATTGGAAATAATTGCATCAACTGGAAACTCTCGAATACAGATAACAATTAGTTTCGGGTGTATTAAGAGACAAGCATGCAGTACAGACTTGTGTTGGCCTGAATATGTTTCATCAAACCAATAATAATTCTCTTGAAAATCTACTCCTAATTAACGACTCACCTCAAGCATGCTACAGAAATGTACAAAGTATTCCTCGTGAAATCTATAAAATTCCACATGTTCCTCAAATATTTCCTTATTCCAACGGTGAAAATCTCTTGAACTTCTTCCCAAATAAATCCAATGACATATAGGAAAACTATCATCTCCAGGAAGGTAGGACCATTGCCTCGCTGCTTTTGTATTCTTTCGTCTAACAATCGTTTCATATTATCCGTGCCAAGTAATTTTATGACGTTGTCTTCGGCCCGCTGCGATACCAAAATAAGAATGACTATAAAAAGAAAGTAAACACTTCATGTGGGATTTAATTTAAGAAAACTTTCTTACAGAGGAAAAAAAGATAGGAAGATGCATGGATGAGAAACTTCATAAATGGCTTTCGCATAAGTTTGCCAGTAGCACAGTTTGGTCCCAGCATATACGTAATACAGTAGAGAGGAAATAGAACTGCCACTTTGACAATAGTTAAGAACTTTTCTGTGTTCGTTTTTCTCCGAAAACCTGGAACACCTTCATACCAAATTGATGCCAGAAGTTGTTGAATATTCGGATGAGCCACAAACTGAAAGGATGAAAGATTTCAATTTAATTTTCAAACGGATGACATATTTCGCAGCAATTACCTTTTTCTGCTTATACTTGATGGCTAGTTGTAAACGATCCAAATGCATGCGATCACCGTCTGCATAGGGTGGAGAATTAGGATCATAATTTAATATAATCGCCAACTCCTGGGAATTTCTGGTTTGATCCAGAAGGTCTACTGCAAACCTCTGACACTGTTTTCTGAGTTCCATGTATTCTGTCTTGCATTCCTGTCGAATATTTTATTTTTTTTTGAACGTTTTTCATTGCGCTGTATGTGTTTTTATTATTAATAAAACTGTTTCCAGAAATCATATGTAGGGTTGCAATGCAACTCAACAGGATACCGAGGATATTTAAATGGATTAGGAATATATTAATCTAATCTATATAATAAAAATATATAAATAAAAATGAAATGCTGTTCGTTGGGGTAATCGCACCACTTAAGAACGGCTAGACCGATTTGGCTAATTTTTTTTTTTTTTTTTTGTAGTGTTCATAATAGTCCGAATAAGGTTTTTAGAAAAACAAACACTGGAATCGGTAACCCCGTCTTGGTATTACCACACAAAACTTTGATTTTTCACTATATATTTGGAAACTGCCTGAGAACGCGTCGACTTGGAGAGCTCAAATTTTGTATACGGCGTTTTTTACAAAAAATCTCAATTTCTGTTCTAAATTGGGCCCAATCGCGCAACTCCTTCGAAGGGTTGCCATACAAAAAAATCGTTCTTAACTATATATTTGGAGATCTCAAATTTTGTACACAGCGTTTCTTGAAAATTCCATATACAAGTTCAAAAATGGACCAAATCGGGCGACCCCTTTTCGGTGTTGCCATACAAAACTTAGTTTTTCACTATAGATACTTGGAAGCTGCCTGAAAAAGCGTCGACGTGGAGATTACATATTTTGTATACGTCATTTTTGAAAGTGTTGTTCTTGGTGTTGCCATACAAAACTTTAGTTTATCACTATATATTTTGATTGCCTCATGCGTCGACGTAGAGAACTGAAATTTTGTATATGGCCTTTTTTTACAAAAATAGAAATTTGAGTTAGAAAGGGGGACTAATCGACCAACTCCTTCGTAGGGTTGCCATACATAAATTTCGTTTTTTACTATATGTTTGGGTACAGCCTTAGAGCACGTTAACGTAGAGACCTACACACTCTCTCACATATGAAGGTATGCACGCACATACTTGAACGCATACACAAACGCAAATACACACAGGCACAGAGTAGAGAATGGCGCAATCGAATCGGAACAGAACTTATATATTCTCCATTTCTAATCACCCCACCATTTTCAACCCCCCATACTGCCCATCTTGGCATCTATATATTTAATGGTAGGTACGCATATGCAGCACTACGCGTAGCTCGTTCGATCAAAATTAGTGTTAATTGTTAATGAATCATCTCCATCTCCGCAAAACAGAAAACTGAACGGAAGGTTTCTTATTCTGTATGTTCGCTCGTTGCTAGTTCAGTGCTAGTGAAAGATGTTTGCACTACCAATGCACGAATTCATTATCACTCATTGATAGTGAAAAGTATTTGCACTACCACTAATCGTTTAGTGATAATGCAATAGACTCTGCACTACCACTAATCGTTTAGTGATAATGCAATAGACTATGCATTACCACTATTCGTTTAGTGATAGTGATAAAAAATTTGCACTACCACTAATCATTTAGTGATAGTGCAACCAATATTTTAACTATCATTAAAATTTAGTGTTGCTGCCATTTTAGTGGTAATGCAAAAACGCCCATCTCTGGAATTAACTCTCCTAAATTTTATTTTGTACATAATTGTTAAATATACTATTTTGTGTTATATTTCTAAAACTTTCAACGAAATGTTGCAATTTCTCGTCGGTGAAATATCGAGAGAAAAAACAAGTACTATTGGAGTTAAAAATGCGCCACTAAAAATGAAAAAACTCGACGTTATTTGCTACATCTAGGCTTTATCTCTCTAAAATAATCACAATATAAAGAAATGAGAATACCTACTAAGAGGAATTTGATTTGAAAAAAATCAATTTTTTATAATTTTTTACAAGTTTCCGAGCTAATATCTCCATTCCAATGCATTTTTTTTAATTTTTCTCGACGTTATTTACTAGACCTCTTCTTTACCTTTAATTTAAGATATAAATCATTATTCTGATACAAATAGTTTGCTAGAAATTCGCATTGAAAAATGTATGTAACTTGTAAATCTTGGTACTAGCTCCTCTTAAGCCATAAAGCAAAACCATTTGAAACAACATTCTCTTTCTGATACTTAGCCTTAAATGAACAGTTTATAATATTCGTTATACAAGACACAATATTTCAGATATAACTCACAAGCTCCGTTTATTACAATCTACTGTTTAATTTTGTGAAATTAACAACCCATTAACTCTACTTTATTTATCGCTAATACTGTTTTCAAATTATCACAATTCAAATAGTTTGCTACGTTCAATTCATTGTCTGAGATAAAACTCGCCTCCTGGCGATGATAATTAATATATTAATACTCTACTCTAGAACCTTCCCGAAAATTTCATTCTTGAAATATCGATTGGCCGAACGTAAGGTTATTTATGTCCGTACTAAATAGATGTCGCTTATTCTTTTCTGTTGCACATAATACGATTGTCCGAAAAATGTTTATGTCCATACCACCCAATAAGCAAAAATTCCAGATGTGGAATTTTCGCACGGAATTCCAGCGGAAAAAAGTGACTGCATTCTCACACACACAGCTGGTTTTACACGCTACAGCGAACGCCATTTTCAGCTTTACAGATGTGTTGGAGGTATACCAAAAATTGTTAATGGGTTATATTAGCTGTGTTCTTTTGGTTCCGTGTAGTGTTCTGCAAAACACAGGCGATTGCGAATTGAATTGATGTGTAGAGCGCATAGCAGTAGAAAAACTTTTGAAAGTATAGAGAAAATAATTAAGGTGTCATGACTTTAATTCTCACAAAACGCTAAACTTGTCAAACTTTGTTCCGAGTTTATGAAGCTCTATTTTAACATTTTGCAAGGATTCAAGTCATGGCAGTTTGATTATTTTCTCTATACTTTCAAAACTTTTTCTACTGCTTTGCATTCTACAAATTATTTATGATCCCCTGTTTAATTAAAAAATTTAGAAAAAGCTTTGAAATCCCTAGGAATTCCATATAGATAGAAATGCCATGGAAAAGTCTGAGAATTCCATGCGAAAATAACAAGGAAATAACATGGAAATCCGATAGGTTTCCACGTTCAGTTCCATCTACCAATACAATCAAAGACTTGGAATCTCGGCGCAGTTCCCTTCGGCCAAAGAAGCTGAATTCCGTGCGCAAATAGTACGGATTTCCAGTTAAACTCGTCAAAAATTACAAGGAAAACGACCGGAATTCCGTTCGAATTGCTTATTGGGAATTGATAGTTTATTTACAGATGTGTCCAAAATAATTGACGTCTCAGAAAGGAGATGTCGCTACCAGTATTTTTCCTGTTGTTTCTAGCTTTAAAACTTTTAAGAAAAGAGTTTTCAGTAACTGGATATAATTTTTATTAGGTTCTTAACCATTTTTACATATAGCATATAAATGCTGGAAATATTTTATATATATATACAGGGTGTTTCCCCTTAGGAGGTCCATAGAGCGGGAGGTGATAGTACTCACCTAGACGAACCAAAAATTGTATGGCAGGTGGGGGGGGGGGGGCAATATCAACCGTTTAGAAGTTACAGGGTGATTCATAAAAAAAGCTAGGTTTTTACAAAACACCCTGTATCTTAAAAACTACAGGGCGTATGGTCACACTTAAATGCTCACTGTATGCGGAACTTCATGGCCTTTCCAACGACAGCTCAACCAGCCCCGTGCCCCTCTCCCCTTCGATGTTATGAAGGTCTAAACTAAAAATTTCGGATTTTCTTTCCTTTTTTTTTACTTTGACCTCTATTATTTTTGCAAAAAGGTCGTTAACATAACTTTTTTTTATAAAAACTGTAAACTGTGGAGCCTCCTCTTTAATTTGACCTATTACACCCTATGTGTTAACTGTAGCCGTTAAACAGTTATTAACTCATAACCTATTCCGGTCACACCGAAATTGGACGATATTTTTTAAAATGACGTACTAAGGGAACAAATTATCGTTGAGGATAGGTTTGAAAATAGGTTTGAGAATAAGTTTAGAGCTAATAACTCTTTAACGGATACAGATAGCACATAGGGTATAATAGGTCAAATTAAAGAGGAGGCTCCACAGTTTACAGTTTTTATAAAAAAAAGTTATGTTAACGACCTTTTTGCAAAAATAATAGAGGTCAAAGTAAAAAAAAGGAAAGAAAATCCGAAATTTTTAGTTTAGACCTTCATAACATCTGAGGGGAGAGGGGCACGGGGCTGGTTGAGCTGTCGTTGGAAAGGCCATGAAGTTCTGCATACAGTGAGCCCTTAAGTGTGACCATACGCCCTGTAGTTTTTAAGATACAGGGTGTTTTGCAAAAACCTAGCTTTTTTTATGAATCACCCTGTAACTCCTAAACGGTTGATATTGCCCCCCCACCTGCCATACAATTTTTGGTTCGTCTAGGTGAGTACCATCACCTCCCGCTCTATGGACCTCCTAAGGGGAAACACCCTGTATAAAAGTTTTTATCACAATTTTTGCAAGTAGCGACATCAATGATTCTAGGCACATCTATATATAAATAATCAATGTCCATACTTAATTAGTAATTTGACAAAGTGTTATGGTCCAATATACGGAAGATTCTTCCAGCAGCCAAAGGCATCACAGCGAAATAATCAGCAATTGCTAAACAATAACCTCGCATGGTATTGTTCTGCAACTGCCGGTTGTTTTGCTGATTAGCCCAACAGTTGGCTATGATGAGCGCTTAGTGGAGAAATCGACGATTACGATAATAATTTACCTCGCATGGTAATTATTATGTAAGGCGATTGTTTACTACTAAGCGACTCAGGTGCTGCAACCGGTAGAACAAACGACAAAGTTGTTGTCGTTTGTTTACATCCGCGTTGTGAGTAAAGTTTACTTCCGAGTATTGGGGCATAAAAGACCAATGACTGGTCTGGCGAGTGCCGTATTATTATCAGTCATCGCAGTAACATGTTTCGGTTCGGGTTAGTTATATTATAGTTAAGATAGGTCAGGGAAAGTAATAAAGTGTAAAGAGTTTTCAATTATTTCGAGCGTTCTTATTTATTCGCAAGTCTTAATCGTTTTTCAGCTAACTGAGAGTTTGAATGATACAATTGCATTGGGAGATTGTAGATGTAGATGTAGCTGTTTCTATCGGATTGCACGATTTCGACTATGAAACTTAGGTTGCTACAGAAAGGATTATTAAAACATTAGGCTAGTTGTTCATAACAGCGTTAATAATTCCTGTTTAATACCCTAATGATTTTCAATTCTTTCCATATAAAAAAAATATTCTACAGTTCAAAAATAAACTTCAAATGTTTTGTTTTAGGTTTTCAGTTACAAAAGAAAAAATCTGTGAAATGCAGTTTTTCAGGTTGATTTTTAAAAAATCCCCACGGAAGGGCCCGTAATGTGACGATCAGCTTAGAAGTCTACAGAAACTAAATATATGGCTCTGCTACATCAGCATGAAATTTTTCTAGCATTTTTTTTTACCAAGATTTAATAAAACAAAATGCAGCACTTTCTAAGCTACTTTCCTATCTTCCGTACTCTTTTCTCTCAATCTTTCTAACATTGTCTCTATCTTGCTATCATTGTCTCTATATCACATTTTCTCCCGCTCCCCTGTCTCACTCTTTTCTCGACACTAGCAGCATTTTTGATAAAAGTTATCTTATAATAAATTTTAATTTATTCTAGAGTTTTTAAAACCCGTCGAAGTGGATGAGAGTCTAAGTACAAACTCCAAGAAAAATGCGTGTGTGATTGACGATTTTGTATAACAAATAAAGTTCAGGGTAGAGTTGGTAAGGGTTTAGGAACACAAATGATAAGTAGGTACCGAGTTTCGAGTTTTGAGTACCGAAATTTTTTTTTTAATTCTTGTTAAGGATTATTACATCCATATTATATAAAAACTCTGTTAATTCTATAAGTATAGTTTATGAAAACAAACAAATTCTGACGAACCAAAAATTATGTACGTCTCCAGTTGAGATAATGAAATTTTTATAGTTCGTCAATGTACGTACACACACACCTGTTCAGTAAAAGCCAAGTTCCTTAGTTCCCAAGATAATTCAAATGCAGTTAAAATGGGGTCAGTTGACGTCAAAGATATAAGTGAAGGACTTGCAAGTGCTCTATACAAATTGACTCTAGACAAGGATAGTCTGAGTGCATCCTCAGAACTACGCCGTAGGCAATCTTCACAGCCACACCTTTAATGATACAAACAAACGTACAAATACATATAAATATATGTATGTATATATGCGAGCAATTCTGATAATATTTAAGAAATTTCTTAAAACTCACCTGATATCATGTGGTATCGGAACTGCAGCACCTCTGTCGAGAAGAATTTTCAAAATTTCATAATTATTTTTGTGAGCTGCCAAAATCAATGGAGTTATATCGGCGGCGAATATTGCCGTGTTTATGTCGACTTTTTGCCAACTCTAGAGAAGAAAATAGAATTTGAATTTGAATTCAGTGAAATACTCTACGCATGCAGAAATATTGGTGAAAATCTAGGAGAATAAAACATTTTGTTAAACTCACGTATTCCTCCCCCTCGGTGTGAATCAATTCTTCATGCTCCAGCAATAATTCAACAGCTTCCACAAATTCAGCATTGATGGCTTGCAGTAGGGCATCCTTCGTATCTACGCCCATGATGATAAGCAATTCCACCATTTCCAGATTTTCACTGTCAATAGCAAGTGTTAGGGCACGGCGACCAAGTGGATCCATGCAGTTTACATTGACGTGACGTTTACGGTGGGCCTTTTGAAGGATTCTGAAATATTCAAAACATGAAATCAGTTCTGGTCCTGCAGGGGGGACACGTCGTGACTAAACAAAATTCTAAAATAGAATTGAAAATTCCTGCGAGCATATATATACATACATACATAAATGTATGTGCATTGTACCTATATAGGTACATTTCACAATTTTTCGGCGTCAAATGTAGTCCTGCATTATAAATCAGTTTTTGTTCGTGGGGTTATGTTTTGGGTTCACTTTTAATCTTAAAAAATTGCTACTCTCATGATTTCTACGTTTTCGCTGCAAGCACAGCTCAAGATTATGGCGGCCATATGCCATGGCTTTTCGTAAACGTAAGGCCTAAGCAGAGAATAACTTCCGCAGAATTTTCTATTCACCTTGATAAATGAACTCCACTTTTTGTGAAAAATTTTCTAGCAGAGTAAAAATGGGATCTACTTTGACTGTGAATTGAATTAAGTGGGGAGCTTTATCAGGTAAGGCACTTAACTGCAGATTTAAGGTTTATAAAACAGAACTTTTTGACGTTTGAATTTTAACTAAATTTTGGTCCATCTTATATGCAGATGTAAGGTCCTTTTTTACTATGTAATCGATACTTTCTTGAGGAAATTATTATATCTGCAGAGTGTTGCCGGCTCAGTGGTCCATAGGGAAGGAGGTTATAGTGCTAACCAACCACCACACGTTTCGGAGACAGAGTGATTCAGAAAATCTGCTAGTTTTGTACAAAACGCCTCGTAACTTTCTTGTTGTACAACCTATGAAGGTAATTTTTATCTCATCTCCAAAGAATGTTGACCCATCACTCCACCACCTACATGTCGCTAGTTATGGGACGTTAAATTCAAAAAGTTAGAAAAAAACCCCAATTTTTTTATTTAATTAATTTTCTTTAAATTTGAATTATGATTTAGTTTTTGAATTTCTGATTCTGTTTCTAATTTTGATCTTAATTTAACTTTTACTTTAAATTTTGATCTGGTATCTGGAATTTTTGATTTTGTTCTTAATTTTCATTTAGATCTGAATATTTTTCTTTTAATTTTTATTTTTATTTAGTTTGAACTTTGTCGTTCAAGACAAACATATCAAGGTAGTAAACGTGTACCCTCCTCATGACCAGGACATTACAAGTTCTTGATAGTGTTCAACCCTGAATCCTTCATCGCAGGCTCCAGAATTGATAGACTTTACGTCTCACCTGGAATACTAGAACATTTCGATGGCGTCACACATGAAATGTGTTCGGTTAGCGATCATCTTCTTGTAGTGGCAACCAGCACTCTAGTTAAAAGAAAAATTGCATACTGGATATTCAACAACTATTTCCTGAATTCAGAGCAGTTCAATGAGTTCATTGAATTCTGGCACGATTGGCAAGATAGGAAATCTGACTTTCCTTTTCTCAGCCAATGGTGGGATGTTGGAAAGCTCCAAATTCGATCTTTTATTAAAACGAACTTCAATCGAAGTGGGTATCAAGCTTCTACGTTGTCGGCCGGGAGTGGAGGTAGTTCTTTTCCTAACTCAGCGGAGCTTATTCTTTATTTTAACAGAATAAAGGAAAGCTTGGCAGTACAAACTTACAAGTACAGCTTCGAGTTTGTGCTGCGCAGCCAATCACGCTGGCTGAGGGAAGGCGATTCTCTAACCGCGTACTTCTTCCAGGCTGTACTGCTTCTTGTGAAGTCGAATCAATAGTTGATGAATCTGGACAAGTCCTCAACGGACAACAGCTATCAGAATATATTCGAGACTACTACAGTAGTCTATATTCTGAATCGACGTCGACAACATCCTCGACCACTCATGAATTTCTTGAGAATATTCTCACTTTCTCTGAAGACAGTAAGGAGCTCCTGGATACAGTAATCACATTGGAGGATATGATCGCTGTGGCAAAGGATCTAAGGCGACACACTTCACCTGGTTATGACATCTTGACTCCAGAATTCTTCATACGTTTCAGGAATTTATTAATTCCTGACCTTTTGGAAGTCTTCAATTCGGCGGGTGAGATGCATTCAGACTTTCCTTCTAGTTGGAGGAGGTCTGTTATGCGATTGATTCCAAAGAAAGGAGACTTGCAGAGGATGGGGAGCTGGAGGCCAATAACCCTGTGCAATGTGGTCTACAAAATCGTCTGCAAAGCTTTATGGGCGATAATCTGCTCAGTAGTTATTTCGGTAATACACCCGGAACAGTCATCTTATGTACGTGGTCGTATTAACTACAACAACATCGCGGTAGCCAAGCATTTATTTACCTACCATGAACAGACAGGTACCCAAATGGCCATGATTTCACTAGATCAAAAAAAGAGGATTTTGATAGCGTTTCGTACGAGTATCTCTACTGCTCTCGAGGCATTGGGGCTTCCACACAGATGGCTTGATATCGTCGGGAAACTGTATAGAGATTCAGCGATTTTGATTAAGCATCCAGGATAAGTTCTGGCTCCTATCTTGTTTCATCGAGGTATCAGACAGAACTGTTCGTTATCAGGTATGCTTTATGATTTTTCGTTGGTGCCGCTACTGTTGAATCTTCGTCAAATGCTCGGACAATATTCAGTTCATCTACCATATACCAATATGAGGCCTCTTATGTTGCATATGCGGATGACCTTTCTATTTTCGTGACAAGAGATGAAGGTTTTCCGGTCGCTCGTGCTGTTTTCGAACAGTACGAATGTATAGCGGGCGCTAAAATCAACCTTAGTGAGAGACAAGGCATGTGGTGTGGAAGGTGGAAAGATCGTACAGATACTCCACTGAACATCCAATGGACTAATACTTGCCTGAAGTATTTAGTTATGTATATCGGACGCGAGGGTAAATCAAATAATAGCCACATTGGTCTAGAGAGACTCCCTAGAGCTGTAAACTCATGGCGTAGTCGACTATTTCCATTATCCTTAATGGGAAGGTCAGTCGTGAAAAACTATTTGATTACCTTGTCCATCGTTCATTTTCTAAAGTGTGAGACGTTTGATGAAAGCTCCGTAGGTCTTTTTCAAGCAAAAGCATTAGACGCCTTTTGGTGCGGAAGACGATGGGATGCTAAAGGCACGTCAAGATAGGTGGGTTAGGTCTCACTAACTTGGTTGTGAGATCAAGGTGTCTGCAAGTGCATGCATTCCAAAGAGTGTTTTGCCAGAGAGACACATTGATTTCTCAACTGTGGGTGAATGTACTGGAAGGGATCGGCATAGGAGTGTATTATTACCTGCTCTCTGTTCGACCACCCTATCCTCGTGACTGGCCACAGGATCTAATCTCAACGATTCAGACCTGGGGCAGCATTTCATCTTAAGTGAAATTTTCTACGGTACACGCAATTCGCGTCGATTCCAATCAAATTTAATCCTGATTTAATAGATTCAGTGTTGAGTAATACTCGGGGTTTTGAAGCTGACATGGATACACTGACAGCTCTCGGAGATATTATTGATACCGCTGGAAACTGTCGAATAAACACTAACACTCCACAACTACATGACCTGGCTGCTTCTGCGCGGGAGATATTTCGCCCAACTTGGGACCAGTGACCCTGGCACTAAGTTGGAAGATGCTTTGCTATGAACAGACCACCTCACACACCTTTGCGCACACTTACAACACGAGTGCTCCGTGACGTGCTTCTGTCAATAAGACCTCCGGAGTATGTAGGGTACAACAGATGGCGAACACACCTCGGGGTGAATATGGGCGTGATGGGTGAGTTAACTTGCAAAGTAATCTACAGTTATGCTAATGTAGCATTCAAATTGCTGCATCATAATTTTATACATCCTAATCAATTGTCACATATTGACCGGCGAGTTTGGAGGATTTCCACAATTTGTGCTGGTGAAGGCACCTTGTTTCACAGGTTCTTCACTTGCCCAGCTTTGCAAAATCTAATGGAACACGTGCGCGATATGTTTAAGTTGATCAACCCGAATTTCGCCATTACTAGGACATCGTTCCTATGGGGACCAAATGTTTGTAGTCGGGTGAACTATTTGATTAATTTTGTGTTGACACTGGCCAAATCCACATTTCACAGAACACTGACCCACAACACCATGCACCAGCACTGAAACGCCATTTCGTTGACAGATTGAAGAGGTTTACGTTTTGAAAATCTGGCAACGAATGCAGACACATTCAACTGCACATGGCAGCCACTATCGTCGGTGTAGGACAGAGCTCTTGTCTTTCGCTGGTGATAACAGGCCACAGCATTTGCAACACTAGTTCACGAGGCTTCTAGCCGCTCAGGAATAGTTGCACGTGTAGTAGGAAGGACAAGCGCTCTGTTAGAGATGCTAAGCTGGAGGGATGATACTACAGGCCGTTCTCGCGGGACTCTATAATGCTATCAGGTAAATTATTTCATTCGTTCGATTTCTCATTTTAGGTTCGGTTTCGGTGCTAAATTGTAATTTTTTTTTTTGAACATTCGCTCGTTTAGGGACATTTTTATTAGATTATTTTGGAACTTCTTGGAACTGCCACTTACCCAATTTGCAAAATTAGGACTTTTAAGCTTTTTGTCTATCTTTTAGATCATTTTCAAAATTCTTGTATCCGTTTTTTAGTATTTTTTTGAGAATTTTGTGCCGTTTAATTGTTTAATTGTCCCTTTTGACCTTTTATAACTTTTTGTTTAGCTAGCGTCTATCTATTTTTTACAGAGAGAGAGCCTTTTGCTACCTAATTTTAAGGAATTTTTAAAAGAGCCAAAGAGCTACCAAATAAAGAGCCATATATAAATAATAAAACAAAAAATATTTTAACTTAACTTACTTATACCTGCATGCAACCGTTCTTAAGAGAAACCAGGTTTTGTAGGTCAATATTTCGTTAACTATGCTACTGACTGATGGCATTGATTATTTATATATAGACATGCCCACAATTATTGACATCTTAGAAACGAGATGTCGCTACTTTCCAAAAAATGATTGAAACTTTTATTTAATTCTACAAATACAATTTTTCGAGCATATAATATAAAAATGGTTAAAATCTAAATCAAAACTCTTATCGAGTCATTGAAAATTCTTTTATTAGCAGTTTTAAAACTGGAAATAATAAACGAAAGACAAGTAGCGACATCTCCTTTCTAAGATGTCAATGATTCTGGGCATATCAATTTATCATTCTGAGGTTTCTCATCTTACAAGAAAATGTAACTGATATCAGGCATTTTGGCGGGAAATTCGTTAAAATTTAAAAAATATCATGAAAATATTTCCAATGTTATGGCTTTGACGTCCCATAACTAGCTACATGAAGGGCCGGAGGGATGGTTCGACATTCGCTGGAAACCTTAGACGGTTATTTGAACTAAAAATCATCTTTATACTTTATGTAAAAAGGCCGTTAAAGGGTGTTTTGTAAAAAACTAGCATATTTTCTTAATTACCGTGTAACTGCAAAATGGTTGAGTTGCACCCTCCCTTCCAAACAATTTCTGATTTGTTAAGTGGGTACTATCACCTTCTTCCCTATGGACTTCTGAACTTCAACTGATCGGAAAATGAATGATTCTTGAATATTTGATTTTTGTCAAAACCTTCTATACTATCGGGTCCGCCATCTAACGTGTTTTTTTTTTCAACTAGTGCTTATTTCGTGAATGGTAACACTTAGCTCATGTCTGATTTGACAGATAATTAGTTTTATTCTTCCGCTGAACGAATATCGTTGTGTATACGCTTGAACAATGCTGGGAAATATTGCGACATTACTTTGAAAATCATGGTAATGTTGCAGAATGTGTGCGAAAATTGCGTACGGATTTTGGAAGAAGAGAAGCACCGTCAGCTCCGTATGTTCGTTATCTTGTGAAAAAAGTGAAAGAAACTGGCATCCTCATCGATAAACCAAAGCGTGAAAAGCCAAAAACAGTGCGTACACCCGAGAATATTGATTGTATGGCAGAAAGTGTGCGTGAAGCGCCATCAACATCAATTCACCGTCGTTCTCAACAATTGAACATTTCGGAGACATCATTGAGACGAATTTTGCATAAAGATCTTGGTATGACGCCATACAAAGTCAAATTGGTTCAGGAGTTGAAGCCAACTGACCATCCAATGCGTTTTCGCTTCGCTGAGTGGGCCTGCGATCGACTTACAGAAGATGCCGATTTTGCCAAAAAAAATCATCTTTTCGGATGAAGCTCATTTTGATCTTGGCGGGTATGTAAACAAGCAAAATTGTAGCATTTGGGGCACAGAAAACCCGCACGCATACATTGAAAAGCCGATACACCCAAAACGAGTCACTGTTTGGTGCGGATTTTGGTCCAGAGGCATAATTGCTCTATTTTTCTTCGAAAATGAGCAAGGAGTGGCCGTTACAGTCAATGGCAATCGTTATCGGGCCATGTTGAACGAATTTTTGTTCAGGAAAATTGAAGAGGAGGATATTGGCAACATTTGGTTTCAACAGGACGGCGCTACGTGCCACACAGCCGAAGCTACACTCGATGTTTTGCGCCCTGTTTAAAAAAAAAAAAAAGTTATTTGGCGGACCCTATATATTACAAGCCATGAAGTGGAGAAAGTGACATATACATTGAAGGGAACTAGTAGTGCTATGATAATTTTGTTGATTTGTTTTTTTATTGTATTTTTTTTCAATGGATTTTTGTTGGTAGGTAAATGAAAAATAATTTAATTATATCTTAATTTTCTATTTATTATTTTCGTTTGAGATTTCAAATACTAAAATTTTAACTTTATTTCTTTATTACACGTACGGACATAGTACATAATTAGAGCAATCGTGCATAAGGTTAGAAGCATTTGTATAGTTTTTATAAGACGAACACGGAAAATAGTAAGCAACACAACAGAATATTGTAAGCAACTTCAATTTTATAGTTCATCTGCTTGCCAAAACGAAAATATATATTACGAAAATACATAAGAAAACCTATATGGTTGTTGAAATGACGAAAAGGCCAGAATATCGAAAGTCTATTTAATACAATATTTCCTATAAATAGCCGCTAATGCACTATAAGATCGCTTGTATCTTTTTATACCGTAAATGATGAAATAATAGGGTATATGTAGGCAGGTACTAAGTTTGTCGTTCCGTTTATAGTAGATAGAAATAATTCTTGCAGACCACAATAGAGATCAAAAGAAGATAGACTAAATCGGGCGAACCTTTCTTGTTATTGCCATACAAAACTTTGGTTTTTTACTATATATTTTGATACCGCCTGAGAACGCGTCGACGTAAGGACCTGACATTTTGTTCCCAGCGTTTTTATAAACATAGTAAAAAAAAAACACAATTCAAAAACGAACTAACAACACCGCCATATACTCCAAACTTGAAAAAGCTCGTGCAAAGCCCTGACTATTTTTAAACATAACAATTAACAAATATAATAATTTCCCTGCTTATTTAAAATGCACGTCCTCTACCGATAAAGAAAATAGCACTACTGAAACTGAATCAAGTGAATAATCATCAGAGAAAATGTAGGGAAAACAGCACTACTGCACACATACGCAAAATTGCACTTCACGACTTGTAATATTTATATAGAAAGTTGTCTTTTTGTACATATATTTGTATAAAGTTTGGAAGATAATACGGCATAATAGGGGAAGAAATCCTCATTTGGGTCATAATTAGGGGGTAATATTGGATTTAAAATAAATTTGGTGAATCTACCGTTTTCAGTGTAATAGAAGATTAAAAAATTTACTTATGGTGTATTTAGTGGGTAATTAGGGTGAAAACTGTAAAAAAAAATCTTGTATATTTGTAAATTATGTCTTTAAAACTGGCCCAGGGATTTTCATGAATAGGATGCGGGAAGGCGATATATTTTATATAATATTTTAGAACATATAGCTTAAGGCATCTGAAATTTTGTGCAGTTGCTTTATATAATAATTCTGATTTTTCACGATTATTTGGATATTGTGTGAGAGCGTACTGACACAAAGATCTTTCATTTTGGGTGGAGTAACCAGGTCTAATCTCCAGAGAAAGGGATCATTCTCAGACGCGGAAAAACAAATTGAACAATAAATAATGGGACATATGTAATACATACGTACATAACGAGTTTCGTTTTTTCAGACATTACTAAACAACAAAGAATTTTATTTGCCAACCTTACTGAAGACGAAAAGTTTCCTAACCTCAAAGCCAACCTTATTTTTTTTTTTTATTATTAGTATTAAGCCAAGCTCAGGGGATACCCTATGATGCAAAGCACAGCATGGCAGGAAGGAGATAGGGAAGGATTAGGGGATATGAGGAGAGTGGCGGAGGTGCTGATGTATGACGCCCTTAACCTTCCGCCGATTGTATGCCGGATGAAAAACAGAAGATGGTAAGCTGTTCCACATTCGCACTGTCCGGGATAAAAAAACATCACGGAGTTTTACTGTACGGCCGAAAGTAATTTGAAGGGTTAAAGGATGTGCGCGGTTTGCAGCGCGAGTATTGCGTGCACGTATTCTACAAGGGATTAGATTAGATATTTCATCAGAACATTGACCATGCATATAGCGATAAAGGAGCGAAAGGCATCCAACATTGCGTCGGTGCTCGAGTGAGTCGATATGACAAGTTATTGCCAAATCTCCAATGAGCTTGAAGGCTCTCTTTTGGACAATATCCAATGAAGCTAAGGCTGTGCGACCAGCCCCGGCCCATATATGGGAGTTGTATTCCATTATAAGTCTAATATAGAAGTTGTAGAGGAGCGCTAGATTTGATGGGCTGAAATATTTCTTACACCTTTTCAGAAATCCAAGACATTTTGATGCTTCTTTGGCAACAGAGAAGATGTAATCTGTCCACTTTAACTTACTGGAAATATTAATTAATTAATTCTTAACGTCATCGTATGCTGACCAAAGAAAAAATATCGATTAAATAAAAAAATATACAAGTAGATGAAGAAAATATAAAATATGCATCATCTATTTGTATACCGGAGTATTTTCGACTACTTAATACGTCTAATGAATGTTCGGTTGCTGGCTCTCAACACTAGTCATGATTACACGCGCTAAAAATATCGTAATTCGTCCTTCAATGCGGCTTCAATTATTACGTGCAATTAGTTGAACAAATATGCCAAATACACTTGTAATCAAATAATTCTGGAGAGCTATTGTCAGCGTCCAGCCTCAGTCCCGACCTTAGTTAGCACTGACCATAAATGCCGGATATGACGATTGTCATAAAGAATTCGGCTCAGTTGACTAACTTTTGAAAGCAAACTCTATCTGTCATTAAATTCCAACTGTCCTAAAACAAACAACATTATTTATCCTTTTGGTAAAGCTAAGATGTGGAAAGCCCAACGAAAGACTGGTAAATATGTAGTCAACATGAAGTAAAGGTACACTGGAAAGCAACGAATATTTACAGATTATAAGACTGTTATGTATTTTGAAGTAAATTATTCGCATAGGTTATCGGCCTGTCATGATAGTCTAAGAGCTAGCAACGTTTTCGAGAAATGACTTTAGTTCACCTAGTTTTTTTATATGCCTTTCCTTAAAGCATATCAATACTCATGCGGTCCATCTGGCTGGTGAGACGCGTTGCGTTTACTTGTGCGCATTCCGTTTTACAGAAGTTTTCAAAATCATTTTAGTTCGATTTTAGTTTTTTTCATCTCTTTTCATAAGCATCGGACAATATAAATTCACTATTCCCAGACAATTACCTCGTTGCTAGCACTGTGCCAGACTTTTTTTTTTCGTTAAAAAAAAATATTTTATTACGGCTGTAATTTTTATACGAGTTAGTTTAATTATCGAACCAGATGAAATTAATTTGCCAGGCGATAACTCGGTTGCTCATTAGGTACCGGACCAATTTGAGCACGGTAAAGTGGTTTTTTTTCTCACGATGATGTTTTGAGAATATTTGATGAACCCAGCGAGTTAGCACAATTTTGTCCTATTCTTTTTTTGTAGAGAATTTCAGGAGCTACAGAAAAGCTTCTGGGCAAAATTGAGATATCTGGCTCAGATTTCAGGATATTCTTGATAAAATACTGGAAGAAAAGATCCTATATTATACACATCCGCTATTGAGTTAGAACTTGGATAGATTTCCATGGAAAAATTAATAAAAGCAATTATTTGGAATATAAAAAATGACAAGTTTTACTTTGAATACATTGACTTCTGTAGATGTAAGAGATTTAGAGTGAGCATTTATCCAAAATGTTGTCAGGTATTGGACTCTCAATAAATGCTGCCGTAATTCAGCTCTGCACGGTGGTAAGCTTGATGGATTGAAATTTCTGCATATTTAACTTTCTTCTGCATTTAACTTTCACTGAAATTTTTGACTGATACGTATTAGAAAATAAATGAAATCTGACATCGTTGACGTTGTTAATCTCCCGAACTGCCGAAACAAATCTTTCCAAGGTAACAAATGCACTGTTCAGTATTTTTTCATCATCGGTGGTAATATTTTGAAATGCAAGCTGATAATCTTTCGCGTCTTCTAGTAATTTGAAAAAAGCTTGAGTGTAATCACAACATGTTATGGCCTAGAATCCTCTAGATATAGATGGCAGAACCCAGTGTTTTGTACAATTCATTGACGTTGATGCAGCATTCATGATTATCCACACCCATGTTGATCCAAAATTTTAAGGAAGCATCGATATCAATTTGGCAAATATGGTAGATAATCCTCGAATCTGCTTCTTCAAGTTCTTCACATGATAATGACTATTCCGTCGCTTTAATGACTCTATTATTTTCAACCCGATAAAAGAAGCATTTCTTGAATTTTAAGTGAATTATTTTATCACCAATAAAAGACGGCATATCATCAGTCCAGTGGTTGATAAAAAATATAACTAATGCTTCCTTGTACTGAACATTTTTCAGTTGAGCAGTAAAATTATGAGGACAAATTCGATTTAGTCATATTGAAACCTCGCTAGCCGATTCATCTTGACGTTTGAGTTCACTATCTTTGATTGATGGTGTAAAACATCAACGCCAGTTTCTGTCAGTTGAGATACAATTTACTTTTAAAGCTTTTCCAAATTTTCCGTTTAAAATTTTATTGCATAATTATGTGTAGCCGCTACATTTACTCCCATGCAAGTAGGTTTGCTCGGGAAAGATATTTCTTTGCATCTTTTACCTCTTCCCTAGATAACCAGCTTGCATACTCCATCAAGCGTACTAGTGTGAGATGGCACATTCCCTATCACACTCGAATCGATTTGGCTATTGATAATCAACCGAATTATCGTCTGGAAAATTAATTTCATCTAGTTCGATAATTAAACTAGCTCATATAAAAATTACAGCCGTAATAAAATATTTTTATTTTAATGAAAAACAAAAAGTCTGGCACGGTGTTAGCAACGAGGTAATTGTCTGGGAATAGTGAATTTATATTGTCCGATACTTACGAAAGCAGATAAAAAAAAACAAAAATCGAACTAAAATCATTTTGAAAAATGCTTTTTTTACCTGTATAACGGAATGCGCACAAGTAAACGCAACGCGTCTCACCAGCCAGATGGACCGCATGCCTATTGAGATAGTGAAAGAGGGGTGATAGCAAAGTATCAGCCGAACTTAAGTTCTTTTTTTCGTGACGTTGTTAACTCTCGAACTATGAAGTCTGGACCCGAAAGCGAGATACAAAAATGTGCTAGACTATCATCAGTAAAAGCACTATCAATTAACATACAGTCTGCCAGGTAAATATTATACGTAATTTTATATGTCTGTCACAAAAGTCGGTTTTTATAGAAAACTAACCGATGATAAGTGAAAATAGTTATTTCTATCATCATAATAGTTTTGCTAATATAAATTCAACCTTCGCATGTATTTTGAATTGGGTGACACATCTACAAAACCACAAACGACTGAAAGACATCTAATTAGACGGCTAAAAACGCATGGTCAGAGCGAACGACAACTTGAAAACATTTTGTCGAATAAAATCACTATTTTCTAAATAATAATAACAATAAGACTAAATCTGTTCAGTAACGTATCCGTAAAGGTAAAAATAAAATATAAAAAAAATACAATACCCACTGTCTGAGTAAAGTTTTTTTCATTGGACCTGTGTAATTGAAAGACTAGAAGTTTCCTTCCCATTAGTCAATACCCTATAAACCTCAAAACCTATACTTATAGACCTGAATGGTGTTCAAAAGCTACAAATACGTATACAAAATTAGGATCACTAGGTCATAGCAATACCAATATTATACTATAATTCGTTCAAAGCTCTTTAAATCATTGTGGCGTGCGACTTTCTGAATCCAAGCATATTTATCGATTTTCAAGGAAAAAGTATGCTTTCATCCCTTAAGCTTTATAAACAGATAAATTCAATTAGGGACCACTCAACTCTTGGGTCTCGTCAAAAATATGTTGTATGGCGTGCTGGCAATCACTGAAAATATGGAAAAGTTTTAAGATTTTATATTCAAAAGGGCGACCAAACAATTTTTTTTTTTTTTTTGTCGGAGTAAATTCGTCAACTTCTACTGTAACATTTGTTATAACAATAACTGCCTCAAGATGTATACTTTTCTATATATTTATGTGAACATGGGTTGTTGAGTGCCCTTTCCAAGATAAGTGCTATTACGGCGATAACCTTCTGAAATCATTAAGCGAAATGGTAAACGGAAAATTAAATAAAATGATCCGTGTCAAGACAGTGTCCCTTACATATATTACTTAACTATATATACAAAGAAATGGAGCTTAAAAGACGTATTCTGTTGATATCATTTACTCACGTATGGAGTGGAGGCAATTATGGAATACCTTCAAAGATACTATCTTGACTACAAAGTGGAAAAGAGAGCGTGATGCGAATACTTTTATTTCCTTAAAGAAATCTTGAGATCCTTAAATCTACAGGAAATTTCTACTGGTAAATAACATTCGGCCTGTAATTAGATTTATATTTCAAAACCCTAAAACTGTTATGACAAAATTGGAAATTTAATCCTTTTTTTTTCTTCCTTAACGTTTACCCGCCTTCTTATTTCAGTGAATTTCCTAAATCGTTCGGCTACCTTCTTGCAAAGAAGCAGAAAAAAAAATCAAAAAAGGAAAAAATTAAATTTACCTCCTGACGTTTGCCAAATCTCCTCTCTCCACGGCAAGCAAATACTTTTTCTCCTCCATAGTAAGAGGTGGAGGCAGATTTAATGGGATCGTTTCATCGTTGTAATGTCCTTTGTCGGGTGTCGGGGTTGGGGCATCGACCTGCAAGCCAACCTATTTGAAGAGATATGCGAGAACGATTAGTCTTCACTTTCGATATTATAAACAACACTTTAAAGGATGATTGTGATTGTGTGTGAAGAAAAAAAAAGGATATTTCAACAGAAAAAAAATCCTTTTTTTTTTCTTCTTCTTTCTATCCAATTTGCAGCCGTGACAGCAAGGAAACCACTTAAGCTGCAAAGAAAAACAGCACATCACTCAGGAAGGATGCTGCTGTAGTATATGACAGGCATATGAGTATGGAGCGTATGGAGCCCCGTAATGAGGGCGACTTTTGTTGGCAACGTGTTGTTTGGTACTTACCTCCGCAGATTTTTTTTTCTCGTTAGCCATTGTTGCTTCCTATTGAAGAGATGACAACTTCCTCTTCACCTTCCCTGAACAAAAGATGATTTCAGTCTGTGTTGAAGTGTTTGATTTCCTCCTTTTTTTTTGCCTTTTCAATAGCATTAGGCTTTTCAGCACTTCAGCAAATACCTGGAAATAAGGATGAAGAATAGTATAAGAAAGGACCTTGTTATTAACAAATTATTTCGGTGAATAGGAAATTCAAAAAGGGGTTAGAACAGCTTAAGGTAAAAGATATATGTTCAGATGCAAATTATCGATTTTTTTTTTACCACCCCTGAAATCGTTTCAATAAGTCGTCGGCCATTAAAAGAACCTCAATATAGAGAGACTCTTGTTTCAGCAGAACGAAATAGGGAAAATCTCTACCTTCTTGCTCATTTATAAGTCTTTATGAAGGAGCTTAATGAGCAGATGTTCAGGTTTTTATGTGCCTTTTATTTTTATTCTTTATTTAGACAGCATAACGTAAAATTTGTTGACTTAATGAAAATAATTGGAGAATCTACATGAGGACGGAGTTTTGAATGGTTTTGGATAAAGTACCTTTTCACATTTATTCAATATATAGTGCATAAGATCATGACTTGATATTTCTAACATAAAGTCTAGCAAATAATTGTGATTATTAAAATAGCACTAATAATTATATGAATTTCAGATATATCCCTCTCCTGTCTCAGTGGAGGACTATATGGATTGTGTTAATAAACCGGTAATTATGCATCTATTAAACATGTATAAACCTATTCAAAGAAAAACAATTAAATTGTTAATTATAAATAATATATTAGCATTAAGCAGAATGCTTCAAAATAGTGATTCATATTAATATACAGCTGTTTCTACTTTAACTGTCTAATATCCTAGAACAAGAGCTCAACCAACTTTTTGAAAAAGCTCAAAATATGGCAGAATCTTAACCTGTTAACTGGGAATGATGAAATATTTCATCATACATATCCAGAAGACTACTTCAATGGATATGACGACATTTTTCATCGTAACAATTAACCGTAATATGTTGATAGTCCAGGAACAACTTTAGGATTTCATTTCGGAAAAAGATCCAACTAAGCTAAAAATTGCTATATACTTACCTTTCAACTCTACAAATCAGATGTGAAAAGTCCCCGGATTTCGGTTGTTCGCCTATCTTGTGACAGCCCGAAAACGGTGAAAATATTTACCTTTTTTCGGTTTTTTGCGAATATCTTCGTTCCTGTCCGTCTTACGACTGTAATGTATGTATATGAAAAAGAAAGAGCGGGAGATTCTATACAAAACAGGTGAAATAAAGTTTATTGATAACACTAATAGTTTTCTCGTAATTTGACATTGAAACTCCAATATAAATTTGTTAAAATTTCGGAAGTTTTTATCGTTTTTTTTTTTTTTATTTAACTACTATTTTTATTATAAAACATGCTATAAATATTAATTTTTTATATTGAATTTAAGAAACCCGAAAGTTTAGCTTTAAAATTACCTTCTGTACCCAAATGTTACACCTTCTGCGTTTTTTGCACTTTTTCTTAACCATATCTAGTGAAAATGGCTGGAAAAGTTCAATAAGTGTCGGAAAGTATGCAATTATCTTTTAGAAATTATCGTTTTCAGCATAAGAGAATTACCTTTTGGGTGCAGAGTGTGATAGGTCATTTTTGGGCTTCTCAAATTAAATATGAAAAGTTAGTATTTATGACATGTTTTTTGATAAAAATAGGACATAAATAAAAAGCAATCGAGTTAACATCCTGAAATTTTAATTTTGTTGAGCCATAACTTCAAAGCGGGGAGGGAGGTTGATTTAAATTCAAAAGTCCACTGTTAAAACGTTAATTATATGAATTTATTTAAAACACAACTGGACACTAGGAAGGCGGACACGTACTTTTTCTATCAGAAAATCTACACAAGACTAAATGATTATTTTTAAAATAAAACTTATCTTACCTAACTACACCCTTGAAAATATTAAATTTGGCTAGCAAATGTTTCAAAATATTACAAAGAATCCTCTGTTCTTTATTTATTGTCCCTTATTTTATTATTCAGAAGAAATCCTTTATTTTATTCCTAGTTTTATTGTACCTAGGGTTCAGCTCAAGTGAAGCTGTATACATCTTTTAGCCGTAAATAATATCTTCAGTAGATTAATTTTTGTAATTTTAGAATAAATATTTCAACATACCCAAATGTCTTTAAGTTCCGTTATCTCGGAAACCGTTATTGGACCCCCCCCCCCGGCACATATGCAATTATTTTCTCGTCTAAGTACGTTCGATCCATAGCCTTCGGGTATCACACCACTTACGCGACATCCTGTATAATGATCGAAATCAAGGTTTTTGTGCGCTATCTTCTGACGTTTTAATAATTGAATGTTCACGCACAAATAGAACGGTTGTTGTTGAGGAAGGTTTGGATCTCTTGGTAATTTTAGTTGCTCGCACTCCGATTGATGATCTTCATCCTCAAACTGGACAAGCAAAATTCGAGCGCAAATTTTACTCTTCTCGAAGTTTCAACGATCACGAAGATATCAGGAATCAACTTCCAATTCTATACGCTTTCGCTCACTTTTTCATAAAAGGAAAGCTGCAGCTCTGAAACTTTTCGCAAAACATCAAGACCTACGTACTGTAGGAGAAGTTTTCAACCAGAGTGACGCATCGCGGGAATCAATTTCTTCGAATTGAATTCGAATATTTCAATCTGTGTATTGCATCCAGTTAAACAAAATGACTTGAACGCAGTGCTTTATGAAAATTATAGGCAGAAACAAACAAGTCGATAAATTTGAGTTTATTACTCACAACAGCTGACGTAGCTAAAGAGCACTTGTATCGTGTTTACTACCAGGTGCTATATTGGTTAGGAAATCAGCTGAACCTGCAAGATTGGGGATGGGATTCAAAACCGGCATATTGGAGCTAATAAAAATATTGCAACCTCCTGCCCCAGAGCGTCTTTTGAACATGACATTTTGTAATTTTTCGAAAGCCTGTGGCGCATTGTGTTGTTGTCGAAAGTTGGTCATCAAATGTTCAGCGGTTTGTGGTAATTCTCCCATCGAAGATTCAATAGAAAAAATAAATGATATCGTTGTCCCAGAAATCAATTCTATTGTTCCGAGCAATATTGGAATTTACCCCCACTCCAGTGGGAAAATCAAGAACAATTCGAGAAAGAAACTGAAATCAATAAGCTGTCATAAACAAGCTTAATTTTTTTATGTATGGCAGACTTTTACAACTTCGACGCTGGAAAGCATAAACGTCGTAACCGACCAAATTGTCAAAAATACGTTATATATGTTACAGTCAAAACACGAAATCCGTCAAAACCCGATTTTACTAGGAAATTCTAGTACTAACAAAGTGCTCTCGGTAATTCTAGTTTTAACTAATATAACACAGTTAAAACTAGAATTAACGAGAGCGCTTTGTTAGAACTAGTATTAACTAAAGAATATTTAGTTAATTATGGTTGTGGCTGAATTGTCGCGTAGCTCTTAGTTAAATCTAGAACTGACTGGTTGCTATTAGTAAATTTGCGTTAAGGCAAAAACACAGTGAGAACGACACAACAAATTCACCGTAAATTGGTTGCTGTCAAAGATTCGAATATATTGAAGTCCCATGTACTAGACACAATGAAGGCGACGCGATAAGTTGCCAACAAAAAGTTTGGGAAAATCTCTAAATTAGTTGCCAACATAATTGACATTTCTGTGTGGACAGTGAATAATTGACATTCATGTTATGTGGATTTGGATATTTTTATGAAACATAGTAAATTAAAAGATAATAGTAAATAAACTAGTTTTTAAAAACTTCTATAAAATTAATTTCATTTATTAGTTTGACAAATTATGGGTTTTGAGGAGGAATTAATAGAGAAAATGAGGGAAAAAGTTATGTTGTGCAATAAACGTCATCCCATAGAAATCTCTTCTTAGTCTTCTTTTGCGTTTTTTCTTTATGCTTTGCAATTTTAAATAAGCCGCATAAGCTATACTAGCGATTTTCCTTAATATTTTCCTTTTTGCCATTTCTTTTACAATAAAAAAAAAACAGAGATAGCTGTCAAAAACTTTTGTCGAGTCGCGTTCACTGTGTTTTAAATGCGACATTATTGCCAACTAAGTTGCCAACATTGTTGTGTCGCGCTCACTGTTAGACGAGAAATCTCCTTCAGGAAAATAATCCATTTAAATCTCTCTCACAATTTTCATGTCAATCATATCCAAGATTACTTCGATTCTAACACGTGCTGCATAAAGTACTCTAGAAGTGTTTTCCAGCTGGTCAACAAAATAGGTGTGTGCGTAATAAAACGAAAATTTAAAGTTAAATTATAGGTTCAAAAGAAATTTTATTCGAAGTGAGTTAATTTTAATCATTTTTAATACTTAAAAATAATTTATTGTTATTTAGTTCTTCTAAAATGGGTCGAAAAGCTTACTGTACCCTGGAAGAGAGAAGTTTGGTTCGGCGATTAAGGAAACAAGGTTAAGGCTATAATTTTGCGGGCTGTCTGAAAATTTTGTAACCAATGCTTTAAAATCTTTAAAAAATAGAGGAAAAGATTTGTGCGCAAATTGGGAATCAAAATGCCAAACTACCTGGAAGATTCGCCAGAAAGGTTCCGCTTTTAAGAGGTAAAAATTTAAAATTCAGGAAAGAATTCGCTGCCAAGCACCGTTTTTGGAACGGACCAGAAGGCGTAAAGAAATGGTACCACATCCTTTGGAGCGACGAGACGAAAATAAATTTATTCTCCTCCGATTCTGGGCGAAACGTTCGAAGGCCAAAACGAAAAGAATTTCATGTACGATTCACGAAGAAAATCGTTAAACATGGAGATGGAAATATTATGGTTTGGGGTTGTTTTTTGTAGTACGGCATCGGCCCTATCTATCGCATAAATGATATCATGACCAGATTTGAATATAAGGCAATCTTTGAGAATATCATGCTCTGGTACGTTGAGAAAAATATGCCTCTAGGATGGCATTATCAACAAGATAACGATCCGAAGTACTCTTCAGTTCTGGTAAAAGTTTGGCTGCGTGATCAAAACGGCTCTGTAATCCCATGGCCCAGTCAATCTACAGACCTCAATCCTCTTGAGAACTTGTGGGATGTATTGAAACGAAAAATTAACGATCCAATATTTAACAAATAAAAACCAATTGTGGGAAGCAGTCCAGAAAGAATGGTATTCCATATCTTTGGCAACATGTCAACAGTTAATCGAATCCATGCCCCGGAGAATTGAAAAAGTTCTGCAAAATAATGGAGGACATTCCGGGTACTGAGGTTATTGACCATGTGAAATAAAATAATTTCGATAATAATTGGAATTAAAAGATTTTTAATTTACTTTTTTTTGATTTTTTTGCTTTAGAGTTTAGTTAATAAGCAACTGTACTGAATTCAGTTGAGATAAAATTCATTATAATAGAAATTATTTGATAAATGAACGAATTTTTACTCACACCTATTACTTTGACTGGCTGATACCTATATTTGTGTATTTTATTATCTGAAATAGTTTTATATTTTTGGGGCCTCATAATAATTTTACGCCTAGGTCCTCCAAAAGTGTAAATGCGGCCCTCTCTATACTGTACGAAATAAAACAGTGAAGTTTTATTTCAAAGCTCAAAGGCAGTACAAAACTAAAGCTTAATAGAAAATTGACTATTTATACTATATTAATTTATTCTAAAGCTTCAAGAGTTTCGTAATAAGCCTTTCTCAGTTTTATACATATAATCATTAGCAAGGCTTAGTTTTACACTTCAGCAGTCTGTTGAGAAAACTCTTTGGATTTCAAATGTGTTAGTGTACAAAAGGCATTTTTTTTATTTATTTTCAAAACAAAACCTAATAGCCTTGAATTATTTGAAACTTCAAGGTAACTTTATGTGTAAACTTCTGTTTTATTGGCACTATATATCTACAAACCAAATTCTTTTAAAATTAAACCCAGATTTTTAACCGTGTGTCATGTTCTTAAAGGGCCATATACTTTTCCCAGCCGCAACACGCAACGTCCGCTCATAAATTATGTTAACACTTCCAATTTGCACAATTTGGTTTCATTTCAGTCTGCGTTTCAATTTTTTACATATTAGTAATAGCGTAATGCCTTGATTAATTGCTATTGTCTTCAAAATATGGCTAAAAGTTATTTTGAGACAGAAAATATTTTTAAATTGTTCAAAAGTGACGATGAAATATTACCCAGGAGGTCAGGGAAACGACGACGAATTATAAGCAGCAAAATCAGTTTAGAAGAAAGCGATAACCTTTTTTTACGGATGGACCTGATAATGTGATAGCAAAAGATGAAGATATCATAGACGCAATTGCTCAATTGGCATCAAGTGAATAGAAAAGTGAAGATATAATACGATCACTTTTTATAGTTTTGTCTCAATCTGGACTTACATTTAAATGACTCGAACAAAAAGATTGCCTTTTTTTATTTTGATAAGGAAAATAATAATGAATGAGAATAAAACGAGGGAAAAAACGCCGAAAAAATCACGTTTCTTGTATGGGGGCCCCTTTAATTTTATTTTATTTTTATTATTTGTTGTTATAGTGGCAATAGAAATACACACTTTATGAAAATTTCAACTGTCTATCTGTTACGTATCATGAGATATAGCCCAGTGACAGACAGACGGACGAAGAACGGGGGCTTAGTAATAGGGTTCCCTTTTTTACCCTTTGGGTATGAAATCCTAAAAATATCATAAAATATTTTGTCGAAATAAAGAAAAGTTTATTCCTCAGTTAACAGGGGAACTTGAATAACCTTACTTCGGCTGGCAAAGTAACAAACATTTCGAAATAATTTGCCTGCTTTTGAAGCTGAAACGTATTACCGGTGAGCGATTTTTTACCATTATTAGACTCAGTCGTTCATAAAATATCACATTCGTTACTACAAAATGAAAATCGTATAACAAAATTAAGCATTATTTTATTTGATAGTAAAACTGCTCAGGTGGATGAAAAACAGTTATTAAATATAGAAGAATTCTATAATGTAGATGAAATAATCACGCTATTTTAGCACATGCATAATTGTTTTATACCGTCTAAGACTTCGAAAAAACACAATAGATGCTTTCTTTTTATGTAAATAACTGGTTTTCCAATAACAGGTGTTATTTTGATATTCAAAGAAAAATGCCATTTTTTGAGATAAATGATCGGATCTTTATTTTATTATAAAGAGGAACGTATGCCGTTAATAATGGAAAATAACATCAGCCAAATGACCACCACGACCACGCCTACAGGACCATATCCTTTTCATGAAATTTTTCATTACCAAATCGCAAAGTGGCTGCCCTATGTCCTCGATAGCCTCGCGAATTCCATCTTTGAGGTCTTGATTCGACGCTGGACTGTTGGTGTAGACCTTCTCTTTCACGTCGCCCCAAAGGAAGAAGTCGCAAGGTGTTAAGTCACAAGATCTCGGTGGCCAATTGTGATCACCTCTTCGAGAGATAACACGGTCCGGAAAATTTTCCCGTAAAAGATCAATGGTTTCGTTGCTTGTATGGGACGTAGCGCCGTCTTGTTGAAAGTAAATGTTGTCCAGATCAATACCATCCAATTCCTGCCATAAAAAATCATTAATCATCTGTCGATAGCGCAATCGATTCACCGTAACTGTTACTCCAGCCTCATTTTCGAAAAAGTAAGGTCCAATGACCCCGCGGGACCATAAACCGCACCAAACAGTCACACGTTGAGGATAGAGAGGCTTTTCAACAATAACTCTTGGGTTTTCCGAGCCCCAGATGCGACAATTTTGCTTGTTGATGAAGCCATCGAGGTGGTAATGGGCCTCATCACTCAAGATGAGTTTTCGATGGAATTCCGGATCATTTTCATGCATTTCAAGGACCCAATCAGCAACGACTCGACGTTGTTGATGATCGGCCGGCTTGAGTTCTTGTGTTAACTGAACTTTATAAGCCTTAAAACCCAAATCTTTATGCAAAAAACGGTGTAATGACGTTTGTGGAATGCCTAATTCCAAAGAACGACGAGGAATGGACAAGCCTTGGTTTTCTTCAACACTTTCGGCTACAGCAGCAATATTCTCGGCTGTTCTTGAGCGACATGCACGGGTTTTATTCTTCACATCACTAGCTTGTCCCGACAGCTCAAATTTTTCTACCAATTTCTGTATTGCGGTCCGACAAGGTACTTCACGACGACCCAAAAATGTTCTAGTTTAACGAACCGTCTCTGCCACATTTTCACCATTTTTATAGTGAATTTTAATAATTTCAATGCGTTGTTGAATCGTGTATCGTTCCATTTTTATTAATGGCGTAGTTTCTACTTGTCAAATGTCAAAAAATGACAGCTCCAAAAGTGACATCTATCGAAATATTGGGCTAATTAAAATAACACCTCTTATTTGAAAACCCTTTATTTTATACACTGTCCATGTCCACAGGTGCAACAGTAAGATTTTTCCTCACACTTCAGTAAAACAAAATAAGATTGACAATCTTTTACATTAGCATCTATTGAACAAAATTAAATTTAAATAAAAATAATAAAAAAAATTAGTACTAAAATGAAAATTAACAATAAAATTAAAATCAAAATGAAAAACAAAATTAAAATTAAATACAAACAAAATAAAAAATTTAAAAACCAAATCAAAATTAAAAGAATAATTAAGATCAAAATTAAAATTAACAAAATAGAATTAGAATTAAAAATAAAATCAAAAATTCAAATTAAAATAAGAGAAGAGAAAAAATAGAAACAAAAGATAAAAAATGCATGTGTGTCGCAAACAAAAAGAACGTTACTCGAGGAAACTAACAAGAAGCCATCTGAATTTTCCACATGAATTTCCAAGCTGAATGTTACTAGGCAGCTCGTTCTAAGAACGAATTGCCTGAACAAAGTGAAACTTATATTTGGAATCTAGGTATTAGAAACTTACGCCCTCTGGCAGAGGTCGGCCCGAGTTGACTAGATATAGCTGTAGTAACAAGCTTGTACATAAAAAATAAAACTCTCCGCTTCAGATCAGATACACTTGCAGCAGGCGTCCAAGTAGAGCAAACTTAAGATGAGATACATGGTCAAACCGTCCAAAAATTAACTAGATGCAGTTATTACATGCGACATTTAATTTTCTAGTGCATATTGAAACCAACTTCATAAAAACAAGGGAACCATACGTAAAGTGCTGTAGGACTGAAGTTTTTATTAGATGATAAAGCAAATGGGGCGACAGACAACTAGCTGATAGCCATAAGCGACGAAGAGTTACATTAATATTGGAAAAGAAGGCCTGAACATGATCCCAGCATTTCATATTCAAATGAAGTATAATTCCCAAATTATGGATCTTCTTCAAGTACAGAATCATAACACCATCCATAATGACAGCTGATAATTTCGAAAAGTCTATTAAACCAGTTGAAAAGGCAATGCACTGAGACTTATAAGGAATTATTTTAAGATTGTGTACAAACACCCACTTTCTAATTTCGAGTACCTAAGTCGCTGTTGATCCTATCCACACAGTCTACCAAAGCTATGGGGCGATTAAGATAAATTTGAACGTCATCGGCATAAATATGAATTTTACCATCACGAGTTACAAGCGACAAGTTATTGATATATGGGATAAAAAGTAGAGGTGCAAGAATGGATCCCTGTGGAACTCCACAGGTTAAGAAAACAAAATACGAAAAAATTTTCCCACCCAGGCACACACTCGTAATCTATCGGACAGGAAATCCGGAGAGTAAACCGTTTAGAAGACTTGGCTAATCTAACCGTTCATCGAAAAATAAATCACAGCTGTCATTCTAATACCTCGTTGCCCAGAAATGTATACTTTTTAGGAAGCATAAAAACAATGTATGATGTGAGCAAAGCTGATATAAAAACTGTTTAGTAATACTTCTCACCAATAAGATTAAAAAATTATATGATCTGATTTGATTATACCGAACGTTTTAAATGGGTGCGAGTCTGAATGTCTCTTCCAGAATTTCTATTCGTAATCTCTGCTCTTTACCACTACCTAAGCCCTAATTACTTATACTAGCCATAATAGAAGTGACGGCATCTTGAAAATTTCAGACGCTAGTAACTACTATTTGCAGCGCAATTATATCACTGATTCTGGTAGGCAACACCTATATCCATTATCCAATACTGTTACTGCAGATTTAAGAACGCTATACATTTATGATAATCCTCTAATATAGAACAATTTTTTTTTTTACTTTAACCACGTTATTATGGATGCAATGCGTCAATTCCTATAATTTTGATACGGGAAAACGAATGAATAGAAATGATCTGAATCCGAATAATTTAATGCCGAGGCACTCACTTTCTTACAAAATTACAAAATAATTTTTTTAATTTTTATATTTTGATTATTCACTTTTAACTCAATATACACAAAATAAAAAACACAGCTCACATTTTAAAAACATTAACACATCTTCAGCCTTGGAAAGTTTTACGTTTTATAAAATTCGTTAAAGACGTATTCACTTTTTGTGTCTTCTCTTCCTTTTTTCGTTACACAATTCACTAATTAAATTAAGCTTTACAATGTGATTGAGATATTTTCGCTATATACCTGTGTTGGTAGAAATCATGAAATTACCCACACAGTTATTAAAGCAATACCATACAAATAAACCTAAGAGAGCACTTCAATTTAATTCTGATTGGCGTGGATCTGTCGAAATTTCTGGAAAGTTCCGCAAATTTAAGATTGTTCAGAAGACGAGATTGTTGCACTTTACGCCTCACTAAGGAAATTATTTTGAATTTTGAGCATGCTTCAAAGAGCCCAATGAGCTGTACTTATGATCGCCCTCAATGCTTGTAATGCACTCCTCATTTAAGGAAAATAGAATTATCCGAGATTATGGATATTGCATTTCAACAGTTCTCCCACACTTTCTTCTGGATAGATTGGAGCACAATAAAAGAAAACGTCTATAGAACAATTTGCATGGTAATAATTCCTCTAATTGGGAATAATCCATTCGTGTCCCACAGACCCGCTTGCAATTGAACTTCCAACTAATTGGATTTATCTGAAGTAGTATGTGTCGTAGTCTTGACCTGGCGTTAAGTAGACTTCCTTTCTTTTAAGAAAATATACAAATCTACATGCTTTCTATACTATACTATATACGTTTTATTTTGTATTATGTATATTATGTAGGCACTTACATTACATACATATGTATGGACGAGATTAGCGAAAAAAGTTATTTCATTTCGTAAGCAAAACAAACCAGGTTCTTGCATGTTTGTTTAAACTTTCCTGCCCATTAGATAATATCTGGAGAAGGGGTTAATTTTTTTTAAATGAAGATAAAAAAAACTATTTTCACATTATTTGGAACATATCTCATATGTTTAATTCGTTTATTGCCTAGGGTGCAATTACTCGCGACCTAGAAAAAAGAAAATGACCTAATGTAAAATGATTTTTGAATTTCTATATATTAGAGTGTACTTTCGATTAGAATTCCAATCGGGGATATTCCAAAAATACCCAAGCGTTTCCAACAGATGAAACTTCAAATGAGGAAAAAGTGAGAGAAAATAAAATAAACATTTTCGAAAAATCGAGGTTTCGTTAAAAGGAATTTTCGAAATTCGAAAATATCCGAGAAATTAATAAAAGAATCTTTTTACTCATTATCAAGCTCGACGTTAAAAAATAACGATATTTATATATTAAAAAAAAAAAAACGAGAACAAGTTGTTGTGATTAAGCCTCTCATTTTTCTCCCCTTATAAGGAAAAATTTCAAAATTGGCAGAACCATCAAACCTTCCATATATGCACATATGTATGCACGAGGTGTGTTCAAAAAGTAAAGTGACTTTTCAAATTTCGCGGGCTACGCACATTCGATTTTCGATTTTTTTTTTTTGTTTTGGTATACTCGGCCCGAACATATCTTCACAGTTATTTTAACTAAAGGGTTTTCCAATAAGAGGTGTTATTTTAATTAGCCCGCTATTTCGGTAGATGTCACTTTTGGAGCTGTCATTTTTTTACATTTGACAAGTAGAAACTACGCCATTAATAAAAATGGAACAATACACGATTCAACAACGCACGGAAATTATTAAAATTCACTATAAAAATTTTGAAAATGTGGCAGAGACGGTTCGTAATACTCGAACATTTTTGGGTCGTCGTGAAGCACCTTGTCGAACCGCAATACAGAAATTGGTAGAAAAATTCGAGCTGTCGGGACAAGTTAGTGATATGAAGAATAAAACCCGTGCACGTCGCTCAAGAACAGCCGAGAATATTGCTGCTGTAGCCGAAAGTGTTGAAGAAAACCCAGGTTTGTCCATTCCTCGTCGTTCTTTAGAATTAGGCATACCACAAACGTCATTACACCGTATTTTGCATAAAGATTTGGGTCTTAAGGCTTATAAAGTTCAGTTAACACAAGAACTCATCAACAACGTCGAGTCTTTGCTGATTGGGGCCTTGAAATGCATGAAAATTATCCGGAATTCCATCGAAAACTCATCTTGAGTGATGAGGCCCATTTCCACCTCGATGGCTTCGTCAACAAGCAAAATTGTCGCATCTGGGGCTCGGAAAACCCAAGAGTTATTGTTGAAAAGCCTCTCTATCCTCAACGTGTGACTGTTTGGTGCGGTTTATGGTCCCGCGGGGTCATTGGACCTTACTTTTTCGAAAATGAGGCTGGAGTAACAGTTACGGTGAATCGATTGCGCTATCGACAGATGATTAATGATTTTTTATGGCAGGAATTGGATGGTATTGATCTGGACAACATTTACTTTCAACAAGACGGCGCTACGTCCCATACAAGCAACGAAACCATTGATCTTTTACGGGAAAATTTTCCGGACCGTGTTATCTCTCGAAGAGGTGATCACAATTGGCCACCGAGATCTTGTGACTTAACACCTTGCGACTTCTTCCTTTGGGGCGACGTGAAAGAGAAGGTCTACACCAATAGTCCAGCGTCGAATCAAGACCTCAAAGATGGAATTCGCGAGGCTATCGAGGACATAGGGCAGCCACTTTGCGATTTGGTTATGGAAAATTTCATGAAAAGGATATGGTCCTGTAGGCGTGGTCGTGGTGGTCCTTTGGCTGATGTTATTTTCCATTATTAACGGCATACCTTCCTCTTTACAATGGAATAAAGATCCGATCATTTATTTTAAAAAATGGCATTTTTCTTTGAATATCAAAATAACACCTCTTATTGGAAAACCCTTTATATAGCATTCTTTGTTTGTTGTGAGAGGCATAAAGCTTAGAAGTGTTTGGTGTGCTAGGCGGTTTTGTGCTGCTGTCGAAAAAATGGATCGAAGAATATGCGTCAAATTTTGAGTAAAAATGAAATTAAGTGCTTCAAAACACTCGAAATGTTGACAGTGGTATATGCTGAGTCTACTCTGAGTAAAAAAACATTTTATAATTGGTACAAACTCTTCCAAGAAGGCCGAGAAAATGTCAATGACGAACCTCGCTATGGCCGCCCCAGCACGTCAACAACTGATGGAAACGTTGAAGAAGTGAAAAAAACTGGTGTTGAGAAATCGTCAAATCACCATTCGAAAAAGTTGCTGATGTTTTGGGCATGAGACGTGTGTCAGCGAAGTTCGTTCCGAAATTGATTACTTTTGACCGGATGAACCGTCGCATAAGCATCCCTCAGGAGTTATTAAATGACGTCAATAATGAAGCTGATTTGCTCAAAAGGGTCATAACTGGTGCCCAAGCCCCCCTGCGAGTTTTTTTCTTCCCAAGACTGAAGAGACCAATGAAAGGATGGAGATTTGCAACGATTGAGGATATAAAAACTGCATCGCTGGAAGAGCTCAAGGCTATACCAAAAAGTGCTTATCAGAACTGCGTCTAGGATTGAAAAAAGCATTGCCACAAGTGTATTATATCTGATGGTGATCACTTTGAAGGGAACAACATTAATATTGATGAATAAATTAAAAGTTTTTGATAAAAATATAAAGTCACTTTACTTCTTGAAAACATATCGTATGTAAATCGAGTTTGGAAAAAGTCGGAGATACTTTTTTTGAAACCTTTCCTAATGAAATCTAGGATGAACAGTAATAAAAAAGCGGTCAAGTGCGAGTTGGATCCGCACACAAAGGGTTCTGTAATCCATATAAAACCCACGGTCCACTGAATAACAAGATCTATACAGTAAGAACTGTCATTAAATTATGTCAATTGATTCGAAAAAAAAAACATATTTGAAGAAAATCGGTTTTTGAAAGGAGGAGTATTGTCTTTCCATTCCTAACTCTTCCTGATGATCGTGGGTCAAATTGACCCGTATTTTTTTATTGAAAAAGCTCACTTTCTAGAAAGTTACAGTCCTAGGATACGGGCTATCATATTCCTTTAAGGTATGCTCCATGATTTTTTTTACTTAATGGGAGGAATACAGTTCATATGATAATCATTTAAAAATCTATGGGGTCAAAATTTGACCCAATATGACTAACGCGAAACTGTACAGGTATGTGACCAGCAAGGGTGAAATGTTTACTGGTATTGGAGTAGAAAAAGAAAATTGTAGGATTCTTCATAAATGTTTATTTTTAAGAATAAAAAAACATTAAGATATTTATTTATTGATTTAAAAAGGGGAGCAAAAGCCATATGGAATCGGAATATTATGACTAGAAGCAGTTTTGAACACGACTATCTAAAGCTTATGAAATTCATTAGTAAATTTATAAGATCGCAGATATGAGATAGCGGAGAAAGAAACCGATTGAAATCCTTTCAATGCTATTAACGCAAAACAGTAAAACAGAAAGGAAAAATTAGCGAGCAAAATATCAAGTCAAATTATAATTGAAAAAGTGTCTTCAAATTGTGATTCAAAATTTCAATATTCCTGCTAAATTTCCTATTGGTAATAATTATTTAGGAAGGTCTTTCCTTTTTTGGAAATCTGAAGTTTATACGCAAATTCATTGCACACGTCACCTTTTTTAATTTTTCTTTATAGTTCAGTTAATAGAGACTATAAAAGGCCTTTTCCCTACAAAACGTGGGGGAGAAATGATTTTGATTTATGTTATTCAGTTTCGAGATCCGATGGAAGACCGAAGTTTTCAACCTTAGCGGTGTAGTTGGGGGTTTTGCGGTCAAAGGCGGAAACGTAAACATTTACCAAAAAACCGTTCAAAACTTGCTTTTTCTCATTTTAACAAATAATTTGTAACTATTCATAAGATAATAAATGTAATTTTAAAATTCAAATTCAACTCATTTCCACACCACCACGAGGTAAAGTAAATGGCGCGATATTTTTAATGGTGGTATCCCTAGTAGATTAGGCCAATCCACAGATATTCTTGTTTTTGCAATTGAGTACGGCTCGTATAAAGTGATTTATGTTCCCGAGTTCTTTCTATTATTTATATATTTTTGATGGTCTTTGGTCGGTCAATGTTGATGCCTTCACAATTGTCTTCATTAATCTAACCCATTTTGCACACTGAGCTTACATCCATGTCATTGGCTCAATTTTGTTATCGTTTTCGATGGTGACCTTTAGTGCATTCTTGCATGATTCACCATTGCAGAATCCGATTATAATAGAGCACTTCAACCTACATTGCCTGTAGCCAAGGGCGGATCCAGACATTTACTCTAGGGGGGGCGATCGCCCCCATCGCCCCCTATAACCGCACTTGCCATCAGCTGTGGACTGCTCTGTATAGTTTTCTCATTTCGTTTTGGCATGAAAATTTCATTAGCATTCAGATATCGCCAGAGTTCTTTTATCTATATAATATAAGTTTTTGATCCCGTAAGCATAGTAAAATTTAATCCCACATAAAATAGACATTATACACTTCTTGCTTGCGCTACTGGTGTTTTTCATACATAGGTCGCTTGCATTTTGCTCAAACACCATAATTTCTTGTGCTGGACTGCAATTTCTTGCAACTTAAATGGTGGAAGAAATTTTCGAGGAATGCTAATTAGGTAAGGTTAATATATATATTATCCTATTTGCCTTAAATTAAATATTTGCAGGACAACTGCATCTGAGATTAATTACCTCGGCTATGATAATTTTCCCTACATACTACTTTTCATCAAAATACCCGGCTTTTGTGAGCTTTCGATCACAAAAAAGTGCAATAATGCTTGTACTGAACATTCATTAGTGATATAATTTCACATTTTTTGAGAATAATTTATGACTTAAAAGGAAAAAACAATAAATATATCAAATAACTATCTAGAGTTTTCCATTTAATCAAATTACATTTGTATAAAAAATTTTAAATTTTCATGGTACACAAAGAAAGCATATTCAAAGGAAAGTAATTTAATTAAGTATTTTGATAAACATTTAAATTTCGGGAAATTGTTATTCACTGTAGTATAATTTGAGCTGTCCAGATTGTATACCTTGAAAATTTTAAAATTTATATACAAATGTAACATAATTTAAAATTTTAATTAAATGCAAAATGATGGGAAACTCTGGAGAAATGAAGGGAGAAATTATTTTCTATTTTTTTAACGCCGATTTAGAAACGGTCTTTTTAAAAATTTTTTTTTGTATTTTCTATTTCATTAGATTAGAATATAAATTTTGATTTATTATTATTAGAGCTCTAGGGGGGGCGATCGCCCCGATCGCCCCCCGCTGTATCCGCCACTGCCTGTAGCCACATCCTCCACCGCATCCCTTTTTGCAATTGCTAGAAATAACATTTAATAAGGTATACAGGGTGTTTCCCACTAGGAGGTCAATAGAGCGGGAGGTGATAGTACTCACCTAGACGAACCAAAAATTGTATGGCGGGGGGGGGGGCATATCAACCCATCCAGAATTTTGGTTGTCTAAACTAAAAATTTCGGATTTTCTTACCAATTTTTTTTAATGTAACCTCTATTATTTTTGCAACAAGGTCGTTAACATAATTTTTTTTTTATAAAAACTGTAAGCTGTAGACTTTCCGAAATTAGACGATATTTTTTAAAATGACGTGCTAAGGGAACAAATTATCGTTGAGAATAGGTTTGAAAATAGGTTTGAGAATAAGCTTAGAGCTAATACAGTTTTTATAAAAGAAAAGTTATGTTAACGACCTTTTTTCAAAAATAATAAAGGTTAAATTAAAAAAAAAGGTAAGAAAATCCGAAATTTTTAGTTTAGACAACCATAATTGTATTCTGGATGGGAGAGGGGTCTGGGGCTGATTGAGCAGTCGTTGGTAAGGCCATGAAGTCCTGCATATAATGAGCTCTTAACTGTGACCGTACGCCCTGTAGTTTTTAAGATACAGGGTGTTTTGTGAAAAAATAGCTTTTTTTCTTAATCACCCTGTAACTCCTAAACGGTTGATATGCCCCCACTCCCTGCCATACAATTTTTGGTTCGTCTAGGTGAGTACTATCACTTCCCGCTCTATTGACCTCCTAGTGAGAAACACCCTGTATAGGGGGATAGGTTTTCTGACATTGGTACTAGAGTGAGCCCATTGGTACTCCAGCCCCAGCCGGATGGATTGTTTTAGATTCAACACCATCTTTGGACTTGAGCGTAGGCTCTAGACGTTTGATACTGTGCAACGTCCTTCGTTGGTGGTAAAGAAGCTAGGTTAAAGTTGCTTTTTATTGTTGATTTTGTGAAACGTTGGTAGCGGACTGCTTGAAAGGTTTCCTCTTTCATGTTGCCACCATACAAAGCAACAAGAAAACGTTCTCCAGTATCTGCGATATATTCTGATTTGGCATTCTGATCTTTGAAGATATCAATGATAACATTGAGTCCTTTGTTTTTTTGGACAAGCGAAAAAAAAAATTATTTTCCTTGGTTGAAGAGGGATGATGCGGTATCAAAGCCGATAACCGTATGTTTTCAGATGAATCCTTCAATTTGAAACTGTTGGCGGAATACACTTTCAGCAGTTTTGGCTCTCCTCGTTTTGCGAAGGTAAATGTTGGTTTTGGATGATCTGCTGTCAGCAGAACTAAAATATCGACGTTTTCGCCAATGATAAAAACAGAGTCGAATGATGAACAGAAAGAAATCGCTGTGTTGGCAATCGAGACACCAGCATCTTTTTTAACCTGCTGAAGAGTAAAAGCAGCCTGTTCGAATCTTTTTGTCAGCATTAAATAAGACAGGATTTATTTATTTTTTTTTTGATTGGCTAAAAATCGTTCTTGAGAAACTTGAACTCCCATTGTCTTATTAAAAAAAAAAACTCCCGCAGTCATCTGCTTCTTTTTTCCGCGAAGTCTTTCTGCGCTCTCCGTATTTTTGTTGTCACCATAAGATGGATATTCATCGACTGCATTTCAATCGTAGTGATTTCGTATCTATTGAATGTACTTCCCGCAAATTGACCTGAAAGAAACATTACATACATACAATACAACTTTTTTTTTTTTTATCTCCGAGCTCTAGGCTTTCTGACAGGTGGTGTGAAAAAGAAAGATTTCCCTGCTGAAAAAGCAAGCGTACATCAAGTGTGCTCAAGATTAATGCTATAGTTGCGCTCCCATAGCATATCAAAGCCACCATAGTGTGATTGTATAATATTTCTATAAAATAACAAATTTTGCTTTAAATCCAAAGCTATTTGACCATAAACAAGAGGTCTGAATTGCTTGTGATCAATATCAGTAACGAAAACAGTTATTTTGAAATGTTTGGAAAAAACAACAATAGCAGCTTTTTAGATGTTGAAATAACAAAAGCATCATTGTAGAAATTTTGAGCGCACCTTTTGTGAGTTTAACTTTCGAGAAATGCCACATTTAAGGTCGTAGTCTGGTAAATTGCACGTTTTTTAATGATTTTTTCGGGAATTCTTTTTAGGGGAAAATAAAATTCAATCGGTTTGATTTTTTAATATATTATTAATATTATCTAAGAGTGTAAAAATTTTTTTTTTATTATATTTTTGTATAGTTGTGTAGCACTGAATTGAGCGTCTCAAAAAAAAGGTAGGTGGCTGGCGGTGGTGATTTCGCCGCTTGAGGACATCTTTTACAAAACAAGGCAAAAAGAATATTTTTATGTAAGGTTGTCATTCTGATTGGAACTAAGATTAATCAATTTTATTGAAAAATAACAACAACAAAATGACTTTTTCGTGGAAATCGGGCTGTAAAATAGAAAGTTAGGGACGAACAAAAAAGATCCTAGTTGCTGCTAGAGCTATTGATGAGTAGAAACATATCAAAATTTCAGTCCAATCGGTTGGATAGAAAATTGTTTATTACCCCGGACGACCGTAAAAACGTTGTTTCGAGAAAAACGCGTTTGAAGTTTCCTTTCCAATACATTCTTACGCTCTTTGAAGATGTTTACGCACAAATTAACGAACGTACACCGACTGTTCGTATTGAGCTGCTTACACAGACATAAGTGCTATAACTTCGTCAATATTTCGAATTTCGGTCCAAAATTTTTACAATATATTCTTAATATATATGTAGTTCTTTCGAAATATGTAAAAAAAACGCAATCGACTTTTCCAAACCAAGGTACCAGACAACGACCTTAAGGCAGAGAGTTGAAATAATTCGATCACAGGAAATTTTTCTAAAACGGATAATTTAATTAAAAGTTGGAACACAAAATTGCTGATAAATTGTACCTCTGATATCATCATTAATAGGTGAAATAAATAAGTTGCTTACTGATATTTATCCTAATTAGATTGAACTATTTCTAGCTAAATCAAACAAAATAGTTCGGAACAGGATATCATTCCCAGCATTACGGAGATATATTGTTTTTATAGAGACCTGTACTCCAAAAGATCCGAAATGTCAAAATGTCGGTCAAAAAATAATTTTTAGCCACTTGCAAAATTTCTACCGTGAAAATTCTAGTGCTATCTCCTATCGGGTCGATACATACCTAACTAAATGGAGAATGATGTAATGATAATTAGTGCTAATTAAGTTTAATAAATTTATCATGTCTCATTTCTTCATATACTGACACAACTCTTCAATAAATGGATCACTTAAAGTGAAGATACACGGTGGTCTCTAGTCTCCGGCTTACAGAAACTAAAATCTCCAAAATATTTACTCGGCAAGAAACTTTTGTCTCTGAAGATTAAAATATTAATGTGCTTAGAGACTATAAGAAAAAATCTCTAGAGACACATCTTCAAAGTACACATGAAATTTATGTTCGGTTTCTAGAGATCTCCAGAGATTTGTGTTAATTGTCAAGAAAAAGAATTTTAGAAAGAATTATTTCAATGTATGCTTTGGTTCAAAAGTTATTAAAATTTTTTTATGTTACGAAAAAAGTGAAAATGCCTAAAAATTATATATCCTTGGTGTAAAAACTTAACGGAATAAAGGATAACACAACAAATTTGTGTGATTTTTTATTGATTCAAAAATAACCAGACCCCTATTGACGAAAAAAATTCTCTTCCTTAAACCCATTACTATCCCAACTTGAGGTTTTAATAATTCACTAACAATATTATTAGTATTTGTATTTAAAAAAAAATATTAGAAAAATTAAAAGGATTCATCTGGAGGTATTTAAGGGTAAAGGATATTATTATTATCCTTAATTGTTTTTTTTTTATATATATATAAATTCTTTACATAATTTTCTCTGAAATAATTAAAAGACCACGCCTCGGTAATAATTAAGTAGATCCAAAGTTATTCAATTCAATTCGTTTATTTCAATCTACGGAATAAATCCTACAGATTACAGGAATTTATGCAAATATAAGTATGTATATAATACTGAATTCATCAAAACAAATCAAATCAAAAGTTATTTAAAAATCTAAACTATATTACAAATCTATAAAGCTTAAGCGGAAAAATTCCAAAATAATTATCTTAAATCTCACTCCAGGATATATTAAAGTCATGCAATGAATCAACCAAGTTTAAATTAGAAATAGAATGTGTGATAGGTTCACGATTTCCAAAGTTTGATCTATGAATGGGTACAACTAATTAACGTCTAGTACCCCCGTAAAATAAGCATCCAACCTGGGAATGGAAGTGAATAAGCTGTAAATTGGTATAAACCTTTGTTTGGGCATTCTAAAGACTGGGAAAAAAGTCCCATATAATCACGTGTCTGCGTCACTAGATATTCAAGGTCAAAGGTCGCGAAAATCGGTTTTGTTTTTCTCACTTATCTAGATTTCTATGGAAATTACGTCATTCAAGGTCATTATGAAACTCGTAGATTACAAAATTGCCTACAATTTTCATTTCAAGTATTTGTTTTGTATATACACCCGTTTTCGAGATACATCGCGGAGAGAGCAAGCTTGCATCCGTATACAGGCGTATATAGCTTATAACGCTATGTGAGCGTGGGGCCAAGAATTTTATTTTTTTATTTATTTATTATTAGGACCACATACAAAATAGCGTATTTAAAATTATTCTCGTTCGTCCTCGTCTTCGTCATGCGGTTGCCCAAGGTCAATGTCGACATCATTATCATCGTCCTCGATATCCGTTACAGTTGTTTCACCAAGCTCGAGTTCATGTACGCTATCTCCATCGGAATCATTTGGTATTGATGAGCCATCTTGACCGTTACACTGGCCACAAACTGTGGAACATAGTAACTTCAGGCTTCAAAACATGTTACTCCCAGCTCGAAAAAATAAAAAGTCAAGCTCCTTTTTGTTTTTGTCAGAATAAGTAAAAAGCCCTTCCAGCTTAGTTTTTTTAGCTTTTTTTTTTTTTGTAAAAAGTTAGTATTCAAAAGCTTTGCAGGAATCGAAACGGGTTTCATGAGACATCTTTTAGTATATTCCACTAAATTCCACGATCATGATTTATCACAGCTTTTTTCTTTAAAATTTTCAAAATACCAGTTATGTTCGGTCTTTGGTTTTTTTTTGTTTTTTTTTTTTTTTTTTAGATGGACACATAGATCTCTGGGTCTCCGGAAATCGAGAAAGTGGTCTCTGGAGACTAAAGTCCCTCTCTTTACTCTTAGTTTATCTTCTAAATTTATGTTCACATATCCCAATTACTTAAAATTTATGTCTTAGATAGTTGTTTCTAATTGTGAAGTATCAAATTCTAAGTTAGTTTAAGCAGGGAGATTTCACAGGGTGTCTTTTTAACTCCTCTTCTGTTCTCGCTCTTAATAAATGATGACAAAATACTATTCGAAGTGTTACTCTCACCTTTGTACTTATGATCTTTAGATTTTCAATGGTGTCTCGAATGAGAACCTTCCTGCTTTTTTATAAGAGGAACATATGTGGTACTTTTGGTGTCATAAGAATAAATCATATCTTAATCTGAGTTAAACCCCAGGAATGAAATATTCTTCAGGTTCGAAAGTATATCACTCTTTTATTTTTATTTTTCTCCCACCCCATCATCTGCAGGGTCAAATTATTCCACCATTAGTAGACATTAAAAATCTTGGGCCGTTGATGAAATATAGACTTACTTTGACACACATATAATAACAGGATCTTCTCACGAGTTTATTTCGATATTTATTACCCCTATGCGGTAATTGTTTTTCTTTTCATATCAATTCGAACTAAACTTATTTGAGCACAATTCTGTCATACTTCTGTTATGCTAATATTGCCGTATATGCTTTGTAGGCTACTATCACTTAAGCATTAGCTTATATAGGGTCCGCCATCTAACGTTTTTTTTCAACTAGTGCTTATTTCGTGAATGGTAACACTTAGCTCATGTCTGATTTGACAGATAATTAGTTTTATTCTTCCGCTGAATGAATATGGTTGTGTATACGCTTGAACAATGCTGGGAAATATTGCGACATTACTTTGAAAATCATGGCCGATTTTGCCAAAAAAATCATCTTTTCGGATGAAGCTCATTTTGATCTTGGCGGGTATGTAAACAAGCAAAATTGTCGCATTTGGGGCACAGAAAACCCGCACGCATACATTGAAAAGCCGATACACCCAAAACGAGTCACTGTTTGGTGCGGATTTTGGTCCAGAGGCATAATTGGGAAAAATTGGGAAAATGAGCAAGGAGTGGCCGTTACAGTCAATGGCAATTGTTATCGGGCCATGTTGAACGAATTTTTGTTCAGGAAAATTGAAGAGGAGGATATTGGCAACATTTGGTTTCAACAGGACGGCGCTACGTGCCAGACAGCCGAAGCTACACTCGATGTTTTTATAGCATTTTCAAAAAAAAAAAAAGTTATTTGGCGGACCCTATACATCGACATGCTTGCTTACTAATAGGATAGGCATAAGTTTGAGACAATTCCCCACAGAATGTGGACTCAGTTTGATGGGTAAATTGTTTGAGTAGATATAAATATCTAACAAATCGTTTAACAACACTTGAACAAATTATTAAGATCTTTTTCATACTGTATAATCTATATGAACTAATCCTACTACCATAGAAAAAATGGCAGAGCTATGCAACAAATTACGGGGAATCCCGTTTTTTATTGTTATTTACAACATAACATCAACATCACAAAAATACAAAATGAACACGCTCTGATGGTTTTGAACGCGCCAATAGAATTTCAACTAATATCAGCCGACTAGCGACTATGGAGCCCCAAATCAATTAAAAAAAAAGGTGCAAAGTTTTGGAACAGTTCATCTGGACTTGCCCCTTATAAGATGCCACTTTCTTCAAATATTCTTAATTTTCTTAATTCCACCAGTGATATTACTTTGGATATATGGACTCCAGCAAGAAACAGAATAGAACAGTCCCTGCTTCGGTGAGATCTCCGATTAGATAACTACAGCTTTCGTAAAAAAGGAAACCAACTACCGAGAATACTTGTAAAATGTGAGTATAAATATTTCCCCAAGGCAATTCCAACATAATTTTGTATAAAACTTCTAAAACACGATAAGCAAGTCAAGTTTCCACCATCGCATATTTGAAAAATTTTAAAAATCCATTTCATCCCAACATCGTCTAGATATTCCGTATCCTGTTGACTATTTTGGTAAGTACCATAGTAACTACTTCCCAGGGAAATGCACATCAACAAGTCGAAACATCATTTGGAAACAAAAAACTTCGTAAGAACTAAGTTCATGATGCATTTCCACTATCTCTACAATACAAATCCGTAGATAAAGACAAACATACATGAGCTTAAAACTTTATGCCACTAACCCTGTTATCCACCAACACACTTACTTGAAATCTCCATCTTTCACCGCAAAAAAATATCTGAATTTTCTGCTGAGAGTGCCAATTTATGAAGATGTTTCGTGTTTAAGGCACAACTGGTGCGCGATGTTGGGACAGATCCGTTCAGTACAATTGAGACAAATTTATCCACTCACAAAACTTCGGTACAATAGCAGCACTAACAAACCATTTAGAGCCGTTGAGCTTGAAAGTCCTTGGCGGACGATAACAAAAGATGAAAAATGTACGCGCGAAAAAAAAACGCGATAAACAAGCCAAGTAGTAGTAGATATGAAAGTAGTAGACGGAAACGCGAAAATGAGTTGCGAATACAAGCGATTTCGTTTGAAGAGCTTTAAATTGGCACCACTTTAAGGACTCCTCAATTCACAATCGCGGCATTCAACTTTAAAATGATTTCGAAACGATGCGATGAAGAAGTTTATGTACTGCGGCTTTTTTATATCCTCTGGTCTGGGCCCTAATTGAATTACCGTCAAGTGGATTACCTGTGTTCAAAATTTTGCAGTACGTACGCAAAATAGATGTGTATAGGTAAGGTATGTGTTGAAATCTTTTCATATACTTAATGCGACTTTTCTGGATAGAAAAGACAGACCACCTGCCTGCCCCACCCAGTGTTGTTTTCATTGTTTTTTTTTTTGTGAATTTTTCTTTATTTTTTACGGATGTAGGTAGATACGTGAAATGTAAGAGAATTGCTTGCAATGCTTTTTGGCTTGCAGGCAGTTGTTGTTTACAGCCAACCAAGTGTCGATTTACACTAAACTATATTACATATTAGCAGCACTTTTGCGGGTACAAACAATCATTTACTCAACAACAAGAAATTGAGTTATTTAGGGAAATGCTCCTGGTCACGGTGAGTCAAATGAACCTTTGCTTTTCCGGGATAAAAGTTCTTTTTTTAGAAGCTTACACTTATTTGTTCCATATCCCACATCCTTCAAGGAATATTCCATAATTATATGGACTTACACTGTTCGTACGGCAACCAATTGGTGTGGACAATTTGGCCCATTGTAACGAACACGAAACTATTTATCCAGATATGTGACTAAGCTGGAACAAAACAGGAGAAGAACTAAGACCGACTAATAGTAACTAGAAAAAAGACATAATCAAGCTAAAGTTTAGTTTACACTTAGATAATTGTATCGGAATTTGTATGGGGCACAAGTACATTCATTGGAGTAGCTAGGGTTTTGTTGTGGGGGTTGGGCCTAGTAGAGGCCAGCCTGACACAAAATTGAAGAAGAAGAAGAATATTCTTCAATCAAGTCTCGTTTTTTTCAAAAAAGTGCAAAAGTTTCTAAAAAGATAATCAGTGCTAACGCCAAGTTTCCTTATATCAAGCAAATTATTTTATTGATTACCGTTGTTTTGATTTCGAGCAAAAGGGTTGATTCTTTAATAAATATTTCCCATTCATTTGACTGGATTTAATTTTGATCGAATGCAAAATAAATGTTATTCTCTTTTTTATATATCTACTAGCATTACGATTTCTACTGGAGTGAGAAAATTTTTACAGAAAAAAGAAAAATTCGTCTAACGGCAATAAAACCGTAGATCTAATAGACGCCAAATTTAATTAATATATGTAGAAGCACTTCTGGTATTGAGAAAAATTCTTCTTATGATAAGAAAATAATCGCTAATACAATGAAACTTTTTTTCTTTTCGATAGAAACTATCATCTCTTTGATTGACTGTAATCTAAGTGTAATTTAGTAGTACTAATAAAAGGCTTTTGTCTTATTGTACTTATGGTAAATAAATGCTTACTTACCCAACAAACATTTTAAGACTTGTCTGATCTATAGAACGTCAATTTTTAACTGAAAATAGATTACGAATTCCTTGCTCATTTCAACGTCATTTAGACGTAAGTTTTTTTACGAAACTAGGACATGTTGGTCAAATTTTCGTTTATTATTGACCCCTTTCCAGCGACGTCGTATTTTCGTCAATATTTAAAATTTTAAGACAATCGAGTTTGTTTTCCGTCAAATATAGAATTCGTTTTGACTGGCACTTTTTCAAGTCGACATATGACGTCTTTCAGGAGCTCAAGTTGGTATAAGTTTAAATAATGTAATCGGAATTTGATCACAATATGACCGACCATGGATGTTATATACAGCAATATATGAAAGAACGTCATTTAATGAATCAAAATAGACCCTAGATTTGACAGCGTTTTGCCGTCTTTCAGACGTAATCCTAGTTAACCCTCTAGAGCCTAATATTAGAAATTGTTCTATTGTTCTTAAACTCTTTTTGATATCTTACTTTTGCCGTCTTTTTGTCGTCATTTTTGCTATTGCATAGACACGTGCTGTCTATTTCTAGTCATTTGATGGCTCATAATAGACCCTAGTTATTACAGCGCTTTGCCGTCATTTTGTCGTCAGATTGTGCTGCACGCGTTGTCTATTACTTGTCAGTTTTTGACTGCATTGGAAAGTGGCGCTGCTTGTCGTCATTTTCATGTCATTTCTTGATTTTTCGTAGCTTTGTGGAAGGACGGGCATTCAAGACTTGCAGCAGTACGGGCAACACTTCTATACTGTTGTGCGTTTTTAATCGAAATGAAATAATATTCATTTTTTTTTTAAGTTATGCATTTTGGATACATCGTTTTATTTCAATGTTTTTGTGAACGAAAATTCAACGAAAACATTGAAAAATGCTTTTCTCGATAAACAACGTAAAAAATTAATAATATCTTCCGAATAATAAAAACATAAGGATTTCCCTAACTTTTAGTTTAAGTTCTATTGGAAATATTCGTTGTTTCAGGGTAGAAAAGTGAGTTTTTTCATGAAGCGTTATTGTCTTTCGATGTGCCAACTAGAGGTCATTTTGTATTAATAATTGTTGGCTAATATGACGACTTTATTTCCGTCTGAAGACGTGTTTCAGGTGTTATAATGACATCTTCTGCGCAACCAAAATGTACTCATTCAGTTTAATTTTGGAGGTTATTTTGGTGGCTAATATGGCGACCTTATTTCCGCCTGAAGACGTGTTTCAGGTGTTATAATGACGTCTTCTGGGCAACCAAAATCATTCAGTTTAGTTTTGGAGGTTATTTTGGTGGCTAATATGGCGACTTTATTTCCGCCTGAACACGTATTTTAGGTGGTACATTGCCGACAGATCGACGTCAAAAAGATGTTCGATTTAACCAAATTTTGAATTTGACCACTTTTCTATTTCAGTACAAAGGACGGTCCATTGTATGTACTATTGACCAGACAATGTTTGTTGGGTTACTTACTTACTTACTTTCTTGCTACAAAGAAGAACATTTTACATGAAGTCAACACAATATATAGTAAACTTTTTGTAGAATAACGAAAAGTAAAGTACATTTGAGCAATTCTATTCTTAGGATTTATATAACCTTTTATCATTTTCTGTAGTGCTATTATCATAGTCGGAGATAACTTAAAATATATTTACTACTATTAATATAATTTTTCTGTATTCAGTTAGAATTCGATCAAGCAATTTATTTCTTTACATCCAGGAAATATCCGGTCCGCTAAGCTCAAAGTCGCACCTAACTTTCCTTGGTACACATGGTATAGAACTTTTTCTCAGTAAAAAATTTCTCTCAGTGCATTATCGTTTAATTTGAATTCGTCATCATAGATCATGGTGTTATACTGTTGTCAACAGAAATCGCGAAAAACCAATTAAATGAGCTTTAGTTTTGAATTTTTGCAATCAGCAAAACGGCTCAGCACATTTTTTTTAATCATGGCATTCTCTATGTTCAGTAGTGTCATGAGAGAAAATCGTTCTTGAAACTTTGTGTTTCTAAGCCACGTTTTTATCCGCCTCGAACAGAGAAACTTATCTCACAGCCGGCGGAACACACTAGGAACTTTAAAAAATTTATATAAATAAACGCAACACTAATTTTCAATACTTTTTCTCACATTTTCAGCATTTATCTCATCATTTTTATACCCTAGATGAAATCTAAGGGCTATACTAAGTTTGTCATTTCATTTGTAACGCACAGAAATAATGATGGTAGAGTAAAATTGATTGATTTTTGCATGTCCGTCTGTCCGACAACTCCTTCGTGGGGTTTCTATACAAAAATTTCGTCCACTATATACAGGGTGGGCCAACTTGGACTGACTGATTTGAAATGCTTATAATTTTTTTTTTTTTTTTTCAGATAATAAAGAATTTTATAAAATTTTATGTCATCATACTCAGTGCAAGAACGTGTAAAAATCGTTGAATTTCATTATACTTCCGGACGATCAATTATTACAGCACAAAGAAAATACCGCCAGTATTTTAATACTGCGGCGGCCCCCACTGTAAACATGATAAGAAGCTTAATGACCCGTTTTGAGAATTGGGGTTCAGTAGGTGATGAACCACGAAGAAATGTTGTTCGACATGTTCGCACTGAACAAGCTGTAGATGCTGTACGAGAAAGTATTAACACGGATCCAATTGTGTCTACTCGTCGACGTGCTACTCAATTGGGCATCTCCAGAACATCGCTACGACGTATTCTAAAAGTTGATCTGAGGATGTTTCCCTATAAAATCCAATTGGCCCAAGAATTATTGCCGAGGGATGCACCACAACAGCTACAATATGCCAATAGATTGCTTGCGACAGAAAATGCCAATTTTTTTGAATAATCTGATTATGAGCGATGAAGCACATTTTCATTTGAATGGATATGTTAATAAACAGAACTGCCGAATTCGGGGTACGGAGAATCAGAGAGCATTGCAGCAGCGACAATTACACCCTCTCAAATGCACTGTTTGGTGTGGAATCATGGCTGATAGAGCTATCGGTCCATATTTCTTCGAAAATGAAAATCAGGAGCCTGAAACCGTCTCTGGAGCGACATACTGGACCATGTTGGAAAAATTTTTACGTCCAGTAGTTCTCAATAATTCTGACATATGTTTCCAGCAAGATGGAGCTACACCTCATACCGCAGGAGCCACAATGGCGATTCTTCGAGAACTTTTCGATGACCGAATAATTTCAAAAAATGCTGATTTCGCATGGCCACCTCGTTCTCCAGATTTTTTTTTTTTGTGGGGTTTCTTGAAGGAACGAGTTTACGTCAATAAACCACAAAATATTCAGGAGCTAAAGCAGAATATTCGCATGGAAATTGCTCAATTGGAGCCACAAACATTGGGCAACGTAATGCAAAATGTCTTAAATAGAGCCATTAACTGCCAACGGGAAAATGGACGCCATCTAAAGGATGTCATTTTTCATACATAGCTTAAAAAAATTTATAATTTATACTTTCATTTAAAAAAACAGAATAAAATAAAAAACTTTAAAAATAAAAAAATTATAAGCATTTCAAATCAGTCAGTCCAAGTTGGCCCACCCTGTATTTGGACACTGTCTGAGAACGCGTCGACATACAGAGCTGAAATCTGGTACATGGCGTTTTGTAGTAATAACAAATAAAATTTCAAAACTTGACTAATTCGGGCAACCACTTCTTGTTTTTATTTACATATAGCAACAGAGAAGATGTGATATGTCCAGCTTAACTTACGGGAAATATTAATGCCAATAATTCGTAAAGACAGTTTGTCGTAAATCAGTGCTCCATCAAAAGAAACGGAAGTGGAAAAATGACGAACTTTTTTAAAGAAATTAAACAGCCTTGGGACTTAGATGCATTGACTTCGACAGTCAAGTTATCTTACTTTCCCTCGATGTTCTCTTTATTTTCCCCTTTTGTTCGTTGGGGCTCATCTTTAAGCCTCAGTTTGGTTTGCTGTCATCTCTTGTCCTCTTGTTGACAGGTGTCCTTTGTGACTTTCTAACTCTCCGTTTCACTGTCGTCTTTTGATTTACAGCTGATGCGCCTTATCAGCCGTACTCATGTCGTTCTCGCTTGACTTCGACACGATTTGCCTTGCACCAAGCGAGGATATTATCAAGGTCGTTAATCATTGATCTAATTATCCAATCTCGATTGACAGAAATGGAATTCCCTCTGGAGTTCACACGAGTGTCAAAAGAGTAAACAAAATCTAGAGTACTGTTATCGACAAAACTATTTGATTTGAAATTGAACGCAGATCATTAAAAAAAAATTAAGAAGAAAGATGGAGAGATAAGAGAGCATTTACAGGATGAGATACAGATGTAATGCCATCTAATATATTTGTATTTGTCGACTAGATAAAAGATTTTAAATCCATAATAGAAGAAGAGTAGAGATTTAGATTTATGGAGCGATATTCAGGTGTGGGCCTGTGACCTGCAAGATCTTTGTGAGTCCTCTTCAAGAACAGTTCTGGGTTTTATATTCCACTCTTAATTTGGAACAGAAAAACCATATTTGAGGTGGGATGATCTCCGGCTAGTCAATGCTTCGCGGATGCAGAGCAAGCGCTCCGAGGATTCATGAGCATCCTGACAGAACAGACAGAGTGAAGTCTCAGCCAAAAGTCCATCTCGTATAGGTGATATACCACAATAAGAAATGGCCGGAAAAGTGTTATATAATCATTTTGAGGAGGGAAGAGACCAAGTGTTTAAGCTTGGCTAAAAGGGCTGTCTGCCAACCGCGATCAAAAGTCTTTGAAATATCCAGGGTAATAATTTTGGACTCGCCAAAATTGTGGAGACTACGGTTCTAACGCTCCGTAAGAAAAGTCAGCAATTCTCTAGAGAAGCGTCCAGTCCGGAAACCATATTGGCGAACCCTGATAAGTTAATTAGTTTTTATGTACTTCATTAATTTTAATTATAGACTCAAAAACCGTTGAAAGAATCGAAGTAATTGCAATTGGTCGATAATTTGAACAATCTCTCTATTGGGAATAAGCTGAACGTAAGGTAGTTTCCATGCAGTTGAAAAAATTGAATAGTTTGTCGAGAGGCTTAGCCAAGGACGAGCCGCAGCTTTTAATTAACAGGAGCGAGAAACTATTAGGACCTGTTATTTTGGAGACGTTTATCTCCTTAAATACGTTCAATATATCTCTCGGAGGATGCAAAATAAGGATCTGTGAAGTGGGTCAAAGACCAAAATTTGAACTGAATCTATCAGCCAGAATATTAGCTTTATCCAGGTAGAGTCAACGACCACTTCATCATTATTCAATAGTGAGGGTATATAAGAACTGCTGAAGCTGTTTATTCGTGATTGCTTTGACCAGGGACTAGAAACACTTACTACGTTTGTGGCTTGCTAAGATCCTTTGTCTAACATTAAAAAAAAAAAATTCTCTCAGTTGCAGTTTTTCCGTGCAATCTTGTAGACTAGTTTCATGTGATGAAATACCGTATTATACAATACAGCAGCCATTCCGTTAAAAATATTAGTAACATTACACTTTATTTCTGGTCTCAACGAAAATAAAGAATCTTGCTTCGGGTCTCACTAAAGTTAAGATACTTACTAACATTCACTTTAAGCCGAGTCTCGACTGGCTTAAAGAATATTATCTCGGGTCTCGACTGAGATAATATATTACTAACATATCACTTTATTGCTGGTCCCGACTGTAATAAAATTTCTTATTGCGGGTCTCAACTCTAATAAGAAATTTAACAAATCACTTTATTGCGGATCTCCACTGTAATAAAGAATCTTATTTCGGGTATCGACTGTAATAAGGCAATTACTAATAAAACCACTTTATTGCGGGTCCCGACTGTAATAAAGAGTCTTATTGCGGGGATCGACTTTAATAAGACAATTACTAATAAGATCACTTTATTGCGGGTCTCGACTGTAATAAAGAGTCTTACTGTGGGTATCTACTGTAGTAAGACAATTACTAATACAAAACACTTTATTGTGTATCTCGACTGTAATAAAGATTCTTACTGCGGGTCTCGAATGAAGTAAGAAGCTCACTAACACTAAACACTTTATTGCTGGTATCGACTGCAATAAAGAGTATCCTAATCCCAAACCTCAATCAAATTAAAAGTCAAGTAAATCAGCTGCCATATATCGATCAGGTGAGTAAAATTTATGTCTTAATCATTTATTGAATATTGGTTACAGCTTCTTATACTATAAAATATATATACAGGGTGTCCCGTAAGTCGACGTCAAGCCGGAACCGGGTGATAGACCAAATCGTAACAGTTACCAGAAAAATATAAAAAAAAAATTTATGTCATGTCTTTTTCAAATTATAGGCATTTCTTTTGTTTTCGAGAAAATGTACACCTTGTGATGGTTTTTTAGCTCCTGTTGCTACAAATCTTTACTTTTTTTCAATTTTATTTTTCTTATGTAATCCCGAATAGTGCTTATGTAACCTGTTGCTTAAATTCTAAGGTAACTGCTCCATCTTGGAAAAAAATGTCACATTTTGCCGAACCAACAATACAAAATTAATAATTCGTTGAACTTTAACTGACTGTACTGAAAAAAAAAAAGTACTACGCCAGTCTGGCAAGTAACTTTAAAAGTTGACGCATTTAATAAGGATTTTAAAATGGTACAACATTATTTCTTAGATTACTGAAAAAAAAAATTTTTCTGCAAGAAACCCAGTTTCGAAAAATTTCTTTTCACCTACTAAAATTGATTCTAGTGTACCCAAAGCTTGCCTTAAGAGCGTAACTTTAAGATTCTAGTAGCTTGAGTGAGACGGAGAGTCATTCCATGAAGTGCGAGTGCCTTAATGGAAATAAATTGCGCTCATTTTAAGAAAAGTAATTATATTTAAGTTAACATTAAAAGCTACTAGGCCAATTTCAAATAAAATTAAAATTTTGTTTTATTTATAATTTATACAAAAATGTTATTTAAGTTGAAGTCGAATCCCCTCTTCTTTAGTATATGCAAGAACAAGTTTTCAGTCATAATGAGCCTTTTTCCTCGTTCAACTATTATTATTACATTAATAAATAATAATTTTACATTCGGAAGTATTAATTTTATTATAAAGTTTGGTATGCTTACATACCTGGGGCCGGCTTCTGTCACTCGAACAGTTTGGGAGTTTGGGATTAAAGCTCCCTAGCTCTCCATTTGCGATTCTCTAACATACTTGAGGAGTTAAGGAAAACGTGAGAAGTGTCGCAATATGGAAGGACGTCTAACTCTGTATGCGAGGGTTGTAGAGCATTCGGGTTTATTTTTCATCGGATTTAGGGTCTAGAATTTCAAAAATATAGATGAAAATCTTTTGACGAAAGCGCTTTTGGAGATGGGGGGTCGTACCACCCCTCATTGGGGATTATCCAAAATACGTCATGTTTGGTATCAAATTAAAGAGGGAGAAGCGGGTAATAGAGTGGTGTACTTTTCTGATCATTTTAAATTCATAACTGACTTTTTATCGCCGAAAGACGGATTTTTGGCATTTGGGTCATATACACCCCAGTTCCTATATTTTGTATATATTTTCCATTCTTTATTTCACATTCATTAGTACTCTGTTGCTAACGTTTTTCTCCCGAAAAGTGAATTCCATGATTTACCAGTTCTTCATAATAATGAGTTGAAAATACATATGTCCATTTTTGTACCAAAAGACGCCATCTTTTCATCTTAAGAAGGACTGATTCACTTCTTTTTCAGTTAAGTGTCAAAAGTACTCTCATATCCACATCTCCACAACTCTACAACTCTTCGAGTTAGTGAATCCGGCCCCTGTTGTGTAAATTTATTCGCTATTGGTTTAAACTACACATGGTAATGTTAGAAACTCCGTAAAAAATAGTTTCTTATATATCAATAGATATCACATAACGTAGTAAAGTTAATACGTTTAATGTTTGCAAAATTTTATTACAAATTTGATTTTTTTTTTTTTTGTGATATATCTCAAACGGCAAGACGTTAGAGAGGGAAAGTTCTATTAAAACAGAGCCACATTCAATGCGCATTAAATTCTAAAAGCAGTCCTTAAATTTCCCAACTGTATTTTTTTTACAATAACTGAATCGTTTTTTTTTTTACATATTAACCAAAACAAATTCCAGTTATTGAGTAAAAACTGCAACGCAGCTATTAAAAGAATATACAAATTAAAGTTTAATGATTTATACCTCCTGTTTATTTTAATAATTGAAAAGCTCTTTTTTTTTCAACTTTGACATCGAAAAGTCAAAAAGGATTCCCCCGTAATGGACAGATGTCGTCGACTTAAAGAAGGAAAATACAAAAATAAACGTATCGGAGGAACAAAGGGCCAATGACCTTGGGAAATTGAATAAAACGTAGTGTCAAATAAATTTACGTATAGCGAAAAGAACCGTTTTCTCTTTACTCTTGAAGGACGAAGTAAAGTAAAGAAGGGTAATTGCCCTTTATATAAAAAAAAGAATATTTGCTAATTTGATGTGGTGGCAAGCTACTTTTGTGTGAATAAAGTTGACATTCTTTTGGTGATAAAATTTTTTCCTAATATAATTGCTTGCGACAAATAATATGTGCGTTGCTGAACTTTAACTTTTAGTATTTCGTTAAGTATTACATACCAAGACAAAAGAATTTACTCAGTGGTGGATACATGCAGGGTTGTAAATGACCGAAATCATGTTTTAAATAACTTAAGAAGAATCTTATTTAATTAAAATTGAAACAGAAACTGAAATTTCAATCAAATAAGAGGAGCTCTCAAAAAAGTCATTCATTATATGTTTTTGCTAATTTTCTTAGCCAACATTTCTTCTTCCTCTCAATACAATGTACAACTGTACTTATTCAGTAATGTGTAAAGACCGTATGATATTTTCCCATACTTGAAAATGATATGTTCAATTTATGGCATTTCTACTTACAATTATCCATAGAAATTCTGGTGAATTATAAACGTAAAGTAATATGCACATGAGGAAACTGAGTTTTGTAAATTGTATTTAAATTTTACAGCCGAATATAAGTGTTATCTTCAAACTTGAAAACTTCTGTTATCGCGACATTATTATTGTCATTGTTTGTTTGATTTTTCTACACTAGAAAAAATTTATAGGCTCTGTCTCCTAAGTCTGTCATCCCGTTTGTGACACATAGAAAGAAAATGTTTATAGAGCAAAAAGGAGTAAACACCCACGCATAATTGTTTGAGAAAATTATTATTTCCAGAATCAATGAAAGCCTGAAATGTTTCGACATGAGTACGTAATCCCAATATAACAATCAAGCTACGCCATTTTAGGATTCAGCTTGTGAAGATGACCAAAATTCGATGAAGAGTCAGAAATTGTTCTTGAGGTATAATTTTGTCACAGCAATCGTCGAGCGTACTTATATGAAAACAAACGTTTTTCTTATTTGATTGAAATTTCAGTTTAAGTTTTCAATTTTAATTAAATCAGATTCTTCTTATATTATTTAAAACATGTTTTGAGTCCGCTCAACTCAAATGATGAGTCCGCTCAAGCAGTAAGTCCGCTCAAGTCCATTCATGTAGTTAGTCCGCTCAAGACTGAGTCCGCTCAATCAGTCAGTCCGCTCAAATTTCGAGCGATGAACCACGGCTCAACTGTTGAGCGGACTCAATGGTTGAGCGGACTCACTCCTTGAGTTGAGCGATGAGTTGAGTCAAAATTTGGGTCCTTTACATCCCTGGATACATGGGGCGGCACGCTAGCTCACCGACTGATCTGTCAGCTCATACTGGCAGTCTGGACTATACCATAACAAAAATCAATTGAGTCATTTGAAAAAATATATTTCATTTATTTCATATTTTTTTTATTTATATTATTCAACTTCAACAAATTATAGCAACTATTTTTATTTTAAAACTTAAATAAATAAAAGTGTACTTAGAATTTGAGTTTGGGATATCAACTTTGGGTGATCCAAAACATTTCCCAGGCCACGAAACAGACTCCCTCACTGCCACATGAGAGCCCTAGCTTAGTCTTTACTCCTAGATCCTAGAATATTTGCAACGTTCTTATGTAAAACCACTGACATGTATAATATGGACTGACTATGTCCATAGAAATACCATGTAGGAAGTAAGCTCACTTCTGTATAGCGTTCTCTTTCGGTCTAAGCACAAAGTACCAACTGAGAGAGAATTGTAAACAACAAATTAATAAGTGGGTTCGTCGAAATAAATGTTTTTAAATTAATTATTTGGGTTAATTAATGATAAAAAGTGTTTTACCAAAGGCAGTATGTTCAAAGATACTCAACAGAGATTCGAAAGGTTTTAATAAAATTACTTTTGAAGTTCCCGCCAATGGTTTTTTCAACGTAAGAACTATTTTTGACATAAAAAATTGTACCCGCATGAAATATATATTTTCCCGTGTGTAAAACTGGGCAAAAGTTTGGTTTGAATGACTCCTGCAGTTTGCACCCTAAACTACTATTCTATTCAAAAATGACTTTTTGTAGAAAAAAATGTATTAAAAAATGACACATCATCCACACCGATTAATGCGGAAACCTTCCTAGTACCTCACTACAATACTGCTTTGGCTAAACTGCGACTTTCGGCGCTGGACAAGTGGTGTCCCATTTGATGTTTTTTTTTTCTTTTCTAAATTTAATTGGTTTACCCCGCTAATTTCAATGCTAGATCCGCGCCTGAATATATTCCCTGGATTTAGGTTCGGTTCTCAAATTTTATTTTCTACTTCGTGATTGCTGTTCATTTAAAAAGTAGATCCCAAAAAATTTGTATGATTTGATGACAAGCGCGGATCAGTGGCGGATACAGCGGGGGGCGATCGGGGCGATCGCCCCCCCTAGAGCTCTAATAATAATAAATCAAAATTTATATTCTAATCCAATGAAATAGAAAATTCAAAAAAAAAAAAAATTTAAAAAAGACCGTTTCTAGGCCGGCGTTAAAAAAATAGAAAATAATTTCTCCCTTCATTTCTCCAGAGTTTCCCTTCATTTTGCATTTAATTAAATTTTTAAATTAAATTTTTGTATATAAATTTTAAAATTTTCAAGGTATACAGAGAAAACAAGATCTGGTCAGCTCAAAATACACTACAGTGAATAACAATTTCCCGAAATTTAAATTTGGAACTCCTAATATTTAGCAAAATACTTAATTAAATTACTTTTCTTTGAATATGCTTTCTTTGTGTACCATGAAAATTTAAAAACTTTTATACAAATGTAATTTGATTAAATGGAAAACTCTAGATAGTTATTTGATATATTTATTGTTTTTTCCTTTTTAGTCATAAATTATTCTCAAAAAATGTAATGAATTTTCAGTACAAGCATTGTTGCACTTTTTTGTGATCGAAAGCTCACAAAAGCCGGGTATTTTGATGAAAAGTAGTATGTTGGGAAAATTATCATAGCCGCGATAATTAATATCAGATTCAGTTGTTCTGCAAATATTTAATTTAAAGCAAATAGGATTATATATATATTGACCCTACCTAATTAGCATTCCTCGAAAATTTCTTCCACCATTTAATTTGCAAGAAATTACAGTTCAGCCCAAGAAATTATGGTGTTTGAGCGAAAGGCAAGCGACCTATGTATGAAAAACACCAGTAGCGCAAGCAAGAAGTGTATAATGTCTATTTTATGTGGGATTAAATTTTACTATGCTTACGGGATCAAAAACTTATATTATATAGATAAAAGTACTCTGGCGATATCTGAATGCTAATGAAATTTTCATGCCAAAGCGAAATGAGAAAGCTATACAGAGCAGTCCACAGCTGATGGCAAGTGCGGTTATAGGGGGCGATGGGGGCGATCGCCCCCCCCCCGCTAGACCAAACGTCTGGATCCGCCCTTGGTGTGGATACAGCGGGGGGCGATCGGGGTGATCGCCCCCCCCTAGAGCTTGAATAAATCATAATTTATACTCTAATCAAATGAAATAGAAAATAAAAAAAAATCTTTTTAAACCTTCTAAATTCGCATTAAAAAAATAGAGAAAATTTTCTCCCTTCACTTAATGAATGTATCATAAAAGTTCTCTAGAGTTTTCCTTTATTTTGTATTTAATTAAACAATAAAATTATATTACAATTGTGTATACATTTTAAAATTTTCAGGGTATACAAAGAAAGCAAGATCACTGGAACTACGAGTTTACGCGTGCACAAAAAATTTTGTGCAGGTACATGACCTTATTCCGATTCCGCAAAAATGGAAATGATTTTGTGTCAAAGTTTTGCACACTTTAACTGATATTTTCTCCCCGCCATTTTGGCCGTGAGTTTTGAAGAGGTACCTGTGAGTATTTGTCAGCCAGTATTTTCAAAATTATTTGTTATATTATTTATTTTACCTTTTCTAAGCCGTAGTCGCTTCAATACTAGCGAATTCATGTAACTCATTTCTTATAACTGAACTTAACTTCTTCAAAAAGACTATTTTCTCACTCAAACAACGTTCAGCACAGAAAAGTTTTCATTCAGCATTTAAGTGTACACTTTCCCTCACGGTGAGTTTTTTAAATCGTGTGCACTGGCAAATTTTTCACAGTTACGGAATCTATCCCCTGGGCAGTTTTAGTTTTAACACTACAGTGAATAACAATGAAATTTGAAACTCCTAATGCTTATCAAAATACTTAATTAAATTACTTTGCTTTGATTTTGCTTCTTTGTGTACCATGAAAATTTTAAAATTTATACACAAATGTTATTTAATTTTAATATTTAATTAAATGGAAAAGTCTGGATAGTTTTTTAAAAAGTTATTTGTTATATTTATTATTTTTTTCTTTTTTAGTCATCAATTATTCTCAAAAAATTTAAAACTATACCACTAAGGAATTTTCAGTATAAGCAAAATTTTTGCACTTTTTTGTGATCGAAAAATGTCTATTTTACGTGAGAGTAAATTTTTCTATGCTTACGGGGTCAAAAACTTATATTATATAAATAAAAGAACTCCTGTGATATCAGAATGCTAATGAAATTTTCATACTGAAACGATAAGAGAAAGCTATACAGAGCGGTCCTCAACTGATATCAAGTGCGGTTATAGGGGGCGATGGGGGCGATCGCCCCCCCCCCCCCCTAGAGCAAATGTCTGGATCCGCCCTTGTTTGATGAACAATGTTGTGAAGGAACAAAGAAAGACTTTTCTACTCTGCAAATTGTCTGGTCTTAGAATTATCTGTCAGTCGAATATTGAATGAGTCGGTGATCCATGAACCGAAAGAACGGAAAGCGATTATTGATACCAGGGTTTTAAGAGATCTTCCTCAATTCCAACAGTTTTTTTATTGGCTTTGGGATTGCTTTCCCCACAGCTCTCGCTTTTACCTAGGGTGATCATGTCAAATTTAGCTGTCGCTACAGTCGGTTCCAAGGGCGGATCCAGACGTTTGCTCTAGGGGGGGCGATCGCCCCCATCGCCCCCTATAACCGCACTTGTCATCAGCTGTGGACTGCTCTGTATAGCTTTCTCATTTCGTTTTGGCATTAAAATTTCATTAGCATTAAGATATCGCCAGAGTTCTTTTATCTATATAATATAAGTTTTTGATCCCGTAAGCATAGTAAAATTTAATCCCACATAAAATAGACATTATACACTTCTTGCTTGCGCTACTGGTGTTTTTCATACATAGGTCGCTTGCATTTCGCTCAAACACCATAATTTCTTGGGCTGGACTGCAATTTCTTGCAACTTAAATGGTGGAAGAAATTTTCGAGGAATGCTAATTAGGTAGGGGTTAATATATATATTATCCTATTAAATTAAATATTTAAAGGACAACTGAATCTGAGATTAATTACCTCGGCTATGATTATTTTCCCAACATACTACTTTTCATCAAAATACCCGGCTTTTGTGAGCTTTTGATCACAAAAAAGTGCAACAATGCTTGTACTGAAAATTCATTACTGATATAATTTTACATTTTTTGAGAATAATTTATGACAAAAAGGAAAAAACAATAAATATATCAAATAACTATCTAGAGTTTTCCATTTAATCAAGTTAGGTATAAAAAATTTTAAATTTTCATGGTACACAAAGAAAGCATATTCAAAGGAAAGTAATTTAATTTAGTATTTTGATAAACATTAGGAGTTCCAAATTTAAATTTCGGGAAATTGTTATTCACTGTAGTGTAATTTGAGCTGTTCAGATCTTGTTTTCTCTGTATACCTTGAAAATTTTAAAATTTATATGCAAATGTAATATAATTTAAAAATTTAATTAAATGCAAAATTAAGGGAAACTCTAGAGAAATGAAGGGAGAAATTATTTTCTAATTTTTTAACGCCGGTTTAAAAACGGTCTTTTTTAATTTTTTTTTTTTTTTTTTGTATTTTCTATTTCATTGGATTAGAATATAAATTTTGATTTATTATTATTAGAGCTCTAGGGGGGGCGATCGCCCCTATCGCCCCCCGCTGTATCCGCCACTGGTCGGTTCATGATACAATTTGGGGGACTCCGAAACTGTCCATTTATGTATAGAAGAGCATAGGCGTCAAGATCACCGTTGCGAATATAGCAAGAAGAAGTTAGATCAGGCGCGTATACAGGGGGGTCATCACCCCCCCCCCCCCCGCGATCAAGGCGCCACCTAACCTTCGCGGTGAATTGAATATGGCGCTGAACTGCAGAGCGAGGTGTAAAAGTTTAACACGACGATTTTAGTATAAGTGGTAATAGTGGATTGACTATAATAGTCATTCGCTCGTAGCTCTTCGTCTTTTAAACGTGTACAAATATTTTCTTGCGTTTTTATATGATGTTGAATAGTCATCTATCATCTATCAGGGTAGTAAGTAATTTTGGAATGCATGTTTATTTTACTATTTGATTTTTAGGAAAATGGCACGTAACGCTTAGCATCCCAGCTTTGAAGATGCTTTTATATTTTTGTTGCGCCAATTAAAAAGTTTAAAAAGTGTTATTGTTTCTAAAAAATTGGTTTTTATCGAGAATATCTTACATTATTTTGAAAGAATTGCAATGGACTAAAGTGTGGAAAGGAAAAATTTAAAATATAGAAATTAACTAAATTAAAATCAAACTAAATGCCAAAAATATCACAACCTTACCATTTGTATTTAAGCACCTCGAAATATCCATCCAAACCAAACCGTGTATTTTTTGTCAACTCGTCTATACTAATTGTCTTATATATCACAAATTATTTTATGATTTCGAACTTCCTCAATCAATTTTTCATCAAAATTCATTATTTTAAAATTGCCGCGATGTTCAGCAACCTTGACAAAAATAAATGCCACAACCATTTCATTCGATTGTTTTTATTTGTAGTACTGCAGCGACGACGGAAAAATTAGAAATTGATCAGTCCCGACGGCAACTTCGTCGACCGCTGACCGTCGCCCGTCGTAATTTGGGCATTCGCATAAGACGCTATGATTTTAAAAGTTTGGCAGCGGCATTTTTTCGTCATTTGCCTTTGCCCGTCGCAATTGTATTTAAGCCTTGACATAACAAAATTTTGTTATCCGGTTCTTCCAGTAGAACCCTAGTTATGCAGTCAACGTCTAGCCACCCGTCGCTTTTCATAGCGACACTGATTCAAGCCTGAGTTATTCAAAAATTTTACGTTCGTAGGGAAGCATTATATTTTTCTTAGGGCTTGTGCACAACAAGGCGAGGCGAGGCGTTGCGTGGCCAAGAAGTTGGGTGAGGCGAGGTGAAGATACAACTCGAGGTGCAGTGTTCACAACAAAGCGTTCAGTTTGTTGGTAAATCGTGAAGTGAGAGTATAAATTATGTCATCAGATTCAGAAGAAGAAATTTTGTGTTTGTCAAGTAGTGCAATTGTATGTCATTTTTCACCTAAGTGTACTTTCCGCTCTTTTGCTTGCCACCTGATAAAGCCGAAACGTCTGAAATTTGGCGAATTCACTATTCATATGAAGATCCTGATCCTGATAGATTCTTCCAATATATGAGAATGAATAAAAAACCCTTCGATTATATTATATGAAAGAAAAAACCTATAAAAGTATGCCAGCTATTAAAATTAGTGCGCTGCACCCCGCGATAAATTAAAAATTTCATTCTCGAGCGATTTAGCTAGAAGTGTCTCGCCCACTGACATGTATATAAATGGACTGCTCGTTGAACCAAAAATTCATGAAAGCAAATGGCACCACTTTCATGTTCCTGTCTCTTTCCGTGAGAGCATACTTCCCACTGAACTGTAACGATTCAGCGGTATTTCCAACCAAAACAGGCTTGTAAAAACCACATCCTTCGCCTTATAATTAAAATTTAACAATAGAAATAGTCCCAAATGCTTTTGTGGTAAATTCTGTAAATCCCACTGACATGCATATATAAATAAATTCCCAAATAATTTAAATACAGCGCCAGTCAGAGCATACTTTTTGAAATCAAAACTGGTGCCACATGAAACAGGAGATCAGTCAGTCCATTTATATACATGTCAGTGGTCTCGCCACATCGCGCGCTGCTAGAGCATTTTTATGAACACTCTCATAGTACAGCGTGCAATCATTTTATTTCTTTAACTCTGGATATAGCCGCGCCTTGCCTCGCCTAACTTCGCCACGTTGTGTACGTACCTTTAGAAATATAGTTGCAAATTGTTCTTAGGAATTTGACCGACAACGGTCCAAACGAATTGGTGGATTGATTCTGGTGGTTCACTCTTTCAGACAGGGGCACAAGCATTAAATTTTTTTAGAAATACCTGAACATTTTTCTTTAGATTTTTAATGCACTACTGGTGGCGGACAATGGTTCCAAAGAGTTATATTGATTCAGATGCCTTGGCTGATCTGTGTCGCTAAAGATAATTATGAGCGTTGACAAGCTTAAATTTTGTTCTTAGAAACTTACGTGAACATTTTTCTTTCGAATTTTTATACACTATTGTTTGCTGAAAACGATCAGTTGTATTGATGCCACTGAAATTTATTCTACAAATTTTCTTCACAATTTTTATGGCAAGACTATAAAAATAAAAACCATTCGCTTACATCTGCCTGCGATAGCTGCCGTTGCTTAGCTTATACTTTCGTATTAATTCAAGTAGTGTTGTCTAATTTGACTACCGCGAAATTGGATAACAGAAGACTGATAAGACCATTGATAACTTTTTTCAGAAAAAAGCAAGATCAGTTCTCATCAAATTAAATAGTCAGTGACATATCATGCACTTCTACTCCTATTCCTTTGAATGTAACTAAAGGTCTCATTCTCAGTCATTTACTTCACCCGTAACAGAATCGGTTGCGTCACATATATTTCTACAATCTTTGCGCGAGAAAGACTATCTGGATATGAGTCCTTAATGTCTGTCCACTCTGAGATCGACATTGATGTGGATAATATTATCGACAGGTTTTCCAAATCGAACCGAAAATTGGGTTTTGTAATATCTAACTTAAATATGATAAAAAAAATTTTAAAAGCGACTACTTCCGACTTTTTCCTCCCCCCGAGAACATTTTATTGTGACCAGCGTTGGAAAAAAGCTGAAAAATTCCCGTTTTTTTTTCAGAATGGCTCGTTTTTTTCAAGTTTTAAAAACAATAAGAACGCGTTACCGAATTTTTCACGTTTTCTATGAAAAGAACGGAAAAAAACGAGACACTTTTAAAAAAAAAACCGAAAAAAACTGGAATTTTTTACTCAATTCCAACAAATTATAATTTGGTTTTGATATAATACGTTATTTCTACGCTCTTTCCAAGTCTATCACAAATCTATTTCGATAAGTTTTGTTATTTTTAGTACCCTAGAAATATTAGTGCTTTTCAATTGCATTATGTAATATATTTCTCTAAATACTGCATATTTACTGACTTTTTGATGACTTAAGTAATCCGAAATTCCCGACGCCACTGTAAATTTAATGAAAATGAGACAGTTATTTTCAAAGAATCTGCTTTTCAAAATGTGGGAATTACGCAGATTGAGGAGTATTTCTCATGAAGCAAAGGCATTATTCAATCTGATAACACAAGTGAGCAGTAAACGTTCATCACACGATATCACAGTTAAATAAAGTACATTTTATTAGTAGTGCGATATAATGTTCGATTGATCGCGTTATATACATATAGTGCGGATATATGTACTGACAGATTTATCGTGTGTGGTTATAATTTCGTGTAAACTTTTAATTAACAATGCCTAGAAATAAAAGTAGTGTTTGGAAGCATTGTGAGTTAGTAGAGAAGGACAACAAAAAATATGCGAAATGTCGATTTTGTTCAAAGGAATATTCATTTGCCAGTGCTACGCGTATGAGCGAACATTTGCTTTCATGCACACAATGTCCATACGGCATAAAAAGCTCCTTTAAGGATGCAAAGTCGAAGTCAAAGAAGTCAACAGCCTTAATATCCTCTACGCGTGTAGAAGAAATATCCAGAGCATCCACGTATAATCCAACTCTGCTGCAAAGTTCATCGTCACAGAGAGAGAACTCTTTTCAACTTAGCCAACATGTCGACGATTCTACAGATAAAATCGATGCTGCATTAGCACGAACTGCCTACTGTTCTGGTTTGCCACTTTCTGTATTTGAATCTGTATACTGGAAGAATGCTTTAGATATTTTAAAACCTAATTACAAGGCGCCAAGCAAATATGCTATGAGTAATGCTTTACTAGACGCCGAATATTTTCGAGTTAAATGTAACATCGATGAGAAAATAAAAAAAGCACTAGCATTAGGTCTCGTTACTGATGGGTGGACTAATATATGTGGTAGGAGTGTAATTAACTTCATCATAACTACCGCGGAACCCATATTTCATAAATGTATATACCCTGGAAGAGAAAAAGAAACGGCTGCATACATAAACACTCAAGTTGTGAAAATAATAAGAGAAATTGGTCCTGAAAAATTTGTGGCTGTTATCACTGATAACGCAAGTAACATGAGAGCAGCATGGAGCGAAATTCAAGCGGAATTCCCTCACATTGATTGCATAGGATGTGCTGCCCACAGCCTGAATTTACTATTTGGTGACATTATAAAAATAGAATGTTTCAATAAACTTTTTCAGCAGTGTAAAAAAATAATTAAATATATAAATAAAAGACATGTACATCTGGCAGTTTTTGAAGAAAAACAAAAACAGAAGTACGGGAATCAATCTTCAACTTTAAAACTTCCAAGTAAAACTAGATGGGCTGGTGCAATTTTAACATTTCAATCATTTTTAGCCAATCGCGAAGCTTTAGAAGCCTTTGTTATTTGCCAAGATTTGCAAATTGATCGCTATATAAAAACTGATATTTTAGCTGATTTGTTTTGTACCAATTTGAAAGTTGTGGAAGAAATTTTATCACCGATATCAAAAGTAATAAGTAATATAGAATCCGACAGTGCTTTATTATCAGAAGTTCCAGTGGCTTTTAAGACAATTAAAAATAAAATTGAAACTGTTACATTTCCGGAAGATTGTTTTGAGTTTAAAGATCAAAAGAACAATATTTTAAATTTTGTAGAAAATAGCCGAAAGTTTTGTGTACAGCCAATCCATCTAGCCACATACATGCTGGATCCCAGATTTCATAATTCTGTTGACCCTAATTTTGAAGCTTTAGCGGATAATGAATTCCTTCAAATGACTCAATACTTATCCTAAGTAGCTGATTCGTCGCAAAAAGGTACTTCTGAAATATTGGCTAATTTCGCAGAATATCAATCAAGGAGCACTTTCTGGAGTAATGACTTGATATGGCAACCAGTCACAAATATTCATCCTCGCGATTGGTGGAAAGGATTTTGTTCATCCAAACCGCTGTCTTCAATTGCTCTTAGATTATTGAATTTACCTCCATCATCTGCAGCCTCCGAACGGAATTGGTCAATATTTGGACGAACACACACAAAAGACAGGAACCGTCTAGCCCCTGATCGCCTGTACAAACTTATTTATGTAAGGTCAAATTTGCAATTTTTGCAATCTGACAAACCGTCAGTTGAAAACATAGTTTGTAGTGACAGCGAAAGTTGTGATGATAATTAATTTGTTTTTTAAGAAATGAGGAGTGTCTTTTCAAAAGGGGATATTTACGTCCTAATCGTTTTTTCATAAAATCGAAAAAAACTGACTGTAGCAATACCAACAGCTTTACAGAATAATAGGAGGAATATATGGAAAGGATATGATAAGTTATCTAGAATATATTATTTTGAAAAAAATTTGACTAATACTTCCGGTAATATTGGCTTGTAAAGTTTGGAAATATCCCCTTTTGAATAAAAATCTTTATAATATCCCCTTTTGTTCTGTACCATTTTGTAAATATCCTTTTATGTGTTGTACGTTTTTGTAAATATCCTCTTTTGATTTGTACATTATACTAGAATAAAATTATTAAAGCATATTTTGAGTATTCTTATTAGTTTTTATTTTTTAATTCTTACTTCTTTTTTTACTCAAAAATATAAAACAGAAACTTCTCCTTTAAAAATTTATTCGACTATTGAAATCGTATTGTAAATATCCCTTTTTGAAATGAAACCAAAGTAACAGTAATAATGTCATATTTTTTAATGTAAATATCCCCTTTTGATCGGAAAAAGTGTTTTCAAGTAAGATTTCCTATGAGTTTATCGTGTTTTGTTTCGGTTTACAGTGACGAAATCATGAATTTCAGACTAGAGAATATAATCTCATACTTAACTTAAAAAAAATGAAAATTGTAAATATCCCTTTTGAAAAGACACTCCTCAAATTATCTTTAATTTAACATTGTGGAAATGAAAGAATGCTTATATTTTTCAACTAAATTTTTCCGAAAAATACATGTTCCGTTGAAAAAAACGTTTTTTTTTTCACATTTGCCGTGTTTCTTTCCCTTAAGTATACCATCTGTATTTTTCAAATTTTTCTTGAAAGAACCGAAAAATACCAATAATTGTTTTTTGCAGGAAAAAAACATTTTGTTTTTTTCAGAATTTTCACCCCAAATTGTGACCCCCCCCCCCCCCCCGCAAGCTCCAAGTTCGGATACGCGCCTGAGTTAGATACTGACATTTGTAGTTTCATTTTTCATGTGGATTTGTATAGAATACATGTTAAAGATGACTTCAATCGGTTGTGTATCGGTGATTTTAAGAAAGCGACTTGGTTCAAGTGGCTTTCTTAAAATCACCGGTACACAGTTGTTGCAGTTTATCTAAAAATGTAAAAGGATTACATATGCAACATCCATAATTCTTATAATAGTAGTTCCATCTTTTGGAAAGGAATTACTAACAATCTTCTACCATTAATATACTTATCCCTAATTCCGCAACTCGTAGCTGGTACCTATTCGGATAGCATTTTTTAACTACCATCAAAGAGAGATCATTCTCGAAACTGTTATTCTAGGTGAGCACTCACAGCAGCTCTGTAATTCTGTTGTAAAACTGTCGCAGAAAAGCTACCAGAACTGTCTTTTGGATACACAGATGGAACATTTGTATATTGACGGAGAGCGATATTTCTGCTAGGTCCTCCAGTCGTTTACGCTATTAAGTCAGTGCCTAAGCGCTAATCCTGATAATATCAAAATTTTAGCTTTATTACCCTATACAAGATCAGGGGGAACGGTACTTCTTTAGACATTTTGGGCTATATATGTATTTACATATAAACAATTCACAACTATTTTTTTTTTAAAAATTTGTTTCAGGTGGCCTACCCACCACAAAATTAAAAAATATATATATTTAATAAATCCTTGACTGTCGAAATAATGTGCGCGTTATTTTCACATTCTGCCAAATTTCAGATTCACACGTCCTGTCGTTTACGGAAAAAAAACCGCCTGTAACAGACAAACGGATGCACGAACGATCTTATAAAGTTCCCATTTTTTCCATTTATTGTACGGAACCCTAAAAAAGATATAATTTTTCCGTAATTCAACCTAATATCCCCATAACCTTTGCACCATCGTGACTCAATATATTTCCAAATTTGCTATGTTTAGGTATGCACCATTATTTTCCAAATTTAAAATTATTATTTTTTTTTTTTCAATATCCTTCCGGAACAAATCCATGTTAAACCCATTCGGCTATGCATCTTATTTAAGGCGAGATATTAAATTGAAAATGCGTGGTCGATTTTCACCACGAATCTCTAAGAAAAGAAAGGGTAGACATAGATAGTTATCTTCATTGGCATATCCGTGATTTAGAACCACATCACCATTCACTGTTTCCAAGACGTTTTCTCATAGTTAAGCAGTGGCTTCAGATAGGAATCTATACGATAAAGGGACTTAGGGTATTTTCTGTATATTTACGATCCACATTCAATTTTTTTTCCTCATAACATTCATCCAGACCGATTCCATAAGTTCCTTGGGGATTTTAAGGATTTATTTATGGCACAGAGCTTGACAATGGCATTCATATAGAAATGGTCTAGTCATATACCTCGCAATGAATGCTGATTTTTTTTTTCTTTTCAGTATTCCTGAATGTCCCTGTTACTATCACTTTCAAAGGATTTAAAATGCCATGTGAAATTTTATGGGATTTCCGGATAGAAGGCATTTTAAGGATTCCACTGGCAAGGTAGTCTCTTGCTTACTGTAACTTGGAAATATTTCATGAATTTATTTTTGTAAACAGAATGAAGCAAGCAGATGTAAATGGAGCATTAAATTGAATATAATTTGTGGGTCTTATTTCAGAATTTAAATGTTACAAAAATTGGCTTCCCTAAATTTAATAGCTAGTAGAAGGACATAAAGACATCGACCGAAACACGTCTGTAGATATGTCACTGGAATGATATTGAATTAAGTCAGCTGCAGTCTAATTAAATTTGTTAAATATCAGTTGCTAATGCTGTTCGTTTCAGAACCAAATGAACCAAATAAATGTGGCTATATAGCATTCAATGTTGCAAACCACAATTGGAAAGACAATAGATGACCGTGAGACCAGACAAAATTTCCACTTCCATTCTCAGAGGAAACATTGTCCTAGAAATATGAACTAACAGCTTAATCATTACCTCATCGAAAGAAAATGCATGATAAAAAGTACAGGAGGAATCGTCATAGAATACTGCAGACACGTAGAGTCCTAGTCACTTGCATATTTGCATATCACCAGATGTAAATTTATGAAAGATATCACTACACATCTTATCAGAAACTCAAGAAGTATAAGTGAGGTAAAAAAACAAAATATATATTCTTGGTGGAAAACTTTTACGGGATAAAGGATAAATTTGCATGAAATTGTTTTTAAAAATAACCAGACCTCTATTGACGAAAAAAATTCTTTTACCAAGACCTATTAAAAATAAAAAAAAAAAATAAAAGGATGTATTTTGGGAATCTCATCCAATAAGCATCCAAAATTTAGAATCTAGTTGTGACCTGTTTGCTGAATATTTCGAATCCGTATACAGTAATGACCATGTTTATCTTAGTGTTAATGATTCTACGCCTCCGTCTTCTCTTCACATTGGTGTTGTCTCTTTATCTACCAGCGACGTACTGCAGTGCATAAGAAACTTAATTCTAGTACCAAGTCTGACATTGACTTTTTATGCACTTCTCTAATGAAAAATTGCGTTGACAACTTGGCACATCTATTAACTGCAATTTTTAACTTATATTTACAAACAGGGATTTTGTAAGGTATTTGGAAAGTCTCCTTCATTACACCGATATGTTACCTGAGGCAGCTTCACGGCCCTTTTATCCATGCCGACGATCCAGTGGACACCTAGCATCCTGTTTCTGTCCCTGCTGTAGCCAGGGTCAGTCGCTACATTGTAGGTAGCACTCACAGGAGCCATAACATAACCCGAAGGAAGCAAATCAAGTATAAGGCAAAATGAAATAAATTAACTTTATTAACCAGTAAATTAGCATTATGTTATAAGTCTATGAGTGTAGCGTTTATAGTAGGGTCCGATAGGGCATTAACCACTAACCCGCTGTAGTACATTAATAGACCTTAGGCGTAGATTGCTATTGGTAATTTCACAAAATCTCAATGTAAGCCACCCAGGAACGAAATCCATGACGTAAATTGCCTATTCCAACAACATTAGTACTAGTACCAAGAACATAAACAAAGGTCTAGGAGGAACGTTGTCCTATAAGCACGGGTTGAGTACAGCTGAAAGTTATTCCCACCTCCTGTCGGAGGGTTTTTGAGTTATCTTAACTCGAATTTTAAATTTGCAACACCATAAATACGAGGTCACGATTAGCTGCCACTCTAACTCAATTGTTCAGCCCTGCGTACCCATTACTTCAACCAAGTATGTGTACACGGTAAAAAAATTCAAGCTAAACGTCAGTGAAAACTTTCCCGGGAGAGGTTGCTGCTTCATTTTCGGAAAATCTAGAACATTCGACGGCGGGACAGAAAGAAAGGGAGAGAACAAAGAGGTGAAAAAAAAGGGTGAGAGACGAAAGAAGGACAAGTTGGCGTGAGTCGAGGCAAGAAAAATTTGGGGTCTTTTTTAGATCGCTAAGCAGCTTGAGATTTTGTTGTATTTTGCCGATTTGAGCAAAAATCATACGGAAAAAGAGGAAAGAAAAAGTACAAATAAAATAGAAATCGTAGGAGTGTTTAAAAAAAAAACAAAAAGGAAAGCGGACTGAAGATAACGTGTGGTGAAGCATCGGTTGCACGCAGAATTTCCTCGTGCGCCCCATCGCGGCCATGCTGAAAAGTGGAGCCCTAGTTTCTCCTCGTCGTTCTGGAGCCGTGCAGTTGGAAGTCTTCCTCCAAAGGAACTGACGCCGGTCCGCCCCGAAGCTTCCGTGTCAAGAAAAGCTAAGTACCTAATATTCTATTAATTTAAACAGTTTCTAGCGCTCCTTTAAAAAATTGTATTACCAATAAATCAGCTGGACATTATAAATCTTTTCGAAGAGATCTACGTGAAGCTATCCAATACCGTCGTCGTAGTGCAAATTAGTTTGCTGGACTTCGCGAGTCTCTGTTAAAAGTTTTTTTTAAATCTACCAAATAGTTTTGTTCAAGAAAGAATTTTTAGGGATATCTCCGGTATATAGCAAAAGCTAAAAAATGTTCTAATTTGTTATTTCATCACACAACCCATTAATTTTTGGTGACCAAGTTTCAAGTCTTGGTTTGACTCATCAACAGGTCCCAAATAATGAAATTGGGTGATTTGAAAAACAAATGAAAAAATGAAAAAGAAGAAAGATATGAAAAGTTTTAGAAAAATGGAAAAAACAATTTTTTTTTTTATTAAAAAAAAATTAAAAAAATTTTAAAGAACGAAATTAAGTTTAACCCGGTAAAAAGTCCAAAAGAGTAATCTTTTTATTTATCTACCAAATAGTGTCGTCGCCTTAAAAATTAATTTGCTAGAATTTGCTTATCTCTTTTAAGAGATTTACTTAAATCTATCGAATAGTGTCGTCGTACTAGAAAACTAAATCAGCTGGACATTGCAACTTTTTTCCAAAAGGTTTAATTTAATCTATCTAATAGCATCTTCGTATTGCGAAGCCGTGTCGTTACTGGGTGGCGCTTGTTACTAAGGCTCTCGGAGATTGTTTACAATTTATTTGCGTAGAAAGCCTCATAAAGCTCATTGTAAATCACATTAAATAAAATAAAATTTTGTAACAATTACTCTCGGCGATTGTCTGCTATCTTTTTGCGTAGGAAGTTTCATAAGGCTCATTGTAAAGGACATTAAATAAAATAAAATTTTGTAACAATTACTCTCGGAGATTGTCTACTAACTTTTTGCGTAGGAAGTTTCATAAGGCTCATTGTAAAGGACATTAAATAAAATAAAATTTTGTAACAATTACTCTCGGAGATTGTCTGCTATCTTTTTGCGTAGGAAGTTTCATAAGGCTCATTGTAAAGGACATTAAATAAAATAAAATTTTGTAACAATTACTCTCGGAGATTGTCTACTAACTTTTTGCGTAGGAAGTTTCATAAGGCTCATTGTAAAGGACATTAAATAAAATAAAATTTTGTAACAATTACTCTCGGAGATTGTCTACTAACTTTTTGCGTAGGAAGTTTCATAAGGCTCATTGTAAAGGACATTAAATAAAATAAAATTTTGTAACAATTACTCTCGGAGATTGTCTACTAACTTTTTGCGTAGGAAGTTTCATAAGGCTCATTGTAAAGGACATTAAATAAAATAAAATTTTGTAACAATTACTCTCGGAGATTGTCTACTATCTTATTTGCGTAGGAAGTTTCATAAGGCTCATTGTAAAGGACATTAAATAAAATAAAATTTTGTAACAATTACTCTCGGCGATTGTCTGCTATCTTTTTGCGTAGGAAGTTTCATAAGGCTCATTGTAAAGGACATTAAATAAAATAAAATTTTGTAACAATTACTCTCGGAGATTGTCTACTAACTTTTTGCGTAGGAAGTTTCATAAGGCTCATTGTAAAGGACATTAAATAAAATAAAATTTTGTAACAATTACTCTCGGAGATTGTCTACTATCTTATTTGCGTAGGAAGTTTCATAAGGCTCATTGTAAAGGACATTAAATAAAATAAAATTTTGTAACAATTACTCTCGGCGATTGTCTGCTATCTTTTTGCGTAGGAAGTTTCATAAGGCTCATTGTAAAGGACATTAAATAAAATAAAATTTTGTAACAATTACTCTCGGAGATTGTCTACTAACTTTTTGCGTAGGAAGTTTCATAAGGCTCATTGTAAAGGACATTAAATAAAATAAAATTTTGTAACAATTACTCTCGGAGATTGTCTACTAACTTTTTGCGTAGGAAGTTTCATAAGGCTCATTGTAAAGGACATTAAATAAAATAAAATTTTGTAACAATTACTCTCGGCGATTGTCTGCTATCTTTTTGCGTAGGAAGTTTCATAAGGCTCATTGTAAAGGACATTAAATAAAATAAAATTTTGTAACAATTACTCTCGGCGATTGTCTGCTATCTTTTTGCGTAGGAAGTTTCATAAGGCTCATTGTAAAGGACATTAAATAAAATAAAATTTTGTAACAATTACTCTCGGCGATTGTCTGCTATCTTTTTGCGTAGGAAGTTTCATAAGGCTCATTGTAAAGGACATTAAATAAAATAAAATTTTGTAACAATTACTCTCGGCGATTGTCTGCTATCTTTTTGCGTAGGAAGTTTCATAAGGCTCATTGTAAAGGACATTAAATAAAATAAAATTTTGTAACAATTACTCTCGGCGATTGTCTGCTATCTTTTTGCGTAGGAAGTTTCATAAGGCTCATTGTAAAGGACATTAAATAAAATAAAATTTTGTAACAATTACTCTCGGCGATTGTCTGCTATCTTTTTGCGTAGGAAGTTTCATAAGGCTCATTGTAAAGGACATTAAATAAAATAAAATTTTGTAACAATTACTCTCGGCGATTGTCTGCTATCTTTTTGCGTAGGAAGTTTCATAAGGCTCATTGTAAAGGACATTAAATAAAATAAAATTTTGTAACAATTACTCTCGGCGATTGTCTGCTATCTTTTTGCGTAGGAAGTTTCATAAGGCTCATTGTAAAGGACATTAAATAAAATAAAATTTTGTAACAATTACTCTCGGAGATTGTCTACTAACTTTTTGCGTAGGAAGTTTCATAAGGCTCATTGTAAAGGACATTAAATAAAATAAAATTTTGTAACAATTACTCTCGGCGATTGTCTGCTATCTTTTTGCGTAGGAAGTTTCATAAGGCTCATTGTAAAGGACATTAAATAAAATAAAATTTTGTAACAATTACTCTCGGAGATTGTCTACTATCTTTTTGCGTAGGCAGTTTCATAAGGCTCATTGTAAAGGACATTAAATAAAATAAAATTTTGTAACAATTACTCTCGGAGATTGTCTGCTATCTTTTTGCGTAGGAAGTTTCATAAGGCTCATTGTAAAGGACATTAAATAAAATAAAATTTTGTAACAATTACTCTCGGAGATTGTCTACTATCTTATTTGCGTAGGAAGATTCATAAGGCTCATTGTAAAGGACATTAAATAAAATAAAATTTTGTAACAATTACTCTCGGCGATTGTCTGCTATCTTTTTGCGTAGGAAGTTTCATAAGGCTCATTGTAAAGGACATTAAATAAAATAAAATTTTGTAACAATTACTCTCGGCGATTGTCTGCTATCTTTTTGCGTAGGAAGTTTCATAAGGCTCATTGTAAAGGACATTAAATAAAATAAAATTTTGTAACAATTACTCTCGGCGATTGTCTGCTATCTTTTTGCGTAGGAAGTTTCATAAGGCTCATTGTAAAGGACATTAAATAAAATAAAATTTTGTAACAATTACTCTCGGCGATTGTCTGCTATCTTTTTGCGTAGGAAGTTTCATAAGGCTCATTGTAAAGAACATTAAATAAAATAAAATTTTGTAACAATTACTCTCGGCGATTGTCTGCTATCTTTTTGCGTAGGAAGTTTCATAAGGCTCATTGTAAAGGACATTAAATAAAATAAAATTTTGTAACAATTACTCTCGGCGATTGTCTGCTATCTTTTTGCGTAGGAAGTTTCATAAGGCTCATTGTAAAGGACATTAAATAAAATAAAATTTTGTAACAATTACTCTCGGCGATTGTCTGCTATCTTTTTGCGTAGGAAGTTTCATAAGGCTCATTGTAAAGGACATTAAATAAAATAAAATTTTGTAACAATTACTCTCGGCGATTGTCTGCTATCTTTTTGCGTAGGAAGTTTCATAAGGCTCATTGTAAAGGACATTAAATAAAATAAAATTTTGTAACAATTACTCTCGGCGATTGTCTGCTATCTTTTTGCGTAGGAAGTTTCATAAGGCTCATTGTAAAGGACATTAAATAAAATAAAATTTTGTAACAATTACTCTCGGAGATTGTCTACTAACTTTTTGCGTAGGAAGTTTCATAAGGCTCATTGTAAAGGACATTAAATAAAATAAAATTTTGTAACAATTACTCTCGGCGATTGTCTGCTATCTTTTTGCGTAGGAAGTTTCATAAGGCTCATTGTAAAGGACATTAAATAAAATAAAATTTTGTAACAATTACTCTCGGAGATTGTCTACTATCTTTTTGCGTAGGCAGTTTCATAAGGCTCATTGTAAAGGACATTAAATAAAATAAAATTTTGTAACAATTACTCTCGGCGATTGTCTGCTATCTTTTTGCGTAGGAAGTTTCATAAGGCTCATTGTAAAGGACATTAAATAAAATAAAATTTTGTAACAATTACTCTCGGAGATTGTCTACTATCTTATTTGCGTAGGAAGTTTCATAAGGCTCATTGTAAAGGACATTAAATAAAATTAAATTTTGTAACAATTACTCTCGGAGATTGTCTACTATCTTTTTGCGTAAATAAAATAAAATTTTGCGCAAAAGGATGACATCAAAAATTATAGAGGTGTCTCTGTTATGAATACAATTCCTAAAATTCTTGACTCGTTGATTCATTCTAAAGTTACATTTTTAACCAAGGAAATTATTTCATTGGAATAGCATGGATTTATTCCTGGTCGATCATGTTTAACTAATCTTACTTCTTTTTCCCATTACGCTATTAATGCTATTGAGGATTCATTTCAAGTTGATGTTATTTACATGGATTTCTCTAAAGCATTTGATAGAATTAATATTTCTCTTCTTTAAGTAAACTTAGTATACTTGACTTTCACTCATCTTTTTTAAAATGGATTGAATCCTATCTGACTGATCGTAAACAATACGTCAAATTTTGTTAGGATCGTCTCCAGAGAGATAAACGCTAGCTCTGGCATGCCTCAAGGTAGCCACTTAGGTCTTCTGCTCTTCTTGCTTTTTATTAACAATATAGCCAAAAGTTTCAAATTTACTAGATGTTTGTTGTTTGCTGATGACTTGAAATTGTTTTTAAAAGTCAATTCTGTTGATAATTGCGCACTCATTCAACGTGATCTTAATGGTCTCTTTGATTGGTGCTCTATAAACAATTTTCACTTAAACATTGCTACATGTAAAACTATGACATTTCATCGTTTATCCAATCCAATATTTTTTAATTATCTTATAAATAACAGTACTCTTCCTAGAGTTTTTGAAATTAATGAATTGGGGATTATACATGATATTAAATTGAACTACATTCCACATGTTGAGTTGATAGTTTGTAAGGCTCATAGAAGCCTAGGTTTCGTTAAGCGTAATTCTAAAAACTTCAGAGATGTTCACAATCTTAAAGTTCTCTACTTCGTTTTGGTAAGGTCTACTTTAGAATATGCATGTGTCGTTTGGTGCCCCTATTACAAAGTTTATATTGATCGTCTTGAATCAATACAGAAAAGCTTCACTAGATTTGCTCTTTACAAATATAACTACAGATATGATAATTTACCTTCATATTCTGTAAGATTTTTACTGTTGGATTTATCTCAACTGGAATTTCGACGGGAAGTTAACTGTCCGACTTTTGTTAAAGATATTTTGGATTATAGAATTAACTCGCCCGAGTTGTTATCATTGATTAGTATATATGCTCCCGAAAGGCCAATTCGCTCTAGGTACTTGCTGTATATTCCTCATCACAGAACGAATTATGGTAATCACGAGCCTATTTCAAATTGTTCCTCAAAGTTTAATAAATTTTCATCAATTGTTGATACTTCCATTCCAAGAGATAGTTTTAAATCCTGTATTTTCGATAATTATAGAAGTATTAACTCTTCTTAGAATTAATTTATACATTAAATGCAGGTCTGTACAATATTGTTATATTGTCATCTGTAGAAAATTAACATAAATAAATAAATAAATATTCAAGAAAAAGGATATTTTATCATCCCTAATTTTGATTTCTTGTTATTGTTCTAAATTACAGACCATGCCCGTGTGATAATTAGAACCAAGGTTATGATTTTTTTAATATAACCCAGCAGGTCAAAAATCTTCAAAAGAAGAACGAAATTGACGATGTTCGAGTTGAAATCCAATGCATTTCCTATTGCATCACCCCATATCTGGTCAGGCCAGGACAGAGTCACGAACGATTTTTTAAATAATTGAATAAAACAAAAATGTTACTGTTATTTTTCATTTATTTAATGTACATCGACCCTAGAAATATCACAAACAAGTACGAAATTATATGCAAAGAAAGTTCGTTACGTGTAAGCATACGCTTGCCATGCGACGAACTTTCTTCTCTGCAAAGGAACTCGGAAGTAGTCAACAGGTTGTATTATTTCTGATCCTATCTATATCACAGAGAGTGAATTGAGCCTGATCTCCTCTGTAGTAGATCTTAAATGGTTCTTCAATGGTTTTAGTGATGATCGTTCTGCGGAGCAGCTTGACCCTTCTATACACAACAACATACATCCGGAGCACTATTTCCACATTTAGATAAATGCCCAAAAATCTATTTTCCAGGATATACTTATATAGCTCCAGGTCCGATAATTGTTTTCCTCGTGCAGCCTCAGAGGACGACAAATGAGCACGCAGATGCAGTCGCTCTTTTTCCAAATTCCCAACTAAATCTCCTAGATAAAAGGCATTAAGATCCATGCGCCCTCGCGGATATCTTGAGGTCCCAAGCTATTTACTTCCTGATAAAGTTACAGTTTTTACTCAAGCTCTCGTAAGAAGAACGACATCTTTGTAGTTCTGCAATCAACCTGTCGATAGTGCGACTTCGATTTCGCTTCCTTTAACTTTATCAATTGTAAATTTGCCGCCCTGCTCTGCGTATTGGTAAGTCCGCCCCTGTATGCAGGAACAATAAAATTAATTAAAATTATTTTTAATGTCCGGTGTCGTATGTCCTCCTTGTATATTATTTTGATTCCTGATGGGGACCCCTCTATAACGTTGGGCCCCTAGGCAGAAGTTTGCAGTTGTATCTGGTAACATGTTTATGAAATATTAACGTTTTTTCAAATAATCAAACAACTCTAACACTCGAAAGGGAAAGGTAATTGTTATCCTCTAGTATAGTCAAGCAGCCTTGTTGTCTCTGAGTAGCCCTCGGATAACATTCAAGTTACTGTGGGACTGCAGGTCGTCTATGGATAAATTGTGTATGCGCAAAAAAGTGTCGCTTTAGTAGAGTCCTAGTCACATGAGGATCATGGAGAGGGGAAGGGTTAACCTTCTAGCCAGATCTAGCTGTCGCTCTCCGTTCCTTGGACTGGAACCCGGTTATCGGGTCCCTCATCAAAACGATATAGCATAAGCAGAGATGGACGAACCTGAGTATTTGGAGGTGTATAAAAATTTCTCTTGATGGAACCAATAGGAATTTCTATAATTTTCTCTTGGGATTTGGAAGGACTCAATGCAGAACCGCAGATAAGTAGTACCATTGAGTAAGAAGTATTATATATATATTTTTTATTATACTTCTTACTCAATGGTAGTACCCAGATATTGAAGGAGATAGGATAGTTAGTTCATGCACCGTATGTAGTGACACCTCCCAAGTTTTTTGTACATTATTTTTGGTCAAAGTATTTGCTAAAGCTTTTGAATATCTTGACAAAAGAGATAGAAGATTTCACAATTTTTTCTTACGTTTCAAGCGCAGGCTGAAACCAAAGTGTTCGGCTGACCTGTAAGCTGGTTAATATTCAGAGATTTGCCTATGCTTAAAGCTAAGGCTGGTTGATATACACATCAAGGCTAACTCACGAGAACATTGGTTTCCAAATCTGGGTATTACTTATCTGTGGTAGAACTGTGATTGACATCATCACCGGCCACAACTCGTTTCACGCTCACCTAACAAGGATGGGAATTGTTGACAGTGTAGCGCATCAAACAATTCATTCATGCACATACAAAAGAAAAATTAAAAACAAGCATAAGCAAGCATTCAAGTTCAATAATTTCATTGACACATATTTTCGTTCATAAGTTGAACAATGTGAACTTCGTGAACTTGCAAAGGCAATGCACTCCAGTGCAGCACACGCCAGTTTGCTGATACGACATTTCACACCATTTATGCTTTACACTGACCTCAATGAACCCGAATGCTTGAAGAGCTTGGAATATGAATTGCGGCAAATTCTTGGATGAATTTGCGAATTGTTGATTGCGCTACTCCAGGTTAGTAATCTATATTGCAATGTATTGCAATAAATTGATTAATTGATAGATTTATACATTAGGTACGGGTAGCGATTAAAAATATAAATAAGTTGATTCGAAATAAAGAAGACACAGTACGTTTTAGAGAAGAAAAGTGTTTAATTGTTAATTCCTATCTCTATTCACTTCGGGAGTCGTTGACGCCATACACTGTGCAAATATCGGCTGAGCATTCTCGCCTGCACTATACCAAGATATTCGGCTGAGCAATCTCGCCAGAAGATAGGGCAGTCTCTGACGCCTTCAGATAATAATATCGGCTGAGCATTCTCGCCTGAAGTATAGAAGCATCCATCTACAAGACGATTACAGTACCAGCATTACATGGCGACCCTGCATCACGAACCAAGGAACACAGAGACCCCGCACTACTAACCGAGAAGGAAGCACAATTAACATGCACCACGGACCAGAAAATCAACGTGAACTAAAAGAAGAAATAAGAAAAAATCCAGAGCCGGGACCCACATACAATTAAGACAAACGGTTTTCGAGAAATCTGTAGAACTCTTCTAAATTTTTTTTTCTTAAATTTAAAATGATGTCAAACCAACAAGCAGAAATGCAACGTCTCCGGCGTAGACACTCGGATACCATAGAAAACAAAAATTCACCAGACGAAACAAGCAGCAAGCACAAAGAACGAAAAAGGATGAAAGATGAAAATAATCATGAAGTATGGTCCACAAACAATAGCAACAAAATTATAGAAGGACAAATCATAAAAGGAAAAATGCATGTAATAGTGCAAACTCGTATTCCGACAGCGAAAACAGCCGCACAAACGAACAGCTGTGAACAACATGATTCCGCATGCCAAACTGAAGATGAATTATATAAAAATGAGTCCCACGATATGGCTGTACACCATAAAGTCCACTACAAAAATGCAGCATGTCAAACTGAGTTCTAGAAATAGGATGTAGATCCAGATTCGGATAACGGGCAACAAGTCCCTGAAATTCAACACTCAATTTTCAGAGAACGATGAACATAACATGAACAACGTAAAAAATTTATATATATTTATTAATAAGCTAATCAAGTAAATAAAATAATCCTAAAGATGATGCAGCATCAGGAGATAAATCTAATCAGATATATAGATAATTAAGGAAACCAGAATAATAGACTACTTAAAACTAAGAAAAGAATTCTGCGGAATAACAGGAGAAACATAATACTCCAATTGTATCAGGCACAATAAACTAATCCACAAGAAGCTAGTCGATATTAGACATAAATGGATCATGTACAAACAACAAACATAGAATCTGAAATGGAAGGGGATGTAGTAGAATATATTCTACATATCATAAAAGACAATCATACAGGCTCAACTAATGATTCAATTAAACAAAAAATTAGGAGGTAAACCTAATAACAATCCATTCAAACTAAACAGAGATAAACAACACTAAAATAACGATCATGACTAGTATGCCAGACTTTTTAAAACAATTGGTCTTAACGACAGACGCATCAAATTTTGCATTAGGCGCAATTTTGTCTCAAGGAGAGATAGACAAAGACCTACCTATTTCCTACGCAAGTAGAACTCTAGATAAACATGAATTGAAGAAACCAATTATAGAAAAGGAACTTCTAGGAATCCACTGGGCAATAAAACACTTCAGACCATACCTGTATGGAAAAAAATTCACAGTCGTGACTGATCACAGACCTCTAGTAAGTTTGTTTACACACAAGGATCCATCATCAAAGATGACAAGAATCCGTTTAGAACTATCTGAATATGATTTCGACATAATATATAAAAATGGTTCACTGAATACAAATGCAGACGCACTATCCAGAATAAAGCTTAACTCGGATATGCTTAAAGAAATGATACCAACAGCGCAAATTAAGATAACAAGGAGGAATATATAAAAAAAAAGCAAAAGAATCAGAAGCATGCGAAAAAATTGAAAGTGTCGATGAATCGTCAGGCCAACTTTTCATCTACGAATGCACCTCAATCTCCGAAATAAGAAATGTAAGACAATTAAAATTCATAAAGATAAATAATCACGTCCAGAAAAGAAAGTATAAAGAAAAGAAGAGTATACTCATATCAAAAAAGGAAGTTGCAATCGAGTACTGCGATAATCCGAATCTGAACTTAGGATCGATATTGGAGAAGCTGACTCACGCGATGATTGACAACGAAATTCAAATGCTAGCAATCTCAAAAGAAGAAGAAATATTTAAAAAAGTCGACATAGAAGAATTTAAGAAGAAATTTAATGATCTGCAGAAGCGAATTAAAATAAAAGAAAAGAAAAGTTTGCGCATAATAATATTTAAACCCCCAAAAAGGATAGTGAACAAGGAAGAACAATTGAGCATAATCAAACAATTTCATGACACTCCACACACAGGTGGACATTCAGGAGTCAAACGCACAATTAACAAGATTAAACAAAGATACTGTTGGAAAAATCTCAGCAGAATGGTCAAAACTTACGTAAATGACTGTCAGAAATGCAAGTGCAATAAAATAATAAGGAACACCAAAAAAAGAATGGTAGCAACAAACACAACAAGTCAAAGTTTCGAAATATTAGAAGTAGACACGGTAGGACCCATGAACCAAAGTAAATTCCACAGATACATTCTGACATGTCAATGTCAACTAACCAAATATGTAGAAGCATTTCCCATGGAGAATAAAGAGGCCAAAACAGTCGCAAAAATATTAGTCGAAAAAATAATCTTAAAACATAGAACATTCAAAATCATAAAAACGGATCTAGGCACCGAATTTGTCAACCAAATAATCTCAGAAGTATGCAAAATTTTCAAAATAACCCAAGTAACCTCAACTCCATTTCACCACGAAACTCTAGGAGCCATCGAAAGGAATCATCGAGTACTAAACGAGTACCTATTATCAATAGGCTAGAGTGCTGAATGGGATGAATGGTTACCCTATTACACATTCTGCTACAATATCACACCTCATTCCGAAACCAAAATATCACCATACGAACTGATATTCGGAAAATTAGCCTCACTTCCAGACACCATGGATCAAAATAGAACAGATCCGATTTACAATCTAGAAGATTACTCAAAACAATTGAAGTTTCCCTCCTGCAAGAAAGCCAAAAATAGCTAAAGCCCTATTGGAGAATTCTAAAAAGAAAAGAAGCAGAAAATCTGATGAAAAAACTAACCCACTAAAAATTAAGATAGGAGATAAAGTATTATTAAAAGTAGGAAATAAGAGAAAGAATGAACCGCCATATAAACGTCCATATATTGTAATTGATACAAATAACGTTAATGCTAAGATAAAGATAGATAAAATAATAAAAGAAGTACACAACAATAGGTTGAAAAAATTTTAAAGTTCACCATAAGTATCATGTAACAATTAAAATAGCTAGTGAATAAGAATCAAATCCCTGAATGTCTGTCCTGTCTGGAAGGACAGTCTGAAACAATAGAACACTTTCTGTATGCTTGTCCAACCCTCCTTGCCCGGAGTAGGCTAAATGCGCTTGGGTTTGGCATCCTATCTGTGGATGAGCTGAAAAACTTACCTCATCTAGGCATAATACGCTTCATATCTCTAGGTCTTCAGCAGAAACAAAAAATTGTCAATGCAGCCATGCGATAAAATTTTATTGAGGAATTCTGTAGTGAATAATTCACCAACAAATTGTTATATGTTTTGTTATTGAGAGTAATTATATTTATAAAAAAAACGCTAAACGTCCACTTATATATCAGATCAGTATATCTGTAGAAGTGAAGTGAATTGCTTTCTTCAGACAGAAAATCTTTCTTGGAGCCATAAAATATTCAAGAGGAAAATGTATGTTAAGATATTTCCTTTCGAGATAATTTGACGATGTATGCTTAATGGTCGTATCCAACTTCAAATAGTATTTACTCCTATTAGGTTTGGGCTTCTTATTAAAGTCATAGGCGAACACCTCCGAAGTTTCAAATGCAATTAGTTTCCAATTGAAGTATATACGATTCCTCAGAAAGCTAGTAAACATGAATGCGTCTGATATGAAATTTCCCAACACATATTATGCATTCCATTACGCCTGGTTCTCAAACATACTGCATTGCCTTAAGCACATATTATTTGTAAATACGTACACACATATGTATGTATGAATATTATGCATATATGCATGTATTACGTTAACCACTTTAAAGGAGAGCATAATAACGTAGCATCAAGAGGAAATTTACAAGGCCAATTTGCAACCTCACAAATTCACCCTTTTGATTCTTGAATTAATTTTCTTCATGTTCTGAGGTCAATTAAAATAGTTTGAAAATTACATATTTTAGTGAAAATCATAGAAATCTCATAATAAATCGAAACTCCTAATAAATGTAAACTAAAAGAAATTAGAATTTATCTTTAAAATATACATAAGTATATTATATTCCACCAAGAAAAGAAACGAAATTATTTTCGATATCTAACAACGAAACTCACCTTTCCTGAACGTTCCAAAGGCGCAATGTGGAATTACGTCGTACTTGTGGTACTTACTAATTCAGTCTTTAATTTAAAAAAAATGTAATTAACTCCAATATGCTCGGCAGGGGAACTCGCCCTATACACATAAGCTCACTGGGTTATGCACAGGCACCTCGGGCCATGAAATTATTCCGCCAAAAATATCTGTTATAGTAGTAGGTAAAAGAATTACCCGCTCTTAAAAAAAGGATTTCTATGGTACCTGCGGCAAATAAAGCTCGGAAGTTAATAAGGCCCACATTTAAAAACTCTAACTAAAATAGGTTTGTTCGATGAAAACACCGTGTAAAAACACCGTGTAAACTTTCCCCTACAATTTTCCCCAAATTTACCCGGGGTTTTGTGCATTCATGGAACAAGTTTTTAAAACACCGGTTAAATCTAATGTAATGACATTTCTCTGACAGTTCTCCTGAGCATAATTTAAAGAATAATTTCTAGTGATTTGTCAAAATTTATTTATAAAATAGGTGAAATAATTAAAAATTTAAGAATAAATAAATATTAAAATGCACAAAAAATATTTCTCAGTTTTTTCTTAACTACATATTCTTTTATTAGCTTTTTTACATCGACATTATCGGCTTTTCTGTAACTTTACTTTGAAAAAATGACAATTGGTTCATCTGTGACCAGATATAGCTCCATCATTTCTGCACTATTTTCACTTTGTTCATCAGATGTTTTGTCACTAGATATAAAATTAATAGTTTGGATGATCAAAATCTACAGAAATGATTTTCTCTATCCCGTTGGCTTCTTCTCGAGCACTATTAATCCCCTTTCCTGACATCTCATTTAAGAATTTAGAGAATTTCTTATATGTTGTTTGCTTCAAATCTATTTGCTTGGTAGCTGCAGGGATAACGTGAAGTCTATAAAAATTACTTGTTAATAATTGGCAAAGAAACATTTTACGATCAAATTTCTTACTAGACAGGCAGACCTTAAAATTTCATCTATGTCCTTCGACTTTAATCACCTCCTCAAATATTTCCTTATAATTTTCATTCGAATTTCCTATGTGCATATTATCGATGGGTATTTTGTCATCTAATTTCCTATCCAACTAGGAATTTGGTATGAGCTGCACGATTTTTTCACTTTATATACAGCACTCGACCGCAATCACCGAACAAATTACATGTGACAGTTCACAAATGACAAATGTCAAACGTTTACCCCTACAAATTTTTAGTGCAAGTTCGGGGCACGAAATCAGAAACACCGGGCTTTCATCGAACAAGTTTCAGAAACCCCGTGTACGCCCAGGGTTTTCAAAAAACAAGATAGTACAGCCCGGTGTAGCCCGGGGCTTACCCGGTGTTTTCATCGAACAAACCTAATGAATCGCAGACACCTCATATTAGGTCTGTCTGTTTACTTTTGAGTGAAAATCTTTGCGTAAAAATCAAGTAAAAACTTTTATGCGGTAGAGGGGATAAATCAAGAAAAGTTACCAGACATTTTTCGAGTAAATTTTGTTTAGCTTGTCATGTGTCAAAAATTTGGCTGCTACCTTTCCGTCTGAAACAGAAAACAATTAATTAATTTGAAATACGTTTTAAAAAACCCACCCTCTTTAATATTTTTTTTTTAATTTCGACTCTTTAGATTATCATTTTGCATTTTTTCGATAACCCAACAAACGGCTTAACCTCAAATTTAATGCTTTTGACAGTCAGCTGATGGCATATCAAAATTACACATCCTCTTGATCATGAGTAAAAATGCGCAACTTTGTGCAAGAGGGGAAACGTATAAATTTACTCGATTTTTACTAGTTAAAAGTAAACAGACGGTTTATGAGTAAAAATGCGTAAAAGTTTTTACACCGAGTAAAAACTTTCGAGTAAACAGACAGACCTATTTTATGCGCTCATGCAATAAGTCGACCCGAAAGCCGTCGAGGGCGCTCCCGGCGCTCAGGGTTGCCATAGATCTACCACTATTTGAAGCCAATATTTTCTATCTACCACTCTATGACCCTTGTTGGAAAATCTATGACAATTTGCCATTAGTGCCAAACAAATTTGATAATCTATGACTCTTTGCCATTACTGCCACAAAAAACTTCACAATTCACAATTAGTTAGCTTTTTACGAACATATACCAGGTTTAGTAATTTATGCAGTAATTTAAACGCTATCTTACACATGCGAAATTTTATTTGACAATTGGCGTGGCGCCGAAAACGACGCAACGGCGGTAACGCAACGACATTGTACTTGTACATGTTTAATGTTTTGTCTTTTATGTTGCTGGTCGGTGAAAGGTGATTGATATTGATGGTGTTGCTTTGCTTTGCCTACTGCGTATTTTATTATATATGATTGTGTGCATCGGGGGAATGTCTGTGCCGATGTTTATTGTTTAAATCGTATAGTGAAGTTGCAAAGGACATCTTTCCCTGCTGTTAATTTTGGTACGATGTGAATGTGATCACACCACAGCGAATCAACATCAGGTTCATTTCATAGTAAATCGACCAAATATCAGGAAATGTGTGACATAACCATCGCTATTTGTTTTTTGAAATTTTACATATTTGGTGGGTTTGCGAAAAATTAAAATTAAAAATTTTCTTTCTACAGTGCGTATTTCGCGAGTTTTCAAAATTTCTCAAAAATCCTGTCCTGGACTTTTTTAAAAATTCATATACATTTTTCTATTTATGGTAGGACAGTGAAATGTAGCTCATTCGAAAGATAGTACTTCAAACTATCTAAGAAAAATATACGCCAGAAAGGACATTAAGTATAAGGATTTTATCGTTTATCCTTAAATATCCTGGAAGTCATTCTTTTGATTTTGTTAATTTTTTTATATTTTATACCTTATTTTATCCACTAAAATTTATTAAAATTTTAACTTGAGATCTCAACGGGATTAAGGAGTAAAAAATCAAGAAAGTTTTACAAATATACAAACGTATGTTAAAAAACACATGTGGTTTTGCATCTGAAAGCTATGGATAGACCACGCTTAGACAAACAACAAATTGTATGGAAGGTGGGGGAAAATCTTTACGGGCTTCAAGATAATGAGATTTAAAAATAATTAGGAATGTTTTTATATATCACCCTGTAACTTCCTCACGTTTACATCCTGTAATGATGATTTAAAATTTCGTAGATTGATAATTGTCGGACCTTGCCAATGGTGTACAAATTTTAACCCTCCTCTTCTCCCTTTTGAAGTTATGATTCAATAAATTTAAAATTTCAGAATTTTAACTCGGTTTTTTAAGTACTACATTTACACCAATTTTTCATATTGGATTTAAAAAGCTCAAAGTTCCTTTAAACCCACTCTGTACCTAAAATATAATCCTTTCTGCGTTTTGTGCAGTTTTTCTTTAGCATACCCAGCGAAAAAAATTCAATAAATGCCAGAAAGTAGGCAATTATCTATTGAGAATGAGCATTTTGAGCCAGTCGATGGATATGCTTTAAAAAAGGCAGAAAGGGTTACATTTTCGGTACAGAGTGTAATTGGTCATTTTAAAGCTTAAATCCCATATGAAAAATTGAGGCTGATGACGAGTATTTTTGATAAATATAGTAGTTGAAAAACAGAATTAAAAATCCGAAATTTTAAATTTGTCCAACAAATGACGATGGCTTTCCTATAAGGAAGTTGTTAATCTTGCTATTGAGCAGTGGACGCCGTTCAAGCATTATTTTTTATTATTAGATTTCGAAAAAAGTTTATGCAAATGCTGATTTTATTCTTCAAGGGTTAACGCATATTCATCTAGCTTACTTGTATTTTTTATCATATATTTTGAGCATTATAAACAAGTTAAACAAGAGCTTTTAATCCGAAAGAAAACCATGATTCGTTTACTTTAAATTTTAATATCTGGCACATTTAAAGAAATTTTGCTAAATTTTATTAAAAGTAAGCATATTTGTATTGATCTGGATTATAGAAATAAGGAGACTAGTTAGACTAGTTACAAATGTTTTTGGTTTGCATAGAAGAGCATGCGAGAAAATGAAATTTTTAATTGAAAAAATGACTTACTTGATTACTACATAAAGTTATGCGATCAATTAAAAAAAAACAGATTAGATTTTTCTGATAAAAAAGTACAATTGTTGCAAGATGTGATCTCGAAAATATTTCAAAGCTGAAATCTATCCACCATTGTTCCCATTGTCGAAGCTTTCACTTTTAATTAACCCCCTACAGAAGTATTAAATTCACAATTTAGATCATTGATAGTATTATTCAAAGAGAAATTGAATTCTATATATGATGCAAATGTTGTTAAATTTTGGAGAAATATAGCCACAAAAAAAGACGTTTTAGAAGCATTACTATTTATGTGTATTTTAGCTAGTCTTATGCATAGCAGTGCTGCTGCTGAACGTGTATTTTCAATTACATATATTGTAAAGAGTGAAAGAAGAAATCGCTTAAATGTTGAAACAGTGGAAAGCATTATGTATGCGAAACATTTAATAAGCAACTCCACCAGTAATATTTTTGAGCCCTTCGCAAATATTAATATTAAATATTTTGCAAGCTTTAAGTTCATAACTGGAAAATATGTGAAATAAGAAATTTTATTGAATCTGCAATATCAAATGACCCTTGAGTTTAGTTTTCCGTTATTGACGGTAGTTATTAGTAACAATGGAATATATAATCTTTTGTGAATTTCCATTGCAGGAAGAAAGTTATTTGTAATAACGAAAAATTCAATCTTCTGTTCTTTCCCATTGAAGGAAGAAAACTATTAATAATAAATAAAAATTTGAATTTTTTTCTAAAAAAAAATATGGTTATGCATTTACTTATTTATTTAGCTGAAAGGTATTGAGGTACAAAAAAAAATTATTTTTTTTTTTAAATCTACCACCCTATCAGGAAATTTATGACCTTCTAAACGTTAGATCTACCACTATAATTTCATTCAATGGTGGCAACCCTGCTCGCGCTGCCATCTTGCCAGTAACGAACGGTACGTCACCGAGAGGAGTATGGCTGCTTGTAATTATTATTTTCGTTTAGACAAAATCGTAAGATCAGCTGTTTAATTGCTATTTCCACATGTAGTTATTTGTTTAGTTTGAACTTTAGGTAATGTTGTTTATGATTTCGGTGTTTATCTCCCCCCACCATTGTGTTTATTTGATTAATGAGTAATTTTGTAAAATCTTGTCATAGATCTAATAAGGACCACTACCTTACCTAACCTAAATTCTGAATGAAACTTATGTCCCTATATAGGATTATGATTGTGAAATTATTTTTGTTCCAAAGAATGAAGACAGTTTGGATTGTAAAGTTTGTTTCAGGGAGTCGTGAAATGCTGTCCATGATTAATCAAATATAGTAAACGAACTTTAATTTGAATTTGAATATAGGCAGAGGGCTGCCGAACTTACTTTTGATGGCTTGAGAAGCCGCTGTGTTTTTATTAAGGCAGAATATGCCGATGTTTATTATGTTCTAAGGCAGAGTATGCCGCTGTTACAGTAGGATGGCAGAGTATGCCGATTTTATTATGAGAAGTAAAAGACACATTTCGATAGTCAAATTAATTCTAATTCTTATTGATCACGCACTGGTTATTTATACAATTTTCTTACATACTAAACAATGTGTCTAATAATTCTAAAGGGGGGAGTTATTGCAGCATTGCAATAATTGAAGCAATAATCAAATTCATTGATCATAGTTGCAGTGTCAACAATCCTGCTCACTGAACTTCATAATGAATCACTTCTTATTGGTTTGGTAGAGCGATGACCTCAGATACATTTATGTTTTCATAATTGAACGTTTTTGCTTGCAAAGCGAAATTTGCGTATATTGCAAATTCCTCTTAAGGTCGAGCAAATTTTGTTAGTTTTGTTTTTCTTTTCGTTTATCGTTCTGATTTATTTTTATTTTTCTTGTCTGTGGTCATAAATGACTATCAGAACCAGCTTAACACAAGCTCGCTGCATGGACACGTTTAATAAATAAACGGTCTACACTACATGCGTTTCATCACTTAGTCGGTGTTAGTATTAGTATGTTACACTAAACATAGACCAAACACCAGATAAAATAACATGCAATGCGACAGAGAACAAAAATATAAAAATCTAAATTAAATCTAACTAAAAAGATTAAATATTATATAGACGTTTTTTTAAGACATGCTTAGAGTCGTCAACAACAAAATGCTCAGCCAAATTATTAACAGCAATGCACATGCGATTAATAGGTTCATAAATGCCATAGTTAGACCTTGAGGAATTGACATGCAATAGAGGTAGCCTTCTTAAATGGTGCCTATTATCACGGAAAGAAATTTTGTCAAGTAACAACGGGGAATCAATATTCGTGCTTAAGAGTTGGTGAACAAAAGTTGCATCGGCAACCATGCGACGTATCTCAAGTGAGTGCATATTCAAAAGCTGCAAGCGATCCTCATAGGGTGGAAGAATCAATGAATTATTCCAGGGTAGGTGCCTGAGAGCAAATCGTAAAAAGTTTCTCTGAACAGACTCGATGCGCTCACAAAGCAACTGTCTCACAAAGCAACTGTACAAACGCAATGTTATAGTAGGATTCGAAAACTCTCGGGACCAACGTTTTATGAAACCCAGCATAGAACTACTCTTTGATACCATGAAGTTTATATGGGAGATAAAATTCAATCTGTGGTCACATTTGACACCCAAGTCATAGACAGAGTCCACCAGGCGAATTGAGGAATCCGAGAACTCATAATCATAAGTGATTGGTGTCTGATTCCCATGGAATGTCATAACTTCACATTTGTAGATATTGAGTACCAAATTATTGCTCTCGCACCAATTGTAAAATTCTTCAAGGTCATCTTGTACCTGTTCACAATCGTGAACGGATTTAATCCGAGCGAAAAGCTTAATATCGTCAGCATAAATCAAGACCTTACAGTACCTCACAACAGAGACAATGTCGTCAATAGACAGAATAAAGAACAACGGGCCCAAATGACTCCCTTGAGGTACGCCAGATGAAGCCCTCAAGACTCTAGAGAAGGAATATCGAAATAAGATTTGGTATGTTCTGTTATCTAAATAAGACTCTGTCCATTTTAGAAATGTTGAGGGAAACCCATACTTTTCCATTTTAAGGAGTATCACGGAGTGAGATAACTTGTCGAACGCTTTACTAAAGTCTGTATAAATACAATCTATCTGATAGCCTTTTGCCAATCAGCCAACGGTATCAGAGACAAATTCCAGCAAGTAAGTAGTTGTAGACCTACCCGAAATAAACCCATGTTGGTTTGAAGAAAGCAAATTCTTGCAGGAAGTTGATAGTTGACAGTAAATAACAGATTCGAATAACTTGGGCATGCAAGATAATTTTGCAATAGGCCTATAGTTTGAAATTTCATTTTTACTACCTTTTTTGTGGATAGGTATGATAAAAGAATTTTTCCATAGCTGGGGGAAACAACCACTATCGAGCGATTTTTGGAAAATAATTCTCAGCGGAGCCACCACTGCAAGGCAGCATGACTTGAAGAAGGCAGGAGGGATCCCATCAGGACCAGTTGTGAAGTCACTTGGAATCCCATTAATATGATCTAATATATCCTCTTCTGAAATTGAAGGGATAGTGAATGAAATGTTACGATAGTCGCTCATATGACTGAAGTTGCTATTTAGAGGCTGAAAATTTGACGAGGCAAAGGCATTGTCAAAAAAAGAAGCAAACATATCGCAAATCGAATTTTGTTGATTTTCTTAGTTTTAGCTAGTTTAAAGCGAATCGCTCCGTTGATTAAGATTTTGCAAAAGTTAATTTTTGCTTTTGACCTTATTATACTGTGGTAGTTTAATAAGGCCCTTGGAAGAGGTTTTATAAAATCGAATTATTTTTTCAAATCCTCACTTCTTTTATAGATTTTCTATTTTTTTTTTGTTTTAGTTGTGTAAACAAATAAGCTTCACGGAAAACTTGTTTTTGTATTTCTATATCACCAAATACTTGGTTTATTGAATATTCACATTAGGTGGGCCTTATTTGCTGCAGGTACCATATTTAAAGCAACAAGTCAGCAACCAAGATGCTTATCTAGTATAAATGAATTTAACTACCGCATGTCATTTGAAAAAATAATAATAATGAAAATCATTTGAAAAAGAAATGCTTACTTATGATAATAATAATGAATGAGAATAAAAAGAGGAAAAAACGCCAAAAAAATCACGTTTCTTGTATGGGGGCCCCTTTAATTTTAAATTTTATTTTATTTTTATTATTTGTTGTTATATCGACAATAGTAATACACATTCTGTCTACCTATTACGGTTCATGAGATACAACCTGGCGACGGACGGACGGACAGCGAAGCCTTAGGAATAGGGTTCCCGTTGTTACCCTTTGGGTACGGAACCCTAAAAAGGTACCAAACTCGGACTAAATTTGTGTTATGCTAGATGATAGCTCGCTTATTTGGGCGTACTAACAAAATTAACTTATTAAGTTATCTTTGGTACTAGTACTCAACTCAACCACTTCTTTTCTAATTCTTTTCTTGGTTAGTTTTTTTTTTTTTAGTTGGTGCTCTCTGCGGCATTAGCGTGTTCTAAGTGTTATTTTAAGTTCAGTCTGTGGGCTAGTCGAAGGCAGGCCATCATCGTAACGTTATTCTTTATAATATTCTTTTAATTAGTAACGTTTCTTTTCAGCTATTTTACCAAGAACGAAGGACAGAAAAATTTAGCGAACCCGTTTATGGCTTAGTCAGACTTATGTTCGTATACATACTTTATAAAATGAGCATGAAGATAACTCTGAATATTACTTTTAAGGCCTGTGCTAACCCATCTTTTTAATACAATTCAAATTCTTATCTCAAATTACGCAACAAGTTAGGGTTATATACTGCATTTTTTTTCTCAACGATTTTAACTTAGTTAATTACTGCTATTACCTAGTCAGAATCTTGCTTTAAATTCATATTCTTAATTACAATCACTGTTTAGATCTACTTTAACTTTTTGAGTTCCCTTTGTAGGACTTACTCCAATAGTTAAACTTAAACTTAGGAGGCTTAATATGCTATTCTGTATGTCCCACGGTTTAATGCAAGTATCTTTCTTTTTTAGGCCTACTGATGGCCTCTTAAACTCATTTCGCTTCCTCCTCTTTAAATTTATTTCGGCTCCTCCATTCAGCTCTCCTCAAGTGGCCGAGAATAAGTATGGTGATCTGAAATTGAACATGACTGTAAAATGCTGATATTTTTTTTACGTAAATAATATTCACATTCATTTTGCAAACAATTTTCCAAATGGTATTGCTCGCTATAAATCTTTCCGTTTCACTTTACAAGGAGCAACATTAAGAGAGTTTTATATTTACTAAAAATCTAGAAAATAACTTTTTTTCAAAAACCTAATTCAATAAATTAACGATAAGTAAAAACAACGCCGAAAACCCTCTTGAAACCGATAATGAAACCGAAGATAAGCATCTTTAAATGCTGGCCACAAGCTTGTAAACAGAGCTACCTACCTACCTACTACACCACTTGCAAACAATCCATTCTTCCTGTTAATTTTAGAGTGTCCTTACGTCACCACTATGGAATTTGTCTATGACTATGAAACCAAGACGTGTCGACGTCGTCGTCGCCAACCAAGATGCTGCAAACAGTTGAAAACGTTCTCATTTATTGCTCCTTGAGATCTAGATAAGTCGAGAAATTGCTGCTAAATTATGCACTGAAGACAATAACAACAACACAATCTCTCCAACTGCGCACAAGAATATTTGCATTTAAGGCACTTGTACAAGATCCCAGAGGAATTTGAATTCGATTAAAATTGCCAGATTTATTTGTTTATCGTATTTTCACGATTTCATATAGTTAGAAGCAGCAATCACAATCACCCATGGGCAGATTTTATAAGTGAATGAATCCAACATACTTGTAGATTGTAGTAGATACATGGTAGAAGAGAAGTGAACACCAAACAGACGCAATAGCATAGTAACCCATTTACGTTTGGCTTGGTAACAGCTCCCGGGGGAGAAGTTCTTAATTCCAGTTTGAATCTAGAAAATAGTAACTGCAGATCATAAAATCTTGAATTGGGAAATTCTCAAAAAAGGGGAAAAAACCAGAGTTTTTATGAATTCGAAGTTAACACCAAAATTGCCGACCTGGGTGAAGGAAATGCAGAAGAGAGTTATGTTTCCAAATAATCGCAATAACAGGGGAAATGATGTGGAAACGAATAAATTTGTAAAACTGATTCCTCACAGCGGGCACGAAAATGTTGGATTTAAAGCTCTAGAAAATAATTATGCCAAGGCAGATGTAACTAATTCCGACGTAAAGTAATTCGCATATATGGTATAATCGCTAAATCGGCTTTATACAGGGTGTCCCGAATTAGGATGGCTATTTTATATGGAGATGATAGATCCGCGGAAGAAATGAAAAAAAAATGTAGGGTAGGGGGGTAGGGGGGTCTAATCACCCTCCTGGGAGCTACGGGGGTTTGGAGTTTTTCCGAGTGTTGAGTAAGTGCTTCAATATGTTTCCCAATATCTCCTAGATTTTTTTAAATATTAGAATGCGTGTTTTTCTAATCGATGGCTAATCAATTGCCCATTCCTGTTGTTAATGTCTTCGAAGTTATAGCCCTTCAAAGTGAAAATAAATTCATTTTTTCGGATTCAAATGAAATTTTCATTAACATTTTACCCTATTATTTTTTTATTTTTTTGTTTGGAAGAAAGCCCAATCTGTGCTCTATAAGTTAGTCTTCACGAAATATTTGACCGTTCTCAAAATTTGATTTATCATAACATAAAATGTGCAGGTCTTACCCGAATCCCATTTTATAAATTTAAAGTTTTCACCAGAACAAAGTGAAACAAAGTGAAACCTTTTTCTGAAATAACTACAACAATGTTCAGTAGTCCAAGAACTGAACCAAGGAATATAAAAGTACAGACAAAAGCGAAATGCAAGCAGACAAGTACACAAAAATAAATAAAAAGCAATTTTGATTTGTTAGATACATTATTATTACATTATTACAGATTTAAACTATTAATACTTACAAAAATTATCTAAAACTAACTGACGCTAACTGCTCAAAATAATCTCGAAATGTCCGCCATTATTTTGAATGCATAGCAAACATATGCGTTTAATAGATCTTTTAAGATCTGTCATCCTTAATTCCGCCCAAACTTTTAGAGCAGCTTCTTCGATCCTCCTTTTCAACTGATCTTCAGTTGATATTTGTACTGAATACACCATCTCTTTCATATATCCCCAGAGATAAAAATCCAAAGGAGTCAAATCCGGTGATCGTGGCGGCCAAAGTATGGCGCATTCCGTCCAATGAATTTCCCCGGGTAATTTCTTCACGTTGATAAAACATCCTCCAATAATCCTGGTAGATCATCTTGGAGAAAATCCAAATAATTGCTGCTATTCAGTCTTGGAGGAAGTATATGTGGACCAATCAGCAAATTTCCTAGAATGCCTGCCCACACGTTAACTGCAAATATATGTTGTGTTGATGATTAACGCAACGCATGAGGATTTTCTGCAGCCCAAACATGATGGTTGTGGAAGTTTGTCACGCCAGATTTCGTAACCTGGCATTCATCTGTCCATAAAATGTGGTCCAAAAATGTGTAGTCTCCACGTCATGCTCAAGGATCCAGTTGCAGAACTCCCATCGCTTCCCAAAATCCGTGGGCAAGAGTTCCTTAATAGGTGTCAAATGGTATGGGTGCATTCTGAAGTTGGTGTCATATATAATCCTAAAAACCGATTATCGCGAAACTCCAGTCTGAAGAGAATTCTTCTTATGGTTATTGTAGGGCCTCTCCTTATAAGATCTCAAACTCGTTCTTCCCCTTCGACTATAAATGCTGATCGTCGGGCGTCTTCTCTTCGTCTGCTGACTGCTCCACTCTCCCGCAATCTTTGATAAGTTACTGTATACACGGATCTGTGTGGTACTCTACGTTGAGGAAATGCTTCGGAATAAAGCCTTTGAGCCTCTCGACTACTTCCTAGAGCAGCGCGGTAAAAATATACAAAATCAGCGTATTCTTCGTTACTAAACCCGGACATTTTTTTTTATACCATAGATGAAATCTATAGGGTATACTAAGTTTGTAATTCCATTTGTAACACCTCGAAATAATGATGGTAGAGCAAAATGGATTGGACACCCATTCATAATATCGCTAACTCGAGAACGCGTATACATAAAGAACTGAAATTTTGTACACGGACTTTTAAAAAAAAAAGTAAAATTAAGTTCGAAAATGAGAATCTGGCAACTCCTTCGTGGGGTTGCCATATAAAAATTTCGTTTTTCGCTATATATTTGGACACTGCTTACATGATGTTTTACTACATTAGCAAATAAAATGTCAAAAATGGACTAAATCGGGAAACTCCTTCTTGGTGTTGCCATATAAAAATTTAGGTTTTTTACGTATACTTTGAAAAACATCAGTCCAAGACATTTTTATTGTACTAAAAACTTCTGCATAATACGAAATCCTATAAAATTGGTTATAATCATTTTTTCTGTGCGACAAACCGTTCTAGAAATATGTGCGAAAAACAACTTCAAAAATACTTGAATAGATCGGTGACCATACGAAATTTAATACGGGCATTCATCTAGGGTATCATAAGAATTGGTCTTAGACCAATTCTAGCTTTTTTACTTGTTATTTATTCCTTTTTATTTATCAGTTGAAAAGATGTGAACTAATGAATACATATTTAGTAAAACTGCAATTTATATTCTAAGTGACACTTAATTATCCACACCCCACCATGAAAATGTCTTTACAGTGAGTGGTATTTTTGACCACAAACCATAGAGGATAATAAAATTTATAGATCAAAATAAACTTAGGAAAATTGCTTATTATTAATATGTAAATATTCAAACCGCAATATTTACAGGTAATGCACGTGCCCCTAAAAACAATCCTTCAGATTACCTGCAATTCGTCCAAAAATTGGAATTGATTTATGGCTTGCTTTAAATTTGAGGATGTGACTAATCAAGCGTACATGGGTTAGTGCAGTTACGGTACAGTCACCACGTTGTCATCATTCCTTTCGAATACATTCTCTGTTTTAATAGATTACTGAAAATTGTTGTAGTTATTTCAGAAAAAGGTTTCACTTTGTTTCACTTTGTTTTGGTGAAAACCTTAAATTTATAAAATGGGATTCAGGTAAGACCTGCACATTTTACGTTATGATTTGAGAACGGTCAAATATTTTTGTGTGCCGCTAAGACTAACCTATAGAGCACCGATTGGGCTTACTTCCAAGCCGAAACAAATATAAAAATAATAGGGTAAAATGTTGAGATAATTTCATTTGAATCCGAAAAAATGAATTTTTTTACTCAAAATTTTGACTTTGAAGGGCTATAACTTCGAAGACATTAACAACAGGAAAAAGAATTTCAAACCTCCTTAATGGGCAATTGATTAGCCATCGATTAGAAAAAGACGCATTCCGATATATTAAAAAAACTAAGAGATATTGGGAAATATGTTGAAGCACTTACTCAACACGGGGAAAAACTTCAAACACCCGTAGCTCCCAGGGGGGTGAAGCTAGACCCCCTCCCATACATTTTTTTTCATTTCTTACCGAGATCTATCACCTCCTTTCATATGGCCATCCTAATTCGAACTCATCAGTGGTTCCTCAATTTGTAAAATTTAATTTTACCGCCAAATTTAACCCATATATATGTCTAGCCTTAGGTGACCAGACGTCCCGCTTTTGGCGGGACAGTCCCGATTTGTAACAATTTGTCCCGCTTCCCGTGGCGTTCTAAAAAAGTCCCAATTTTTGGAAAGAATGCACGACAAGCTTGAGAACAGCGGGGAATTGGAAAGCAATATACCGTTTTTTTCGGCGCCCATGTGGCTATTTAACCAGGATATGAGTTTTATATTATTTTTATTAATTTGATAATGTTGCAGCATTGGAGCGCCAGCGTCAAAATTAAGATTAGAGACGGCGGCGTGAGCAATATAATGCAATTCATACATGTATTACTGTGTATAAATATTTTTCACATAAAACGACGACCACGCCGGGGTCGGCGTTGTTAATGTAATTCAGGCAAACGCAAATGAAATCTTTTGCCATGGCTTGGCAACGACGAAAACATTTCGTAACTGTCTCTCATACGATAGGCATTGTACTGCGTGCTAGTAAGTTAGTTAAACAAGTGATTTCATTACAGATCAGCTATTCAGATAATTTAGGCAAGTAATTTATTTATTTATTTCATAAATACATAAATTTTCTTGAATTGAGCAGAAATCTAGAAAAACTTAATTTTATATCCATATATTCTCACACATTTAATCATATGGATATAAAGTTATTTCCAAGCATTATTAGATTTTTTGATTCGGAAACTGGAATAAAAATTAGAATTGTAGATTTCGTTCCTTTGCCCGGCGAAACTTTAGAAATAATTTTCAGTTTCATTATTAATATTTTGGAAAAAAAAATTAAAACATAAAATGATTGCATATTGTGCAGACAATACTTACCCAAATTTTGGAGGAAATGCGAGAAGAGGCACAAATAATATTTTTTTATAAATTAAACAAAAACCTTAATCAAAACATTGTTGACGTTGGCTGTGCAGCCCACATAGTGTATAACGCCATTCAAACAGCTCCTGACTTGTTGCCCGTAGATGTGGAAAATATTGTTATTAAAATATATTCTTATTTATTTTATTAAACTGTGCGTGTTGAAATGCTTAAAGAATTTTGTGAAACTGCCAAAGTCGAATATCAGAAAATACATGGATACAGTAAAACGCGCTGTTTAGCTCTTTTGCCAGCTGTCGAAAGAATTTTGAAAATATACGATCCTTTGAAATCTTACTTCCTATCACCGGATAATTGTCCTAGAATTTTAGAAGAGTTTTCTGAAAAAGAATCTTCAAAAATTTGGCTAGAGTTTGTCCACAATCAAGCAGCCCTTTTTCAAATGCTATAAAACTTATTGAAGGTGACAAGATTTCGGTAATCGAAGTAGTAAATGAACTTAATAATTTAAAATTTCAGTGACAAGAGCAGTTAGAAAATAATTTTCTTCCGTTAACTATCCGTAATACAGGGTTTTCCAATAAGAGGTGTTATTTTAATTAGCCCGCTATTTCGGTAGATGTCACTTTTGGAGCTGTCATTTTTTAACATTTGACAAGTAGAAACTACACCATTAACAAAAATGGAACGATACACGATTCAACAACGCATTGAAATTATTAAAATTCACTATAAAAATGGTGAAAATGTGGCAGAGACGGTTCGTAAAACTCGAACATTTTTGGGTCGTCGTGAAGCACCTTGCATGAAAATGATCCGGAATTCCATCGAAAACTCATCTTGAGTGATGAGGCCCATTTCCACCTCGATGGCTTCGTCAAAAAGCAAACTTGTCGTATCTGGGGCTCGGAAAACCCAAGAGTTATTGTTGAAAAGCCTCTCTATCCTCAACGTGTGACTGTTTGGTGCGGTTTATGGTCCCGCGGGGTCATTGGACCTTACTTTTTCGAAAATGAGGCTGGAGCAACAGTTACGGTGAATGCATTGCGCTATCGACAGATGATTAATAATTTTTTATGGCCGGAATTGGATGGTATTGATCTGGACAACGTTTACTTTCAACAAAACGGCGCTACGTGCCATACAAGCAACGAAACCATTGATCTTTTACGGGAAAAGTTTTCGGACCGTGTTATCTCTCGAAGAGGTGATCACAATTGGCCACCGCGATCTTGTGACTTAACACCTTGCGACTTCTTCCTTTGCGGCCACGTGCAAGAGAAGGTCTACGCCAACAGCCCAGCGTCGATTCAAGACCTCAAAGATGGAATTCGTGAGGCTATCGAGGACATAGGGCAGCCACTTTGCGATTTGGTTATGGAAAATTTCATGAAAAGGATATGGTCCTGTAGGCGTGGTCGTGGTGGTCATTTAGATGATGTTATTTTCCATTATTAACGGCATACCTTCCTCTTTATAATGAAATAAAGATCCGATCATTTGTCTCAAAAAGTGGCATTTTTCTTTGAATATCAAAATAACACCTTTTATTGGAAAACCCTTTAGTATAAGCCAGCAAGAAGAACAAGGTCCAATAAATCGTGCAGTTGTCATGAATCACGTCAAAAAGTTCATTTGTAATTGCATAGATTATTTAGAAGAGTGGACGGTATTCATATTGAACATTTTCATTGGGTTACATTAAAAAACTAGAACTTAATTGGAATGATGTGCAAAAATTATTCGATCATATTACTCAAAATTTCCCATATAGAAATAAATATCCGAAAATGATCTTTTTAATGAGGTATCATTATTAAAAAAAATATATTGATATGAAAAAGGCTAAATCTTGGGAATCAGCAAAAATCACAATAGAGAACAAATTGTTAGAAATATTTCATCATCCTTACCAGGAACTAATGCTGCGACTGAACGCGTTTTTTCTACGGTAAATAAAGTGTGAACATCAGAAAATTCATAATTAAGTATTGGTATTTTGAAAGCAATTTTATGTGCGAAATATAATTTAACAAATTCTTATGAAAAATTTCATGATCTTTTAAACAATATGCTAAAGAATAAAGTAATGGCATACATTTTTTTTTTTTAATTATTATATTTGTGAACTTTACTTACATATGTCGAAATTTAATAAAAATATATTACAATACTATTTTTGCGTTTTATGAAAGTTTTTCTTTTTCCACATAGACTAAATTTTTAATCAAGAAACCCCCCAAGGCAATGGTGTCCCGCTTTATCAATGTTAAAATCCGGTCACTTTAGTCTAGCTGCACCCCTTTAATATGACCCGGAAAAACAAAATTTGAGAAAATTATGTGCTAATTATGTGCCAAACTGAAAAATTTTGTGCACGAAAATCTAATAGTTTTTTTTTTTTTTTTTTTGAAAAATTGAATATGATTTTTTAAAAAATCAAAATTGGAAGGGGACAACAGAATGATGTCGTCCTCCAACCCGCCACAGTGAAAATGCTATCAAAATAGCTTTGATTTATTCATTCGGGATTCTTGTGCTAATTCTTTGCCAAATCTAAAAATTTTGTACTCGAAAGTTTAATTTTGTGTGAAGTCACGTTTTTGCCATGCCTAAGCACGATATCGTACCTCCACTTGATTTTAGCATATAATATGTTTTAATGTACATATGTATACGTATATATAAACAATCTTTTTACGTCGATATTTGTATTTATCGTAAAAAAAGTTTTTCTGTAGCATCGGAGAGGAGAATGACGTCATCCTATACCCACCAGTTTAATTTTTTAAAAACCCCATTAAATTTTTCAGTGAAGAATTTCTGGTCGAAATGGCTGACACGTCGCCTAAGCTGGTGTCACGGCCTGTTACTAGTAACAAGCCCGGGTTTAAAGGCTTGCAGTCGTCAATCCCGTTTACTCTCTGGCTTCGGTAAGGGCTCCAGCTAAAAGCTGTGGCAATTCGTAACTGTGTGACTTGTATTTGAGTGACGAGCAATCTCAACTGGCCGATAGTATTGGTGAGGTGCAAACAGATATTGTTTTGAATCTCCGGCAATAGGTTGAATTTAACTATTTCCAGAAATTCACTATCTGGCATTGCGGTCTGAAGCTGGTCTCGCAACTGTACCAGATGTTGATGGTAATTTTCAAAAGACTTTCACCTTCAAATCATTCTCGGGAACTCCCCATTCAGATAGAAGAGTGGTCTTTTGTACTCCCATGTTGGCATGGAGTTTTGTCGGAGCATTGACCAGTGCCATTCCATGGCTGGGCCTGCGAGCAACGTGCTCATATTCCTCACCAGGAGGTCAAAATTTTCTTCTAGAGATGAGTAGATGAGCGCCTCAACTCGAAAGACAAGCTCGTCCACAGATAGTTTGGAACTATCTCCACTATACGAGATGTTCCATCTACATATCGGACTACCAGAACGAAGTTGTCAGGGATGATTTTGAGCTTGATTGAAGCTCGATCTATCGGGTGGTGCATTCTGATTTGCGATCTAGCTAACCTTCCAGCTGGGCAGAGTCATGAATCTGGTCAACTAGTTAGCTAAAGGCCAAAAAGTCGTCTCACAGACTCATGACTCTGTCCAGCCACTTGGCCGACAAAGACATGGCTCCGTGAGAACACACAAAAAAAAATGTTATGAGGCTACCTACTATTTCCATAGCAGAAGGCCAGCGGGAAAGATCAACATTTCAAAAAAATTCAAAAAGCGAAAATTTAAACTTTCAAGACTTGCGGCTTGACCAAAGTCAAGCCTAAAGTCGAACTTCAGGTAGAACTTTCAAAAAAACTTTCAAAAACAAACTTTACTTTACTCTTTACTACAAAATCTCAAACTTTCAAATTTCTCAAAACTTTAAAAACTTTAACGTTACTCTACAAAAATTTCAGATAACAAAACCAATTAGACTCAAGTCTGCATATATGTAACTTCCACTGATTGTGAGATTACCGAGTCAGACAATTTAGCTAGCATCCAAATGTCCATATCTACAAAGCAATCTCAGTCCTCAGCCAGCAAAAGTCATACTTAGACCACCGAAGTCTAACTGAGGTGGCCCCGGGTTGGGCGCCATTTTGTTATGGTAATATGTAGAGTGATTTGACTAGGACTTGAACTGCAGATTGTCAGCATGAACTGACAGATCACTCGGTGGACAGCGTTGACTGCAGAGCGGCACGCTAGCTCGCCTCGGCTATTGGCGGAGAGTGTGCAGAGGTTCCACGACAACCTGCCGCTGCCACCAGCCATATACAAAATATTTCGTGCCTACAAGTCAAAAGGCCATAGCACACATTCAGTTCTTAAGGGACCCTATCATCACTTACCTACATCCATTGGGAAGGCGCAGATGTTTGGCCTTCTCTGCTTGCCCCAACCACTCTGAGGGCAGATAATTTTCAGAGACCCTGTCTGGGCAAGCTTAGTGAAATTTCCCAATGGGAATGTCGCTACTCGTATGGATGTAGTCTCTTGTCCATCCAAAAAGCGATTACTCAAAGCGAATTCCCTATATTGGGTGAATATTCCAACAATTAAATTATTTAAATATTAGTACATTCGAAACTTACGTAAACGTTTATAATTCCGACGTTTATGCCACAAGAAAATTTCAGATTTTTTCTCTGATTTTGCACTCGCGTGATTCACTTAAACAACAAGACAAATGTCGACATTCTTCTTCTTCTTTTCCTTTTTTGGGTGCGTTCAGCGCGTATGGCTCTCCATCCATATAGGACACAATTCGCACACACCTCATGCTGCTCCGGGTCACGTAGACGTGTACCTAGCACAGTGTAGCATATTGCTACATGGAATACCCTACGACCATAACACAGGGACTACAGGCTTTATATAATTGCAATGGCCAAAGCGGCCGACGAAAATCCGCTGTGAATCAAAAAATTGCGAACATAATTGCCACGTACGGCGGCGAGCACGTTTACGAAAAGGAAGATTCTGCAGCTCCCTGATTGTATGTAATGTTGCCGGCCATATTTTTTTATAAATATCGCGGAGATTCTGCTATATTTTCTGCAGTTATCAACTAAAAATACAGAAATTAACTAAATTTATAAATGACAAATGTCACAACTTTAGCATTTGTATTTAAGCGACTAGCAAAATCTAAAATCAAGTGTCCTTTTTATCCACTGCTCTTCTTGTAAAGCAGGATTTACATTATGATGGCATGCATTTCTTACAGAAATTGTGAGGGAGATAGTACATTGTATACGGAAATTTATTAATGAGTGACGAGAGAAGAAAACGCGTTCTGCAATTTTTCCAGCCCGCGATTTGTCAATGTGCGCGTGTCCGGAACCATAAAAAGACCTTTGCTTTTTTAAAATTGGCGCGGTGTCCCATAACCCCAAAATGAAAAAAAAAAAATACGAAAGCAATTTTATTCGTTTGATTTTGTTGGTAGTGCTACAGCGATCGACGATCAAATTAGAAATTGATCAATCTCGATGACGAATTCGTCGACCGTTGACATTCGCATAAGACACCTGTGCTGATAAATATTTGACAGCGAGCTTTTCTGGTCGTTTGCGTACGGCCATCGCAATTGTGTTTAAGGCTGTGAATACCGTCAACATTGAGTATACCTTTCCAAATGTTGATATTGGATTCAGCGTATTCTTATCCATAAAGATAATCAATTGTTCAGCTGAGTGGTCATTTTCTCAGTTTAAGTATATAAAAAAAACTCAACAGAACAATTATGCAGGAAGGCAGGATTCATGTTTTATCTCTACTAAGGATAGAAGAAGACGTGTTACTGCAATTAGTTTTGAGGATGTTATCAAATATTTTGTCACTATAAAAAGTAGTAGAAAACTATTGTTTAAATAAGTAAATTGGGAATTAGGAAATATTAACATTATATTCTATATTAAGTATAAGATTTCTTTAGATAAATGAAATTTTATTTTACGGTTTATATTTGTTAATAAACTGTTTCAGTGCTTAGGGCCTCTAAGGACATTAATCCGGGCCTGGTTGTTGTTATTGTATGTCACTTTTTCTTTTTTTGAGTTGCAAAATTTTATTTGAGATTTCTGTAATATTCGTGGATTCTGAACGTATACCGAAAATCTCAAAATCTAAAAATCCGTCACTGCATCGAAGTAAATCTTTAAAAAATCTTCACTGACTCTGAGGATGTAAAATCATTTAACAAAGCTTCAATTCAAAACATTGTCTCAAAAAGAAAAAGAAAAAGATGTCAAAAAACTGATTCCTGATTATATGAAGAACTTGTTGTATGCGTATATCCTTGACGGAAAGTTCAGAATAAAATATCAACGTTAAAGCTGCCGTTGTGGTGAGTGCAGTAGTTTAATGTTAGCATTAATTTTTACTTCTAGTGAAAAGTTGTGCGTGGGGCGTATCAGTTTTACTCTGCTCCATCACAAATCCCAACAATCTAGTTCTTGTTGTTTTTTTTTTTTTTTGTTAACTCAGCTTCATTACACTAATCGCCACCACTACTAGTATACCCTCTAGGAATTTTAAGAGCTCTAAGGCATCCTTTAGTAACTGCGACCGTTAAGATTTCAATTGCTTTTGTGGAGACTATTATTTTTACTTCTATGATGAGCTTCATTTATTTGTACAAATCGGCTTCATTACTTTATTTTAGATGGCACAGTCGATAAACTGTTATATAAGATGTTGTCGTGTCGAATGCTCCATTTGTATCCAGAAATCCACCAACAGCATTCGACAAAATTTATGAATAATTTCAAGGAATCTTCAGAATTCAAGAATACAAATGCTTAAATAGCAACCCCAGGAAAAATTCATCTGCAGCCAACAACAATTTGTAAGGATAAAATGATTTAACGGCCAATTTGATTCTGCTTGGAATAAAAAAATGAGTCGGCTAACACCTATCCATGTTTGAGTTAAATATCACAGTTCTTTACCAATCTGAAAAAGTACATTTGACGAAATAGTTCCAGCGACAGTTTTCCCAATAATTTTACGAAAGTGTTACCCAGAATTTCGATGAGCTCAATTCTAATTATAATGTTATGATAAAGCTTTAAATCCTGGATCTTTTAGATTCTGCAAGTTTTAGGTAGATCATCTATCTCCTGGACAAAACACCTCTTACAAGAACCTCTCTTAGGTGCTTTCCTGATCTCTATGTTGTACCTGGTAAAAGTGTTTTTATAGAAATCACATACACCAGTACTTATCATCTGATTGTGATATGACCATCATCAATTTTTTTGTAAAATTTCAAAAACATGCTGTCCTGGTCTTCTTTAAAAATTCATATAAATATTTCTATTCATCCTATAACAGTGAAATAAAATGAGCCGATTTGAAAGATACGTTTTCAAGCTATCTAAGATAATTAGCATCTTTAAACTATATGCGGAAGAGGACATCAAGAATAAGGACTTTATCTTTTATCCTTGAATATCATATTATGCACTAAAACATATTAAAATTTTAACTTGGGATCTCAACAGACGCGATCAAAGAGTAAAATATCAAAAAAGTTTCACCAATCTTATGCTTGGAACAGAATGCATCGCAGCCACTAAGCACAATGCGGTGATGAAGTATCAAAATCGTAGCCACCAAACATGGTGAACACAATGGTGATTGATGACTGCGTCAAGATGAAATTTAAATGAATTTTTTTAACTGTATTTATAATAAATTGGGACCACAATATTATTATTTATAAAAATTTTCACCACCATAATTAAATTTTCTTTGAAACTCATGATGTTCAGCATACAAAATTTTAAAACAAACAAAATATTAATCAGCTGTGAAATGTCAACGCACGCAGAATAATTGCGCTAAATTTTAAAGTCGACCAACTTTTGCATGGTGTCTACGATGCCTACGTTCATTGCGGTCACTTAATGCCATTGCCTTATAACTTACTTCTGCGTGGTGGCTACTTTCATTCTGTTCCTAAGGTTACATTTGTTCATAATAAATTCTTGGTTTCTTGAAAATTTCATGAAAGTTAGTACGTAAGTAATTATTTGTAAAAGTGGGGCGAGTTGATTAAGTAGATATCTTTGATTCTATAGTTATTTATACATTTATAGAAAATTCCTAACTCATTATGATGATAATAATGACTTTTAGGGTCAATTTATAAAGAATATGAAACTTTCGAAATTCGCAAAATCACTTTTAGGTAGTATCGGATGAAACGTGTTTAAATCTGTAAAATTTTCCAACACATTTTTCTAAGTATGTGTTGAACGAATTGGGCCTATATTTGAAATAAACTCAACATGTTCAAACTAGACCAACATCATTCATTTGGTCACAATTTAGTTAAACACTTTTCCACACCAGCGTTGATGTAGATGTCAAGATGCGTTCTGTTTTTCGTGCTATATCCAATAGGACTATATGTACACGGTGTTTCCTTATTGCATTACATTTTATATCTCGAAGATATTTATTTGGTTGACCGGTAATAAATGTATGTCCAAGTATGTACGTCTTACAGGATATTCAAGCATAAAGAATAAAATCCCTATTCTGGATGTCTTTTTTCGCATATAGTCTTAAGATGTTAATTTTCTTAGATAACTATCTTTCTAATGAACCATATTTCACTGTCTTAGTGTGAATAGAAAAATATATAAAACGTTTTCCAATAAGAGGTGTTATTTTGATATTCAAAGAAAAATGCCATTTTTTGAGATAAATGATCGGATATTTATTTCATTATAAAGAGGAAGGTATACCGTTCATAATGGAAAATAACATCAGCCAAATGACCACCACGACCACGCCTACAGGACCATATCCTTTTCATGAAATTTGCCATAACCAATTCGCAAAGTGGCTGCCCTATGTCCTCGATAGCCTCACGAATTCCATCTTTGAGGTCTTGAATCGACCCTGGGCTGTTTTCGTAGACCTTCTCTTTCACGTGGCCCCAAAGGAAGAAGTCGCAAGGTGTTAAGTCAAAAGATCTCGGTGGCCAATTGTGATCACCTCTTCGAGAGATAACACGATCCGGAAACTTTTCCCGTAAAAGATCAATGGTTTCGTTGCTTGTATGGCACGTAGCGCCGTCTTGTTGAAAGTAAACGTTGTCCAGATCAATACCATCCAATTCCGGCCATAAAAAATTATTAATCATCTGTCGATAGCACAATCCATTCACCGTTACTGTTGCTCCAGCCTCATTTTCGAAAAAGTAAGGTCCTATGACCCCGCGGGACCATAAACCGCACCAAACAGTCACACGTTGAGGATAGAGAGGCTTTTTAACAATAACTCATGGGTTTTCCGAGCCCCAGATGCGACAATTTTGCTTGTTGACGAAGCCATCGAGGTGGAAATGGGCCTCATCACTCAAGATGAGTTTTCGATGGAATTCCGGATCATTTTCATGCATTTCAAGGACCAAATCAGCAAAGACTCGACGTTGTTGATGATCGCCCGGCTTGAGTTCTTGTGTGTGGAATGCCTAATTCCAAAGAACGACGAGGAATGGACAAACCTGGGTTTTCTTCAACTACAGCAGCAATATTCTCGGCTGTTCTTGAGCGACGTGCATGGGTTTTATTCTTCACATCACTAACTTGTCCCGACAGCTCGAATTTTTCTAACAATTTCTGTATTGCGGTCCGACAAGGTGCTTCACGATTACCCAAAAATGTTCGAGTTTTACGAACCGTCTCTGCCACATTTTCACCATTTTTATAGTGAATTTTAATAATTTCAATGCGTTGTTGAATCGTGTATCGTTCCATTTTTATTAATGGTGTAGTTTCTACTTGTCAAATGTCAAAAAATAACAGCTCCAAAAGTGACATCTACCGAAATAGCGGGCTAATTAAAATAACACCTCTTATTGGAAAACCCTTTATATATGAATTTTTAAAGAAGACCAGGACAGCATTTTTTCGAAATTATGAAAATGCACAATTAATAGGGAAAATTTTTAATTCATATTTTTATTTTCACAAACCCTCCAAATATGTTCAATTTCAAAAATATTGGTGGTGGTTTTGTTACACATATTGCCTATTTGATATGGAATGACCCTGTATTAATCCTTACCAACCAGAGTACTTTCTTCATGTTGTTGGATTTTCCATTGCCTGGGCAAGATTCAGTATATATTCGCCTTGTTATATGCCTCCTTTCAGGCGTATAGTAGATGCTAGCTCGATGAAGAAGGGGGTGGGTCAATTTAATTTTGGGCGCCACGTGGTTTGAGAGTCCACGAACTCTGTGTTGCCAGTAAATAAATTCAACAGAAGGTTTTCCACTACTTTATAAGTTTATTGCTAATCAACTAATCCACTAATTTAGTTTCGCACCTAATACAAGCTGGAATTTTACTGCACTTGTAGCAAGGTGGACCGCGCACAACAACAAGAATTTCTATTATTGCGAATTTACGAATAGAGCAATCTTAATCTTTTTTTTTTTTTTTAAGAAAAAAAATAGGAATGACTTGTAATTATAAAGATGGTACTTATCTTGAAACAAAAAAAAAAGTTCGAGATGCTTCCACCTAACCTCCTTTCCTCGCTGAGGTGACTTCCTTCGCCACTAACCGCGACATTTCTAGACTTTCCTTTTCAGTGGCCTTCAATTTCTTCTCCCTTTTTTTCCTTTTTGTCACACTCCTTTATTTTTTTTTTTCTTTTTATTTTTAACTACTATCCACGCTTTCGGTTGATACTTTCCCTCTTAGCTTTTCAATAAAACTTCCTCTATATGTTGCTCTCACATTTTTCGCACCAGACTGTCCGCTTCACCTACCAAAGCGCGGATCTTTTTTTTTTTCAACCAAAAACCCCTATTTGGGAATTTTCAGCCGCTATTTCTAGGGATCTTCCAGTCGGGATTATTTGTTGGAGTCCGTTCAGAGTTTATCTTTTTAATAATATTTATATTATTAGATTTTGCTCATAAATTCAGTCTTAGTCTCATAAATTCTTTGGATTATGCCGGAAAAATTTTTAGTGGCCCAAAAAAAAAAACATTTTAGTTTTCACGTTTGCTTATATGTCCTCCAGAGTCCAGACTGATTAATGATAGCATTCCTGGCGCTAGATTATTAATCCACCTATGCTTTGGGCTACGAACAGTCTAGGTATATAATTAGAATCTTCCGGGAAATGAAGCTCAGTGAAAATTTTGTCTGCGCCCGTAGTGAGGTTAAGTTGTGCCTTGTTATTAGTTTAGAAGTGATTTATGTACTATTAAGAGCAAGGTCAGGACAGGTGAGCACCTCGAATCATCCCTTTCAGGGAACTAGAATAAAAATAAAATTAAAATTGCTAATTTTTAAATTTTTTCCTTTTAAAGGATTCCGGTTGTGTATCGCGACCTATCTTGCTGCACATCATCTTGACAAGGACAAGGTGTAAGTAATCGATCTTTTAATTTCAATGATTAGTTCAAAATTATTTAAAAAGCATGTATTAGGCCTAAATTCTAACTTAATCCTACACTGGAAAATTAACCTAACTTATTCTACCGTTTTAGGCTTCCCGCTGTACTGTGCCATAAGCGCGCTCTATGGATCCTGTGCCAGGAGTATGTTTCTTGCTAATTGAGACCCCAAAATTCTCATAAGGGTACTAGAGAGCTCACAGTTCGCAAGAGCTGTAGCTAATTACGAATCGGTTCATCCCAGGTATCGCCAGTGCAACCCGAAATCCGTCATCCACCAGCTGTGCATAATTTCTTATCTGCATAATCCGTCGTTCACCAGCTATATCGCGATAGGGAGCACCTAATAGTCAACAACGTGTAGTAGGTATGTGCTTCTCCTAAGTACACATTTTCTTATCTGGAATTAGTTAGAGATTACTGGCAGTATAATTTCAAAATGGAATTGGATGGGACACCACATCACTCACAGGTAACATATACAATGTTTACTTATATTCTTTCGTGAACCAAAGAGTATCTCATGCCATAACATACTATTTGATTACAATTGAACACTGGATAATTTAATGCTTAAAGTTGCGGATGTATGGAATGTATATACCTAGCCCACATACATATGTTGAAGATATAAATCCGATTTTTTTTTTTACTACTTACTTTTCGTTGGGATTATATATATGTATACTATACATAATATTGATTTAAAATACAGGTATCATCGATGAGACAGGCCGGTGTGGATACTTCACTATAATGGACAGAAAAAACTTTAATAGATCACGAGGCATTTTGATACTAACAAAAGATAAATAGAAGAAGAAAGTAAATTTAAAGATAGCTTTCGGACCATAAGGACGTTTTTGATAAATTTTGTTTGTTTTTGTTATTTATCAGATTTTCTATTAATTTTCCTTACCTTACCTACACTTCTTCTCGCAGAAGTGAACAACACTCTCGAGAAAGTGTGAATACCTACCCTTAATATTTTTGTGAAACTGCTGCTATTTGGAAAAAAAACTCTTAAATTAATTAAACGCTAAAGACATTGTAGAAATGCTGAAATTTAATTTAATATATTATGAACACCAGAGAAAACGGTCACACTGTACCCTAGATAAGTAAATTTTAAAACAAAAATACAATTTAGGTCCGTAGACAAATTTGTTTATTGTCTGGGTCAAGAAATTTTTCAACCGCATAAACGGATTGTATAATTTCCTTAAATTCAACCTCATTTAGCAGAATTGATAGGATTATTTTATCGTACAAAAATAGATGCAACATAATAAAATGAATCCAGTTTTTTCTGTTGAACTTGAGAATTTCGACCAAATAAACACAGAATCGAATTCTTGCTCTTTTCTCGCTGAAAAAGGAGCTCAGTTCACAGTTGCTTAAAGATTAATTGGCGAAAAAAAAAAAACATAACAAATTTCACCTTGATTTCTTTCTCCCTCTAAGTAGTACTATAAATGCAAGCTTTAATTTACAAGAATTTCAAGATTCTTTAAGCATTGTTTAAGATGACTCTTATTGCCCCCCATATGAAACTCATTGCAGCTACGAAGTACAACACTCAACGGATTCATTGAATTTCTTAAAATATCTTCAATATCAACCCGAAATGAGCTAACAGTGTTAAAGGAATGTCTCTGGGTTTAAAATATTCTCATGAGATACAATTGGATGTGCTGACGTCTCGACGTCCGTGCCGCCGCCCGGCGTCTTATTCATAAGCCAACGAATTTTCGATTTATTTTTGTTGCACACATTTCAGTTGGTCCGTTAATAAGACGTCGGACGGTCTATTCGTGTTACTACGAGGCGCCCCATTAATTTGTTACCTTCTTTTATATAGTAAAAAGTGTACACAACACACGTGTGTTTTTCTTTTCTTTTTTTTATATTTCTTTTCTTTAAAATTTCAAGTAAACTTAAAAATAACTCCCTTAAAAGATGTTTTGTGTTGCCGTATAATATCGAAAATATTTTTCCATTCTTAAAAAGTTAAAAAAGTTTCAGTAAATTGATGTGGTGATTTAAATGTTTTGTGCTCAAGTTTATCATTTTAAAGAATAATTAAAAATAATAATAGTTAAAAGAGTGGTTAGAAAAGTGTAAAAGTGATTATTTATGCCCCTCTTCTACTTTATTTCTCTGCAATCGATGAAATGGAAATTGTTTGAAGCTTAGAGCCACAATGCCATAGAAAAATTTTAATAGTATTGTCACACAAAAAAAACAACAACAAAGTTGTTTCACACAATTTAAATTTTCAATTTAAAATCGTGCCAACACAATAAGAATCGAGGTTATCTTAGGTTAACAGAAAATAGCTATAGTGTTGTGAGGAATTTTAATTACGGAAGGACCTTGGATTGAAAATTTTCATCAACGAAGTTCAGTCTCTGATTTTCAATTCTAGTATGTATGATAAAAGAGCTGTCGTGAAGATTTATCGTGTTTTAAGGAATATGAGATTCTTTCTATGACTAATACGATTATTCCAACATTTAGCATTAGCCAGCCGTTCGAACTCTCCTAAACTAATCTTATTAGTCGTCAACACAACTAAATTTTCATACATTTTATCGCGCGCTTTTTTCCACCCCCAACGTGAAGAATGATGGTGGTGGTATTTTCTTGCTTTACATATATATATATACATTTTTTTTTCTTTACAATAAGTTATTAACGGTAGACTGATTGAATGGTTGAGTCAAATCGATCTTATTCTAATCGAATCAAACACTTGAGCAACACATTGAATGTAAAAACGAGTAACGCGCTGCGAATATAGTCACTTGGTAATTTCTAAGTAGTTTCGTGTAAGAATAGAAGTCTATCAGAAGGAGAACTAAGCTAAAAAATTAGGAAATGTATTGAGAATGGTGGTATCAATAGACTTAAAAACTGCTCTGATAAAACTAGATAAAAAAAAAAGTAATTCTTTACGCACGATCTACGATACTGTGGAAAAAGTCATAAAGAGTGGAAAAGAGATTGGAGGGACAAGAGTATCAAATTGCTGAGTGCTGACAATGAAAAGAAATGATTCCAAACATCCGTATATGTACGGGATTAAGAGAAAAGAGAGAATTGATAAAAAAATATATAAAGAAAAAGACTATGACGTATTAGGAAAATAGATTCGAAAATATTGTAGTGCTTCGAGAATATTTTAAACAAAAATGAGCAATTAACTGATAACCGCACTACGGTTACCGATTTAATTAAATCTGAGACGAAACCGGTTTGATATATATACATATAATCGGTTGAGAAAAATTTCCGTTAAGTGTTTAGAATCTGCAATGAACCAAACTCAAAACCAGTTAAGAATGAATTTTCAAACCGGTTCACAAACTCGAACCGGTTATAAAAATCGCGACTATAATCAAATTTTGATTTCAACATCTTAACCGATTAACCGGCTCGTCGGTTAGATTACTGTAAAGCCTAATTTATGAAAATCAAATAAATCATTGAAATCTGTTCTATATTATGGGAGCAAAGGAAAGAATGGAGTATTTATTTATTTATTTATTTATTTCTACAAATGGAGTAGTTAGAATAAAACTCTGATTTTTATAGTAATAACAAGAAAAATCTAATCAATCGTTAGAATTTAAACTTGAATCTAGAGTGAAGCCTAGTACGGAGTTCAAGTAAAATAGTACGGAGTTGAGGTAAAAAGTGACACCTCTAATTTTACCCAGGTCTTTGCTTGTTCAGTACGGAATTCACCAGTAAAAGTACCATTTTCTCTATTATAAGGTAGATGGCGTTTTATAAGTCTCCACTTTTCCTGACCATTTTAATGTGCGGAGCATTAAAATACTGCTACAAATTTGACATTTCTTAGATTGTTTACAAAGCGACTTTATTTAGTTTTTCCCATGGATTTCCTTGACGACGATACACAGTTAGATCTGCGCAGTGTAAAGAAAGTAATTATCCATAAATTCACGACCTAGTCTTGGCGAAAATAAACAAAATAAAAACTAAAAAAACTACAATTATTAATTAATTGCAAGCTTTACACTTTGAAATTTTTCAATATAGCGCAAATCGAATATTGGGCAGAATTCATGATTGGAAGAATTTTGAGTGACCCTCAATGGGAGGTATTGTATTCGAGTCTGATCGATGAGTATTAGTTTTGAATTAAGACGAAGCGGGTAATATGCGGGCCGTGAATTTGTGCGGCGTATCTATATTTCTACACTAGATTTTATATAGACCAGACACCTCGATCACTCTTTATCAATCGCACTCAACTTCCGCACAAATTCACGGCTCGCTTATTACCCGCTTCGTCTTAATTCAAAACAAATACTCATCGATTGAGGGTCACTCAAAATTCCTCCAATCTTGAATTCTGTCCAATATTCGATTTTCGCTTTATTGAGAAATTTCAAAGTGCAAAGCTTGCAATTAATTAATAATTTTAGTTTATCTGGGTCACAATTCGCTATTCCCTATCAATTGAAAATGCAAATAAATGTGAATGACCCTAAATATGCCAAGCTTGCAATTTAATTTAATTTAATTTATTTTGTTTATTTTCGCCAAGACTAGGTCGTGAATTTGTGGATAATTACTTTCTTTACAGCAGCAACAATCTCGTCATCGATATTATGATTAATATCTTTAATAAATAATAATCACTTAACATTTTTAAAAATATTTCCGATTTATTATGATTTTAACAACTGTCACTTCATTTTCTCCACATAAAACTACCGTTTTAAATTATACCAGTGATGTGCGTGTAAATTACATGGTGTAATATACACAATAATTTACATATAATCTACATGAACTCCACATGGATACTCTACATCTACCTATGTAAATTATTTTTTACCTACAAGATGGAAATGAAACTCAAATAATGAATTTTTTATTTACATTTACATTTTATTTTAGTACTGCTCAGTAACATTTGAGTCTGCGAGTTTTAGGGTGAAATAAACATGTAAAAGTTTTTTGGAATATTTAAATGACAGTCTACTTATTTCTTACTGGCGAATGAACGTAAGCCCAATTAGAAAAATATCTCTCTAGTTCAACCGACGAAGCTGGAATTTGAAGAATTTTAATGGTTAATTTAGACAATTGTGGGTAGTTAAGATCAGCCATGTTCCAGAATACGATTGCTTTTTCAAATTTTTTCTGTACCAATTTAGAAAAGATAGGTTCGGTGCTATTCCGGAAATGTTGCCAGTCTTCAATGCCATTGGTGTCCAGGTGATTGAAAAGGAACTCATTTACGATTTCTTGTTCCGCAGAGCTTAAGAGTCCATTATCATATAACGGATGAAGGTAATATGCTACAAGTGAGTATACGTTAAGGGCCATCTTCCTTTTTTTTTTGCAAATCAGATTTGAATCTTTCGGGTAATTCTAATTTTAACCACAATTGTACGAAATCAGCAATAGAAGCACATGAGCCCTGGGAAAAGTTGATTACTTCGAATACCGAGATGTTGCCTATTTATAGGGAATCTCCGATCGTGAGAAAAAATTTCGATTTTTTAATTTTTTTGTTGCTTTATTTTAGATTTGGCCCGACGTTTCGACTCTGTGGTTTTGAGTCCTTTTCTAGGGTCTGCAAATTATATTGTTGTAAAGTTTACAAAATCTAATTTATAATATCAGAATATATAAAAAGCTATTTTACCTTACATATCTAAATGGCACTAATCTGCTTAGAATAACAAAGGAAACGAAAAAGCACTACATTTATGTGATATATAAAAAACAGGAATGAATAAATTAACATAAAATAGTGACGTTATAAAAATTACGATCATGAGAAAACCGGACTAAAAACGATAATGAACCATCATCAGCTGTTTTTCATTTTCATGTCAGATGTGGTGTGTTATTTTCTGGAATGTGTGCTTGTGTATCTATGGTGTTGGTATTGGTTTGTTGGTTTTGATGTGCTCTTTTTTGATTGTGTGTGTGTGTGTGTGTGTGTGTGTGTGTGTGTGTGTGTGTCTATTATTCTATTTAAAATTGTGTAATAACTTTGTGTATTATTTCTGAATCTAATCTGATGTTAATTAAGTGTTTTCTATTTAAATATATGTGACATGCTTCTGTTGTCTCTCTCTACTTCTTGTTGTCTTCTATGTCAATGATGGAAGCCTGTTCAAAATTGAAGATGTGACCTGTTTCCAAAGAGTGTGTTGCCAGTGCTGAGTTGGGTGTCAGTTTTTCTATGTATTTTTTTTTGTTGTGACAGTCGGGTTTTTAATTTCTTTGATGTTTGACCAATATATGATTTGGGGCAGTTATCACATTGAACTCTGTATACTACATTACTTTTTTCTTGGGTTGTAATACCATCTTTTATTCTTGTGTATAATCTATTGAGTTTGTTAATTGGTTTGAATGTGATATTGAACTGATCATTAGCCGTCTGTAGATGTCGTCTTATTTCATGGGACATTGGGTGGATGTATGGGATAGGTTTGAACATTTTAATGTTAGTGTTGTCTAACTCCAAAATTTGTGTTCCTGTTGAGCTGTTAGTCGGTGTGTTATGTTTATATTTCTTTTTTGCTTTGTTGATGATTTTGTGTATTATATGTGGCGGATAATTGTTTTTTGTAAGAATGTTACTGCTTACTTGTCTATTCTTTGCATGGAACTTTTTGTGACTTAGATTAAGGACTCTATTGGGTGCTGTGTTGATTATTGTTGAAGGTGGGTGGTTTGAATGGTTATTGATCGTGCGGTTAAAGCTACAAGGCTTGCAATACCAATCCGTTATGATTGTTTGGTCTCCTGTCCTAATAAGCTACATGTCCAGAAAAGGTATTTCTTATTATTTTCTGTTTCCAAAGTAAATTTAAAATTGTTTTTGACTTTATTGAAATTATGATGAAAAACAGCTGATGATGGTTCATTATCGTTTTTAGTCCGGTTTTCTCATGATCGTAATTTTTATAACGTCACTATTTTATGTTAATTTATTCATTCCTATTTTTTATATATCACATAAATGTAGTGCTTTTTCGTTTCCTTTGTTATTCTAAGCAGATTAGTGCCATTTAGATATGTAAGGTAAAATAGCTTTTTATATATTCTGATATTATAAACTAGATTTTGTAAACTTTACAACAATATAATTTACAGACCCTAGAAAAGGACTCAAAACCACAGAGTCGAAACGTCGGGCCAAATCCAAAATAAAGTTAAAAAATCGTAATTTTTTCTCACGATCGGAGATTCCCAAAAAATAGGCAACATCTTTTTTCACATTGATTAACCCCGATCAAAAGCAGTACAAAAAAAAATAACATTTCATAGATATGTCCACTAATTGGCATAGCTCTGAAATTTCGCATCATGAAAAGAGATTAGAAATCTTGAACAATATTTAGAAAGATAAATTTTCAAAAAGCATTAAATGTATGTGGGATTTTGGTTATTTAGCGAAAAAGCGCGAGATATTATTATTAGAAATTTATTTAGTTTAATTTAAAGAACAAAAGTCTCTAAAACTAGGTAACTACTATGCAAATATAAAGTTTCTTTTCTGCTTAAAAAAAAATTCGATCTGCTCTCGATGACTACGTAGCGGGAAGTATTCTTCACTATCGCATTGATCTGTTATCAGCGCTGGAATTTGTCGGCATGTATTCTTTTGTGTTTTTTTCATAGCATGATCTGTACTCATGATTATAACTGGACGTATTTTGGGTAAGTTTTATGCATGGATTAGTTTTGTCGTTTTTAGTTTTGGTGAGGATCCTACATTCGGCCATCCTGCTCATCATCTGCCTCAGATGATTCATCCTCATCATCGTTGCACCATAGCTTCATATTGTCAGCAGCGGAAGTCGTCGCGTTTGGTCCATCGGAATTGCCTACCCTTTTAAGGTCGTATCTATCGTTGCCTTTCACCTTTACAACTTCGTACGGGCCCATAAATTTAGGATAAAGTTTAGCTCCTGGACTAAACTGCGTTTTCTTAACCGCCACCAAGTCGCGTAGCTTATATTTATGCGCCATTTTCCGTTTACGTAGCGAGTATTTTCGGTTTTCGTCTTGAATGCGAGCTATAGATTCCTTGGCACTGCTTCGCATCTCTCGTCTTTGATCCTCGAAGTTTTCGATAATAGCATCTTTTATAAGCTGTGATAACTCCAGATCCTCCGAATTCCTCATAGGAACCCCAATTAACAACTCGAACGGTGTTTTGTTCGTGGCTCTCGTCTTGGTAGAGTTTAAATACCGCTGTAGTTTTGGCACGTGCTTATACCATTTCTCGGGCTCTGGTATAGAAATTTTTGCTAGTACAGCCAATATAACTCGATTTAACCTTTCAACCTGCCCGTTTCCTCTTGGTACTCCCGTAGTCACCAAAACGTGATTTATCCTGTGTTCTATGCAGTACTCTCTAAACGCACCTGATGTGAATGCTGTACCCCTATCTGTTACCACTCTCCACGGGTTACCAAAAACTTCGCTCTGTAACTCTAGTCGTTTTAAAACTTCACACGATGACGTATCCTTCACAGGGTAGATCCAACTGTACTTGGTGAAAGCATCCATAACAACTAAAAGGTATTTGTAGTTCTTTGCTGTTGATGCTAAGGGTCCAAGGTGATCCACGTGGTAAGTATGAAGTGGTATATCTATCTTCTCGATAGGGTTTAGGATTCCTTCTTGTTTGCCTGCCTTTCTTGAAATCAGGATACACGGAATACAATTTGATATGACTCGTTCGACTCTTTTTGCTAAATTAGGTAAGAAATAATAATGGCGAATAGTTGCTTCTACCTTTCGAGCGTTGATATGACCTTTGTCATGAACTGCTTTTATTATTTCCTCTTACATACTCTTAGGTAGCATCAATAAATAAGACCCCTTTTCAAACTTGTATAGAATTCCATCTCTTAAGATAAAGTCATCGTATTTGTCGAAACTTAGCAAGTTCGTAATTAACCGACAGGTCTCGTCCCTCTCTTGCGCCTTTCGGATCCGATAAAGCAAGCTGTCTTCTATTGTAAGTATAACTGGATATCGACTAAGAGCGTCGACATGTCGCATCGATGTTCCTGAGCGGTGGTGTATCGAACAATCATATTCTTCAAGAAAAAGTGCCCATCTAGCCACGCGGCTACAGAGCTCCTTCTTCGTCATCGTAAGCTGAAATGCCTTGCAGTCTGTGAAGATCTTGAATTTTAGCCCTAACAAATAACATCGAAGTCTTGACAGTGCTTTTATTATGGCAAGTACTTCCAAATCGTAGCTCGCGTAGTTTTCCTCGCATTTCGTAGCCTTAAAACTTAAAAAAAATGTCGGGTGAAATTTTCCATCATCACTATGCCTTTGCAGAAGAACGGCTCCAAATCCTGATTTGCTAGCGTCCGTATGCAACTCGGTTTCTAGCTTTGGGTTAAACAACTTTAGAACTGGATCCTGAGACAAGCATTCCTTTAGCTGGTTAAAGGCAAACATTTCCCTCTCACTGAAATAAAATGGTACGTCTTTCTTTGTCAAATCTGTTAGTGGTTTGGCTATCATAGCGTTGTTATGAATAAATTTGCGGAAGAATCCTGTCAATCCAAGGAAGCTTCGAATATCTCTGACTGACTTTGGTATTGGAAAGTTTACTACAGCCCTCGTTTTTTCCGTAGACGGCTTAATACTGCCATTTTCTATAATGTGACCTAGGAACTCTACTTTCCTCTCTAAAAATTTACACTTAGCCCACTTAATAATAAGACCATATCTTTGAGCAACGTCTAAAACTAATTCTAATTTGCGAAGATTTTCATCGTTATCAATGGACGGAATGATAATATCGTCCATATATACTAATAATACTCCATCTCGAATCAGCTTCTGAAATATTGTATTGATGAACCGTTGAAACACGGCTGGAGAGTTACATAGGCCAAATGGGGCCTTAAGAAATTCAAACTGTCCCTCACTCGCCACAAATGCTGTATACTTACGACTGGATTCATCTATATCGACGTGAAAGAACCCATTGCGAAGGTCTAAGGTAGTAAATACTCTAGCCATATATAGGTTTTCTAAAATCTCCTCCATGAGTGGCAAAGGATACCTATCTTTAATGATCTTCTTGTTCAACCTCCTATAATCTATGCAGAGCCTGTGAGATCCATCTTTTTTCTTAGCAAGGACGACTGGGCTGGCGAAGTCTGACTGACTATGACGTATGATTCCATCGTGTAACCATTGTTGTATCTGCTCTATTACTATTTGCTTTTCCTTTGGAGCGAGTCGGCGTGCTTTTTGGTATATAGGTGTCTCATCATCGAGTGTGATATGCATTTGCACACAAGAATTTGCGAGACTTTCCGGTTTATATTCAGTAATCAATTGTTGAATTTTAATACGCAAGTTTTTATCTTGAACGTCAACCTGATCGAGCGAACTGTCCTCCCGAACTAATGCCATTACATCGATATTCTGAAGAAAGCAAGGGCTTTCGCTTTCTCCTTCTCCGAGTGACTTCTTGCGAATCGTAACTTTTCCACTTTCCATTATTAGAGTCGTGCTGCTCAGTAGATCTTTCCCGATTAGAACATCCTGATTCAACCAATCATCAGGGACTACGTGGCATTGAATGTCAAAATTTTCAGCGTTTATTTTCATTTCTAAGGGTATAGAACAAATAGTTTCCTTAACGTTTCGGCCGAATCCAGTGAGTACGGTGCTTGGTCCTTTATTTTCACTAGTACTTCGAAGTTTTAAGTAAACAGATTTCTTTATAAGTGTCACGTCACTACCGGTGTCCACCAAAGCTACAAATTCTTGATTAGCTATTGTAACGACAACATTTGAATGAGGAAGCGAAATGGTGTTCACCTGGCTCGACCTTTGCTCTGATTCACGCATCTTCTTAGGGCACCTAACCGAAATGTGGCCAAACTCATTACAGTTGAAGTATCGGGTACCTTTCGCTTTGTGGGGGCAATCATTATTTGTGTGGGAGTATGCTCCACAAATTCCACACCTTGTTTTGCCAGATCCTGGTTTTTTAGACGAGTTTGGGATTATCTTCACTTGGCCTTTACTTGCCTTTTGATCTTTCATCGTTTCATAAGCTTTAAGTTTCACCTTCAGGTCTGCTATAGTCCTAGCTTCGTAAAGAATGGCTTTATTAGAGACATCGTCTGGGATACCTTCAATTATGTAGATGACGACTGATTCTTCATCCATAGTTCCTTCGCTAGCTATTTTCTTCATCGCGTAGACATATTCTAAAAAGGACTCACTTGGCAACTTCTTTCGTTTTTCTAAGGTTTTGTGAAGGTTTATGCTACGTGTAGTTTTCGAAAATTCCTTAATAAGGCACTCCTTCAACTCTTTCCAATTTCGTACGCTTATGTCGGACTCTATGGCTAACCTTGCCGCCCCTTTTAGTAAACGTCGTGAGTAAAGATACTTCTGTATATCTGACCATTTGCACATAGTTGCAACATCCTCGTATTCTTTTATCCATGTTGTAGCATCTTTTCCGATCTCGCCGTTAAATGATTCCAAAGACTCTTCTATATCCCGAAACGAGAAACTTCCTTCCTCAGGCATTTTCACTATGTCGGTTTTCTCAATTAAAACGTTACTTAATTTTTCTGATGAATTCGAATTGTTTCCTGCGGGTGCTTTACTTAACTCCGGATTGTATAAGTTCCTATATATTCTTTCAAACGAAGCTTCAGAAATAGGTTCCGCCCGTTCACTTGACTGATCGTAAACCGATGTTTGACCTAACTGTTCATAGACCGAATTATGACCTGACTCTTCGTAAACCGAACTTTCGCTGGATTTTTCATCAACCGAATTTTCTAACCTTTCTTCACTTTCTTCCGCATAACTTTCATTAACTGAGCTCTCAGACACTTCGTTACTATTTTCGAAATTAATTGCCGTGTAAAGTCTATTTACTAAATCCTCTTTTATTTTATATTGAATTGATAGTCCGCGTTTATTTAAAAATTCCTGCAATTCTGTAATTTTAAATTTTCGTATTTCGTCCATTAATAAAAATTCCACTGCCTATTCTAAGTTCACTTGAGTTCATAAAAATTCAAATATTATAATTCCGCAGTTTAGTAATTTAAAATTCTCATATTTCGTGCACAGTATTTTCGTGTCGCTTATTCGCTTCATTCACTTCATATCTATATCGAAATTAATTCATAGAAATGTTCAATATTCGTAAAATGATCTCCGTATATATTTGTTACGGTTTAATTTACCGGTATATACATATATCAGTTCTTTCGTAAAATTTTACAGATTATTACAGCTAATTTTACTGATACAGTTAACATTGTCTGTGTAATTTAATCATTTGAAAAGCATAAAAATTATATTTTATAGGTATTATATGTATTCTATCATATACTAGAAAGGGTTTTCACTTATCTTGTAACGTATGTTCGTGCCTTGACTTCCCATCACCGTAGAGCAATTCTCGTAACTTCTTCTTTTACTAATCCTTAAGGTTCTTCGTGGCTAATTTACTTTCGTAGCTTTTCTTGCACTTTTATAAAAATTTTTAATTTCTTTTCTTAGTTAGTCGTATCCATTTCTTTTCACATAACAATTTTCAATTTTTCTATTCACTTAACAATTTTCAATGCAGAATGCCTTACTTTGATGCACACGTGTTTAATCACTTCGTTTTTTTTTTTTTTGCAATTTAGAGCACTTATTTCACAGATTAATTATTTAATGATCACTAATTATCTCGATTATTATCCCAATTATCGCACTTCTGACACCAAGTTTTGTGGGATTTTGGTTATTTAGGGAAAAAGCGCGAGATATTATTATTAGAAATTTATTTAGTTTAATTTAAAGAACAAAAGTCTCTAAAACTAGGTAACTACTATGCAAATATAAAGTTTCTTTTCTGCTTAAAAAAAAATTCGATCTGCTCTCGATGACTACGTAGCGGGAAGTATTCTTCACTATCGCATTGATCTGTTATCAGCGCTGGAATTTGTCGGCATGTATTCTTTTGTGTTTTTTTCATAGCATGATCTGTACTCATGATTATAACTGGACGTATTTTGGGTAAGTTTTATGCATGGATTAGTTTTGTCGTTTTTAGTTTTGGTGAGGATCCTACATGTATATTCGAAGTCCGCACTCGAAAATTGACTCCAAATCTCCATAGATTCTCTGTTTTTTATTAAAAAATTTTTTCACTTTTCTTTTTGCTGTATGTACTTTCATTGGGTCGGAATAATATTTCGTATACGCATTAAGTTGCATACAAGGAATATAGAAGTTCGAGAATTCTATTATCTCAACCTTAATTTTTCGAAAATCATAGTTTTTCTTATATTTTTTTTTTTTTTTTGTAATTTCATATCTTAAATTCATTCTGATGATTTCTTACATTATATTCGAAAAACCACTGAAATCCTTTGTTGCCTAAACCACTATAAAATTTGTTTGAAATTGCTTTAAATCTTCATTAACAAAAATTACTCTGTTTACTATAGTTGATATTGTAGATTTTATGGAGGGTTGTACGCTTGCAGTCTGAAATCTTCTATGATTCAAGAATTCTAAGAAAATTAAAAAATTTCCTTAAAAAAATTCACGATTTTCAAAAGAAATTGCTGATCGACTATCACGCAACAAGTATGATCTTGATGCTTGAAGACTTTGATCCTCATCCTTAAGAATATTTATGCATTTATTAACTGGTTGGGGGGGGGGGGGGGCAGAGAGCGGATAACCATTACTCAAACCATTTATACATAAATGCCTTTCAAACTATTATGTACAGAATATTTTAATGTGACATTGATCTTGTATTGGGTAGGTACCTTCATTCGGGTATCTTTCGTCTTTTTAGAAAAAAACGCAACTGGTTTTTTGTGAAATTTTTTGAAAATGACAAGAACTTGTTAGTGTAGGTTTCATTACTCTAGGGGAAACAACACCGAAGATAAAGTACAAAATATCGATAGAATTCCAAAAGGAATTTCGCGCATTCTGCTTACGGCCACCATTTTCAATTTATTTCATCTTTCCCGCTTTATATCAACAAATACGTCATACGTGCTATATGAAATTTAAGGTTACTCGTAAGTCTTCTTTCTTCATTTGAGCTCCTTTAAATCGTTCTTGGGAGATAAGACATATAGAAAAATTCTGTAATCAAACCTATAGCTTTACAAGGAATGGGATTGGCTATACACTTCGGCGGAATACGCTCAACATCACAGACTAGAAACATCAAAAGGACTCATGGTATGGGGAGATACAAAAGCATTTGCAGAAGAATAATTTTAGTAGAACTCACATCAACTGAGAGATAATGAAGGTGCCGAAACAGAGTGTAATGAAGAAGAAAATTTCCGCCCTATTTACATTGAGGGATTCAAAAATCAGTTATAAAAAAAAATTAATCTATCTTGATCCTTAAGTAACCAATCTCAAAATCGTTACTCACCCCGCAGATAGAATCAAAACAATGACCATGCCTGTAAATAGTATGATTTTTGAGTCGTCTTTTCTTTAGCGTCACAAGAAATAAATCTTAGAATGCCCTTGCTCATCTTTAACAGCAAAGTAGGTATCGCTTTTGTTAAAGAAGAATCTCGCTAATTTTCTAGACAGAATCGGTTTCCTAAATTTTGGACAGGATGGTGCCAGAGCTCTACAGCAGTATTTTTTCTGATTCATGACCTCTCATTTTCATAGTACTACGAGTAATATCCTGTTGAGATATCCCTTTCTTTTGCAGCAGTCTTTTTAGTACTGCTGTTTGTTGTACTATTAGTCAGTGCTACATCTTGTTCGAAATATGTCAATACAACTCCGGCGAGGTGACATATATAATAATCGACCCTTAAAAATTTGCCTAATAACAGTTACAGCTTCATGTATAGCATGCAGCTTGACGATCCCTATCAGTACGTTTACATGAATACTTGAGTACTTGACTTGAAATCCACTTGAAACTGAAGTAGGGGTTTTTGGTTAAATTAATTCCAATTACTTGACTTGAAATTTACTTGAAGTGACATTTTCCTTTTGACAACTCTACATTAGAATACAGAATTATCAACAATATTCTTCTTCTTGTTCCTCTTTGCCGTTTTCATAATACGCAGATATGAAAAATGTTCAAGTACTGAAGTTGCGTTCACATGAATTTTTTCAAGGAAATCGAAGAAAATTTTGTGATTTACTTGACTCAAGTATACATGAAGTCCGCGCGTTTACATGATATTTTGATTACTTGATCTCTACTTGAAGTGTACTTCAAGTATTCATGTAAACTTAGAGTATGTAGCTATTTCAAGGGTATGCCATATGTCCAAACTGAAATTTGTAACTTGAAGTTTGTAGCGTGCAGTTATCGATGTAGATTGGGCCTTACAAGAATCAAGTCAAATATTGTTCCACATGAAGAAAAAGAGAACTGCTCTTTGCTTTGTTTTTTTATTACAGCGAAGGTATAAGTAGAAGAAATGGTGAAGCTTATCTTTGCCATCCAAGGTTTCAAAAGGGCATTTAAATTTCGTCTACTTTTCAAAATCTCCCGAACTGCTTCTTTCGGTCATTTCAAATATGGATCGTAACAACATTTATCTGAAGGTAATAAATTTATTGTCTTCTTATACATATCGACCTATACTCCAGAAAGCACTCATCATAATTATTATTGATGTGTCCGCAATCCATTTTGAGTGCACAGCCCATTTAGTTATTACTCGCATGAACGGAAGTAGTAGGTACATCCTCGTGAAATATTAATTCGGATATGGTGCATCAAGGCTTTACAAGATAGACTCTCTCCTGTAACTTCGTCATATACATAATACATAGTTTCACCATTAAAACAAAAGAAAGAACCATGAACCGACCTCAGAAGCAAGCAAAACATCCTTAAAGCTATTTTAGTAAGAAATGGAATTTCATTTTAGCATCAGTTCAGCACCCATCTCGTCTGGTCTCTGTGGATTTTGCTGTACCATTGCTGCCAATAGCAACAACAATGATCAAAGTTTAGCTCTCCCCATTTGGATCCAATCTGGCTACTTGCCCTTTCTCTAATCTTTTCCGAGTATATTTGTTTCAGTGACTGTGCGGTATGGTCGGTGGCTGCATTCGGCATCACAGCATCCACATCTTCAATGTTTTTGTTGCTCGACTCTTCTTATGCAGATTTTCCAGAAATTTCTGTGTGCATTACGCGTTTCAGCACTTTTTCCGCCGAACATATTCAAACCAGCCAGATTATGGTGGCTGCTCCAACTCATGAATGAAAATGAACTGAAAATTTCTAGCTATAGTGTAAGTTAGATGTATACCTGTATATCCGAAATAGGGATTCTGAGAGAGGCAATCGAAACGCGTATAAACAATATGGGAAAAAGACAAAAAAAAAACGCTTTATCTACCCCAAACCCCACTCATGTTTACTCAAGTGCTCCAGGTCAATTTTATGTAGTAAACATTTGCTAAATTTGGGTCGGCACAGGATTAATGAAAAAGAATACCCTGGGACGAAGACTAGTCGAAGTCTCGAGGGGGAGATTGGTTGTTGGTTGTAGACTTGTGGAGGAATTTTCCATTTCGGAGTCATGTTTGCAATATAACGACCACCACTTGGTTGGTCATTTTAGATTATTATGGTGTAGTTACTGCATCTGATGCTTCTTGCCACTTTTAGTACGTTCATTTCATTTTCATTCCTCTTTCCATTTACATTTGAGGACTTGGGCAAAGGGATTTTAAAAGATTGCGGCTGCACTTGGGGTTTTTTTCGAATACCGACACGGAAGTCATACTTTAACTGGCAGAGTGTCTTCATTTTCATAAAATCATCATATGCAAGTTTGCTTGAGTTTTCAATTTAAAAATTTTTTTAATCTCTCGCTAGTTGCATTCTGTGATGTCCAATATATTTCGGGACGGACTTATGTTCCATTAAAAAAACAAACTCACTTTTGTTTCTTTGATTTTATTTCTCAGACGTGCTGATAGTAACCAACAAATAAGACAAAATGACAACTGACTTATAGCTTGATAATTAATGCCCTCTATTTGTGAGATTACCCAAAAATGTAATGTCAGGTTAAAGTAAGGTCGAGAATACAATATATATCCTAGAATATAACACATTCTCTAAGGTTTGTGACTGCTTTATCTACCTTATCAAAGAATATTTGATACCTGTCGATCCCTTTGCCCATCTTTGCGCCAGTTACTTATTTGTAACTTCCCGAGATTCCTGTAATTCTTGTAGCTGATTATTCTTAAAACGTAGCCAATAATTTACAAGTTTGCCAGATAGCCCATATTTGAAGAAAGCATGCCCAGTCTTAAAGAAGCTCTCGAAGTTGACATCTTCCTCTCTGTACTAATTAACGGGTGAAACCTGGGGTCTGGCACTCTGAAATGATTGCTATGAAAGTTAAGGTGATATACCTGCTGATTTGAAGTTGGTATTCGAGAAAAGTAATAGCACGACAGGTAGTTTTTTATTTTCCATTATTTTTATATATTCAAAGCATCAATGAATGCTCGTCAGTTCATTTGTATGGCTTTTACAGAAATAGAAGTGAGGGAATGAAAAAGGAGTCATTGAAATAGTGATATGGCTAACTCCCTCTAAGGTATATCTTTATCTGCGAATTTAAATAAAAAAGTATTTTTATCACAGCTGCTCTTTACCACATTTGAACCCAGGGCAATGCAATGATTATGAAAAATTTTGAAGCCAAGAACTTATATTCTAGATAAACGAGTAAATTTTTTAAAAAACCTTTGAAAGCTGTTCAGCTTCAATCCACGCTTTTTATCCATTATGAAATCAAATAAAAAGAAGTTAGAATGTGCAGACTTAGTTCTACTCTTAAAGTGATTATGAAGTTGATAATCTAAGATGAGGTGTGCGACGCATTGTCGTAATGAAGACGGAATCTCCCTTTCAATCATTTTTACGTATCCAGCAGAGAAATCTTAGCATACAATTTCAGCAATAATCATACGAAGATCTTCTAGAGTGAAATTATAGCAACTGTTATGGTTTTATGTTGAGTGATTGGCTTTGGATGTAAAGTCCAGGCTGTCAGCATGAGCTGACAGATCACTCGACGGACAGCGTTGACTGCAGGGCGGCACGCTAGCTCGCCTCGGCTATTGGCGGAGAGTGTGGGGAGGTTCCACGAAAAAAACCTGCCGCTGCCGTCAGCCATAATCAAAAACAATTCGTGCCTATCCAACAAAAGCCGGCACACATTCAGTCCTGAAGGGACTCTGAAGTGCCCTGCAGTCAACGCTGTCCGTCAAGTGATCTGTCAGCTCATGCTTACAGTCTGGACTTTACGTCCAAAGCCAATCACTCAACATAAAACCATAACACAACACCACTCGTACGTCGCAAGAATAAGGCACCATATTTCTTGCAATTTCCGCATGTTAATTAGTTTGTCGTCCACTGCTGCGATTGCCGCTTCCTTTCTAATTCATAGCAGTAAAGCCAAGTTTCACAATCTATCATAATGTCGAACACCAACTTCTTGAACATAATATTGTTTCTCCAATCAACTCGTGCCATCCTCGGAACGGTCTGCACATAGCACAAATCCGACTGATGGTCAAATATTGATTGAGGTTTATTTTTGTCATAGATTTGACCATAAATGATTTGATATCACTATATATCAAGCAGTATGTTCCATACAGCTTCGATGGAATGGAACGACAAGGACAAAAAATCCTTCCCGTGCCTCATTCTTGAGCGAACTACCCCTATAAAATAATTGTTTTATGTTTGGTGAGCACTGTTGTTAAGACAATCACATAAAAATCTTACAAAATCATGACTCCAAAATATTATCGTGTTAACAGAGTTTTTAACGAAACGATTTTAATGTTTCGAAAAAACAAAGAAATACATTTGTTTGGTTTGTGAAGACTGTCAAAACATAAAGAGCCTCAAAGAATAAGAAAAAAAATTCCGAAAGCAACACCTTTTAGGAAATAGCCTAATCGTACTCGTACACAGGTTAGGTTTGATTAGCGGCCAACGTTAAAAGTATGTACGACCAGCCACACTTAGATCATCTATGGTCCATTGTGATGCCACCTTATTGGTACCCTACCCGAAAAAGATACCTCAAATTTAGGGAATGCGATAGTGCCAGCAACGCTTAGCAAGGTTGGGGCATTCGCACAGCAAGTACTGTACCTATTCGTCGCCCATACAGCTTCTGCAGAAGTGATTGTATGGAGTCTTCATGCACTCTGTATATTTGCCGAAAAGGCAATGTCCCGTGATAACTGCAGTAAGCTTACACACATCCCTCCTCAGCAGAGATTCAGTCTTCCCACGACATATCTCGGGCCAAAGCTGTCTTAAAATCGCGCATGTGGTCAATTCCCCCTATTTTCCATCTAACAGGCTTACACTTCTAGCATCCTCTTCACTCATTCTAGGGCCCGACCTATGGATTCCTCCACTAGGCATATATTCATTGTGAAACTCTTTCTGGCCAGAGTAGCACATAAATCTTCTTCTTCTTTTTCAACTTCCTTAAATCCTTGAAAGGCAACCCTTCCCCCTCACCTTAAATACAATTTTTGCTTTGTTTTAAGTTCGTTAGCCACCTTCTCTGCTATATTGACCACCACTTCCGTGCCGCCCTATATGATGTGGTTCACACACTAGATCTAAAAATTTGTGCTAATGGCAATGTTGGTAGTTTCTGGAGAAATAGGACGATTTCATTTCCTTTTCCTCTCGTTCTACTTTCTGTATTTTCTTAATTTCCTACGCAACTAAATTTGGAAGCTTCTTTACTAATACTTCCTTGGGGTCCGCAGTCGATGAAGTCAAGAGGTGCTCCTGTAGGTTGCATGTTGCCACCATTGATTCTTCTGTGTGTGCTGCACTTTCAAGAAATCTTACACATTTAGTTTGATCACTTTGTATCCACATTCGCCCGGCCACTTCAAGGTGACAACGAAATCTCCTTCCCTTTTGGCTATACTTTGTTGTATTGACCCAGTGTTGTAAGGTGTATTCGATGGGCCGAATAACTCTTCTATTATATCGTCTTCCGAATCCTTTTGAACCATTTTCGAAGTACCTGGCGAATTTACATCTACATGAATTGTTGGAATACGCACAATCGCGAATGACATGAATGTGGTCTTCATGTTCAAATCCAATCTGAGTCTTCTTGTTTGATCGAATGCTTCTTAAATGTCATGTAGTATTTGATTACGCAGAGGCAATCTACGAAATCCTTGATCGTACAATTGTCACAATCTATCTTCCTGGATTGAAAACAATGTTGCTGATATTTTCCCTGCATATACATTTCGGTTCAAAATCGAATCGAATTCGAAGTAAGTCAACTCGACTAGGTGAAGTTAAGCTTCGAAATCGAATTCGTTTGCGACGTGCTTGCGAATTAGAAAAAAACGGAACACGATATAGAATCGTGGTTCGCTAGCTCGACTTTCTTTCGAAGTTCTTGCATGTGTTGGTATTTCGTTTTGGATTCGATGGTTTTTTATAGTACGATCTGGTATCGACGTCTCTTGCAAAGCGTTTTGCAAATACTAAATAAAACAATTTCATGAATAGAAAATATTTGCTTCAACAACTTCCTCGGAAATTGACATGAGCCGTATCGTAAGTTCTATATATACCAAACAAATCGAAGAAATTTCGAGCTATAAGCGATGCATCTATCGAATTCTCCAAAATTTTGGCATGTTTGAAAACGTCGTTTATGGTAAATAAAATCGAAGACATTTTGAGCCATAAGCCATTCAGCTATTTCAAATTCTCGGAAATTAGGGCATAATGCTAAAATTTCGTTTAAGTTAGAAAAAAAATCGAAGAGATTTCGAGTTACTAGCGTTTCCAATATTTCCTCCACACTCATCATTTTCATTTTCATGGATTGCTCTAGATTCATGTTGGACTACTCGTTTCGTTTCCTTTCCGTCAAAATTGATTTCTTCTTCTGTGGAATAGCAGTAACTGCCACTACTTCTTCTTGAAAAACATTTGCCTTCAATACCTCCTGATTGGGAGGTAAATCGTCTTCTTCTTTTTCCTGAACGTTTTCCGTTTCCATCGTTCGTGGACTCTGCTGAATGTTAACGTCGCCTGAAATTACCAAGACTTCCTCGCTGTTACCTTCCTTTGAATTTCAGAGTAAAGTTTATTTTTTTGTTTTTTGTTTTTTGAAGAGGCATCACTAGAAAAATTATCACACTATTACACGAATATAAATATGAAGATTAATAGGACTTTGGTATGTTTTCAGGATAGAACATTGAATTATGCCCAGAGTTACTCTCCAATTGACACGAACGTCCTTCAGATTCATAATGACGGATTAGATATGTTGACGAATATATGATTCTAGGATATTTGAAAAATGAATGAAGAATCTAAGAGTTTGCGTGATGATAGACACTTCTAATGAAAGTACATTCTTTCAAATGATCAGCAATTTCGAAAATTCGAACTTCCCTTTCCTCATCATTCATATATTTTTATATTACTTATCCAAAGCGACCCGATCACTTTCTTATAAGCCTCGTTTAAGTACCATAAAGTCAGAGAATTGTTACAAGTCCACTTTTATACCCTAGAAGAAATCATATGGTATACTTACTAAGTTTGTCATTCCGTTTGTAACACCTAGACATAATGATGGCAGAGTAAAATGGATTGGACACCCAAAGTTATTTCGATTTTTGTATGTCCGTCCGTCCGTACGCCTGTCCGTCTGCCAGTCTGCCTATCCTGACGATAACTCGACAAGGTATGCACTTAGAGAACGGAAATTTTGCACCTGGGCTTTAAAAAAAAGAAGCAAAATTAAGTTCGAAAATGGGACAAATCGGGTAACTCCTTCATGGGGTAGCTAAACAAAAATTTCGCTTTTCCTTATATATTTGGATTCTGCCTGAGAACGCGTCAACGTAGAGAGCTTTTCCATAAAAATCGTAAATACAATTGCAAAAATGGGGTAATTTTGGGAATCCATTCTTGGTGTTTCCATGTAAGACTTTTGGTTTCTACGTATACTGTGAAAACGATACTGAAGAGTTCTTCAGAATATAAAATCCGTAAAAATTGGCTATAATAATTATTTATCTCCAACGAACTGTTATAGAAATATATGCAAAAAACCACTTCGAAAATCAAACTTGCACAGAGCTATGACCATCGAAATGACTTTCGAGTATTCATCTAGGGTCTAAGACCAATTCTACCTTTTTAAGTTTTAGTCTTAATGTTTGGTTTAAAGATTCATAGCGACTCGTCCATATACCTCAAAACTGAAAATTTATGTTAAAAAAAGCATGGAAAATCAACTTATTTCTGACGAATATATATGTATATGTCTATATGTCTAGTATTTCGATGGACGACTTGAAACGTATCGCTTAGCATCTACTATCTCCGAGATTGGCTGTTTCGAAATTCCTTTTAGGTATCACCTTTAATTGGCAGTACTAATTGTACTTTGTACAGTAACTAGATTGAGCTGCATAAAGGGCATCTTCTTATTCAACCCTCTTATATCCCTTTTTGATATATTCATCTATTTTTGGAAAATACTAAAATTGGAACTACAATTTTAGTTGGGTTGCGGAAGGAGTGAAATCTCTATTTAATATCTAATCAGAATCAATTTTACATAAGTGAAGACTCTACTACCACAGCAACAAAAAGTATTCACTCCAGCTCACTATGTACTTTTGCCTCAAAACAATCTGAAATGACATATTTGCGGAATATTTTCCGCTCTTAAACCTAATTAATACTTGCACCTACAATTTCCCTGTAGTATTTTTCTGATGATTATACATAAAAGGTAAGTAGTATTCGTAAGGCAGACTCTACGACAGTTTGTTAGTGCATAAATTCCTAACGCAGTTTTTATTGATATGATAATCATGGTACCACCATAAATACCATCGACTGCATTTTTAGACAGTACACGTTTTCCTTTCCATTATATGGCGCGATATTGCACACATTGTGAACGTGTACTTTAAAATCAAAGTCAGTCCATCCTTACACACCACGTGCAAAGAATTGTTTTTAAAGACCTGTTCAGATGGTCCAATTATGCCGTAAAGCTTTTCTTTAGTGAGCGTTTTTTTTTTTTTATTTGACCTAATTTTATTAAAAGTTTTCTTTAACTGAGCAAGCAAAATTAATGAGAAAATTCACGTAAAGTCTTCTCTTGACATTTTTTTAAAATTTCCGAAGAAAGGAGCATACAAGTGCATAATTTGTAGACGCGTTGAATTTTTAATTTGTTCTTTATAATTTCCATGTCTAAGAAATCATTAAAAATTTCACAATTACAATGAAAATGAAAACTTTAAAATTTAATTTATTCTCTACATTTTGCTGAAAAATGACTGCTTTTTTCATTAATAATTGTGAGGAAGCAAAAATATTTTTATACAAATTTCTGATTCGTTTGCTTTAATTGTTAAGTAATAAAATGTTTACAAGATAACAAGTCTGAGTGGAAATAATTAAATATCAATGGCCGCCGGTTTTAACAAAAGGCTAGAAAGTGAAACAGCACGAAATCGGGATGTAAAGCGTATAATTACTGTAAATCATTTAACTTTAAAAAACTAAAAAAAAAAAATTCAAATTTAACTAACTTCCAAGCTATTATCAAAGAACATCTAACTTAACAAGAAGCTTCATCTGGCCGCTAAAAGTGAACAAGTTGTACGCTTATTTTTCGATTCGGTCGGGAGGTAACAGACGGGAAGAAGCAAAGATTTGAGACTGAGAGAATATTGCTCTGTTCTCCCTGTTTTTTTTTTTTTTTTTTTTTTTTTTTTTTATAAGAACTAGCAATTTTGCTATCTACATTCAGGAAATTTTTAGCTCAAGCACACGAATCAATGCAACTGACTGTGATTGTGACTAGACTACTTGTCGCTGATCTTACTATTTTCTCTCTGTTCTACTGGAATGCAATGTAAATAGTCCAATCAAATAAGCCGAAAAATGCTAAAGATCGCATTTAATTTGTTTCAGGCTGCAATTTTGAGGGTTGTTGTAGGATGGTGTTAGGAGTGGTGAAAGACAATAAAAACACCTCCGAACGCATGATAATCTATTTGCCGTGTGTGCAGTTTGGAAGAGGTAAAATTTCTGAAAAAAATTAAAAATGCTGTATTATTCAGAATATGATTCTAAATAAAAAAGTCTATGGTGGCCAACCCCTATCTCGTAAGGGCGCGACAGGAAAACCGGAAGAAGCTAATGGTGGACACTTCGCTATATCCACTAACATGTGTCCGATTACTTCAATTCTGCAACATTTTCGTTCAAGAGTTAGCAACCAAAAGAAGCGTGAATTTTTCGTCAATGGAATGGAAAAACGGGGTGAGTGAAGAAAGTTATCGGACTATATGTTGAGCAATATTTGCGCTCATATTTTGCTGTGGTGACGTACTTGGAACATTTTTGAATTTTTCTTAGAATTTTGGCTGGTTGTGCAAAGCGAGCCGAGATATGATGATTTTTGCCTTGAATTTTTTCATTTTAGTTCAATATAGCTGCAGTTTTGCGCATTCGATTGTTTTTAGGGTTTTAGGTGACTGCGATTGCGTAAGCGTGGGAAGAAAATAATGTTATGTGATTGTGTGCATTTGTTGTTTGTTTTTAATTGTTGTAAAGGGTAGGATATGGGATTGCAGGAAGAATGGGATATAATAAATTAATGGTATAGACTAGATGAGTGGGATATGGGTTGGTTAGATGGTTAAACATAGAAGAGTTACCTTATTTAAAAATTTATTACTGAAAAATCATAGTTATATAAAATTTCAGGTGATGAAACCGATTTCCTGGAGAAGAGGTAAAAGTGGCAAAGAGAACACGCAATGCAATGCATGGGCATGATGCGGAGTGCAAGCTCTGGTCCTGGTGCTTTGATGACCCGCCGTCCGCCACTCACCCCTGATGACTGGTCGTCAAAGCAGAGAGTTTTGATACATACAGTGAGAGCGGATCATAATAGACGACCCGCTATAGAAAACTTTCCAATATACGATATGCGCATTCTTTCTGTTAGATATTCTTTGCTATTATCCATGTAAGAAAAAATATTCAGAGATCAGAAAGCGTTGAGTTCTAATATTAACTTTACCAATCAAACACCACTTGATATAGGACCTTAGAAGAGACATCTATGTTAGGACTATTCATAGTTATGGGGGAAAAAAATCAACCTGATTTGAAGTCTTATTGTGCGATGCAATGATCTATTATTTTCAAGGTTAAACGCAATTCACTCGACCTCAACACAATCCTCTCAAAAATTGACAAATACAGCTACATGCCGTCTGCATATAAAATAATTCTGATACATCCCATCACAGAGCAAAGCAATTATTATAAGAAAAGTAAAGAGATAATGAACCCTTAAGTATAGTTTACACAAGCGAAGTTACAGTCCCAAGTAACCTCGTTTTCAGTCCTTCACCTCCTCTTGATATACCCACCAGTTTACTTGCGCCAGTACAAAAACGAGTTCAACTTGTGAAATGTGAAGATATTCAATTTGGGAGAAAATGGTTTCAAGTGAAAAATTACGTATTGAAAAGGTTATAAATTGTGCAACAATGTAATTAAGGTCAATTTCGGAGAAAAAATTCTACGAAGAAAGAAAGTGCGAGTACGTTCTTGGCATATTGATTGCTAAGGAATAATATTTTTGCTTACGTAATTATCTTTAAAATTTACGAAATTTCTTACTGAAAAATAAGAAGCACTCCCTTCATATAAAAGCGCAAACACAAGTGTGTTGACATTTTACAAGTTCCACACCAGCTGATATTATTAAAGACTACTTAAATCAAAAAATGTACTAATTGCAGAAAATGTACTCAATTTGATTATTTCCCTGGTTCCACTTCGCTAAAAAGTTGAAGTGAGTGGAACTCGTTTTCGTACTAGCGCAAGTAAACTGGGCGGTATCTCAAGAGGAGGTGAGGGACTGAAAACGAGCTTACTTGGGACAGTAACTTCGCTTGTGTAAACTATACTTTAGCAAAGTTAACTTAATGACAGGTTAGGACACATAAGAGTTTTCCGATTATGTTACATTTAAAATGCACACGGCAAGAAAAGAAAGAAAGAAAGAAAAAAAAATTAAAAAAGAAAATCAAACTCTCTTGAAAACTTTTATGAATAAAGATAAAAAATGTGAAAGCGCAAGTTGCATGCAACGAAACAGAATGGCAAATGTTTCATTTTCGTAAATAAATGAAAAGGAGCGGAGTTTCTATGTTTTACTCTCATAAAATGCTCCCGCGCTTTTGTGAAAACCTGTTTTCATGAAATATTGACAATGTTTGGTCACATGTTGTTGCTGTAAATGGACACATGTTGTTGCTGTAATCCTATGATATTTGTATAGCACCAGTTTTCTGTTTACATTCGTTTTGCTATGAAGAGATCAAGTGGAAGAACTCATGCTGGATTCTCTGATATTTTCGGGAAAATGAGAATTTTATTTGAGAGGAACTTTACATCTCCTTTCAGCATCTGGGCCATAGCGAAATTTATCTTTTTCTTAAAAATGGGAGGTAGTGTGACACGAAGTACATTATTATGAATAATTTGAAAGGATTTTGAAGGTATTCAATAAGATTTTGTCGTTGTCTCGATTTTTGTTTTTAACTCGTTGTCTCAGTTGCACTACAATAATGTATAGCCAAGTTCTTTTCCCTCATTCATGCAAAAGACGAAAGTATCTAACATTACCTGTTTCAGTCTAAAAAACACGAAATATTTCCATTTTGTTCTGCTGTGTCCTATCTTCTTAATATTAGGTTATCTTTGTCTTAGGTACCCCAGCGCCTGTATCTGAAATGAGATAGTATGCCGTAGTCTATTTGATGTGAGACTAGGGCACGTCAAACTAATTTTCAGACTAATTTTCATCCCCATACTGTCCCTATGACATCCCAAACTAGTTCCAAGAGCAGGTGTCAGGTGGTTTGAAAGATTGCGACCAAGATCGGTGAGCGTATACTAACAAAAGATATCTCTTGAACAGCTGTTCAAAGATAAATATACTTCTTGTTGTTTTTTCTGAAGGAGAAATGTTTATATTTTCCAATAACCAGGATATTGTTTTTTATACACTGGTTCACTGTTGCTTTTTACACACTGGCGAATAAGGGTGCATTGAATAGCTCTATTGAAGAGATTTCTCTTTTAGTATACGCTCGCCGGCCAGGATGTGGCCTGCAGGTTAGCAACTGTATGCCGACATGGTGGAAGCAGTAATAGGTGCCGCAATGCCTATGGTACGAAGGCTACGCTCCTACAGTAAGAGTCCCTGTTATGTTCTTGCTATTTCTAAATAATGGGAACTCTGAAAGAAATGTTATATAAGGCCGAAAGCATTAAATAAAACAGCTACTCAGTAAATGTCTGGTTTTCTTGAGCTTAAATTGATATCTTCTGCCTTATTGTAGGTTGGACCTTGATAATTATTTTTTTGCTTTAAAATTACTAATATTACTAATTTTCGGACTGTTAATTTTCTCACTCATTCAAATCATGGACTACTTACATAACCGTTTCCAATTCTCCAAGTGACTTTCAAATTGGATTTATGAAAACTCTACAAGCAGATGGCTCTGTCAAGCCGCCGCGCATACCCCAAATATCTTTAAGTTCCGTTATCTCTTAAAACCGTCAGAATCTCCTTCCACCACCGCCATCACCACCCCCGTCTTCCTTCCGCCAATAAAATTTTTTGTTTGTCTTAGCATGACCTATTCATAGCCTTCCGGTGCAAGACCACGTACCAGACACCCTGTATAAGGATACACTAAATGATGTGAAGATCTTCTCCTGTTCAAACACGGATATAACGCGTAGATATCGGTCATAGGTGAAGATACATTTTAGACGACAATCGAAGTATTAGAGAAGAAGCATTTCGAAATAATCAGCCTTGTCCCTTAGGCTAAGGATTGTCAAACCAAATAAATTACATCACAACTTCAGATCAAAAAAACTAGAATGCTGTACCAAATAAATTAACAACTATCGGTGTAGAGTTCTACGAAAATACATGCAAGTTCCAAGACATTGTATTTAGATTGCTGGCCAAAGATGAGAAATAGGCTAGCAAAAAGGAACATCCGAGTGGGCAGAAAGTGGTTCGTAGCATATCCTACCAAAAAATATGGATCGCGACATGACATATGTATTCTTCTGCACGGAAAGTATAATTGGTAAAATTCCAAATAAGGATACGTGGTATTGTGTCCACTAGGGTAAAATCATGACTGAAACTATTCCGAGAATTATTTAGACCACAAGCTGTTATTTAATCACATCACCACTTTGCAAATGAGTATAGAAGTAGCAAAAAGTCCGTTACATAACTCCACCGTAAGTTCGATAGTTCATCAAGAATGCCTATTTTCTTCGCTTCTGTTCGTAATATTCATGTATGTGCGAGACATAGAAAGTTACCGAATCAAAAGCACCCTTGCAAACCTGTGGTAATAAATGGATTAGACAATTGCTTAACGAATTTTAAGAAATTTTAAGGTAAAATCAAGATCAAAGTAGAAATAAGAAGGAGAAAACGACATTGCATTTGCCTGACGGGTCAACAAGAGGATTATGAAGTTCACTGATAGCTAATGATAAGTTAATAAATAAATAAGTTTAGCCTATTTATGAATTTCAATAATCCTTGACGCTGCTTGCCAGAGAACAGCAAAAGATATTCGGCCAACAACTATTCGAACCATGAACTTTGAATTGTTCCTTTGTATACTGAGCCACCAGTGTGTTCTTTATTTTACCGCCTAAGTTCACTTTTCATTCATGGATTAGAAAGCCTCGATCCCACACAGTTTTTGAATGCCAGTTCACTATGGACGTCTAGCCTAGATTTCACCGCAATTGCTGGGCATTCGCATAAAACGTATATACATATATGTATGTAACAATTGAATCATCGTGCTCTAGACATTGTCTACAGATGGAATTTATTTCTTTAGTTTGGGAATATAATACTTAACAATAGCCTTTCTATTAAACGCATCCTTTGACCTTGGCTTGATTTTTCACATTCCTCAAATACTTTATTGATAGACGTTCCCCATGAGATTCATTCTATTATAGGTTTTCTTTCATCAATATATTTCATCCAGTTCGGCTACTGACATTGATGCAAGTGTATACAAAGTATTTCGAACAAAAGGGTAAATATTTCAAAGAACAATAAAAAAAGTTTTATATGTCATCCACAAAACTGAAGTACCACCCTCGGTATCCTACTGTAGTTACTTTGTCTCACAATTTTCTCTATCGTTCCCAACAAAAGAGTACCCATGGACTTTTATTGTTGCAAAATATTTCATGACATATGAAAATACCCCAATCAACATACATAGTTCAATCCAGTACTGTCCAAGGTATATAGAAGACAAGTTATTCCCATTAAAATTTTGACACATTGTAGCTGATAGCCTACATTTTTACAGAAAAGACAGAGAGAGTAGAGAGAGTATTGTGTTCTCTGTACCGTGCATTCTTATACATTTTCACGATATTCGTCACTAATGGCGGAACGGGGTTCGTAATGGGAATACGTTCTATTCTACATTCTTGGTTCTGTCTAGATCTGTCCAATTCTTTCAAATTTCGATGATATCAACACTAATGATGCTCATACAAGTCATTATTTTAAATTATTATTTTAAATTAATCATAGCTACACTGTAAAAAGGCACAAATTGTTGCCACAAATATTAGGGAAAAAATACCTATAAATCAAGGGAATATTCGATACAATATAGGGAATATCGCCTAAAATATAAGGAATATTCCCTACATTTTAGGGGATATTCTCTACTTTTTGTGGCATATTCCCTGCATTTAAGGGAATATTCCCTACATTTTAGGCAATATTCCCCACATTTCTAGGAATTTTTTCCCTAAATTTTGTTGCAACAATTTGTGCCTTTTTACAGTATACAATGAATTTTAACTGTGTCCATGGTGTTATTGCTGGATGTAATTCCAATAAATTGTTTTAAATATTAGGCGTATGTTGTCCGTATGATATTTTGGTCTTATCCGCCACCTCATTATCTTATACTGACTGATGTTATTTTCTCTAATAGTTTCGATTCCATCATTCCAACATTTTTTATTTTCCAGGAATGATAATTAAATATTAGAGACTTCAATGTAATATGGACTGCTAGCTGCAGCTCTTTCCCATACATAATTGTTAAAGCCAGCATATAGTCCCCATCTGAGGGTCAAAACATCCCAAATTAAGTTAAGTTAACTTAATTTACTGTCATGTTGCGGAATATTACACAATTAGGGCTATCATGATTAACTAACATGACAAGAGAGATGTCTTAAACGATGCATTATGATACTCTGAACATTTTTTATTAGCAATGTTTATTTTCATCTAGCGGGGGAAAGCTTTGGCAATCGGATGTAGCATGAGCGACTTTCTTGGGTGAAAAAGTGGACTTCTCTACTTTTCGTAATTGTGCAAAATTGGTGCGTTGAAAATGACTTCATTTGAGAAAAATGTTTACAACAGAGTTCTAATGGCCGTGAAAGAAAGAACTGCAAAAATATATGCGAAATGTAGTAGCTGGGCTGTATGTGACCTAAGTGCATGAAAATGAGTTTTACGGCAGCAAAAATTTCCAGAGAAAATTTTCTGAATCGGGAGAAATATACACCACCCGATAGTACTCGACAAGGAGACCTTTAAATCAATATGCAATATGCGGTATAGGAACAACCCGACCCCACACCGGGGGTTCCTATTCACTACAATAAAAGAATGCAGAGAAAAATTTCTACGAATTGTAGTTGGTAATGAGCTGAGGCAAACAGTGATTCCCGTTTTCCGATGGGACATAACCCTAGTGAGCTACAGCCAATCTAAGATACGAGAAATCTAGTACCTCAGTTCGAATAAAAACGAGGAATATACTAAACAAAATATATAAATAGCTATTAAAGCCTCCGAGTAGAGGAGTGTGAGTACTCAAACTTCTTCTCAGGACCCAAGGAATTTGGTTCTGTACTAGATTTTCTAAAACGTACTAGATCAAACTTTGACATCCCGTTTCCCCGCTAAATAGAAATAACATGGTTAATAAAAAATGTTCAGAGTATCATAATGCATCGTTTAAGACATCTCTCATGTCTTTAGATGTCGGACTTAAAATGGGCATTCCTCTTTAAAACTACCCTTCGTATGTAATTACAACTACAATCTTGTAATAAATTTTATATTTTATAAGAAAAGAAAAAATCTTAAGAATTGATAAATCTGTGGTGTATAAATATCTTGAAAGTTTAGATGTTTCTTGACCACCTGTTATTTCATGTAATTCCTTTTAAACTTTAGAAATAAATATTGTGAAAATTCTCTGTATTTTGTGTAGTCTTCAGTTTTTTTCAATGTATGTATAAGCGAAAAAAAAATATTCTTCTGAGTAACGATATTGTCAATCTTGATTGATTATTAAATCATTAGGTAGTCAAAATAACAAAAGTAAGCAGAAGTGCTGCAAACTTCCTAGTTTGCTTAAGAAGCGCCAGTTGTGGCATCATAAAAGAATAATGAATTACTGGAATAGATTTCTAAAATTGTCGACGACGAATGCATTATAATTTCCTAAGTAAAAGAGCAAAATAGTTATTACCCTGATGTCAGAATATATAAACCAATGTGTTGCTTTACTATAAAATTATGTTGCTATAGCCAGAATAAAACCACCACTTTCACATCTTTCACTTTATCATCATATCTGTCAAGTATCTATTTATGTGTGCGTTTGAGCATGGAAAATTCTGTATTCTTCAGAGTGCTTATTAATTTTTTTTTTTATTAATATTAATTATTTTTTGCATGGTTGTAATGCATTTAATCTTCTTTAAGACTTTTTTTTTATTAATGAAAACCATTTCTGTATTAAAAATAAATGTTGAAGCACACGATATTTGTTATTATCTTGAAATATTGCTATCAATTACCAAGCTAATAACATATTATTGCAATAAATAATTTCCTTTTATACAGAGACGTGATAGTACCTACCAAGGCAAAGACTGGAAGGAGGGGCGGGGGCATATCAATCGTTTCAGAGTTACAGGGTGATTAATACAATATGCTAGTTTTTCAGAAGCTAATAACTTGTTAACCAGTTAGTTACCACATAGATGTAATAGCTGAAATGAAAGAGAGTGCATATGTCGTAGATATTTGACGTAACTCAGCACTTCACAAAAAGTCTATACACTTCACGAAAAGTAGGCAGATAGTGCACCGGTCTTGACTTAGCTACTGTTTACATGTGTCTGAAATTTTTAGTCAATTCATGAAATGCTAAAAGCCTTTACGCCAATAGTGTAATACCACACGATATAACCAAATACTAGGAGTGGGAGATGAGTGTTGAAGGTGAAGGTCGCACCTAGACCTGCAACACATACACTCACACATACCCACACATAAACACAACCCACATACGCACACATATACACACATACACGCGCGGCGCGGTTATATCGGGTGGTATTACACTATCGGCGTAAAGGCTTTTAGCATTTCACGAATTGACTTAAAAATTTAAGACACATAATGTAAAAAGTAGCGAAGTCAAAACCCGTACACTATCTGCCTACTTTTCATGAAGTGTCTAGACTTTTTGTGAAATGCTGAGTTACGTCAAATGTCTACGACACATACAGTATAAATTTTTTATAAAAAAACTATGTTAACTACCTTTTTGTAAACGAAAAAAGAGATAAAAATAAAGGAAAGGAAGAAAATCCGAAATTTTCAGTTTAGATCCCCATAATTCCTGAGATGTGGTACGGGCTGGTTGAGAAGTCGTTCGAAAGGCCATGAAGCTCAGCATATAATGAGAGCTCTGGAAATTAATCGTACACCCTACACTTTTCCAAATACAGGGAGTTTTGTGAAAAACTAGAATTATTTCTTAATCATCATGAAACTCCCCCCCCCCCCCCCCCCACCTGTCATATAATTTTTCGTTTATCTAGATGAGTACGCTGCCCGCTCTATGGACCTTCATGGTGAAAATACCCTGTATGTGACAAATTCCCTTCCATAAATATGGTTTTTACTTTATGGCAGCACTAATCACTCGCAACATAAAAAGCATATTTTATGCTGGCTTCACCTTTTGCGGGCTGTTATCAGCGTATATTATATTTAAGCCTTTGTAAAATATAGAAGCCGTCATTGTCTTTCTATAACAGTTAGTGATACCACAGCTGTGATAAAATTTATATTAATATCAATAGCTACTGTTTGTTGTAGTTTGATATTGTAACCATTGATCAATAACCCGAAACTATCTAAACTATACAGTAAGGCAGTACTTGAGTTGACATGATTTTCAATCAAACAAATCATTTAACTGTTATACTGCTACCGAACTAATCAAATGTAAGAACAAGAGGAAAAGCTAAAATTGGTCTAAGACTAATTCTTACGATACTCTAGGCTAGGTAAACGGCAGTATATAATTTCGCATGGTCACCCCTCTATGCAAGTTTTCTTTCTCTTTCTAGAACGGTTTGTCGGACAGTAAAAATGATTATATATAGTCCTTGTAGTTTTACGTGAGCACCTGCCAAATATGGCTTAATATCACGGCATTCTTCATGTTCGGATTAGTTATCGACAATCAACGTCCTCATGTTGTAACAATGATTACCAGTATGCCAATAGAGCTTGACATGACATCAACTTACTGGTTGAAGTGAGACCTATCCAATCCCTGCCGATTTAAGGTCACGGCATTCTTCACTACAGCCACCACGATGCTCCCATAAAGGGGCCATCCCAAGTTGAGGTAAATAAGTAATGCCAATTATCCAGGGCCCTCAACCACGTAGTATCAAGTTAGCTAAAGAAGGGCTAACCATTTGCTATGGCTTTCGTAAAACATAATCATCAGACCAGGAATACTCCCAGTGGTATTACCATGTAAGATATCCTTTTTGTAATGGGACTGGTTACTCCGTTCGGGCCTAGATCTTATTTGCAAAGAATGGTATCTAGCCTATACAAGCAGCACAATCCTTAATAGGCGCTGCCAGAGGTGACCATGTGAAGGTAAAGATATGCCCGTATTCAAGTCTGGATAGGCTTTGAGGTTCACCATTTAGATCTTATAGCTGCCATTTGTACTCAACACATAAGGCCTACATCATTTCGTCTTTTTCGCCTCCTACCCAATAGGCTATATCTGATATTTTGTTATTCTAATTGTCATGAGCACTTAAATTCTTTGCATATTAACCTCCTATCAATAGAGCCCTACTACAGTCCCACAGAGCAAAAAATCTCAACTTTTATTTCACTAAGGTATAGTTATCTCGCCGTGAGAACAATTCATGCATATGGTATCTTTCACCCATACTACGCTACTGTTCGCACTCTCGTGGGAGACGCCAAAGCGATCTGTCTTTACAACTAAAACTCCAATACTCTGTATCAACAATTTCATCCGTTATGCATGCATGGTGTTCCTCTTGTACATCTTTCCTCTTAGCAACATTGCGCTTCACAGACCTCTTTTCCCCCACTTTCCGGTACAAAAAAAAAAGAGTTATATATAAAAATCGAAAAATTTTATATGGCAACACTAAAAAAAAAAAAATTATATTTATTACTTTTATGAAAACGCCTTGTAAAAAAAATATTTCAGCTCTTCATGTTGACGCGTTCTCTGAAATTTATGTATGGCAACAACACGAAGGAGTTACCCGATTTGTCCCAATTTTCGAACTTAAATTTACTTTTAATTTAAAAGTCCGCGTTCTCGAGTTATCGTGAGGATAGATGGACGAACAGACAGAGCAACATATAAAGATCAAAATAACTTTAAATATTAGCCTGGGTGCCTAATCTACTTTGCTTTACCAGCATTATTTCTATGCGTTACAAACGGAATGACAAACTTAGTACCCATATAATACCTAATATAATTTCATCATCTAGGGCAGGGGTGGGCATTAAGTTGATCTCGATCGACCGGTAGACCACCAAGACATTTTTGGGTGACCGCCTTTACTAAGACGTAAGACACGCATACTAAAAGAAACATATTTATGGAAGACCAACGCCAGCTAGATTGGAGAATCGGCTTTTCAAAATCGATGCGACTGTGTTTCAGTGTTGCCACTGAAGTAAAGTCTGAAATAAAAGAAATTCAATTTGGTGACTATAAATGTCAGCAACCTGATGAAAAAGTAGAGAAACTAAGTAATACTTTATTCAAAGCGTACAGATCATAAAAGAATCCATACCTCATACCTCATAGAGCATATTCGGATATGATCTCAGAAGTAGACTATGACTTTTTTTTTAAAGAGTGGAGTATAATGAAGTGAAAGATATCTGTAAAAGTATGAATAAAAAAACTATAATTCAATTAATATAGGCATGATATTAGACAACTGGAATAATTTGGGTGTTACTTTGGTTGACATAATAAATAAATCGTTGTTGAGTGGACAATTTCCTAGTTTATGGAAAGAATCAATTGTTATACCTGTTCAGAAAGTTAAAAACACAAAAAAAGCAGAAGAATTGCTTATATATGAAAAGGTTTTAGAAAAAGTCGTTCAAAAACTGTTAGAAAGTTACTTGGAAACAAATAAATTGATTATATTAGAACAGTCTGGATTTAGGACAAAACATTCATGTGAAACGGCTATTAATTGGGTAGTGTCACACTACTAGTGTGCCAATGGGAGGAAGAATTAGATGCCTCAAATAGATTGTTGCTGTGCTTTTAGACCTAAGAAAAGCATTTGAAACTGTAGACCGGGGAATTATATTATATAAATTAGCAAAATATGGAATTCGTCAGAAGGAATTTCAATGGTTTCGTAGCTACTTATATGGAATAAGGCAAATCACCAAAATAAATAATATAGTTTCCAGTAAAATAGAGGTATCGATAGGCGTTCCACAAGGATCAGTACTTGGAACTATCTTGTTTATTATATATGTGAATGATATTAAATCAGTGTTGAACTTCTCAAAAAGAGTACTTTTTGCTGACGATGCATTATTGTGTATATCAGGGAAACAGACCAATGAATTGAAAATAAAAATAGAACGAGATTTAGAATTATTTTGTGACTGGTTACAGATGAATAAATTGAAACAGAATGTAGGTAATACAAAAGTTATGATGATAAATAGTAATACGGATGTGTGTGTTGAAATGCATGGTGAACTTATGGAATGTATGAATGAATATAAATACTTAGGAGTGTGTTTTGATAAAAAATTAAATTTTAGATTACATGTAAATTATATTGCTAAAAAAATTGGTAAAAATATTGGATTTTTGAAGAGATTTAGAAAGATAGTTACAATGGCTACCGCGATAAATATTTACAACAGTATGATAAAACAGCATTTTAAATACTGTTCTATAATATAGTTTATATGTAATCAAGGGGATTTGAGCAGATTACAAAAATTACAAAATAAGGCAATGCGTTGTAATCGTTTCAATCCTATTAGTAGTATGTTATATTCTTTATTATGGCTTGATATTAAACCAAAAAATTGAGCTAAATGTATTGCTATAGTTATATTCAAAATGAAAAATGTGTTAGTTCCGGAATATCTTCTAAATATGATCACTTGGATGGCAAAGGCTCAACTATATAATTTAAAAAGAGCCTCGCAGAACTCCAGACAACAATTACACAATAGATCGAATACACAGAATTCACTGGTATATGAGTTTCAAGAAACTTAATGAACTTCCGACTGAATTAAGACGTGAACAAAATTTGCTCTGAAAAGAAAAAATAGATTCCTTTTACAATGGCAATATTATACGATTCAGGAAAAATTTAGCTAAAGAAATGATTATTCCTTCAACATTTATATTTGAATAATTGTCTCATTATACGTGTGTGTATTAGTTGTTTTCCCCACAGAAGTGCTGCTGCTGAATGTATATTTTCTGTAATGAATGACGTGAAGCGCAAAAAACGAAATCATCCTAATCTTAAAACGAGAAAAGATATTATCTATAGAAAGCTGGTAATACTTAAGTCAATTAGTGATATATTTTAGCCTCCTCTAGAACTTATAAAATACTTTCATAAATTCAAATTTATGGGTGGGAATTATGTAAAAAAATAATTATCATAAAGTTAATTATTCCCGACTCTAAACTCCATTACTAAATGAAACAGATGCATTAATAATTTTTCTTATGAGACTGCAAAAGAAATACATAGGTACATACATTTATCGATTTTTGGGATAACACTTGGTGGAATATGTTTCTATTAGGCATCTTTGTTTGAAAAAACAACAACAAAACACTTGCTCCGATTCCACAACAATTTATTTTTATTTTTTTTTTTACAAAAAATTGAGTAAAAGCCTACGCGTTTCGTCTTATTAGGACATCATCAGGGCTTGCACTAAACCTAAATCTGGGTCAACTAAGCTGAGCTAGATACATACATACATACTACGCTAACCGAGTTACGTACATACACTAAACGCTACATGAATACACACAAACGTTACAAAAATAATAAGTTAACAGAGCTAGCCACGAACAAGAGATCACAGATGAGTTGTATATAATTTGTGGACTAATGTTATAACTTAACTAGGTTAGGGTTTAAAAGGGGGCTTCTATTATAAAAATCAATCTGATCATTCAGCAAAGTATAACCGTCGTCAATAGCCTTTCTGATTTCAAATATTTCATACCTATCCAATACTGGGCCTCCATTAAAATTATGTAAAAGGCTTATATTTTGGGTAGTACACTTATGTCCGGTATATTTTAAATGTTTAGCAAGACCTGAAGTCGGATTATTTGTGTTGGATAAATTAATATGTTCTCTGAATCTTAGTTTTAGAGATCTTTTTGTTTTTCCTATGTAAAACCCCGAGCAATGGTTACAGCTTACTTTATAGACTCCGCTCCTGTCCATTGTAGATTTCTTTAACCCCAATTTATTATTAGTTAATAAACTTTTTGTGGTAAATTTATTAAAGAAGGCTGGATTAATCTGCTTATTTGCTAGAGGTTTTTTTAATTTTTCGGAAATATTGGGTAAATAAGGAATTTTTCTCCATTTCTTTGAACTAAGTTCATTAGACTTAGGTATTGGAAAAATAGAGTTCAGGATACCACTTTTTTGTATTTTGTTAAGCAACTTGTAAATTAGTTTTGGTTCATATCCGTTCCTTATAGCAATGTCTTTAATGATGTTTAATTCCTTGTAAAAACTGTAGTTGTTCAGTGGAACAGAGAGAAGTCTATTTAGAAAAGAATGGAAAGCTGCCAATTTAGTAGACCAAGGATGGCAAGAATGGCTTGGTATAACCGCGTCCGAGTAAGTAGCTTTACGAAAAATGTCAAAAGTTCAAAGATTATCAGTATTAATAGTTATAGTCAAATCTAAAATGTTGATGCTCTTATTCCCTAATTCTACAGTAAATGTTATACTGTCGTCAATTTTATTTAAAAAAGTATTTAAAAAGGTCATTAATTGCCTCTCTGTACCATTCCAAATACAAAATATGTCATCTACATATCGGTACCACGTCAATATATGTTTAACCAGATTATTGTTACTACTAAATATCTTCTTTTCAAAGTAATCCATATAAAATTCGGCACAAAAAGGGGAAAAGGAAGAACCCATAGCAAGTCCATCCCTTTGTATATAAATTTTATCATTGAAACTAAAATAATTTTGTCTGACACATATGTCAACTAAATTAATAAGCTGGAAGGATCGCTCCGGGTTTCGCACTTCAGATAGAATTACTCGGACGCGGTTATACCAAGCCATTCTTGCCATCCTTGGTCTACTAAATTGGCAGCTTTCCATTCTTTTCTAAATAGACTTCTCTCTGTTCCACTGAACAACTACAGTTTTTACAAGGAATTAAACGTCATTAAAGCAGGGGCGGATTTCCCTATAGGCCGAGTAGGCCCGGGCCTAGGGCGGCAGATTTAGGGGGCGGCGATTTTTTCTTGTAGTTGTGGGTATTTCATTACATTTTTATACTTTTTCGTTTTTTTAAATAAAATAATTCGTTGGAAAGTGTTATTTTTAATTCTACTCCATTTTTTTCAATTCTACTCCGATTTATGAGGCAGCCTACTCCGCTAATTCTAGCCTGGGGTCCCTTCACTGGATATAGATCATTCAATTTTTCGTGTTTTACAGGGAGTAGGGGGGCGGCAATCTTCCATAGGCCTAGGGCGGCCAAGTGATCAAATCCGCCCCTGCATTAAAGACATTGCTATAAGGAACGGATATGAACCAAAACTAATTTACAAGTTGCTTAACAAAAAACAAAAAAGTGGTATCCTGAACTCTATTTTTCCAATACCTAAGTTAATTAACTTAGTTCAAAGAAATGGAGAAAAATTCCTTATTTACCCAATATTTCCGAAAAATTAAAAAAACCTCTAGCAAATAAGCAGATTAATCCAGCCTTCTTTAATAAATTTACCACAAAAAATTTATTAACTAATAATAAATTGGGGTTAAAGAAATCTACAATGGACAGGAGCGGAGTCTATAAAGTAAGCTGTAACCATTGCTCGGGGTTTTACATAGGAAAAACAAAAAGATCTCTAAAACTAAGATTCAGAGAACATATTAATTTATCCAACACAAATAATCCGACTTCAGGTCTTGCTAAACATTTAAAATATACCGGACATAAGTGTACTACCCAAAATATAAGTCTTTTACATAATTTTAATGGAGGCCCAGTATTGGATAGGTATGAAATATTTGAAATCAGAAAGGCTATTGACGACGGTTATACTTTGCTGAATGATCAGATTGATTTTTATAATAGAAGCCCCCTTTTAAACCCTAACCTAGTTAAGTTATAACATTAGTCCACAAATTATATACAACTCATCTGTGATCTCTTGTTCGTGGCTAGCTCTGTTAACTTATTATTTTTGTAACGTTTGTGTGTATTCATGTAGCGTTTAGTGTATGTACGTAACTCGGTTAGCGTAGTATGTATGTATGTATCTAGCTCAGCTTAGTTGACCCAGATTTAGATTTAGTGCAAGCCCTGATGATGTCCTAATAAGACGAAACGCGTAGGCTTTTACTCAATTTGTTGTAAAAAAATAAAATAAAAAAAAATTGTTGTGGAATCGGAGCAAGTGTTTTGTTGTTGTTGTTTTTTCAAACAAAGATGCCTACATAGGTACATATTTATTTGAGTAGACTTTTTTTTCTTAGCTCACCACACCTACGCTACTGAGTGGACCGCAACATCTTGGATAAATTAGAAGTAGCCCGTACCCTGCAAAAGTCTGCCCACACCTGATCTAGGGTATAAAAATTGACTGAAACTAGACGTGTTTCATCTTAAACTGTCATTTCACAATTTTCGATTAGAACAACTTATACAAAATTCCAACTTGCATGAATTTTTTTATCAGTAGGGTACTTCACTTAAATGTAAAACTCCAACAGAGCTTTCCACTTGCATGAAATTTCAAAATCAAGTTGATACTTAACATCAAAAAAAAAAAAAACGCCCAATGTCAAATAAAATCGATAACGCTCGTTTCGTACGCCAAAATAAGCTCTTACAAAGTTCTAAGCCTGCCACCGCGTCATCATGCTAACTCAAATAGACGACCTTCCAAACTATGCATAATCAATTCATATATTCGAGTACTAAGTATGTATGTATGTATGTACAAGCTGGGCTCTTAAATTCTATTGAAAGTTTTTAATCGATCTTTGATTGCCCTGGTTTAATCTGAAATTCAACTGAACATCATTATGCAGGAGACCTACCGACAAACATACATCTCTGATGTCATCACAATAATTTATATTTGATTTGAGTTGATTTTTGTCGAGCTATTGATTAGATAACATTTCGCCGATAAAACACTGCAGAGCAGATAATGGAGAAAGGGGGTTAGTTAGAATCGGTCGATGCAAAATTCAGTAAAAAACATTTCGAAAGGTTTTTAATATTCTGCGGGCAATTTATATTTATCTTTTTCCTATAGCAAAAGTTTATTGTGGCAATATTTTCACAAAAAGTATAATTTAGGATGTAAATAAAACACCTCGGAAGTTGAATGGAAAATAAATGGTGAAAATAAATATAAAATTTTCATATAAAAACCGTTGTGAAGTGTTGAGTTGAAGATTTTTTTATTTATTTTAGTTATTTTAGAGATAAAAGTGGTGCATACGAATTTAGTTCAAAATGATTTACATCGATGACACGGACCCAGAAGGAAGTAAGTATTTTACTAAAAATATTTTTGTTTTTTTTTTTATTTAATAAGAATTATTAATAATAAGACGAAAACAGTACAACTACTGATATTTTCAAAACATACTCAATTGAAAATTTTGAAAACAATATCCCTTAAAAAGATACAGACAACAATTTTCAAAGACGAACCAAAATTATTATATGTGGAAATTTTTTAAAAATTCTACGCTATTTTCGAAATGGGTTCATCGAGCTGGTGGTAAAAATACTCATCATTTAGTATGCATAAAATAATTTGAAATAACTTACAAAACTACCGTATTTCGTATAGCTAAACTTAATCCTAATATACAACCACAACTTACAACGTCATACAGTTTATCGGATTGACATTTCTCAATGAACAGCTTCTGGTAGAGTCGTGCGGCCTGTATATTTAGAACATTGAGGAAATTTGTGGCAACAACAGTGTGCTGTTAATGCGATTAACCACTGAAAATTGCCGATTGTACTTGTCGTTCACAGCTTCAATGTTTTACCAGGACATTTATACAGTTTTAGTTTCGAGCGTATTTCGAAAGTATCTGGAGAATTCTCTAGGCAAATAAATCATTGCTTGTTACCTAGTTTTACGACAGTTTTCTTTGCACGTGGTTGAAGCAATTAAAAACAAACTCTCGTTACATCAGTTGATAAAATAAAATGAAATTATATTTTTTGACAGTTTCATAAGAAACACCGTTAGCAAATGGTGATTACCTGAAATGAGTTGTTTTAATTTACATTACATTTCTCAAGGTTATACCCTACGGCCTGCACACATAAATAGACATTTCAATTCTGTAATTTGGCATCATAATTTGGTTGAAAATTTGACTATATATGTCAGAATGGAGGGTGCAAGCGTTGAACAAAATTTGTAACTGAATTACATAAATCTGATAAGATCTTTTTACGTATTATTATTTCCTTCCATAGGACAATGAGGAATTTATCAGCTTTCATATATTTATGAATTGCGAAATTCTACATAATTATGGATTGCAAAAAATAAAGCGACGAAATTCATAATAGTTGGTAAAATTAAATTGTATATATGAAATCACAGATGGCGGATTTTAAGTAATTTTGCACGAAAACATCCAAATTTTAGGGGAGTAAACAACGCGTCTAGACCGGCGAGCGTGAACTAACAAACCAAATCTCTTGAACAGCTGTTTAATACAAACTTATTCGCCAGTGTGTAAAAAACAGTCAACCACTAAACCCTTATTTTCCAGTGTGTGAAACACAAGGTGCTTGCTTATTGAAAAATGTAAACATTTCTCCTCATTCGGAAAAAAGAAACAAGTATATATCTCTTTGTCACACACATGCTCAATTTCCTTAAATGCTACATGTTACTCATTCTTTCAAAATTTCGATCCCTTTTTTATTTTATTTTTTCAAATGACGCCTTTCTATTGAACAGCTCAACTAGAATTCACTTGTTATTATAACCTCGTCGGTATAGACTAGCAAATCAGCTAGCGTCAAAGAAATATCTTAAACAGCTGTTCAATAGAAAAAGATTACCTACCAGAGTAGGGCGTCATTCGAAAAAATAAAATAAAAATAAATGCAAATTTTGAAAGACAGGATTGCATGTAGCTTTAAGAAAATTGAGCATTTTGGGTGACAGAGAGAAATATACTTGATTTTTTCTGAAGGGAAATGTTTACATACAGAATTTTGCTATGAAATAAATTCATAGCGAATTTATAGAAAATGAAATTTACCGAGTGTTCAGGAAACTACTTCACGCAGCACGGGAATCAAGTGGAAAAACTCTTTTTATAAACGAAAAATCTTTAAACAAAAAAAAAAAAAAAATTTGCAAAGGCGTTTCGAATTAGCAGGAACCGTATTACTCATCAGTATGGCTTAGTTCCTGCCTGCCATAAACGCCAAAGTCAAGTCAAGTCAAGTGCTTTTTTCACATCCTTCGGATTTTATTGTTTAGGGCGTTAGGGCTTATCCTTGGCCCTCAGTTCGATTCGATGTCTTATCTCTTCTTCTTGTTGATCCTTGGTTTGGCTTTTGATCACCTTTCGTATTGTTGTTGGTTCTTTTTCTTACAGCTTCTGCGCTATATCAGTTGTAGTTAATGAATTTCTCGCAATAGATTGTTATTAAATTTGAGAGGGACTGAGAGAGAGTAAGGATTGGATATGGTTTGGGATATTGAGGAAGTTAAGGACTGAAGAGTGCCTATACTGGCAGGTTTTATTCATTCCCTGGTCCTTGAGTGGGTTATTTGGGATCACCCCTGTAGTAATCTCCTTTACTGTCATAGAAACTTATTCTACCTTCGTGGAGGTAGATGTTTCTAGCATCCGGCTGAGCCAAGAGCAAGGATGACAAGTATTTGAAATTTTCCGGTATTAGAAGATCCGGCAAGTTGTTTATGAGTGGGTTTGAATGGATAGTGATTTTTTGACTTGTTTTTCAGATTCACCAATCAGATAATCTTTGATAGGATTTATATTGGCTGCCTCGTGCAATACTTCGTTACGATAGTACTTTCCGATGGCTCTTCTATGGAGTCCTGTGCAAGCTCTAAAGATCTTTCTTTCAAGCTTGTTGAGTCTTTCCATATAGGTGGGAGAAATAGTATGCTAGATGGGGAAGCAGTAAGTAATAACAGGTCTTATGAGTTGTTTGTACAACAGAAGTTTGGTCTGAGTAGAGAGGCCGTCCTTGAAATTTATTATTGAACTAAGTAAGCTATATGCGAAATTGGCTTTACTTATGGTCGCTTTTGCATGGTCATTGAAACTTAACAGTTCATGAAATTTGATGCCCAGGTATTTCGCACTTTGTGTGGGTTTTATTTTTCCCCTGCTGTAAGTGGCTTCAATTTTGCAGCTTGACGGTTTCGCCCAATGCCAGGTTTCCGAATGCAAATCAGTTCAGATTTTTGGACACTTATTTTGACCCCCCCCCCTTTCTGTGATAGGAGTCTAACTAGTTAAGATGCAGGTTGACCTTATTTATAGCCAAATTTGGGCAACGATATTGGGCATACGTGAGGGAGTTATCAGCGTATAAGAATGTTGTCCCATTTTCGTTTGGAGGTTGGTCGGAAGTGTAGAGATTGAAAAGGATTGGGCCTAAAATCGAGCATTGGGGGACACCACCTTCTATTGCCTTGAGTGGTGATTTATGTTCATCGAGTTTCACATGGAATTAGTTAGGAAACTGTGGATTAACAAATTGAGGTGTGGGGGGAAACTGAACTGATTTAATTTGTAAACAAGCCCTGCTGTCCAAACTGAGTCGAATGGTTTTTCGACGTCAAGGATGTAGCCTACGATACATTTGTTCCTATTTAAGGCTCTCGTTGGATCCGAGTGAAACTGTATTAGTGGATGGAAGGTGGAGTGCTGTGGTTTGAAACCAAATTGGTAGTCTTGGTGGATATTTTTTATTCGCAGGTGTTTATAACCTGTTGCTTGATGACTTTCTCAAAAATTGAAATTAAGGAGATGGGCCTGAACTCCCTGATGTCTTTTGATGAAGTCTTTTTGGGGATTGGGAAAACGCGTGAAATTTTCCATTTTTCTGGGAAGTAGCAATTATTGATGCAATTATTGAAGACTGTTGATAGGAAGTCGAGAGCTTTTGGTGGGAGTTTTGACTTAGTTCAATAGAATAAAATATATCTATATATTATATATATGTATATGTATATCTATTTATTGTGAAAAACAGGCATATACAATACATTACACCATTAGAAGTGCGTTGATTGGCTAATAGGCATTATGAGTACAAGCATCCAGCGTTGCCATATGGCAACGCTGGGACAATTCGGGTTAAGAGATCCGACTAAGGCATATTTCGTTGTCTTTTAAAAATACGAGCGTACTACAGTTTGGTGTTATTTTTAGTTTTTATTTGAGTGAACTTATATACTAATTTCTCAATAGTGTTCGATCCTGAACACCTGGACAAAGCAGACAACATCAGCCGCATGAATTAATTAAATACAAAAACAATGTTCCCAATTAAGGGAAATAAGCAGGGTAATTGATGGTTTTAGTAAAATTAATATTAACTAAGAAATCTGTTTTCATTATTGTCAACCGAATCATTAGAGAAAATGGTATGAAGCTAATAGACATCTTTCTGTCTATCTTCACTCACAATTAATGTAATCCATGGCAACTTACAAAGGCACTTCCTCTGGGGTTGAATTGAAACTTGAATTGGGGGGGATAAAATATTACGCTCTAAATATGGTTGTGTCCGAGATTTATGTAGATGATAATTACGAGCAACGAATGAATTATGAATTCACCCACTCTGCCGAGATAAACTTGAGTAAATCTGGTAGACTTAGATATCAGTCCATTATTAGTCTGTGAAAAAAAATCCAGGGATACAAAAAAAAAAAAAAAAAGTATAAATTCCCAAATAAGCTGCTTGAATGATATCGCAATCGACCTTTAAATTTTTTGAATATTGAAGAATGGTAATAAAATGCCGACAAACCGTACTTAATGGTGAATGTATGCGTAGGATAGAACTAAGCTCCTTTTCAAGTGGATCTATCGGTATGCTTTTGGGTTGTGAACTCAAAATTCTTATGGAAAATTGATTTAATTAGGTACTTAGGTAACTGTTAAATGAGCAAATATGATACTTGTAAAGAATTGTAAATGTCCATTAAGGACATTAAGAGATTTCCATATTACTTTTAAATTACATCAGCAGACCTTTCAATTTAACTTCTTTTATATTAAAACGTTGACATATAACCGTCAACTTTTTTTTTCTTTTTTTTTTTTTACATAAGCAATAGGTCCTTCCTTTGAGTAATACATTTGGGACAGAGCTTCTTTTCAGATACTTACTTAGCATTATGCATTGTAGAGGGCCTCTAAATATCCTATTGTCTGCTAAATGTATTTCAATTATTTCCTTTCTTCCGGAATTACGAACAACTTTTTCATGAATAAATTATCAACCCGAACTCTTCTGTCTAACAATATGCCGTTCGCAAATTCTCAAAAGACTCGACTCCTGTAGAAAAGGGTTAGATTAAAGAAACAACCAAAAACTTTGGATATTAAATTCAAAAGAGATATCTTTAGAGTTATCAGTGAATTGCGTGACAATGACTTCGATTACTTTAATTATAGAATTATCTCGGGATATAACAAGGCTGATGGACTTAATAGCTCCTCTTTCTTGGTAATGGGAAAACTTGCCACAAATCAAATTGTTGAAAATTTGCATATTTTCATCAGAGGACAGCGGGTTTCCTTCGAAACACTTGGGGATAGATAATGAAAAATCTGAAGGCATTATAAAATTAGAATCGGTTGCTTAAATGTTAATTTTCACGTAATTATCTCATCATCTCAGACGTCGACAACAACAATAACGATGAACTCAAAAAAGATATAATCCACGATGTGATTCACTGGCGAAATTCATAAATTGTGACAGCACGCAACAACAATACACAAGACGTCGTCTGTTGATGAGATGGGGCGACAACCTAGTAGTAATCATATTTTTGTATCCACCGTAAATCTTTAAATTCTAATTGGGCACACACTCGAAAATAATATTTCAAATAAAAACAGAGAGCGTGCGAGATTCTTACATAAGGATTTTCCTCTCGAATTCGTACTTTTTTGTTGGCACCTCAGAACACATATGTATATGTGTTCGCATCACAAACTATTGGAGAAATCGTAACCTTCACCTGAAATGAAACAAGCACTCTATAGATACCCTTAACGAAGCTAAACAGCCCAAGAGATCTGACGTTTATTTTAGGAACAAGTGTAAATTATTTCGTAGATGTTACAGTCCATAGGAATTCGTATATCAAGCTACCGGCAAAAGATGTCGCCTCGGTGCTTACACACCGGCTATACATGACACAATGGCCATAGAATTTAATTTTTTTTTCTTCCATTAAGAAAAAAACATTTTCTTTTTTAACTCGCAGACAATTTTTTCGAGTCAACAAATATCAGGCGGGAAAACATTTGGAAGTTAGGTCAAATGAATCATTTCTATGATGAAAAATTTAGTTCATGTAGGAGTGAAAATGAGGATCTAGTTCAGACTTAAGAGGCTTCTTATTTTAGAACACAATTATTTATTAATGCTTATATTTCAAGAAATGAATATATACATAAAATTCCACTTGAATTCTTGTCGAGAATGGTGTATGTAGTAAGAAAATAGGGTAGTAAAAAAATGGGGAAACTGAGGATTAAGGACAATACAAGAAAATATTTCGATATTTACGGTACGGTTGGAATTAATAACAAATCGATATTGAATCAATTTTTTATGTTTGTTTTAGCTATGGATATGGTATAAACCGAACCATAAATATCAGTTGTGTTCCTCCGATACTCTAAATCAAATCTGATAGTCTGTAAAGACTATGTGTATAGGAAGAAGGAAAATCTGGGGCGACTGGTTAAACTATTATATACAAGAGAAAAATAACGGATACTTCCAAGTATATACATATTCGCGGAACAAAAACATAGAGTTCTAGGGACTCCTATTCATTAATGAATTGCCAGTAATGGTTCGCGATGTGAGCATTCACCTCTACGCAGATGATGTACAATTGTACTTAAGTCGTCCAATTGGGCTTATTGAAGATTGTATAGAACGTATTAACTCTGATTTAGACAGAATCCATGGTCTAGGTATAATAGGTTACAATTAAACCCTAGTAAGTCCCAGTGTATAAGCTTCTACAATAATTCATTTGATTTGCTTGATGTTCCACCAGTAGTGTTAAATGGCTCCGTCCTACCAATGCTTAGTAAGGTCACCAATTTAGGGATAACCTTGAATAGCAGTATGAAGTGTTGTGATAATGTCAATATGCAATTGAGGAAAATATATTCTGGTTTACGAAGGCTTTGGCTTTCTGCTAATATCTTACCTTGTAGTATTCGTCTAATGCTAGTGAAATCGTTAATCTTGCCTCATTTCACTTCGGGTAGCATTGTTTTTCCCAAACTGAATAGTGTGTGTGTGGACGTAAATTAGAGACTGCATTTAATGACTGTATTCGATTCATTTTTAGATTACGTAGGTTTGACCATGTATCCTCTTTTCGAATGCATTTATTAGGATGCTCGTTGAAACATTTTCTACAACGTAAATCGATTATCTTGTTGTATAACATACTGAAGTCAAATAAGCCAGAGTATATTAGAGAGTTATTCTTGTTTACAACATCCCAACGAAATAGAAATTTAGTGATGCCACAATTTCATAGGCTGGTCATGAAGAATTCGTACCTTGTTCAGATCATCCGGCTATGGAATAGTTTACCTGTTGCTATCCAAACAGCAGGCACTGTCAGTGTATTTAAAACTCTAGTTAAAATCCACTTAAAATAACATTTTTATTTTATTTAACATGTAAAGTTTAAATAATAAATTTTATCTTCGCTTTTGAGCTGCACGATTAGGTATATAACGTAAAGCTTACTAAATTGATTTAGATTGTTTCTTTTTATATTTTAGTTTTTTTTTTCAATTATCTCTAGAACCAATATATAATATTATACTTAAAAAAGATTATAAATCTTGTATGTATTGTCACCAGGAATAAATGAATTTGAATTTGAATAAATGAATTTGACTCCATATGCGAAATATTGTTTTCATATTATGATGGAAGAGGAGAGGGTGGGGATGAGTATTTTAAACACACTGATAGGACCATTTTACTATTCTAGACATATTAGAACTGTTACCAAAAGTTTGTCGACATTTTGTACAGCATTCAATTGTACAAAGAAAAGTTATACCTCTAGCTAGAAATTAAAATCGCAATGCTAAGAACATCAAGAACTACTATAAAACTATGTGGTTTAACTCAGAGTATATTTGTTTTGTTTACATGATGGATACAATTGGCTTATTTCATTTCAAAACTGTTTTTTGTTTCCTTCGGGTTGTAATTACTATTACCTTACCATTTTCTTATCCAATTACGGTTTAGTGCCTTCTGGTTGTTACGCGTCAATCTATACATGCGACATATGTTTGTACGTCCATTATGTAAAACAAAAAAAAAACAAAGTAAGAAATAAGTCTTTTTCACCACTATACCACAGTAGTACACGGAATACATAAAGGGTTTTCCAATAAGAGGTGTTATTTTAATTAGCCCACTATTTCGGTAGATGTCACTTTTGGAGCTGTCATTTTTTGACATTTGACAAGTAGAAACTACGCCATTAATAAAAATGGAACGATACACCATTCAATAACGCATTGAAATTATTACAATTCACTATAAAAATGGTGAAAATGTGGCAGAGACGGTTCGTAAAACTCGAACATTTTTGGGTCGTCGTGAAGCACCTTGTCGGACCGCAATACAGAAATTGGTAGAAAAATTCGAGCTGTCGGGACAAGTTAGTGATGTAAAGAATAAAACCCGTGCACGTCGCTCAAGAACAGCCGAGAATATTGCTGCTGTAGCCGAAAGTGTTGAAGAAACCCAGGTTTGTCCATTCCTCGTCGTTCTTTGGAATTAGGCATTCCACAAACGTCATTACACCGTATTTTGCATAAAGATTTGGGTCTTAAGGCTTATAAAGTTCAGTTAACACAAGGGTCCTTGAAATGCATGAAAATGATCCGGAATTCCATCAAAAACTCATCTTGAGTAATGAGGCCCATTTCCACCTCGATGGCTTCGTCAACAAGCAAAATTGTCGCATCTGGGACTCGGAAAACCCAAGAGTTATTGTTGAAAAGCCTCTATATCCTCAACGTGTGACTGTTTGGTGCGGTTTATGGTACCGCGGGGTCATTCGACCTTACTTCTTCGAAAATGAGGCTGGGGCAACAGTTACGGTGAATGGATTACGCTATCGACAGATGATTAATGATTTTTTATGGCCGGAATTGGATGGTATTGATCTGGACAACTTCTACTTTCAACAAGACGGCGCTACGTGCCATACAAGCAACGAAACCATTGATATTTTACGGGAAAAGTTTCCGGACCGTGTTATCTCTCGAAGAGGTGATCACAATTGGCCACCGAGATCTTGTGACCACCTTGCGACTTCTTCCTTTGGGGCCATGTGAAAGAGAAGGTCTACGCCAACAGCCCAGCGTCGATTCAAGACCTCAAAGATGGAATTCGTTAGGCTATCGAGGACATAGGGCAGCCACTTTGCGATTTGGTTATGGAAAATTTCATGAAAAGGATATGGTCCTGTAGGCGTGGTCGTGGTGGTCATTTGGCTGATGTTATTTTCCATTATTAACGGCATACCTTCCTTTATAATGAAGTAAAGATCGGATCATTTATCTCAAAAAATGGCATTTTTCTTTGAATATCAAAATAACACCTCTTATTGGAAAACCATTTAGTAGAAAATAAATTTTAATCAAAACCTTAACCTTTTACAAATACTTTTTTATTCCAATATTCTTGTCATTTTTTTTAACACTTATCAGTACAACCAAACTTCAATACAAATGAATCAGAAATTTAGAAACTAAAAAAATACGTACTACGAAGCGAAGTTACTAAGGTGCTAAGCTTGATCCTAAACTCCCAGCTAAAACATTTTGGTCCAAACTAAAATTAGTGAGTATTCATGATGTACGGTCTCCGGACTGTTATTTTTATCCAAATGACATAAAACCACAATTCAGATCTCCCACTACATTAATGTCACCAGTGACATTGGTAATTTGTAACTCCTACATTACTGCCAGATAATGGATTCAGCTTTCAATGCATATATTCAATAGAGGTTTACCGTGCTAGTCTCTCATTATTCTTTTTAAGAGCATGGAGATCGACAGATCTCAAGCACGGAGAACAGGGCGGCCAATTGTGCTAACCTACTAGAAACCCTCTCACCAAAGCCTTCCTGCCCTCTTAATGAAGTGCATCAGATCTTGGTGAGGTAAGTTTTTCAGCTCATCCACAGATATGAGAGCAGACCCAAGCGTTTCCAGCCTGCTCCGGTCCAAGGCCGGATAAGCTCACAGAAAGTGCTTGGTTATCTCAGGCTCTCCTTCCAGACATGAAAGACACTCAGGGCTGTCAATGACTCTCATTCTTGTTAGATGAGCGTAAAGTGAGCTATGGCCGGTGATAATAGCACCCACACTTCTGCATTATTTCCTTCCGAGCCCAAAGATAAAATCAGAGGAATTCCAATTAGGCCTATCAAGAAAAAGTTTTGTACACCTGCAAGTGCTCAGGTTCGCTCTCAGTATTCTCTCAATTAGATCGAACCAGATGACATACCGGGTTACTTCCTAAAAACTCTTTTGTCTGTAATACTACTTGTTGTAAACCATATTAAGGGTTTAACTTCCTTAAAATTTCCAACAAATCGGAAACGAGCTATTATAATAGCCATCGCAAAAAATAATTCCCCAAAATGTGCGACTCATCTTCGAACTATCAGCCTATTATGCTCATTAGCGAATGTTTTGGAGAAACTCTTGGCAGATAAAATTCCAGTCTGTATTTCGACACAAGCACAGATGCGAAACGGCTTTGGTAAGATTAACTACAGATATTGGGAAATCACTTGATAGAGATAACATGGAAATACTCGTCTGATTAGACTTCTTAAAAGCCTTTAATAGCATTAATTACTGCAAATTATTGCAAAAATTTCCGGTGCAATTTAGATTTTCCTTTCTTGCTTTATCAGTCATTAAAATTTGTTTGTTAAGTCGAACGTAGAAAGTGCAAAATACCAACCTTCTCTCAAACCTCATATATCTGTCTTACGAAGTACCACAAGAATCTATTCTCAGACCATTACTGTTTAGTCTATATATATATGAATTACTTACCAGATGTTATACGTAACGCCAACATACTTACATATGTATGCAGACGATGTCCAAATTTTCCTGTGCTGCCCTTTTGGTCTATCCGAGGAATGCATCCTCAAAATCAACAATGGTGTGGAACGTATTCACAAGTTGTCTGTGCTAAAAATTTAAATTATATGTTACTCCATAGAAGAGGTTTTGATTCATTACATTTTCCTCCAGTTCCCAGAAATAACAATCCCCTGCCTCACTTAGGCCGATCTAGAAATCTTAGAGTAATGATGAGCTCTCGCATACCTGTTGCGATATATTAACAGCATCCTGGATAAGATATATGGCTCACTTCGTAAACTTTGATTCTGGGCGTATTTTCTCTTAGAAGTTATCGATCTTAAAATCTTCAAAGCTCTAGTTGCTCAATTTTTTTACTTATGGAAGCTTAGTTTCTCCTAGTCTGGATTCTGGCTGTTAATAGCTTATAAAACTCTTACATAGTTAGTTACCTAGTTAGTTAGTTATACTTCTTGGTAAGTTATTTTATGTTGAAAAAACTCTTTATGCAAACGAAAAATCTTTAAAAAAGAAATTTCATTGCAAAAAGAGGGCGTTTCATCTAAGCAGGAACCGTATAATCGTCAGTACGGCTTGGTTCCTGCCTGCCGTATACGCCAAAGCAAACAGCCAAGCTGACCTCATATATAGACTTAAAATAAATTTTAAGTGTGAATTATATGAGGCAAAATACTACGTATTTACTTGAATGCCTAGCAAGATTTAGCCCTATGCGGGACTAGCATTTCATAGAGTTTTGCTATGAAAATTCATAGCGAAATAAGTCATTATGAAATTATCTCTATACCTTATTTTGTCCCTCAGTAGTTGCTTCCAAAATAACATATTATATACACGCTAAAATATTAAGCAATCTTGATAAATAAATAATTGAATTGAATTGAATTGAATATTACAAAGTGTGGTAAATGCCGCAAAGTATGTAAATATTAAAATATTCTCAAGTTTTGATATTTTTAGAAAACTATGATTCACACACAATTGCCTGCAGTGGCTGAAGCATAGCCAGTTCAAAACAAACTAACAGGAAAATGGATTAATGTCTGGCTTGGTATGTATATTTGCCAAAAATTTGAGAAATTTTACAAAACATTTATCCGTAAGATCGATTCGATATGTTGGCATTGCATATGGCATTTAAATATTGTTGCTGCATCCACATGTACCACATTTCTCATAATTATAAGTCAGAAAAATGAAATCAAGACATCTAGAATGTTTACTTGTGAATATTTTCAGAATGACTATGTCATTTAAGTGTTTATCTGAAGAAATATTTGTGAACGAATTTCAAAAATAGATGGAAAAAAATATCAAACGTGGTCCATTCTCAAAAGAAGGCATTTGTACAAAATCATAGTCATGGGAGGTAATTTAAAAAATATCTAAAATAAAAAAGAGTTTTTCCTTAATCATATAAATCCGAAATAAATAAGTTTTTGTCGTTGATGAATAAACAGGCTAGAGGTTTTGGATCGGTCTGCAATATTTAAGGTATATAAGTTGAAAATACTCGAGAAAATATAGCGGTCTATTAGTCTCACCTCCAACGAACATCCCAGAATACTTGCCCAACGAAATGAAATATTGTGGAGCCTACGTAATTTAAAAATGATAAGAAAACTAGAGCTATGAATTCTATTAAGACAGTAGAATGCAATTTTGGTAAAATCGATTTTGAAAATGTTAATCCTAAAATTCAAATGCAACATATTCGCCGAAATCAAACGATACGTGAGTTCAAGCTACCATAAATATTGAATTTTACCACAGCACCATTAAAGAACCACATATTTGTGACAAGACTGATGCTCATGTTTGTGACTTAATTTACAAAAGCAAAATATTTGATAATTAAATTCGTGGTTTCATTTATAAACGGCAAAGATAAACCATTAAGAAAGACAATGTTTAACTGAGACTTCTCAAAAATTAAATTCTGAATTCATATACACTTTAACTCTACAGAATAGAGCAGTTGATGTAAGTACAGCTGAATTTATTATTACGCATATGAACGTTGAAAATTTCAGCACATGTTCAAAAATTGCTAATTAATAAGGTAAAAAGTAACGATCCCACCACGGAACCTAGGGGCATACTAAAGGGTTTTCCAATCAGAGGTGTTATTTTAATTAGCCCGCTATTTCGGTAGATGTCACTTTTGTACCTGTCATTTTTTGACATTTGACAAGTAGAAACTACGCCATTAATAAAAATGGAACGATGCACGATTCAACAACGCATTGAAATTATTAAAATTCACTATAAAAATGGTGAAAATGTGGCAGAGACGGTTCGTAAAACTCGAACATTTTTGGGTCGTCGTGAAGCACCTTGTCGGACCGCAATACAGAAATTGGTAGAAAAATTCGAGCTGTCGGGACAAGTTAGTGATGTGAAGAATAAAACAAGTTGCCCGTAGTGATCAAAAGTTTTGCCACCCCTAAGCTAGGCAACTATACCCCGGATTGTATTTGGCTACAGCCAAAACTTGAGCTAAAAATGTCAACTGAACTGACCCCCCCCCTCTCCCCCGCCTTCCCCAACAGCTTAAGCATAACAGACTTTTAAGAGATCCTTTAACCTCTTAAATTTAGGAAGTAAGAGATTTTAGCAGAATTAGTATTCTACATAAATATTTGTGGAGAAATATTAACTTTAAGAGATTAAGCCTAGTACTAAGGTTCGCGCTAAACTAAATTTTAGCGGGTCTCCAATATCGGGCCGTTCTTAAAGCCTAATACTAAGGTCCGTGCTAAGCTAAATTTTGTATGAAAATTTAGCAACCTAAAATATATTGGCGAAAATTTATCCTGAATTTTAGCGAGCGGTACTAAGGTCAACGCGCTAAATTTGCCTTTGAGTTTTGATTAGAGTCTCCAAAAAATTTAGCTTGAATTTATCCGCCCTGGCCGATCTTTAGCGCTCTAAAAATTTTAATGTTCTGAGTTCTGAGATTTGATAAATTTATTGATCGGATTTTTGTAATTTACGTAGTTTTGTACGTCTTTGCTGTAAGTACGGATGAATTGGATTTCTTCTCTTGGCCGTATTTTCAATATCATTGTTAACTTTTTTTCTTATTTTAATATTTCCAAATAATTTTAACTACCAGTTAGAAATATTATCACCGCGAGTTGTAATTCCGTAGAAAATTTGCAAAATTGTTCTTCTTCTTGTTTTTAATATATCTTTTCTCTGATTCTCCGCTGTAATATTTTAGATGCTAAAGAACAGCCCGATATTGGAAACCCGTTAAAATTTAATTTAGCGCGGACTTTAGTACTAGGCTTTAGAAGCTGAAATATGACAGCTGAGACTCAGAAAAAAGATATAGTAAAAAGAAGAACAAGACGCATTTCGCAATTTTTTTTTTTTTTGAAATACCGCGCTCGGTGATAATATTACTAAAAACAGGTAGTTAAAATTATTTGGAAATATTAAAAATACAAAAATAATATGAGTAATGTATATACTTACAATAAGAAAACAAAATTAACAATAATATTGAAAATATGGCCACGGGAAGAAATCCAATTCATCCGTACTTACAGCAAAGACGTACAAAACTACGTTAACTACAAAAATCCGATCAATAAATTTATCAAATCTCAGATCTCTGACAATAAATATTTTTAGCGCGCTAAAGAACGGCCCGGGCGGATAAATTCAAGCTGAATTTTTTGGAGACTTACTGGTGGTGCCATCTCTAATCAAAACCCAAAAGTAAATCTAGCGCATTGACCTTAATACTGCTCTCGCTAAAATTCAGGATAAATTTTCGCCAATATCTTTTAGCTTGCTAAATTTTCATACAAAATTTAGCTTAGCGCGGACCTTTAGCACTAGACTAAAGACAAAAGATTTTAGCACTCTGAAATTCTATACAGCCTCAGAAGTGATTCACGTTGTTTCTCATATTGCTCAGAACTATCCTCTGTGCATAGCTCAAATTGTATAATTATTTTATATTTCACAAAACTTGTACATTATTTACGTAATATATACGAATTATATAAATATGTACTTATTTTACAGCATTTTTATCCAACATTTCGTTATTTTAAAACAAAACAATTTCTGCAACTATCACGATAAGAGATTTAAACGTACCTCGGTGAGGAGCTCTTATGTTAAGAGAGACTTGACAGATATTTTCGTTTGCTAGAATACCAAATCTCTCTTCGTTGGAAGTAGAGCTAGCTAGAATCAAGTGACAACCGTCCTAGACCCCTGTTCACGAGCTCGATACGATATCGTGCGATTTTTTAGTGACGTTCTGTTCTTGCTATAGACCTATCTCTATTTTCCACTGGTTTTTATCGCACGATTGGTTTACAAGATTGACAGCGGCTACAACTTATTTTATTTAATTTGTAGTGGCAAGGAGATATTAGTGTAAAATTTACATATGTTTATGTTTTTATATTTATATATATATTTACATATTATAGTAAATTTCGACATCACTGGGGAACTTTACCATCCGATTACAAATGTAAACAAACATAAATGTTGACGTTAAGATAAAAATCGCACCAAACTAAGAGCATTGCTGCAATAAATTTTTGTGTCGCACGAAACGTAGAAAGAGTAAGCATGTTCAGCGACAACAACATTGCTGCAGCCAATCAGAGCTGACATTTTTTATATTTATAAAGTCTGCGGAGAACGTCCTTAAATTTATTAATTTTTTTCCTAATGGCACAGCAGTCCCTGTGACAGCTTTTAAAAGTTACTACAATATTTGACCCGATTATGTTCATACAGTCCGTTTATCAGATTTCTTATAGTGACACCCTATATTTCCTCAAGGGTCCAAAAATTTAAGAATTTTACCTTTGCTTGTTGATGAAAGTCCTTAAGGTGACAGTAATTCCGCATTTAATATACTATAAAGAAGTGGAACAATTCCATTTCAACGTTTCCATGCCTCTACCCATGTTTACCACAATTTTATAGCCTTTAAAAGAATTTCCTAGTTTAAATGAATGTGGATACAATTTTCCTCTCCTCCTCCTCCTTTCCTTTCTTTCTTTTGTTTGTTTGAAAATAAATCGACTTTCTTTCGTGTGTTGTTGTGGACAGTTGTATTCTACTTCCTTCATCAATTCATCTAACAATGCTTACCGTAATCCTCCCCATTTGTCAGATAAGTGCCGATTTTCATTTCAAATCGATGTCAAGATTCATTGCAGTCGAAAGAAACCAAATTTATGACCACCTCAAAGTTTAATCCAGTTAATTTTCTCTTAGGGTATTTAAACTGTGGATAATCTAAAGACTCTCTTCCATAAGTTCCGGTCTATGTAATTTTGTAGTCGTCGTACTAATTTAATTAACCTAAACATTTCCAATAAAATGACCTCAAAGAGGTAGGAGGAGTTGTCACGAAAATCAGAGGGTTTGACTCTTAGGAACTAGAAAATTTTCAAGTACACCAAGTTCTTCAGACATACTTAAGAGCCTCCGACAGAGAGAGAGAGATTGGATGTAGTTTCCTTCTGCGGTTGTTGGGGTACATGTTCAGCGTTCGTTCCACTTACAGCTGTGAAGAACTCAATTTGAAAAGTTTAATCTAGTGGAAAATTTCCCGTACGTGAACACTTGAAACCACACTGGATTTGCACTTCAGTAAAAAGGCTAACATTCCCGGAATTTGCTTTGCTGTCATCGTTCAAATAAATCTCATCGCGGGAGATGTGCTATTCACTAACAATAATTTAATTTTACTTCACTCGCTTTAAGCTTGCGAATAAAAGGATTTGATTGGCCAGGATGGTGGGTGAATGAAGTTTTCAATAAATCAACTTTTAGAAAATTGAGGGAGGGAGGAGAGAAAGAAATTCTGTTGGAAACTGTTCCATAAAATGGAAGAGAAGTAATTATGTTATCAAATGCATTAGGAATTATTTATAGAATTTATGAAAATGACGAGTATTTACACAGTTTATACGTTTCACCTTATCACGTTCAGTACTAACTGTATGCAGAGAAGACGTCAACTAAGTTGGGACCGCCATTTCATGGTAGAACAGTTTTGAATATGTCGAAATTTAGGGCTCAATTAGGGCTAATTTAATTTAAAAAAATCCATGGATAATCCAACTTTATTAAAACTTAGGACCACCACCAACCACCACTGAGAATATGTTAAATAGTATTGCTACAATAGTGTGCACTGCGTAATATTTTAGGGCTCAATTAGGGCTAATTTAATGTCTTTTCTCCGAAAGTAAGAAATCAATTGAGGCCAAGAAATCATAAAAGTAAAAGTTTAAAAAACAAAATGCTCCATCGGTGTTAACCTACACGCTACCAACATTTTAAGAATACTGTGTTTTTCAGTCGGATTAAATTTGTGATCAACAAATAATACTGGAAAAGAGTTGAATACTCTAATCTTTCCCGAACTGATAAAGGTTAATAAGGCGTTATCCACAGAAATGTAGAGAAAACATAAATACTGTTTTCTATAGTATTTATTAAGCCTAATCTCCAACAAACCAACTAAGAAACCATGAATTAGCGGTTAACTATTACTGAGTGCACAGCGAAATGTAGATGCTAAATTGGTACCCAGCTTAGAAATTGACATTCAATGTCTTCAACACAAATAGAATTTCACTACGCTAAATTTGGGTTACCACACTTCCTGTTTTCTCTACGAGTATTGTAACAATACTATTTAACCTATCCTCAGCAGTGGTGATCCTAACTTTTAATAAAGTTGGATTATCCATGGATTTTTTAAAAAATACTAGAGCATTAAATTCGGGGAAGTAGCATTCAATTAGCCCTAATTGAGCCCTAAATTTTGACGTATTCAAAACTTTTCTACCATGAAATGTCGGTCCCAACTTAATTGACGTGCAGAGAAGGACTCTTGATCTTGATTGATAACCTTGATTGCATTTTGTAGCTGAAACATAAAATCTTACTGTGCCGTAGAATTTTTTTAGTCTGACAATAAAAACGGCTCTGACCAACAGTTTGGACCAGGAATAGGTTTGTTGACTGCACAAACTTTGCTTGGGAAATGAAGAATTACTCTCCAATAATGAATTGGTGTAGCCATATTATTCGATTTTATTAACTGGTGAAAGAATAGATGCAGAATTAGTGTATAACTACGAATTTACATTGAAAAATATCAAATAAAACATAAAAACTAGCTAAGTCAAGGATTCTGCTGGGTGATGGACCTCCCTCAATGGACACAGCAAACTCTGCCAGGAGAGGTTACTTAAAGTTGGAGTAATAATATTAATAATAATAACTTTATTTCGGGAAAAATGTACACAGGATTAAAAATATTTTTATTGTACTAAACTAGAGAGGTGCTGGCGTATTATATAAGTAGTAATTTATTAGAGAAAGCAGTTCAACAACAAAAGAAAAAAAGCTAAAAAAATATATAAAAAAGAATTAAGAGGAATCAGTACTCAGTAAAAGTTTCAATTTAGATACCAGCGAACCTGTAGTTAATAAAATTTACTATACGTAGGTTTGTGTTCTGAAAGTAAGAAAATTCATATAAAATTAGCCTAGACCTAGACCACAGAGCACATTAGAGACATCTACCGCAAAAAACAGAAACCCAACACCCGACAAAACCATACAATTTAAGACGAAAAATGAAAATTTGCAGTTCACATAAATTGAAAATTTTTAACTTGCTTTGTATTTAAACAACTTTCAAATAACTATTGCAATTTCTTGTCGGTGAAAAATCGGTAGAAAGGACAAATACTATTAGAGTCAAATAATTATAAAATGCGCCACTAAAAATGAAAAAACTCGACGTTATTTGCTAGATACAGGCCTTATCTTTCTAAAACTGTCACAATTTAAAGAAATGAGAATACCTACCCACAGGAATTTGACTTAAAAGACTTCAATTTTTACAAGTTTCCGAGCTAATATCTCCATTTCAATACACTTTTTTAATTTTTGCCGACGTTATTTACTAGACCTCTTCATTAACTTTAATTTAAGATATAAATCATTATCCTGCTACAAATAGTTTGCCAGAAATTTGCATTGAAATATGTATGAAACTTGCAAATATTGGTACTGACGCCTCTTAAACTATAGAAATAGGGAATAAACTATAAAAAATAAAATAAACTATAAAAAAGAAATAAAATGGAAACTAAATTAAACTAATTCAGCCAACTTACCCCGTCAAAGATAACAAATAAAACTGAGAAAATTCAAATTAAAATAAAATATACTAGAAAAACTTTTAAAATAAATTGCACTAAAAAGTAATAAATATTTGTTTTTGTTTTTCAATTTCAAAGTTTCATTGCAAAATAAGAAATGCTAGAACTCAGATAAAATCTTAAAAGTTTTGGCATGAATTGCAGTTAGACAACTGTGACTATAGTTATGAATTTGCAAACCTTTAAGATTTAATCTGAGTTCAAGTATTTCATATTTTTCAATGAAACTTTTCTTGTGTAATACCACTGAAAACGAAAAAAATACATTATTTTTTTACTTTTTAGTGCATTTTATTTACGAAAGTTATTTATTTTAAGTTTTTTTAATAAGTAAATTTTATTTTCTACTTTTTAAACATTACACTTTCGCTAAAAACTAATATAGCGATACATAAACTATCTAGCATATGCATATTATTTAGCATCTGCCTTCACTTGCGAACATTGCGGGGTAATTTGGTTTTCTCTGTGGTAAATAATTTAGAAGATTATCGCACTTTAACGTAAGTACTTCCGTGTGAAGAAAAGTTTACATGAAAAATTTGGAAAAATTTATTTCACAGCAAAACCAATATAACGGTTGAACATAGAAAATTGAAATGTTAAAGCGCTTAAAAGAAAAATCATTTAATAGCGCTCAGCAAGAGCTTTAATTTAAAATCACAAACCGCCCAAATTGGACAACCCTTAGGAGTGTATTTACCACCCCCCCCCCCCCAAGACCACCAAAAACGTAAATATTTTTACCCCTTATGAAAGCTCCCCATTCACTCATTCTAAATCAAAAATCCATCCATGTTTTATACCTAATCTACATGTCGTCAAAACGATATGGATATTTATGTTGGCTTCCCACACTGCATTTGAAAATTCATACTTGCAAAAATGTTTCTTCTGTAGTAGTTAATCAGCAAAAACAATGTAGTAATACCTCGGCTGTATTCAGCATAATTTGGGAATTTAGAACAAAACAGTTGTAAACTGGAACATATGTTTTCAATCTTTTATATTATTCAACTTGTTCCAAGTTCTTAGTTTACTATACTATAGTATAAATTATTAAGACCAAATACTTCCTTTGATGTAATTCTGCAATGAAATGGAGAAAGCAATTACATTTATGATAATTGACAGGTCAACAGCTGTTTAATTTGGGAACTTACCACTACTTACATATTTCGTGTATTTATATGCATTATTCAGCAAACGATATCGTGCACTGTAGATTAGGCATTACTATATTAAAACTCTTTCGTCACGAACCTCGCCCATACGCACAAAATTATTTAGTCGGGGGTTTGTGAGTAGATAAAAGTTACTTAAAAAGGCAAATTTGTAAAGTTTATGAAGTAAAAGTGTCCAAAATACAATAATTCATCTCTAATTAACACAATAAAATTACAGAAGAAAGATAAAGGAAAGTTCTGTCTTATTTCCACTGTATAGAAAAATTGTAATAAATTATTAACTTCAAATTTACAACATTTAAACTGTAATGAGTTCTTTAAAAGAATTAGCAGCGCCAACACAATGAGTACTTGATGAAAACGAATTTCACAACCTCGCGACCTGGACAGGAAAAGACCTCTCGATTATTAGTCTCCCAAACCTTAGAATATTATGATATTACGATTGCGGGGAGATAATGACGTTCGGAAAAACTCTTGAGTGTATTCTGGTTTGCCCTTGTGAAGTAACCTGTAAAAGAAAATCAGAGCTCTATGTTTTAAATATACGGGTAAAAAGCAACTAAGAAGCAAGTTTTTATAAGCTGAGATATAAAACCTTCTGCGACCAAAAATAAAACGGTTGCAATCATTAAATTCTTCTTCTACTCTTCGGAGACAGGTGCAACCCAATTTGGGATATATCTGGGGTAAAATTAACGCTTTAACTTGCTTCATTCTAATTTTTGTAGATATAAGTTTCGCGTAAATATATATTTTGCGAATAATCGAGGTTACTCTATCACAGCAGCTCACGTCTTGGTTCATAACAATACACAAATTTACAACTTTTCACAAGTAAGGTATAGCGATAACGTTTAAAAACGCTGGAGGTATATACTCTATGTCGCTGGAGCAAGAGTTCTGCATAAATCCATCTTTGAGATCGTCCACTCCATCGCTACTGACATCGGCAGGGAGAGCGACCTTCTTCTAGAGACTATACTGAAAAGCGAATTTGAATCAATAATTCCATCTAGGGCAGATTGGGCGCCACACACTGTTCTTCAAACCTCTAACAAACCCTATTGTTTATACTGACAGCTCCAAAACTGAAGAAATACTGGAGCAGGTATTTTCTGTGAGGAGCCTCATATGGAAATCACCCTCATCTTGAAAGCCATGTTACGGTTTTCCAGGCGGAAGGCAAGGCCATTCTTGAAGCGGGAAAATATCTCCTCAACGCGAATACGGTGAACAAGGAGATCGCCATCTTCTCGGACAGCCAAACAGCTATAAAGGCTTTGTCAAAACTTTTCATAACCTCCAAGCTGGTACTGGAGTGCAAAACCACCCTCATAGGGTAGGCGCTGTGTGGGTACTAGGTCACAGCGATATCAACGGGAACGAAAGGGCGGATAACCTCACTCGTATTGGTGCAACCTCACAGAAATCATTCTCTGCAATCGGGATTGCACCAAACAATCTTGCATCTAAAATTTGGGCCTGGGCTGACGGCCAACATAGTCGCCTTTAGCTGGACGATCCCTCGGGTAGAACTACTAAGGAATTGTGAGGTAAACCTAACCCAAGTCTGACGAAAAAGATATTGCGGCTGAGCAATCTAACTCTGAGAACATTTGTGTCAATTCTCACGGGGCACTCTCTTCTCAGGGGTCAACCTACACAAGATGAGACTTGTTGATGATCCCATATGTAAAGGATGCGGAGAAGAACCCGAAACGGTTACTCACTTCTTGTGTCACTGTTCGGCTCTCTCCCGAAAGCGATACAGACTCCTTGGCTCATTTGTTAAAGCGTTCAGATGGGACCTATGAGCTATTGCTCATAAGCTTGGAGGTTGAATAATGGGCCTTGCTGTCTTGGGCCACAGGAATTTATTCCAGAGTGCTCCCCCGGAGGACTCAACCTCTTTTCGATCTATCCATCCATGTCCTCTATACCATAGATACCACTATAGAAGGCGATAGATTTCGACTTTTCGGGTTGAGTAACAACCCATTTCGTGATGACTGTTCAGTGATCCTGCGGAGATCGCAATTGATATGCTAAATACAATCCTCTGAGAGCCCCATAAGCCTGCTTAGGTACACTTGCACATCGTCAGCGTACATGTTATCTACAGTAACATCATATACTACTTTGGGAAGTTCGTTGATGTAGACATTGAACAATAGCTAGCGATATCAACGGAAAGCTAATTGGCATGGAATACAATGAATACAACGGTCTTTTTTCATATGGAACTGCGCACAATGGACGGATGCAGTCGCAGCCGTACGCAGTAAGTTTAAAGAAATTTTTTCAGAAAAAATAGCTGCCCTAGCAGCATTCCTGATCGATGCTCTATGCATCTGAATTTTTAATTGTTCATTAGGTATTTTACTATTCCCTACTAAAAAAAAAAAAAACAAGTAGGTACTATGGAGATTTTTTAACATTCCGACAATCATAGCTTTGTCGGAATACATCAAAGCCCTCGAGAAATACCTACTTCCTATGAAACAGAAATCCGTATATATATATATATATATGTCCGTGCTGGTCGGAGTCTCAAAAATATTTTATACTGATCTTTATGGAAAAGTGACTAGACATTGATTTTACTACAACTACTATCTATACAGGAAAATAATCTTCCAGTAAGTTTTAAGCTTGGTTCGTCATCTTCCAAACGCGAAACTTACTGTATACCTTAGTCAACAAAATAATCAAATAGTTTTGATAAAAATGAAACCTTACTATTTTCGGCTCAATAGCTCTCATCTGAGTAGTAGTTCCATTTCGGCCATAGTCCGAATCTGCAGACAGCTTTATTTGATTACTTCGGAGTTCGGACCATTACACATTCACAAATGTTATTATTACTGAGCTGAGAGTCATTCGTTTAACATTAATTTTTTTAAATAATTGAACTGTGTTTGGGAGGATAAGAAATCAAGCTAAGATTATTACCCATTTTTTGCATGAATACCACTGACATGTTTATAACTGGACTGTTCGTTGAACCAAAAATGCATGAAAGCAAATGGCACCTCTTTCATATTTCTGTACCTTTCCGTGAGAGCATACTTTCCCACTGAACTGTAACGTTATGGAGCCCATATTTAGTATATACATATATTTCTTTCTATCTTCTATGTACTGCTTGGTTGTAACTTAAGTGTACATTTTAGAGTTTAACACATTTACGCCGGCGCCGATTTACATGTTTTTCACTGTGAGACGGCGCTCGAATGCACGTTTGGCTTCATCTGGCGACGCGGTATTAACTCACCCGACCATCTCCGATTTGGATGTAACTTTTATAGTTTGTAGGGAATACCAAAATAGCTCACCGATATTTTTTTATCCCCTGCTATGGTACCATTCGGTAATTAGAATCGGATCGAAGTTTAGCGAAAAGAATTATTTTTACGACAAATAGGGGTTGTAATTAACTACCCCTATTTAGACTTCCTATGTAATTTCCGAACTAAAAAATAGATCTGAAAAAAAATATTTTTTCAAATATCCGAAAATTGTGCCGTTTTTATCCCCACCCTCCATCCAACTAAGCCCATCCCTTAAATTTTCACCCCTAATATTCCAGAATATATTAGGTATATTGTGAAAAATGAATTAATTATATCCATTAAACATTTACATAGAAAATTCGATTTTCGTGGATCAAGATAATTAGTCGTCTTCCAGCACAGAAGAGACTCTGTAAAATTTTTAAATATAAACGTTCAAGCATGTTCGTAGAATGAAATTGCGTAGAAAGGAAACCAGTCCTTTTTAAAATGGAAAATGGACGTTTTTTGAGTGAAATACGTCGGCGAAATTTTTTTTTTTTCAAACAAAACATGATCACAACAGGCTGTTAATGCATACGATAGAAAGGACAGGCAAGATATGTGCAAAATGAAGGAAGGAGAGTGTATATGACCCAAGTGACAAAAAATCCTTTTTTAACGGTAATAACGTCTCTATGAAATTTACAAGATCAAACAACGTGCTCCGTCAATCAATCACACTCTGCCCTCTTTAATTTGATACCCCATATGCCCCATATGGGGTGGTACAGCCCCTCAACGCCCGAAAAAATCGGTAGCTCCGTTTCGGGATATGATTTTTTGAAAATGACATTTCATCGTAAAATCACGAAATTTCTAACCCCCTAGCGGGAGGGTGGGACGTGGCAGGGGAACACAAAAAACTACGTGTGAGCTATATTGATATTCTATACAAATTGTGAAAGTTTCATCCAAGTCCATTAACAAAAAAGGCACATAATAAAGTTCATTTCTACCCTCCATGTACCACCAGTGGTACATCCCACCCCATAGGACAGTCCACCATGTACCACCAGTGGTACATGCCTGCGGGAATGTATTAAGGAAAAATTAATATAAATTTGAAAATAATGTATACAAATTTTTGATCATATTAAATTCAGATACCCCTCTATACACTCGTATATGCTGTCAATTGCAATCTTAATCTTAATACTGCAATAAATGAAGATGTAATCACTTTTTCTTTTAATCCCCTCCCCCTCCTAAAAGAAACCTATTTGTTATAAGTATTATTCAAAAGTAAGAATCGTGATGAAAATAAATTAAATGAAAGCCATCCGAGGAAGAAAAACTTCTACTCCTCATTCTATGAAAATGAAACTGGAATAAATTTATGGCTTTGAAGCTTCTAGGTTTACATGTCATAATTAGTAAACTTTAGTGAAATTTTTAATGAAAAACGCCTGACACTTTTAAACCACAACCAGATAAACCATAAAAATGTACCAGAAGGCTAGGAGAAAGTTTCCGAATCAAGATAAAACAAACTTTGAAAACTTTTACAGTTGTAATAGATCATTACGATGTACTATTCAATACAATACAATAATATATTGGTATGTATTTAGGTTTGATGGGATGTTCATATAAATAAGGCCGAAAGAAGTGAAAGTTTGAACTCTTCAAAACTGAGTGAACGCTGCGCATAAGTGTATACAACTCTCTTAATTGAATTACAAACGGAAAAACCTCAATTTGGAAAAGTGCATATAATTCCATTAATATACATATACTTAACGGTTAGTGGCAGTGCCTCATATTTTCCTTTACTTTTCCATAAAACTTTAGATTTTCCAATAGACAAATATAATTTAGTCAAGAACGAGTCGCGTTCATGCAATCAGGGTTCTGTAGTAGAACTTTATCTACGAACAGTAAATCGACTGAATTTAGGTACCCTAACCTAGTTTTACACGGTACACATGTTCCAGAGAATATCGTGTAAAAAAAGACAAACAATAATGGGAAAATATTAGATTGATGCAACAACCTCAAAAGGCCTACAAAAATTAATAATTTGATAAAACAAACACAAGTTTTGTTCTTAGCATACCATGTCCATTTTATTTCACATGTCATAATCATTTTAAAGTTTCTAAGAAATAAAGGAACATAAAAAGAAGCGGGACTTGGGGGTTGTGGAGGTTTTTGAACAGGTGGAGGTGGAGCAGGGTGGTACATGACTTGCTGGGCGACATTATGTAAACCCACCGCCATCGTGCTACATGCACAAAGTCGGGACTTCACAGTAAAAGACATCCCCGGGACCCTCATAATTATCCCCTTCAACCCCAACCTCTCTAACATTAATTAATTAATGTCTACATGGCCGAACTTACAGCCATCTGAGAGGCTGTCACCCAAAAGGACACCGCCGCGATCTTCTTGGACAGCCATCGACTATCAACTCGATCCAAATTCTAGGCAATAAAATCAGCCTGGTTGCCAATATCCAAAGCACGATACAGAACGAGAGTTTCGAGATCACATGGTGTCCTGGCTATGTAGACAATCCTGGCAATGAAAGAGCGTTCGGCCTGGCTCAGCCAGCCTGGCAGAGGTCGAACGATTTCCTTGCGAGCCATCATACAAGCACCCTACAACCAGACATGTACGAGCTACCAAGAAGAGCCATGATCGAAATGTCCAGAGTCAGGCTGGGGCACTTCCTAGCCATAAAGCAACACCTTTTTAGGAAGCAACCGTGCCTCACCTGCACCTTCTGTGGTTTAATCAATTTTGCGTGCAACTTAGTCCGTGACAGCAGAGAAATGCAAGTTAATGAAGAAGCGCGTTGAAAAATTTTATTTTCATACTGTGATTTACACCCATCAGCTTCTAAATCGGACATTGTGCGATATTTCCAAGATGTTGGTTTTTCAAGAAAAACAGTGTATAGTATTTGTATTTGAAAAACACGGGAAAACAATATTTCGTATAAAAAACAAAAAAACAAACGGTCAGGTAATCCTTTTTCAAGCAATAAAATGAGGCGTGAGCTGAAGAGGATCACAGTAGGAAAGGTTGCTAAAAGTTATCGAAGTTTAATGGCAGGTTTCACAGTCCAGGCTTAAGCCAGAGCTTATCTAAGCCACAGGGGTGTGGCTTAAGCCCAAAACTTAAGCCTGCTCGCTTTCACAGTACTCAGTAAGCTGAGGCTTAATTAAACCGCAGATGAAAATTTTTAAGTTGTCAGCACTGCGGTAATTGTGAATTTTTTTTTGTAAAAAGAAAATTGCCATTGTGGATTAAAAACTAAGCGAAAAGAAGAAGAACTTTTTATTTACCAGTTTGTTGTGGTTTTTATCTGGAAGGATATCAAATCCAAAATCATTTTTGCAGAATGTTTCGACAACGGAAACCATCAAAGCCGAATGTTTCTACAGTCGGAACCAAGAATAACAATCAACGTCATCCCATTTCTCGAAATGTTGCGGGCGCCTTATAATTTTTTCACGGGTCACACCTTGCGATATTATATTATACATTTCTTGGTCGCTTATATCCTCTGCATCTATTTGGTTTCTTCTTAAAACGTCAAATGGAATGCTGACACTAGCTGCCAGACAGTACTCAAAACTGCTAATTAGATAACTATTTTTCGCTTGGAAAATTTCAATTTAGTTTTAAAGTATAACTTTTGAAATATGTACGTTCATTTAATAACAAAAAATATAATATTTAGGCAAAATATATATTTCGCAATAATTTCTTATGTGTTTCACAGCAAAATCTGAGGCTTAAGCCTTCGAGATGACGGGCTTAAGTTAAACTTGCCTTAAGCCATTGATTTCACTTAAGCCTTGACTGTGAAACCGAAATATTTATTAAGCCTTGACTTAAGCCATTGCTGTGGCTTAAGCCTTGACTGTGAAACTGGCCATAAGGCGAAGATTTAATTGTGACCACAAGACAGCAAAAAGAGTTACTTTCACTGAATATAATGTGTAAAAAAGCAAAGCACAAATTATAATGTATGAAGATTCATATTTCACTCTTAATGGCAACGAGAGTGGCAAAGGCATTATTACTACGATACTCCTCAATCAATTGCTGCTGATCATGTGAAGATGTCTGCTACAACGAAGTTCCTAGAAAAAAATTTTTGTGTGGTTGGCCATTAGCTCTGAGGGAAATGCTGACCGTTATTCTGAAGTCTGTCTGCCAGAAGTGAAGAGCTTCATTTTAAAACATCATCGCACAGACGAGGTGATTTCCTGTCCCGATCTATCTTCTGCACACTCCGCTAAAAAGTCAATAGATAACATACCACGGCTTCGGCCAATAGAAGACATGTAAAATTTTGACACTAGAGCTGTGACGTGTTTTTTCCAATAACGTATATATGTATGTCGTAGACATTTTACGTAACTCAGCACTTCACGAAAAGTCTAGACACTTCATGAAAAGTTAGCAGATAGTGTAACGGTTTTGACCTAGCCTCGTTTTACATTATGTGTCTGAAATTTTTAGTCAATTCATGAATTGCTAAAAGCGCGCGTGTATGTGTGTGTATGTGCGTATGTGTGTGTATGTGTGGATGTATGTGTGTGTGTGTGTGTCGCAGGCCTGGATGCGACCTCCCCCTCCGCCACACATCTCCCTCTCCTAGTATTTGGTTATGTCGGGTGGTATTACACTATCGGCGTAAAGGCTTTTAGCATTTCATGATTTGAGTAAAAATTTCAGACACATAATGTAAAAAGTGGCTAAGTCAAAACCGTTCCACTATCTATTTAAAAAATTATATTTTACCGTAATAAAACATTAGTTCTTAACAATATAACATACATATTTCTTAATATTTTGTTATACTCCCTTTTTCTTTAATTACTTCATTAATGCGTCCTGGCATACTCGATATACATGAGCGAATCATTACTTTTACATTTTCGTCGTTGTACCAAATATTTTCAATATTTTTTTTAGTTCTTTTATTGTATTATTTGGTACGCTATAGACCTTGGATTTGAGATAGGCCCAACAATTTTCTATTGGATTTAAATCGGGAGAATTGCCCGGCCAAGGAAGGATATTGAGTTCTTCAGAATTAAAGAAATCCATTACAGATCTCGAAGTGTGGCAAGGTGCGCAATCTTGCATGAAAGTGTAGTAAGATCGGTGGTAGAGCTTCGAATTTATATAGGGAATTAGAACGTCGGATAGGATGACTTTGTATTGATCCTGACGCAATGTTCCCTCCACGAAATAAATGGGACCAGGGCCGTCTTCGCTTATGCAACTCCAGATCATTATAGCCGGTGGATGTTTCACAGTTTTAGCAATGCAGTCCTCTTTATACCGCTCTCCCGGTTTCTTCCGGACATACTGAAACATTTCTGTAACGGTCTCCAAGCGGCATTCGTCACTGAATATCACCTAGAGATTTCAAAATTTTAGTTGTTTTTTAGGCAATTTATTAGAATTAAAAAATACATGCACATTAAGAATAAATATAACGTACCCTTTTCCATTCATCAAGCGTAATGTGCCGATGAAGCCGCGCCCAAATCAGCCGCCTTTCCTTCATTCGTTGGGTTAATTTCGGCTTTTTCGCTGGACGTCTGCATTTTAATTTGCTTTCATACCACCGACGTCGCATGTTTTGAGTGATATATTCACATTTTGTTGGTTCAGGTCATCTAAAATAGCACGAGCCGATGCTCGACATTGTAATGTACCGATGTGAATAATTTTTCGATCAGTTCTGTTTGTGGTTTTTCGAATTCCACGACAATGTTCGCGCTTACTCTGTACTTAGTACTTGTTTTGTAGTGTTCAAAATTATCACAGTTATTCAACCTTAATTTTATTTTTTTAACTTGAAATAGAACACAATGTATTAATAAATTTAAATTATAAATCACTTTTGTTTTTCTTCACATCGAAATCACAAATAAAAACACCTTTACTTTTACCTAACTGAACATGAAATGAGAGAAAAATGTGGCCTGCTAAGTGCATTTTCATTCTTAACCCCTTACAGGTAGTTTTCTATCTTTTCCACCAATTACAATTTCCAATAAGGGCTCAAGGTTTATTGCTACTTAAAAATTTGTATCCCAGAAAGTAATTTTCTTAAAATAAACAGGCATAAGAATCAAATTTCTGGCATTTTAAGGGTGCGTCTAATTCGTTGACCACCTACGTACATTTCAATTGAAAAGACAGGGAGAAGAGAAAAAATATTCTCTGTATGTTCTCTGTATCGTACTTTCCTATACATTCGGACACAAATGGCGGAACGTGGTTCGTAATGAGAATACCTTATATCTCTGTACCGTGGCCTCGATGCATCCTTAAGGCGCTGTCAAAATATCCAACATGTTTTGTTTTAATGAGGCCACAAAAACACAAGCCGACTAGCTAGCCTTAAAGTTAGCCGCATGAACCGCTTTACTCTCTCATCACAGGCCTACTTTTGTCAAGAGATTTTTTTAGTGTAAAAATGCAACAATTCCCACACTTGGACTATTTTCAAATCCTACAAATGAACACCTGCAACAATTCTGACCATTTGGAACATTTTGTGTGGCATGACTTTCGCACGGTCAGCATATAAATAGCAGGCGATCGACCAGGACCAATTCATTCTTTTCCACACATTCGTCCGAGAAGCACTCTAGGGTTTATTCAGTAATATAAGGCAATTTGTGAAATTTAATAAAAGTTAATTGTTTTTTTTTTTTTTTTTTTTTTTTATTGTACAGCTTTTCATTTGCGCTTTCGATACAATTTGTATATACGGAAGTAAGCAAATAAATTGAATTGAATTGATGATGTTGTCGTCCAAGGTTAAAAACAAAAAAAGCGGTGTATAATCAACTGCAACATAAAAACCCTTTCTGTACGTTACTTTTAAAAGATATATGCTCTAAGGGACTTCTGTAGAATATATTATACCCAAAACATTTTCCATACAATGCATTAATATATATCTCTAACGGTTTATGCAGCGTATGCCAAAAAATCCTCTACTTGACGGATTTCTTGTCTTCAGTAAAATCGCAACTGCTTATTCCTTATGACCTAGCGTAATAAAATATATACTAAAACATGGCCAGAGAGCATATCTATAAACTAAAAAAACATGTAAGTAAGATAACTGGCTCTCGATATGCTCACTAACGGACAGACAGACAGACAGACAAAGAAGATGTTGCGTTTTATAATATCTTGGGATGAGAAAAATATGAGTTTTTCGGTTTTCAATTTTTCTTAGTTTTTATTCCACAAAACAAAAACAAAATATTATTTTTCGTAATGTGCAGAATATTTCAGAGCTTTATTGTATCCAAAAGATACAAAAATTTCTTAGCTACAACTAAATAAATTGATATCAACAAGATATCGTCACCTATATCACAGTTCAAGTGTACCATAATCAACTGTACCCACTCGGCGACATTTTGTGTTATGGAATTTATGAAAATGTAATATGAAATGTGACATCCGAAAACCCTTATTCTTTTGAATATTAAAAAAACAGCAACATTCCTTTCTTCTCGAATACAAGCTCAACTAGTTTTACTAAGAATAAACATTAATTAATTAATTAAAACTCTGACATGAATGACACTGCTTAATTGTTGTAAAATAAATTAATTTATGTTTCCTAAAAGGTTTACAACGCACAGGGTACATGCCTTAAAAAATTTTCCAAACTTTACCTGCAAGCAAAATAATGGTGAATCCCTTGGGAAATATGCTAGCAAGCACGGAAGCTTTTACATCCTGTATCAAAAGACTGACGGATTAAAGCCTAAAGGTGATGTGAAAGTGTTGTTTAGAAAAATTGTAAATGAAGGGTAGCGCTAGTATCTGTTGTCACGGAAAGGGTTTTAAGAATTTTATGAGCCTTAAAGGTTTGTAATTTATGTATTAATAAAGTCGAGAAAATACCTGTTGTTTTAAACTTTTCCCAAATTAAAGTACAATTACGAATTATAGACATGTACCGGACAGAAAGCGGCCTCTCACCGAGTACCGCACAATTCATCCAAAACTTTTTTTTATTATTGGTAGGGTCATGGTAATAAATTCCTACTTTACATTCTCACTTATGTAATGTCTTAATCTATTATTTATTCTGAACTTACACCTTTTTACACAAAAATTTTATATATACTCACCTCGGTCGTTGCAATAAGCAGAGATAAAAAATGAAATTAGAATTTATTTTGGTGTATGTTGGTGAACATTTTTATGCCCTAGATAAAATCTAAAGGGTATACTAAATTAGTCATTCCGTTTGTAACACCTCGAAATAATGACCGTAGAGCAAAATGGATTGGACACCCACGCATAATATTAAAAGTTATTTTGATTTTTGTATGTTCGTCCGTCCGTCTGTGCGCATGATAACTCGAGAACGCGTATACTTAGAAAGCTGAAATTTTGTACACAGACTTAAAAAAAAAGTTAAATTAAGTTCGAAAACGAGATAAATCGGGCAACTCCTTCGTGGGGTTGCCATACAAAAATTTGGTTTTTCACTATATATTTGGACACAGCCTGAGAACGCGTCGACGTAGAGAGCTGAAATTTGGTACATTGTGTTTTCATCGTACTAGCAAAAAAAAATTTCAAAAATGGACTAAATCGGGCAACTCCTTCTTGGTATTGCCATATAAAAATTTAGGTTTTTTACGTATACTTTGAAAACGATCAGTCAAAGACATTTTTATTGTACTAAAAACTTCTTCAGAATACCAAATCCTAAAAAATTTGGTTATTATCATTTTTTCTGTGCGACAAATCGTTCTAGAAATTATGCGAAAAACCACTTCAAAAATTCAACTTGCATAGATCGGTGACCTTACAAAATTATATACAGGCATTCATATAGGATATCATAAGAATTGGTCCTAGAACAATTCTAGCTTTTTTACTTATTAGATATAACAAGAAACGTATGGCAAAAGGAGCTATTTGAGAGAATTTTTGGTTACAATTAAACAGAAGAGGAACTGCAAGACTGACAAGGATAGTGATATTGACAAATGCCTGGACACCGGAACCATTAGAGATTTTTATGAGCTGAAACAGCCTACGCTTTTGTATATGAAATTTGCTTGTAAATTTTTCTGTAAATTTTTATGTATTGTAGTATATGTAAGTACCTACAACTATATCCATGATTGTCAATGTCTTCTTTAGAAGAACTGTTGGATATGGTTATGATCATATTAGTCAAATAAGGTGATCTTAATCAAAATGAGAAAATTCATTACATATGAATCGTATCCATTCAAAAAAAAAATTATTCTGGGATTTTCATGCGGTTTGCATCGTATGCTATTCGACCAAGCTTTCCACTGCCAAGATCACTTTTCTACCACACCTAACTTTACGTTTTCCATAAATCCTGAGCCTTGCTTTATATTTTCACGATACTTACACAAAATCGAAGGAGAGAAGCATTTGTGTAGGCACAAGTCTTTGAGCAAAATAGACCTTAGGACTTAGCTTGTTCTATAAGCTCTAAGCAAAGAGGAGTTGAACTTTCATTGAGAAAGGAACTTTGAGCCGAAGCTGGGTAAGCTTGCATGAAGGTGGTCAGAGCTAACCAAAAAACCAGCGATGGGAACTTTTAAAAGATATGAGTCCGCAGGATTGTCGATTATCCCAGATTTCAACCACCGAAGCTCAGTATATAGAAGAAATCTTGATATAATTTTTTTTTTTACAACTTTAAGGCATAATCTCAGCCAAATCACTATCGAATAGTATTATTTAAGTATTTTTTTTTATTTACTAATTACATAAATATTGCGGTAATAAAAAATAGGAATCGTAACGATTATGAATGTTTTCAAAAAGAAGAAAACAACATGTCGAAAATTATTTTCTACATTTTATATTAAAAAATAAATATCGAAAACTGATTTTCATTTTATAGTCCAGGCAAAGGGTATGTTCTGACTTACAAGAGGTCAAGAAGAATTAAAATTTGGTAAATTTGTACCAGTTTGGTGTCCTTATTAATATTCCAAGTTTACGACCATGAGCTACCGCCGTTCCCGCTGCCATATTGGAAAAACAGTACTGAAAACCTGTTTTTTCAGGAATATCTGTTCTCCAGCACTTCATACGTTAAAAATACCTATTACAAAAATTATATAGCATTAAATTCCTTGCAACTTTTGTAGGAAAAATGTTTGAATCAAATGAATAGTTTACGAGTTACAGCGGAGTGAAACTCAGCAAGTTCTACAATTTACAAATATTTCTACGCTGCTGTTTCCACACCTGTCTCCATGGCACCGATTTCACCAATTGTAGAGTTTTCTGAACTTGGCTCCGATGTAACTCTTGAACTATTTATTTGATTCGATAAAAATCATAAATTTAAAAAATATGGGAAATTTGTGAAGATTTAGTCTTAAGGATTTCATTCAATCCTCCGATAACTTTTTATACCCTAGCTGAAAACTTGAAAAATGCTATAAATTGGTGGAGACCTTAGAATATAGAGAGTAGAGGAAGTGTGATAAGCCAAATTTGGTGTAGTCAAATTCTGGTTGTGTTAGAATCTGTTGCCGCTGTAGTGAAAGCTCTGTACAGCCGTGTAGTAGAATCAATATAGAGAGCGGAGCAACAATTTCTTTCAAATTAAGAAAATTCGTTTGACATACATTTATCTCTTTCTTCAATATAATGCTGACTTACTTCACGAGACCGTGAAAAAATCCACGCTCATTCACACGAATTTTACAGGTAACAACACTTCCTGTTGTCTCTATATTCTAAGATGGAGACCTTTATTTTGACACATGATAGTAAAATCTGACGTCTACCTTCATAGCTCGATCCGCCATATTGAAAAAAAGTTGCTCCAATCCACATACATATAAAAATTTGGCAACTCCTACTATTTAGTATTGTTGAATACGATCAGAGCTGGGAGTAGCCTTTTTTATAAGGTTTTACTCAACTCGAAGCTATGAATTAACGGGGATATCATCATCATCTCTGTCTTCATCATCGTTCACGAAGAAATCATCCTCGTCAAGCTCCCTCTCAATGGAACTCTCCTTTTCAGACATGATCAGTGTTGCCAAAAAAATGTTGCTAGTGTTACCGTATTTCAGTTAAAAAATTACCGTTTTTGAAACTTTTCTACCGTCATTTTCATGATGTACAATGGCAGTAGCCACATATAACCGAGCATTTTACTAAATAAAATGAAATGTAGCCTTTTGTACAATTACGTTATATTATATCAATAATGACTCCGGAGCAGGTGTCTTGAGTGTAAGTATCTACTGGTTTAAGACGGTCATTGACTTTTTACCAATCACGAAGTTCCGGGCATTCAAAGATGTCTCGCTTACAGGCGCACCATAAATAGTCAAGAAACACACTCTCCAGTCAGAGTAATGTCATCATGAGAAGCTTTGGCGTAATTAAATGTTGCAACGATTACACGTAAATCTTCACTTTGCTTCAATAGTTTGAATTTAAGTTTGCCCTTTTGAAAGAGACGCGATGCTATGTCACAACCACTGAAAGCATGTGCAAATAGAATTATATCTCGACGTCCTCCATATGATTGTAAAGTCGAGAACAATATATCTTCCGTTCGGCTTTTCCTCTTCCTAGAATTATAAAATAAATACACAGTTCTTCTAGAACTAGAGCAGTTAATAAAACGAGGAGGTTCAAGATACTACTATCACGATCAGAGTATCAGCATCGTCTGCAGAGAAAACTATAGAAAAATGATCCCATGATAATATAAGAAATTTCAGTAGTGTCAGCGGTCCATTTTACACATGTCAGTGACACAAACTGAGCGTAAAAGATATGATGACGTAAGCAAAGGGTAAACCAATGCCTCGCTTCAATTCCAATATAAAATCAATGATGCTTTGACCTGGTGCATTGAATGCCTAAATTTTTTCTTAGAAATTTACTGGAGATTTTTTCCTCAGAATTTTTATTATTGGAGGCCGATAACGGGTTGATATTTTAAACGCGTCGAAACATAAATTCAAGAGCACAGCTATAAGTAAAAATTGTTGCTGTGTTTACTGATGTATTACAGAGATACTAGTAAAGATATGACTAAAATGAATTATACCGTTTTTATAGGGAATTTAATAAGCTTTAATTTTTCTAAGAACTTTCATCGCAATCGGATCAACGATTACCGAGATATGCTGAAAAAACTGGATTGGAGCACCTTTTTTCCAAGATGGCTGATCGGACCTTAGAAATAGAGGTCAGGACTTTTACTAGTTATCTTCAAAACCATGCCAAAATAAATGTCTTCACCAATTTATAGCTTTTTTATCTAATTTACTGGACTATACGTATACTAAGTTTTGTCATTCCGTTTATAACGCAAAAAAATAATAATGGTAGAACAAAATGGATTAGACACTCAAGCATAAAATTAAGAGTTATTTTGTTTTTTGTATTTCCATCTATCCTAACGATAACTCGAGAACGCGTGCATTAAGAGAACAGTAATTTTGAATATAGGCTTTTAAAAGAAAAAAAGAAAAATTAAGTTCGAAAATGGGACAAATCGGGCAATTCCTTCGTAGGGTCGCCATACAAAAATTTCGTTTTTCACTACACATTTAGACACTACCTGAGAGCGCGTCAACGTAGAAAGCTGAAATTATGTACCTACACAGTGTTTTCATAAAAATAGTAAATTAAATTTGAAAAGTGGAATATATTGTCACCTTCTTGGTGTTGCCTTATAAAAATTTAAGGTTTTTAGGTATACTGTGAGAACGATCGATCCTAGCTGTTTTTATTGTACTGAAAACTTCTTCGGAATCTGAAATCCTATAAAATTGGTTATAATCATTTTTTCAGTCTGACGAACCTCTCTTTCTTTCATGCACAAAGAGGTGACCATACAAAATTATATATCTAGGCTAGATGAAAGCCTCTTAGACCAATCTTAGCTTTTATACTTGTTCTAAATGTATTTCTGGTATGAAAAATTGAAAAAATTGTTATTTGTAGTACTCGATAAAGTGTTATACAATTCCTTTGTTTTTGCGTATGCATACCACACTGCAAAGCATTATATGTTTTTTTTTTTTTTTATGAATTTACTGGACAATTTTTCTTCGGAATTCTTGGTATGGTTGTTGTCAGCCTGGGTTCTGTTGGTGGTTTGAATCTTAGAAATTTATGGAAATTTTTTTCTTTACAGTTTGTATGCACTAATGTGATAGCGATCCGTACATGTACAATACATATTTCCAGCTTGGGGTTTCCATCAACCCAGGGGCAAGATTCTGTAACTCCATTGAGGGTTGTCCAAAATACGCCATGTTTGATATCAAATTAAGGAGGAAGAAGCGGGTAATCGAGTGGTGTAGTTTTTCTTATAATTTTAACTTCATAACTGACTTTTTTCCGCCGAAAGACGGATTTTTTGCACTTGGGTCATATACACCCCAGTTCCTATATTTTGCATATATTTCCTCCGTTCTTTACTTCACATCCATTAGTCCTCTGTTGTGAGCATTTTTCTCATGGAAAGAGAATTTCCACATAATGATGAGTTGAAAATATGTCCATTTTTGTACCACAAAACGGCTATTTTTTCATCTTAAGAAAGACTGATTTAATTCTTTTGCAGTTATCTCCAAAACCATTTATTAGACTAAAAAACTAATTACATATCTAATTAGGGGACAAAATGTAGATGCCATTTCATCCTACATACAAGCTTTAACGTGCATATTTAAAATTTTTATAGCATCTCATTTGTACTGGAAGACGACCAAATTTACCATTTTAGCGTAATTTAAAATTTTTAACGGGTACCTTGAGACACCAAAATCCTTATTTCTCTGTAAGTATTGCAAGGATTTCCATAATTTGTTTTTATAAACAGAGCCAGGATATGAAGTGAATCCATAATTCAAAAAATCCTTGGTACGCATGTAAAGGGTTTTCCAATAAGAGGTGTTATTTTGATATTCAAAGAAAAATGCCATTTTTTGAGATAAATGATCGGATCTTTATTTCATTATAAACAAGAAGGTATGCCGTTAATAATGGAAAATAATACCAGCCAAATGACCACCACAACTACGCCTACAGGACCATATCCTTTTCGTGAAATTTTCCATAACCAAATCGCAAAGTGACTGCCCTATGTCCTCGATAGACTCACGAATTCCAACTTTGAGGTCTTGAATCGACGCTGGGCTGTTGGCGTAGACCTCCTCTTTCACGTGGCCCCAAAGGAAGAAGTCGCAAGATGTTAAGTCACAAGATCTCGGTGGCCAATTGTGATCACCTCTTCGAGAGATAACACGATCTGGAAACCTTTCCCGTAAAAGATCAATGGTTTCGTTGCTTGTATGGCACGTAGCGCCGTCTTGTTGAAAGTAAACGTTGTCCAGATCAATACCATCCAATTCCGGCCATAAAAAATCATTAATCATCTGTCGATAGCGCAATCCATTCACCGTAACTGTTGCTCCAGCCTCATTTTCGAAAAAGTAAGGTCCAATGACCCCGGGGGACCATAAACCGCACCAAACAGTCACACGTTGAGGATAGAGAGGCTTTTCAACAATAACTCTTGGGTTTTCCGAGCCCCAGATGCGACAATTTTGCTTGTTGATGAAGCCATCGAGGTGGTAATGGGCCTCATCACTCAAGATGAGTTTTTGATGGAATTCCGGATCAACATTTCAAGGACCCAATCAGCAAAGACTCGACGTTGTTGATGATCGGCCGGCTTGAGTTCTTGTGTTAACTAAACTTTATAAGCCTTAAGACCCAAATCTTTATGCAAAATACGGTGTAATGACGTTTGTGGAATGCATAATTCCAAAGAACGACGAGGAATGGACAAACCTGGGTTTTCTTCAACACTTTCGGCTACAGCAGCAATATTCTCGGCTGTTCTTGAGCGACGTGCACGGGTTTTATTCTTCACATCACTAACTTGTCCCGACAGCTCGAATTTTTCTACCAATTTCTGTATTGCGGTCCGACAATGTGCTTCACGACAACCGTCTCTGCCACATTTTCACCATTTTTATAGTGAATTTTAATAATTTCAATGCGTTGTTGAATCGTGTATCGTTCCATTTTTATTAATGGCGTAGTTTCTACTTGTCAAATTTCAAAAAATGACAGCTCCAAAAGTGACATCTACCGAAATAGCGGGCTAATTGAAATAACACCTCTTATTGGAAAACCCTTTACCTTCACAAAACACAACAAGAGCAGCCAATTCTGTCAGTTGAGAAATATTCTTCTTACTTCTCCACAACTAACACAGCCGAGAGTTTTGTCGAGTGGAATAAAGAGCTTGGTACTTCTCAATACAAATTCCCCAAGTTACAGAATTTCGAATGGAGAGTTAAGTGTCAAAAGAACTCTCATCTCCACAACTCTCCGAGTTAATGAATCCGGTCCCAGAGGAGAAAATTTTGTGTTACATGTTGTGCTTAAATGTGAGTTCTTCGAACTATATGTTTTGTGCTCAGGAACTATCTTAGAGATCGTGAAAACACAAGTAATAAGTAATAATTGACTACCCAGAATCTTTTACCTATAAAACAGAGACTTTTTCTTCGAAAAATATTACAATTACAAAATATACAATTTTTTGATCTCATCCAAACCTTAATTGTAATTCAGAAACTACCAGTATTGCCATGAATAAAATGATAGCAAAACGGTCTGGCAGCGAAGAAGGCTTAACTGAATTGCGAACCACCCAGGGCTAAAAAGCCCGAATTTTCAACTTTGAAATTTTTCGAATACGAAAAATTGTTATATTATGGAAACCTTGCATTACAAATGAGCTCTTCTAGTTTCACCCTAAGGCTGAAAATGAATGATTGAGTTTTAATTTCCTGCTTACATTTCCTATAATTTTTAAGATTTTGACCTTAAAAAAATTAATGTTGTATTTTGAGAAAATCTGTTTTGATTTTCCTAACCGCTCATATTCAAAATAACGCATGGAAAAGTATTGCTCAATTACTCACCAGAGAGTGTCCATCGATCATGTATGACTTCAGGACTTTAAACTGGAAATTCTGCTACCATTTATAAGAACACACAATGAATTGCACAAAGAACTACCGAGACCTGTGAGGTATCTGAAAGAAACATAAACGGACAACAATTTGCATCTGGATTGAACAAAAATAAAAACGCCTTGAAACCAATATTTTTATAGCCTAGAGATGATGGCATCGTAATAAGTTCTTCCATTGTCCCTCTGTCTGTCCGTCGCGTCTTTCCGTGATTGTCGCTTCAAAAAACTATTCTATGTGTGAATATCACCTTGGGATTAAGCCATACTTGGGCAGGTGTCCACGTTAATCTATCCAAGAACTGCTATCTGTCCGTTTGTCGGCATGATAACTGCGGAACGCGTTAACCTATAGCAGTTGAAATTTCGTATATGCGCAGTTGTAATTTTATGGGAAAAGTCAGATCAAATTCGTATATGGATAGAATTAGGAAAGTCCTACGCAGTATTGCCATAAAAAAAGTTTTAATTTCGACTATATATTTGTAAGCTGCTTGAGAAAACGTTAGGTTAGTAAGCTGAAATTTTATCCAAAGTTTTCTGGTACTAATTTTAGATCCGTATATTCCGAAATCCATGAAATATGGTAGATCCTTCATAGGGTTGCCATATCAAAATTCATCCAGATTTGCAGTTTTTCTGTGTATACTGGAAAAAACTGCGCGCTTCACTTCAGTTAGTTTATCATCGCTGTTTTTGTTACGCATAGTAGTAGATCCAGGATTCGTCACGCGTTACCATGTCAAAATACTGCTTTATTGCGTCGGTTGAATCTCTTGAGCATTTTTGCGCACCTGTCAACTTCAGCTTTCTTTTTGGATTCACCTTCATTAAATTTGGCGGAATGATGCAGTTTATACAGGTGAGAATGCTGCCTCCGCCTCTTATAGGTTAGGATTATGGTTCATTGTCATTCTTGCCCCCCAACAATCAGCCTAAATATAAGTTTTTATGAGGCAGAGACTACATACTGACCCGTCTAAGCTGTATCTGTCCACCAAGCACAAAATGAAAATTCCATTTTCTAACGAAATGACTTTTTTTGACCATGTGATTAAAAACTAACACAATCATTTTTTTCATCTGTCAAATCTGCCAAAATTTGTGTGAAATATATGCACTTACTACGCTAATCTCCATCTGCTTCATTTAAATATTCCTTGGGGATATTATGGCGAAAAGATAAATTAGATGCCGCTTTCAACCAACACAATGTGAAATTTTCCTTAATACTCGTATAAGTAAATTTCACTGCAATTAAATATTTAAAAATTAGCACCAATCCGAATTTCTCTCACCTAAAATTCAATTTTAGTGTAATGACACAAAACTTTGTGCAGCACTAATTAAGATGTATCCAGTTTACCTAAATTACAACCACAATAACGAAATTTGTTACGGGAGTATAAGCGACTCCCCCAGACCCTTTTTCATCTTCGCATTTATGTTAATCTCCGCGATTTTGGTGGTAATATCGCGGTGCCAAAATAATACAGGCTCCGTGCCCATATTAAACAGTGAACAGTAGCACATAAAGCGTCGTATAATGGTACGTGAGTCGGTTAGCCCGGGACCCCATTAAGGCTAATTGAAAGATAATATTATTCACAGCAGTTTATAACACGTCGAAAGTCGGTCGTTGGAGTTGAGTGAAATCTACCGACTCAATTCATGCGAACGCAGAGCTTTGCTCCCTAAATGACGCCCATTTACACCAATCCACATCATTTTTCTTATGAATAATTCCAGGTGCAAAAAAAAATAAATAAAGAAACTTCACACCCGAAGCTACACACCCACCGCGCACAAAGATGGCTAATAGACCTTCGGTTATCATATTAGAATTTTACGGAAATTGAAGGTGTCCTTAACTCAAAATTTCATGAATATTTTAATTTTAACGCCGTCATGTTTGCGCTCCTGGAGTCCTGGTTACATAACATATGCAGAATTTAGGAAAGGGAATTATTCGTTCCGGGAGCATAGATGAGCTGCATGGTATGGTTGTGCCAAACCTAAAGGTCGACACGGGAGTACTATTTAAATTTCTGTCGGGTCCTTGCTTGGCTGGCAGATCGGCGCGGCGGTTTTCATTCGAGGGAGTCTCTGGCACAGCAGAAATTGAAATTGTCCCAGCAACACTAGCAGAAACCAGGAACCGGGAACTCGGATGATTTAGAAGTACGTGTCATACGCACACCCTGGCCGGCAGGGTGCCAACCGGGTCTTGTTTGAGGATATTTTCCTAATTCAAATTTCATTTTTATGAATATGGCGAAGATTAAAGTGCCATGAATTTGCGATGCAGGTTTGTTATTGGATGTGGTCCGGGGTTTTAAAGAGGCTTCTCAGGCGCTAACTGGCGGATGATAACTTGGTAAAAGTGTGATGTTATCTTTGTACTTGGCTGTGTGTATGTGCATTTGTATGTATTGCCCAGAATATGGTGAATGTTATGTGGTCAGGATGAGGGAAAGTGAGGATTTATTTTTTTTTTTCGTAAATAAAAGCATTTTGTGCTTTCATAAAAGTTTTTCATTTTGAACTGAGTGAGTTGTATATGAAGAGCGTTTTGCATAATTGCAGCAGAAGTAAAAACATTTTTATTTCTGAATGATTATGGTGATAAACGTAAATTAGAAATGGGAAATATTTATAAAAGTTTTAACACTTTAACTGATATGAAAAAAAGGGAACGTAGATATCGTCTGTATGTGATTTCATTGGGTAAAAGTATATGTTTTCTTTCTATCTGTGTTATGTTTGCTTTCAGTGATTTTTAAGATGTTTTTACATCACTTTGATGGGGAGGAGATTTATTTATGGAACAAACATTAATTATATACCTGTCATGTTATAATAACAGTAGTTAGTACGGGAGCATTATTAAGACCCATACTTCCTCTATTCTACGATTCTAGGTATATTGTGTAGGTGTTGTGGTCTTTACGAGGAAAATATCTGTATTGGGTTTTTAGAGGATTTAATGTGGGGAATGAAACTATGTAAAAATTGGTAGGCTAGCATGAATCAGATACGTTTACAACATACAAAATGCCAGGATGACGACAGCTCTCCAATATGATGATCTGATTTAAACCCAAGTATGTAGAATAACTCAAATACGATGAATTATAAGGGGCAGATTTGAACCTCTGATTCATTACTATAATGAGAAAATTTTCATTACATATCTACATGTGCATAGAAATAAGCCAAACAATTATTCTACAATGATATTACCACATCTAAAAGCTTATGTTGTTAGTTAGGCTGCAATATCATAAGTCTTTTCATCGCCTATCATCAAGAAATCAATATTCCCAAAAATCATATCGTGATTTCTTGAATTTGGATTCTAGGATAATGAATTTCCTGAAGCAAAAATAAAAGACAGATTAGATGGGAGCTCGACATGGTTTGCTACTAAGTTTTGCGATTAGGCTATTTTGAGCAAGGTGTCGTTTTTGGGGAAAAAAATTTATGAGTTTTTAAGGTTTTTTTATGTTTTGACTGACAGCTTTAACGGATCGAAGAAAAATGTGTTATTTTTTTATGCAGTCATTTCGTTAAAACAAAAAATGAATTAATATGCGAACATGTTCGGGTTATGATTTTTAAGACGGATTGATTCAACAAAAGTGGAGACAAAAACTGAAACGAGTATTTGACAATGAAGTTCCATTTTTGGCCACTGTAATATGGTAATTCAATTAATTCCAACGTAATCGTAGTTTGTTCATGGAAAAACCACAGGAGCGAAGTTCTGCCATTGTAGTCTAGTCATTCCAGACACTATTGAGGGTGTACAGCTGTGTTGGGCAAAATTTAATTATATTAACGATTACGATTAAAAGTATCAATCATCAATCAGGATCAATGATTTAAATATTTAATCGTTTAAAGAAATCATGTGAAACGATTAATGATTAATTAATCATAAAATGTAATCGCATAACACGATTAACGATTGATCAATCGTTAGTCGCTTAATCGTTTTCAAAAACGATTATTTATTTTAATCTCCACTAATTATTTTATTTAACTTTCAAGCATTTTTAATATTTTTGAGTAATCTTGTTAAGCACTGATCAAAGAAACGGTTTATTTCATTTTTTACTAATAACTAATAAACTTATCTTGAGCTACCAATACCTCATTCAGTTTTTCAAATTAACAAATCAATCGAAAAATATACGATTAACGATTAATACCCGTCGATTGAACTTCATTATACTCGATTGATGATTAAATTGATCAATCGATTAAATTAATCACGATTACTTTCTTGAGATTAATTTTTCAATCATAATTTTCAATCGTTAATCTGATTAAAAAATTTAATCGATTAATGCCCAACACTGCTGTACAGAGAATGCTGCCTGATAACAACCAGTACACCTGCAGAGATATTGAATCATCCATGATTTGAGAAAAAACAATCCTGCATGAACATCTGACCGTCGTCGGTAAGATTCGTTCTCAGTGGATATCGAACAAATTAACTGAGTTTAAAAAAATGACGATATTTAACTGAAGCAAAAAAAATACCTCAAGAAATTCAATCAACGCTGAGCAAAAGCAGTGTTCGACATTATAATACGTGATGAAACTTGGATTTATTACTTTAACTTTGTTTTTTACTATTAATATTACTACTACTATTAGTGAAATTACTACTAATATTAGTAATTTTACTTTTCCTATTAATAACATTACTTTAGTACTATTTTTCAAAAGATCTCTCAATCGATGGCAGAAGGAGGCCTATAGAAAACACTGTGTTACAAAAATAAGATAAACTGGATATACTTTTGACAAGACATAATGCAAGTTGTGGGTCTAGTAGAATTAAAAGTAGTGACATACTAGAGATTTCTCATACACCCTCAAAATCTCATTTTAGACCAAAAACACCGTTATTCGGTAGGTTCATGTACATATATAATAATTTATTACTCCGCCATTTTTAATTGATATAAATTTTTTTTTGTATATGAAAGAAAATAGATAGGCCTTTCTAACTATATGATCCTCCCACAAAGTTACAGTTAAAAGAATTTCGAAATTTACCATTTTTTTACAAATTTTTCAAATTTGACAACAATTTGATCGCTTATTTTTCTCTACAATATTTTTTTTTCTGTTCATATTATTAATAGCAAATTCAATTTCGCGTCTAATGAGCGTTTGTTAACTAAAATCGGTTGAAATTTGACTGAGCTATCGAATTTTTGCTCATTAAGCATCTATATTTCCGTATAATATTGAACTGAAGAAAGTTGAAGAAGCACTGGGTTTTAACTTCAAAAACTGTGAAAACGTGAAAAAATGCAATAAATAACAACAACTAAAACAACAACAACTGTTACAAATACAAAAATAACTGCAGCAACAACGACAACAACAAATATGACAACTGCCGTTGTCAGCAACACCAACTTAGAATTAAGTTTCATGACATATGATACAGTTGTTTTAATGAAAATTTTATTTGGAATGTAAGCCGGTAATACCAAGTATCCTTATTACTTTTGTAAGTGGGATAGTCGTGCTCGAAATAGGTATGAACTGAACTCACTGAGTGTGGTGGCCACACATCGTTTGAAATTAGAAAGTAAAATGTTTTAAACATTCCATTGGTGCGGCTTGAAGATGTCATCCTACCGCCACTGCATTTGAAGATCGACTACATGAAATAGTTCGTGAAAATTTGAACATTGAGCCCGTTTAGACCATGCCATTTAGAACTAGTTTTACGTAACATGCCGCATTACGAAAAACTAGTCGTACTTTAATCCGGTATTTGATGCGGTGTTGACCTACAAAATTAGTATTAAACGTGGACATAAACCTCAGATATGGAATTATTTTCAAACTTGAATGCGTTATACTCATTCATAGAGAGAATTGTTATTTTGTTTTAATGAAAATGAGTGGAATTAAGAAGGAAAAAAGTTCGACTGGTCAGAGGAAGGAACAAATTCTTTTATAGACTCTTGACTTATTGAAGAAAGTATTCCGTCCGTAATGGATGGTAAAAAAATTAGAAATTTGGAAAATTTAATTTTTTTCTTATGTTCTATTCCCTTATGCACACCGCATGCACAAAATTAAAATATTATTTCTCATTTTTCTGGTGAAGAAGTAGGCAGATCTGACAAATTTGACAACTGTCAAAACTTTAATACGAGTGGACTAAACGACAGCCGGATTAGTCCTACGTAAGTCGACTTACGTAAAACTAGTTCTAAATAGCTGCGGTCTAAACGTACCCGTTGACAGCGAAGCATTTAGTCAACTCAGAACAAAGTTTCCTGGATTGAGTGAAGCTAAAATCAAAAAAGTACCCTACATCTTCATTTTTTTGAAAATAAGTATTTAAATATTTCAATTGATTTAGGCTAATTTTCAGGAATATGGTAGGATCACAATTCACAATTTCAAAAAATTATGCGGGACAACGGTTTTGTAACCATACTGAGTACTGTGGAAAGACGAGCTTGGAATAGTATTGTTTTATTGTGCAATAATTTTCTTGGCAACAAGAAACTTAAAGGTTGTACACGAATTTTTGAGTGCCTACATTGAAATGGGCTACAACATGTGCATCAACATTTACTTTTTCAACACACACTTAAATAAATTTCAGGACTATCCCACTCACAAAAGTAACAAAGATACTTAGTATTACCGCCTTACAGTCCAAACAAAGTTTCCATTAAAACAACTGTATCATACGCCATGAAACTTAATTCTAAGTTGGTCTTGCTGACAACGGTTTTTGAATTTGTTGTAATTTTTGTTGTTGTAGTTATTTTTGTATTTGTAGCAGTTCTTATAGTTTTAGTTGTTGTTATTTATTGCATTTTTTAACGTTTTCACAGTTTTTGCAGTTAAAACCCAGTGCTTCTTCAACTTTCTCTGTAGTTCAATATTATACGGAAATATAACTGCTTAATGAGTAAAAATTCGATAGCTCAGTCAAATTTCAACCGATTTTAGTTAACAAACGCTCATTAGACGCGAAATTGAATATGCTATTAATAATATGAACAAAAAAAAATATTGTAGAGAAAAATAAACCATCAAATTGTTGTCAAATTTGAAAAATGTGTAAAAAATGGTAAATTTCGAAATGCTTTTGACTGTAACTGAGTGACTTTTCATGGCAAAGAAATAAGAAACATATAGTTAGAAAGGCCTATTTCTCTTCATTCATATAAAAAAAATTACATAAAATAAAAAATGGCGGAGTAATAAATTATTATATACATGGACCTACGAAAAACGGTGTTTTTGGTCTAAAATGAGATTTTGAGGGTGTATGAGAAATTTCTAGTATGTCACACTTTCATTTCCACTAGACCGTCTGCCTACACTACGTCTCGTCAAAAGTATATTTTTGCTGTAAGACATTGAAATTGGGGAAAAGGCGAATATTTCGAAGTACAAAAAAAAAAAAAAAATTATTATGAAGTTTTTTTCTTTAACATACATACATTGTAACTGTACTTACTAATTTTTAATTGATTCAAAAAAATATATATTAAATGTAGCCAGTTTTCTAAAATTCTACAGGTCAATAATACCCTCCTTCATATTTCTGTTCTGAGCAAAATGCTATATGTGTCGAAACATGTTGACCGGAATAAACTAATAGTTCCTTTTGAAACAATTCAAAAATATTTACAAAAAAAATCAAAAAATATATTAAACACAAATTCATTGTACATTTAAAAAAAAATCAAAACTAAACACAAGCATTTATGTACGTAGATATATACAAATAAAAATATCAGGAATAACACGTGCCATCTTGGCATCACTGATCACACAATCTCACATTGGATGGGGTTGCATCAAGTTGACCAATTTAAAAAAAAAATTCTTTCTCAAAAGGAATCCCAAGCAACATTGACATTTTAGTGAAGTTCTGTTGTATCTTTTGTCTATTAATATCTTTCGATCGGTCTACTGTCTACAGTACTGCTCTCGCCTTTCGAAACAATACACGTTCATGACCTTGAAGAAGATTTCTATCTATCTAATTGTAAACGATTTTTACTGCCAGAATAAATCCATTTTAGAAAAACTCTTTTAACGATCATGAGATCAGTGAAGTCAGACCCAAAGAAATATTTTCACTCGGAAATATGTCGACACGATCGCCAATCTGTGGCTTACATACTCGTAAAATGTGCCAAATCTAATTAAGTTTTTCAGAAAATTTTAATATTCCACACAATTTTAAACATACACACATACAAGCACACACACACATACACACACAACAACACATAGAAAAATTACAATTAGTTTGGAAATTGCGCTTAATTTTTATGAGAATTTCGAGACCAAAATTCCTTGCCTTGCAGTTATTCTAGCGCGGGTGATCTACCCACTTCTCCTGAAGTAGCCCATATCTAATCTGGAGCGTGCGCGATTAATTCTATTACGAATATACTCGCGTAAAATTGATTGTTTACTAAACGCATAATCTCGTGTAATTTTCAGTTAAGTGCAGTTATGACTTGTGTGACTTGTGATCAAAACGCGAAAGTCAAAATTAAATTAGTCATGAAAATATCAGTGTACAAAATCTAAGCTGCCAACGGAAACTTCCAAGCAATTAGGCATTAATTGCGAAGCAATTAAACAAAATCTAACGAAAGCTGATTGAGGAAGCTCCTCTGAGTAGGCAGCAGATAGACAATGGGGGAATTTTTCGAAAGTGAGTCACATACTTGAAAATTGTCATCTCTTTTAATGAATTGTGTCTAAATCAAAGCCTTGACTTTGTCTCTACAAAGCTATTTTCACAAGGGCACCAAATCAATTGAGTTTCATTGTTTTTAGTTTAGAACAGAAGAACACAAACTTTCGGTTACATTGGCATATTTAGGTAATTTCGTTTTTTTTTTACCCCGCAAATGACTTTAGAAAGTGATATGTGTACAGTGGAAATGGAACAACGTTTATTAGATTTTTACCCGGGGGTTACACCTGCAAGTACAGCTTGCATACAACTTGCACTGCCATACTTCTTGCACGTGTAATCCAATTTCCATGCAACTTTCAGCGAACTTGCATGATGAAAAATCATGGCAGCTGGGAGATAGTAATTTGGCATTTATACAGTTTTTGAGAGAAATTCATAAATTTATACTGGGAAAATGAAATTTTCTGGGATCATTTGCAATACATCATTTACCAACACCTTCATCTTCCTTTTTTCTTGGGTTTTTATCATTGTGATACTTCCTTTATTGCCATAATTTTCCAATATACGCAAGAGTTTACGTCTCAATGCCATTTTTTAAATGAACTTGCATGCAAGCTGATAAGACATCAACCGAACTGCCTTCCGCTGTCAAGCTAAAAATCGTATTGGAAGGGAGGCTTGCATGCAAGCTGTACTTGCAGGTGTAACCCCCGGGTAACTGTAGTAAAATAGAAAGTGGAATAAATTGGCGAATAGAAATCAAAAGAAATCAAAAGGACAAATTTGAAACTTCGCAGAATTTTAAATCTACATATGTATGTATGTGACGCACAAATATTTCGATATTCAAAGTAATGAAATATATTTTTTTTTTAACATTTATGGGAGTGAGTTGGCCCTACTGACGTAGGTATAATAAGAATGGATTGAGCCGTCTTATCTAACTATATACTATATATAGTCAAAAATGGCACAAATTTTTAGTAAAATTATGTTAACAGATCCAAGCAGCAATTCGGCCTTATATAACCATGATAAAATCGTTCATCAACTTTTATTGTCAAAACTAGGAAGTTTCAAATTAGTTATGGTAACGTACCTGAAACGGCATCTACCCATTGTGTCAACTGTCAATGCTACGACACTTTGCTACAATCGTAAAAAACGCCGTTCTGAAAATGGTATTGGCCGGATTACAATAACAACGCCGACGCCGAAGTGGTCGTCGTTTTATGTCAAAAACATTTAGAGACAGTACTGCATGTATGAAATGCATTACATTACCCACACCGGCGTCGTCATTGTCGTCGGCGTGATTGTCGACCCATCTCTAATCCTAATCAGTGATGCCACTTTGCTACAATTGTAGCAAAAATGATAGTTTTTTTAATGTCATTCCAAAAATGCTACTTTGATACTTTTTTTCTATTATTCTGTCTAAAATGCTACCTTTACATAAATTCAGACAATCGAGTTTATTAGATACTCAATGTAGAAGAAGTTCGAAATAAATTTTCTAAAAGAATATCGGAGTTTGGAGAATTCCAGGATTTTGCTGGCGTAAAGCAGAAGAAAATCCTTAACATAGCTTAACGAGATGACTATCTTTAAAGGAAGTTGTTGACAGAATTTAGGAGCAATGGCAAGCTTTTCAATTATTTTTTATATCATCTTCGTTAGAAGACGATTTAATAATTGCAAGAAAAATTGCTAAACAAATGGGAAATCCTTTAAATAAAATATATTTTTACTTTTTGTCACAAATCTTTCAAGTTGTAACTACTATTAACTTAGAGTTTCAAGCAGAAAAATTTAGGTTACATAATTATGCAAAACAATTGAGACAAACTACAAATTAATTTTGTCGTTTTTCATTAAACCTGACTTAATAAATAACTCAGATTGCCTGAATGACATTAACCTACAACATCAAGAGAATTATTTGCCGCTTAATGAGATATATGTACATCAGTGCAAATGTTGATTTATTTATTGCAGAAAAGGGTTTAGTGGATTCCATTTTGACTACTGTAAGATCACATATCCTTTCGTTTTATGAATTGAGTAGTCAAATAACAGAACTCTTCGATTTCAAAATCGACTTTTTAAAACAATTGTGTTGTGTAGATTCCGATAGAGAATGCAAATGTAACGATTCTATTTTGCCATTATTAAAAGCATTTCCAAATCTTTATAAGCATTCTGATGTAGACAAAATTAGTACACAATGGCGAATCTTAAAAGTGCAATCGAATTTAAATCAGTTGACTGATCCTGAAAGTTCTTGAACTTATCTTTCTACTTTCAAAAACTGATTGGGACAATATTTATGTAAAGAACTCTGTGATTTCGTAATGAATTTAATGTGTTTACCACACACTTCTGCTGCCGCTATATGAGTCTTCTCAGACCTCCAACTAACTAAAACAAATAAGTCAAATAGATTTGACCAAAGGACCATTGAATGCATAATGTTTGCATAAGGGCAAGTAGAAAGTCGAAATAAAAAAAAACTTTGTCTGAAGGACACCGTAATTACATAAAGCAATTTAAAATCGCGTTTAATAGTCATAAATATCGATATAAAACGTTTAATATATATACTATGTATGTAGATACTACCTTATTTATTATGTGCTGTGAAATGGAATGAATTTATTTAAGGAAAAAATCAATAAGTATTTTTTGTTCAACTAAGCTCTACATATATTCTCTAATTCTGCGACTTATTCAGTTTTATTTTGTATGAATTATCTTAATTTTTTTTATTGTTAACAGAAAAAGATTGTAAATTTTTTTTAAATAAAATGTTGCTATTAATTTATACTTCTTTGGCTTTAAGATTGCTACTTTTTGCTACTTTTTTTTGACAAAATTTTGCTACTTTTCTACTTTTTCCCTTAAGTCTTGCTACTTTTATTCCTACCTCTTGTGGCAACACTGATCCTAATTTTAACGCTGGCGCTCCATTGCTGCCAATATGCAAGATCTAAATCTATTATGAAAAAACATGAAAAAATGAAATGATATTTGAATTTCTGAAAATAAATGATTTTATATTAAAAAATGTGGACTTGAAGGAAAAGAAAATATCTTTTTTATTATTATTTAAAATTTTATTGCAAACCGGCAGAGATTACAAGCAAATAACTCAAATAACCATGAAATTACGGTATAAATGTAACTTCTGGTAATAAGTAAACCGTTGCCTAATGGTAACTATGAAATGAGTCGGTGTAGTGATAACTTTATTTTTGAAATTTTTTCCCATTAATTAGGTACAAAGTTCCTATATTAATGATGAATAACGCACCCAAATGTTACATATGTAAGAGCTATGTAGTTTTATTTAATTTAAAATTTTAGTGCATAATTCATAGTCCCAACCAAATGCCACTAGCCTATAGGTTTATCAAAATCGCATTGCTGAAAATAAATCAAAACCATATGACAATATAGAATACTATAGAATAGAATAGAATAATATATTGTAAAGAAAAATTTATGATAACAAAATTTTATTTCAGGTATAAAAACATAAGTACCTAACTCTATTTCTTACAAAGGTTTTATATAAGTTTGCTCAAAAACAAATGCTTTTCATAAATATGTGAATATGTACATATCAAATACAGACGAATCTGTATAAAAACTAACCTGCCAAGTGCGCGTCGGACTCGCGCACGAAGGGATCCGTACCATCGTACAAAACTTAACACTATATACTTTTTATTTATTATTTCAAATGAGAGTAGGCGTCATGTGAAAAAATGATGCTCTCATTTGAAAAAAGAAATGCCTACTTACGATAATAATAATGAATGAGAATAAAACGAGGGAAAAAACGCTGAAAAATCACGATTCTTGTATGGGGGCGCCTTTTAATTTAATTTTATTTTTATTATTTGTTGTTATAGCGGCAATAGAAGTACACCCTCTGTGAAAATTTCAACTGTCTACCTATTACGGTTTATGAGATACAACCTGATGACGGACGGACAGCGAAGGCTTAGTAATAGGATTCCCGTTGTTACCCTTTGGGTACGGAACCCTAAAAAGGAAAAAAATCAAAAGAAAAATTAATATTAAAAAATTCAGCTTTGTGTATTAAACATATAAATTTTCATGCTTTTGAACTTGAATTTTCATCATTTTTATCGTAAGTATTTGTTGTTACATTATTGCCTTTAGATTTACGCGTAAGTCTGGTCTTTGCAGGTTTTAGATATTCTTTCAGAAAATTATTAATCAGTTAATCATTATTGATCAGTAAATTTTGGAAAACTTTGAAACTTTGAAACTCTGAAATTTGCCTATAGCAGGTGAAATTCTTTTTCACAAATCTCCCGCCCAATGAAAATTTTTTAAGTACAGAATTCTCAAAAAGAAAATTCGCTGAATAACGTGAAGCTCTGTTTGGGTTCGCTCCTCCTAGAGGAGAAATCTAAATATGTACATATATTGTCCAATATTTCTTATCAATGGCACATAACATTTACGTCAACAGTATATATAAGTACTACAATATTCAAAAGGTAAGAAGAATTCCGCGCTTTCTACTAAATAGTAACACTATAATAACGGGTTTTCCAATAAGAGGTGTTATTTTGATATTCAAAGAAAAAGGCCATTTTTTGAGATAAATGGTCGGATCTTTATTTCATTATAAAGAGGAAGGTATGCCGTTAATAATGGAAAATAACATCAGCCAAATGACCACCACGACCACGCCTACAGGACCATATCCTTTTCATGAAATTTTCCATAACCAAATCGCAAAGTGGCTGCCCTATGTCCTCGATAGCCTCACGAATTCCATCTTTGAGGTCTTGAATCGACGCTGGGCTGTTGGCGTAGACCGTCTTTTTCACGTGCCCCAAAGGAAGAAGTCGCAAGGTGTTAAGTCACAAGATCTCGGTGGCCAATTGTGATCACCTCTTCGAGAGATAACACGGTCCGGAAACTTTTCCGTAAAAGATCAATGGTTTCGTTGCTTGTATGGCACGTAGCGCCATCTTGTTGAAAGTAACCGTTGTCCAGATCAATACCATCCAATTCCGGCCATAAAAAATCATCAATCATCTGTCGATAGCGCAATCCATTCACCGTAACTGTTGCTCCAGCCTCATTTTCGAAAAAGTAAGGACCAATGACCCCGCGGGACCATAAACCGCCCAAACAGTCACACGTTGAGGATAGAGAGGCTTTCCAACAATAACTCTTGGGTTTTTCGAGCCCCACATGCGACAATTTTGCTTGTTGACGAAGCCATCGAGGTGGAAATGGGCCTCATCACTCAAGATGAGTTTTCGATGGAATTCCGGATCATTTTCATGCATTTCAAGGATCCAATCAGCAAAGACTCGACGTTGTTGATGATCGGTCGGCTTGAGTTCTTGTGTTAACTGAACCTTATAAGCCTTAAGACCCAAATCTTTATGCAAAATACGGTGTAATGACGTTTGTGGAATGCCTAATTCCAAAGAACGACGAGGAATGGACAAACCTGGGTTTTCGTCAACACTTTCGGCTACAGCAGCAATATTCTCGGCTGTTCTTGAGCGACGTGCACGGGTTTTATTCTTCACATCACTAACTTGTCCCGATAGCTCGAATTTTTTTACCAATTTCTGTATTGCGGTCCGACAAGGTGCTTCACGACGACCCAAAAATGTTCGAGTTTTACGAACCGTCTCTGCCACATTTTCACCATTTTTATAGTGAATTTTAATAATTTCAATGCATTGTTGAATCGTGTATCGTTCCATTTTTATTAATGGCGTAGTTTCTACTTGTCAAATGTTAAAAAATGACAGCTCCAAAAGTGACATCTACCGAAATAGCGGGATAATTAAAATAACACCTCTTACTGGAAAACCCTTTATGTAAATTAGCCACCAATTCACAGTCCAGGTTGCAAACGAATCGCAGTAACATTGAAATTCCTATACTTGGGGATTATCCTGGTGGTGGCCTAGTGGAAGTCACGCTGTTCTACTATTCCACGGATCGTATATTCGAAATCCACCTTGACTTTGTCATATGCTTTGTTCTACCTAGTCTCATTTTGCCATCATCCATTACCTGTCTCCAATCCTATAATCTTCCTTATCTCAATCAACAGCAATCAATATAAACGTAAATGGTCTCTATGGGAGTGGGAAACCGAAAATATTCATACGTAAAGCTTTCACCATAGGCAAAGACCTGCTACTACTGGCTAATTACGTGCAAAAGTGAATGGGGCAAGACGCTGGTAGCCAGTTGATACGGCACAGAAATTGAAATACAAATTTGGTGGTTCAAATCCCACTAATATGGATGTCCAAATATATTTTCCAATTTCCACAATATCAAAGCTCGTCCAGAGTATAGAAGAACTCACACAAAGTTAATCTCATAGTGGTGGTAATTAAAGATACTTAAAAGGTGATAAAAGCCGGCACAAAATGGACTTCTGAAGGTAGTTATCATTTTAGCACGGCAGGAGCTTCTACAAAGTGAATTTCATTGGTTAAGGCACTATGTAAACTGCTCTGACTATTTTCACCCCGTATGGGTTAAAGTATAATCCTCGCTTTTAGGACATACAAGAATAAATAAAATTATGAAACCAAGCTAAATTTTACTAACAATCATTTGAACTTCGAGGGCGTAATTTAAATATCTCGAAACCTCTTAACTCTTATCAATTATCTGTTTACAAAACAGAACACTGTCATTTCTAAGAATTCCACTTTAGTTTCGAATAGGAGTAATATCATAATACCAGAAGGATATCGTTCACCTACTATTATATATCTAAGAGGACAGACGCCATAGAAATGGGCATACTATCCCTTAGCAGGGACTTATATAAAACTGTGGTGCTACTTGCAATGGTGATTTTCAGCTGATAACGAATAAAAGCGCATAAAAACTCGTTTCCATCTGATATCGTATACATGTCGACATTATACATAAAAGTGCAGAACATGTTTTGTTACTTTTAGGGCAAGGCCGGCATCCCTGCCTGAGGAGTAGGCACCATACATATTTATGTAGATATATGTATGTGTGAGTATATGGGACACATCAAAACTGACCTTTTTCCATTCCATAATGAGATAGCTTTCATTCAGTCTCCAAAACGAAGATGAATTTATTTTTAATGCCCCGTGACCTGATAAACTTTGGTAAAAGCTGAGAGGTCTATGTGTACCAAGAGAGTTAAAACCTTTACACCCCTCTTGTGTACAGTAATACTTGAAGAGTAAACAACAGTAAAAAGGGTCCCGTTTTTGCCACACTCTGTTTTTTGAAAAATATTTGAATATATTTGTCAAAACGAAGTTCGTGTTTACTTTAAGGAAGAATTTAAAGCTGCTTAAACGGGGACTAGTTAATTGATTCATTAGGACTGAGCAATACTTAAGATTCAGATGGGATACGGGTTGGCAATAAGAAATTTTCGGGTTGATTAACTATACAGTTCTGGTTCCTTTGACTTTAAATGAACATATAAATGTGAATGTGAACGCTATATAGAGTAACCACAAGTACTGAACTGTAGGAAGTATCCATAGTAGCCAAGTTCCCAATAATAGTGGACTGGAACATCAGACAGGACTGTCAAAAGTTTTACGTTTAATAATCAGTTAAAATGATCCGACAAGACTAAACTTCTGTAAATTTTTCCATCCTATTTTAAAACCTACGGTTTGGCACAATCTCTAATCTGGACAAAAAACGAAAAATCAAGAAATTTAAAAAATTCCAAATGCCGTTTATATCAAGTGTTTCAGCAGCGAAGATGACCAAATTTATTTTTCGTGATGTAGTGTATACCATTGATAAAATGGTGCCGAATAAAGTTCGCCCAATTTGGATGCATCCTGTTGGACCAAAGACTGTTTTTTTCTGGGCTCCAGCTGTAAAATGGTGTATGGTTCTTGCAGGACTTGGAGATCTGAAGAGGCCTCCTGAACAACTTTCAGTTGCACAGAGTGCTTCAATAGCAGCATGTGGCGTTGTTTGTTCCCGTTTTGCTTTAGTTATTACTCCACAAAATTACGGACTATTCGCCGTAAATATTTTCATGGCTTGCACCCAATTATATCAGTTAAACAGAATTTATCAACATCAAAAGGATGTCGGTCATTTACAATAATAAATACTGCAGAAAACTTTTTTTTAGCAACTGGTAATCTATCTTTGCTTTGTGTAATTATTTACATTTTAGAGATGTTTTTGTGTCAAATATAGTCAAAATTGTAATTTCTTGTATTTTCGTTACTGCGGTTTGCAAAGATTTTTTTTTGGACGATTTTCACCAAGGACATGGACAGGTTGACGCTATTGATGCTGAGACACTACTGGAATCAAGATTCCACTTATGACATTGGTGAGAGAAATGAATGTTCGAGGTGGATAATCTACCCGATTGTCTTGTAATGATTTTTAGCTGTAGAGACTGTTGTTTTTACTGACAATGTTTTAAAACAGCTTTGTGGTATCATTTAGAAGTACGACATAAAGACTTTGATCCAATAAGGGGAGTACCTGATCCTTTTATTGCTTGGTCGGCAGAAATTTGGGTGCCTCTGTGTCCTTCGTGTCACGGTCTCTTAGTACCACATCGAGCTTTAGTCTGATTATATCGGAGATTTACGCTACTTTATTTTTTTTTAGTTGAACCTCGGCTTTTGCTTTGATTAATCTTTAACCATACATCTGATACATCCAGATTGATATTGGAGTAAAGACCACCCTGAACTTCTTTCAGGGGTCGGGGGGGGGGGGGGGAGTAGGAGAGCATGTTCGATCGAAACTTCCGCGGGTGGGGGGGAGGGTGGTAAGTTCGTACGAAGATTCAGCAGCGTCGGGCGAACCTGAACACTTGCAGGTGTACTCTGTGGTGCAACGACTTAAACAATCTGCAAATTAAATTAAATGCAAAATTGCATAAAATTCAACTACAATTAACTGACCCAGAAATACTTCCGAATTAAACAATCATTTATTTGCATGATTTGCGATATGCACAAAACGGGTCAAGAAAGTTCCAGCATACCTCTGCAATACTTTACATTAAATAGCAAGTAGTCAAGTTTAGTTATCGATAACCATTGTGTCTGCTAGCAATGACTGCACGCATCTACCCCCTTGGCATCTGCTAGTACAGCTGCGCCAAATCATTATAGAGATCAGCTCTCGGAGCTTCTCTAAGGCGATCTGCTTGTAATAAGCTTCTCCACTCTTCGGTATAACGTGTACACATCATCTGAATGTGGCAACTGTAAACTGATGCTTACTACATGGAGTCAGCACAACGGAACTTAATTACTTCATGGCGCAAACTTTCTATTACATGGTAACACAACTAAATTATGACAGAACGAAAGATTAACTTGAAGGGCCTAAATCGGGAGTTCACTGATTTTTCTTGAAGGTCGAAAAAAATAACGCAGAACTGTGGTTGATATCATCACTGATCACGGCTTACTTCACACTTAGCTAATAAAGATTGAGCATCGTTGAGGGCCTTAAGTGTCTGTCTTGCCTGATTTATAAGGAGGTATTCTTTTTTCTTTTTCTCAAAATATTACCAGGTATAAGAGGTAAGATCAGCAATGTCATAGTTCGGCATCGGGGAGACGTGTTTACTTCTTTCCTTTTAAAAACCTTGCCTGGAATCCATTTGTTTGGCGACAATGATGTATTGGCGTAATCAGATTTTAAAATATCGCATGAGCGAAACTCTTCCAGGTTACCTGTTTAAAAATGCAGCTGCGTACCCAAGCAATTCATCCCTTAGACAAGGAGCAATTAAAGCGAGGCAAAAGAAGAAATTATGCTAGTCTTTCCCAAAATACCCTGTGTCTTAAAAAGTATAGGGTGTACGATTACCGTCTAACAATCGCAGACCAACTTAAACAGTGGAAAAAAGATTCCTCTAAGAGCTCTCTCTTCTTTTCCCTATCCCCAGTTCATTGTTTTTTAACATAGGCTTGTTCGCAGAGGAAAGCGCTTCAATGCTGCTGCTAAGAAGCGCTCTAGGAGCTCTCTAGTCTCTAAATGATGACCGAAGAAGTTTTTTGTCTTTTCGAAAGCTGTAATGAGCTTTTTGGATAATCATCGCAGTGCTTCTTCCTTAAGGCTGAATGGAAAAAAAATAAAGCTCCAGATTTCGAGCTTCCAAAATTTTGACTATGTAGTAGTAGCGTGAGCTTTCGTTCTAATCACATTAGGTCCATTCGTTTGCATGCTTGGTGTAGTCGGGAACTACACTCAACTACACCAAACCATTCGTTTGTAAGGTGTACACTAGATTGAATTACACCAAGCCATTCGTTTGTTTGTCAAAACGCGGTGTAGTGTACACTGAGTGTAATTTTCCTGCACCATCGAAATTATGTGTGTAAGCAGTGTAGAAGAGATGATTTGGCAATTGGCATTTGCTTAGAATATAAGGTAATTTTTAAGCAACCGTAATAACTGAAGTTAATAAATTGATTTAAGTAAAAAACAAGTGCGCTTAGTAATCTAGTATATAATTTAATTGATTTGAGTAAAAACAAGTGCGTTCAGTAATTTAAATAATTAAATTGATTTGTGGTAAAACAACCAAATAAGTGTACTCAAACAATTAAATAGAATTTTTACAAATATAATAAGTATTTTGAAACAATAAAACATGAATACAGTGACATTAGTTGACCCGGCGTACGGCTCTGCGCAGGGGCGGATTTCCCTATAGGCCGAGTAGGCCCGGGCCTAGGGCGGCAGATTTAGGGGGCGGTGATTTTTTCTTGTAGTTGTGGGTATTTCATTACATTTTTATACTTTTTCGTTTTTTTAAATAAAATAATTCGTTGGAAAGTGTTATTTTTAACTCTACTCCATTTTTTTCAAATCTACTCCGATTTATGAGGCAGCCTACTCCGCTAATTCTAGCCTGGGGTCCCTTCACTTTATATAGATCATTCAATTTTTCGTGTTTTACAGGGAGTAGGGGGGCGGCAATCTTCCATAGGCCTAGGGCGGCCAAGTGATCAAATCCGCCCCTGTCTCCGCGAACCAAAATATTTATATCTACACTTTTTACCACCACTTCATTCGTTTGCGAGGACCGCACTGAAAACCAGCTGATTTCTGGTGCTGGTGTAGAAATACACTTGACAGTTCTGAAATACACTTGCAGCTAAGCAAACAAATGGACCTATTAGCAATGCCTAGCAATAATGTCTATAAAGTACTGTTTAAAATTATGCACATATATACAAAATCGAGTATTTGCTTAGACTACTAGATCCTGTCGTCACCACAAAAAGCTTTTCAGAATTAAAATGAATAAATCATTCACTTCTTATCAAGATAAAGGTTTACAAATTAATTTTTATAAAATAAACTACTTACGGGATTTATCCGGTCTTTGGTCTACTGCATAAAATTACCTCAATCTTCATTCTTGTGTTAAAAAAAACGTGAAGTTATAAATTTTATTCAAGTTACAGGAGTCTCAATCTTAATGTTATAAAAGTAATTATAACATGAAATGTATTAACAAATTTGGAAAAACAGCATTTACAAATATTCTTGGAAAACCTATGTACGAAAAATAATTAAAATTGGTATGTACATGAAAAATTTCTTAGGGGAGAGAGGAAAATAACACGCTTTTTTAAGGTTTTTAATTTACAAAAAAAAAAAACGCAACACCTTTTTCAAAAATCTAGGTCCGGTAGCATTTGAACTGAACAGCTTTTAATATTTTGGCGAAGGTTTCAAAACAATATCATAAAAACTGTGGAAAATAAAAAGGGGGAACAAAATGATTACAAATTTATTCAGCCTTAAGCCTGATTCAGATTGCTCGACAGCAACAGCGGCAGCGGCAGCAAGGTCAAAAAACAGTTTTGCTGTCAGCATATCCACGCTGCCTACGAAGGCAGCGGCAGCAAATTTAGAATTTGAGATGACTCGGCAGCACGACGTTTGTGCTGCTTTCTCGCAATCAGCTGATCGCTCTCAACCAATGAAAACGATTTGCTGTCGCTAACGCTACCGCTACCGTACCAATCTAATTCAGGCTTTAATCTCATCAGAGACCTTCAAGAGTGCTTCCTGAAAGCAGCTTGAAGCGCTTGCGATTGCTTCCGATTATTTATGGTATTAAATTTTATGAAGTTCATTAAATATTTGGCCTGTCGTCTAGGTCGGCCATCTGCGATTTTTTTAGTCTTGGCCACTCGCGCCACCAATATTCGAGCGCGGGAAAACTTTTCTCAGTGATAACGAGCTTTTCGTGTCATTATAGATTTGGAATGTAAACGCAAAGTATGTGATGCTCACGCAGTGGTTAGAAATTTAAAAAAAAAAACAGTTCTTTTTAACAGCAGTGAATACGGCTAGAAACTGAGGAGAAAATATACAATCATCAAGGTAAGCATTGTGAATATATTGTGTGACTCTTGCTTGAAAATAAGCCAAGATGAAAATTCAATCCTGTAACATGTTTGGTTGTGATGCTATGTGATGCGACAATGGTGCTTGTCATCAAGGTTGGCCACTTTGTGTAGTCAGGGTTGGCCCACTGTGATTGTGTACTTGGATGATGCCCAAAAAACGTCCAGCACTAATCCAAACAAAGTCCGTCAATGAAACACCCGTTAAAGGAAGATGCCCGCCAAAAAACGCAGAAACGCCCTCTTACGACAATACAAGAGAGAAGTGCATTTGAAGTGCGTCAATATAACGACATTTTCCGGAAATACGATTTCGAATAATATGCCATTCAAATTTTGCTAAAAAACAGAAAAATGCAACAAATTTAGCTTTTTATTTTATTCAATTAATTTTTCCAGGTCATTTTCAACCATTTCAGTACATTTTTCGTTGACTGGCCAACGTAGACAACACTGAACCTTGACAGCATTTCACTTTTTTTTAATGCCTACATTTTTTTTCATTTTTCACCCAATCAATTTGCCATGTTCAGCAAAAGTGTTCCTTTTTCCCAGACCGTTCCAAAAATATCCTTGGATTGACAAAATTCTTTCTTAAACGTATAAGTCAAAAGGGTGTCCAACCCTGACGACATTCCCATATATATTATATGCCAATATTCTTGCACACTGAAATTATTGTTGATTTTGCAAAAGAAGGGAGTAACAACTCTTTAGAAAGCTCACTCCACACCATTGAATAAATAACTAATAAGGAAGCGGAGTTTCGTGAGAATACAGTGTACGTGAGTATGCAACTCAATGACAGTCAATCCCAAGGAGCGGGAGGAGAAATGACAAGAGGGCTGGTCACTTATTTGAAAATTCTGCTTGATAAGTCACTTAAATTATCATAGGCAACGCCAAGGAAAATTATCTGAAGATAAGGGGGCACTGAAAATTTGTTTATTTTACATAGCAATTTGGATTATAAAAATTGTCCCCCTTCAAAATTTCACGGTTTTACTACTGCGATGACGAAACGAATACAAACACAGCACACAAATACATTTCGCCGAGTGGCTTAAGTTTTCACCCGATATGCCGTTTCCTTATTAGTTATTTATTCAATGCTCCACACTGAACTTCACGCTCAAAATAAGAAATGCGTTTCTTCGCACAATAATGGACAGATTCAAAGTATAAATTCGTGGAAGATTAGATAAAATCAGCCTTTCTTGCTTGTCGCTCTTCTGGAGCTCATCAAATCATCTTCTCTAGAGCTTCCAAGCGATGGTTGTAGAAGCACTTGAGTTCCTTACTTGCGGCTTTGCTTCTCTTTCTGGATATATCGGTGAGTATGCTTCTAAAGTGCTGCCAAATGATGGCTAGAGAAGCGCTTAAATTGGGCTCCTTCCAGAAGTACTGGTTTTTCGTCTCAATTGGATTGTCGGAACACCACAAATAATGCTTTTGTCTGTTAGCGGAACACCACACTAACGAACACTGTGCAAGGAGAAAACCAGCCGTGCACCGTGATAAACACTAGGACAAAAGTATACTGCGTGTCACTAGGATTATCAGCCCGCCTATGCATTATTTGATAAAAATTCAGTACATTTAACATGTATATTTAATCACTCACAGGCAGTAGCGGATCCAGCTATAGGGGGCGGTGGCCGCGCGCCCCTCCCTGAAGACCACACAAAAAATTGCAATAGATCTTCTGAAGATTTCTTAACAAAATCTATTCTATTGCCCGTTTTGTAAAAATTTTAAAAGTTTTTGGAAGCGGTCAATTAGATAAGAGAACAGCCCTTATGACTAGCGGCTCAGCCCTCCTCTTTAAGTCATGGCTGTTAAATCCTATAGAGGAAACAGGAAGTACTGATACCTGTAAAGTTCATGTATGTATGTACATGAGCGTGGCCTTTCTCGGAGTGTTTGAAGCAGAACAGAGCTTATTCGTGTAAAAGCGATGGAAGGTTTGTTTCAATTGAAAACAGCTCCCAATTAATGAGCCTTTGATGTAAAACAATTACAACTCTTAATTGGAGAAATTCAGCGAAACTACACAACGGCAAACAAACCATTATATATTGGTATACTGAGCTATTACATTTAAAGCAAACGATTTATTTTGGAATATGTTTTTTTTTATTTCGTAAAATGCTATAGTTTTACTAGAATACTTAGCTCACACGTTAAATAAAAAGAAAATATAAATGCTGATTGGGAAATTTTCAATCAGTATTGATTTGCTTCAAGCGATGGTGATGAGTGCACATTAGAGCTTAGTGACATTTTAAGTCTTAGCATACATGAATACATTTCTTATTTCTACAGCAGGTCTCAACAACAGCAAAGTCGCTCGTGGTTTAACGATAATTCAACCAAGTAATAAAAGTGAACGCGTCTGCTTTTCGCGCGTATCAATCGCATTCATGTCCAGAATTGAAACAAGTCGACAATACTACACCGAACACCTCCAAGTCCATTATCCGGAGAGAAAAATTTGCTTTTGATCAGAATGTTAGACAAAGAGTTTTGGCAAGCCGCAAAGATGGCAAAGGTTTCGGATCCCTGGTCAAAATCATTAAGAACAACTTCAGAAATTCCTCTATACCTTGACTACTTAACAATGGTCTCGTTTTCTATTCACTTCAGAGACACCTATTTTGCATCTCCCGTGTGAATGTACAAGAGCTAATACACATCTGTAGGAGAGGTATGTTCAAGATCGTTAACGGTATAATCGTCTCTAAAGCCATAGATCCTGATGATTTCTAACCCCTGTTAATTAAAAGGTGTGCCTCATCCTTGGCTAAACCATTGCGGAACCTATTCTACTTGTATTATTTGACAAGAAAATTTCCAACTGGTTGAAAGCTAGCTCACGTTCAACCTATTCCAAGAAAGAAGAGAGTAGCGATCCCTCAAATTATCGACCAACTGCAATCACTTCGATTCTTTCAAAGGTGATTGAATCTTTTTTTATCTTTAAATTAACGAAGTATCTAGAAACCAAACAACTCATCAATGATCGCCAATATGGCTTTCGGACTGGACGCTCGTCTGGAGACTTAATAGCTTTTCTTATGGAATGTTGGAAGCCTAGTCTTAACAATTGTGGTGGTCCAAAATTGTTGCCGTAGATATTTGAAAAGTCTGGCATCAAGCCCTTCTAGTTAAACTTAAAGCACCTGGTCTCTCCGTATTGCTCTATTATAGATTGAAAGTTTTTTATCTGATCGCCTAATATGGAATGTAGTAGATAGCGTTTCACAATATCCTCACTCTATTAATGCCGATGTCCCTAGGACTCGGTTATCTGTCCATCCCTCTTCTTAATTTTCTTTAATGATCTGATTTTGCTTACTTTTAAGCTTATCCATAGTACCCTTGATTTCGCTTACTGGCTTGCAAGGCATCTAAGTCCCAAAGCTGTCTCATATCTTTAAAACAAAGTCATAACTTTAACACTCCCATTTATTTTGATGGAGCACTGATTTACGGTTCACCGTCTTTATGCATTCTCGGCATTAATATTTCCTGTGAATTGAGCTAGATGGATCACATCTCATCGAAATGTCTTACATTTCTGAATATGTATAAGAATTATTTCACCCCATCGACTCTAGCGATCCTCTACAAGTCGTACATCAGACCTAGAATGGAATACAATTCCCATATCTGAGCCGGGGCTGGTCGCATAGTTTTAGCTTTTAGAGCCTTCAAACTCATTGGCGATTTGGCAATAAGTTGTCAGATCGACCCACTCGAGTGTCGCCGCAATGTTGGATGCCTGTCTCTCTTTTCCCTATGTCGTTCCTACCATGTGTGCTTTGCATCATAGGGTATCTTCTGAGCTTGGCTTATTTGTCAAACTTTCTTAACTATCCATGGAGATATTTACTTAGAAGGTCTGTACTGCATCTGTTTTGTGACTGATATTTTAAATAGGCACAAAGTACGTAGCGCTTTAATTCCTGTATTTTGCAAAGTTACAATTTATGATGAATTCGTGAATTTGAATAAAATAAATAATAATAAAATAATTTAACACCTCGTTTAACTTTCGCGTGAAAGTTGAACATTGGGCAACTTGCTTCGTTGAGAGTGGTAGATTATGTGTTCGACCCGGATCTTTTAAATGATAAACTTTGTGCATTTGATATTTAAGAGTGGTGGCGAGTGTCTTGGAACTTTGACATGTTTCCAAGCTATACCATTTTTAAACCATAGTTGCGCCCCCCTTCTCACAGGAATGTTGATAAAGTCTATAAAATAAAAAGAACGGCAAATTTATCAAAAAATTTGTCCAGTAGTTGTCCGCTGTTTTTCAATGATGGGAAGAGTATGGAGATTTCTTTGGATAAAGTGAAGATTTCAATTTCTACTTTTTCTGCAGTATGTCCACACTTACTCAATATATTTTCATATACGGAATTTTTCAGAAAAATAATGGACAAATCAAAGAATAGTTTTAAATATTGTCCACAATTGTCCACCGCTTTTCCAATTCTTGTCTCATATAAAATTTCTATGAAAATTCGGTAGATTTTCCTAGGAATGGCAAAATAGAGCATGGTATAACATCGGAACACGTAAAGACATCGTTCTCTGTTGGAATTTTTTGCATAAATATTGGAATTTGGACCAATATTTTTGTAGTATAGTTTGGAAAATTTGAGGACATCGGAATTGTGGTTACTAGGGAGGATTCAGTTTATGATATCTACTCCAGTGGTTTTTTTTTTCAGAAAACACAGTTTCGGGTAAAACAGAAAGTAACTAAGATAAAAGACTCATTTGTTTTTGTTTTTTTTTTTTTTTCTTCTTTTAATGAAAGAAATTACTAATTCTACCGAAATGAGAGCGTATGACAATCGAGCACTTTCTGTGTGCTTGTTCGGTCTTCCTTTGCCCGACGTACATAGACTGGATAGATTTGCTCCTGCAATTTTATCTGTCAATGACCTGAAAAGATTACATTTCTGGACCTGAACCTGATGTATTTGAATAAGAGGATATGAAGGTTTCGGTTTCGGTTTTTTGTTGGTTAGCACAATAGGCTGCCTTGATCCCCGTATTTAGGATCTTTCGTCTCCCTACCTTGAATAAAACCAAAACTAAGTTTGCTAACATATTATCTGCAGACATTGAAAAATCTTCTTTTTATTTGGCAAGGGGTCATAAAAAAAAAGCTTGAGATATAAAACTTCGACAGTATGTATGTACTACTAATCAACACCATCGTTCATCATTAAAAGCTTAAAACTCTTGAAAAAATATTTGAATAAACAACTTCATCAGCTAATCTACCTACATCTGTGAAAAGAAAACTAACAAATAATGAAGCCACACTCTTTTAGAATTAAAACAACATTTGTGTAAACAGTGTTGCCTAATCAAACAATTAAAAACAATCTGCGATTCTTCGATTTCTTATAAAGTCGATTACTTTGGAGGCATAATTTCAATCGTAGTATGAAAATGTATCGGTTAATTTTAATATTTCTACTTGCGATAAATTCGTGTCGCGTGGAATGTTGCCGTGGCAAAAATTACGATCTTTTACAACATCCCGAAAAATTTCGGGAAAATTATGAAAACTTAAATCATTTCATCGATGAAATAAAATCAATGAAGAGTGACCTCATTTTAGACATAATTCAATTCGATTCGAGCATGACAATGAAACTTGGAATAATGATTGAACAAAAATTCATCGATTTTATCGATATATGCCGTATGAGATTTAAGCATATGCTAAAGTTCTACAATAGCATCGACAATCAAATTGAAAGCAGTTTGAGACGCTTCTATCAAGATCAAATAAACCTAGTAAAAGACTTGCAGGAAGTTGTAACGGTAGAAATCGGAGATACTTTGTCGAATAAATTGCTACAAGCTGTCAACACAACAAATGAACTGAGAATCAAAATAACAACGGAAATCGGGAATTTCTTCTTTGTATTACTGCGAGAATTGGAAAGTACAACTAGAAATCATATTGGCTTATGTAATGAGGACACATTGGAGCAGATCAAGGAAATTGTATCGGAGAATATGAATAAATCGAAAGAATGTTCGAAGAAAAATATACGATATTTAAAGAAGGAATTTCGTCAGATCAAAAACTATTCAAGTACAGCTATGAATTATATCGAGGAATCATTTAGCAAATTGACTAAAACATTTGAGGCTTCTATACAGGATCGCAGAATTTGGCATAAAATGAATGAAATTATAGAAATATTAACCGTTGCTGGGCGTGATACTTATAAGGATATGATTGTGTCTCAGAAACAGTTGCCGGAAAATTTTGAATGTTTTTTGAATTTATATAAATCATGTCAGGAGGATTTGAAATCACTAACGACTGATTTGATGTGTTGCTTAAACAGTAATTGTTAAGATTAAAACTACACACAAATAAAAATTTGAAACAAACCTCAAACGACATATTACGGATAGCGATTACACTTTAACTAACTCATCTAAGTCAATTTGATGTCAGATGTAGTTATACTATACTACTTACACCATTGAGGATTATACTAACATTTGAGTGAACCTAAATTATAATCAAGACTTTTTCATGCTTGAGTTTATACAATTTTAGTTGTTAAATTTAAGAAAATTTTCATATTTAAATAAAAGTGCTACAAATATTATTTCAACCTATTTATACAGCGGATATAAAATTATACTCATCATTAGGAAGTACCTACTTAATTCAGTACTGAGTATACCCAACTAACATTTTATAGTGCAATTAGTAATTGGAACGTGATATCATAGTTCCGCTATAGAAGTGTTAACCCGGGGATTACATGAGATAGTACAGCTTGCATGCAAGCCTCCCTTTCAACGAGATTTTTAACTTGACAGCAGAAGGCACAGTTCGGTTGATGTCTTATCAACTTGCATGCAAGTTCATTTAAAAATTGGCATTGAGGCGTAAAGTCATGCGTATATTGGAAAATTATAGCAATAAAGGAAGTAGCAGAATGATAAAAACAAGAAAAAGTTAAGAGAAAGGGGTTGGTAAATGATGTAATGCAAATGATCCCAGAATATCTCATTTTCCAGAATAAATTTATCAAATTCTCTCAAGCATTTCTTGTCCGCCATCTTGAAAACTGCATAATGTCAAATTACTAGCCATGGTTTTTCATAATGCAAGTTCGCTGAAAGCTGAACTGCCAGCATGGCAGTAGAGGTTACACATGCAAGAAGTATGGCAGTGCGGCCTGCATGCAAGCTGTACTACTTTTTTTACCAAAACACGTTCCAACCTTTGTCCGTACACCATTTTGAGGAATGATTGTGAGTGAATGAAACGTTCCATTTTGATGACGGTAATAGTAGGTTTTCACTGTGCCTAAAATTACATAATTTCGAGAAAAAATTTCGAAATTACGAGACCCGGTTTTCACTATGTTTTTGATAATTTCGTTGACAGTTTACTGCTTGTTACTTGGTATTCAACTTGTTCTTCTATTTTCTTAAAAACAAAAAAACACGACGTATGATGACTACTATAAACCATGGTTGGCCATTTTAAAACGAAGAAAATAACAATGTTCCGAAGTCAAGTTAGCATCCCTTCAGAAATTTAGGATGCGTGCACATTAAAAAATTTTCACAATTATTGCCACAAAGCTTAGATATTTTTCCCTCAAATGTAGGGAATATTCCCTAAAATGTAGGGAATACTACCCTAAATTTTAGGGAATATTACATAAATTTTAGGGAATACTCCTTACACTTTAGAGAATATTCCCTACATTTTAGAGAAAAATACCCAAGCTTTGTGGCAACAATTTGTGCATCTTTTACAGTGTACGTATGGGAAATTACATAATTTTGAGCTGATTTCAATGATTGCATCAAAATTACGTAATTTCAACCTAATGGAAACGTAGTATAATGCAAAGTAACTATAACGTACTAGTTCCATAATGTCGATGTGGTACATAGAGCAGAAAGTAATAGTACTCACCTAGCCAAATAAAAAATTGTATACCAGGATGGGGGGGGGGGGGTGAACCACATCAACCGTTTGGGAGATACAGATTAAGAAAATATGCTAGTCTTTCCCAAAACACCCTGTATGTTAAAAAGTACAGAGTCTACGAATGCCATCTAAAGCTGGTTCTATGCGCAACTTCATCATAGCCTTGCTCATCCAACCCCGTACTACCTCTCTATTCAAGAGTTATGGTTGTTAAACTAAAAATTTCAGATTTTCTTATTATACCCTAGATGAAATCTATAGGGTATACTAAGTTTGACATTCCGTTTGTAACACCTCGAAATAATGATGGTAGAGCAAAATGGATTGGACACCCACGCATAATACTGAAAGTTATTTTGATTTTTGCATGTCCGTCCGTCCGTCCATCCATCCGTCCGTGCGCACGATAACTCGAGAACGCGTATACTTAGAGAGCTCAAATTTTGTACACGGACTTAAAAAATAAGTAAAATTAAGTTTGAAAATGAGACAAATCGGGCAACTCCTTCGTGGGGTTGCCATATAAAAATTTCGTTTTCCGCTATATATTTGGACACTGCCTGAGAACGCGTCGACGTAGAGAGCTGAAATTTCGCACATGACGTTTTTACTACAGTAGCAAAAAAATGTCAAAAATGGACTAAATCGGGCAACTTCTTCTTGGTGTTGCCATATAAAAATTTAGGTTTTTTAAGTATACTTTTAAAACGATCAGACCAAGACATTTTTATTGTACTAAAAACTTCTGCAGAATATGAAATCCTATAAAATTGGTTATAATCATTTTTTCTGTGCGACAAACCGTTCTAGAAATATATGCGAAAACTTGAATAGATCGGTGACCATACGAAATTTAATATGGGCATCATCTAGGGTATCATAAGAATTGGTCTTAGACCAATTCTAGCTTTTTCACTTGTTTTTCTTTAAGTTGACCTTATTTTTTGCAAAATGCATGGCTTCTTTCCTTCATACACGGAATATAACTCACCTTCTAGGGGCCGCATTCACTAACTCGGAGAGTTGTGGAATTATAAAGATAAGAGTTCTTTTGACACTTAACTCTCCACTCGGAATTCTGTAACTCGGGGAATTTGTATTAAGAAGTACCAAACTCTTGAAATCCTTGCAATACTCACAGAGAAATATGGATTTTGGTGTTTCAGGATACCCGCTAAAAACTTTAAATCACGCGAAAATGGCCAATTTGGTCGTCGTCCAGTACAGAAGAGATGCTACAAAAATTTGAAATGTACACGTTAGAGATTGTATTTTGGATTAAATTGCATCGACATGTTACGTATGTAATTAGTTTTTGAGTCCGGTAAATACTTTTGGAGATAACTGCAAAAGAAGCGAATCAGTCCTTCTTCAGATGAAAAAATGGCCGTTTTTTGGTACAAAAATAGAGATATTTTCAACTCATCATTATGAAGAACTGGTAAGTCGTGAAAATTCACTTTCCACGAGGAAAATGTTTGAAAACAGAGTACTAATGGATGTGAAACAAAGAACGGAAGAAGTATATACAAAATATAGGAACTGGGGTGAATATGACCCAAGTGCAAAAAATCCGTCCTTCAACGATAAAAAGTCAGTTATGGAGTTAAAATTATAAAAAAAAAAACATGCACCACTCGATTACCCGCTTCTCCCTCTTTAATTTGATACCAAACATGACGTATATTGGATAACCCCCAATGAGGGGTGGTACGACCCCTATCCTCAAAACCCCCTACCCCAAAAATTGTTCATCTGTATTTTTGTACTATAGAGCCTAAATCCGATGGAAAAAACTCCGGCGTAGAGTTCGTAGAGTTAGCCATTTTTCAATATAGCGATACTTCTCACATTTTCCCTAACTCCCCAAGTATGTTAGAGAATCGCGAATGGAGAGTTAGGGAGTTTAGTTCGGGGAAAATGAAAACTCTCATCTCCCAAACTCCCAAACTCTCCGAGTTACAGAGTCCGGCCACAGGAGGCGTTGGGCTTCCTGGATCTTATCACTTATCATGAATGATAGCTGCTGATTATTTTTAAATATCACCATCACCACATCAGTAGTCTGGTGTGACACTTGCCTATCAGTGAAATCAGTGAGTGACCTTATTACATCGAATTTTAAGTATGCATTTTAGCGACAAAACTAATTTTTCACTACTCTACAGTTTAAATGCTAGTCGCATAATAAATACGTAGATAACTCCCTTAGTCAAAATCAACTTACTTAATAATGTTGCGCTAAATTGCTATGAAAATACATCAAGTTGTATCGTAAATATTATGAAGACAGCTCTTCCTGTCTAATTAGCGATTTTTTGTTTCGTTTTGTTTTTTTTTTTTTTTAATTCACCGTTTAGAAGCTCTCGACAGCTTTTATCGCAAATTAGCGGAAGTTGAAACTTTATAAATAGAATAAAAGTGCACAAATTAGATGACAATTGCTTGTTGAGTATAAAAAATTGTATTAATATAATAATAAAATATATATATAACTGAAGATACCGCTTTAATTCCATATAAATTCTAGCTATCCAACAAAGCTCTACCACTTCAGATCCGCAGGCCTATTACAAACTTACAGCCTGTCTAGCCTTTGTGATTTGTTTCGCCAAATGGATACGACAGGTATATATACCTAGATCCAATTATTTTCACTTGATGCTTTATGAATGAAATATTTGAATGCCTGAAGCATGTTAAAAGAAATACAGCTATTACAGGAGTGCCCACGTTCGACCTTGCAAAAATAGAGACCTGTGATAATTGAAATGTAACCAAACAAAATCAAAGCAGTATTAATTATTCAAAAGTTGCTTGGTATTTAAGAATCAATATATCACGAGAATTGTTGATTTCATATCACAAAAGTTTATCTGAAACGAAGCTATCTTATCTATTGGTGTACCTACTACACACATGCATATACAAACATTCATATATACCATGTGTAATCCACCAAGCACAAATTTTAGACTCTTGAGAATTTTCCTGTATCTTCCACAGTGATATATGTACAATTTGTATGGAGCTCTTCGAAACTGGTCCAGGTGTTATACTGCAATAATAAATTATTTCACATATACTCTGCCATACTTAGGCAGAATCACAGGTGATAGGATTTAATGCTGCTATTTCTGGCTTTCCCATTCTTATCACAGCAAACATTCAGAAAAAGATACACTCCTCGAGTCAATATTTACAATATTCAAGCAACACCTCATTTCCGTATTCGAAATTGCAACAGTTTTTATGTCCAGCTTTACCATCAACTCAATGAAAATTTTTATAAATGTTTTCGTGAACATCTCTAGTGGGAGTTTTTCAGAACATTCCATCGCAAAGCTTCAATTTTAAACGCACTTTTTTTATATATACATTATGTGTGTTGGTGTATAAATTTATATGGACTTTATTTTGTATTCAACTTTAAGAATTTCTATAAGCCCCAAAGGACTGATAGCAATTGTAAAGCAAACTCCTCCCTTTTATAGGGACATTGGATATGATCAAGATGAAGTTATCTGTTTCTTGACATGATGACGTATATCGAGATAATGTTTGCAACATTCTGCTTGTTCATTAAATTTCCAGATTTCGATAGGTGTTACCCTTATTTTGGTTCCTACATGGTTACTGGAGCCCACACAAAAGCCTACTTGCTCAATAAATATGTATGTTGTGATGTTGATGATGAAAAACAAAAATAAAAGTTTTTCTATCTAAATTCCTAAAGCTGGTGTACATAGTGTCCTAGAATGTTATGCCCATCTCCTTTACCAGGTTACTCGTTACATCAATACATATACAAAAAGCTGTATTAGCGAAGGCTAGTTAGATACGTTATTTGGTAGGTAGGAAGGATTGAATGTTTCCTTTATACAGGGTATCCCATCTTGAGTATTACACTGAGGGGCTATGGTTAGGTCATGCATAGACAAGCAAAATTTATATTGGTGGGGGGGGGGGCTCCTAACGGATTCCAAGGATATAGCTGTTTAAAAAATGTTAGGTCATTTTTAATACATATACATACATAGATGTAGGTACTATAATTTTTCTTGACACCCTGTATAGAAGTTTTATTTGTCATTCGAAAAACATTTCCTTTATCCATAAATTCCTTTCTATCTAAAAGTTATATGTCATTCGAAAGACAACTCCTATGTGCTTAATATCGTTTCTGTCTACAAGTTTAAAAGGATCAAAGTCGTATTTTTTTTTATTTCGAGGTATGTAGTGACCTTACCATTTTCATAGACAATAAAAATTGCCTGAAGGGTTACTTTTCATTTAATATTATTTAACTGCTACCATAGATGGAACAAGAACTAAATGTTGCATCCAGTCCATTCCGTAATGGAAAATAACATTTGAAATGATGTAGGTAGGTACGTCGAGTGATTCATATTTTCTTGGATCTACCGTATTGAAGAGGTCAATCAAATGTATACAAAACTGCTGTTAAAGAAACATTTGCTCTCAGCACACTGTAAAACATGTTGTAGTGCATTCCGTAATTTCACAATTTGTATAGATACTCTGCCTGGTACACCATGCGATATCTAGTTCTTGTGTCATCTATGCTGTTACCCATCTTACAGTAAACGACTTTTCATTACCCAACCTCATTATGTATTTTTGACAATTTTGCCAGATACAGTTATGTATGTATGTGTAGAGAGGGTTATCGTAGAAATAAGATAATAAGGATAAAGTCGGATTGTTATGAAAAATAAGGTAATAAAAATCTGGTTTAATGAAAACGATAAATAATATTTATTTAATATTACATATTAGTTCCTATTTTAATAAATTTTCTATTAATTTGATCCAAATTTTCTCACCTTATTTTCTTATATCATTTACGATATCTCTCTCTACAAAGAATTGTGTCTCAAAAAATTTCCAAAAATGGATAATGGTATTGGAAATAATCAATTATT